>JAVIWC010002133.1:0-2400000 GCA_031894815.1 Creontiades dilutus
GCGGCTTTCAAATGGGCCAACGTTAATTGGAGGAAAAATTGAAGCTATTTGGTCTGTTGGTTTTGGGATTTAATACTTTCATTATGATATAAATTATTTATGGTAAATTTAAGACCCTCGTGTTCGATGTAGACTTAGCCCGACACGATTGGGATAAACAGAATGATCCAATTTATAACGTTTTTCATACTACATAAGATTTCTTAGAATGTAAACCCTATCTACCAACAACAATAAACCAGTCATGGTACCTGTTATGGTAATAAACCATGGTCATACAATCAAGTTTGTCGCGACGTGAACAGATTAACAGTAAACGGGTGTGTATAGTTGCTGGGTAGGGTGATAGTCTCCCCGGAGTTCCCTCATATCCCTACTCAAGTCGAGATTATATGTCCCCGTCGGCACCCTCTGGATGATCTGAGGGTGGCAGAATGACCCTTAGCGAACAAGGGAAAGGCTCGTGCCAACGGGTATTCAATTCAATTCAATTCAATTTCTTTATTTGTACAAGCCTTACGGCCATTACAAGGGTTGATAACTACACAGCCTACCACAAAACAAAGTAAAAATTCTCATGAAGGCGATAAAAGCGGGAAGATGAGTAAAATAAAAGGAAACCGTGACACTTGTGGGTCTCACAACACACCACTGAAAGGGGACAGCTGAATTAGGCACTGGATGAACAGCCAATAGGTCGATGATGCTGGTCGATGAGGAGTCATAGGTCGATGTTTCCTTCTGCCAGGATGAATGCCCTTTGTCTCAATGTCGTTTGCAGATACCCCACCACACTAGTTATGCTGGCTGGCTGCGAGAGGTCCAAAGTATGAATAATAGCATCGTTGCCCAAATTTGAAGAGCCAAAGAAGCGAAGGCGATCACTCTTGAAAATAGGGCATCTTCCAAGGAAGTGGAGTAGGTCATCTGGCTCTCCTGTGTTACACGGGGCAAAATAATAGAATGTGCCGTGGCCTTGGGAATGTATCGGCCTCCTAAAGTCCTTCCATCCAGCAGCCAGTCGCGCAAGCCATGGTTTGACCATGAATGCCAATCGTCCAAATTTGCAATGAATAAAGCTCTTCGTAAACTGAAACTAAAAGGTTTTAAACAACCCTACTTGGGCTCATACGTCGATAAAAGAAATGAATATAGAAGCCTGAAAATGAAGAAGCAACAGGCTTACCACACTTCCACAAAAGAAAAGCTAAGTTCCAGCAGGAATAGGCAAGACTTTTGGGCAGCAGTGCGACAGCTGCGGAGATCAACGAGGCCCAACAACGCTTTCTGTTCAGAGGGTGGAGGAATTCTATGACTCCCTTTATCCACCTAGAACCTATACAGAGGAAAATTTTCTCCAAGGTGTCTATGATCCAGACTTGGACTCTCCAATTACTGTTGCTGAGCTGGCGGAAGCTTTGACATCATGCAAAGATAAAAAGGCGGCAGGCGAATCTCTTATCTTTCGAGTTTCTGAAAATCTTCCCTCTTCCTGCTTTCCCATTGTGGTGAAGGATAAACTCAATCATGGAGAGGTTTTCATTTCCAGAAGGCCTTGGAAAAATAAGAACATTCCTTCTCTTCAAGAAAGGACCTAGTAAAGTAGATAATTATAGGGGAATCTCCTTAATCAACACTCTGGTGAAGGTTCTCACCCAAATACTGCTAAGCCGTCTTCAGAAATTTGCACTAAGCCATGACCTTCTACCAGAATCACAGAATGGTTTCAGGAAAGGTAGGGGGACGATTGATGCTATTTTTACTCTGGCCAGCACAGTCAGCATTGCCATAAGGCAGAAGGGACGCAAGGCGTTCTCAGCGTTCATAGACTTCAGACGATGTTTTGATAGTATCTCGCATACACACACTAACACTAATTCCTTTTTTTTTAATTTTGCGAATTCGATTAGCACTGGTCTGGAGCGTCCTTCCACTGCCGTCCTCCCAAGGCGATAAATCGCTTCAATGTCATCATCATCTAGTGGAGTGAGAGGGGACACTAGTTGATTCATATAAGTCACTAAGTCGACAATTGACTCAGGGATTCCGAAAAAAAGAAGATTTTTTTTCCGCACTTACCTTGCCAACGGGTATCATGTCCAGTTAGGCGCTTCCCTATTCAGACGGGAGGTCGCCAACACTATTGCTGAAATTGACTTTGTTGCCGCGACGTGGAGGCTCGATCGTACCACAACAACTGCTTCAAGATTTAGCTCGTCTATTGAGTTCCCTGCAGCCCTGCATACTTCAATGCATGGTGAAGAACTACGACAGTGTTCTGGAATCCCCCATTACCGCAACGTGAAATAGACTCAAAACGAGAGGCCGCCACTAACAACAGTTTCAAGGCATCCAGAGGGATACAAAATGAAGTTTGTTGAGAACTTTTCGACCAAAAATGAGATAAAATAAGGCGGGGAACTTATTTGATCACCCTGGAGTGTGGAGCCACGAACTCCCGGTGGCAGTACTCTACATTATTATGAGGTTGGCAAGCAGATAACTGGCGCTTCGCCATCCAGCTTCATGGGTCTCTAGAGAAATAGCTAAGGCAGTACCATACGCCGAGAGACTGGGGCAGACTTATCGTTTCCGCCAACCCCAATGAGACTGCAAGCTATCAGTAATAACTTGGACATGGAGCAGTCCTGTAGGACTAAGAAAATAAATCTGATAAGAATATCCCAAGGAATGTCTGAGCTAAAAAGAGTGAGGTCTCAGCGCGGTGCGGGGAAAATGCCACCAAGCTACTCGAGTAGAGCGTCACACGAGCTGTCCTTTGTGGTTCCACCCGTGCCCTTCAGGGGTTTTTCCTAAACTGATGGTAATTTTATAGGGGCACTTTCTTTCATCCCTCTCCCTCCTAATTTTCCTCAAGTTCCTAAATCCCTATCAATTCTATTTATTTAGTAATCTCGTTCTTATTTAATGGTGCTATAAAAAAAAATGTGTGTGAGTAATTCCAGGCAATAGCTCTCCACAGGAATGAGATAAAACCTCATTACTCTAAAAAAAAAAAACTCAAACAGTCGAAAAGAAAAAGGAAACTCATTGGACATCTCTTTTTGAGTACAATTGGTTAAATTTCAATAAATTTGCCTAAATATCACTGAAAATTGCAGAAATGTGACGAGTATGTGTTTCATTTTGAGTTATCAAATGTATATAATTTAAATACGTGTTCAGAATGAATAAAGTCATTAGTTCTTTTTTTGAAGACTTTAAGGTGCTGCAGACAGAAAACTCTTACCTATTACACAATTGATAGGATTTTACTCTGGGTTTGAGACTGGATCGCTTACCTGAAAAAAAGAATAATTTTACAGTTATCATAACATTAGCATGGAAAATTAAAAATTTCAACATCAGCGTCTTCCATCATTCGGCTAAAGAGACCTAACACAAACAAGACATATGAATAACAAAAAACAATTCGCCTTGGAGAGGGTTACAAAAATATAGATCATAGGGATTCCGAACGTGTAGAGTAAAAACGCTGCAATTCTTTCACTGGGGTTTATTATTCAATCGGCTTGCGTTCTTGATTTGAATTTCTACTAAGCTTGGGAGTGGGCGTGTTTCACAGGATAGAGCGATTACTGAATTTCAGGAGATATGCATGGAGCACGTAAATCTGTTTTCGACCAAAATACCTATTTGGATTGATCAGTTGATCATATTTGTGTGCCTCCTGAAATTCAGTAATCGCTCTATCCCAACACTCCAAAGCTTAGTAGAAATTCAAATCATGAACGCAAGCCGATTGAATAATAAACCCCGTGAAAGAATTTGCAGCGTTTTTTTATTGAACCTCAATACCCCCCACAATAAAAACATCTATAATTTATCAAGTCCTTTGGCATTCGTATTGCGTTAAAACTTCCCCAAATCCAAATTTAAACGATGTAGCCAAAGGTAGACAGATGTAGAGGGGGCACACAAATATCATCAACTGATCAATCCAAATAGGTGTTTTGGATGAGAACCGATTTTCGTGGTCTATGCATATCTCCTGAAATTCAATAATCGCTCTATCACCTGTAAAACACGCACACTCCGAAGCTTAGTAAGATTGAAATCATGAACGCAAGCCAATTGAATAATAAACCCCAGTGAAAGAATACTTATTCACCCCAGTAATAATATTGAATAATAAACCCCAGTAATAATATTGAATAATATTTACCTATATATTATCAGAATGCTTCAACCCGTGTATCGGCTACTAACTACACTACAAGTATTCACATCGGCTATCACTCCAGTATCCACATTCACTACAACTCGACGCTGTCGGCCGGACATCACTACGTTACAAACAAACAATAATAAACGAAAAAACGCAAATGTTGGCACCATTATTCGGGCCATACATCGGGAATGGTTTGACCTACGGACGTGGGGAAGGGCTCATTCGATTCCTAATGGTATGTTCTTCAAATAGGAAAATATTTAGGCCGATTCGACTAGTTTTGAGGTTTTCAGGGATTTTTTTACAGCCCTTAAAGGGCACTTTAAATTGAGTGAGGGAGCTGACTCAAGAATTGGAGCGTCGTCGGACCAAGATGGATTTTTCCTGAAAATTTCAGATTTTTTGCTCCAGCCGTTTCGGAGATATCGTGCGTACGGCATTCGGCGGACGGACGGAAAAATTTTTATTGCAGATTCGGATTCTACACCCTTTGAAACGTAAACCATGAAATTTTCAGGGGGGTTAGATTTTTTTTTCCAGAGCGATTACAATTGTTTATTATTGAATAATAAACCAAAATGGATACATTCGCTGTGCCCATGAAAACTCTTTTATGAGGTTCGCCTAGGTTTTGAGATGAAGAATCAATCAGTAACTGCAATAAAGAACATTTGGAGGATTTCAAGGGATCAGCATCTATGTTTGGGGTCAACAGATGAAAATTCCATAATACTAGAACTTGTGACATAGCGCTTGCCCAGAGTTGGCAATGAAAAGTTCTGTCCGATTACGTTGACTAGTTACGACTTTATTTTTAACATTGGGATCCCCATTGTGTCGAAAGATCTGATCTTTGCTGGTATCTTTTATATTTTGCCAGAAATGAACATAAAACAACGTCATCTTTTAGAATTCCTTCGCAATTCAGCCTGATTACCTGGTACAATCGTGCACCACAACTGGTTGGAGAGATTTGACGCAAGATCTTTCTCTGTACATCGAACAATGTAACATCTATTGTCAAATGAGATCGAAGAAATACTATTCTGTTACACGAATATATACGGAGAGAGAAATACCATTCCATATTAGCCACTTCCTCCCAATAGAGTAAAGAAGCTGTATTGCAGATCGATCCCAACTGCCTACCTAAATAATGAAGTTTAGAAGACCTCTACAATCTTTCATGATTATCATCCTTATTCCTGTGCCATTCGACTCAAATCAACAATCAAAAACCAAAATGGTACTTGTTATTTGAGTATATTCATAGCTTGCTGATTAGTGTTGACTCCATGTCTGTCCGTCTGCCTGTGTATCCTAGCTAATTAATCGTCAGGCCCACTTGATGTTGGTCCATTTTTTAATGATATTTTAGGATTGTGTAGGTTTGCTTCTTCACTGCTTTCTTCATAGCTGTCGGATGATCCAACAAGGGTGGTTTGTAGCGTGTGCGGTTCAACAAACTTCAATTTCCCAAAATGCCAGCAGGTATCAATATTCAATTTGAATATAATTTTTAAAATTTACAATCCCATAAAAATATACAATACCAACATATTGCTCGTACTATCCTTTTATTTGTTAAATCTGTTCGGACTTTGCATAGCTTAAATGTAAAAACTTTCACACCCTCAAGTTTGACGATCTGTACTGCGTACTACCATAGAACTGAGTACTTAAATTTACGAGTACACGTCCCTCGTAAGAACACGACTTGTTCGCCTAAGAATATCATAACAGAACCCGCCCTCCTCGTCTCTGTTTTTTCGAATATAAATCAAAAACCTTTTCTCGTTTGGAGGGGAAAAATGCCAGCCTTGCGGGACTTACCTGGTTACCTACCTTGCGGTTTACCTGAGCAACTGGCGCCTACGCCAAATTAGCGCGGGCCTCTTTCCACAGTGATTACTGTCCCCTCCACCCATCCTTTGTCTTTTCGGCTTTATTTTTGTCGGTATTCTCTCCCTTCTTCCCTTCCTTGCATCTCCACTTCGTCCTTTACCTTTACCGGGCAGATGTCCCGCCTTCGTGTGAAGGCAACGAGCCGCTAAACCGCCCTTTTCTCCAGACAGGCTCAGGTATCCACCCCCCTTTCCTCTTTGGGCCAAACGACTTTTTGACGTATTTGTTTCTTCACCGCCGTATGTTTTTGCGTTTTTTCTTTTGAAAACATAGTAGTGCCCCGACTTGGTCAGTGACATGCATCGTACACCCCAATTCCCCTTTTCTTCACTCACTGTGCGTAAACAGTTTCATACTAAGCCTAGGTATATCTTCAATGATATCTGTTTTGTATGACATACAACACTGTTTTATATGACATAGTTATTGCACACAGAATATCTCCGCGTTAATTATTGATGACATCACCACCTCGAGGAGAGAACCAGTTCAGTAGTTGGAGTGAATAGCGGTTTCCTTGTGTGAACTCCACTATCTGTGGACACATACACTTTCGCCTATGACATATTCGCCATATTACTGCAAGATAAAGCAGTGTAGTCCTACAACATTAATAAATTCATCTATTCAGTAAACTTCATTAACTTGTTTCTAAGTTGCAAACACTTGAATGGAACTTGCGATGGACAGAAATAAAGAAATTGTTGATATCGAAATATGTTTGCAAAATTAATATTAAAATACTGTAAACGTAGAAACGAAGGTTCTGTAGGTTGCTTAAGGGTTGTCTTCTCTTTTCCAGTTCATACGAAATTTATTTGCCAAGTTCTACGAGGTTTTGGAATGGAAGATGCTGTATCACCACCAAACGAAAATGAATAGTTTAGAAGACCCGAAGTGGAAGATGAAAAGGCAATCAGAACTTGATCACACTGGTCAGGCATTAGCGACCAATACCCGCTCTACCATCACACGTATAGTCAACAAGTGAACACAAACAGTCCAATTCGATTCCAGTCACTATTAGGAGAACATCAGGCGACACAAAAAGTGTCAGAACTCAAGATTTGGGGCTGATATTTATGAAAAATAATCAGATTGTTGAAAAAAATGAAAGTAAGATCTCAATTCAACGGAGAGTAATCTTCTGATATGACACACACCAGACAAACATATGTATGCATGAATCCTAACGTATACTAAGTATTGAAATCCAGATTTCGTTTTAGAAAAACTCAAAACTAATTTCCTTGAAGAAAATTTAGGAAAATTTTTCATTCAAGGTGTAAGTAGCTTTATTTACTAGGAAACTTCGCTAAAAACTAGGAAATACTTTCTAGTTAGACTTCATTATAATATAATAATGTAAGCATTATAATGTAAGCATATTATGATTCTTGTATAGTTGGTCCAGTAGAATGTGATTGAATTTCAGACTAAGGCTTAGGTTTTCGATGAAAAGTGTAACGCAAAACATTATTTGGAACGAGATTGATTATAAATCAATCACTGCAAGACAGAATCGCTAATCTAGAAAGGTCACATTTAGAGAGAGTTGAATGTTAACTGAGACCCAGTCGCAATTGACTTGTACAGAAAGCGCACTGTGGCAGAATCACAGACATCTAAATATCGTATTGGTAACGGTGAAATGAAGGTCTGCTGATATGTCTCAACATTTGGAGCATAAACAATATTTGGGATTTTCAAATTGATGCGGAACGCGAATAAACTTCAAAATTCTAGTGTTGGTTTTGCAAATTGCTCATCTGAGGTGAAAATCAGTGGTTGTATAAATATCTACGATGACGGTAATAATAACATTAGGAAGGTAAATCCTGATCCTTGCCTTGATATCATTGAAAAAACTCAATTTTCCACCGTTGTTAGAAAATGTAAGTTCTAACTTACTGCATTGGTGAAAACGCTGCAAATTCTTCACTGGGGTTTATTATTCAATTGGCTTGTGTTCATGATTTGAATTTCTACTAAGCTTTGGAGTGTGCGTGTTTCACAGGTGATAGAGCGATTATTGAATTTCAGGAGCTATGCATAGAGCACGTAAATCTGTTCTCAATCGAAATACCCATTTGGATTGATCAGTTGATCATATTTGTGTGCCTCCGGAAATTCAATGATCGCTCGCTATCACCTGTGAAACAGGGACACTCCAAAGCTTAGTAGAAATTCAAATCATGAACGCAAGCCAATTGAATAATAAACCCCAGTGAAAGAATTTGCAGCGTTTTTCACCAATGCAGTAAGTTAGAACTTACATTTTCCAACAACGGTTCACTCCAGCATCCACGTTCACTACATCACTAGGTTACTGCAATCAAAACTAAAACAATAATAAACCAAAATAACGCAAATGTTGGCACCATAAATCGGGCCATACATCGGGATTGGTTTGACCTACGGACCTGGGGAAGGGCTCATTCGATTCCTCATGGTATGTTCTTCAAATAGGTAAATATTTAGGCCGCCTTGACTTTTTTTTGAGGTTTTTGGGGATTTTACAAAACTTTGACAACCCTTAAAGGGCACTTTACATTGAGTGAGAGTGCTGGCTCAAGAATCGGGGCGTTGTCGGACCAATATGGATTTTTCCTGAAAATTTCAGATATTTTGCCCCAGCCGTTTGGGATAAATCGTGCGCACGGCGTACGGCGGACGGACGGAAAAATGTTTATTGCAGATTTGGATTCTACACCCTTTGAAACGTAAACCATGAAATTTTCCAGGGGGGTTGAAAATTTTTTTTTTTTTTTTTAAGAGCGATTAGAATGGTTCATTATTGAATAATAAACCAAAACAATATATCATGGAAATGGATAGGTAAATGGAGTTAATGGCAGAAATGAAAGCAAGAAAAAGTGTGAAGGAACAGAACGTTAGATCCTAAGGATACTGCAGTCCACATTTTGGAAGCGACTTTGTAATGATGCTTTGGAAACAACTCATTTGATGTACTTATCCCCCAGTGCACCTTCAAAACCAAGTCCTAAGGCTTTTTGGAGCCAGTCTGATCCCGGATCTATGCCATTTCAAGTATAAGTCTTGAGGAGGCACGTACCGAATTAAAACTTGTCAGGATATGCAGCATGGCCATTTGTTTTAGGAGAAACTGAGCTGATATGCAGCTGATGATTCAACAACGTTAATGACGTGAAACCTTTCTATTGAATCAGCAAATTCCAACAAGTGTTGAACGATTTTCGTTGCCCTGTTCATTGGTATTTCGATAAACTTTGTCAGGGCGAAAAAAGTAATCTTCTTTATAAGACATATTCATGTGAAAAGCTGAGAACCTAATCAAGGTTGTTGATGTACTTTCATCATTTGATATTATGCAAGTCCTCATTATATAGATAATTGTGCAAATTATCAGGCAACGTTGTTGATAAACAACAGTTTTCGAACTGATGAATGAACAATTACATGGAAAATTTATAATTGTTTCACTTTACAATTATCGTAATGAGAAGTCCCAGAAATATTGTGGAGCATTTAAGTTGATAAGTACTGCAGCGACGTTCTTCGGAAAACGGTGCTCAAATAATGAGACACCTTGAAACCAACTGCATTATTCTTTACCCAAATTAAGGATAACGACCTGATACAAACATATTAATACATAATGCATGACTTGGACACTTAAAGGTCTGGTTACGAGCATCAAATCTAGATTAGTCTCATTTAATGGATTCACTGTCCTTGCACTGATATTGATAAAATAAATTGTCAAATCGATCTAATAGATATTCACGGGAGAAGGTTGATATAATTAAGGTTTATCTGCCTCCTCCCACCATTGCTACACAATTTCCAATCTATACACCAAACATACCCGGATAGTAAAGTGCACGGATGGACCACGATACGGAGAGGGACGCTTCCTCCGACATTCCCACAATAAATCATCAATACACGATCATACTTCACCCAAACTTGACGAGTTGAAGCCGAAGCCAGGTCCAGGCAGAACCACCCTAAGCATAAGATAGCCGCAGAACATTTGGCAGGGTCGTTTACATCGCAGGTTTCCCCATTCCAAAGAGTTCTTCACAGATAATTTCATCTTTCTACCAAGAGGTTTGGAGCGACAGATGGCACAAGCTCAATAAGCTGGTTGGATTCAGACTAAGATTCTGTTCTCCAAGGAAAAATGTGAGGAGTTTTGGATTCAATGTAAGAGGACTGAAAGGACCCAGGATGAAGGATGGAGAACCCTGGTCTATTCCCCGCCACAAACAAGAGGAAAGGCATTCTGTTAGCTTCAATAAACTTAAATTTTTGAGCTAGCAAGTCACAAAAAGATAGGATCTTAAAAATGGGTTGAGATAAGGTTAATAGTACTGTTAACTTCTCCTCCATCACCCCTCCTCTACATCAATTGGTCAACAAAATTACATCCATATTTTTTTGTACATCTGAGTAAAGGATTTTAACAAGGAGGTGATGGAATGGACTATTTGCCCCCTCCAAGGGCTGGATCGATACACCTGCAACATCTGAGGATATCCCTGAACCTAAAAAGCTTCTGGCTTTCAAGAAACTGGAGAAGGTAACTATTCATATTGATCAGCAGATTACGAAGAATTTAGGACAGAGCTCACTTCGTCTAATTCGACCTCAAAAACGTCAGAGGAGTGCAGCGGTTTCGATTACAGCATCGTATGTAGCTTTCCAGCCCGAACTCCCAATGTTCCCAATCACAGCTTCGGAAGCACGAGAATACACTATCATTCCATGTACGAAATAAGGGATTTCTACCTCAATTCTAAGGTCTTTTGTGGCCCCAAAGGCGGATGGATTACAGCGGACAGCAGATGGACGTAGCAGATTTAGAATCTAAGCACCTTCAAACGTAAAGTGACAAAGTTTGGGGGGGTTACAAAAAGCTTTGGTATACAATTAAAAAGTCTTATTATTGAAAATGATAAACCACAAATCGAATGTGGATGAACACAGTTTTGAAAGAAAGCTTAAGGATAAGTACTAGAGCCTTGTCGTCGAGTGTCCTTGTAAAGAGGGCAGGTGGAAGGCTAGTTTTATAACAATCGCGTGAAATAGGTGTTAAAAGGCTCTGAAGCTGGAGAGCAGCAGCTCTACTCATCCTCTAAGACCAGGAGAAAGGAGCTGGAAGAGGGAAGACGCAGGTTCTGCCGGCCACCCTCTAATTGGCGAAGTGGCGCTACTAATTTTTGGGTAGCTCAAGAGACCCCTACAATACTATGGTATTATCTTAGAAGTAATAACGCTCCCCGTTTTCGAACCTCTCTGCTCTACCGTTCGCTCAAACATCGGTTCTCTATGTCTCCTCCCCCTTCATCACATATCCTAGATCTCAGCTTCTGTATGAGAGGAACATGGAATTAAAAGTCCTTTAAAGCTCTATAACTTAGAATTGTAACTTTAAGTACCACCGTTGATGTGGTTTACCACAGCCCAATCAATAAACCAATTCATCAGTGGCGTAACGTTGCTCTAGCAAAATTCATTTTTTTTTATTTATTTTAAAGAATAAAGCGGAACTAACGATACATTGAAAAATTCCATTCTTCTTCCAATTCCATTCTTCTCCTGAGCGGTGGTTACAATGTAAACAAACTTTTGAGATTTTGAGGTTAGTGCGGATTGCGGGAGTTTAATGTTTTTCATCATGTTGTCGATTCGAATCGTTATAATATAAATTGTATGCCATATTGATACTTAAAATAAAATGAAGGAACTGATGTGTCTCTGGGAAAAAGTTGACTTTTATAACACACAGTCATCCAAAAGTTTGGTACGTAGACTAGAAGTCTCGAGTTCGTAAAGGTAGGTTAAATTGTTATAATATATTATGTATTTTTAGTTAGGTTATCGTAGCGTATTGTACGATGGCCGTTGAAAAAGTGCACGCTTCGCAAAAAAAAAAAAAAAAAAAAAAAAAAAATTATGTGGAGGGGCCCTGAAAATATTTTGAAAAACGTTGCCGCTGGAATTCATTGATTATGCTGATGCAGATGCTGTTCACGATGAGAAATCGTAGCAAAATGCTTTAAGTTATTGCACAAAGAAAGTCTGCCGTTGATTGTGGCACATAGCTTCCTTGTATCGTTAAAAACGTATGGATCATTGAAATATTGTAAATCATCTTAAAATATGTGAAATGTAAGCCTTATACTATGATTCAAGGTAAAGAAATACCATGGGACATGTTCCCGCAGACATCAATGCCTTCAAACGGGTAATTCGACATCTATCGCAGTCTATCGTGCTGATTTCGAACCGAATGGATTAATGATAAGATCCTATAGAAAATCGATAGGAGATAATTAAATCATTTTACCCTCATCCAAATTTGAACAAGATAGGACCACGATTTTGAGAAAAATGTGATAGATAGATTTTATAGTTGCCATCTTCATCTAAATCGCATTTTTCCTGAAAAGTTCATCAAAGTTGGATGGGAACAGTGGCAATTAAGCTTCTTTGAAACAGACGCCGACACACGACAAACACATAGACATTCAGACACAAAATGAACATTGAAGAAAATGGTATGAAACTTAAAATTATGGAGAAAAACCATGTTTCATCCCCTGAAAGTGAAAAAAAGCACCCACCCAGGTAGTCTTCTCCGTAATATTGATTTTTTTCTTGCAGTGTATCTAGGACTTGGTTGAAAATTATGACGTGATTACAAGCATATCCCCTGCCAATGTTTCATTCTTTGCCACCAAATTAGACCACTTTGGTGCAGCAGTGGGAAAACAGCTTTAGACGGCGATGGTTAAATTGTTTTTTCCATGATGAGAATCTACATTTAAACAGTTGTATCTTGGAATAAGCCAACCAATTTTCCGAGAGGTTGAACTTTTATTCGTTCGGGCCGATCACAAAGTTGTCAATCGGAAATAAAAACCGAATTGGGATGTAACAATTATTTGGTCCAAGATCGAGGTTGAAGTATTTTTACAAGTATTTTCATCAGAACTTTAAAGGTGAATTTAATTGATGTACAGAAGAATGATACGATATGATAGAATGATATGAAGAAGGATGATTCATGTATGCGTACAATGTACATGTGTATTCTAAGAGAGTAGGTAGATAGAGGAACAATAAAACATCTCGTTAAACCTGAGTCATCCCGAGACGCACTTACATTGTAGAAGGGGAAATCGGAATGAGAACGATGAAGGAGAAATAGAACCACATTAATAACTCACGTAAACAGCTGCCCCGGTTGCTACGTAACCGTTTTTCAGGGGCGATCAACGTTAGACACGCCGGTTGAATGAGAGGTTCTCTTCTCTTTAAGAGCTCGTTAAAAATATATCAATCAGCGAGGAGTTTAGTTCGTGAAAAGAGGAGCCGAATAAATGAGAATCGTCCGCACACAAAAAACGAACACAAACGATGAAGAGGGGGACGAGAGCGGTGGTATTTACCTGAATGGGGTTTTTTGTGTTGAAATACACATTTTTTCTCGAGGGATTAATGATCAGATGAGTTTCCTGGGTGCCATATGGTTCCGTGGTGAGGGTCGTAAAAGTTTGATGGATCGACGGCCACGTCAAAACCTTTTGAATTGCTCAGAATTATGAGGGGGGGATTCGTAGAGACCATTTATTTTGTATCAGTAAATTAGTAAACAAGACTGTGGTATTGCTAGAAAATCCACCAACATTTCGAGAGCAGAAAATTTATTCACTTTTGGGAAATGAAAATATTGTTTGCTAAAATCAAAATTACCATTCGCCTTTTGATTTTTTAGACCATTCTGAACAATTTCGATTCGTGTCTGTGGGTTGTGTGTCTCGGGTTCGATTGCTCAGAAATTGACATTTCACTCATGTGCACGTGCTAATGTAAGTTTTATCAGCAATCATCTTTCCGTGTTTTTGTGGTTCGGTCAAGGATCAAAGTCGAAATCAAAATAGTAAAGAGGTCATCCATTTATAATTGGATGTTATAAACAGGTTGAAAGGAACAACTTCATTGCGCATATGAATCAATTGTCCCCAAGGAAAAAAAGTTAATGAACAAGTTCATCCCAATGATGTTTGGCAGGTGGGTTAATTAGTAAAAAAACGCTGCAAATTCTTTCACTGGGGTTTATTATTCAATTGGCTTGCGTTCATGATTTGAATTTCTACTAAGCTTTGGAGTGTGCGCGTTTCACAGGATAGAGCGATTATTGAATTTCAGGAGGCACACAAATATGATCAACTGATCAATCCAAATAGTATTTTGGTTGAGAACACATTTACGTGCTCCATGCATATCTCCTGAAATTCAATGATCGCTCTATCACCTGTGAAACGCGCACACTCCAAAGCTTAGTAGAAATTCAAATCATGAACGCAAGCCAATTGAATAATAAACCCCTGTGATTATTGAATAATAAACCAAAAATCGTATATTCCAAGTCCCCGAGGAGGGGAGCAGGTTGCCCTGGGAGACGCTCCTCTTCGGTGGGGTCCCCTTCACTGGCGCGGTCGAGTGGGGGGGGGGGGGGGTGAATTCCACCCAGCGGTTGCCCTCGGAGACGGTCCTCATTGGTGGGGTCCCCTTCACAGGCGCGGTCGAGAGGGGGGGTGGCGGAGAATTCCACCCGCCCAACGTTACCACCCCCTGATATACCTACCTGCTCTGATATTTTCGTCTGTATATAGATTGATGATGATGATGATGATGATGATTGATCGAAACTGACGCTGGCACATAGGTACGCCGCCTGCAGCGCCGCGCCTCTTGAGAGATAACTCTCCTGCAGCGCGGCGCAGCTGGCGCCTGTTTCGGTAGGTACATGAAGAAATCGCAAGCCGCAGACGCCGGCCGCAGACGCATCATGGATACCATACCTTGACGCCGTGTCTTAAGTGAACAACGAACGCGATCGACGGGGGGCGAGCGGGCGCCCATCGCGATCTATCAGTGCGATCAAACAATACAACTCTACAGATGTGTCAGACGTAACAACGCGGCATCACGCTTTGTTGCGGCAAAACGATCGTGCCGCGTGTTCGATTTTTCTTCAGTCCAAGAATTTTCCTTAGCCGTTCAGCCTTCACATGTGATACAACCATCAACCTTCACGCGTTCGCGCCAACCTGAGTCACACCGGCGCTCGCGCAGCTGTCTGTCGACCGCCCTTGATTTTTCAATGATTATCTTGCTGGTTTCTCTACTTTCCATTGCAGTAAATACAAAAGAACCAGAATTCAATTTTAAAATCACATTTTTCATAAAAAATTCTTTATTGTTTAAAATAACAGCCGTTAATAGTCGTTAATGGCTAAAAATGAACTCTTGCTTCCGAAAACACGCAATTGGCTTCAAAAGGCCTCTTGGAAAATGATTACTTTTGTTCAACTCTTTTCTTTGTTGAAAAACTAGATTATTTATTTCAATTGAACTAGATAAGAAGGTATAGAATTGCTTAAACATAGGTATTTAAACTTATGTATGAATGTTACACGAACAGGTAACTCACAAAAGCGCGATGTATCAAAAAGGCCACTTGGACTATAATTCTTTCAAACTTTTTGTTGTAAAAATGTAATTTTTTCAATCTAACTAGATGGAAACTAGAAAAAACATTTGCTAGTAGTTCCAAAATTACGAAATACTGAAAAATCACAAATGACAAGACACAAAAAATAAAATAGTAGAAATTCAAATCATGAACGCAAGCCTATTGAATAATAAACCCCAGTGAAAGAATTCGGAGCGTTGTTTTTTTGAACCCTAATTCCCCCCCCCCCCCCCCCACAATAAAAACATCTATAATTTATCAAGTCCTTTAGCACTCGTATTGCGTTAAAACTTCCCCAAATCCAAATTTAAACGATGTAGCCAAAGGTAGACAGATGTAGAGGAGGCACACAAATATCAACTGATCAATCCAAATAGGTGTTTTGGATGAGAACCGATTTACGTGGTCTATGCATATCTCCTGAAATTCAATGATCGCTCTATCACCTGTAAAACACGCACACTCCGAAGCTTAGTAACATTCAAATCATGAACGCAAGCCAATTGAATAATAAACCCCAGTGAAAGAATAATTATTTACCCCAGTAATAATATTGAATAATAAACCCCAGTAATAATATTGAATAATATTTACCTATATATTATCAGAATGCTTCAACCCGTGTATCGGCTACTAACTACACTACAAGTATTCACATCGGCTATCACTCCAGTATCCACATTCACTACAACTCGACGCTATCGGCCGGACATCTCTATGTTACAAACAAACAATAATAAACGAAAAAACGCAAATGTTGGCACCATAAATCGGGCCATACATCGGGAATGGTTTGACCTACGGACGTGGGGAAAGGCTCATTCGATTCCTAATGGTATGTTCTTCAAATAGGAAAATATTTAGGCCGATTCGACTAGTTTTGAGGTTTTCGGATTTTACAAAACTTTTACAGCCCTTAAAGGGCACTTTAAATTGAGTGAGGAGCTGGCTCAAGAATTGGGGCGTCGTCGGACCAAGATGGATTTTTCCTGAAAATTTCAGATTTTTTGCTCCAGCCGTTTCGGAGATATCGTGCGTACGGCGGACGGACGGAAAATTTTTTATTGCAGATTCGGATTCTACACCCTTTGAAACGTAAACCATGAAATTTTCAGGTTTGAATTTTTTTTCCAGAGCGATTACAATGGTTTTTATTGAATAATAAACCAAAATGGATTGGTACTACGTAATAGTTCAATGAGACGATATTTTCGCATGGACTGTTTAACAATTAGTACAGCTCAGGGAGATCGAGTGACGTCAGAGATTTTAAAAACCCTCATATTTCACGGAATTATGTCCTACATAAAAAAACGAGGATTCGAATAGAGGGCATCAAATAAGAATGTGATGTCACGAATCGGTTGAAAGGAATAGCTCTATCGCGTACTTGAGCCAACTGTTCCCAAAGAACGCGTTCTATTGACTTATATATAAAACTTCACGTTTAACCCAATCGTTTTATGTAGTGTTTCTGGGTTTGTAACGTGGAAGGTAATTTAACGGTTTAGTTGCCCCTTCAAGGGCTGGGGCGGTTATCGTCCTCAAGGTTCAAAAGTGATCCCAGACGAATGAAGGTGTCTGGTAAATCTCCGGAGGCGGCGGATTCGAGAATCGGTGCAGACCGGTTTAACCATATCAAACAAATTTCACTATGATCATATAATTAGCAGATGGTGAGTACGAGCGAATGTCGAATCCAAGTAGCAAGCCTCGTTTCCACCGTTTTCAACCGACATTGATGACATTATCAGGAAAACTTCATAAACATAAACGTAAATCACACTTTTATGCGCTTACTCGGATTCTTTGAACCGGAAGACTTTCGGATTCTGAGTTAGAGTCAACTCATTGTTCGAACCCAGGTCTGCGACAAAAGATTGAGTTCTCACTCCCAGTCTTCTTTCGATTCATCTGACAGGAATATGTCGGAAGAAATACCGCTCAAGCATTTAAATCGCCATGTCTTAAATTGTTGCAAATAAGACAGGAAACAATGGTGGATTCCACTAACTATTTAGTAGGGAAAACTACCAAAGACACAATATATTGGGCGAGTTGAGGCTGGAGGATGGGATAGGATTCCGATATTTCATGAGGATGTCCACTTGGGATATTGAGGATTTGCTGACATAGGTTACAAATGAAATCAGCTCTTAGTCGACCAGTTTCGGGGAAACGAATTGTGTGATTCCCGAAAAGCATCGCAAAACGGTCACTGTTTTCCATTTCAGACTGGATTCAAGAGTCCCGGGAGATACGAAAAAATAATAAACCTCGACGCACTATACTCTCAAGTTTTGTCTCCGGGCAGCCCGGACCTGCACGGGAGCACCTCTTAGCAGACTGAGCCCCTCAACCGAGATTTTCGGACTCCGACGCGAAAGAATCTCAGTGAGTACTCGAGCTTGATTTCCTCACTTCCTTACCGAATGATCTTACTTAAGATCAATTTGGAGTTCAGCTGTGGGAAGACAACTGTGGAATCATCTCATGTTTACATCAACACGATTCCATACCTGTATGAACATTCCAATTACAGTTAACTCATTGCTTGCCTGATTTACACGTATTACAAGATTTAGAAAACAGGACAAACCACTTCATCTCAGCCTATCTGATTAAGATCAACAGGAGAGAGAATCTACGAGTGATTGTGGAAAGATATTTGTAGAAGAAGAAAGATTAAAAATACGAACTACGAAAGGGTTTTCTCCCACCCCACGGATTTCGACAACCAAATCAGAAGGCAGTACGCAGTCTGCCGTTCAGCAGTTCCGCATACAAGTGGAACGGTGTTCGACTTTAAGCTGACACGGAATAGCAGTTATAATTTGTTCAGAATACTGCCATAATAGATCTGCACTAATAGAATAATAGGATCTCATGTACATACTCATACAATATCCTTTCTCGAATCTATTCAGTTACATTACTTTATTAAGACCAGAAAAATTAGAGATACTTGAAGAAATTTATTTATTTTTAATCAGGAGTAACACGAACATTTACAGGGAGTATATGCATTTTAAAATATTGTTGTTGATGTTAAATTTGATGTAAATGCACGCTGAATTTTGTATAAATGGGGAATAAGGCTAGGCTACTTTTTTGTGTTAAGAAGTGTTGAATTGTTTTGTGTGCAGTATGAATGAATAAAAAAAAAAAAAAAAATAAATGAATTAAGAATCTTTTAAGCCCATCAAAATGATCCGGACATTTCCAACAAACGTTATTAAAGAAACAATATTAGCTTCAGCCAACACAAAAACCTCTCCAAACAGCCGAAACTTCAGAAGCCTACTCCACGAGTAAAGCAGTCGGAGTTTTTTTCTTGTTTCAAAAAACGGTCGTGAGAAAAGAGTGTTTAAAATATATTAGTTGCGTTCGAGATGGTAGGCGGAGCTGGTCTCTATGATATCACTAATTACAGGGTACAACATTTCTCTCACCCCACACGAGGAGAGACGAATCCAAATTAATTTTTTCGTTTTCTCCCTCACAATACCGTCGGTTTTGAAGTTCGTTTTAGTAACCGTTTTTATTTTTCCACTATTTAAAATAATTAATCTTTCTAATCAAGCAAGAAACCCTTTTTTTTTTACAAAAACCCTTGAATCTAAGAAATTTCTTTCAAGGAAGTAACGTTATTTTCAAAATACAGAAATCGTAATTAAAAGGTTCGCCAAGTTGGTTGGGTAGTATAGCTTTAGAGGTTTATAATGGGGGTCCAAACTACCAAGGTATACATGGTGTTACATTTCATGACGGTCACAGGCCAGGAGAAGATTCTACGGAAAATTTCTGATCGAAAATGCCTCCCAGCAATTTTATTTACACCCTTGGAAATGCGTTTTTTTTTTTTTTTTTTTTTTCAATTTTAAGATTTTTCTAGTTTTTTCGGCCTTACCGCATTAAAACGGCCATGTCTCCCACATTTTGCGTGGGATTTCAAATCTGATTCCACTAGATCGTTAAATTTCCTATCGCCTTATTGGGGAACCAACTTTTTTGAGCCTGGGAAACGGGTAACAAATCAGCTTGAAAAGGACACATTGTCAAATCGTGGAGATCTCGACTTCCTTCAAACGCTTACGAGTCCCTGTAATAAGACATGTAAATTTTAGCCTGTAGTGCTAAAAGATGCGCCAAAATCTAGGCTTTCCAGTGATATAACCAGATTTGAAATTCCGTGTAGTTTTCTAACAGAAAATTGCTTTTCAAGTACGAAAAACGTGGTTTTTCACTGGATACTCCAGTTTTTCATCATTCGTTGATTCGTCTGGTAAAAAAAATTAAAAATTCGAACTCGAATTTTTTTCAAAATCATTAATGAAGCATTTATAATAAATTGTACATTTTTACTGTAGATACTGTTCAAAATCTCCACCATTCTGCTGAATGCAGAGACGGCCTCCGTCGACGATGTCGACTGCTCGTTCCAGCTCTCTGGTGTTTTGTCTCATGACGTGAGCACATTGGTGGATTCTACAGTATCTACAGTAAAAATGTACAATTCGTTGCATTTCCAAGGGTGTAAACAAAAATTGCTAAGAGGCATTTTCGATCAGGAATTTTCCGTAGAATCTTCTCCTGGCCTGTGACCGTCACAAAATGTAACACCCTGTATACCAAGGTGCGCTTTTGGGAACTACGAGTACCTTAAATCTGATTTTCCCCTTGCTTCGGCCTTTCTCACTTTACGATTCTTTCCGCGCAGCACCAAACTCTTCAATGCTTTTTAGAAATAAAAGTATATTATAATATATTAATAATTATAATATATCTACAAATTATTGTATTATTTTATTATCGTTTCCAGGTAAATTCTATTAGGATGGACGGATTTTGGTTTATTATTCAATAATAAGCCATTGTAATCGCTCTTGAAAAAAAAAAAAATGTCTAACCCCCCCCTCAAAATTTCATGGTTTACGTTTCAAAGGGTGTAGAATCGGAATCTGCAATAAACAATTTTCCGTCCGTCCGTCCGCCGTATCCCAAACTGAAGCAAAAGAGAAATTTTAGGAAATTTCTATATAAGAATATCGTTTCCAGGTGAATCACTGATCTATATAGGACGGACGGATTTTTTTAAATTATTTTTTCTTGGTCTATTTTAAAGGACCAGTATTGAACAATAATAAATCAAAATGGCAAATAACTAGCTACTGCACGTGAACTACCACAACGTTACCCATTGAGATAAAGCCATTAATTACGGGCTGCGCTGTACCTAGATCTTCTCATGTTCGGAGAACCATCAGTTAAAAAAGGAACGTCAATAAGTTACGTCAATGAAATATAGAACATAATATAACAACGGCAGACATATCAGCTGAGAACTGATATCAACTTTTGCTTGCCAAGTTGGCTGAATTCAGTAAGTAAATTAATTTTCCAGTTGAATTGGGTCAACATGTGCGAATAAGAACTGCAGTAACGAGTGAATACAGTTTGCATTTTCCAACTACCGGCGACCTAACATCTCCTGGCATATTAAAAGGACAACTTGAAAACGCTGCAAATTATTACACAAAGGTTATTTTTTTTATATTAGTTCACCGGTTCACCAGAACTGGACTGTACATCTTGAGATAATGCTTCCTAGATACACTCTGAAACACGAAGAAATCTAACTAAAATTTAATTAGACACAAACAAAAAAAAGCTTCTGCTTCTTCTCCATAATGGAAGGGAAGCTTGAGAGATGGCTTTATAGATAGTACAATCGAAAAGAAACATTATCTACCTGGGCTATCGTCAGCCATGCCATCTATCTCAGATTTCCCGTTGAACAGGGGAAACCCGCCGTTCAAATAATGAGCGAACGGATGACCATACAGCAACCCGAATGTTGTCATTAGGTTCACGGATCTCATTTCTGTCTAAATAAAATAGAATACCTACTACTTTCTTACATCGAATGTTTTTAAGATTTAGATTTTTTGACAGTTTAATCCTTAAATATAATCCCTTAAAGTTGATGCTGATTTATCCATGATGATTAAAGATGCCGATTTTAGTATCAAATCACGGATTGATGGTGGATTATTGAGCACTAGTTCTCAAATTTTTGTCAGTAGTTTCGGGGGAAAGTTCCAGACGGCTCGCCATGAAGGAACAGACGGATTTTTTTTTTAAATTACAAAGGTATATTATTGAACATATTAGACCAAAAATGAAATCTGTACACATTGAAACTTTTATATTCAACTAGGTAAACATGATGACTCTAATACAGCCCTGCTGCATGGTAGGAACTTTACCTTAAATTTTGTCGTTAGTTAGAATAAAAACGAAACCCCAGTAATGTTTAAATTTTAAATATGTAAAATAAAGAGTTGTACTGTGTTTTAAGGCATAGCCCGTTATGGAATGGCAATGCATAAACTAGTCCATACACATGGACATATGGCATCCATAGTACCCAAGGGACACTTGTGAGTGTAAGGATTCAAGTGTAATTCCATAAACCAGATCGGTCAACCCTCGTCTAGGCTCTGTGTCACTCGGACGCCAGCTGATGCTCATTGGTTGCCGGCTGATGAGAATCCGCCCTGAGCTACATGACGCGATCAATTACTCGACCCTGTTGTCCGTAATTAAAAAAAGCCCTCTCAGTCCGGGGTCTTCTTTTTCAATTAATGACGTCACTTTCTCCAAGCCTGTGAACCAATTAACAGGGTGGTCCATCAAAATATTGAAATTTTTCAACTCTTGTCTCGTGACTGAGTGATGGTAATGACTATCGAAAGGTCGAGCTTCTCCTCCTAAATCTTAACTGGTCCAATGGATGCCATGAGACGGACCAAAGAGGACCAACAAAAACTCATCTAACTCAACCCTTGTAACGATGATAAGTTGATGAATTTAGTTGTAACTGTTGGCACTGGTTGTAAATTGAAGCGACATTCCCACCTAATTAGCCAGCTTACAGCTCAGCTTACTGCCTGTTGCCGTAGCTGTTAGGCAGCGTTCGGACAAGTCTATGAATACGACTATATAAAATAACAGATCTACTCAAATTAGTAACATAGCTGGTGCTAGTCCATATTTTGACCTATGGTAGAATTTATGAGTTCAGACCATGGGGGCAGACATGACATATCATAAATGAATAAGAAGGAAATTCAAAAATTGTAAAATATTAATTTGAATACCTACCTACTGATGCAAAATATAAATATTGCACAAGTAACAATACAAATAGAGAAATAATTCAATTTTTTATAAATTTCATAAAAACAAATTTTTGTGTGTAAATTTCACCCATTTTTTAAAAAATAATTTGCATGACAATTGGTTTCTTGAATTACCCTAAACTTTACTTTAATTTTTCTAAATTCCCCGATTTTACACTTACTTCTCCTGAACCTCAAGTTTTTTAACCTGTATTATACGGAAATTCATAATATTTTCTATAAATTTGTACCAGAATCCAATTTTTTGTAAATGTCCTTGTCATTCAGTCGTTTTTAAATTTATTGAAAATTGTATACATTTTTTGGTAGGTATACGATCTTCATAAAATTTGAAAAATAAAACAATAGTTTTAGCCAAATTAACAAAAGTAGCGGAAGATTCTTTGATTAGAGAGTTTTTTGGGTGATTCTAACGGGCCCTTGCGACTGGCTCGCTTAACGTCATCCACCAGCCGACAGAGGGTCCTTTAGATGAATAAGTTCCAGTCATTTAAGACTACTGCAAATTCATCTGAAATACTGACTTTCAACAGTATTCTGTTTTCAATTCGCTGTGTAGTTTTACAACAGAAAGGAGTTTCCTCCGTACCACCTAATAACACGTGATCAGGTAAGTAATGAAATTCTCTTAAAATACACACTTCTGTCTTCTTTATCCTGAAGAGGTACCTGTTTGTAAACCCTGATCTGGGTGAAGCAAGATTTCTCCAAGTTACTGCCCTAAGATTGCCGAAAATCTCCTCACACTCTCCCTGTTCCTTAAAACACGTACGCAATCGAGTTGGTATACAAACAACAACCGTAAGGGATTGAAAGGGAGATAGGCACCCGAAAAAGAACTTTCTACACATCAAGGTTCTCTTCACAAACCTAGCAGATGCAAAGCTACTAATTATAATTGTTTAAAAAAATGATATTAGGGATTATAATTTTACTGATTAGGGCCCTTCAATACGCAAGTCACCTTGAAAAAGCTCAACGAAGCTTTAATTCACAGTCCTTCACGTCACTCGAAAAGGTACGCAAACGGGCTCGTTTGCCCATTCGACGGTTATCGCGTAGCTCGCCCTAGGAAGATGGTTGAAGCCGCCTTCACCCGTTAGCACCAAAAACTGTCTTGTCTCTTAGCAAAACTTTTTCACTTTGACAAGGAGGAAGGAAATAATACACCGCCACCCAAACTACCCTGTCATAAGTAACGATACATTTCAAAACAAAAGTTACCCGGGCGCCGGCCACTTCCCAGGGCCCGTTCGCAGTTATAAATCCTGTAGGAAACCAGTGCTACCTTCCTCCGCCTCCCTTTTTTATAATTGCCCCGAGCCCACCCCGTGTTATTATTGAGTCAACCTCCAGCCTACCTTGTCTACCTCACCTCGATCTTCTTCGTACCTCCGCCACAAAGAAAAAAAAACTATCGAAGGAGAGAAAAAATATATAAGGAGAAAAGAAGATTGGAACTTCTGCCGTCTTGGGAGAAGTCGATTTTTCTCACGATCCCGCCCGATCCGTTCTCGTTGTTTAATAAAACTTAATCAAAAGGATTAATTGAGAAGTTCCGTTTGTAGCTCGGAACTCGAAAAGTTGTGACTACCATTAATCGAGTAGCTTCTAATCTCTCGAGCTCTTGGGAGGATTTCGAGAGGCGTGGCCGATCTTTAGGTACGTCTCCGCGGCTGCACGGATGCATCCTAATCTCATTGGCCGATCAAATTAAAAGGCGAATGCGTTTTAATCAACCCTTTTAAGGACTTGAATGATCAGTTCACTTTCAATGATCGCACACACTGATGGATTGAAATTGATTTTTCATTGTAATGTACGTGCCAATTTCTACGATTTATTTGTCAATTTTGATTCACAAATACTCGAGTATTCACGCATTTTATATTTGAATACGACCATCAATATGAAACGAAGGAATTCGCCGAGGCTGATAACGAGACCAGCTGCCATCCAAATACTGAATAAAAAATTGGAGATTACATTTTTGGTTAACGTTTTCATTTGCGTAAAAAATTGATTCACAAAGCAAAACGTGTATTTGTGCCATAAAACCGGGTAAAGCTGTTATAAAGCCGTTTAACCTTATAACAATGGATTCACCATGTTCTAGCAGATTTTCCTAGAAAGTTGAAGGTATTATTGCAATTGGTCCAAAAATGTTCAGAACGGAAATCAAATTTGGGGCATTCTGAATCGATTCCTGAATTTTAACGTGTTCAAAAAGACTATATATGAAAATACGGTAATCCTGAGATCCCACATCGTTGAAAGACACTTCAGAGTGAAATATGAGGGAGGGTGTGCTAGTATCAGAAAAACAGGTGTCTGTATACTCGTGGCATACCAAGCGAAGACTTGTGGCAGTGGAAACTTACGCCGATAATGCAGTCCTACCAGCAGAGGGAGAGACAGTGATATGTCACGCGAAATCTGCTCATATCAATTTTACGAACAAGCTCATAACCAAGATATCGGTCACATTGGAGGGGTGTGGTATTCTTTTCGGCAATTCAAAACCGAGATAAAAGAGCATGTCATTGGGACCAGCCCCACATTAAAAATTGTTTACTTGAAAGCAAATTCTGAGGCCTGTGTGGAGATATGGCAATCATCTCTGAGGCTGATCGAAAAAGAACAATATTAATGTAGGTTAAACCTTTCAAACCGAGTTACTATGATTCCTCTCTTGGTACATACCGGGATCTAGCGGGGAAAAATGCAGCCAAATAGAACAGAGGCTTCATGAACACAAACCTAAAAGACCAGCGGCTCCTCGTCGGCTTGCGAGAGTTCCTTGCTGAACTGGATTTACTGGACTCACTACATCTCAGAGTGAATTACTAAGACATTCCAGGATCACAATCGCTGGCCGAGAATCCTACTTACTATGGAAGAACGAAGCATATACTTAAGTAGTTTGAATATCGTCGAGTGGAGTGAGGATTCGCCACTTTTGGATGTTTTTGTTGATTCCCTAGCTGCTATCGCTTTAATCGAGCTGATTATTTAGTGTGTTAGTAAAATTAATGATGTGTAATTTTGTGCAGAGGCTAAAATGGAAGCCACTTTGACACAGGTAAAAATAGAATCAGCACTCCCGAGACCATCCTGGCAAGTTCTCAAAATGGGATAGTATTTTCGTGCGGCTTGATTGGAACTTTATGGTAGGAAACAATGAAGATCTTAAACCAGAATCTATTTAAGGTGACTAGACTGAGCTCTGTGGTGCGGTGTCTGGTGGTCTCCGTGCAGTGTAGTGATTATTGGGTAAAATGGAACATGACAGCTGTGACGCGGAGCATATGGTCAGAGCTTTATCTGATCCCACAGAGCATCGCACCACCTTCCGCCCGCTCTGCTTCCCTCCAGTGGCCTTTTAACGTGAAAAGTCGTCGTCATAGCCAAGGCAAAATGTTACATACGTACAGACCTTCGTGGTAAAGCAGTAAACAGGGTTACTGTTTACTTCTAATTTATAGCTTAGCGCAATTCAAATTTGGGTTAGGTATGAGCTACGAGCTCGTATCTTTGTAAAACATACGTTATTACTTTAAATTTCAAAGACTAGGCAAGAGCTTTTTATGTATTTACTTATTAATTCAGGAATCGCCCGTCGGGCAACCAGTAAACGTTTCAAATAATTTGAAGAGGAATTTTAACTTTTTTCGTCTGATACCTTTTTAAATATTTCGTGTAGATTACATAGTTTAGTTATAATGTCATACTCAACCACATGTTTTTAACTTAAAGGATACATATCCTACAATGAGGCACTTGATTAAGGACCGCTGAGTACAAACCGAAACTTCCATCAAATGAAGCCTATTTTTCCACAAATAGAAGAAGATTCACCAATACTTAGGGCTCTACAACGGGTGGGGAAATTTTATGTGAAATTCAGCTCATCAATGAATCGAATGAGTCCGGCTGACAACATTTCAATGTAATAATCTTTCCAAGAGTTCCATTGAAATCTGGTTTATTTCATGTTTTATGGTATATGTGAGGACTGGTGATTTGTAGGTATGTATTTTATCTTATTAATTTGCGATTGGTGGATAGCTACCATTCGTTTCAGTTAGTTCCGTAAGAACTTCCGTAACTGAGGTACGGCGCGGATTTTAGACACGAAGTTCATTTGAGGCATATAGAAGTCAATTACACAGTCTGGAGGAGCACTGATCAGCTGAAGGGCCCTGTGGCTAGTTACTTTCCTAATCTATCCACCTATAGTGTTGAACTATGAAATGTACACTTAAGGCATCTTGAATACTTCTAGATAATACACCAAGGACTACAGTGATTTGTGTAGAATGGATCTAATAAAACCTTGTGCAATGATTTTCTGCGTTTTTCACTTTCTGAATAGAATAAGACTATTTCGCATCTCCGGCTCTCTTCCGAGGGGAAACTCCCTGGAACTGGATGCTTTTGCTTAGAGTCTACTGCCAAAATTCAAGAAACGTGAACATAACTCACCGAGAACGTCAATTTTCGATCCAGGAACATTGAACCAGATATGACGAAGCTTTATGAAGATTCTGTTCAGGCATCAATTTTTGCCTAATTATTCACATTATTGATTTTTCTTCCCCTAATATTATGAGCTTGTATCCAGGGGTGCCCACAGGGGGGGGGGGGGGGGAAGCTACGACGCAGGCTGGGTCATTGAAATTATTGGGGGGGGGGGGGGGTTCCAAAAAATGTTGGGGGGGGGGGGGGGTAAAGTTGATCGAAAGTGTTCATTCCGACGATATTCAAAAATAAACTACATCCTAGGTAAAGAACCTCAAAAAATATACACGTTTTGTCTAGATAGACAATATTGTTGACTGGGTTTGAAGTTTTTCCATACTTATTCTTTTAATTTTGGATAAAATAAGGGGTGCTTACCAGTACTATTTACATCGGGGGGGGGGGGGGGAGGGGTCATGAAGCTTGGGGAAGGGGCACCCCTATTGTATCATACCAGGTCCTATCGGATATCACTCCCCACCAATGGATTTTCATCAGTATCGCGCTACTTCCGTGATTGATTGGATCGGCCATTATCTGGTAGTGACTGAAAGGAGTGACTATTACCAACAACAAGAAAAATTTCCGAGGATCGTAGCTCAACTGAACTGAAATGGTTATAAAACCATGATAAGAATTATGACATTGTTTTGGGAATAACAACAAAATTTGTCATATACGTTCATACACAAACACATATATTCACACATAGAGATGAAAATCTATCGTCTCTTCTTGGATTCGGTCTTAGAATACGACCCCCCCCCCCCCCCCCCCCACCGGGTCAGCTGTAATAAGCCTTCCTGTACTGACTACTCCTTGTTTCAGAGGAACGCCCTAAAAATGAAAAATTGAAGGAGGAAAAAAAGCCATTCAACATCATTATCTCATCATGCTGCATTCGACGATTTTGGATCACGCTTTGTTCTTCAACTAATTCTGTACGTCCATGTGACAACAAGAGAAGAATATTTACTTCCCACCCAACTTGGCTTACGTTTTGGTATTTTCTCGTCATCAACTCCCCTCCCAAAAAACACGGTTGTACAGAATTTCATACCTTTCCCGGAAAACGATAATTTCGAATCACCGCCAGGATGGGAACGAACTGTCAGATTCATTGGCATATGAGGTCTCATGTATAAACTATGAAGGATGTGAAGAATAATAATTCAGACGGAACCCGCAAACTAGAAGCGGTAGCGATTACACGCCAGCAACGCTATCAGTGGCGCCACTTGACGCGATCAAAACCGTCGCTGCGACGCTCAATCCACTGAGATACGGCCCCGCCCACTCGTAATTCGCCGAGCATCATGCGATGAGGAGGGGAATTTACAGTTGAGTGGAAGGTGAGGTGAGGGGGGGGGGAGGTCGTGGGAAAAGAAATAAATCATCCAATCGAGCCCTGTTGTCTAACTGGGTTGGACAAAGCGATGATTATAGCGATTATTTGACACCGTGAACCTGTCAGTGGAGCCGTGATCTTCCTTCGCGACGCTGCAAGGAAATGCGGCGCTCACTGGATGTCGCCGAGACCATTCAATAGAATCATGCATCCCAGAAGTCCAGTGAGGACAAATCATTTTGCGAATTTCCCAAGAGAATCAACCAATTGGAATAGCTTCAAACTTCCCTCAACAAATTGGGTAAATTCCAAATCGATTTGACAACTAAAAACCAAAATGAGAACTTTAAAAACCATATTAAGAACTCACAAAACTTATTTGAGGCCTTTTCAATCCAGTTGAAAAACGTTGAAACCATATTTGAACATCCAAGACAAAATAGGACCTTTCTACAAAAATCTACAAAAATGTACAAACCAAATACCCAAACCAAAATAGGGACTTTACAAACCGATTTGAGGATTTTTTAATTCAATTTGAGAATTTCTTACTCCGAATTCAGAATTTTCAACAACAAACCTTTCCAAACCAATTTAAACAAAAATGCAGCACACACTGGATGTCGCCGAGACCATTCAATCTAATCATGAACCCAGAAGTCGAGTGATGACAAATCATTTTACGGATTTTGAAACAAAATTAACCAATTGGAATAGCTTTGAAGTTTCCAAATCCAAATTGACATCTTTCCAAACAATAAACTGTGTTCTACAAACGAATTTTAAAACTTCCCACACCAAATTGACAACATTAAAACAACATGAATGACAACATGAATTTGACATCTTTCAAAACCATAATGAGAACATAAGATCCCAATTGAAACTTTATAGTTTCAGTTGAAGAACTTTCCACGCAGCATTGAGAACTTTCTAACCATATTTGAGAACTTTTCACTCCTACTGGAAATCATTCTAGAACATTTTAGAACATTCCAAACGAAATGGTGCTCCTACATCTCAAAACAACATCAGAACTTTACAAACCGAAGTGAAGACTTTCCCAACCAAACGAAGACTTTAAAAACAAATTTGATTACTCTCGGGACAAATTTGAAAACTTTATATCAATTTGAAATCTTTACATTCCAAAACGAGAACCGTTCAGACAAACTTTAGAACAACCTGGGAACAAAATTAAACGCAACAGACCCAGATTCTTGACTGAAATACCCAATCTAACTATTTTTCTTTCCACCTTTACAACTGAAGGGTAAACTTACATCAATGAAACGTTTTTCGTCTTCCAAGTAGTTTCATTTTAAACGACAGCTGCTTTATAAGTTACGCAGATGCCCTATACTATGCGCAGACAGCAGTTCGCTTTGCTGCGATAATGTTAACCCTAGCTCTACTGAATGTCAACTAGAATTCCATATTGCATGATGTTTATTTAAGTAAACATTGAGTGTTGCTGAGATGGTGGCGGATTCAGATGAGATCTACAGGTGTTGATATACGAGTCTCCTGACCCTGACAGTCTCGCATTAGCACTCACCCTGGTAACTGGAGCCCTCAGCTGATCTACGCACCGATTTGACTGAGGGGTCGCATTTCCCAATGAAAACACTAACCCCATCTCCATTATTAGCCATCGGCCATTAAACCGCCAAGCGATCTAAGGATGTGTCAGCGCCGGCATATTATTTCATATACATAACTCAAAGACACGTACACGTCATAAACACATCTGGCCCTCTATGACTTACAGTTCAACTCCTTCCACTCACTATAGCCAATTATATCAATCTTTGTTGGTGTAATTTTCTGCTCAATATCATATAAATTACTATACGTATGTCACTTTTTGATGAAGAAGAAATAATTTACAAAATACTATTTATTTTGTCCAACTGCATTGTTTCCACGGTTTATTTTATTATTATGATTAATACCGACCGTGAAAACAATGCTCCAGGACAATGTAAATAGTGGCTTTGGTGCCTCTACCATGGTGCAAAATGTTAGGATGTGTAACCAGGTTCAAGCTTCGAATGGTTGCAGCAAATGGATGGCTGCAGGTGGTCTGTGAATGGCTGCAGCAAATGGTTCTGGCAGATTTTCCTCCAGTCTCGCTTATTAGCTGAAGAGGAGTTTTTACCTCACATACAAGGGGAATGTGGTGCTGAATGGTAATGGACGGAATAGGACATCCATCATTTAGGAATTCGAGATAACCAGGGATGCACTTATGAGTCGTCGATTCTGAAGGGGGGAAGGGAAGAGAGAGAGAGAGAGAGAGAGATAGAGAGAGAGAGAGAGAGAGAGAGAGAGAGAGAGAGAGAGAGAGAAGATTTACAAAATTTTAATTTGTTTAGGATGCAATTTTAAATCCATTTGGTTTAGGATGCAATTTTAGTAAGTTGACTGGTTTGGTTAGTCAAAACATATTGAAGGCCTACAATTGGTATGCCAATAAAAAGTTCTGTATGACGCCCGAAAAATATAGGAATTATCAGGAAAACACTTTAAAATTTTTCATTTTCTGCCATCTTCGCGGGGAAGACAATTTGCGTTCCGGCGATATTGAGATGGAAGACAACAATTTATTAGCCCAGGGGTGTAAGACAGGTCGGTTTTTTAAATGTTATAAAAATATCAATCATGTTTTTGGGCTTGGACTCCTGGATTAATTCAGATTAATTTTTTAGGCAAGTGATACACACAACCGAAAAATCTACCAGAGCCTCGCCCGTGAGTCGTCGTCGAAACCGCGAGCTATTAACCGACGGATGACCCCGTCCGCGACGCTCTAACCGTAAAAGGAGGGAAAATCGGTTCTGTGATCTGGTTAACACTCGTCCGTCGGGTCGTTTCCGATCAATTTTTTAATCGGCCCTCGTAAAATTATATTGGGGAAAAAACCACGATTGAAAAAAAAAACCGATCGAGGGGATCGTTGTGAAAGGTGTTCCCGGTCCCCCACTCGCTCGGCTTCAAAAAGGCGATGAATATAAACGATCAGCAGGAGCCCAGCTAACCAATGAAAGAGTCATTATTCCGCAATCTTGGATCAATTTTCCATCGATCGTCCAAGTTTTTCACCTCTCTCGGATCCTTTGGGTTAATGGTGAAAAATAATTTTATTTTAATCGTTAGACAAATCGTAAGTTAAGTCGGACTAATGGTATACTAGTTATAGGGGCGAGTATACTATTTAAAGTTTACGGCGTTAATGACAGAGTTAACAGCGTAATAGCAATGAAAGAAACGCATAGGTGGATGACAGATACGATACAGATTCGTAGTTCGGTATACAAAGAGACTGACGATATCTCTGTTGGGCCTGTTCTTTATATCCATCCTTATATGTATCCAACTTGAATGACCGATCGTACATCATTACTAAATCTGATATATCTATGAAAGTAATCATACATTTGATTAAATAGAAAGTTCGCTATAAAAAGAAATCGTCATTCTCTATCTGACTGTAAACCGTAACTGTTGAGTCTGTTCTTTAAACATATCTTTAAAGTAGCCACTTTGGAAAGTTCTGTTTACTTGAAGGCAGACAAAGAACCCCCCCCCCCCAACCCAAACCCCCTGCTAACAAAACAAGTCAGATAAGAGCTTTGGGGAAGGTGACATAAGAAGCTAATTCGAACTTAGTCAATCAATCAATCAAGGTCAACGTTAGAGTTATTGCTAATTCGAATTACATTCATAAAAATTACTTATTATAATAATTAACTTATGAACCAATATCTAATTCTAATATTTTACTATCTAATATCGTCCATTGCAAAACTTCAACGAATAATAATAGTAAAAATATATCATTTTTCGACCAGTATTAGGGGAATGTGCAAGCATGATAATAATAACAAACAACATAGACTTCTTCCAATTCCCCTACGAATCAATATACTTGTTTTCTACTGTGCTTCCAGCTTTTCTTTTGTGAACAGCCATAAGGGAGGCACCCGGGCAGATCTGAACAATTAATGTAGCCATTCTTTGTTAGTTGGCTACAGTTTAACTAAGTGATTAGTGTCTAGTGAGGATAATCCAGAGCCCCATCTAAAATCATCCACATCACTCCAACTTGCTGACCAATGGGGCACGGTTTATGTTCACTGCAATTCAGGGGAAAGGTCGTTTTTCTGAAAATTTCACTAATCTGGTCCAATACTCTTGCTTGAACATTCAAATAATCTGTAACTATTGTTTGATTCGTATAATCTGCTTTCTTAAAATTTCTATAGGTATTTGAATAAAAGAAGGGCTCTAGGAACATCAAAATACCATCTAGTTCGAAATACCGAATCATTGCTATATAGCTTTATGGATTACAGGAGAGTGGATCCGTACGGATTCCCCAGCCCGTCCCACAACCTTTTCTTAAAACTGCTTAGCCTGAGAAAAAATCTTCAAGAAAAGTTATTACAACATTTTTTAAGATCTGTTTTAAAAAGCTTCTATCACTACGGGTGTAACAGGCATATCGGATCAGCCCTTTGCACAGAGCCAACTACTTCATTGCATCACCTCCTGGTTATAAGCAGCCAACAAACCTTGGCAATTCAACCCTGAGTCAAAGGAGCTTTGGTTAACTTCAAAAGGGACAATATCGAAGTCACTAGGTGATTTCAAAGGGCAAAAGTTTGGCGATGCGGAGGAGACGACACATCTAAGATTGGCAAGATTTTCAATTCTTTGTAACACAGTCACATTGACGATGATGATGTGAAGTTTTTGCGTTCTAAACAAACATTTTTACATACAGTACAACACTGTTGTGTATGTAAATGTCTTAAGAGCTTTTGGCTTAGGAATTGAATCACAGTCTTGTATGTTAGCCATCTTTACACACACCGAATTGCAGCTGTTTTGAGATGCAGTCAACAGTTTATTACTTCAGGGGATGACATCTAATAGTTTTGACCGAGGACTTTTGAACTATTTATCGTAGATGTCATCCCCTCGCCAATCCACGATGTCACGATTGATTCACGCTCGTCGTGAGGTGGATGGGTGCCGATCTCTGACTCCGATGTCTTTCCCCGTGGAGGCGACGGACTTCACCGCAAAGACACGGCCAAAGTCATAATCCGAGCGGTCGCGCCCTAATGGGCCACAGCTACGGCGCATTACGGGCCCAGACATGAAAACGTGACGCAATCAGAACCGCAGCACACACTGACTCTGACACCGAAGGCGTGGCCGACTGGTAACGTACCTCAGGGGTCATTTTCCTCCCGTGCCTAATGAATGTAATAGTTTTTTTTTCCACATTGCGACATGGACGTGTCACTTGCGACGCGACGTGCGGTTTCAGTCCGTGACGACGGGATGGTCAACTTGACTAATCTCGAGAAGAAAAAACCGTTTGTCTGACCTCCGATGTATCGATCATGTCACCGATTTCAAATGAAATCCTCGAAAAACCACAACCACATCAGTTAGTCTATATAGCAACATACTAGAAGGACAAGGAAGGTTACAAGTCTAGATTGGACAACCTACCAACAATGCAACAGTTTAATAACTTCTAGATAAGTTAAAAGAGAACATATAACCTACAGATAAGTGATATCTCCATTTGAGCTGGTTGGAGAGTTCATTGTAGATATGTTAGTGGCGGCTTCAACTTATTATTGATTTGTTGTATTGCCTAGTTCCATATGTTTATTTATCTACCATTGAGATTACGTTGTTGATTAAAAGACGGAGCAATCGTATAGTTGCAACAATTTATTAAGATGTTTCATATTTATTGCAATGCTGCATGCTACTTATTAAGTGAAGAACACGCTGAACCTTCACAGAAAAATTTGTTTTCTTGTGATGTCAAATCCTACAGGATAACTCCTACCAAAGTACTACCAAAATCCTACCAAAGTAGGTAAGAGCACACTAAATTTCATACCGTGGACCAAAAAACATTAATTGTCGCCGTCCTAATCAAGAATTGTCTTCACTCACTACTAAAACATGTTTATAGTAATCGAAGGCTAATTATTAGGTTATGAAAAATATGGTACTGTACAATTTCATGTGGTGGTTCCGAGGTCGGACCTCAAACCGAACTTTACTTTTTGAAGAGAAAAAGGAAGGGGGAGGGGTTAATACATACATTTGCCTACTTGAACCAAAACAACGCCCAAATTTCAATGGAATCGGATCAATGAAAGATCAGGACAAGGTACTGGATGTACCTGGGCATACTATTAGTGATGACAATGGAATTGGTATGACAAGGCCATAACCCGTAAAATGCTTGACAACGTCATCAAAATCAGTCAGTTTGCCTCAGAGTATCGTCAACCCTAAGCTTCGAGTATTACCTATTTGTAAAGAAGCAAGTACGTGACATAAGTCATAAAACAGGTCTTCCGAAAAAATCAATTATGTCTTCACACATCATGCATGTCTGCATCGTAGTAGAATTTATCAAGCATGTCTTCCAATATCATTAAGGGTGCACTAAAGCATTAGACATCGAGCTTGTCCTCACCAATCATAAAATGTGTAACGTATTGTGCACAAGTTATGATAAGTGGATTTTCAGAACTCATATAAGTGGATTTTCATTTCTTATCTTAATCACTCATTATTTCGGATTTTGAATTAAACGACACCTTTTCAGGTTATCACTATTATTTTGAGAAATGGAACCCTGAATCCCACAGATAGTTCAAAGCAGCATAACAGCTGTTCAGCTGAGAAGACACAATAAGTTTCTGAATTTTTATGAAAGCCTTCTTCTCTGATATTGAATTGCATTTGAACGTGAATTGCACAAGCTTTGATTGCAATTTCTACTTCATTTTGATAAATGTAGTAGCAGTGATAATCTAAACTAGTGTTATTTAATTCAAAATCCGAAATGTACTGTGCATATATCGACAATAAATCGACAATCCACATGTGCCTTCCAAAAATAATTCAAGTCAAGAGAATAATCAACGTTTGAATAAGTATTTGGCGCCTGAGCATAAACCTCAAACAGTAGTACAGGGATCGACACTATCTACACTAGTGTCAAAACTAGGGATTTTAATTGGTGCATTTTTAATTGTCATTTTTAACAGCCATTCCCCCATTCCAGTCGAGGCAACAAAATAGTGAATTTTGAAAGTTCGTTACTTAACGGACTATTCGTAAGGTGGCCTAATGATTTTGGAAATCCGTAGACAGGGTTGTCACTGCGGCTTAAGGTGTCATAAGTCGAAATCGCCAATAAAAACCTCCGAATTTCGTTAAGCTCATGAAGGATAAAACTGGACTTTTTCCACGAAATAACGACGTCAATAGCTATAATTCCCCTATAGCTTACAATAAACAAATTTATATACGTTTAAAAAATCTCTTATATACCGCGACATTGTCCAATAAATTTAGGGGCCGTGGAGCCGAGTACATCCAGAAACGTTTGAATGTAGTTCCGAATCTGAGGCCAGACATTTTGGGAGGAAACAGGTCAGAACAGAGATCTTCCCTAACTTCGCTAATGAGGAAGCAAATTATATAATTCATCCAGAAATGAGATTAGTGAAGTACGAAAAGTAAGAACTACCAACAGTGTGCCTTAATTCATGACCTGAACCTCTGAAATTAAGTTGGAACCCTTGAATTAAGGCCTCGCGCTGAATGAATATTAAATTATTCAAATTCGTGATCAAAAAGGTGAGAAAGGGAGGCAGTCGAAAGCCCGCCCTTGTACAAACATGTACGTATAATATATAATTCCGACGGATTTATAGTAACAGTAAATTAACAACCAGTGAACAGGTGGAGTGCGCGAACGCGGACGCCTTACAAACCTTCACACTAAATTAATCAGAACGGTTTCGAGGATTTATTCATTTTTAATAGTTCCGCGACAAATAATTACAATGATTTGTCAAATAAACGATAATTATGCAAATAGCGCGAGGTTGAGGGCCATAAATAAGGGGGCGGTGGAGTGATCCAGCGGGGGTACACATGTCATTAGCGGCGTATAACGACTACGTGCGTTGAGGCGAGGGCGTGGATCAGTTCTCGGTGAAGGCTCGGGAGATGCGATATGGGCTCCACGATATCTCCTAGGGCTCCCGAATTGTTTTATCTCGAAACTGAGAAAACCGTTTTGCCGAGCTCGGATCCCGACAATTTTATAATCATTTCATACGTTGCTGATTTCATGTTAATTCATATTACAGTGGGCCCCGCTCATTGTGATCGCTGTGTGCCTCCCCTTATTATTAACATTCAGCGAATGATAACATCACTTTTGGGAAATGCTGGGGAACTTTTTTTTTGCAGCATTTTTTTCCTCGTGCCTCTCACATGTTTACACAACGTTAAAAAGTTATTTTCGCCTTTCAGGATTTTGCTCCACTCACATTTTCGTTTTGGAAAACGTACGTATCTTCACTTGAGGCGCGAGCTTCATCTGCCACTAAAAACATCAGCAGCCGCGCACCTGAGACATGAGAGATGGCCGTTCTCCTCCATTCAATCAGCTCCTATTTCTTCTCCAATTGATTTGTAGTTTTACAATTTTGTAGCTTTTTCCACCGATGAAGCCGAATCTTCCCCTTTTTGACTTATTAATGGCCCATTTACTTGTCCTCCTAGGTACCTCTGTGAACCGTTCTGTGAGCTTTTTCTCTAAACTCTTTAAGTCCGTTGGCATCTGTTCCATCCGAATTAAATACAAATGACGGAATCTTGAGACCGAAGACCATGGCAGTCTGGCTTATTTCTCTGAGCCGTCTGGTACCTACTTCCAGTCACCTCTACCAGAATTTACCATTTATACTGGGATCCCTCCCAGCTTTTGTGGCCAGCCCCATTTCTATCAGCAGAACTACCTATGAAAAAAGCAGTTTCTTAATTCCTTATAACTATAAAACGACTCTATGACGTTTATACCACTAAATATTTCTTTCTTACTGTCAATGGCATAAGTACGCCCCCCCCCCCTTTTTTTTTCTTGAGTAAATTGTGAACTATTTTTAAAAGATATATATTGTTACAATTTGTCCTCAGCTCTTTTGTTTAAAATTTTATACTTGAAATTATGTACCTTTGTTATTCTTTCCATATTTTTGAATATGTATCTATGAGGAGGGTGGTTTTCACCGTATTTAAAAGCTAAGTTCCATTCTAAAGCACCATCCCTTCCAATTTTCTTCCGTTTTCGGTTCTTTGTTTTCATTTTCCATATAAATCAACTTAATTGCACACTTCCACTTGAGAATTATGTTAGCAATGGTTGAGAAATTCCGAATGTTTCTGATGACCCTCAGCTCATTTTTGGCAGCTCACCATGGTATTTCAACATTTACTTCTTTCCCGCAACATTGAAATCATGTTTTTTTTTTTTTTTTCATTTCACGTTTGCAGTAGTTCCAGGATATAAATGCACTAGTTCCGAACACTAAACGATAGAACAACAGGCTTTGTGGAGTAAAGAATAGCCATCATGTTTATGAAACCTCGATAACTCCAAACGAGACAATGATCACAATCTCAGGGCCAATTCCAATGTTACGGTGTAACTGCGATTCGGTTGTGGCTGTACTGCTTACACTAATCTGGCCATAACAAGCGGGGGTCGCTGTGTTGAACATTATTCCTCAAGTAAGCTTTATTCGAGTGAAATTTGAGGATCTACTCCCAAACTGCGCGTAAATAAGATTCAGGTTACTCAAAATAGTGTATTTCGTTTAAGTACTGAAGCCGAATGGCGTATGCGCAACAATAACTGATAAGTAGGGGAAATGAGTACGTTCTCGAGCAGGGGCTACCCTGCAAGACAGATAACACTAACCCGCACGACACATTTCAATGCTTCATCCTCGCATCGCCTCCTCCATCATCATCATCTTCGTTGAATTGTGGACATGTCAAGATATCAAAACAACTTTCGACGTTGCGTTCAACGTTGTGTAGACTCATTGACATGTCAACGACCCAAGGTAATGATGAAGGAAGGGGTTTACGGATGGAACATTGAAACGTGTCGCGGGGTCCGTTTTGCAGTGTAGCCCTGCGCCTGAACATTCTCATTTCTTCAACTTGACGATTTCGGTAGACATGTTCGATCATTATGGTTACCTTGCCCAATAAGATATGACACTTGATGACTTTGTAAGCTACGTACGATGACAATGACTACATTCCAGGAAGACATTTAGGATTACGTATGCAACTTTATGTTCACACAGTTGATGATTTTGGATGACATGTATGATAATTAGGTATGCTACGCTGCAAAGTTTATGATCTGAAAAGACATGATCGATGGCTTACGCTTCAATGTACCCATCATGATATGGAAGACATGTACCTTAATTTATACTACATTGCAAATTTGGTGTGAGCACATACTTGATCATTTTGAAAGACCTGAACGATGATTTCTGCTCCGATGCAGAATTGCAATTTTACAAGAACTTCGACAGTTTTCTAATACTATGAATCTATGAAAATCTTACTTTCCGTACTGTCAAACAAATATTGCAATAACAACCTTACGAGAGGATATTACAGCATTCAAATCAACGGTAATTTATGACTGACGTTTCAGTTGAAAAAGGTCCGCTCCTTATTAACACTTCTCCCCTCTCTAGTTCCTCTGCGGTCCCGCCCACACAAACAAAACCGAAGCCAAGAAAACCAATACAATAAAATATTCATTTGGACGATCCGAATAAATTCCCCCAACTCAGGACCTGGGACCGGAGGGTGGGGAAACTTGAAATTTAAAGATGGCGGCAGAGAAGGTTCCCATAGGCTCACGGACAACTGAATATATTACTGCGCAGAGGTCCCGGGGCCAAGCAGAATGATTCGTCCCGGAGTTATGTGACTTTTTTTCCGACTCTCGCATCGGTTGGCCTGGAGTCTGGGAGTTGGCCCCGAGAGGTTTGAGAAGGCTTTTTTTTCCTCTTCGTTCGGTTTCGTAGTTTTATTTTTCATTTTTTTTAACTCGGGCCGACCCGCATCTTAGCGGTCCAGTCTCGTTCCAAGATGGTACCGAACTTCCCTGCGGGGACGAAGTCTAAAGATCGACCCGGTCAACGTAAACTTCCAACTTGCGCTTACTTGGCTTGGTTTTTGATTGTTCATAAGCAATATAATCAACTCCGTGCATGATATTATATGGATTAAGAGGATTAAATTTATACGCTCTAAGGCTCATCAATTTATGGGGAACCATTTTTCAAGAAAACCCTAGGTTTCCTTGAAAAAACCGTTTTTTTTTTCATGAAAGTAATATTTGCTAACGTGATTAAACTGATGATGCCGTCAAAAAGTTGGGTTCTGGGGCAACCCGTTGAATTTCTGCATGAAAAATAAATTACACAGAATCATGGGATCAAATTCACGGAGACCATTCTGAAAGCTATGCCCGAAAGGTAGGAACTAATCCTTGCAATCAATGAGAAGTTAATCAAAATCGGACTCAAATTTAATTAGGGCCAGTTCTATCATAGAGTGTTTAAGGAGATATAATACAAAGTCGGGAGTTGTCTCTAAAAAAAATCAGTGGACTAACTCTGGATTAGCTCGTGATCTTCCGATGTAATAATGGAATTAGTATAGACAAGCGTCCACTATGGAATCGTACAGACACAGAGAGACAGACTCATGAGACTTGCAGACAGACACAGAACCCAAGTTGATCAACAAACTCTGAGTCAAAAAATTGTTGTTGAATGTTTAGGTAGGCAACAATTTTCTCCCAACGGAAATATTGACAATGGGGGAGAGAGAGAAAGAGTGACTGACTGACTTACTGAATACCTTTTGTTTCACTCTTCCAACATGCACAGTTGCATGTGTTTCAATTAAGGAATAAATATCAGTTTTTCACGATCAATTATAATACAGTGCCTATGTAAAATTTCTTGTCCATTGAGTGGACTATACTAACTATATTTATGAACGTGAATGAATTTAATCAACTGTAATATGATGTTACTGGTTATCTAATTCTGACTGCACCCACATTCGTGTAGAAATAGGGATAGGCCAGTTGTAAATCAATCATGAAAAAAGGTGTGGTTAAAGTAATAAATATCCTTGAATACAAATAAAATTTAGGCCGTTATAGGTTACGGAATGTTAATATTACAATTTTTTTATAGTTAGGTAAAGTATACCTATGTCCTAAACACATCATTTTTTACGAATTCTTCGTCTTGGTCGTATCAGTTTTATTAGCCATAAAAACGGGTTTTTTTCTTTGATTTGCTCTTGAAAATGGATTTGGTTGGTATGAGGGGAACTATCACACCTTGTGGCTTTCAGAGGGCAACTTGGGAGAGGAAGAGGGAGTGAGAAAAAGCTCGCAACAGGCATGGCAGGGGTAATATTTAAAGCTTGTTTTTAGCTTGCCTATGGGATTCAGTCAATACTGAGTGGTTCGCTACCAAGCTTTGCTTTCATGGTACAAGGAGGTGATGCAGTGGAACAGTTGCCCCAACCAGGGGTTGAAGCGACTACCCTGCGACACCCAGATGATGCATGTAACCTCGGTAAATCCGCAGGCGTAGCAATTTCACGAAACGGGAAGAGAGTGCTCAGGTAAAGGCAAGTACTAAAGGCAACGAGGGTAGTACGACAAAGATTATATACCTATGTTTCGCCATTTGAACTTAGTGGGGTAAAACTAAAAGTTTTACCATGTTTCCCATATACTTAAAGCGAGTGGTATACTTGGTTATGCTTAATTCTGTCATGCATTTTATAGCAGTGAATCAACTGATTGCATTTAACTGATGAAGTAGATTGGATGACACCAACATTGAGGTTGTCTGGTCGGCCTCTAGACGCCCCTGCCTTCCATCATGTCCCGATGGACTCAACGCCCACTTAAGTCCTCGGCCGCCCTCATTAATTCTAATCGCGCGACCGTTTTAATATACCCAAGTGACGAACATTCACTGGAAATAAGTCGTATACTGCTGGTCCTCCCATTTATTTAGGTATAAATTATTGAATTAGGTGCCTGCAAGGTGAATAAATTCCATCCATACATGAGATTTCTTATAATTTTATTACACTTGATTGAGTGGGAATATGCTTTGCACCAGTTCAGAAACACCAATTCATGCAGCATCATATAATATTTTGTTGAATTCTGTTGAAATTTGAGCAAACCGCGTCTTTATTCAGCGCTTTCAGAACAATATCCTGCATACCTGTGTCGACTACAGACACATCAGAAACAATAGAATGCTCTCATAGTTGAAAATTAAATTTGTCAATGAAGTTATACGCAAACGAACCGTCGAAATAGAAACGACGCCGTAACTCCTTCAATTTTTACGGAAATATACTAAATTTTCTTCTACAAACTCTGTTTTTTTTTTTAAATTGAAATCCTCCTTCTCGTTGCCTTGTGTATTATCTGTCCTCTCTTGAAGTAAACATACAAGTATTATCCAAAAATTCAGTTTATCAATTTTCAGCGAGGAAGCACGAACAACGACTCCACAAACATGAGAACCCGGAGATGCTTGACGTTTTGGACAATACGGATGAACTTCGGCGCCTCAAGAGGAAAAAACCATTTGACCTAGTCGTGCAAAGTGCAATAAACTGATTTATTACAATATTATTACTATGTATACTATCTAAAGGGAAGGTTTTATTGAAAACCCAACCAACTGCTGTGTCTACTAGACTATGAAAAATATTGCTAGAGGCTAGAATGTACATACATTTTTCAGTTGCAATAAAAAAATCTCAGAAAAAAATTTTCTGCAGAAACCAAACCACATAGCTTCATTTTCTGCAAAAGTACAACTATAAGGTATGGAGGCGCAACTGAGCAGCTGATGAATTCGTCATAAAGCGTTTTGTTTAGTTGGAAGGGGTCGCTAACACAGAAATTTCTGTAATAATTTGCGAAGCGGAAAAAGTGTGAAATTGGTTGGACCAGGGAGGGTAAAATCCCTCAAAATCATGCGAAACTCAAATGGAAAGATGATATACTTGTCATATGAATATGTATCTATGTGATTGTGGAGGACAAAGCTCAACTTCTATTACCGAAGAAGCTAAATTTTAAATCATACCATATTACTTGAGTTTTAGCATTATCCTACTTCTGATTGAAAACAATGGGAGGTGGAATTATTCTGAGATCCACTCAGACGATTATCAATCTGAATTGATCAGAGGGAGGAGCCCGAAGTGAGGACAACACCTAAATACAACTAGCCTCGGGCTCTACCCGCTCCGCTGATAACAAAAAACAGAAAATAAAAGTAAGAAAGCGCTAGGGACGCCGAAAAAAAGAAAGAGAGAGTGAAGTTTAAGCAATAAATTCAAAAGAAAAAAAAAACATTAAAAAAAAATCGATCGATTTACATACATGGGCGGATGTACCCATTCAAGATCTCCGTTCCGATCGGGATCTCGACTATCCCGAGGCTATCGGTGGTTATCTGTAACTTAGATGCCACTAGACGACAAGAGCTTACATCACAAAAGTCCCGACCAGTGCCTTGCTGACGTCAGCATTTACTTTTTAAATTAATAATTTATAGGGACGAATGCAGGATGGTAGTGGTTATTCAGGGATACTAAAGCTTGGGGTTGTCAGTACTTAGGGTGTTTTCATGAAAAGAGATGGGTATGGCACAACGCTTCCTCGTCTAAGTAATATGAAAGTACACATCGTACGCAATGTTTTAGGAAATCTCACAGCAAGTAGAATGTATGGGTCTGCCGCGCTAATTCTATACCGGATGTAATGATTATACAAGCTTGTTGAAAGCGATATGAAATTACTATACCGTTCTTCCCAGATTACCTTAAAAATTTCAACGAGATCAAACTGATAGAACCTCAGGAAATTATGCTATGTGGATTTTAGGTTTGCGATAGTGCAGAGTGTTGAATAAGTGATGAAAGTCACAAGGGCCCAAGCGCTTTTACCAGACTACCCTGAAAATGTCCCAAGAGATCTAGAACCTCAGAATATGATGCTTGTTGAACTTTACGTTTGGATGCGCGCAGACTGACAGACACAGAAAATGAAAGTTGTTCAACAAAAATCCGAGTGGAAAGTTTGATATTGTAAAAAATGTTTCATCGCCTGTAAGTCAAAACAAAGCTTCTACTACCGGTAGATAAACTCGGAAGCAAAATCTTCCATCATCAAGACCGAAATTTGACAAAAAACCAAGCATTGGATGTTTGAACTATTGATAAGGCTTCTCTCAGGTTTGAATAGTTGTATATAATCGATTGCTGTAGGAAGCTACCGCTTATTTGAGGTAGCGTTCAAGATTTGTGGGTGTTTTTTCATCACTATGGATCATCAGTTTTGCTAATCTTTGTCCAATTAAAATAAAAGAAGTTCATTTTGGAGTAGTTTTTCTGGGTTATTAGAGAAAATAAATCATTCAAAAGACGAGGATTTTGACGTTGGAAATTCCCAGGTGTGCAAAGAAGCTTGTAGTACAACCAATGTCGTGTTTTCTACGTGATTGCTTTCCATCGTAACGGCTCTCCAGAAATCTGCTGAGATAACTGTTACTAAAATTCACAATCTCCTGGGAAGTTTGCTCTAGAAATTATCTGGAGTAAAACGAATCAAGTGAAGCTGACATAATAACAGTTCTAGGTTTCATTAAACCCACGTGAATAGAAATCCGAAAAACAAACGTAGAATCGTACGTTCATGGAAATATTTCGTCCTTATATTCGATCGCCACCCTAAGCAAGACGTTGATTGGTTCACTAAACTAAAAAGAACTACTACATTTGGAGTTATCAATACTTCATTCGAATAGTGGGCTTGCATCTGCCAAGAACGAAAAACTCACCTAGGCACTGGAATGCAATTTAAGCGCGTGTTTCCCAAAATGACGGTACCCAAACTCAGCAGTAAAGCTGTCTTATCATGAATACAAGAGCGAGCTATTCCGCGCAATTCCTGATAATTTCATCAAACCATTCAATTAGTCTCGGAGTTTTGTCTGTTTGAGCATGGTTACTAAAACATATTGCAACGAAAAGAGTAGAGTACCATTCCTCCACATGTAACCAATTACTACTACCATTTCTCTCTATCTGAACTGTGGCAAATCGTGAGAAATCAATATTTAATGGAAATAACACACACATCCCATGGCAATAGAATGAAAAAAAGGATTGCTTAGGAGCTAAGACGCACAAACTTTCTAAATTTCTTGAAATTCGGACCATTGATCTTGGAATTTTGCTTATTTCAAAGAATTTTAGTTTAGCGCACGCGCAATAGTTATTATTTGACTTATCACAATAAATCGTAGTAAGTAATGAATAGTGATGCACATGAAACACCAACCTCGCACCTACAATTTCGGACATGAGCAATCGATCATGGAAGAAATGCACCCTTGCACATCCAACGTTAGTAGTGACATTAAAAGAGACCATTCAAGAGCTAACCAGCGTGATTCTAAAAATGACATCATGTATGACATAGTCATAACGAATGAATCCATCTTCCCCCGGAGTTTGAACGAAATCGGACTGAAAGTTGATGAGAAATCGACAAAATCACGTAGTACACATGCGTATACACTACAATTGACGCGATGGCAATGAGTCAATAGCGGATCATCTAGGAGCTACCCCCCGCAATCCTCGAAAATTTAATCAAAACTTGTCCTGACAGACACGAAACCTAAATTTGGCATCGAATTCTGAAACATAAAAAGGAATTTCGATTTTGGATTGGAACTTTTTTTTGGACTCCACGTACGAATAAAAAGCTTTTTTCATTTCGTTCATGACTGAACACAATATGTTACTCAATAGAACTTTTGTTTCACGATTCTTGTAAAATCGAAGTAGGTGCTTGGATGCCGTACCTGCACATAGGGACGAATGTTTTTGAGTTGATTTCAAGTGCAGAGATTAGAAGTCGAGGGCTGGCGGAACCTGACACTTAAGACCCCCTCCATCAACCTCTGTGAATAGGCCGCCATTAAACGAAGGACCGTGCCAATCAATCACTCGCCCATCAAGAGCTATCCTATTCTATATTACTCCGAGCGAGTGTTTTATTATATCTATATAGGAGGCTTTGTAACAAATAACTGATACGTGGCAGTCATCAGTCAAACCTCCCCTCTTCAAGGACCAGTCGTTAGCGTTGCGTTCACCGTCGATCTCCATCGCCTCCTCTTAAACCCTCCACGGCCTTAATAATAGCACACATCGCGTGGTTATTTAACTTTAACCAGTCGCTGTTATTACTGTGTCATCATCGATGTTTATTATTTTATCAATACCTAAAGTGGATCTCATTCATCTCTTTGGCAAAGATGTGAAGACACAGGGACTCCAAAGGCAAAATACTGTGGCCACACGTCCTAGCTTCAACAGGACAGTCCAGCTTTTTGAATATTTATACTGGTTGAAACTTCGAGTACAAATCAAAGAACGATTTAATTGTATGACAGAAAAAAATGCTCTAATTAAATAATATTAATCTACCCAAAGATTTTAGATTCCTAGCAATTTAGCGTAAGCTTTGAGATGAAAGAGAGATGAAAAATGTTTTCTGCAAAATGAAGTGTGTCCATAGTAAATAGTACAGCCAAAGACGTATACTTACGTTTCAACGCTCAGTGACACATTTAAGAAAGAGTAACAGGGATATAGCGTAGGATAACATAGCGTCTCAAGTTCAAGTGTCGAAAGTTTGAGACAGCTTCTTTTAGAAGCTGTTTTAGAGAATTATAGGCAGCTATCGGAGAATCCTCTTTTTCCTTCTTAAAGATAAACTTTTAGATCCCTCTTTTATATCCCCTCAGTTCTGAATTCATAATGTTGCGTTTGTAGACTATCACCCAAGCGCTAGCCAGTTCTTCAGATACTAAAAAACACGAAAGTTGGGAAAGAAATAATGTGAATTACTCGAAGTTCAGTGGTCCACGAGAATGAAGGGCAGAAATATTGAAATGAGGCGAGGTGAAGCTCTTCTGCCTTTCGTAATTTGTGAAGCAAATAAGAAACATTTCGCCCTCCCCCCAACCAACGGAGAAAATTAATTTGCATATCGTTTTACATTTACACAAAAAGATTATTTTCCCAACTGGACAGATCCTACTTGGAAAGAAGAAGAGAAAGGTGGGGGGGGGGGGGGGGGTATTCGTAGAAGTTCAAGAAAGATGGTTATTTCGTCTTGGAAAACGCCCGAGGGACTTATTAAAACGCCATTATCAACTCAAACAAAATGGTGGGGAAGGTGACGGAGGGGTAGATGGTAATGGGAAGGAGTGGGGGTATTAGGAGTTCGAAGATGACGGGAGGAGAGGTGAAGGGAAGTGATAAACCCGAATACCGACACGTAGTCTTCTCAACCAGTTCTGAAGGTGGGCCCCCCGGACCTCGGGCCATTACCGCGACGGAATTTGAATAGGAAAAAATTAAAAAAGAAGGAAAAATAATCGATTCCACCTCATTTCCCTGAACTATTCGGCTTGAATGCGAATTCGTGGATCCTCAATCATTCGAATAGGCTAAATAAGATTCAAACCCTGCTCCTCCATGAGCGGCATAACATAGACGTCGCTTCAATTCAGATCTTAGAAACCACGAGAAAGGACCTAGCTTACAAAAGTCATTACTCCTCCTTTAAAAAATTTGTAGGAGACCCATAACCTGCTGCAGCTGTTCTCCTCCAAATTAGAAATCGTCAAATATCCTAAACAGCAAGATCCAATATCAATAAACTAGTGTACCTAATCAGCAATAGTCATTTTTTCTCTCAATCTAGCTGTCAATAATTCGTTGTTGGAGATATACACACAGTTTCGTGAAAAGACCGAGAAGATATTGAGATTTGCAAAATTAACAAAAACACGAGTACATTGAAAATGCTTTTTGTTTTGTTTACAGAATACAACTGCAGTTTCTATTACTATTAGATACAATAACGTAGGGCAAGCCAGTCATGTAGCATGGCCGTTTGAGCGAATTTTCTTGAATCATTGTATTTAATTTATGTCAAATTGAGTAGAAATTGGAGCACTCAATTGTCAATTCTGTTGTGGAAAAACTTATGAATAATATTGTCATATTCAGTATTTTCATAGAGCATATTTCATCTTTAAGTATGAGCCCGTTGCACATAGCTGCACACAAATACATGCAGATTAAAAAAATATATTTTTTTTTAGCTAAAAATAAACCATTTTAGCGGGGGTGCGTAAAATTACGGTCACCCATTTTTGAACAGTCGCTTAGGGCGCTTCGAGAGATTAAAAAAACCGGTTGAACTATCAAATTTTCATGGTACAGGTCGTAGAATCCCAATCTTCAAAAAAGAGGGTTTTTTATTTGAAGAAAAAACAAAACAAAGTTAGAGTGCGTTGGTGCGCATCCTCGCTCCGCGCTAACGTCAGAATAATACAACAAAAAAATGTTTACATGCAGTTTTAAGGATTTTAAGGAGTGGGGGGACATCTTAACTTGGGACACCCTGCTTAATCTCAAAACACTGAAGTTTCAGGCAAATAATAAAATTATATTTTATAGGAGGGAGGTATTCCACCCTTTCGAAAGAACTTGCCTCTGATAATTTCATTCACGGAAATAACTAGGGTGCACCCACCGAATCTCAGGTGGAGAAAAATATAAACATCCTCAAAACGGATAATTATCACATTCGGGGGGGAAGCAGGCGTTTTCACGCGTTAACCAGAGCAACAAAAAAATCTTCACAGAACATGAGAGAAGGGACTCCAGAAAAATTCACGAGAACCCTCTCTGGTTTAACTGGTTCTCTTTTTGTTGTGTGACACCGACAATTAAAATATCGTAACAAAATATAATTAAAAAGAAAAGAAAATGAATCTTTGAAAAGCGAGATGGGGATAATTACGGTAGCGTGGCTCGGTCATCGCCGCACGCACTGGTCTTTCTCGCAACCTTTTCCTAAGTATTTATTTTTTATGCAGGTATATATATACACACGTATATATGTATAAATATACATATACATAAATGTATATAGGCATGTATAAGATCTGACCGTCCCACGCGTGCATCTGAAATTGCCCTCTTATTTAAATGTGTCCTGGAACCGCGACAAGAGAGAAGGTGACGTTTTTATAATATGGCCGCTGCAGTCGTTAGACGACCGCGAGAAAATGCAAGAAATTCAGGGCTACAAAACGGTGCAAATTAATACTCAGAGGGTTATTCTTTCTGTATTAGAATAACCCTTCTACATAAATCATTAACCTATGTTTATAGGGCGTAGTCTGTGGTACATTATCTAAACCCAGCCCCACGAGCCTATCTACTTATCGCATTCTAGGTGCCATAGACCTTTAAAGATCAAAATTAGCCACAAGAGTACTTCAGCTGATCATTGTCTCCATACCTTGTACCTGAATTCTAGATATCTCAAAGGCAGTCTTGAATATTATGCCGTGAACACCAAGCTACAGATGCCAATGTACGAAACAAAAGCTTACATTAAAATAACTAGTGAGTACAAAGTACTGTAGATGGATATAAATTGAACAACTGCAACTGAATTTGACCATTTAAAATTCTAAACCTAGCTACGCATTACATGTCCATCTTCTCTTGTAAATGTTGAAAAACTCGATTTCAAAAGGAATTCCTGAAAACACACTTCCATTGCAATGATATACACCTTCCATCTTCCTTTCTCCAAAACAAGCGCTTGAGATTATTAGAAAATCTTCATCTAGAAAGGCCCCTGGATCGGAGTTATCGGTGAGACACTCCTGCTACAAGCCCCTCGCAAACTCGTTACCCGTCTTGCCCACACTTACAGCTGCAACAATTGGATACTATCTAGGAAGTTTCCAAGGAATTCCAAAAGAACCCGAAAATGACATAAACTCTTACATACCTATTAGCCTGCTCTCGGTTCTTTCGAAAATCTTTGAACGACTTCACCCCCATCTTCTCAACTTTACTGACCATTTAATTCCCAATCAACAGTTCGGTTTTAGAGAATCTCTTCCTGGCCCTCTTCAACTTCAGCACTTTACATCTTACATTAAATCTGCTTTCCAAAATAATCATTTGCGCAGAACCACTCATTTTGATATAGAACAAGCCTTCGGCCGCTTTTGGCACGATGGTATTCTGTCAAAATTAAATTCTCTACTACACGACAATCTTTATAGTTTAATCAAGTTCACATACAAGGAGAATCATCTTTCATCAGACCAATACTCGCAGGAATTCCTCAGGGAGGGTGTCTTTCTCCTTTTCGTTACGTGTTCTACTACTACCTCTCCCTCACCAGCCAGGTTTCTCAGCTTTTTATGCCGAAGATTTAGTATTTGGTGTTAGCTGTCCTGATTCGGAATCCGCGACAACTCGACTGCAACAGTTCCTTCACAAGCTGGTACAATGGTGCACTAAATGGCGACTAGAAATAAACCCAGTCAAATACACCTACAGAAAGAATTTAATAAACTTTCCATTGCGGCACCTCAAACAGGAAATCCCATCTGGTACTTCACACCGTTATCTTGGTCTAATACTGGATCAACGGCTCACATACCACAAACACATCACTAGTTTAGGTACTGCAAAAGTTGAAAAAAGAACCAATAAACTAAAACCACTCCCTAACAACCCAAACATGCAAATTCAAAACGAAATTATGATTTACCCAACCCTCATACGCCCTATATGAACACATGCCCTACCGATCTGGGGCACATGTTCTAGATCGGAATTCCAACATATAGAACAACAACAAACCTCTTCACTCTAGCGCCAAGTTATCCACTCTTCGCCGTATGTCAGAAACAAAACTATCTGCGACGACTTCAAAATACTAAAACATAAAATATACAGGCGACTTAATCCACAACCACCGATACCATTCCCACCCCCTGGCTGCAGAAGGTCTACTTCCACTCCTAAGTCGACCTCGATACATTTTCTGTAACTTCTAAGACACTGACTGAATCGGTTGTCATGATATTATATATCTATACTAAACATAATTCAAGTAATATGCTGAATAAATAATTAAGAGTGTTGTACAGACAAACAGTCAGTACGTAAGTTCCAGATCGGAATTCCACCATGTAGAGCAAAACAAAACTCTTCACTCCAGCGAAAAGTTATCCACTCTTTGCCGTATGTCAGAAACAAAACTATCTACGACGACCTCAAAATACTAAAACATAAAATATACAGGCGATTTCATCCACAACTACCGATATCATTTCAAACCACTGGCTGCAGAAGGTAAAATTAATTCCACCTTCACTGAATCCGCACCTAAGTCAACCTCGATACATTTTCTGTAATTTTCCAGACACTGACTGAATCGGTTGACATAACGTACTTAACGCTTATACTAAACGTAATTCAAGTAATGTGCTGAATAAATAATTAATAGTGTTGTACAGACAAACAGTCAATACGGTATGTTATGTAACATAACGGTCGTAAATAAACACTTGTCAAACAAAAAAATGCAATATCAGCAGATTTTATGATACTAAGCGATTTTTGCTATGTCCAGGCATGCAACGTTTACATGACAGTTGACGTTTTTTCTGTTGAAGTTCCACCCCGTAAGGAGAGCCAAACTACCCCGTCAAACGACTCGGGTCGGCTCATTCGAGTCAATGATTGGACGTCAATCAGTAAAGAACATGAAAACATTAGTGTTATTTCGGTAGTCATCGTCCTACCGATTTTTGAATATTTGAGCCCTTGATTCGACTCTTTAACATTGAGTGTGGGCCATGCCGAGAACTCAACCCCAATTAGACCCCAAAATGCCTTTTTTTGACAAAAATTTGCGTGAGGTTCGGCCCAGTAGTTGCGAAAAAAAGCTCGGGACGGCTGACAAAAGGTTTTTTTTTTTTTTCAATTTGATTTTAGGATCTTAAATGTATCTTGAAAAGTGTAATAACAGATTTTGAGGGGTATACAATTTTTTGCTCTATTGATTACACAGGTTTATTATTTTCAATGATGAATCATTGAATCATCTTAATGTAATACTTTGCGGTATTTTCATTCAGAATACGAACTGGCGAAATTTTGCGTTGAATTCGGCTGAACTATCATTTAGCAATCAATCTAAGCTTGAAAATCGCCACTGATTCTCCACTCTGAAGCAATTATTACAGCGACTTGATTGTTACGATTATTGTGAAAAAAACAAAAACAAAAAATTAATCTTCTTCCTTCGAGTGGTTCTCAATGCCCAATCAGGTGAAGCCGGCTCGCACCCTACAATTTTCCAATGATCGAACAATGAACGAACCACGTTAATTAAGTAAGGTAAGACCCCTTCGACGAGGTCGAGGCGCGTTTTTTGGAAGCAGGAAACTCTTTATTTCCAACGTAAAAAGGAGAGAAGGCCGGAGCCGGGAGGAGGGATGCGGCCGTTCGTGACAACGCCCTCTATGAATATTTATAAATTTAATTAAACTAAGAAGATTGTGGGAGTCACGCTCGGACCCGCTACAAGCACGAGGGTCTGAAAACCTGACCGGCGTTCCCTCTCGCCTGATTAGTTTTCACCTGATAGATCATCATACAAGGTAACAAAACAAAAACTAAAACCTCAGCAGATAGCCTCACTGGTTGGCTACTCTTCGAGAAGGGGGTGCGCAGGATTTCGTTCATTTTAAACTTTTTTCTCTTTTTTTCTTTAACCTCGTGTTCCTCGTATGTGCGGCTAAATTGAATCGGTTTTTATCAAGTTTTTACGGGGTTGCGAGATTGAAACTCGCTCCCAGAAATAACTTATCGGTAAGGTGATGGTTAATTCTGTTTAGTATTCTGCCGTTGTATTCGCCCATTTTAATAAATCCGTCAAGGGGGTCGCCCGGGACAAGGAACGTGAGGTCTACGTAAATTAATTGGTAAAACTCGTTTACACATTTATAGTATGGCCATTTCTTGAGGAAAAAAACGGATGGATTTTTGAAACAAATCGAGTCTTCCAAATTGGGTGGGCACCTTCCACATTGTAACGAGAACGTATTGAAGTTTAAAAACAATTGCAAGTCAAAGTGATTGTCAACGTCATTGTCAAGCCAAACGGAACAGTAATTCAAACACTGCATGATTGACTGATCAAAATTATTGGTCAATTTCAGGCCTCCTAGAGGAAAACTAACGGTATTTTACCACCACTGAATCAATCCCGAAGAGCTCAGAAAAAATGACCAACTTGGATTGTGAACACAATACTTGTGTTTTTGCATCAAAATCGTTCGAAAACACAGAGGGGCGCCGGGGGTTGACGAAATAGTCTGACCAAGTGGCGGGATCGAATTTCAGAACCGACGTGGGCCCTCCTTTTTTTCACACTCTTCAGTACATCTTCCGCTTGTAAGATACTCGCTTTCTTAATTCCTCCCTAAGGAATGACGTCTTAATGTCTTCCAAATATGTTGATCAGTTGATTCGACATACTATTATATTTTCCCTTCCTCAATCAAACACATTATCAACGTTTTTGTTTAATATCTTTAATAATAAACCTTCGAAATCGAACAAGACAAAATTGTTGAAGCCCTCCCTCAAAAATAGTGGTTTAGTTTCAAGATACGTCAATTTGAAAAATTCGTTTACTCATCATTTGAAAAATCGGTTAGGCTGCCGGTCGGTTTGCAGAGAACGTTGAAGGGGATGCATGAGCTTGACCGCGTGGTTGGCGGCAGCCCAAGTGTTTTTTGTATCTTGAGTGCAATTACTAGATATGGAGGCGCGAGGTTCCGAGTTTTGATACTGTACCTCAGACTAATTCTAATATACTAGATCAGTGATTTACTTGGATTTTTACTTGGTGTTTCCGCTACTTTTATATTCTTCATTATTCTATTCTTTCATTAATTATTACCAATAGAAGTGTTACCCATTTCATTTCATTTTGTAATTCTACAGCCTGTTTTGTAAATAAATGATTAAACAGTCATCGCTCATCTAGTACAACGTCCACACTTGCCATCGGTTTGCAATTCTGCTCCTTGACGTTGTAAGTTGTTAATTATCCCACATTACAGTAGGTCAAACGTAATATTACTTCAAGTCAGTCAACTGTTTCGAATAGGGTAGTCGTTCGTTTCGTATTTTTAAGCCGTTTTGTTGATACATTATGTCAATCAACTTGATTACATTCATTGATTAACATTATAATTTGATTTGATATTTACAAAAATATTGATTACATACTATCTTGGACATTTTCAGAATTTCGCAGGATGGCGGACAACAATAATGGAAAGTGGAAAACAGACGGACATTTTATTATTTGGATTCTACGCCCCTTAGAACGTGAAGTGACGAACTTAAAGGCGAAATTTTTTTTTGCCGAGTTATTCAAAGTATAACAAATCAAAATACGAAACAGTATTTAAATGAAGTAAGACAGAGGCATTTACGACCTTGCACTTTATGTGTCTTTTTACACTCCCAAGTTCGTCAACACCAACCTGGCTTCCACACTTGACGTTAATGCCTACCTATTTGCTTATCCCAAAGGTAGAGCGAGCGACTGAAAATGGACGAATAATATCTGTTCATGTTCATCTTCTGGAATGACATTCAAACAACTGCTGCTGTGTGATTGATGATGGAGACTAGTGGAAGTTGAGGATAGCTGTGATAGCTGATGCACTGCGGATGCTTACAGAGAGTGACCAAGTTTATGCAAGTGAGAGACCAGTACAGGTGAAGCAAGTGAAGGAGTTGTTTAATTTTACCTCTATGAATTTCAGTTATTCCATTTGTAGACAGCTACATTGTACTTGTACATACCCATTGTGAGTATTTTGACAGCAACCTTCGTTTCGCACAGACGGACAAGTTGGTGTTCACAGCGTTATATTTAAGACAAAATCATCCAACTGTTTTTGGGACGTCTAAAAGTCAAGTAAAAAGTATGGAGACACAGTGATCATCTGAAGGACCCCTGCGGCTAATTTCGTTCCTAATCGATCTACCGTACGGGGATTTAAAAGAAGGTATTTTTATGCTTTTGGGATGCAATGGATGATATGGAAACGCGAGGCGAGCTAAGGTATTTTACACAAACTACGCCGAACATAAGCATCATAGATCAGTGGTTTACACAGAAGGTTTATTCTTATACAGAAATAATAAACCTCTATGTAATAATTTGCAGCATTCACATTTAAATTTTCTCTAATGTTCCTTCTAAAAACAATAAAATAATTATATCGTTGGAAAGCTGAGACTTATTCGCATTTTTTAGGTGTACAGACCGACAGTTATCACCTCAACTGAACTAATGAACATTTTGAAAATGGAAAATTTTCCTTATTTGACAAAATTATCTTTTGGACCTGCTTTTCCACCCACAATCCCTCTTAAATATTACAGTTAGAGGCTAAGTACTAACACCTTACAGTAGTACACCTTGGTACTGCCAAAGGTGAGCTCACGATTTGGTTTTAATCTCCGTATTAAAAGAGTGATGGCCTTTTTAGTGACCAAAGGGAAACACACAAAAATCTTGGAACGAAAAAATTCTGTAAGGCACTTCTTGCCAAAGATTAGTTGTAGAAAACGTAGGTGAAGTTTGACGAATATAACTTGAAACACCGAATATCCACATATCGAGACGTTAAAATCCAGGAATTGTTTAAGAATGCTTCAAGCCCGATTTCTATGAGAAGCATGTTTTAACCTTTATTCTAAGTCATTGCTAAAGTTTCATTCTTCAAGAAAATTAATTTCTCGAGCTGCCACACTTCTTCACCTTTGTTGATGTGTGGTCTTGACTTCTCACCTTAAACCTGTCAGACCTTATCAGTTTGTATGCATACACATTGATTGCACATTACCTACCTCGAAGTCTCAGAGAAGCGAGACATTGAAATTCGAACCGATTTTGAAGCGAGAGAATTAGTGCCGTAGATATTTTTCTAGCTTGTAAAACCGCGAGCTGAGATCGAGGATAAGCCTAGTGATTGATCTCGAGGATTGCCAGACCTCCACGCGGCGGTCACTGCCGTCCTTGGTTGTTCATTTTCTTTGTTTCCAGTTCCAACTTTTAACCCCCAGGCTACAAATTCTCTTGTTACTTTCATTCTTTTTATTCTTGAATCTGATTAGCTGCGGTCTCCAGGTTGCCTGGTGATCTACCTTATAGTAAGTTCTAAGCAACGTATTTATAGCCTCAACCCGGAGGAAATCGATAGAACGCAAACCGATTATGGGATTCAAGATGGTTATTCACTAACCTAAACGTGTCCAATTGTTTCGCAGTATTGTATCCCTCTCGCCCTCAGTTTCTAGAGGAAACATTTAAACCTAAACCAGTCTCATATTATAGCAAAATTTGACACAACTTTCTTCATGGAAATATATTTTTAAGAATTTTCAATTGGTTTTTGGATGTTAACGCTTTTTCATTGCTGTATATAAATTTGTGTTTATCTGTATGTGTCAATCTGTTGTGTGCAGCATTCCAGACTGTGTGAAGACAAAAACTTTCCCTGAAAAATGAACAGCCCTAAAGAAACAAATGGGTACATTGGAATCGAATTTCATAAATGTACAGAAAACCTCCAATAATGACAATAAAATCGATGAATTTATGAAAACTGTTTTAGTAGAATATTGCTCTATGGAATTTTAGAAATGCATATCTACCGAAATTTCACTGGAAAATTCTATAAAATATAATTAAAATGGGATAAAAAGAAATGAAATCACTGATAAATTTGTGAAAATTCACAAATTTGTTGTATCGGCATATTAGTTAGAAAAGATCATTTGGTATAAAATGTGTTCTCAAACTACCGAAATTTCTCAACAATGTAAAGAAGTTGGATATTTAAAGAAATTATAAAAATTGGCTCATACAATCATGTTGCATGACTGTGATTTTCAATGGAGTTACAATTTTCATCGAAAGAATGTCTGAAATTTTGTGTTGTACTCGTATGTATTTTTTAATGCCACCTTATAAAAAGAGAAGAGCAACAAATTTCGTCCAAAAACTAAAAAACAAATGTTAAGAGTGAACAACCCTTATCACTTAGGGGTATGAAAAATAGATGTTAGCCGATTCTCAGACCTACTGAATACGCACACATAAAATTTGGGCAAAAATCGGTAAAGCCGTTTCGGAGGAGTACGGTGACTAACATTGTGACACGGAAATTTTATATATTAGATAGAAGTATGATGTCCATCAAAATATTACAAAGCTATACAGGGTGTACAGCGTATCTAGAGCGTGTACGCTCTATCTTATATATCTCCTGAAATTCAATAATCGTTTTTTTGGGAGAAATCGGAAAGAGCGATTACAATGGTTTATTATTGAATAATAAACCAAAATTATTATTAAAGACTGAGACGATGCTCTTTCCAACGGCATACTTAGATTTGCAAATTCTTCGAAAACGCCGGAGTTACGGCCGTTTTAGTGACGTAAGTTCGAAAACACGAAAAAAATCTTAAAAGTGAAATAACTCAAAAACGAAGCCTCTAAAAAAAATCTCTAAGAGGCACTTTTTGTTGGAAACTAGTTGTAGAACACGTGAGCGAAGATTTTAGGATCATACGCTGTACACCCTGTATATAAGCTCTCAGGATATCCGTTAAATATCTACAAATGGAGGGTGTTCGCGAATTTACAACAAAAGTGCCTCCTAAGGGTTTTATTATAGAAGCTTCGTTCAAGAGCAATTTCACTTTTGAAAAGTGTACTGTGTGTTCTTAAACTTCACCAAAAGGGTCATAACACCCTTTATTACGTGATTAATACGTAAATTGAAATTGTATTACACCGTTGGAAAGAGCGTTACATTTCCTACCTCCCAGATGCCAAAGCAAGAATATTTAAGCAGCTCCAACAGCTAAATAACGACGACAAAGCCAAAGTTTTGAGAAGTTTTCAGAACTTCACTGTTTTGAATCCGTTTATTGACCATTTTAATGTGCTGATCTTGAGTCCCCACGTACAGGAAAAACTTCTTCAGTATCTAAGCTTTCCAACGGTTCACTCAAATCAGAGAGCTAGTTACAAAGAAAAACTGTAGCCACATTTTTTTTGTAATTATTTTATTTTTTCACGGATTTTTCTCAGATTGAAAAACATCGGGTCTCATTATTTCCTCGTTCCTCGATTTACTTCGGATTCTAATTCTCAGGAAGAGTTTTTGGGTACACTTCATAATGGACTCTTTGCCTGCCTCCAAAAGGGGTCTTTTTTTCCCCGCGTTGGAAAACCGACAACGAAGTAAGTGAAGACCGCGTGTTTCACGAGCCATCCATCACTCCAATTTTACTAATTAAATGCATATTAGAGGGAGAAATATGTTACGGGCCGGTGCGTCGTATGATTTATTTATCGTTCGGCCAATTAGAGTCGGACTTTACGAGGAGGCAGCGCAGACTTGGACACCTGAGACGAGCGTAAAGTGTAATCTCGTTTGATATAAGCCCGCGGGGTTCACCTGTACCCTCCTTACTCTTCCTAATTTGCTTCGTTATTTAATGAGGGTTACCCAGAGGTGTGAAGAAAATGGTCCATATTGGTTAATTTTGAAAGGTGAAATCGAAGAGCTGAAATATTAAAAACACTGCCAATTATTTTGCTTCCGAGTCTACTAAAGTAGCGGAAGCATTGTTTTCACTTTCGGAATGTGAAAATTTTTTTGTCTCCAAAATCAAAAATTCCACTCGCATTTGGCGTTTTAGACCTTCTGAACAATTTTGGTTCCGTGTTTCTGTCTGTGTGTGTATGTCTGTCTGTCAGCAAATCCTTGTTACGGGCAAAACTACACGAAGTTATTGTCCGATTTTGATGAAATTTTCAGGGATTGTTCGGGTTGGGGTGTAGATGGTCCCCTATGAGTTTCATGACCAACGGATCAATAGTAGCCTCTGCGCATGCGCAAACGTGAAATCCTTGTTACGCGGATAACTCCGAGAGTTCTTGACCAATTTCGATGACATTTTCAGGGATTGTTCGATTTGATGTGTAGATGGTCCCCTATGAGTTTTATGACCCCCGGATCAATAGTAGTCTCTGCGCATGCGCAAACGTGAAATCTTTGTTACGCGCATAACTTTGGGAGTTTTTGGCCAATTTCGATGAAATTTTCAGGGATTGTTCGGTTTGATGTGTAGATGGTCCCCTATGAGTTTCATGACCCCCGGATCAATAGTGGCCTCTGCGCATGCGCAAACGTGGCATCCTTGTTACGCGCATAACTCCGGGAGTTCTTGACCGATTTCGATGAAATTTTCAGGGATTGTTCGGACTTTTTAGGTATATTTTATAGTTTGTTCAATAGTTCATGCATAACAATAAATTTACCCTAATTCAATATTTACTTCGCCTAATTGAACGAAGTTCTTTAGTCAATAATAATTTTCAATGATCTATACAGTCATGTTATGGATACGAGGAAGCTATGTGCCACACCCACTTGGCAGAGGTTTTTTTTTTTTTTTTTTTTTTTTTTTTTTTTTTTTTAATTCGTAATTGGATTCATTGCATGTCATTCTGACATTAGGTTTGGAAAAAAAAAACAATTATTTACAATGTTTGAATTTGTACGGATCTGAAACTCATCCCAGCCTGTTTTGCTTCCAAAATTACTTGGAAATGACAGCCCGCTTGTCTATGTCAGCAAAAACTTTCAAAAATCACGATTTTGACCAGTTTTGAGCCATAGCATAGCACCTAAGCGTGTGAGGCGATCGGGCTGGCTAAATTTTAGAACGAACTAGATCGAAGAGGAGTCCATGTGGGAAAGAACGAATTTTTTACACCAATTCCAAGATTTTTCAAGGCCCATAAGGACATTGCAGGATTGGAATCTACGCACCTTGAAACGGCAAATGATAATTCGAGATGGCTATAAATGTTTTTGTGCAATACGATTGAAAAAGCTTCTTATTGAAAATAGTAAACCGAAAATCAGAATTATTTTGCCAGCCTTCGTTGACACTGCCATTTTCTTGAGATCAAAGCAATTCTCTTCGGACATGAATTTACACACTCCTGGATAATATCCTCCTCAGTGTCCTATCAGTTGTGAGAACTCAATGTGCCAAATTTGGATTTTTATTTTCATTATTGTTCATTTTTTTTTGGGTTGTCTCGTTTACAGGACGAAACAAAGCGCCGAACTTTGAATTTAATTGTAGTAAGCAGTTTTTTAAAATTAAATCTAGTTTTTGACTTCTAAGCCTAACATACTTAATTACCTCGAACAAAAGAAAAAGATAAATATTTTAAAACACTCTTCGATTAATTACTAATTCTTTTTTTCTCAGTTATACCTACTTCTACTAATTGTTTCTGATTATTACATGTCATTAAACGTTATTTTTAAAAATTTCTTTCTTACGATTAATACATTTTTTTCTTCTGCAATTTTAAAATGGGTGCCAAGTTTCCTTATTTGACAGTGATTTTTTGGTTTCGGATTTGACTGCATTCGATCCTGCGACCCCCAAAAAAACATAGAACTAGGATGATTTAATAATATTTTTCTGTATTCTAGGTTTTTTCGAGAAATTTGCCGCTTGGATTTATTTAGGATTTGTTTGATTCGAGTTTCGGATTATACACGTCCTGAAATGTAAAACAATACATTTTGAGGGATTGAGATTTTTTTCTTGATCGATTAAAAAGGTTCATTATTAAAAATAATAAGTAAACCACAATCCGTCCTTTCGTAGAAGGCAGCCACTTGAGATCCAGTCGGTCCTAATCTCTAGCCAGCCCGATCGCCTCACACGTCTAGATGGCAAGAGGGGTGTAATTTCTTAGTAATTTTTGACGAAAAATGTGCTGTGATAGGTTTCAGGTTCGCCTTAGCAAGTAGTGGCAATTCCTGAACCTAAAAACGACCTCCCAAAGCTCATAATGACACTCGCATCAATGACAATCACGCATTATTCAAAGAATATTAATCCCACAGGTTAGAATCGGGAGTGTTTTAAATAAAGTTCAACTTCTAATCACAAGTCTTGTTTTAGTGGAAAATACGGGTTTTTCATGTTAGATACATTAACGTTTTTGAGGATCAACTTTGTTCGTTCCTTCGATTCAGGATGGTCCCGCCAGAGAAGAATTTTCTTTTGTCATATTGTTCATAAACAAGACAAAACAATATCTTAATTTTCTATATCCTTACGACTCTGACAGAAAACGCCAAAAACGTAATGTACATTTTTTCTGGTCATATACAGAAATTTGTATAATATTTCTAGGGCCAGCAAAAGGTTAGATGGTTTTGAAAACCACTTTTTACACCACCCAAAGATCAAATAAATGAGAAAATTGCACGACTGAACTACCAATAGCAATCAGTGAATTTCCAAAAATAATAAAGCCAATTTAATGAGTCAGAAAAAAATTGTACGCATAACAAAGCACGAACCTAGAAGATTTCAGGAGGATACCACTACTTTTTCAAGGAAAGAAAGGCAAGAAAATTCGTCTGGGATCAACCAAGGAAACATGATCAATGTAACCTATTGAAATCAGGGAACAGCTAAAATTTAATCCATGTGGTCTACGATTCACAAGAGGACCTTACACAGATAAGGACAGTTTAGCGCTTTTTTTTATTTTTATTATTATTTTTTTTTTTTCGTGGGGTTCACTTACCAAAATATTTTTATGTGCCCAAGCTTTCTTCAGAATGGATCGTAGGGACCCTCAAAATAAGAAAGAATGTGTTGAAACATGGGCTAATATTGACGAATTGCCCTTGTCTTTCCTGCTCCCTTTTAACCCCTCACTTCAACAAAAACACTTTTGAGGGTAAAAATCCCAATTTTTTCTAGATAAACACAAAAATCGCCATTTCTGCATAACACAGTTGAAAATAATTTTTCCCGTGAGAAAAGACTGCACAAAACCCGTGTTTTGGAGATTTATTTTTAAAACATGTTGGTTAGTATTGCATGCATCAGAGTTACGTCCCTATGTCCGGTTTTTATAGGATCACACTTATTAACATAACTATAAACACTTGGGAATGTTTTTTTTAATGGTTCAAATCATTAATCGATCAAAGAAATTAGGAATTTTAGTAGGTATGAGGATCGTCTGAATGAATGATTTCTGGGTTTATTAAGCAAGAGAAGTTTGTTGAAAAAAAAAAAAAAAAGAATGATTTATTACTATTACCCCCTCTATTCACCTTCCACCATGATGAAAATGTAATGAAATGATATATATTTAAATACTACAATAAAATCTTAATTGAACAAAAAATAATGACCTGAATTATAATATATCATTATCATGAGTGTAAGTTCTGTACAACCCTATTGGAATTCGGCACCTTCAAAGCAGCACAGCACAATTCACATCACGATTTAGCTGAAAAATTTCATTTGACCTATACAGGTCTTTTGTCGCTCTACACGTAGGTTTTTTTTAGAGTACCATTAACATACAATTCCAGGTTTTGCGCAGCCCTTTCTCATAAGAAGTATTTATTTTCAACTGTGCTAATAAAAATAACAATGTTCACCGTGTTTTTTTTTGTTTTTTTTTTTTTTTTACTAAAAATGGTGATTTTTACCGAAAAAAGTGTTTTTTTATGAAGTGAGGGTTTGCGCGGGTTGAGTATTTTATTCGTAATCTAGTTGAACATTGTTCAGTAGGAAAGACAAGGGGAATTCGACAACAAAGCTCTCATTTAAACACATTTTATTTACTTTTGAGGGTTCCGAAAACCAATTTCGAAAGAAGTTTGGAAACGAGTTCATCACTGGAAGACCCCCTTGTAAGTAGATGTAGTTTTAGCTATTACAAGGAAAGAATAGAGACAGGCAGAGAGACCCTACAGACACCCTACACAGATCAGAAATGGAATTAAATTGATCATCATTATATTGCTCACTCATTCAATGCATTGATCATACATTAAATTTAACACTCAGCTATGAGACAAAGAATAGAGAAATTTGATTGTGGAAGGCAAAAATTTATTCCATTTCTAGCCAGAACACGGATCATAAGTTTCACGAATTCGGTATTCTAGTGGAATACCATTTTTTTACATTTTTTGTTGGTAAATTATTTTAGATGTAACAATCAGTTATATACCATTGATTTTGGTGGGTAGTGTTGTTTCTGTTAGGTGGATGAATGATATCAGGTTATCAGTGGATGATAACAGCCCTTCAAGACTGATAAAGGGTGGTTATCAGTGCTGATAACGGCCCTTCAAGGGCAGGCGTCGTGGGTGGTAGTGGAAGGGGATCGCGAAGGAGAGAGTGCGTTGCAGGGAGGCTTGTCGTTACATATACATATGATAGGCATGGAGGATACCTTTGTAAGTATGTAAACATAACGATTAAGTAGGTATGCCCTGTATGCTAAGGTTTGCATTGTCGAGGTAGAGGGTAAATGGTTTGGGAAGGGGGGAAAATACGGCGCGGGAATATTTTCTTGTAGACGATTGATAGGCAAGGAGCTCAACCATTTTAGGTACGGGTATACTCATATACTCGTAGCAAAGTATAAATGTTATGCATCAGAGTTAACCATTGATGTAGTGGTAAGTGGTGAACGGAGGATGGGGAATACCGTGTAGGAGTATTGTTTGTGGATGAATGAGGATAAACATTGTAATAACTATAACGTATAAGGAACCTCACATACGTATGCATTCTATGCATGTGGGTTTGGAACTGCTACGGTGGCGGCAGTGAGAAGAAAACTTGAAGGGTAGAGAGAACTGTGGGGAATGATATTATAAGATGGGAGTGGACGAATGAGAGGCACGGACAAACATTTGAAGTATGAATAACGTATACTTGAGTGTGCATTGTAGCCAGGCGGTGGAATAAGTAGCTGCCCCTTCGAATGGCTGAGGCGATTATGCCTGCAACACCCAGAGGATATCTCTGACGCTAAAACGCGTCTGGTTTAGGCTCAGGAATAGCAGCTTCCAGAATTGAAAAGCGGGAGGTATCTACATCCACCAAGGTATGTACAACATATATATAAGTATGCATAGTACAAACTTCGGTTTGGCACTGATGTGGTGATGCTAGTGGTGTGGGGAAGACAAGGAGTTGGAAGTACCATGCTGGAATATTTTCATGTGGATCAATAAGAGCCACAGAGTACAAACATTTTAAAGTATGTACTTCATACACATGAGTATGCATGTGGGTTCAGCAATGATGTGGTTGGGGTGGGGGGGAGAGTTGTTGTGGAAGGGGAGTATGCTGATATAACACGTAGTGGGGAACAACGTGGGGGGGTTTGTATGGTGGAGAAGGTGGGGGAGGGGTCTGACTGGACTTACATTATTCACGTTGTTCTGATGAGGGCTCCGCTGCTCTTTGGTACGTCCCTCTTCCATATCACAACAAATATCACCACAGGACACTTCGACGGAGCGCAAATGAGGGGGTCAACTGTCCAGATCGCGGTCCTCATATGCTGGGCTCATGCCACAACTTGTTCGACACCCGACTCACAACTGAGCCGGGTACATTGTAAAGTATAGGCATTTATCTTCCCCCTTCCCATGGTCGGACGGGGGCCCCCGCTCAAATTGCTAGATAATTTCAGTTTTCGTTCAGTTTTCATGTTTTTGCTTCGAGGGGGGAAGCCCCTCCCCGTCCAGCGGCCTCATTCCGTCTCGCTCGCACCCGCTGGGTTCCCAATGGTCGGCCCTCTCGCTCTCCCACCTCCTCGGCTACGGGGCTCCGGCCCCCGGCGAGACCTCCCATTTAATGACAGTGGCGGAGTCCCTGTACCCTCCCCCCTTCCTCCTCGCCATCTTTCCCGCTCGGCTGCCGAGAAATCCCGAAAGGGTTCAGCACCTGTCACGACACCGACCTGTCAACACAGCAGTAGGTAACAGAGTTCCACCCCGAGGTGGGAAAATGTACTTGCAAGTACGAAGTACGATACTCGAAAAACGGCAAGTACAATTAAAAATACCACATATAGTTCTACTGTTGTACTTCAAGTAAAACGAGTAACTACAAGTAGTTGTAAATTAATATTGTAGTACAAGTGCGCAAGTACTTTTAGCTATTAATCTTAGTACAAACTAGTACCGGTACAAGTAGAGAGAGAGTCCCAGTTTTCAGTTTTAAATTTTCTATTCTCTCCTATTGCAGCTGAAGAGTACAGGGGAATAAACCAGGTAACTCGATTTTTCCTCAAAATGAGTTTACGTTGAATTCATGTTTCGAAGGGTGCTGGCTCCAATGGAACAGCGAGAACAAGGGGCGAACCGGGCCAAATGCCTCAAATCATCGAGTGAAGGTTTGATACACAGGGCAAAAGCCAGGTCCTCCGAGCGCTACAAGAGAAGAACCGGGTAACATAGTCGCGTAACTTCCTTCACTCCACCTACCAAGGCCCTTCCTTTCTCAAGTTCCACGTATTTTCTATATCATATCAAAAAGCAACGACGGAAGTACCTGCCAACTGGTTGGATGTTCTCAAATCAGACAGACGCAAGCCACATCTTTCACGGCGGAAAAAATGGCTTGAAGTAATGTGTTAAACAGTTCCAGGCCGAGTTACAACGTGGGAAAGGAAGGTGAGGTTTTAGTGGGTTTAAATTCTACATAACTCGAAGAACGGTCCCTTATGGATATATCTTACGAGATCCGATTTCCACCTTAGGATCCTAAAGATTTTGTCACCAGCCTACCGAAAAAAAGTTGGAAAAAGTGGATAAGCCCATGGTAAGGGACTGGGCAACTTTTCTGACTCCAAGTTACCTACCAAAATCTCCAATGTAGACGAGCCCCATCAGGGCACTGAATATCGAACCTGTATACCGAACGATCGTATTTCATTGGGGTACCTTCAAAGGAGCATTCCAGAGTTCTCTCATGAGCTCGGAACAATTGACGAGCACTGTATCCTCAAGTGGTGCACCAACGCTTCATCCAGGCAAATTTAATTTCCCTCCGCGCACTTATAACGCAAAACTTCCGATTTCGAAAGAGAAATATTCAGACCTGAATCATTTGATAATTTTTGTAGGTGGAAGTTTAGGCATTACAGGCAGGTATCCCTCCGAACTGTAATTTCATTCATGTCCCCGCCGAAGTGTTCAATCAAGATTCAAAACAAACAACGATGATAGGATGAGGGTAAGGGAACTTCCTGAATTGAAGAACGTGATATGGTACGGATACAAGACCTAGAAAAAACGCTGCAAACTCTTTCACTGGGGTTTATTATTCAATTGGCTAGCGTTCATGATTTGAATTTCTACTAAGCTTTGGAGTGTGCGTGTTTCACAGGTGATAGAGCGATTATTTAATTTCAGGAGATATGCATAGAGCACGTAAATCTGTTCTCAACCAAAATACCTATTTGGATTCATCAGTTGATCATATTTGTGTGCCTACTGAAATTCAATAATCGCACTATCACCTGTGAAACTCGCACACTCTAAAGCTTAGTAGAAATTCAAATCATGAACGCAAGCCAATTGAATAATAAACAACAGTGAAAGAATTTGCAGCGTTTTTTATATGGTTATCAGAATACTTCAACCCGTGTATCGGCTACAAATCCTTTTAGGAGTTCACTCCAGTATCCACGTTCACTAAATCACTAGGTTACTGCAATCAAAACAAAAACAATAATAAACCAAAATATCGCAAATGTTGGCACCATAAATCGGGCCATACATCGGGGATGGTTTGAGCTATGGACTGGGGAAGGGCTCATTCGATTCCTCATGGAAAGTTCTTAAGAAAAAGTCCAAATTTAGGCCGCCTTGACTTTTTTTGAGGTTTTTAGGGATTTTACAAAACTTTGACAACCCTTAAAGGGCACTTTAAATTGAGTGAGAGTGCTGGCTAAAGAATTGGGGCGTTGTCGGACCAATATTGATTTTTCCTGAAAATTTCAGATTTTTTGCTCCATCCGTTTGGGAGAAATCGTGCGTACGGCGGACGGACGGAAAATTTTTTATTGCAGGTTTGGATTCTGCACCCTTTGAAACGTAAACCATGAAATTTTCAGGGGGTTAACATTTTTCTTTCAAGAGCGATTACAATGGTTTATTGTTGAATAATAAACCAAAAAGGATTGATAAAATCGAAAACTGAAGAGTTTCCTCGATTTTATTTAGTGATTCTAAACCGTGGTGAGGAAGTGAGGAGAAATAAGGAACATTTGATTGGAGTCTCTCCAGATTGAACTATGATACTTAATTGATTTTGTTTGGAAAAATAATTATGTCGTGTGACTCTACTTATTATCATTGTTTTTCTGTTGCTTGGAGACGAAACATTGTTTATGACTTGGAGAAAAATACGTAGGTAAATTACCCGTTGGAACACAGCTTTATTCGTATTTAAATTTAGATTAAGTTACTTGACACTTATCGGTTCCAGTTCTCGTGAATCGTTGAAAATCCAGGAAAACGTGTTTTTTCTAAAAATTCAGTGGTCTTTCGTGTTTGCTGAGACTCAACAACTCAGCGTCCCAAGAAGCCCTTTTAACCACGGTTGCCAACCTTTTCTACAAAGCCTCCTGAGCCGTGAATTAAAAACCCTGATGGAAAACCAATAAATCGATTTTGAGAACCTCAAAAATCCCTGAATTTCCCTCGGAAAACCTTTCTTTTAAACTAGTGAGTCCTCTAACCAGCAGTCTCAAGCACATCTCACTCAGAATTGTAGCCCGGATTGAAGAACGCAAATAGGTCAGACAAGGAAAGGAATCACAACTCTACACAAAATCCGATAGGTATGTTTATAATCACACAGCGTACCAGTAGTTATATAAAGCCAAAAGCTTTAGAAATCAAAATCGGAATGCGAAAACTACCTTTTTAGAAAGGAGCCTGATAGGCAAAAGCTCTTAAAAGCGCACAACTGACACGGAAAATCCATCACCAACTGGGTAGGTACAATGATACATGACTACATGATAGCTCGACTCAAGCCGAGTTATTCGATTTACTCACCTTTTAAAGCTGGATCCTTTTCCCAGATTTTGCAGTAACTCTGGCTGTACTTCTTACTTCCCGATACCGACATTTTCTCGAAATTATGGGACGTTGAGTTGTATGAGACGAGAGACGGTGACGCAATACGCAAGCGAACTGAACTTTGACTAACCTAGAAGGAACGGCCGGCTAGCTTTGTTGTTGTTGTAACTATTTGATGGCTTCATAACTACAACAGAACAGGTGGTTGGTTGTGGTTTCAAGCTATTTTGTCCGAAATTCGCAACCATGCTGAACTTTAAATAGGTTTGGGTAGATTTCCTCGGTTGATACAAAAACCAGTCAAATAAAATCGCTAAATTCCCCCCTGACGAAAAAAATAGCCCAAACAAAAACCCTAAACATTTCCTCCACTTAAAAACCCCCTAAATCTAGAGGGGAAATTCTCAGCTTACCAACCGGGCTTTTAACTGGATGTCCTATAAAAGTGTACGCCTCGGAATAAGGTATTAAAAAAAAAAAAAAAATTAATGTCCAATCGAGAGAAAACCCCTTTTTTAATATTCAAAATCAATTTTCGAGGTAAAATTTGGTATTGATTGAATAAAGGGTTACACTATAGAAAGGTGGTTTTGTTTATTTTCAACAATGAACCTTTGTAATCGATTCCTCTTTCCGAAACACTGGCGTGTTATGTGCCAAACAGAGCCTCAGGATGGGTGAAAAGATGGTGGTGTTTTGAGTTTGGTGAGGAGCTCGCTGTCTGGAAATACGACTCAGCTGTGCTCCGAATGGAAGGAGAGCATATCGTTTAATTCTATCCAGATCCAAATAATGAACGAATGAGAGAACGCCTGAAATACAGCACCCAAAGTTTAAGGGAGCACATCCAGTTGTCTGCTCGCCCACTAGAATGTGTGCATCTAATCACCAAAACACACTCTTATCCTAGTATCGGTTGATTGTCCCCAACCCTTGTGACTGAACTGTGTTAGCTGTAAATACGTGATGAATACAGTAAGTGCTATAAAACGTAAGTTCACTAAAGTGTCAGTGAAGCAAAAAGTGATTATTCAAGATGCGATTGAGTCGTTTATTTCACGATTTAAAGCCGAGAAAGAGGACAAGATTGATCTCCTTCGCATATCTGTAGTTGAAATTTGTATTTGCCTGAGATTTTTGTCTAACGTTCCCTTCGTGGTAGTCTCTTAGGGTTTGGGTGCACTCACAGGGTTTCAAGGTAGGAGCCACCACTGGCAGGAGGGCTATTCTAATACAGACATAATTAACCTCTGTGTAATAGTTTGTAACGTGTTTAAAATGGTGAGTGAATAGATGATCGTACATTAACCCGCATAGTCTTATTAGGTTCAGGGAACTAATTTGCTTTACTAATGTTATTGCCAATAAATTGAAAAACATATTCATTGGCTGATTCACACATTTCATTCACTTGTTATTACTGTTAACAAGTCGCTTTTAGGACGTACCTCTGAAGCTAGGTCAAATGAGAAAAGGTTTCGTTCCAGAGGGGCGTGGGACGACCCAAGTATTGAGAGAAAAAATAATCGAATACAAATAATTTTCAGCTTGAATCCTTGAAGAAAGCTGGAAATCGGTCATATTTGGGGTATCGACGTTTCTAAAAAAAATTTTTTTTTTTTTGAAACTTTATCAGTTTTCTTGTTTTTAATCACTCACTGTGGTTCTCTCAGTATATCACCCAAGTAAGCACACATAATCTTAAACGCTATTTTGAAAAAAAAAAAAAAAAAAAAAACTCTTGAGCCTCCAACCTCCATGGAAATCGCCGCTCAAGTCTTTCAATTTAGGTGAGTGGAACAGCACAAATTAGCTTAATTTTAGCTACAGTAAATACTAAGGTTTCCTTGCCAAATCTCACTTGCTACAAGCAGATCTCACTCCTTACAATTTAAGGGGCTATTGGCTGGATATTGTAGGGAGTGAGGTTATTAGCCTTTCACCGCCTTTACAGGCCACAAATCAATTGGAACTGGTTGTACCAAAATGTTAACAACGAACTTCCAACTACACGAATTGTCAACAAGTGCGATCAAGTTTCACTTGCCACAGTCAGAATGTCATTGGAGTAGGGAGTGAGAGTTAAAAAACCCATGCTGCTGCCTCCAGGGATGGTTTTCCCGGTAGAACTGGGAAGGTCTAGTCAAAATCCAACCACCAGCGTTGGGACCATCTTGAATAAGGGATGTCAACAGAACAGAAACAACTTCATAAATACCCTTTCCTGCAAGTTGGGGGCTACTTTTCAAAACATTGTAGGGAGTGAGGAAAAACCGTGAGACACTGAAATAATAGGCTAATTGATTGAAGCTACTTGATTTGAACCAATTTTTTTTCCTGAGGCGGATATGTTCTCTCATAGCGTAAGTGGATATAACAGCCCCAATAAATATTTCGCTGAGTAGTAACAATGGAAGTTGTATACCTCGGGTTAGAGACAGCTGTAGGGAGTGAGAAATACAGACTTTGGTATTTTCTCCTGGGTCCTGTAGGCACAACTTTTACATACTTTTCCATGGAACATGTACATCCACATAGGAGAAAATTGTAAAACACTTACAAAACTGTATTTAGTTGAGATTTGACGGTAATATTGATCAGTGACATAAATGTAACCGACATTTTGAAATGACCCCTATCACAGATCCATGATTATTAGACGACTCCTGCGGTACATCATTTAAGTGCTTCTATTAATTATAGTTGCATTCTAGATGACATAAAATCCACGAATGGAACAATTGAAATAGATGAAAATAAAAATCTATCTACGCTTCACATGCCAGTAAACATGTAAATACGGTATGAAAAATTATACTTCTGACCATAGCATCCACTCTTGAGCTTGAAGATAGATGCGATTTTTTAGCGGACAGATGATCGAACATCAACAAATAGTCTTATTCAATTCAGGGAACGAATTTCTGTTTGAATCAAACCCTAATACATAGGAAGGTTTTGAGATTAAGAATTTATTATATATTGATCCTGATATATAATCCCGTGGGGTTCATTAATTAATTATAAATAATCCCGGGTCGATGTTGGATTATCTTCCAGATAAAAGACTTGTAAGGAAGGAACGAGTCCTTTGGATTCAAAAGTAAGGTCTGCATTCAAACTAATCAAATACCATTGCTTGATAAAGGCTCGTTCTTCTGCGGCCAATGGAAAGACTTAATACTGGATTCAATCCTCTGAATACATCCATGGATGCTAAATCACTAACAATACCTATACTATCCAAGGAATGAGCCTGAGGAACTGAATCATTCAATGGAATGACGAATCTGGATTAGATCTGCCAAAGGAATGACACAGCCCATCACTTGAGGGTGGCTCGTGAAATTGACCAATCGGAGCTCGAAACAAGACAATGAGCACAAATATGTTCTATGCTTACCGCTAGGGGAGTACAATCCTTTCTATCGTTTTCATCATCAGTGTTTTGCTGACTGCTCAGTTCTATTTTGATTGTTTTCTGCTCCTGTTGTCGAAATTATCCATGAGTGTCAGGTAAGTATTACAATGAAAGATAATTCAGTACACTATCAAACTAAACTGCCTAAGCTGCAGCAAACATAGAAAATGAAAAACTGTGCATATGTTTCAAGTCCTACCTGTTGTAAGACATTACATGTATTAAAATGAGAAATTTACCCAGAATTATCTCACCAGCGTATGAGAGTCATTTGTTGGCTAAAAAAAAAAAAAATCACCTATTCCATCCCCTTTGCGATAACCCTTGTTGATCCATGTGCACCCCATGAGTTTCAGGAGAGGAGCTGCTACAGCAATAGGAAATGTTGATTGTATGAACACAATATTGCGTCAATTAAACTTGCAATAAATAAACATTCCACAGCATAAAAACACATGCCACCAGAAGCCTGCAAGCTAGGGTTACCTCCTGCCTTTTAAAAAGAGCTGCTCCCTTCAGCTTTAATGAGTTTGCAAATTCTGCCCCTCTTAACGTAACTTTGTAACTTATTGTTTTATTTTCATGTTTATTTCTTGAATCTTATCTTCCGTTCATTGGCAATAGCTATGCATTTATGTCAAGGCAAATACAATACTTTCTCCATCTCACTAGCAGTATTTTCATGTGACCCTCTACACTAGTCTCCAGGTCAACATAACATAGGTTACCATCGCCTAGAAAGGATAGTGGAGGATTTTTACTATATTCACTCCTGGTAATATAGGTTGTATAATATACGTATAAGCTGTTGTATATTACTAGGGACTCGGAATTGAGCGGTCGCCGTTTTCCAACTTGTCAAGTCAAAGCCTTGCTACCAGAGTTCTATACTTGACCATGGTGCCGAAAACAGATTGGATTTCATATTTTTAGTTCTTAATTTTTCCACCAATGAATAGTGGAACTTTGGACGTGGAATAATGGACTGCAAACTTCCAACTATAGCAAACAGCAGTGTAATCAAGACTGATACCTATCGTTCGACTGTCCATGATTTTTGACAAGGAAAATTAAGGAAAAACGGGTCAATGTTAGGTCTCACCTCACCATCAAAACCCAAGAAAATTCCAAAAGGTCTAAAGCTGTTCAATGACCACTTAGCTCTGAAAAATAAAGGAACCAAAGAAAGTATTGTAGAAAACACTAAACTTTTTATTACGTACGTAACCAACCTAGCGAATATAAGCAAGTAGGAATCGCAATATATTTGGAAACTTAAAAACTACATTTCAATTCAAGTGAAATGCTGCATAATTACACTGGTATCATCCAATATTGACAAGTTTTTCTATGTCTACTATACATTTACTTGGGGCTAACGAACTTCTGCACCTTTTCTAACAAGGAGATGTACTTGGAGTGTTCGTAGGCAGTGGAGAACTCCACCAATTTCTCAACGAAATCGTTGGTGATCCCTTTGTCTTCCAGGTAGTTCATTAGTAGGTCGTACAATGTCTACAATAACAAACGAAAATTGGGTGAGACATATAGTATTAATTTGAAAGTACGGGTAGGTACATTGAAACGGAACAGAAAAGAGCATTTTTGTATGAATTTTTTACCAGCGTAACATGAACTAACTGAGAAAAGATTATTGAATAACTAGTAATGATTTTCAGGTGGATTTTAGTTACATAACAATCACAGAGGGTAACTTCGGCTGGGTAACAATGGAATCCTTAGGAGAACTTCTCAGCTCAAACCCAGATAAATCCATTGAACTCATTAAAAAGTGAAGGAGAATTGTATGTTTAAGTATGCGAACAGAACAACTAACTGTACTGAGCAATTCTTTAAACTGACCAAATTCAATTCAGTTATGGGAGCCCGATCTGAAGGAGTGGACCAAAGACCAGTGGCGAAGGCAAGTAAAACCCATGTACATCTCCCTTCAGGATGATAAGAAATCTTCGATTACTTATTTTATGAATATCTTATACACAGGGTGTAAACATTGAGGTCGTACTAAAGTCTAGGGGTCTTTTTTATAAAAAAAATTGCGAAAACTGTTGTCCCTAAGCAATTTTTTTAAACCCTTAGTCGTTGGGGGTTTTCACTTTCAGTTTCTTCACGGGTTTTTGACTTACGTCACTAACTCCCTAAAATTGTCAAGTAATTACAGAATCCAGGGAGAAAAAACAGCATTAAATTGTGTATCTCCCTCAAGCCAAACAAAATTTTTCTCCGATTTCACGGAGGATAAATCACTTTAAAAATGAATCTGGTGCAATTGTGAAAATATTTGGATTTTGTCAACGCTATTAGGACGTAGTAACTGAGCATGTGATTGGAAGATGCTAGCAATTCATATTGTAATGGTGACCCTACTATAATCAGGAATATGCAGATATGCTGTTGGTTTATGAATGTGTGAACCAACTACTTTTTCGTAAGAGTGTGAGACTAACAACGCAATACCATCGGTAACTCGCATAAAAAAATAATGTGACCCGTAAGTTTAAAATCCTTTCTTTGATTTCACTTGGTAATGATTGTAAGCACGAGAATACGTAAACGTAAAGAACAAAAATTACTAACAGGCAATATCCTCAAGCATATACTGATGAACTCTCTTACGAAATATAGGAACACACATGTTATGTTCAAGGAGTATAACCCACTGATTTAAGTCGAGTGAAGAGTTCTGTTACATATCAAGGAGATAGGAAATTTAAGGGTCTTCTTAATGGTCTCCCAAGAGTTTAATTAACTTGAAAAATTAGATGAGTTATAACTGTTTTAGTGACGTAAGGTCAAAAACACAAAAAAATAATGTTAATGTCATGCAGTGCTCCAATATGTCCCATGACGGCTATCTGCTTCTCTACTACGATTTGGCCTCCCCTGTGAATAATCTCAGCCATCCAGCAGATGGCAAAATACTAACCCTTGACAATAAACTAATTTACTACTCCACTCTAATAATAACTAAACTATACTCAAAAATAAAACTTATTAAACTAAACTGTACTATCTTAAACTTGATATGGACAACTAAACCCTCAGTATCTCATCTTAAGTAATTCATTGAACAATACTTTAATGTTGTCATTCTAACCAGGAATAGTTATTATAATAGAAATTTGGCTCTCGATTACTTACACCGTCCAGAACTTCGCCTGAGACTGCGTAGTTGTTTTCTTTCCACTCCCCATCGTACATCACCAGCTCATCAATGGTAAACTGATCATCTATACAACGAGAAATTGAAAATGATGACAATGTACACGTTTTGATGAATGACCACAAAAACTTATTAGAGCAACTTGTGTAGTTAAAAGTGGTATTACCAACATAATTTGTATTTGCTACAACACTCCATGCTATAGATATAAGTACACATTTTTATACTAAGACACTTCGTGATCTAGTATTACATATATCCAGAACGAAACCATTCAGAGAAAATGGGAGAACTTCTGGACACGGGTAAACGGTCTTCGTAACACATTAGGCGATTTTAGCTGAATTATGAAATGGGACCTCTTTGAAACAACTCATCTAGACCTACAAAGGTTGAATTCATTTTTTACTTTGTGGAACCCAACAGTTCATTATTGACTATTGATGAAGATTTCGTTCAGAAACCTCAAATTCAAGAATACGTTTTTTCTTTTACGATCCATTTTGCAACATCTTTACGCTGTTTCCAATAGTTTTTCATATTTTCAATTTCGTTAACAAAACGAATCACCTAACCATCTGCCAATCCGCATCAAGCTCATACCACGTTCATTTTCCTCTTATCAAATTGATGATTTAATCATAACACTAGTATTGGCGAGGATATCCACGTTTTATCTTGACGCAAAAGCAAGGTGAACATATGGACTTAAGTTAAGTTCACAGTAGATGCTCCCAAGTTCAATTACCACCTTCGCCTTTTCATGAATTGAAAAGTGTTGAAGAAAATATCAATCTCAGAGTGCAGAGAGTAAAAAAGGTAAAAGAAACCTTCAACAATTGAGGATTCATTCAGCGAGAAATACGCATCAAATTATTTGGAAGCAATAACCACTAACAACACAGTGATAAAGGATTTGCTCTTGACATCAAATGAAGTAGATCACCACAATATTTTATTCACGGACCTAGTCCTGGCGAAAAGCTGCAAGTTTCTTAACACGATTTCTCTGCCTGGTTGAGGGTAAAGGATGAAGGGCATCTCAAAAGAAAATTAACCCTGTTTATAAAAGAAATTCAAAAATTCTTCACAAAAACAACCGTTTTCCTCCTAAATGCTCTTTGAAACGAGTAAAGAGTTGAAAATCACCAGGTGCAAGATCGGAGAAATATGGATTATGACCACAAACGTCCCATAACGTCGAATAAATTGTAAATGCTTGAAAACTAGTGTAATAACTAGAATTATGTACCCAGTTTAGAAACTAATTTTATCATGGTAGGTATTAGTTGATAGTAGGGACCTGTTCAGAAAGACAGCAAACAAGATGGCTCTTCTATCCCAGTCGCTTTATGACTTGACACAATGATAAACCAACTTCGTTGTAATGAAATTATATGACCAGCTTTACATTGGAATCGAAATCGCTCCCACCAACGCTCCATTATTTGATATTCAAGGCTCAATGGCATTCGCACCCCGACATCCTTTAGAAGTCAAGCATACAGATAATGATGAGAGCACATTAAATTAGTACGATGAATAATAAGCCCTTATAGCAGCTTAATGAGGTTTTCATTAATTAGTCATATCTTCAAGTGTAAATTTACAGGTATTTATACCCTGATCGTTCATAGAAAAATCAACCGTCAATCAAATCATAAATATCGTTGTTAGATTGAAATGTATAAACTATCCACATTTATATTTCAAAAAACAAAATAATATCAAGGGCATATTTTGAACTGATTTAAATTGACACGAGAACATTGTTTCGTATTTCAAAAAATCCTCTCTTGTACCTAATCAATGTGAAATCGTGAATTCCGGGCGTTGCGTGCATTACTCACCTCAGCCCTTAGAAGGGGCAACTATGTCATTCTACAACGCTCCTTGTTACAAGGGGCACTAAATCATATGCGAAAGTACAAAATAGCCTATGCGATTCTGAAATACTGTCTTGGTTAGCAACATAAAACGTACTGTAATCGTTCTCCTCTGTCTCAGAACTCGGAGTGACGATGGAGCAAGTGAAACCCAAAGTTTGACTACCACGTTTGATCTCCACTTCGAAGGTAGGCTTTGACTTCATCTCCCCCAACTCTGGTTTGTCTTGGTTAGGGTTGATTTCAGGCTCAGCATCAGTGTCCACGGAATGGTTTATATTGAAATTTACCTCAATGCTGTTTGACAAGATAAATTTGATAAACATCACAAAATGAAAACACAAATAAGGTATTAATCTTCATAAGGAACAAACAACAATAAACAGAAAGCTGCTGGAGGTCATCACATCCTTTAGGATGTTATCCTTTCAACACGAAACTTGCCATTTAAACTCCAACAAAAGTTTTCACCTTATCTTGATCAGAAATCATTATACAATAATTGAATAATTATTATTCGGTGAGAAGTCACGAAAATCCCCTCCTTTCACAATGGCGTAACAACATCAAAATTGGTCTGATTTACAACCACTAAAGCAAGTGTGACTAAGGATACTGTCCAGATTTGTATTGAGCTCAGACCATTTCTGGCTGGCTATTTTCTGACATCTAGGAATAAATTTTGTAAAATAGGGTTTTATGGTGTAAGTTGGAGGGACATGCGGTAACAATTTGATGGTTGAAAACCTCGGTACTAAAGCTGAACCCCACTGGGAATCCTGAGTCGTAAGAGATTGAGCAGACCTCAATCGAACCAATATCAGATTCCCAAGAGGATGTTGACAAGCCATAGTCAGGACTGGGGAGAGGAGAGAGCTCATGGAAAATTATCTCGATTTTCAATTTGTTGCAACTCCCTCAGTCCTGATGATAATTTATCTTTTTTGTGTATAATCGCTTTGATTCTCTACACACAATTTCAGTGCGCATGCAAATTGCTGTAAAGGGATAGTTTAAAGCACTGTAGAACAAGTAAATTTTCAATTTACCGAACCTTAGAGAAGCTGATATTTTGTGTTTCTGTATCTGCGTTTGCCACACAATAATTTGAGATACATAACATACCTAGTACAGACGAGATATCTGACACAGGAATAAGTAATGACGACGACAACTCACTCTACTAGAAGCTATTGGAACCAAATAGGTTCGTGGACAGAGTAGATCACGTGATTCTTCCTTTCCGTGTGAGTGCAGCGATTTTCAGATGGCAGAAAATTCGTTTCTCGGGGTAAGGTCGGTGAGTTTTATAAATTATACGTAAGTTATAAAACCAGTAATTGGGCAAGAGCTCCAAATATTTATATCTTCGATTTACTCACAAAATTTGGGTGAGCACAAACTCAATAAATGTGTGGTAAGTAGTAGTAAGTGATTATGTGTAACATCTTTGAGCTTGCACGGGCCGTATGTAAAAAAAAGTGAAAACAATGATAAAAATAAATAAAATTTAAAAGAAATTTAAATAAAATTTTTAAAAATTCCCATTTTCTCACACTGGCTTTACCAGGATTCTAGTTGGATTGACGACCAGCCTGCCCGATCGCTTCACACCTATTGACGCTATGGCCTCAAAACTGGCCATAGACCTGGGTTTACGAGATTTTTGTTGACATGGGCAAAAATGGTTGTCGTTTCCCAAGTCATTTCGGGCGCATGTCCAACTGAGATAGGTTTCGGATCCGCTGAAATTCGCCCATACCCAACAATCGTATTTTTTGAACCTACAAGTGAACCTCAACACCAACAACAAGAAACTAAATCAGTAGAGGGGAAGGGGGGGGGGGGGGGTTTACCGTAGAAGGGGTACCTATCCAGGAGTAGCAAACCTTTGTGTAATTATTTTGCAGCGTTTCAGGATTAGTATTTACTGGAAAGCTGATTTTTTAATCTTTGGAGACCAATATCTTAAATTTTCATCAATAGTATGTCGCAGAAATGGATAACAAGCAAGTGATACTGCAATAAAACGCGACCAAATTTTGGATGAAATTGGACTAGGCAATGAAGAGATATAACACATTTAACCTTCTTTGGACTTCTCTACAACAATAATTGTTGTAAAAAAAATCCTTCGAGTTATGAGGTCATTGTATGTCTAATTCATGCATTTATATGTGTACTGGTACTCACGATTCAGAAGGCGTGGTCTTGATAAGGCTGACTTCCGACTCTTCAAGTATGACTTTGAAACCATCCACTTCGGTAGGTATGTTCTTGACTTTTTGGAGCTTCTTCTCTGCAGCGATTTCTTCGTTAAGAAAATCCGCCAATTCTTTTTCACCTGCACGGAGTTTAAACGGATATCATCACTCAAGAAGACTGAATCATCCCATCAACGAATATTCACTGAATTTAATGACACCACTATTTGAGTTAAGCTCCGGAGAAACAACAGTGGCATATCAAACCTCCACATTGGCGTGACACCCAATAAACACACATTTCAACCAAATTTTTTTCAAAAACACGTGTAACCACAATCTAAACAAGATCAACATTTTTTCTAAATTTTGACTTGTGATTAGGCAAGAGGATGGATTGGTTAGGACATGGAATGGCTTGAAAAACTGTCAAATCATACTATTGATTCGATGCATACCTACTTCACTTCGATGAATTCCAATGAATAAATGTATGGTACAACAATGTCTGTATGAAACTTCCTAAAAGATTACTGTACTATTCAACCCTACTTTGTATACAAGGTGTATACAAAGTTCATCAAAGTGCTCTTTTCCTTACTTGACAATTTCCTTACAATTATTTGAAATTTTCAACTGATAAATCAGGCTTCCTGTCCAGAAGAAAAGGCCTTCTTTGTTGCGCAAGGGAGTCACCATTCAGTTCATTGAAAAAAATAAACATAAAATTCGATAGCAAACGTTTTTTTAGGAGGTCGGTTTTGAAAAAACCTCAGTTTCACGCTATCGCCTACATTTTTTCACATTCAAATCCCATTTTCCTCAGGGAAAAAAAAACTTAATGAAAGAAGTTTTTAATACAGTCGGAAGTTCTGAGGAAGTTTTCACAGGAAGCGAGAGTTACAAAACCAAGTGACAGCTTCCAGTACGGTTTTTGGAAATGAGTGTTTTAAGAAACTTAATTTTGTTTTGGTGATGAACGCATGAAGATGCTCTAAGCTTAAAGATTATTTAACGCTGAATTTGAAAATGTTGACCAAAGTTGAGAAAATTTGTTCCCAAGCGGAGAAATATGGGTTTTTATGGCACAAAATGTTTTTTTTTTAAACCTTCAAAAAATCATATCTTGGTAACGGGTTGAGAAAGAAAAGTGTGGCTTCCTGCGTTTTGGTCCATTTTTGGTCCAGTTTTACCCAAAAACAATTTTTACACCAATCGCGGGACACCATGTATGTAATTCCCACAATGACTCTCAAGAAACAGTCATTTGGATGATCAAGGCCAGGGGAACTAAAAATAACCCACCTCCCTCTTCGATCCGAACCAATCCCCCCACAAGAATTGTCTAGATCTCAGCAGATGGTATAAAGAAACTAAGCGATATACGTTTATAGAAGAGGCACATGCTTCCAAATATTCAAAAAATCATCTTCGAATAGGACATTGAAAGAGAATTTGAGTGGGCTTCAAAAACCTACGTTGGAACGTTTCATGCTTGATAATAGTTGATGAATTTTATACGTTATAAATGTTTCATTAAAATTACCTGCGGTAGGATTCGCTGCAGCTTTATTCATTAAACAGGATCCTGGAAAATGGAATAGTATTTTACAAATAGGTAACCATCGGACCTAGCACAGAAAATAGTGGAAATGATTCAAGCTACTATCACAACAACAATTGATTATTATCTACAAAGAACTATTGAATTTATTTGAATAATTAATATTAACAATTTGATTGGTGTTGGCAGCCACACCAGCCGTCCTCAAACTTTATACTTCGAGCCCACTGCATCATGAATTTAAGCGTATTCATATATTTTAAGTGATTCATTCTCTTTTGAAATTTCGGAATAATTTTTAATTTGGTCAAATTTAGCACATTATATGGCTATTCTAATAGGGCAATGTTTTCAATAGTGATCAAACAATAAACTCTATACAATTACCATTTTTAGGTGTTTTAGCTCACTGTAATTGACGTTATTCGTCATTCAAAGCACTAACATCAAAAAGAGCTTCCATCTGAAGGATGAGCTTTTGTTTGCTCATAGTTAGTTGTCGTGTGGTTCTGATAACGTTACCCTGATTTCCTTTTATCCAGTCTTGAACGACATTTACTCTTCATGGCACTTATAGCAGAAACCCCAGTTTCACAGGAATAAAAGGTGGCGAATGGGGTGGGCATTTTCAATGCCTCTTTATCAAAAATATACACCATACATTATAAAACTATACGCTAGTCTAGATTTGAAATAAGATCCTTAGGAATTGATTTCAGTTTGTGTCACCTTGGAGTCAACGAGATTTTATTGTTCCATTGACTAAGGGTTTCAACGGGTTGTGAACCCATGAACATCCACTCGTATTCATTTTTAAAACGCTGCTAATTCTAACATGAGTTATATTGTTTTTAATAATGCAAGATTGCTCTTGCCATAGTGAGGTTTAGAGGGTCACTTTAAAGTTCAGAAATTTGCTATGGGTGAATTTCATCGAATCTGGAACCAATCGCAGCTAATTTTGCGTCTAAAATTGCAAGGAAATTACACCCCACTCTCCTATGACAGTAAAAACCTCGAAAAAGCTTGGTTTTGACCATTTTTTGGCCTATAGCACCTATGTGTGTGAGCTGATTAGATGTTAACCAACTAGACCCCAAGCGGCGAAAGAACGGATTTTTACACCAAATCTGAGGCCTTTTATGACGGACGAACTAAACAGATTCAGAAATTGAGCACCTTGAAACATAGAGTAACCAAATTTGAGGGACGGTTTACGTAACTTTAGCTAATGACATAACAAACGCTTACTATTTAAATTGATAAAGAAATAAGAAAGAAAAAGAAAAAGTTTGCTCTATCATTCTTAAAGCGAAATATTTCATTTAATTTATTTTTCAAGTTTTGGCCCCCTCTAAGCCTTCTTTGCTCCTCCCTAAGGGGCGCCCCCACACTGTGAACTACTGATCCTAACTCTCAAACCCGAAAAATTTAAATTATTCTAATTTTTCTTCAAGTTTTGGGTTAAAAACTGATGAAGTAAAATGGTTCAGGCGAGTTCCCCAATATTGTTACCACCTACATTAGGAACTCTGTGTTGCACCCTTTATATGTAAGAGAGGTTTCAAACGCCTTGTTGAAAGAAGGAAAAAAATACGGAGAATCTATGATGGTAAAATCTACCATTGAACCCAAAGCTACACATTTAAGCTTTATAAATGTGTAGGGACGCCGTTTGTTCTTCAATTCAACGAATTAAATAAATTAAAATTTGGTAATAAAGACTCAATTTTAAGCAAATTTAAAGATTTCAAACCGTAATACTTAAGAAGCCTAAAGCACAGGTTAAAAATGCATTTTAATTTCCTGTGCAACTGCCCTATCGTATCTGAATTCAGATTGAAATGCTTAGTTAACGTTAGTTTAATGATCCAGAATCAATGGAAATGGACTTCTGAAGTCGCTCAGGACTGAAGAATTGAAGATATTGCACCCAAGTTTTACAAGTAATGTGGATGTACCCACGAATCTACATACGGTGAAGACGGCTGAGGTCTTCAACCTAGGTCGCTCTAGCGAGTTTGAGCCCACTCTTCATTCAAAAATCTGTTGAACTATTTTACCTTCGAGCATATTTACATGATTTTAACTTTTAAATGTTCATATTAATAAAGCTACACCAATAGGTAAAGTATTTTTTCATGCTAGACACTGATCTTCTAAAAGTTAGACCTAACATGATTTTATGAAAAAATAAAGAAAGAAAATAAAATGGATGAAAGTAATGAAAACCGTGTGAACGCTTGCACATTGTTGCGATAGAGAAGAATACCCGAAAACTATGACCCTGTTACGGAAGTGTAGCGAACTTAGATGTGTACGTAGATAAGTCTGTTCTTCTTCCATCGGGAGCGGAACCTAATAATGAATTAAAATAGTTTGAAAACAACCTGAATGATCATTATTATCAATTATAATGATTAATTTACCATTTGTATGGAGGCCGCAAACGTTTTTTATGCCGGTCTGTTTCTGATGCAATACCGGGGTTGCGGACCACATGCTCCTCGCCCGGGCAGCGGTCGGGTGTCTCCTTTGAAGAACATTTCCAGCTGTTTTAAGGATCGGAAGCTTCAATGTGTTTTTGATAATGCCACTCATGTTTCTATTCAATAATAAATGCAGAATTCTAAAAAACTGATGAGCTAGATACACGTGAATACGGTGAAAACTGCGAGCGAACTTCGAGGGAGAAGGACCTTGGAAAACGAAAGTAGTGATAACTTATCATTCTTCCTCTTCCAGGTATTTTTAGACGACAGTATTGGGTGGTGATTCTCTTCTTTGTTGTGATGAGATTGTTACGCGAGTGATGAGAGAAGAGATCCACTGTGTTCGAGACTTTCACAACGTTTGAGAAGTTATCCCCCGCTGCGGGGGCCCCGCCCTTACGCCAACGCATTCTACCGGTCACTTGGTGAACCAGTCCGTTGTCCACTCATTCGCTTCGCTGTTCGTTGCCCGGTTTTTTTGATCGCGTCCGGTTCTTCCTCATCTTTTCTCCTTAATTCCCACTTGTAATTAACTTCGTTATTTTGATTCCTCTGTGCTTTTTCGTCAAGTTATCTCGCGGAACAGTCGCAAAAACCGTTCTATTGAACCAACAGTGCCGCACGCGACAGTGCCGCGTTCACTTTGTATCAACCCCAGCTTTTCTCAAGGTAAGATTTTCCCTCTTTTTTGCGTTTTTTTTAATCGATGTGTCAATTATCATATAAACCCTTATTGATTTATAACACTACCTAACCCAATCGCTATCCTCACATACGTAACCCCTAATGTGGTATCTCTTTACTACTACTAAGGTGTATTCAATAATATTCCCTGACCTTTTTTATTTGATATTTCAATTTCACTTGATCACTTTCTCGAATCCTATTATCAAAAGATATTTTACTTTTGATTTTCTACCTCTAATGGATGATCGTATTCCAAAAGCCGGCATACGTACTAATACATTTTCTTTCTCTCCTTCTTGTATTGAAAATTCCCACTTATCGTATAGTTATTGAGATGGGTATACACATCGATACTTTGAGTAAAAAAATGTCTATAGGCACTTTAATGTTATTCAAATTGAATTTTCATTCACGGTGTATTTTAGGGAAATAGCCCCAAAACACCGAGACCATGGTGATGAAGGTTACCTAATCGTGTGCTTGCACCACTACAAGGCGTTCAATAGAAAACGTTTTCTAGAAAAAAAGAATATAAGTACCTACTTTTTTAGATTTAGAATTATGAATTTCACTGTGGTAGGTACATTAACAACTCCGATTCGAGCAGGAATCAGCATAAACGTCTTTATGTACACTTTTTGTGAGGGGGTTTCAATATATTTGGTTTGTTAATGGTTCAAGCATTTATTACATAAGCCTTTTTTCATTCGTGAGTTTTGATAGGTACCTAATATTTCGAGAAAAAAAACTAATAGTAGGTGTCGTATGGTGTGGTAGGTGATGAATGGATTGATACGTACTGGAGATGTACATAGTAGTTTGCATTTAGATTTTACGTTGTCTGTAAACATGTAACCCCGCCTTTCTGTACCTATATCAGTTTTTTCTCTCCCCTTTCAATCTCACCTACTCCTACCAGTCTTGCTCCATTGTCGTTGACGGCATCATCTGCCGTTACTTCAACTGCGTGAAATAAGTTGTTCAGTTCCTTTTACGATAAGTTGTCTTCCGGGACCCTTTCCGCCGCAGATTTCCCGGCTGGGATCTTTATCGACTTCAAGCAAGGACTTACTCGGAATTAGGGATAGATCCTACCATCCCTCCTTCCCTCTTTTTCTTATATGTCAATTTTTCAGGGGTTAACTATGTGTTTTAAATTACAGTCCACTACGTTTAATTGAATTTGTACCGAACCAAGAAAAATGGTCGACCCAGACTATTCTTCACAATAGGTACTTGAAAACAAAAGTACAATCACCAAAATCGGCAGAGAATAGTGTAAGGGCAGTGCTTATGAGAAACGGTTCTCAATCATTCAAATATATCGGGTACAGAGTAGGGGGACACCACTAAATCGTGATATAGTATGTCAAAGCAGTGTTTAGTAAGTAAGATCTGCTTATCATGAAATCTTCATGATACTTCTTAGGAGAAGTTAGGAGAAGAAGCATGACTGTCCTATTTTTTTTTTTAAATGTTGAGTTTTTCCTTCCAAATAATAATCCGGGATGACTGCAGGTATTTCACATTTCTTTCTGTTGTGAACTTAAAAATTACAGTTTTTAGGGGTTTTTTGAGTATTTTCAGATTTTTTTACTCATCCAAGTTGACTGCAGACTTCCCACATTTCCTTCTGGTTGACTATAGGTTTGGAGTTGACTGCCAAATTACCTCTGTTATCATCTGTTTTCCTGTTCGTGATCATTGTTTCCAACATTACCTACACTCAGTAAAGAATGTCTCCGTAGACCCCAGAAATGTGTCATTTGTTTAATTGCTCAGGCAGGCTAATTCGGACATCTAGGTTCTAGCTGACACATAACATTATTTTTCTGATTGGGAATCTCGAAGACAAGAGCCATTTGTTTTAGAAAAGGGGAAGAACAGAGTCTTCACAAACAAACTGGAGTTCTTGTGAATTGGTACAGGATCAATCAACCCCCCCCCCCCCCCCCCGCGCAATAGCAACTACCAGAGGTATAGAATTATTAAAATTACAGGATCAGCATTTTTTTCAGGTAACGGCCATGGACGTCTCACAATACAGGGAAGTCTAGTAGAATTGATCCAGGTTAGTGAGGGTCAATATAAACAGATGGAAAAAAATACAAACTACCGAATGCAAATCCGTTCCAAATCATTCTATGATTGAAGATGGGAAAAAACTATAAGCGTTCTTAAACAACTTTCGAAAACAAAAAAATCCTTAAATCATTTTTATGATTTGTTATCGTTATTGTTCAGGTATTATATTGTTATGGTATTGTATGTACCCAGATACCTGAGTGGGACGAATGCTCCCAGATACCATCCAGTATGACTCAGAAACTCGTCGTTTAGATGAAGTCCTATTCTTTGGAAGTTATCAAGCAAAAAGGCTAGCTATTAATACATTTTTTGAGCGGGGTTTTTTAGTGTCTTTGGACTGTACGAACACTTTTTTGCCTTTATAAAAATGAATTCGTGCGTTTGATGACAATTTGTCCTGGTTTGTTTAGTTGGAAAATTGTTAGGCTTGAAATACTTTTTATAAGATCGCTGTAAACACGTTCTTAAAATTAGTTTCCGATTATTCTAGGGTCGTGAGGAGCAGCCACAATATTCGTGAAAAGCCAAGTAGGTATACGGATACATTTTTTACTGAGTGTACATTATTGAAAAACTTTTCAGCCTTCGTTCAAATTGAAGATTGAATTAACTTCAAATCATTCCTCTTTCCTACTAGATCATGTAATCGATTCCAGAAAATCTGAAATTGGGCAAGTTCATAATGTAAACAAAACAATATTACTTGGTTCTTTTTTGAATAAATCAGAACCTCCTGGTTAATGTTGAACATTTCTTGTGAGCTTATTATCATTTGGTTCTATTTTTCTTAAATACCTACGGTGATTTCGACAGATGAAAATTTTCGAATCGGATTTTGTGATTGTGAATTTTAATGAATAGGAATGAGGTCTTGACGCACGGAAATCAATCCTAACTTGTTTTTCATAATTTTGAGGGTTGATTCCTGTGTGGTTGTGGCCATCTTGTTCCTTTGAATCTGACCTTGATAAATCATAAGATGGATAGTAAGTAAAGAGATTTATGAACTTTCAGGCTCTGATTAGGGAGAAAGTAAATCTATTAGTGGATTTAAAAATCTGTCAAGTTGTTGGAACAATAATAATAATAATGATTCGTCTTTATACTTGAGAAACAGAGAACCTACTGTTATGTTCAAATATAAAAATTCATGAACCAACCACAAAAAGTTGAATATAATAAGACTTTACTACTGGTATAAATAAAAATCCGAAATTATGGGCGTTTACAGATTTGGGCTACAAGTAGATATTGGAATACGGGTTTTCGGGTTGGAAACAGGTAGATACTACAACTAGAGAAGTTGGTAATGTTTATTTTTGCTTCTTAAATCTTTTAAGCTGAAGGTGTAGCGTTATTCAAAATGGATTTCCATGATTATGGCTTCAAAATAAGCTTGTTGACACAGAAAATGCCTGCTTTTACCACATGCAGTTATCAAGGATCTTCAATTAATTTGTAATTTTGAAAAAAACAGGTTTTTCTTATTTTAGTTCAAATAATATTTTATACAAGATTGGGTACACATTTTAGTAGTACCTAAACAATAATAAGTAAAATGTTTCAAATAAAATAAGCTCATTTACATGTAAAAGCATTCAGTTATCCATAATGTGTAATAACAACTAGATATATTCAATTGGTACCAAATTAATAATTTTTAGATGTCTACCTACTGGGGCCATTATCAGCAAAATGGAATCATAGAAATTAGCATTATTTGTTCGGTATGGAGTACGGTTGCTTGGGAATGGTCTAAACCAACGATCATAGAAAAACATTTAGGTGGGGAAAATGATACTTCAGAGTTGAACTTTTTGCTAAAAACAACCCTAGCAAAAGGTAAGTATGATGTAAGACTATGAAGATATACATATAGCATAATGGATACATAAATGTTCTTTTTTAGTAACATGAATTCGCTTATGTACTTATAGCTACCTATTTAAAAGATGCATCACATTTTATTTGGAGGAAAGGCTGGTAACATTCGGTTTATTCATTTGATCCTATTTTGAGCTTTCGTGCTTTCGAGCTTCCGACAAGCTTTTTATTAGACGTCCCTCTATAACAACTAACTTCGAGGGCCGCCTAACGTCTGTTTGCTCGTTCTGATTTATTTTTATGGAAAATATTTCGATGTGTCGAACGTCAGAGAGAAAATCCATCTAGCGAGTAGCAGGAAGCAACGAGAACGGCCAAACTGATGATGACTGGATTGTAAACAACTGATGAACTGTCTCCTCTAGACCATTGTTCGTATAAAGCTGGAAAAAAGATGAAATATTAGTTTTCAGTAATTAGATGTGTAGGCAGGCAAAAGTGGTTGATGTCGGCGAGGGTTTTTTCCCTAAAGAGCACCAACGCATCTGTTTTGTGAAAGTTCCAATCCTTTTTTGTGGAAGTTCCAATCCTGGAGAACGACGCTGTTTATGAGCCCTCAAATGAGATCGTCCATGTATTTACGCAGTTTATTTGACATCTTAAAACTCAGCACCAATATGTTTTTGTACCCAGAGTCTTATATTTGTGTGTAGAGTCAAAGCAGTGTTGAGAACTGAGTAACAGATACAGGTTACATTTCCTACGGTAATTTTAACTTCTGAAGAATGCCACACCCCCCTCAACATCCCAAAAAAGCTTCCTGTGGGCTGTCATATAAAATGTAGTGGTAATTCCTAGTTCCTTTAGCAATTGGAAACATCGAATAGTTGTAAAATAAGCTTGATGGGCTCAAATCTGGTAAACGTATAGTTATGAACGCTCTTATAATGCTCAACAAGGTCAATACTCATTTCTGTCTTAAGTTGTGTAGGTAACATGTGAAAAAGGAAAATTGTACATATTGTACACATTGCAACCTTTAGAGACACGAAGACATGATTGAATGAAATAAGATCTATGGTAGCTTATCTACCATAGTACATTCAATTATGTCCACGTGTCTCTTACGGTATTATCTAAAATAAACTATTTTGATTGATTTGAGTATCAAAGAGCTGAAAGCTGTTTATACAAATAACGTCCTTTAGTTGATGCAGCCTCACGCTAATATCAAATAACTGGTCAAGAACCCTTTTGTTTTTGCAAATCACAACTCTAATACAGAAACCATTATTTTTTACTTTGTATATTTCTTGCATGTATATGTATTTTGTACTTAGATCGCGCCCTCAAGTTGAGGTTTTTCGTAAGACTTATTTTCCTATTCGCATTGACATTTTACCATAGTTTGAACTGTGACGTCTATTCATATATTCTTGTGGTACACATTTGATCGTACCGTTCGCCGTTACTGCCAATCTCACGTAGGTTAATGCAATCCGATCTCGCTCAAGTTCGGATCGTAGTTAAATAATGACGTTTTGATTAGGTACAATATGCGTTTCATAGCGATAGGATTATTAGCAGCTGCTGTGCATGCGAGAGTGTTAAACCAATGGTACAAGCATGACTAATGTACGTAATGTTGATTTCTACATGTAATGCGGTTTTGATTTTGATTACTGAAACGAGGAGGCCAGGTGTCCCGTTATGATTTTAGGTTTATGATATATTTTTATCTGTTGACTAGAGAAACTTTTTATCTACTTCTAACTGTCAACTTCTAGACAATGAATTGGTGAAACACCCTGTATAATTGTCAACAGTGTATACACTACAAACTAGACATAGTTGTATGCAAGTACCGGAATCTTGCTCTGTGGTGACCCATCCGATCATTTTCTCGTCTCTGTTCTGAACTCGGAGCCAGAGGGAAAGCGGTTTGAAGTACTCGAGCATCGGCCGGGCGTCCAGCCCTGAGGCGCTCCCTTTGGTAGCTACTCGCAGGATCTCCGTCCAGGGTCTGCTCGCTCCCACGGCCATGATGTCACTAAAAACATAAAATATTACCTCGCAAACTAAAATACCATCTTTGTAATATACAAGAATAGGTACATAACACAGTTCTACAAGGCAAATGAAGGTCCAGCTAGATACTACACAAGTGAACTATGAATCTGAAGATGTAATTCTTCAATTCTTATGGATTGGCACATGATGAAAATTTATCTGATAGATTACAAACCTATGATCACGACTTCCAATTTTCATATCACTAGAGACTTTAAGATTGTTCCAATTAAAGTCTGTCAAACTCAGTGTAGAATACTTTCTAGCGTTTCTGTTGCATATGGTTTCACTCGTATGATTTCATATTAACTTACAGAATAATTCACAAGGTCTCAAACACTTGACATAATAAAGTTAGCAGAAATATGGTTCAACTGCCAATGAGTTAGGGCCCGAGCTAAACTTGCTCAAAACGAATTTCGCGTAATATTTAACGTTAAGTCAAACGAGCTTTGGCAGACTTAAATCAATCAAGTCCTGACCCTCAATATCTTGTGACTCCTGGGAGGATCGAATCGAGTCGGTTTTTCATCCTCTGTGTCCATACGAAAATATCTGTTGGACGTAAGGTTTAGAGTTTATAGGATATGAAGTTGAACTTTCTTTGTTTTGCTGCCAGTTTTCATTCCATTATTTTGAGATGGCAGGCATACCACGCAAAATTATCAGTAGTGTTTCCCTGAGCTCCTGAGCTAGGTTTCTAAACTCGCGTTGGCGAATACAGTGGAAAGTAAAACCCTGGATTTTCTCCAAAACTTACGCTAAAACCCGTCCGGCTTCTCTAGATCTGTAAATGTCACATGTGTGGAGAGTACCGATGTGGCCTGCTGCTGTACAGAGAGCTTGGTGTATTTGGAACTGAAGCACCAAACTAATGAAGTACCTGAAATTGAAAATCACAGTTGTATATCAATTCAACATTAGTTCAAAGATAACTACTATCTCCTGACGCTAATTACGAGTATAAATAAAACGCGAAGAAAATCGTACTAAAGTATAGAAAACGATAGACTACAAGACCCTGGGTGCAGGAGTTTCGGTGGCTTGACAACCGTGCACAGCCTAAAAATCATATGACAGGTCAAATTTCTATGAACTTGAGAGTAGAATTTGAATCTGCAATAAAAAATGGGGGATCTCTAGTCAAAAACTTGTTATTTGTGTATGATCCTTGGCGCAAAACATGCAAATTGAAAAAAAAAAAAAAAAAAAAATAGAAATTACAATTTTGGGAGGGGGTTACCTGATGTAAGGTTGGTCGGATATGATGTGGTACTTGGAAGCCGGGTCGAAATCTTCCTCCGAGCGTGACACGGGGGGTAGGACTCCTTGGTGGTAGGACCTCAGTTCCCACCAAGCCGTATTCATGTTCCGCGTCCCCTCAGAAAACACTTGCCACCTCCACTGGAATGTTCGGGAACATTGCAAATTACATGATGAAGGGTTTTATAGCATGTAATGAATATCCAGTAGTTTTAATAAGGAAGGCATGTCGCCTTATATCAATGGTGAGTTGCGCCTTCCATAAGGTTGATGATGTTAGACTGCAACACCCAGAGGATAACCTTGAAGCTAAAAAGCCTCAGGTTTACGCTCTGACAAAAAAGTTTCAAGGAACGGGAAGAGGATCCATAACCATCATACAGTTTACTGAAAGTAGTCATGTTAACTATTTCTGATTGCCCGACCTGCATGAAACAACCTTTGATCGAGTTTCTTTTAGATCGTGTTGAAAACCTCAATTTATTCCAGATTATCAAGGAAATTCCAAGTTTTAGCGAATCTTCTTAGGGAATGAGGATTGCGGTGGCAATAGCAAACTATATTGTGATCAAATGCCTTCTGAAGGCCCTACCCAACTGGGATTATGTACTGTAAGGATAAAAGTTTGAAATCTTGCACCTACTGGGGTTTTCAACTGTCGGGATATAAGACTTCTCGTAACATATGGAATAATAGTATTGCAGCGTAATTTTACAACCTGTTAGGAAAGTTAAACTATTTCCATCGCGATTCCGATTTCTCTTGAAAATTCGCTAAAATGTTTCATTTTTTTTAAACCGAAAAAATCGCGTTTTTCATCACAATTTTAGAAAAATCGTATTTTTGCTTTAATTTTTTTTAAATTACGTTTTTGTCCTCGATTAATACCTAAATCGCGTTATTTAATTACTATTATCACATTATTAGGGATTAAAATTGAGATTTTTATCATAACCAACCTCTCAACAGCATAGACACGGGTAACAAGAAAAGTAAAATGGGACAGATAGGTAGTGGGAGTAGTTGGAAACATAGTTGAGGATTACTTTTCAACATCTTCGATCATTTCAAAGAATTTTTAAATTCCAAAAGTTTGCTTGTGCAGCAAAAGACTTGGGAAAAGTTCATGTGCCGTAAGTACAATTCATAATTAGCAATAGATGCGAATGCGAATAGATTTGTTCCCAAAGTTCTAAACGAATTAGCGTAAATATAACTGGTACTAAAAACTAGGATGTGTTTATTCTATCATGCAGTATGTTTGGAACTTTTTACTGTATATGTGAGAAAACTTGTCATTGCGATGCATAATATTAAAATACCGTCAAACAGTAGATAACCGCGGCAAAAGAAAATATTCTTTGGAAAATGAAGAAAATGCCCGCTTCGGCCGTCGTACGTAGAGAAAGAACATGTTATTCCCACGAGTGGTTCCTGATTATCACACCTATCGAATTACACGGCTGTCAATCCCCGCCTCCTTACAATTTCATGGGCAAATCTTTAGTAAGTCGTTCACTGGTCGAGGCCTGCCATTGATAAACGGCCTTTGCTCAGCGCTCTCGTGTATTGGTTGTATATTTTCCACCTTCTGCCGTTGAAATCAATGACACGGAGTTGTATAGGCACCTAGTTACCTTCCTTTTTAGTCCCAAGGTCTGAACGAAATTGAATTGAGTATTCAATATAACAGACTAACCACCGGTGAACGCTATTAATGTATTATATAAAATGAGCTTAATTTGCAGTGGAATAGAGAATTATGAGAAAAAGTTGAAGATCATAAATCTTTGTTTTAAAAGCGGAATATTGTCTTGATCAAGTTTTTTTAACCATGCAATTGATAGTTCGGTTCCATTAACCTTTCTGCGGTCTATAACTTTATTCCAATCTGTAATACCTTAGGAGTTCAGCCCATGAAAATTGGTATACGGCTAATAACAAGTATAAAGCATGCAGTGCTCAACGATGTCGTCTACTCACAATCAGGTAGATATCGCATGTAAAAAGACAAACCCAAACTTTGCTACTGCTGTGGTCCAGCATAATCCGCTCCACTCACTTCACATATATTTGCGTCATGTATTGTATATTCAGTGAGAGCAAGAGATTCAGTCTGTGGGCGTCCATCAACTCCTGTGCCAGAGAGTAGGATTCAAAGTCACTCAACTCTCGGCCGGAGCCGGTGCCAAAGTCGTATCAACTACCTTACGTTACAGAATTCAAGCATTATCCAACCCCAACTGCCCATCGGCCTCAGTGAAAACGTCCAGTTCTCGTGATATTTTTGCCAGTAGATGTCAATGTTCTCCGTGCAGTGGAGCGTCATCATACATTGAATCGGCGACCCGAAAAAACCGAGGGGTTTTTTCTCGTTCGGCTTCGTCTTCATGTAATATAAAACGTTGAGAAGCGGGTGTGAATGGTGAGTTTGTGAGTCCTAGAGAAAGTATAAGTGTGAAGGATTTCAAAAAGTGTTATTTAAGTCGATTCAGATGCGATTCGCAATAATTGTGTTCATAATTATTATGATCCTGAGACTACGGCAAGATTGAGGCAGGTGACTTACAGAGTACGACGCCAATTGCTACCCAACCTTCCAAAATCGAGCGAAGAGACCTTCTAGTTAAACAATATACTAATCATGACGTGCAAGAAAAACCCCTGAATTTTGGGCATATGGATGGCAAGTTTGCAGCAGCAACTCCTTGCAAATTGCTGATATCCTCTTCAAAGGTGCGTCGACCGTCACTATCCAAAACCGTTCCCTTAGAAAATTGACATGTTGCTCCACAATATGACCCAGGTCAAACTCGTAAAATTAGGGAACAGCTGAGAACGAGGGGCCTCCACAGTTTAACGCTTTGAGAATTGCTAACCTTCAATCATCACTGACGTATTCACGGTGTCTGAAATATCCATAGTTTGGTAAATGCCATGACGATTGAGCTTGATGATATCGCATTCTCTTGGTGCGATAGAAGCTTTCCCTAAGAAAATTTCTGTTAACGCCTAGGTATTCGATATTATCCATTCACAGTATGACGGTTATGATAAATGAGAGCTTATCGTACCTACTGGTCGGAATACAATGTAGAATTAATTAGATGTAAAATTGTTAAATATTTTATTTATCTCTCTTAATTAGCAATATTTAAAAAATTTTAATGGATTATTGTGTTTATCAATAATCCTTTGTAATCGTATAGCAGACACTTTTTATAACAGCCCCCCCCCCCTCCTCTTAAACCTTGTCATTTTTCGTTTCAAGGTGCGTAGATCTTCAACGGCCCATAAAAGACGTTAGAACTTATACCAAAACTATGTGCTTTCACTCATAGACTCCATTTGGAGTCCTGTTGTATAGTGTGCATAGATGCTATGGTCCAAAAACTGGTTAAAAAGTGCCAAAACCGTGGATTTTCAAGGTTTGACTGGCATTTGTAGAAGGTCATTTCCACGTGGTGTAGGATGCCGAATCGATTGAGATGGGACCCAGATCAGTCTGAGCTCATCTGACTAAGAAAATTGTCATTTTTTCGGGTAAAAACGTGTGTAAATGTCAATTTTTTTTTTTTTTATGACGATTTGGCAGTTAAGAAAAGTTGTGATTATGGGGGTTTCAAATCTTTGTGAAATAATTTGCAGTAAGTATTTTTCAATCTCTGATTGTTCAATTCGTTCTCCATTTACAATTCCAGGGGTGTAATTTTCTTCTTCGTTTCGCCTTATCACATAGGGACTTCCGCTAATCACAAACATTGACCGCCGGCTGTATTTTTACTGTTATCCAATTCGATGTTTAACTGGTAATACTAAACATTTTATGTTGCTATTTAACGCACTATGTTACAAAACAACATGACAGTACGTCTATGAACTAATGTGTATTAGTCATATAACGTATTTATAATGAGTTCCTGTCTTAAATCTGTTGGCTTCTCATCAACTAAGTAAATACACAAGTTCTGTCTTCATTCAATTAAACGATTCATTATAGTGTAAATAAACTCGGCAATATTTTTCACATGCATACACAATATTAAAAGCAGACAGGTTCATACTACATACCTGATCAACAATATACGCAAAAGGTAGGTAAGCAACTTTGTCAAGGGCCATTTCAAGAAGAAAGTTGATATCGGTTTCTGTAACAAAATTAATTTGTACAATACCAAGAATGACAGTAAAAGAAGATATTAAACGAATTAAATTTCTCGTATTTAGTGTTGTGAAAGTATTTACCTATATTGGCCGATTTCTGTTGAAAATCACGGTAAGTACACATTTTTCCACATCGGTGGCTTGTATCAAGAGGTGGTTTTCTATTGGATGAAAATCCAATGACTATGATATTGGATTAAATCTAGATGAAATCAGACCAAATTTGCTTGCTAAAAGTTTTTCAATACCTACATTACTAAGAGGTCTTCTTCTCTTCATACCTAAGTTGAAAACGTTAGAAGCATCAATTTTGTTCATGGAAAACCCGAGGTGGAGCAGATTGCAAACATTAATTGTTTTGATCATCATTAACAATGTTCGATCACTATTGAGCAGTGGTAACTACAATAATGAATAATTTATTACTCACCTACAGTACATGTTTATCATATATATGTAATTATAGTAAATAAAACTATTCTGGACCAATTTAGATAAATAGGATGTACATGTACCAAATTCAATACTTCAACCTTTGTAATCTGGTAAGTCGAAAACCGATAATTTAGATAAAAGTCCATAAGAGAAAACATTAATGCTGAAATCCACGTTTTAAATGCAATACCCTTGTAATTAGGATATGTTGCGAATAAAACATTACACAGCCCTTCGACTAGAACTTTTTTCTTCTCTCATGGTCAATTATTGTTCCCTAAAAACCCAGTTAAAACCGTCACAAAGATGTTCTTTGCTTTTCGAGGGGATAAAATTGCAGTAAAACCGACCCCTTCACGGTAAATAGTATTTTCTGTAGGTGACATTAAAGATAAATATTGAAAAATTTCAATAATTTTCTAATTATTGACCTGAAAGTTTAGTCAACGAACATGTTGAATTTCATTAGGTACCATTATTCCTCACCTTCATCAATCGTCCATCAGTACTCTTACTCTACCTTGTGATTTAGGTAAGGTCCAAAATGATCAAAATCAATAGAACTACAAATATCTAACCAACTAATGAAAGCCAACAGAATCATGAATCAATCTACCATGTACCTACAAATCGCCAAATAATAACAAATAAACTACGTAATCCAATCATATTGTTGGACTTATGTATTTATATTTCCATTAGTAGGAGGGTACTTACTCTTCAGGTACGATGTGATCCGCGAGAGCAAAGCTCAGCTAAGGGTAAATATAATTAGATAAATTTTGTAAGAAAATAGGAATGATTTTGGTACCTAAGTTAGTACCTGGCTTAATGACGTTTTTGGTGCTACTAGCTCGACAAAGGAAATTTGGTACACTACATCGACTGCAACACAAGTGAAAGACGAGGAAAAAATGATGAGCCGCCGTTAAAGTGTTCAGATTAAGTTTAATTGGTAAGATTAGAAGGAAGGCAGAGGCATGGACTGACGTCGGGAACAACTAAGTTAGGGATATGCAGCCACAACTTCAACCCTCCAGTATGAAGGATAATGATTATGTTCAACTTCTGTGCATTAATGTCCACGATATGTTTCATTTTCAAATTGATAATTTATTATTTAAAATAGTCCTAACGAAATTTACGGAAGGAAATTTTGAAAAAATAGTTGGTGTGCTGAACAATACATCAAACTGCTGATAATGGTTAAGCTAGTAATTAAACATACCAAGTTTTAAGAGATCAAGCGAGGTCCAAAAACGTTTATTTTCAGTTTAAAATACGACTTGTTGATTATGTTTGCACCTCATTAATAAATTAATAGAAATCATTATGTAAAAATGATAGGGAGAAATATAGACAGGTAGAATGATTCTTGTTGGAAACTCAAATTTAAATTAGGTTTACATTTTTTCAGATTCATATTCTACTTGTTTCATTCTCACTTACCATAATCGTCAGTGATGTTATTTAGAAGACCGATTCGATGCATGTGCTTAGGGGTCGTCACCGATAGCAGAATGGAATCAGCCAGCGCTTCATGGAAAGCTGTAAATAGATTAAGACGTGAAATTAACTAACTTTTGCTAACCTTTCCGGATTCGAGTCGAACAGCGAAATTCAATTTTTTTGTGGTGATACGGCTTACAACAACCCTTGAGCTGTTGTTAGGATCCCCCTCACATTCTACCAAGGAATAATCAGTTTGAGTCACGTGATCTATTCCGCCAACTAGCCTATTCGATTCCAACATCTGCTGCTAGAGAGATTCATATTGTGTAGTTCCAACAATCCCTACGGAAGTTGGCGTTAAAAGCCTCAAGAAACCTGATCGATCAGTGGTTTTCGGGGTTTTTACTGACATGGTCAAGTGGGATGTCGTTTGCCAGTAATTTTATACGAAAAATCGCAATTTCTGAAACTAAATGTGACCCTACGAACCTCTCAATGACAGGATCAATTATTCATTATTAACAAAATTAATTAATTAAAAATAAATACATGTTAGAATTGGTAGCGTTTCTGTGTGACGTCACGACGCGTCGTAAGAGCACAAATTGCCTATACTCTTAATTTGTGAGTGTCTTTAATTTAATGACGTCTTTCTCCTGTTCACGTTCATTTTTACCACTTTTCTAATCGTCCAGAGAACATTGGCCGCTCCCGAACTTGTTCTTTATAAGCCAGTATAAGTGCAAAAGTTTAAAATGGGATCGATCCCAAGACTCTCAGGTCCGTAGACTATTGACTTGTGCACAAGGGCCGGTAAACTACATGTAATCATATTAATATTTGCCTTCTTTACGACGTTAGCTGAAGTTCTTGTGTGGCTGCAACGTTCTTCTAGAGATTCTTTACGAATGTTAGATCTATTACAGTCAATTATTAAATAATAATCATAATTAAATGTGAGTAACCTGTCATATAACCACTACATGATTAATTTATTGATAGTTATCGTGCAGGAATGTACAAGACCTGGGTTCGCTCCGTCTCGGAAAATGTAGGGCAGATCCGAGTAGTGGAGATAATACTGGATGTGAGTCATTTCATGGTGCGTGGTTAGGAGATCATCCATCGCCACTTCGGTGCACTGCTTTATTCTAAAACAAAGTAAAACTGAGTTTAAAACCGTTAAAAATCTAATGATTTCCCAAATATTTTCAAATTTCTCTTAATTTATCAATTACCTTCTTCCTTACCTCCAGCTGATCCTTCTTATTATTTGTTATAAAAAGGGCAACGACCAATTTGACCAGAAAATCTAGGTTATAATTGAAATTTTGGTAACAAACATAGATTAATGAAGATAAAACACCACAAAAGATATTTAACAACACTACAATATAGGTAGATACAATTGCAGGTATTGACACTAATGCTCAAGATAACCACTGAATCATAGGTTTAATTGAACGAAATTACAAATACAAATTCAAGATAAAAAATTATTTGTCGTCAGGTTTCAACTAATTTTCAAGTAAATATAAGCACTACAAAATGATTAAACTAAATTTAATTACTAAATGTACCCAGCTCGTGAGGTGGTAAGGGTAGCCCGAGGTCCCAGGACACTAGTTGAGTAGCCCTGAGTTAGGAAATCTTAATTTCATTAAGCTACTTGTACCAATGTATATGAATATTTAGCGAAAATAAAAATCGGGGTCAAACCAAATCAACAAAAATGAAAAATCACAAACTAAGTGAAATAACCGTAGTAAAAAAAAATCAGTGGATTCAATTGAAAGAGCGCCAGAGTTCTTCTGAACGAATCTATCACATTTTATGAGTGCTTTCCTCCATTTTCTTCGCACTACAAGTTTAAAATTCTCACCACTTGGTAATACTAACGTCTATGCCATGAGGAGGTAAATATTATCGGGATATAATATCATTCTCCTAGATCAGCTATTGTTCCCTTTCCATGTTGGATAGTTTGGTATCGCCAGCTATTTCTATCTTCGAAAAGAATCGCTCATAAATAGAGGATATAAAACTTCAATACCCTCATTTCATTAAAATAAATCCCCGATCCACAAGGGTATGGTGGTGATTTGGTTCTTACCAAAGTTTTACGCTTAATACTGGCTTAAGGTGAGGGATTTCTATACGGGAAATGAATTATGATTGCGACACTTTATAAATGAAACTTCTTTATTTCTTATGTGCCTGAAACCTGTCTGTCAAATGTCTGACTGTCGAAGGGAAGATCCGATGCGTCACGTGGTTATCCCCCCGTTCATAATTCTGCGATTACCCATAGCGTGCGTATGTTGCTCTGATTGTGTGGCTCTTTGAAGAATCAAATTTACCTGTAGTCTCGTCTATTGCAGAAATCCCAGGCGGAGGCTTTGCAGGCGACGTGCCTGTTGGTCGGCCGCTCGAGGAGCGACTTGTGCCAGAACTCGACGGGCATCGGCTTGAGGCCCATCGAAGTGAAAAACTCTTCGCTGATTTGGATCATCCGCTGAGGCGTGTAGCCTTGTCGCAACATTTCCGCGGTGACGTCAGCCCGCCGCTTCCCGGGGTAAGGCAACACCAGGTCCAGGATGTTCTTCCAGTTCTGAGCCCACATGTTTCCTGAAAAGCAAATGGTTAGGGTTTCGTCAGATTAAGTTTTAAATATATAACATTAAAAGCGGTATGACTTGAGGAAAAACGATTGCAAATTATTTCGCCGGGGTTTATCATTTCTCTATTAGAATAACCCTTCTACGTGAATCACTGATTTATGCATATTAGACGTAGTCAGTGGTGCATAATCTAAACTCGCTGCATCCAGACTCCATATCTTGTCTTGTCCACTCTATATGCCATAAAATGAGCCCGATTTGTGTGTCAGCTCGTTATATCGATCGAAAATTGCCGCAAGGGCCTGATTACAGCTGATCACTGATTTCCATACCTTGTCATTTGACTTAAAGATGTCTAAATGACAATTGGATGATTTCGTCTTAAACATAACTCCGTAAACTCCAGCCTTTACTTGTCTCTTCGGTACAAATACCAATAACAAATAAAATAAATAAAAGCTGACGTCCAAACTCATAAATTTCTGTACGCGAGACCACGACTCATTTCGTATCGTTCAACATGTTAGGTCGGAAGCCCTCGGTTCACCTACCTGAAATCATCTTGCTACTATTCCAATGTCTGCTTTCTAGGTTAAGACGTACAGTAGCCTTCTGGTTCACTCAGTTGATCAGCCCTCGTCTAATTTTGGAGGCCCCACGATAGCTACCACTTAAATTTCAACTTTCTACATTGATCAGGTCAGGAAATGGCGATTCCAGTTTTTCGTGACGCATTAGGTTATATTTCCCAGTGGGAAAAACTAGATCTCAAAAGGAACTCTTGAAACCAAATTCCACTACAACAATATCACTTGATGCGATCCTCACATGATATCGGGCGATTTTAGTTAGGTATGTCCGAGCACATTCACATTCATTTATGTTCATTTTTCTGTCTATGTCCTTAGAGAGGGTGAAAGGATGTACGTAAAGCCGTCCGGTTAGGTTTTTACGATTCTTTGAAGACGCGTCTGTCAATAACGAACGTATACACAATAGTGCTATTTCGAAAGTCTTCAATACTCAGATGTTTGAAATTTCAGCCCTTCGATTTCACCCTTTAGCACGGACTAAGTTGTGGAAACCCATTTTATTAAAAACGGAGTAAGATAGAACGTTGTCTACATTTCCACGAAAATAACGCTGAAAAACCGATTTCGATGGTTCGATCTTCATCAGTAACGGTCATCAGTGAACGGAAAGGTTAATTATTCCACATTTTTCAATTTGCTTACAATATTCATGTCTGAGTGAGGCGATTGAGATTCGAGTCTTTTACTGAAGCCTCGGCTTCCGGAGATCGCCCTTTCCTACCGTCTCTATCAACCCATTAGACAGGTAGGTAACCGGAACCATTCATCCACAGTTTGTTCATCCTACTCACCGGCCCGTGAAAGGACCGTCTTGAAGACCCGACGGGTGTTCCGATGAAGAAAACAGCCCTTCAGCTGAGTCCAGAGCTCTTCCCAACCTCCCAACAATGAGCCCGCCCCCCTAGGTCGTCATTGTCTTCTGCCTGCCGTGTCAAACCATTTGATTTGCCTAATTTTTTACGCCAAACGGACACGTACAGTGCTCTCGGTCACTCGAAGAATACCATTGAGCTGAAGGTGTTGCTCAAAGAAAGAAAAGTTTTGTTTATTCCGATGAAGCAATGAACCGAGCAATTGCGACTAGTGCGTTTCCCAATGGTTTGTTAGCCAAGGATAACAGCTATTTATCTCCACGTTTTAAGAGCTTGAAGGTTAGTAAACCCAATGCATGAAGAAGATCGTGGGTGGAAAATTGTGTCGCAGAAGGTGAACAATGTCCTTAGAGACATTCAGTCCAATGAAATGGTTTCAATTGTGGGACAACACTAATATGCGTGGCATGAAATCAGAAATAAACTCACTCGGGACATACAGTGACTAATCATGGCATCTGGATGCTTTTCGTTTTAATCAATCTTACAGGTAGAAAAAAATGTAAAGAACCTATACTGTCTTTCCCTCCTATCGTCGTTCAATTAAAAAAAAATTTTTTTTACAGGGGGTTGTTTTTACCACTTTTGAAATGTGACAGATCAGAAACTTTGAATGACCTTTGTTTATTCAACGTAGATTTTGATTTCAATTTTAAATTTCCTCAATTATCTAATTCAATCTATACTTAGCGTTTCAAAGATCACTAAGATCCGCGATGCCCCATAGACGTTCCCTATAACATTTGCGATTAGAACTCAGTTTACCAGTGCATTATGCCAGAAAACTCCAAATAAATGTAAAATTATATGCTATCCAGACAGGATATGCTGTCAATTATCATAAGATGGTTGATGTCACTAGTTGATGCCAAGCATTCCTGCTTTAAAAAATCAATCCACCCGTCAGGTTCATGCTCATCAGTAGCATCTTCAAGAACCGAGAAGGGGGAGCTATTCATATCCATCACATTAAACTAATCTAATCTAAAAATGTAAATCTGAAAATGAAATCTCACCCAGAAGCTGAGCAGGAATAGGAGCAGTTGGGTTGATTCTATGCGGCGGAGCGTAGTGTGTTCTAAGTCGTGAGCGGACGTAAGCGTGGAGCTGGCGGTATAGGGGAGCGAGAGTCGACCAGACTTCGGACACCTGACTCGTCAAATCATCCACCCCGTACACTGCTCTCTCCTGTTCTCCTGCATCTCTGAATCCTGGAAAAACATAGCCACGTTATAGTACACAACCAACCCATAATATCTGGATTCATTCAAATAACATAGAGTAGAGACACCATGAAGAGAAAACATAGTAAACATCAAAGCGTCCTATCCGTTTTGCAGCACCTATATTCTTTATGAAGATACGTCATATGAGTATTCAGTCTCTATCCCAAATTCTCCACAACATAATGAAAAATCCCATCATAGCATGAATTAGATACTGGAGAGCCACCACAAATAGGTCAGCTGGATCATCAAATCGTAAACTCTATACACAGCTCCTCTCTACTCCTATGAGCCCTGAAAAATATAGTATAAACGTTCATGTATGCGATTCTTCATTTGAGGGTCTCCCTTCACACGCAGAACGAAGGATCTCTACTTCATATCGTGGCAATCGATGAAATCGTTTGGGAGGAGAATTTCGACCTCGGACACCTGGCTTACCAAATCGTCCACTCAACATTCCATTCTGCTCTTCATCATCCACGAACCTTGAAAATCATAGTTCACTGCATTTATAATAATCGACAACAGGTAGGTTTTCCGTACAGATCAAGAAGCTTTCCATAACCAGAAATGATCAATGAAATTTTGAAATGAAATAATTGAATAAAAATGAATTAGGTAATGAGGCGAGATTATACCGGACCTCCGACACCTTAAATTGAAGCGTCCACTCGATAGATTGCCCAGATCCGCACTCATCCACTTCATCTTCAGCTTTACACCTAACCTGAAACCTGAAAGAACATTATGTTCCTATACTCACCATTGAGTCTCGCAGCTTCATTCGCAAGTTCGACGTATTTTGAATATCGTGATCGCATTTTTGGACCAGTAGCGTCCCTCCAGGACTTCCACGCGTGCAGCTGCTCCTCGTAACTCCGCGAGTTGGCCATCACTCTAGTCAATTCTGTTTCGAAGAATTTCATAATTTAAGAATTACTGCAATCATTGGCTTATTTTATGTATTAGTTTGTTTTAAAATTAATATCTATCGACAATTGCTACCTTATAACATCAACTGATATCGTATAATATTTTATTGATGGAGGCTTCTAAAGCTATTTAAAATTCTACAATGGGAAGTGGTTCGATACGTTTGGCTTTTTTCCTTTCAGGTATACTGAGTAAAGGTTTCTATTATTATTACTAAATGATCCAGAACAATCAAAACGGTATGCACACGTGCTTTTACACATAAACTGAACCTGTCGTTCATGTTTCTAAGCCTGTTGTATTTTTATTATTGACTGCAACGATTCCGATGTTTTATTCTTGAAATTGTTGTACATCTTGTTATAGGAAGTTCCATTTGAGCAATAAATTAGTGTATGTGGTTTTACTGTTGAATGCTTCGATGGCGGGTAACGTTCCGTAACCAACGATTCCCGTTAATTTGTGGGTAGGTAGCTCCTGCGTCAAGCCGCGTTACCGACGGGGAGAAACAAGTAGGTACCTACTCCAGATGTCGCTGCTATGTGAATGGATACAGAATTCATACGTTAAATGAATGCGCATACTAAATTCAGTTCCCATCGTTATTCTGATAATCCAAATGAAAGATGATCTTAAGTGACGTGTAAAATTATCTGTCATGAGCGAATTTCGTTCTTTTCCCAATATTTAAGGCAATTGTAATATTCTAAATTATAATATTAGGGTGTCGTTTTCCTCTACTCTTTAGGTATCCATTACTCTTATCAAATACTAATTTCTAGAGAGTCAAAACTTTAAGAAACCATATAAATTAAAGGTTTTGTAACACTTTTTATACACGAAATCATCACAAACTTTCAAATTCGTTACTGTCCACAACTAAAAGTCGTTGGGTACTTCATTCTGCTTGAGCGAGCATGGATTTCCTATTTTTGAAAGCATTCAAAGTGAAGGAGGTAATAGTAATAATATATGTACTGATGTACTGACCACGACTTTTGTTGTGACATAGGTTTCTCCATTGCTTTCCACATTGAATAGTGCGTTATTAACGTCATTATTTTTAGAGTTGATAATTTCTACTCGGGAATGCGACCATTTCGCGAAATCAGTTGTATTCCACCTTATAGTTTGTTTTGTTCCCCCAAGAACGACTTGTTGTATGCTTGAGGCAAGCAGACTTAAAAAAATCGGTGCGTATTTTTGATCCTCCTCGTGTGTGTTTCTGTATTTGCTGAAATCTTAGTAGATAGTTCATTTTTGTTTGACAACTTCCCTTCGGTAATTACTGAAAATAATTAGCGGCTTGGAAAACTGAACTATGTAAATCCTTGATTTACCAAGAAGTATAATTATTGCTTCCGAGTCCGCGAAGCCTTTGTTCACTTTCGGGAGCCAAAAAATTGTTGTTGTCCTAATTCGAAATTTCCACTCTCATTTTGCGTTTCACAGCCTACTGAACAAATTTGATTCCTTGTCTGTCGGTCTGCCTGTACGCATTTCCTTGTTACAGCCATAACTTCCACAATTTTCAATGGATTTAGCTCTAATTTTGAGGGGGTTTGAGGATAAGGACTCTTGAAGTCCCATAGGACCTTCATCTCAATATAATCAGCGGTACGCTCTGCGCGTGCGCTAACGTGAAATTCTTGAAACAAGTAAAACATTTACGATTTTGATTCAATTTAGCTCATATGATAAAGGATAGGTAACGAGGAAGCTGCTGTGCCATCTCCTTGGCAGTGTATTTTTTCAGTAGTGCTTGACATCGTTTAGTGTTAGGAACTCTCCGTTTTTGAGAGTTTTGTACGAAAAGGAAGCTATTGCAATGGCTTCAAACATTTTGATGAAAATTTGACAATCTTTGTTTGAATAGCCCACGAGATTCCATTTTGGAGGTTGGAGTTTAGAAAAACTTAAGGTAATAAATAACTATTAGGTACTTGTATGGAATAATGTAAAATAGTGAAGCATTGTTACATTCAAAATTATCAACAGTCAATATGATACATTTAAAGGGGTTTTCCATGTCGGTATATTGACAACACCCCGAGAAAAATTACGGGTAATGAAGTATTAGGTACGACATTGGAGACAAAGTAGTTTGTAAAAACGGGTAATTTCGCTATGAAATGATGAATTTGTCATGAGGATGTAGTAAAAGTAAATAGTTGGGAGAAACAAGGGAAACTCACCTGGTTCCAGGGAGAGGTCACATTGGGAGGAAGCGCTGTTGGAAAATGGGCAGACCCTCGCTCGGTTGAATATCTCTTTCATCTCCGCGACCGTCTTGGTGAGCTGAAACGCACAAGAAGGCAGGAGAAGTCAGCGGCTCGAATCTGTCAGTCTCCTGAGCCTTAGTTCCTGTTTGTGGAGTATTTTTCGTGAACTCTCGCGACAGGGTCAACTGTTTTGCCATCATTCGTCGGTTTGATGATGAAAAGATTTTACATCAGAGCGATTGAATGGGAGTTTTTCTATGGAAAAGTGAACGATACTTCGGCCAAGTGGGTGATGGATAAGCATTTATGTAGTTTCCTCGAATACTTTGAGTCCCTTCATTAAAAAATTCCCGTATCTTTTGCAGCTTCTTCAACACTTTTGGTTCCGTTTTCCCTTAATCTGTCTAATTCTCATCAGTACCTTGTCCTAGCTAAACTTTATCAGACTGGTTGGTGTTGGAGACACATTCAGTGCACATTAGCTACTTGTTGAGCTAGAGTAATCTAAAGATAGTCTCAAGAGAATTATTTGTGAATCCCATAGCGAATAGATCATCTAAGGTTACTGTTAGGACAAAATGTTTCGCACGTCCAATGTCCCAGATTCGATAAACCGGGTAAATGAAGCCATCACAGAAATGAATACGTACGATACACTAAAAATTTTCGGAGTCACCAATCCTTCCAATCTTATAGATTCGCCGCGAACAATTCTTCAGGCATTTTCCCCATTCCGAACTACCTACTGACCGGACTAAATTTGTACATGAGATGGACTAGACGAGGAAATAAAAAAATGTTCCTTTGTTAGTTTGTTCAATTCGGAACGCTTTACAGTTAGACAAAGACCATACAGAGGTGTTTTAATTTGCTACCTCCTCTTGTTTCTCCTGAGGTAGAGCCGCTCGTCCTTTCAGGGCCAACATATTCAGCTGCCTTCTGGCCATCGGGTCAGGAAGGGACGACCAGGCGAATTGGATCGCCTTCTGCCAGGACACTCGGTCCAGTTTTCCTTGAAGGGAAAGGGCATCCACCTGAAAATAAACGATAAAATGAACACTCATAATTAGATTGGTGAGGTCATTAAATAAAGTGACTCTTACTCGTCACTGTGTTCAATACTTGGTACTTTCGCCACGAGGGTCGTCTTAGAGGGCAAGACATTATGTTGTAGCCCATAAGTATAAGTTTTATTAGGAGGGGTATCTGTTAATAATTAGTACAGTTAGGGCTTACAGATAACTTACAATATTATTATGTGGCAGTATCATAGATATCTATTTTGACATTCATTCATTTGATATGTTGTTATACCTATTGTTGTTTTATAGTTTGATAGATAAGTTGAATTGGTGTTATCAGAGTTATTGTTGATAGATTAGATCATTTGAATGTTGATTAAAGAGTTTAATTTTAGTTTTATATAAACTGGTGTTCATTGTACAAGTTTAATGGCTTAAATTGATACACATTTCTAAGCCAAGATAACATGTAGGAGGGAAGAAATTAATTAACTCATGTAGACTATTTGGTTCGGAACTGTCATAATAATTATTTACGACCGTGTGCTGGCCATTGGTGTCACTGAGTCAGCTTCCAAATGTGTATCGGTAGTAAATAATTAAATTTAACTAGTACAAGGAGAGCCAGTTTATATAAAGCTAAAATTATACTCCATAGTCATCATTAAAATCATTTAATCAAAATAACTATAAAGCAATGATAGATATAAAACTTCCACTTATGAAATTTTAAATTTCTTGATAACAAGTAGACGAATACAACCAAGTAGACAATCTCTATGAGGTTGCTTAATAATATTCTTGTAAGTAGTCCATAAACTCTAACTGTATTAGCTGTAACCAAATAGATACAATTTTTATATGTTACAGCATAATGTTGTAGACCCTGAGGAGGCCATAGAGGCAAAAGTACCAAGTATTAAACAGAACAACGAGGAAGAGCCACTTATTCCAGCTCCCCACCAATCTAATTACGGATAACCATACAAGGCGTAATCCACCTAGTCCTGAAATAAATAACGATATCGTTTCTTTACACCTAATTACTTTAGTAACCGCCTGAAAACTCACAAGTTTCTCCATAAACTTAGATTCATCTCAATGTATTTATTCTAAACATAACACAATATTAGGGTTACAAACGTACTAGGTACCTTCTATAATGGGAAATTCACCAAGACCATAATATCATTACACCTGGTTAGGCATTTCACCATTTCATTAGCTCCATCAAGTTCGAGTACTTTATTATATTAGTATTTGTGTACGTGGTGAATATACACAGATTAATGCCGGTAAAAACCTAATTCGCTTCAGGAGTTGATTTGACAATTAATTTCGTGCGAAAAAGTAGGTTCCACCCCACTTAGTAAAATTGTTTTTTGGTTCATTATTTTGATCCTGTTTTCCATTTCCATCCTTTCAACCTATGTACAGGGTGTAAATACATACATGAAAATGTATTTCAACATCTTAGAAACCGTTCCATTGGCTACAAAATGTCTAGATATTTGCTAAAGATTTCTCTCGTTTGACAAATCGCATTATTGAATTACATTCGGAAATTGATGTAATCAGTATGAAGAAAATCTTTCACGACTTACCATTCGTTTCTTATTTTGGTCGGTGATGTTGGTGACATAGAGCCACTGAGCTTCGGTGACTCTCGTGCACATGGAGCTCGCCTCATTGTCGTACTCCCTGAGGAACTGTAAAGCTTCACCAAGATTTCCGTTTGCACCCTGAAAAATAGGACGAAGTGATCGCATTAATAGTAGCGGAGCTTAAAAATCCTCATAACTGTCGGACAAATGATGATTGCTTGAAGATGGTTCTGACTTTATTTTACTTTAACATAAAGGACATCCAAACTGATATAGATTTTCACAGTAAATCAATAATGATTGGTCGTTGGTAATTAAGAAACACTCAGTTTCTAGATAGGTACTTGGTTGGATTGGATAGGTCGTTCTATGTCCAGGGAAGACGATTGTACATCGACCAGAAATCAGTGAAGTTATGATGGTAAGATCAAACGTGTCACGCATACGTATCATTAGTGATCCTTTAGAAGAAATCTTCCTAGTCTAGATATGTGGCAAACATATTGCTGTCGTATTTGAAAATTGAAAAACAATTAAATATGAATCAAATTATTAGGAACATGCTAAAACCACGGTTTTGTACACAACTGCACAAACCGTAAGAATGTCCAAGTAATTTAGTTTGAGTTTCGCAATAGGCTTATGAATAGTTTTGAGAAGGGTGGGTTGGTTTCGCTGCAATATCAGGTAGGTATTTCTTTCTGCAATGGAGAGAATATTCAACTCAATGAAGACAATATAAAGATAAAAGGTGTCTCAGGATGGAGATTTCGGAGTCACTCCCAGCCTTCCATCAATTACTTCCATAGAATATGTATAGAAAAAAATTCGAAGGAATATAATTCTGTTTGTCTCGAGTATGACATTTTCATTTCAAAACCCACCTGTAATCATTTTTCGGCTGTATGTATAGAATTGAATAGTAACTTGCCTAATTGATTCAACCGAACCCACATCGATCCAGGACGTGCCAGTAACTTGGTCACCTTGATCAATCAATAAGTTATAATATTCAAATATTAAACTATGAAAAAATCGAAATTTAAAAAAATTTCCATGTAGGTAAAAAGTTTTGTGGGGCAGGTAGACGGTCGGGCTGCAGAGCTTTCATGTTCACAGGAGGTTTGAGCTAGATTCATGGCTATCGACAGCCCGAGTTGCACGATTGATTCTATTCGACTAGACTATCTGTAACGCCATCTCTCAAGCTTCAATTCAGTTCAGGAGAGCAAGGAGAAGCATTCTTGTTACCAGTATTTTTATCTTGTCATATTTCAGTTGGTCCACGTGTGTTGGCGAGTGTATCTCATCCCTAGAAGCAGAGCCTAGTTCTAACGGCCACCCCTCCTCCCCCCTCCATCTTTATTAATTTCTTAACGTCCATAATCATATTTTCTCAATGCCTGACAATTAACAAAAAATTGACCCATACGAACGTATATGCCCTACCTCGGTACAGGCGCGGGTGTTTAAATGTGCAAATAATAAAATGAAATAAATGAATAGGACGAATGCAGATGATCGGCTTTCTTCAGACACATTTCGTTTTGCTGTCACTAAGGATTAGTTTAAGAAGAGAAGATAATTTCAAGCCCTTGCACCAGCCAGCCCAAAAGGAATGTTCGGGTACGGCTTTCATGTCTGAAATTGAACTAATCTTTGAGATGGAGGCTAAAAAGAATGAGATTGGGCGAAGATTGTGGTACTTTTACATTATGCGTACATCTCAAGACATTAGGCAACATGAAGTCTTGATTTCAAGAAGGCGAAGATAGCAAAAGAGTAAACAGATGATCACAAAAGAAGTGAGGGGTTAGTACAGCGATTGCAAGTCGTGTTTTGAAGTTATCAAGAGTAAATTTAGCCAACCGGCGTGCCGAGGCGGATTTCTGTTCATCAAAACGTGTTCATGCAAATGTTTTCATCCAATATTGAGTAAATGAGTTATTTTGGATTCATTTACAACTTAGGAAAATATGATTAGGGTCGTCCAGGGATGTTCAGGTATGAACGGGGGCGGTTGAGGCCGCAGCCTTAAACCTAGGTGAATTGTTCATACTTTTATTCGATTTTGATGAAATTTTTAAGGGATGTTTTCATTTTCTTCAACAAAATATTACCTATCGTTCCTGATCTGAGATAAATATCTAAGTTTAGAAATAAATTGTTGTGTTTCGTTAGTTATGTGAAACGTTTATTGTCTCCTAGAAAGTAAATCTAATTACTTCAAGCTATCAGGATCTGACCTTAGTTGATCAGAGTTCAGAAAGAGAATTCATGAATTACATTAACCTTGGAGTCCACTGGAATGAATCTACAGATTAAAATGAGGGCATGGGCCGTTTAGCGGTGATTCATACAAAACTCATCAGCCTAATCACGTACCTACATCTATTAATATGATTCCACGGATCTTCTTTTACATCGCCCGCTGGTTTATCTGCACGGTTGTGCACAACAAATCGCCTGTCAAAACATTGCGGCAAAGTACCTACCGCTTATATTTTCTGAGAAAAACCGCTCGCGTCAACCACTCTTTGCACAATGATATTTCGATTTCGTTTGAATTAACTTGGTAATATAATTCGAACCGGATGCCCTACACAAGGTGTTGTATAGTTGACGAAAATAGGTTGGTCCAATCAGCTTCTGAGGTTGACACGCCGCCATTTGCATGTCAAACACGGATTTGAGGTGCGTCACGGGTGGGTAACCTGCAATGTACATCTATCGAATTCCTTCCAGTTGAGTAATAGTCGCACTACACATCATAATGCAAATTTTAAAACGTTTAATGCTATTATATAAAACTTGAAAGTTTGTAGGCATGAATGTATTTGGGGCCTGCCGAACCGATTTTGACGGGAGGGGTCTTGAAATGGTCAGCAGAAAACAACTCTTCAATTTTTGATCACATTTTTGGATTCTGCGTTAAACTTGCTGCGCTCCTAGTACATTTTTATAATGAAAAACTAACGTTAGATTGCAGTTAGATTAGATTGTTCAACATTTGAAAAAAAAAATAGTTTCTGAAAATTAAAAAACATGCTAGAAGTAGTCAATTTTTAGGGAAACTTGCAAATGAACACGCTTTCCAGTAGTGCGATTCCGTAGCGGTATTATGGGGAAATTTTAGATTGAAAGGAAAAAAAGGAGCCAAAGATCAAAGGTATAATTTACAGTACCAGACATAAACTTTGTGATTCCAATTCATCTTCATGGAGAAATTGCAGTTTGAAGGTGTAAAAATGTTGGACACCTATGTAACCTTCTAACAGTAAAGGAGGTATCTAATGAATAAAAGCAGCAAAAGTTCGAACAGTACCTACAAATTGGGACATTGGAAAAATATACATAAAAAGTTTATAAATAAGAAAAAAAGTTTATAAACAGTACAAAACCTTTGTACCTAAATTTCTGTAGTACCTACCTCCGAGATGTAGCCGTAGGCCCCAAACTACTAGTGTATAAGGTGCCTAACGGTTTCTAGACCCCAACTTTGAATTTTTCCGATCTGAAATTCCGAAAAACTTTCCCTGATTTAATCATTTTCCCAAATTATACCGTTCTAAGTTTTGCACCTTTTTCACTGAGGGGTATTTTTTACCTATTTTAGAACGTGCCCTACGTTTTTTTCTTTGTAAATGGAATTTTCCTATGTAATCGACGAGGAATCGCAAAGTTGACCGCACCACTAGAAAGGTGATTAAACTTGCAAGTTTTCCTGAAACTTTACTGCTTCCACCACCTTTTATGGAAAAACGGTTAAACTTCAAGCATTTTCAAAAATGATTTTTTTTTTTTTCAAATGTTGAATGTTTGAAACTGCAATTAGAGTCTTAGACAGTCGTTTTTAGTTATAAAAATATGCTGGGGACGTAGGAATTTAACGCTGAATCCAAAAATGTAATCGAAAGTTGAAAAAATTGGTTTTCAAGCCGACAAATGTGGATTTTCATGCCACAAAACGTGGCTTACTTGAAATAACCTTCAATATCTCGGGAACGGGTTGTGATAGAGAAGTGCCGTTTTGCTTCTTTGTTGACTAGTATTCCCCAGAAAATTGTCTACATCAAGTGCGATACACAACACTCTGTGTATAAATACCCATATTGATAAATGTATGAAATGTCTTAGGTTATATTCGTACCTACTTGGAGGGTTATAGGTATAAGAGGTGTGGCTATTAAATAACGAGGCGCTAGATCAGGGTAGTAAGGAGGATGTTCCAGTACCCCTGGCGGTCAAATAACGCTCTGTTGACGGACGAGCTTTTGATCGGGAGTCAGGTTTTTCGGTACCAACTTTGCATAGAGTTTTCTCATGTTCAATTCTTCGGGTGAAAATTTTCTGTCGGTTTCCTTATCGGCATTCACAGCCTCAGCAATCATTCGGATACTCATACGACGCTGTTTTCGCACGATTTCGTTCATTTCATTAACTTTTTTGACGTTGAAATGGAAACAGGACGGCCCGCAGGCGGGTCATTTATGGTGCTCTCTCGACCCTCAGAAAATCTTTTGTGCCACTCAAAAACACGCGCACGTGATACAGAACTCCCACCGTAAGCCTTCTTTAATAATTTATAGCACTCGGTCAGGGTTTTTTCAGTTTCACGAGGAATTTCACATTGATACGTTGTTCGTGTTTTTCGTCACAAACAGTGTTTCGTAGGAACAAAAACACGTTTATTTTAAACCGATACAGGAAAAAACTACTTCACCGCCAAACATGTGTTCTCTTGGAGGCCGTCTGCGCGCGCAGTCTCGTTATTTAATAGCCACACCTCGTAGATCTACTTGGAGGAGGAGTCATATTGATTTCACAGTTTAATTGTGATTCCTATCATATATCCATATATCTTGGTTTACCACAAGATTATGGAATAGTATGTCATAAATGAAAAGCTATGGTCAGTTAAAACGAAAGTTAATATCCAGCTCCCTCGGTTCGAACGAAGTGATTCGTAGGATTACAGATAGAAAGTTTGTTTGTACTGTACTAGATTGGGTAATGTGGACCGCTCGGTTATAGTCTTCGGACATGCACTGTAGTTACTAATGATGCTGTCGTGCTGTGATTTATATGAGATTATCAGACCATTCTCCCCCAACTAACGTCCAAAGTTGAGTGAAATGGGGCAGGTAGAATTTGAGAAAATATTTCTTGGATTTGGAGGATTTTACATCGGCGCCTGCGCTTAGTGAAGTGCTGGTTGTTTTAGCGATTGAGCAATATGTTCCATTTTCCCCAGAAATTTAATCATGACAGAATTCTACTGTTCAATATTATAACGTTATATACGTTTAGAAAATACATTACAATCGTGCTTTAGTATACTTCACCATGTATAGCCTTTGTTATATCATAGGTGGAGAAAATACTCCCCTCAAGAGAAGGTTGGAGTTCCATCAAACTCCCGCACGGGTGAATGACGGCCTAATGAACGCACTACCGTTCAACATAATGCCCAGCAGTAAATGACGTCACTAAAACCCACTTCATTTAATTCTTGTGTTGGTTGTTTATGCCATATTTCCTTCCTAATAGCTGCCATACCTACTTGGACAGTTATGTTCTCAATACCCATAGCCTCAGCAACAGAAAAACGAATCTCTGTGGTACCACATTTCATCTTTCGCAAAGGAACACAACTAAGCGGGTGCCTTTCGGTTCCAGATGCAAACTAGGCATCAATAATCTTACCTATGGCCTGAAGGTATTTCAACAACATGATCTGTTCAACATAAGCCAATTCGAACTTTCCAATGCTTCTTTTGTCCATACTTCGGATAAAGACCAACAACGCAGTTATGCCGTGCAGTACTTAGTTTACGTTCTTAGATGATGTACGCGGCAGGTCGCCTGTGTTGGCACCCTCTTCGACGGAGTATTGGCTTTTACTGTCTCAAGACCCTGCATCTTCTGACTCTTGTAATAGGTACACTGCGGACCTTTACTCCAGCAATTGTCTCCCAGTTTCTTTCTTCATAGCTCCCTTTCCGTTACCATGCCCGTTTCCCTCACTGCACGCGATCTCGCCAGTCCACACCTATATGTAGTTGAGTGTAGATTCACAGTTCTACTGTGATGGACCATGATGCATTTCTTTACTGAAGATTTCACCTTTTGCCTGCTTCCATATTTTTTTCTAGAGTTTTGGGACGAGTTAATACACTTTGGGTACCACAGAGATTCATGGATGTCGGCTTTACATGAACTGTCAACATATCTTTGTTGAAGGTCGATCAATTTTTTTGCTCGAAACGAGAGTGATAATTGGATTTTACCAGAAATGCCTTCAGCAGTTCAGTCTTCATGATGGAACTGAGGAGAGCTTCATCAACTCGGGCTTTCCTAAATATTACAGTGTCGATTTGATCAATCCCACAACTTGTGAAATTTATACTGATACAGAACCATCTAAATCAAAAACATTCTACATCAAGAAAATTGTAACAATTAAGCATGTTAGAAGGGTTTGTAGATACACGATAGTTCCCATAAGGACAGAACGAAAGTTGTTCGTGATGGTCTACATTGTTAAATGTTAGCGGAAATTTGGGTTTTGGAGAAAATTTTAAAAATCGTGATATACTAATTAATTTGGCTGGCAAGGACTTTTCGAGAAATGACTAGGATAGAGAATTCCAAGTCGCTCCACATCATAAAGTCGTGCACAATTTATTGAACAACACAAAATTTATAACTAACGTCACTAAAGAACACTGAACAATGCTTGTTAAATCTTGTATGAAAATCGTATATTTGTGACATCAAATGTCGAAATGATGATTTACTTGTTGTTCATGTGGAGAAAAGTTATACATTTTATAAAAGTTATAAGAAATATGAACAATTGAAAATTATATTTGAGAACATGAAGATTTATGTTAACTGTGGTTCGTGATGGATTGTCATTGTTACCTCCCAGCAAAGCAGGCCTCAACAGACTTTCAATATTTTGGGAATAATTCTCACGCTTGTATGAATAGAAAGCTCTGAATAGATTCACAATTCAAAGAAATGGTATTTTGGTTTGGTTTCAAAACTTCTGATTATTGGAACTAATTTCCGCCGACTTTGGCCGCTGTTCTCACATAGGGCTCACATAAATTGCCACATTCTTGCGTCAAGCTTCACGGATCGACCTTCCTGTAATATGAAAGGATCTGTGTATTCAAGGGTAGCCAAGCATTTTCCAGGCGTTTCAATCCAATTTAGGATCGGAGGCTTAACCGCGGCTCGCGTGTACGGTGAACCTCATTTACCCGTTTCATCTATGCGGTTTGGACATTTAAACGTCATTGATCCTTACGAGTAGCCCAATACAGTGAAGGTTCCTCTATCATTCCTCGAGGAATAGTTGAAAGAGCACAAGTACACATTTGATAGAAATATGTTATGCGATATCAAAAATAAGATCAGCGCTGTATACTTTTAGGGTAATCATTTGTTCTTCATCATCTCCATTGTTTGTATTGATTGAGTAAAAATAGTCAACAATAGTAATTGTAATCAAAATTTGTTGGTTTATAATAAATAAAATATACAGAGGAAAACTGTGGTGAGAAGATAAAATTTGTAACTGTATATAAAATGTTCGACGGATATTTTGAGCTTCACTAAGAAAGCTATTGGGGAAACTTGGAAACAACGCATTTCTTGATGTTGATAACAATCAACATAATAACAGGGATTGGTGAGGCGAGATATCTCACTAGCTGAAGCCCAAACCCAATGTGTTGGGGAACTCGGAGAATTTAGAACCAACTTGGTATTGATATCCGCCGTCATATTTTCTGTTGGACCAAACTCCAGTTCGATGTCTTTTGGCTTCGATCGTTTCTTTGATGAAATGTCCTTCTACTGCAATGTTCTTCGAGTAGGACGTTGCAATCGGATTTTCGGTTCAACTTATTGCACTTCAGTTGTATGTATCTTTTTAAACTGTTTCCTGGGCAAAGGTAAAAGTGGTTGATTAAATATTTCAAGTGAATGGCCTCGTTAGCTGATTCTGAAAAAGCCATATATTCTGCATGCGTAATTGATCCGGCAACGGTGGGCTGTTTTCGAGCTTCCCATCTGAACGCTGTTCCATTGAACTGAAAACAGCATTGTAAAACGCCCATGAGTTTTGCAGCTACCATAACTCGCATCAGACATTCCTCCTAATCTTCTCTGTCAGCTATTTCTCCTCCCAAGTACCTGAGTATTCTTTTCACAGCAGACCAATGATCGCTTCTGAAGCACGAACTATACTGAGATAAATAACTAACAGAGTACGAAATGTCAGGTTTGGTCCCAGTTGCTAGGTAGTACATTAGTGACCCCATCAAACCTTGATAGGGTACGTTTGGTAGCATCTCATCTTCCGGCACTTCTAAATTCAAATACACTTCCATAGGAGTTTTGCATTGCGCATTATAAATTCTTCAATTAGTTTTTAAAGGTATTTTTCTTGATTTAGTAGCACTCTCCCATCTTCCTTGAAAATTCAATACCGAGGCAGTACTTCAGCTTTCCGATGTGTCGCATTTCAAGCGTTTCTACGTGTTGTCTCTGTTCACTTCACTTTTGTTAGAAGATATGATTACTATGTCTTCGAAATATATGAAGAAGATTATTTGGTGTTCCTGCCTCCCAATAAATTGAGACAAGCATTTCCGAACTGCGAGGATTTGAAATTCATTTCTTCTTATCTTGAATCGGGGGTTTTAAACCATTTTCTCCCGGCTTGCGCCCGTACATTGTCTTTTTCAGTCTCCAAACTCGCTGTTATGGTCATTTCTCGCAAAATCTTCCAACATTTTCTTAGTTTTTCATTGAAATGTGGTATTTGTGTTTTCTCTCTCCTCAAACAATATCTGTTGTTACCAAGTTTCCACTGGAGCCATGAGGCGAGATGTTATTTCAAAATTTACGTTTTAATGTATATATAACACAAAAAACTGTACAAGAAAGGGGTGGCAGATAGCTTCCTGGCCTTGGTGGCTTGAATGAATAGAACATTGAAGTTTTAAAAATGAACTGATGTTTCCACAGCCATCAAGCCTTCAATTGGGTTGGTCGACTACTGCGGCGTCAACATACATATCGCGTTATATCTATCGCAATAGTGATGCAATCGAGTTGAAATTGATATGAGACGATTAAAACGGCTTTCTACAACTATCTGAGCCCAGAGCGAAGTCTTGGTGTTAATTTATTATTTTTACGTATCTTTCTACTGTGCATTTTCTGTATTGACAAGAAACAGACACTCAAACACCTAGGAAAACCTACAATTTAACCCAAACTTGTAAATTTCATCGAAATTGGATGAAATTCGTAGTAGTCATCCTTATTAATAGAATTTCAAGTTTTCGCTTGCGCAGCAGTGATAATGATCGTGTTTAAATTCACATGACTCTATGAAAACATTCGAACTATCGTTTTTGTTGTTTTAGATGCGTTCTTGTTCGTTATTAGTAGAAATCCCTTCAGTAGACAGAAGGAGCACATTTTAAAAGCTTTATGTCAATCCTTATGTTTTCTCTAACGGATTGAACTTTGACTAAAAAAACGTAAATGTGAACGTGTCTGAACATGGTAAAAATCGGCAACTAAATTGTGAAGATCGAATCAGCTGACATGATTGCAATGGAATAATATTTTCAAGAAATCCTTTTGAAACCGAATTTTTTTATAACATTTGTTTTGTATTTGCGGTCAAGTGAAGCGTAGGTAGAGTTATATTGCTCCAATACACATATTTTGAAGTCAGCTTTTGTTCTGTTCAAAGGGATAAGTAATAACGTTCGGAGTAAATTTATGAGAAATTCATCCTATTGCTTGATGCCACAAAATTGTGTTTCATAAATAGGTCCCAAAATGGTGTTGCGAAAATGGTAAGTGGACACTTTTTTCATCGACCTGCTATGGAGAAAACTAAGATAAAACTAATGGAAATAACTAGAATTGAATAACTAAGTATGGAAGACCATTGATTAGCAGAAAACCCCTTGGATAATCCGTTTTCTAATCGATATAGGGTGCTGCAATACAAATGTAGCTTTTTAAATGCATCTAAAATACAATTACAAGGTATTTGAGTTTTGTTTTATCTCATTATATCTCGTGGTGTCTCATTTTATATCTCTGTACAATAAATTGTACCATTGTAGGTATTTAGATATCAGCTTTTGTTACGTTCGAAGGACTTGTAAAGTGTTACATTTATGGAGTTTTGTTCATGACGAAGTCTATCTAATTTGGGACATCTAGGGTACTTTTTTGAAAAATAAATTTATCAAACAGACTAAGAATATGTAACTACACACTATAGTCTAACTAAAATGCTACTCCCCTATTTAAGTGAGGGGCAGAGTTGTAATCAGATATTTATGGATCACATTATTTATATGTGTATTTGTATTATTTACATGTACTATTCTTATGTATAGTTCTGTATTACTACAGTGAACTCTTTGTTACGTTACAATTTTTGTAACGGTTGTTAAAAACGAACTAACCTCTGAAAAATTTTTAACATACCGAAAAGCTCAGTCAACACTTCCTTAAATTTAACGTATTGCATTGGTGTAATGTTTTTAACCTCTGGTTTAAATTCATTGGTTCTTCAATTGCTCTTAATTCAATCGGTAAATGGTTAAAATCATAGAGCCCCTATAATCATACTCAAAATATCCACCCTTAGTTTTTCTGAAAGGGACTCTTCAGAAGGCATTGTTCACTGGCTTTCATATGGCTCAATGAGGTCCAATTTCGTAATAGCAAATTTCTCGATGGAGGTTTATTGTAGACATTTTAAGTTTGATTAACTTGATTGGCAAAACTCAGAATTCTCTAGTTTTAGTTTAACCGTACCGTACAGTTGCCCACTGGTTCTCCTAATGTCTTGCTCAATGAAGTCTAATTTCGTAATCGCGAATTTCTCGAGAGCTGTTTATCGTGGACATTTCACCTTAGATTTACTTGATTAGCGAAACTCGGAAGTCTGGGAATAGTAACTGGAATGGATACCGAGTATGATTCTTTAGTCGTCCCTTTACGATGAGCTTAAATGAACTACAAAGTAGGTAGGCTTACTGATCAGCTGAGTGGCCCTTGCGGCTATTTTTTTTCCTTATCGATCTAACGTGCTGCTACACTAATAGGGCGTTTTTAATGCATATTGATATAATTAGAAGGTATGTATCCGCCGAATGTAGGATATGTATCATATACTAGCTCTATTTAGGCACAGACATTGGAGGATCATCTGATAGAAGTAATAAACCTTTGTGTAATAACTTGCAGCGTTATTTTCCGCCTTTACATTGAAAATTGATCTCCCACATGACATGTTTCATAGAGCTGTCAATATTTGAGGATTTCAAAGAGCAGCCAATTTACGACGGTCTCTTAAAATATCACTTTCACTTGTAAAAATAAAATGTGATTCAATTAGGAGCAGTTACTTACTTCGATGAACGTCCTGTCGTACGAGCGACACCGCGACGCGAACAGGGCGACGATCACGAGTAACCGACGCATCTCTCGCGATAGGCTGACGGCCCGAAACTGAGTCGTCGGCGTCGGGCGGCCCGAAAAAACGGCGGCGACGCCTCCCACCACCGGAGGCCGGCGATCCGTGACTCTGCGGATCCTCTGGAGTGTGCGCTGCTCTGATCCGTGATGCCGCGACTGCTGTTTCTAGTCGAGGGCTCCAGCTGTAGGTGGGCGGGTGGGACCCGCCACACGAGGCTACAAACGCTTTTCTTTTCTTCTGTTTTTCCTCTACTACGATTTCCCTCTGTAAACAATTCCCGGGAAACCTGTTTCCGCTCACCCGATTCCTAATAGTAACACCCAGTGCGAGGCTTCTCATAATTTTCCTAAATTCTGATTGATTACGTAGATACCACCTCCTGAAAAAAAAAAATTGTTTCTAAATTTTCTTTATTGAAACCCCGTATTTATCCGTTGCATTTGAGGCACTCGAATGCAATTTCAGTTAATTTTTCTCACATATTCTTCATGATAAAAAGATGCTTGATGGATTTAAGTTTGAGCTTGCATAGAGTGAAGTGGTAAGTGAGCTTTCATGGGTCACTGATGGGGGACCGTCCACACTCTAATCCGTTCTTTCTTTGAACATTTCAAAATCTGATGTTTAGTTTGTGATGGATATGGTTAGTTGGCCCTTCCCAATTTTAGAATCTGTCGCCTTGGGAGATGAATCAGACGTTTTCAAGCGTCTGGGTCATCCTCTGAGCGTAGCGGAGCATCATATCCGCATTCAGCTCAATGGAAGGGGCAACTATACCGTTCCATCACCTCACAATGTACCGCATCATAAACATGAAGATCACAGACAGTCAGACTTGACACCAAGTTGTTCAGTTCGTTCTAAAACGTTGAATGCCAGTGGAAATTATGATGTTGGAAAAAATGTTTTTTCTGCTGAAAGTGAAAACTATTATTCCACTACATCGGATGGAAAATTCTGAGGTCTTGAAGATCCAAATTTTTAAATGAATACCTTGGAGAAGAACAAGAACGATTGTACAAAATTATTCGGTAGGTATCGGTAGCTATTGTCTCACTCGTTTGACAGTAATATAAAGCCGCTCACCATAAAGCCATAAATACAATAAAACCGAAAAAGCAAAGCGATTCTTAACCATCTCAAGGGAATGCTCTACGCTCTATTGTCACTAGGGCTTAAAGACCTTCGCGGCTGCCTATGAGGTTGGCTTCATTGAAGTAGTAACCGGTGCATAGGTTTTATTTATTAGTAATTAGCAGGAAACCCGTGCTGTGCACGGAATATTGAATTCCGGACCATATCTTCCTCGGTTGCCAGGGTTGGCTGGGGATCAGTTTGATCCTTGCTCTCTATTCCTCCATGAGCCGGTACACGAACAATCTTTGTTTGTTGCCCTGGGCCACAACCCTGCGTGAGCTGGGGCGACTGCATGTCGTCTTTGATGTGATTGACAAAGCAGAAATAGCCTTTAGTGCAGCCAGCGTGTCTGACAGTATATAGATTCTTGCACCTTTGAGTCGTTTCCAGGCAATCTCTTGTATACACAATTCAATTGCATGGTTTTTTTCCGATCAATGGTGATTGAAGGGACTTGGACTCAATCCTGGATCGCCAATCCTACTGCTCCATCCATCACGAACCCATCCGTGTACCACAACAGTGAACCTAGCTTAAATAGAGGTGGGCCTCTCTTTCAGAGGGTGAAGGTGGATGTTCATTTTCGCGAACATAACGTTGTGAACTGACATAATCACTAGTTCTGTTTTAATCTTATTCAGTATTCCTACGCGACTGTCTTAACATAAGGATACCGTTGAAAGGAACGTCCAATTCCCTATCTCTTGCTCACAATAAACAGGTTTTGTAACTCCAGCTTCCAAGTAAAAGCTGTCCCAAAGGATTTTCAGGGTTCAATCAACAGTTGACAATTTCAGTTAACTAACTATTCACTCAGAAAAAAGTGACCTGTGGTTGAGCGACCAGGAAAAAAAGAGCTTGAAAATCCTATATTTTTAAGTAAGGAGGCTGGAGAGAGCATTTGATTGAAATACAAAAAATCCGATGCTGAACTCAAATATTGTGTAATAAGTCGATTTTGGATGAAAAACGATAATTTCACCTTAAACCCCACGTCTATCCGCATTCAAATGTTCCTTAAGAAAAATGCATTGTAAACTAATGGCACAAGGCAAAGCGCAAATTTTCTCAAGTCGTTGGACCTCCTCGGTACAAAAATAATACTCCTCTCAAATTCATACTAAACGAATTCATGCCCTTCTCATTCACTTGCTAAAATTGTACGATTCACATATGTTGAAGAGTAAGATTCAATGGATTGCGCCCCAACTTTTTATTGAGTACGTATGAAACAAGTGACCATGGTGGACGATAGAATTATCAAAATTTGACTAAATCAACTTTGTAGTTATGTTAGAAAACTTTTCTTTCATTTTCATTCATGGCAACTTGTCATTTTGTGATCGTGGGTCATGGTGGGCGACTGGGGAGTTTTTCTTTTTTCTTTGTTGTGAAGCGAGTGTGAAGGAGGTGACAGAGTTTCACCGAGAAAATAAGAAGATTTTCAACGTTGACGATGGGGAGATATGAGGTGGCCTTAATTAGTGCGGGTGGCAGTCAGATCGTACGGCGATATGCCCTGCTCAACTGCTCAGAAACGTAGTAGGTGGGTAGTTGAGTGTACATATCACGACATCCCGAAATAGTCTGCGATTAGGGCCACGGTATTCTCAAATTCAGCGGTAAACTGCTCCATCAATGGAATGAAGGCCCCACAATGGGAGGTCGAAGGTATCTCTAGACTGAAAGTTCGAGATTTTCGATGCAACCATCACACTGTGGGTTCGATTTGCGACATTGGCAAAAAAATACAATTCCCATCTCACCTTGTTAAGTACGGGCGTATCCCGAGCTATAGGTAACATCTGTTGGATCTTGACCGTCACCAGTGCTAAACCTCAAATATGTTAGTGTCCCTTAGGCCAGAGTCGAAGTGAAACGGCGAAAAGCAGGTACAAGACTGCGTTTTTTTTTTCATTTTGATCTCAATTTTTATTGACTGTGAGGTATGGCTAATTCAACTTTGGAGGAGAAAAAATCTCGTACTCGCATATCTTCACTATGATTTTTTTTAAATGCCACCTATTTCCACGTTTTCTTTTTGGTGGCAATCTTACTGAAAAGTGAATATAACTATGAATTTGGAACAATAAGTAGAGTGCGCTGAGATACGCCTGTTGAGTATATTTTGATTTTTGTTTTAGGGTCGATTATTTTTTCTCGTCTCTCTTTCTACTTTATGAACCTGTTATATATTGACAGGGTAGTTGTAATTAATAACTAATTAATACTGGTAGTTAGGTGATGTTCGGCAATCGTTTTAAAATTAGGTACTATGTGACATTATAGTTGGTGACAGTGGCGGCTCCTGCCCTGAAACCCAGAGACCGTAAGGGACAACCTCGAATGGAACGTGAGACAAAAATGTGCTCTTCTCAACAAATCTACAAATTTCAATTACCAATATGCAAAGGATCAATCTTGTAAACTTTATCGGCTTCAAATCGTGAAACAAACAATCCTACCTTTAAAATAAGTTCACTAGTAGGAACGCAAATACCTAAAAAATAAAAAGAAATTTTGAGACGATTGTCGATCTTCAGAAAACCGCGTACCATCGTGGAGGTGAAAGCAGCTCGTGTCGAGGAGGAATAATTTTGGCCAGGCAGATGCGCCTGCTCTCCTATCAATAGCTGCCCCTGGTAGATGAACACAAATATACAGGAATTATCATGGCTTATTTTATATCGGGGTGACACGTAGAAGTTCGAGGAACGCGCACCTAAAAGGAACTTTAAAATTGCTGTCACTTCTTTATTTTCCTATGTTACTAAAAATGATGGTGTTCAATAGAAGGGGAATTGAATGATTTTCAACTCATCTCATTAGCTAAATTCATTTAAAAATGGTCTCAACGCTCAAACGTTTTTCCTATCCTTTTCATCAATCCTAAGCGTCATTCTTCTTATGAGTGAATGTGTATTTATATTTATTAAAACAATTTGTTATTCATCTGCGCTGTTCATGTCATCAACAGTCAAAAACATTTCAACTCAAACGTATGACTTGAAAGCTGTCAAATCAGCCTGTAGAAACTGTTGAGATTTACGTAAAAGTGACGCTATAAACTTGGCCTATTTTGACACTACGTACTAATTTCAGAGGAGGTTCCCAGGGGCACGAGCTGCCTTTTATCCAAGAGCCGTTTTACAGAACAACAAAATAATTGCTAGGCACGCGAGACGTTGTAAGTAGAGCTGACACGAAGACCAACTATTAAAAATTGGACACACTCATTTTCTTTCATGTAACTTAATATGTCATCATTGGAATCATCTGCAAATAAATGAAAGCACTAACACAAAGGTGAATGTATAAATCTGCACGTACACCTTCCTTTGCCAAGGGCCAGTACAAATTTATTATAGCTAGATAATAGTGGGCTGCATTATATATCGAATTCTCATCTATCATCTATCGGTAATGCAACTTACGCTTCACTCAAAACACCCGTAGCAACCTGTCAATGCTTCTCGAGTTGTCACGATTTTACTCTGCTAGCGAACAGCCCGTTACAGCAACCATAATAACGGAAGTTGGGATACAAAACGAATCGGTTGCGAAGGTTAGCTCCTCATAAAAAGTGGGAAGATGTTTTGTTCTGACCTAGCCTATGTTGTGTGTCGGAACTCGCTGATCGTTTTACGACCACTCCCGTCTAAATTGGTCTCGTAGTTTAGCCGTCCGTTAGGAACATAGAAACATCGATAGAAACAAATTTTGATTTTCGTATTCAAGATTTTCAAATAAGACCGCCCTTCGGTCAGCCCCCTCACCCCCTGGATTCTTTTGGATAGAGCCTAAGGCCAAAATTCAAGAAACATGCAACATGCTTTTTCAGCGCTCACTACTACCTTGTGATGAAGTATTTTCTTTCCTCAGCTCATGTGATTTATAATCCATTTAACTAGGTTACAGGTTCCTTAGATTCCATTTCGTAAACTTTGGTAAGTAATTTATAGTTCGATGAAATGAGATGAAAAGAAAGATTTGTCAGTATTCTACCCCCTTTCATAATAAAAATTGAATGTGCTAAAATATTCTCAAATACAAAACCAAAAATATTAATTGAACAAAAAATGAATGAAATGAGGCGGTCGAGAAGTATTGCTTGAGCTGCGGTTGGAAGGAGATCCCCACTCCTGTCAGCAAAAGCAACATTTCTTACATTTTTACGACTACTAGTACGGCGACTAGACTGAAATTGGGATCGGACGAAAATAAGAATAATGAAAATGAAAAAAATTATACAATTTTTTGCACAAATACCCACAAAGACACATTGTCTTTTTAACGGATTCGATCCTATGCTTAATATTATTTAAACGGTGTACGCCGTTATTTATTCATTTTTTTCATGTTTGGGTTGTCCCACACCCTTCTGGATCAATCCCAATAGGCGTCCGTCTACTGACGAAAGCTTGCTTCTGAGGTACGACCTAATTCTGATGCCAACCAACTACATGAGTAAAACTCCGGCAAACCGATGATGGTTCACACCACATAGGCGGTTTACATTCCTTTCAACACGGGGATATACGAGTATCTCAACTTTTTGCACATTAACAGCTGTTTTGTCATCATGTAATTTGTGCATAAATTGAGGGCTTTCCAATAGATGGTAAGCGATTTTTGTACGATCACAAATGGCAATGATAAAGTTCCATACCACCGACTTGTGTAAGTTTATTGTAAGTGAAATTATGGTAAAATATCGTGACAGACCTTGTGATACACTCTCGCGTTTAACCCTCGCGTGACATTTTTGGACGAGTTACTCCAAGATTTCCATGCTGATTGAAGATCCCTGTGATACATTCTAATATCGGTATCATGATATTTTTACTTCCCCATTCAAATGGTTTCATGATTAGGGTTGATTATGTACGAGTAAATTCCACATTAAATTATTCAGATAAGCTTTTTCGTGTAGTAGTTTTGGCGCTGTCCACTCTCCAAATGAAAAAAAAAAAAAAAAAATGTCACTGTTCGAACAAACCTGTCGTATACTCAATTCTTCAACTAATACTGATAGTGCATCTAAACAATTGGTTTTATATGTAAAAATTGAGCTATAAAAAATAAGTTTGGTCTTGCGCAAAAGCTATTGTGTACTACTAGAGCGTGAAATGGTTAATAATTGAAAATTTAGTCGACATCGAAATGAAACGCTAGACTTTTGATAGATGGAAGGATTTGGTTTCACTCATGTGCAGTAATTAAATTAATGGTCCAATAGACTTTTGGGCAATAATAATGAGCCATAGAGATCGTCGATCGGTTGTGTGAGAAGGAAAATTATAAGCCACTGGTTCGCTTAAGAAACTGGCGTTCAACACGGAGCTTATAACTGTAAAATAAATGAGATAGAAGTGAATCATTGGGGAACCTAGGTAAGTTGATATTATTGAGATGCACTTGTGTGTGTTGTAGGTATTTGAGGCGGGCGCGGAGGTTGCGTCGTGTTTTGTCGCCACCCGCATGAGATCATTGTTCCTTCCCCTCCTTCGTTACCTTCCTCCACGTTACCTACCTTCTGTCACGGCCTGATAACCCTCTCTGCCAAACTAGCGGCAGGGGCTCCTACCTTATCTAACTACCTTCGAAAACCAGATTGCTATTTAATTGATACTTAACCGATTCAGAGACAAACGAACGTCATTAATGTCATTAATGTGCCAGAGGACCCCGAGCTATATTACACGAAACAGAACCGTTCGGATGACACCCATACGTCTACTTATATCGTGTGTGGTGCCTGCCCACAAGTTAAACACCCGAGTAATTTTGAGATTGTATGAACCAAAATCGGAGCTATAAATTGTCAAGGGACATGTATACCCATGTAAATCCTCTTTCAAGTTGGGTGTGGCAAATAGACTTCTCTTAAATTGAGGAATATAAGACTATATAAATGGTTGAAACCTTTTAAATACTTGATAAATTACAAAGATGACCCGTCCAAATCCAGGGCATATACTCGAAATCCGATGGAAATAAACGTTTTGAGGATCGCCTAGGCAGCTGACCATGCTACGATCATGATGAGAACCTGTGGGGTAAGTAGATCGTGGCTTCCCAACTAGGTACCTTCCCAGTTGAGCGATATCAGACTACCTGTGAGAAACTGAGCTTGTTGGATTTTAGGTTTACGCGTGTACAGTAAATACTGTCAACTCCTGACACGTGTAATTGATAGGTAGTTGATCATGCTTAGCATAACCACCACGTTTCCAGATGATTTATAACAAGGAGGTAATGGAATGGTCTGTTTGGCCCTTAAAAGACTGAAGCGATAGCGCCTGCAACATCCAAAAGATATTCCTGGAGCTGAAGGGCGACAGGTTTAAGCTCAAAATAGCAACTTGAAGAATTTCGAAGGCAAAACTACCCAAATCCAAAAAAATAAAATGAAAACGTATGATTACGAGCTAAGGAGGCGTTGAATAGATGTGGGATGATCAGTCCAACTTATTACAATCACCGTCTTTAACACTTCCGTTGTCTGATAAACTAGGCTAGAAAAAATAATACTTGATTGATCATATACACGCAAATAGCAAAGTAGTTTGTATCAACGAAGTAGAGAGGGGACCTGCAGCCTAGCCCTATTTCCTGAAATATTATGCTTCATTAAAATAAGATGGAAGTTGGAAATTTCTATTTTCACCAAATAAAAAACTATTAGCTTACATCAAAATTTTTGACATTCCCATTGATCTTATCGTTTAATCATTAATTATAATCCTTTTGAGTTGATTGATCATGATGCCGAGGTTACTGGCTTTTGAGTCACATTTTGTTCTAGTTGTTTTGGAGAAAAGCATCGAATTTCGGATTTTGCTTTATTATTTTGAATAATGAACCTCTATAATCGAACAGGAAAAGAAATTTTACGTTTCAAGATATGTGTATTTCGAAAATTGAATTTTAAAAAATCCGTCCGCCCAATGTCCAAAGCTTTTTCTCTGAAACTACTCGACCAAATTCTACGAAATGTATCTTAAAAATACAACTATAAATACAACAAAACTACACATAACAAATGCTACAAATACAACAACAAATGCATCGATCCGGGGTAACGAAAGTGTATAAATTGTTCTGAGTGGATCTCAAATAGGTTAGGGCAGTTCTCACGTATGTGTCAGCAGAAAGTATGGGAAGTGGTATAACAATCAAGAACATAAAACGATTCAAACCATCACACAACCCCTTCTACGACAGCTGTCTATGTTTAGACGAAGCCTCGCGCCTCCATCCGTTATCATTCAATGCTAGAAGTCGAACAAGAGCTCTATTTGTTCTTCACCACCGTAGATCGATTACGAAAGACAATAGCCAAGTGGAAAAATTCCCAAACAGTTACGGTTTCCTTAGATTTTCGATAATGTGAACGTTTTCTACGAAAATCGCTAAACGACATTTTTTGTAGATACTTACACCAATTTGTCATTAACTTTTTTTCAAAATTTCAACTACTTACCGGGAAATTGTGACGTCATTGTTGGCCTTCTTTGATGGTCGGAGTTGTCGATTCCGAGTTAACAAATTGCTAGCCACTTTAATTTTAACTGAAATTTTACATCACCTGTTTGCTCTATTGGATTCATAGATAATCAGGTAACGGTAGGCCCTCGCGTGTATTAACATTTGCAAATTTTCGCTAGAAATGTAGTCCGTTCAATACAAGAAATAAATTCTGAAACTATTCGTAATGTTAAATTTTCTTTTTTTCACGAGTTGCAAATAGCGGATAAAATATAATGGTGTCGCTGTCACCTTGAGGAGCGACCAGCATCCCGGAACTCGGGGCTGTTACCTAAAGAAACTACTTACATCCTCTCGAAGCTTCTTCTAATTCGATTGTACAGGCGGAGAGTCTTTGTTTGTATCAACGAAACTTTGGAAAACAAATGTATACACACGCACAATGGTTTGAAGGACCTACCCACTCAAGTACTATGTTAAGCACTTGTTATGAGGAGGGCTTTTCTTACTTAGCTCCATCGATTCAAAAAAACATAGAATAGTCACTTGTTGATTTACTATTTCCAATAATGAGCCTTTTTAATTGACCGAGAAAAACCATTTGGACCAAAATTGATGAATTCGGGTTAAAAATCACAAATGGGTGGGGCTGATATCGAGACATTACTTTCTGTCAATCCTGAACGGTGATGTCAAAAATATTTTTAAAAATCAGAACTACGTAAACTTTTTGTTTAGGTAACATGTTCGTTATTGAGAGACATCCCTTCAATGAATCGAATGAGCTCACTCACACCTCTTTTCGTTCATCCGTTCACTCTCTCTAAGGGACTTGATTTGCAAGAGATTATTTTCAAATCGAGTTTTTAAAAACTTATTTTTGAAACTGTTACTATATAAGATTTATGGGAAAGTGAAGATCTGTGTTAGGGCTGATATAGGACAGAGAGCTCCGTTTTTGATAGTTTCATAGGTTTCATCTTTAGTTGTGTACAGAGGGACTAGTATGCCTTTGGGACCTCTTGAAGTTAACTCTACGGGAATGGACTGATTCCGTTCTAAATTAATGTACAGCTGAAACATAAATAACGCCGTTTTTAAAAAGGCATCTAGAAAACAATTAAAATCATGAAAGGTCCAGGTTTTGGTAATGTACCATCTACATGGTCTAATAAATATAGATCAAAGATTTACCTCAAAGGGTTATATAATACAAAAACAGTAAACATTTGTGTATTGATTAACAGCGTTTCTCACAAAATGTGTATCCATTGGATGAACTGCGTTGCTCTACGTTGGAAGTCACAATTACTATGTCATTCAACAATTGTACTAGATATGGAGGATTTGAAATGGAACGCTCGTCTTATATCGGAAATGATTTGAGCTATCAATGAGCTGTCGGCCTCATTCAATTTGATGTGCTGTATACACTGACAATTTACAACTCCAAACGTTAATTTTGAATGAAAACGATTTTAGTAAATTTCAAAGGATTGCAGAAGGGCTGCCATGAGAAATATCTGTGTGTAATATTTTACAATGCATTTTTCTCAGTATGTTACAGAGGTTCATTATTCAAAACAATAAACGGAAACTGTTGAGCTGTTGATTATTCAAGTAATTCATTTAATTAGGCAACTACTTGAATTGATGGAGATACAGGGACGTACTTTTATTTGTCGCGTGAAGGTCAAGGACCGATAGATTTTCGGCAGTGTCACCGAACGCGAAGACAGTCGCTCAACGTGAAATCCTGTCGTAATTCTGCTTCATTATCTCAAGATGCTCTAAAAGATTTGCTTATAAGGAAGCCCACCTATCTCGTTTGGCATTGCTACTTCCGATCAGTAATTCTTCTCAAATGTTATCTAAGTGCACAGTCCTACAATTACAAAGTAGAAATTGTTGGCATTTTTATTCACAACTTCAATGGTTTGAAATATAAATCCGACAATAATTCATTGTATTATAATCAAAACGGAACCAAGTCTTACAAGTGCACTAGGTAGATGAGAAGGAAATACGTACGTAAGTCATTTTTAACTAATTTCCTCCCGAAATATATGTCATGATTAGCAGTTTAATTGCTCCTACTACATACCTGTTGTGCTCATGACCTGGAATACGGTTAAATTACGAGTGAATCTAATACGGGTTCCATCAATCGTCAATACATCGAGCGTAATATGTTCTTAATTAGGTCAATCTAGTTTCTATGTAGATGATTCTCGATGAAGAAAAACAACGCAATTATAATTAAATATCTAATGAGTTGTTTAGTTGTGAGCGAACCAGGAAATTCTGCATATTTTCATTCTAACTATTTTCCATTTCTTAATTGATCAAGATACGTTCTAGAAATACTAACAGCTTTCCGAGCATTTATTTAAATTATATTGAGGTCCATTGGTTCGTACTCAATCTTGGCTGAGAATCAACAAGTTTGGACGTTATAGTTTTCTCAAATGTAATATAGGGATACAGGGTAGATACTACGGTGGAGTTGTTGTTAAGTTGAGGAATCTTGTACATTCAATTTAATATAAGACAGGTAAAGTTTCATTGTAAATATTTCAATAACTTCAATGTAATTTCAAATTAAATAATAAAAATGTTTTAAAATGTGGAAGTTCTGACAATTTTGGAAAATACCTTCATCGGTTAAAGCAGCCTTAAGAACTGTCAACTCAAACGAAAACTTCTCAGTTTCAAAACCTCCAACCATGACCTACCTGACCATCATTCTCTTCTTTGAAATATTCAGGGAGAAATGTTCAGTGGAAAGTCAAAAAACGTGACCCTAAGTTACATGGGGGTTGAGGTGTATGGATGAAAAAGGCAATGTGAAATACCGCAGTTTAATCTGACACAAAAAGTTATGTAAATATTAGAGGTGAATTATCTAACACAAAAAGGAAGAAAATTGGCTGGTAAATTTCAGCCAATCTATTGAATGAATCAGCCATCAGAGGTTTGTTGCACATGAGAGGTTTGGTAGAAAAACAAACAAACAAAAAACGTGGTAATAGAGAAGACAGACTCTACTGACGAAGCCTTGCCTCAGAGGACGTAATACAAATTTGCGGTTATTTGCTAAGGGTGAATTACTAGTACCTATCTAAAACATATCGTCGAGCAATGATTTTGGCCGAATGACTCACAACTTGGCTTATGGAGATGATGTTGGAATCACGCCAGGAGCCTCACAGGAGTTGAACGAAGCTGCAAATATACGAGGAGTCTCTGTCAACGAGCAGAAAATTAAGTACTCGTATGCAGTGAGTTACGAGGTTGCCCAATAGAATTAATTAGTAGTAACGTGAGCAATAGCCCGGTAACGTCAATCAGAGCTGAAGCCAATGAGTTAAATGGTAGATAATAGACTTCTTAGGTACTTTTACCTATTTTTGTTTGTTTGTCATAATCTGTCATATCTACCCCTTGAACGTTCACTCGAAACACGAGATTAGTTGGAAGACAGTCCCAAAGTGAGCGGATAGGTGTCGTTGAAATCTGAACAGCTAATTTGATTTTAGAAGTGATTGAAATTTTGATTTTCCTGACTTCCAGTTCCCCCATACAGTGCTCACTATGGTTTTTGATGGAAAATGACATATCTGACTGTACGTTCTAAATTTAGTGAATGCTTATACTAAACCTTTTATTTTTGGGCCAACTTTTCGTGGCGGATATGCACTCTATTGGTTGAATGGCGGAAATATTGCACTCTTGCGCAAGAAAGCTGTCCTGTCCTCAATTTCTTCATTACTTACCTATTCCTCATTTTGATGAAAAGTGCGCCTCCCTAGAAAAGCTCTGGCAAGTCATAACCGATTTATCACGGCGACTGGTGGTTGAGTCCGGCAATCAGTCTTTTGTGTAGTTAAATCGATTGGTTTCACCGCCGATCCCGGGTCGTTATTACCAATCTGAATGATTCGGGAGGTGAAGATGGAAGGTACCTATTCCAATCTCCTCAAAGACCGGTCGAATATTCTGTGGGTTGACGTACCCAGTTTGAAACCTCGTGAGTTCACTCGTCTAACTGAACAAGAAACGCATGTGTTTCTTCCCTAGGACGGAGAAGATTTTGATAGCCCAAAACTCCAGCCTTTCAAAATCAGGCTAATTTTCGATTGTGGTAATGATCATATTTTGTAAGAGTCCGTTTACTTCTTCGTTTTGGAACCATTCAGTTGATCCCAGACTTATATGCATCTGCAAGTATAAGTCCTACAGCAGGAAAATTTCAAATTGCAGCTTCGTACAATAAATAGTACCATAGAAATTAGTTTCAGGAACAACTCAACTGATCTGTACCCTACGCACTTTCAAGTACAAGTCCTAAGGAGGGTACATACCGAATTGCATCTTTGTATAGTAAATAGCACGGGAATTTTCTTTAGGAGCCACTCAGTTGCCCTAACCAACCAATCAGTTTTAAGTTCTAAGGGAGTTACATATCTAATTACCACTTCATATGATAAAAAGCATAGAAATTAGTGTAAGAACAACTGAGCTGATATGCGCACGAAGCTTCCACAACTTCAATAACACACGATAATTTATTTATTTTGTTAATGATCTCCCCTCAAAGGCGGAGGGGGCACACCATTAAATAAAAAAGAAAAATCTAAATAAAATAAAAGTAGGAAGGATTCCCAGGTTTACCCGACGCCGGCCCTTGGGATTTGGGAAGTCAAGGATGATGAAGGAGGGAGAGAGGGATGGAAGGAAGTGCCCCTATGACTTCCAGTTCAAGTACGAGCCCCGGATGACGCGAGTGGTGATACCACGAAGTACTCCTGACGAGATACCCTGCTCAAGTAACTCCGTGGCACTTTTCCCGCACCACACTCCGCGCCATGACACGGTCGCAGCCATAACCTTGATGATGTTAGGCGCCACTCCTTTTAGCTCAGACACCGCTTGCCGCAGGTCGTTCCTATCATATTTACTTATCTTAGCCCTCCAGGTCTGTTCCATGTCCACGCTGCCACTGACAACTTGGACATCCAGGATTATGGCAGACCCATCGGGCTTAACGGCAACAATATCTGGTTTCTTGCCCTGGTCACTTGGCATATGATACAGTCTCTCTCTCTCCACATCCCAGCCGCTGGATGACAATGCACCTGCTTGGCAACCGCATCATGACGGAGAATGGGGCGACCGTGAGTCCTTGGACACTGCTGCACCACATGATACAGGTTCTCATTTTTACCCCGACAGGCACGGCAAAGGGGATCTAGTGCCCCACGACCACATCTTGAAACCTTCTATGAAATAAGCCGATTCCAACATGAGGTGAACGATTTTCGCTGTCATATTATTTTTGTTTATGGATATTGCGTTATACTGAAAAATTGTCAATAATTGTTGCATATACCCCAAGCTAAAATACGTATGTCCTTTCTATTGGATATTACTCCTTTCGAAAAAAAAACTCAAAATTCAACCCTTTACACCTTTTTGTATAATGATTCTTTTATCCCAAAACTTCCGAAATAACATAGAGTTGGTTTTATCTTCGTTATTGAGAGAATGAGTCGAATTGGTTTAATGTCAACGATATCGAATCGAATGAGCCCTCTAGAACAGCTCTAACCAACAGCAGATCTTTGACGGAAAAATAAACGTCAACGACGATATGGATGTGCCTCAACAAAGTAAAGATAGCCTGGTAAATTGTGACGATTGAATCAGCTGATATAATTGCAACAGAATTTTGTAATCAGAAGTTTCTTTTGAAATCATTATCAATTTTCAAACTTCATGATCTTTACATTATCAAATTTCATACCTAAATTGTACATTTACTTACGTGTTTTATTTAGATTGTTTTCTGAAATTTGTATTTCGTTCAATTTCAGTTATTCTGTTCGTGAGTTTTTACGTCTGAGTCAATATACAATACATAAGAAATCGGATTTCAAAATACCTACAAGGTGAAATCTTCACTATTATAGGTATTTTGAAATCCGATTTGGTTTCGTTCAGAAGGACTAGAAAAGTTTGTATTCACGGGGTTATAATCGTGATCGCCTTTGAGATATCTTGAAGTCAACTACAAGGTATGGGGATACGCTGATCAACACCCTTGTGGATAATTTCTTTCCTGATCAATTTAACGAGGTGAAACACAAATGGAGCTTTTTTCAGGTATTTCAAAATACAGTCACAAGTCAGGGATTTACTACGATTCGAGTTGAGACACTTGAGTAATAATTTTCCTACTTGTTTTTTATTTTGCGTAAGGTGTCCCATTTACAAAAGGTTGTCTCTCGTATACACCTAGCTTCAGAGGTGTATACGCCCCAAAAAACGACCGTATAAGGAATCAAGGAATTCTTATCATTTAGGTACATAAAAACCAGCAATACTTTGGCCATTCATTTATATAGTTTTTCTTCCTACACTTTTATTATATACATACACACATTATTTATATATATATGACTCTTAACAAACAACACTTAAACCTATTCGTTAGAAGTGTTTTTTTAACTGACAGAAATGTTTTTTTGCAATATACTTCTTTTTTTATTATCAACAGTCACAAAGCAGTTCGACCCCATTTTTATATTTTTGGTAGATTAATGAATATCACGTCACTAATGCGTTCAGCCAGAATAATGAAAGTATAAACCTAATATTGTTTGATTAATCGAATGACAGTTTAATCACAAAGTTATTTATGCATGACACTAAAAAAACTACGCTTCTTTTGGTAGATTCCTAAAATCTAGGAAAATCTACATCGCGCTATGAAAACATTGCGAATCGAGTACTTTTCTAAAACCATAATTATTTACAAATGGGATAAAATGTTTAATGTTTGGTTCTTTAAAAGTGATACTTGTAGAATACTGAACGCTTTTCTCACAGATGGGTCTCAAAATGCATTGAAATAAAACTGGAATTCTTCCTTCTATATTTTCCAAAATGCAAATTATTGTACTCGTTGATTTTGATAAATCTCAACATTTGTGTCGTGCTAAACAATCCTTCCTTTTGTCAATAAAAATAGAATTGCGACACCAACATTCAATATAATATATCATATTTTAAAATTTCTCTTTGGTAACATCGAATTACAATGGTAACTTCAAGTTTGGTTATTTACTACACTCATATTCCAATCAAATTACAATTTCAAATGTTCAATCGTTTTATTACGCCGAACATCTCTTAATAAGCTAATAAACACAATTATTGCATTGCTACACTTCATTTTTATTTTTTCTTTAATTGTATTTTTATGTTAAATTTTCACATAGCTATTTTTTTAATTATCACTTTAGTATAGACACGAATAATGAGTTTGATGGTTATGTGGACACATAATTCACAATTATTCTGGGTGGTAAGGTAGGTACTATTGAGAAAACATCCAATGAGCATAAAACGGATTACATTACTGTAACATTAAATATTCTTGCTTTCTAATTCAATTACTCTCAAAATACAACATACAGAATTACTAGGCCTAAGAGGTTGAAATTATGCACAGTAGCTTTCCTACGTAAAAGATTGTTTGGTACCGAAAAAAAGTCCACCAAAAGTTTTCGAAGAAAAAATAAATTTCAAATAGCTTACTAATCCGATGATTTTTCTATGAGACTGATGATGTGAAATCTTACAATGATTTTATTTTAATTTTCTACAAAAATAAGCGTTTTGCAAACAACAAAATATCGAATTTGAAAATAAAAATATGTCGTCATTTCTCTTCAAGGAAAAATCCAGTACTTTTATATACACTACAACTCAATCCCAGGCCGCCTCCGTCAAAGAAGAGTTCGGATAGGGTTGAGTTTTGTTTCATCAAGGGTTTTTGCAACAAAAATAAATCGTTAGATCCATTATGAATTATCGTTTTCCTTTTCCGATAAAAATAATAATTTATCCTTTCCGGTTCGTCGACATGCAATTCAAATATACATCTATCTATGAGCGGACTCCATATTTGCGATGCAGTACCAACCTCTTCAGTTTCGATTAATCCCCAAAATTTACGAAAGTTTGTCAATTTCATTACGTTATATATTATGTTCAATAGCTTATTCAGCGTTAAATTTTTGATTCTCTATAGGTACGTCAAATATGATTGAATGTGCATTCAAGTATTCATTTTAATATCTGATCATGAAAAAAAAATTGTGAGCTCAAATTTAAAAACGACATCATTATATTTTGTCAAAGTGATCTTCAGTTCAATATCTATTTTTTTCACAGTTCGGAGCCTAACGTCATCTAAAAATTTCCGGTTGATATAATTGCAATTAAAACAACAAACCCATCAAGAAGGCTGCCGGTCGCTCTTTTTCTCTCATTCATTTGGAAGCAGTTTTTGTGTTGAAGAACAAGTCACGGGTTTATGTTTTCTTCACTCAATTAATCCACTCATAAATAAGCCTTCCCTAGTAAACTCGCACTGAATTCATTATTCGATGAAACAATATTTATCTTCTGTAGCAGATTGAAATTCAGCCCTCAGCATTCTTGTCCAGCTTCATCCAATTAGAAAAATTAAATAAATTTAAAAAAAGGGTTCCGAGTTGAATTGAACTGTTCTAAGCACCTGAATTCAAAGCCAAAGTCCGTTTGAACTATGTGATTTATTGAGAACACATTATCAAATTCACAATTTTGTAACCTACAGTTTCAAAGTACTTCTCTTCTTCATCATAATCAAATTTTCAATTTTGTAGCCATTTTTATAATTACTTCTTTTTTCCGTGTTATGTGCTATGTTTTGTCAATTTTCTCGAAAATATTGGCTTAGGGGCCAATTTCGTTTGAAAATATTTATGAAATCCGAATTGGAAGTTGCATTTAAGATCTGTCATCATGTTGGTATCACTTCATTAACTACTCTTTGATTTGGAAGAATGACAGGACACGTTAATCTCAATTTTCTCCAAGTGAAATTACTCTGCATTGATATTGGAACATTGATTTGATGGGCATAGATACTTTTAGTTTTTTTTTTTTTTTTTTTTTTTTCAGTCCAAAGTAAAACGGCAAAGTGAGTGAACCCCTCGAATTACATCTCCAGGAATTAGTTGGTAGGGAATCACGAACACGGATTTATAAAAATAATTCATAGCTAAGGCTGATAAAAGGTTGGTACTACATACTATCCCTATATCCTACTCTGGCAGTTTCTCTTTTATCTACTCTTACAGGTTTTTTACAGCCAAATTTTTTTATTCTCTCTCGACAAAAAATACATCTATTTTAGTGTAATTTGAGATAGGCAGTTTTGTATATTTATATATACACTTTACGATAAATTTATTTTTCCTCTACAACCATAAAATACTTCAACATTACGAGATTATTCTCCACCGACTTCAGGACATTTTCTTACGACTAATGACAGAACTCGCATATCTACATCCATGTTACGTACTTACCACATTGAAACGTGGAGTGTGAACATGTAGCGCACAAATTTTCTCTACACAAACTAAACCATGCGTTTATTTAGCACCTTTTCAAGCATTTATGCTATTCCCCTAACGTTAAATTTGTATGATATTAAACGACGAGGACATGACTACTTAGTGGAGTAAAACTGGTACCGTCAACGTTCAATGTGATTTACAATTTTTTGTGGGTTAGTCACTTAATTGTTGAGATCTGATATGAAATGGATAGAACATGGGCGATGTGTTGCATTTTGCGGCATTAACTTCACCCTAGCAGGCTTCTGTATTTGATCTCTTCCTCCAAATAAGGGAACAAGTAAAAAACGAAATGTTCACAAGGTGGTGCATAAAATACCAAAACATAGTCCTAAAGTGATTGTGGAGATACGGGATGTGATTTTCTTTCGAATGTGTCCAGAAATAGGGTTGGGTTTCCATGGAGTCATATCTCAACACATTCACTCCATATTTGTGGTTAAGGGGCGGGTCAGGATGCTGATGGTGCCGCGCTTCCTGACCGTCTTAGAGCACCCTTGGAATGACTTCCTCCAATTAAGTCAGAAGATGAATGTGATTCATCACTATGCCGTACATCTCTCCCGTCATATGACATAACCCATCCTTGAAGAACTGGTGTATTCATTCTAACACAGTGCTGCACGCAAAGTCGAAGGTCCCAGCAACGACTGACTCCTAAACTGCATGTATATAAGGGTGAAAACAAAATGAAATTTTCCGCAGTGTCGCACATCCCTACAGGCCTTAATTTTGGTTGTAAGAGGTGTGTGACTCATCACGGTTCTGGATATGTTCGTATCACATGAATATAACCCATTAATGAAAAAACACACGCTTGAATAAGGTTGTGATTCAACTAGAGCCACACAAGGCTCCCAGCAATGATTTATCCTCAACTATACCCACATACAGATGAAAACAGAATGAGATTTTCCACACTACCACCTCTCCAGGAACCACTCTAGGATTGGTTTGCCTCACTTTTTCCTCTCCATAATAAGTCAGAAGAAGAGCGTGACTCATTACTGTACCGCACACCTCTTTCGTCTGATGGTTCTCCGCAGTGCCGCACATGGTTTACGTCATAAAACCTCGCTAAGATTGATTTGCCTTCATTTTGGTAGGAAGAAAAGTTGTCACCTTGAAGATGGGCTATGTTTCATAATAAAGCAGAACATGGCTCCCAGTAATAATTCACCCCTAACTATGAACATGTATCGATGAAAAAAGAGTGAGATTCTCCGGATTGCCGTATATCTCTTCTGTCATAACTACCCTGGTAATGTGACTCGTCTTAGTTTCATTCCCTCCATAATTGGATAAGAAAAGAAATGTGGCCCATGACCGTGCTTTGTGGGTCTCTCGTCAAATGAACATGACCTACCTTAGAGGACCAGGTGTATTTCAACATCGTTCCATTCATGAATGCAAGCAATGACTCACTCCCTAACTATGCGCATATATCGATGAGATTCTTTGCAATGGCACACATCGCCTGCCCTTCACTTTTACGCTACCCCTTCATTCAATGTTCCATTCATTACACTGGAAATTAATAATTGTACTTCACTGAATTGTTGCATACAATCATCAACATCTCGAAATCCTGTGGCGAATATTCTCATGATTTCATTATATTCCTTCTAAGGGTTATTCTAACAGTTTAAAGTCTCAAAATGGAAGACATGAAAATTAGTTTTTTTGGGGGGTTTTCATCCCCTGATATCAACTTAACACTAACGACCATTCTTGGTTATTGCTTCGTACATGATGTTTCAATCTTTCAAGGAAATGCTTTTGGTTACTAAGGGAAGGGATCACGAAAGACAAAAAGCTATAACACAGCTTCCCGATAAGGGATGAAGGAGTTATAGGGGGGCAATCTCTACTCTAAGACATTACATGTTTCATTGATGTCGTACAATTTGTATTGTTGTGTTTATGAAATGAACGGCTGATGGGTGGTTGGGCTTATGGGGAGATTTACAGGTCTTGACCTAACCGGTCCATTTCCGAGAGGAGAAACTCAACGTCGTCTTTCTGGACCGCAGCTGAGCTGAATATGCTCCTGAAGAAGTTGGGCCGCTTGTCGTCCGGCTGGTACCCAACCATCATCGTCCCCTGCTCCATCATTTTGCCCTTGAGAACCGGGCAGATCTGGAAATGAAACACCAAATGTTGAATGAAACGACGTACTGTATCTAGATGTGGGTGATTGGTGGTTAGTTACACTCCTCGCCTAAAAACATACTTATTTGAAGAGTTAGGGACACTTTCACTAAAAAATGTGAACTCCAAGCAGTGGGAACCAAGATCAAGGTGAACGGCAGAATGATCTCAATTGGAAAAGCTCAGGTTTCACCAAATCAAACCAAGTTCTGGGAACGCGTTTTTGCCTGAGCAAGATCACCGTAAACCACTGTTGAACTGCATCCGCAGCATGCACTGCTGTTTTCCATGGTTGAACTTCGATTCGAAAGGCACTGGGTTGTCTGATAAGATTATATCAAAGGGAAGGTTTTTTTTTCATACTTCACCATCCATCGGTTTTGTCGTAGGCTCCTCATTTGTTTCGACTATTTGTTCGTTCTTTCGGGTATTTTTGAAGTTTTTGTTCACTTTTGTGATTCAGTTGTTTAAAATGAATATATTATCTATTCGTGAATCCATATTGTGATTATTTCGTAAATTTTCCGCGTAAATCTCACGTCACCCTAACGACATACAGAACTATGCATAACAGAAAATGAATAAGCTGCCAACTAGATAGTAACAGTGACAGCTTACCTTGGCCAATTCATTGATTCGTTGCTGGTTGTGGGGCATGTTCCTCAGCCGCTTGGGGATGTACCAGAAGCTGACGTTGACGCACTCGGGCTCGAGGATGAGGTAGAACTTGTCTTTGTCCGCCTTGATCTTCTCAACCAGATACTCCGTCATTTCCATAAGATGGTCCATGTGGGCTTCAAATCCATTCAAACCCTATACATAGGTACCAATGAAAAATTAGTTTGCAGTAATGAAATGTTTACATCGTACCTATACCCAATGCCCATCCAATGATTTACTTTGATCTAGAAACGGATATACATCAATTTCCAAGATTTTGTCAAGTTCCATTTTGTTTAACAGAACCCGTTTTGTATTTACATTCCTACACCTACGTTAACCTTTCTCTCATTCGCACATGCGATATTGATCACCAAACACGAAGTGGCAAAAGGGGCTTCAAATGCTTATTAGAACCTTCGTCAGAGGTGAAGTATAGCCTTGTCAATTTTGAGTGTAGTTGGGAAATATGTGATCATTATAATACTTCAGTACATCTTTACGTGCTGAAGTTTTACAAGCTTCAATTTGTTCATCGAAGTTTCGTGCAAAATTGATTTAAGTAAATTGTATATAAATTAATTTCAGTCTATTAATTGGGAAACAGGTCGTAACAACGTAAAGATCCTGCATGAGCAATGTTACTTTTAAATGATTAAGAACATGATACGAGTATAATTTGATGAATCCACGATTTTCTCGACTTGCCTTAGCTCGGAACTGAAGCCACAGTTTGAAAATATCATTGTGGCGCCCGCACTGAAGAACTTTGTCGCCGGTATCGTATTTGATGTCATACAGCTTGTCAGGCATGAAGAGGTAGTCAGCAGACATCTGGTTACAGCTCAGCAGCAACCCCTGAAAACATGGATTCCGTTATAGTGATTGCAAAATAGAAATAATATAAATTAATGGATATATTTCAAATAATGATGAACAGGATGTATCTTCGCTCAGGTAACGTCCACTAACTCTTAAAAAATTGTGCCTCCATTTGTTTTATCATGGGAAGAAGAGATATTTTTGAAGGGACAAAGAAACTGTCTGAAATTCTAGGGACCTCAATTTTAGTTCGAATTATCCGGCGTGTCGAATTAGTGAATTTCGAATTAACGGGTAGCAAAAATTCGAATTATTGGGAAGTGAAAAATGAAAACAAAATGCGAAATCTAACGGTTTATTAATGAAAATCGGCACATATGAACGTTAAACGTGTAAACATACGTATAAAAGTTAAAAGAAATCAGTGATTTTTTTCTGGACGAGACCATTTTCGCGAGCCGCGTCCAAATTGTTGTCCAGTAGGTTTAGTGCCGAAAACACGTTATCTCCTACCTCCTGTGTTAGGAAAAACTGCTGCAGTGCCTTAAATGCGTTTCTCGTTTGTTTTACTGAAACAGCAGAAGGATCGTCATCATGTCCTTCGTCATCATCGGCTCCCTCGTTTACTGGTTCGGCTGGCTGGGTTGATGCTGTGATCTCATCGTCAGTTAGCTGACCATAAGCTGCTAATTCGTCGTCCACGTTGACAAAATCATCGAATGAAACCTACTCGTTTCTAGGAATCCGCCTCCAGTTTTCTTGAACCATTTCGAGTTCGAGTGTGTTCGTGGGTGTGGTGCTGGCGGCTTCAAAAAAACCGCAGGTTTTAAAACAATTTGCTCTCTCGAAATCCGTTCCAATTACGAGTGTACCTATTCCTTATGTAGTTTTTCGAAATAACGGAAGATTTTCAAGGGACCAAGCATTTAGTTCGAATTAACCGACTACGATTTACCCGAAGTTGACTGTAATTGGATGTTTGCTGATACACTCAATACACCATGTTGTCAGCTCAGTCGAAAAGTCCGTAACGTTTAAGCTACTGCTGACAAACATAAACTTTTTGACTATTAATCCATTCGGAATTCGTTAATTTGTTTTATCATATATTTTAAAACAAACACTTATACCGGGATAAATGGCCTGTTTCTGAATAATATTCTATTGGTTATGAGTGTTCTTTGATTTTCATCAGCTGGTGCCACTCTCGAAAACTTAAATGTTTCCCATGAGATTTCTGTTATTGTTTTAGTTCCCTCCTCAGGAGATGGGGTCCTTCACTCCTGTGGGGTAGGCAATCCAGCACAAAAGATTGGTATTGCGGTAAAGGAACCTACTACCCACCATCGTTAGGCGTTACGAGAGAATCAGTAATAACCGACGCAGACCACAAAACCGCTATAATTGTAGGTATTTGTTCCTAAATACACGTTTGTGAAGGAAGGGACATGTATAGCCACGATAAGTAGGTATAAATAGCTACGATAAAATTATGTCCGTACTCCAAAGGGATAAAGAAGGTTCCTCTCAACCTTAGGTAGGGAATTTGTTCTTGCCGGATGTTGAAAACTTTGTTATTACAAAAACAAAAATTGCAATAATTTTTTGTTTGCGAATTACTCTTTTCTGTTCTGACGTAGCCCTTTGGTCAATTCTTAGTTTGGGCTAACTTAGCCCTCGGGAATGTGGGGGCTGGCCAGTGGCCTGTTGGCAGATTTGGTCACACCTTCCCCTTTCATTTGTATTTTGATTAAGGTTCTATTGATTTATTATAATATTTTCCTTTAAAAATGTACCACATTATTTGAAAATATTAAGCTTGTATAACTTCGAGCTTCCTGTTCAACTGGTTTTCAAGTGATAGAACTCCGAGAGCGGACGGCATATATTAATACTTCGTTAATATCTATTTTTAAACAAAGAGGTTGAATAACACTAATAACTTCATAATCCTAGTTTTAATATTTCGGTTCCTGACTTCTTCAAATTATGGAAAAGAGAAAATTAATTGTGTGAATGAGTTGTTATGTACGGTGGCAAGGTTGTTTGGAGATCACATCATCTTTTAATATATGATATTGGAGGATTGAATGCATTCAACATGGAGCTGTGTGCTTTTTCGGATTGGTGAAACAGGCGTTGTTCTCATTGGGTTTCGTCTTCTTCAAAATATCAATCCTGAAACAGTCATCAAATGACGCGCCAACAATCATACCATCCCTGCTCGTCATACCATCTGCATTCCAACTGACGGCAGATGAAGATCTACGGTTATTGAGCAACAAACTAAGACATGTTTCAGCATTTCCAACTTAAAAGGGATGTCGATTTCTTAGAGAAGGTGCTTCGGGAAGAGCATTTCTCGTTAAAGGGCTGAAGGACAGGAGTGTGTAGAGGTCTTTCCAAACTCCATTCATTTGCTAAATCCCAAAGAAGAATGTTGTGGTCAGCTGGACTTACCTACTCTCATTATGGATAACTGGGCGGTACCCTACGTGGGATGTCATTATCCTCTTTTCTACAGCCGCTGCTGGATTGGCGCTATTATGAATAGCTGGTTGGATAAATGTTCCTGACACAACTAGATATGCGTGTGTAAATCATGAATGTTAGTTACATGCGATTAGTCGTGATTAGCCATACTCACATCAATCTTGAAATGAATGGTTGAGCACTGGAGCAAGGTGCCCATCAGCTTGTGAGGGTTCCATGTGACTGAATCAGCCCTGCAATAGAAGCAACATTCGATTTATCGAGATTTCATGTTTCAGGACCGGAGGTCATGTGATATTATCACAAGTCCCATGTACAACTTACAGTTGGAACAAAATACAGTAAAATATCATTATAATTTTTAGATAAGTTGTTGAATCCAATTTCGCTTGATTTTTTCGGGCGCGAAATCCGAAGACAAATTCCGTTTTTGTCGTGAACGTCAAACTTTTCTTGATAGCGATAAAATATCAATCAATTCCCCGATTTTGTTTCTTGATCTGTGGCTTGGGTGATTCACAGTACATTTCTTAAGGACTCTTCCTTCTCCATAGTATTTGAGCTACAGAACACGGATTGAAGTCGGATTACAATTTACTCTAATGTTCATCGATTTCATTAAATTTGATAGTGGACTTTTTTCTCCCACTGTTCAGTCGAATTTAAAGACAATTCAGTATTTTTAAATAATGGCGTAACAATAAATGAAAATTGTTCGTTTTCTATAGTTGTAGAGCAGTTATAGTCATGTTACTTGTTGTTTCAATATTCATACCAGGTACACGAAAGAGCTTTGTAAACATCTTTGCTTGTCAATAGTTTGAATTTGCCCACATCCTTTTAAATGGATTATGGAATCTTAAAGACGATTGGAGCACCATTATAATTGATTACTAATTAATATTTAGATACACAATATAACGTCTCCCTCGAACTTTGGAAAAATTATTTCGCGGCTTATGTTTGCGCCAAATTGGCTTAAATGAATATTGTTACCTACTACTTTACGGCAAATTTATGTTTAAAAAAAACCGTTCTTTCCCTTGGACTCCAAATGGGGTCTAGCTGGTTCAAAAATCTACCCAGCCCGATTCCTACACATGAATAGATGTTATGGATCAAGACTGGTCAAAAACGTTCCAAAAATCAGGGTTTTCAAGGTTTTTTTTTGAGCTAGGCAAGTGGAGTGTCATTTTTGAGTAATTTTGTACGCCGAATCGATTGAGATGGGTCCCAGATCAAACAGGATATCTGAATTTAAAATCTCATTTCAAGGTTGAACATTTTTAAAAAAATGATTGCAAAATTTAATTTTTTTAATCCTAATTTTTCATTTTTACGTTTTGCCGACGTAGCAGACGACATGGGTAAGGGGGGGGGGGGGTTAATTTTTTTGTGGCGTGTTCGAATTTTTTCGGATCTAAGTAAACGTTTTTGATGGAAGAGGGTTCGTCCCAATTTTTCACGTTGATGGAGCGGAAATGTAGGACGTTGTATCTCTCTGGTTATTCGAACAAAAAGATAGCACTACATGAATCAGCGTTAAAAAACAGCAACGGATTGCTCGCTAAAAAAAAAAAAACAAAAAAAAAAAAAAAAAAAATCAAGGGTCAAATTTTTATGAGCGTTTATTTGTTTAAAAAATGTTAGCTTCCCTTAAAAAGCAAATAAATAAAACGAAGTTGGTTGGTTGGTTGGAAGCAGAGGGAGGTTGCAAAAGTTTTTTTTTTTTCGATTTCTACGAAAAAAGTTATAAAGAAAACCGTTGGTCCGGATTTTTCGAGGACATTTGTGAAAATGAAGGTGTTGTATCCTTTAGCTTTGGCACCTTGCATAATTGTTCAGGTGTTGGTGTAACTTGAACAAATTACCTGCCAACCTTAAAGTAATGAAGTTGATAGAAGGCGAGGTTTTTGATAAATTGTCCTACAATCGTGTTTTTGCGCTTTGGAGATCATCATTTGAGACAGCTTCATGTTGTTTGGGAACTTTCCACTAATTAGACTTAATTTTTGGACCCATGTTTATACAAACTTTTTTGTTCGCTCACATCACATTGAAAACTTCTGTAGCCTTATTAATAACTGTTAGAATGATCTAATCTTTATATTGTTATTGAGCCCGCTTATTAATAAATAACTAATTATATTATTTATTATTTACAAATATATTAAATTTGTAGCAGGGCGGTTGTATCCGTTGGGAGAACCGGTCTTAGAACTGTTCTAAAAATTTAACTGGGTATATTAAACTCGGAATTATAAACCCCCTTGTTAACTGATTCGTCACATCCATCGAGTTGGATTACAAAGTTTCGAACACGATTGATCAATCAGGAACTTTTTTCTCTGCGAATCCAAACAGCGACAACTAATGGAACATTCGGGTTTCTAACTCAGGGGAGCGCACTGGAGGGAGTGTGTGAGAGTTCGCACTTGTGTCGCTTCACGATTAAATAGGGGCGCCCTTACGGCTCGTTCCTAATTACTCCGTTGCCTACAACCGTTCAGCATATTAGTTCAAAAGAGAAAAAGAGAGGAGAGAGAGAAGAGTGTGTGAGAGAGAGAGAGAGAGAGAAGATATAAACAACTACATTATAACTCAATGGAAAATTTCAGCTGTTTTTCTTTTAAACGATGAGAATTTTCCTGAAAGGTGCCATATGATTGGTATCAACATGATCAAAAGCGTGTGAAATCGTCCACCGGAAGTTCGTAGCATCTCTCCCCATATACAGGGACTGAAACTACAACTGCTTTGAGTTAATGCAACTTGGAAGTTATGGAATTTTTTATTTTCTTCACCAGACATGAAATTTTTGTGTTGATATTATATGAAATTATTGAAAGTACAGGTCACTTCCCATTAATTTAGATAGCTACCAATTTTACAAAGAATTTAATGGTGCTATCCTTCTCGATTCCTGAAAACTTGAACAGAATTAAACTAGAAGATTCGTTTACAAGGTGAAGTACAAAAATCAAGGTGCTGCAGCGCCTCCGAATCTTGGAAAATTTAGTTCTCGACCATTTTTATTGGATCATTCTGAAAACGTTTCGGATTTTAACATTACTACTTTATTATTTGACTGTTCAAAAAAAAAAAAAATTTTTTTTTTTAAATTGTTCACCTACACAACAAAGTGATTTAGTTTAACAATATGCATTGAAAAATTAAAATTAAAAAGTTAGTAAAGTCTTTGAAAATCAACAAGGGAGAAAATGGAATTTCAATATCATAAACTTAGTTTTAAAGCATTTTTTTCGGTCTGCATTTTAGCTAATAATTGTTTTAAATCTCCAAATCAATAATTGTGTCTAATCTTCCAATTTGATGATATTTTGTTTTGAATTTTCGTTGTCAGGGTACAAAGACGAAAGTTGATACAAGGCAATTGCTTGAACTTGGTTACTTCAAGCTCCCACGTCCGTTTTCAATTACGCTGAAGTTGTTTTTCTTCCAAATATCCTACGAAAACGCCATCAATCTTGTCGGGAGTGCATTGTAATCCCTTGGCGTCCACGTCGAAAAAGGGGGGGACTAGAAAAGAAGTGGTCCCCTTCACATTGGCTTAGCCTCAATTATAAATTTGCGGTAGGCGGCTCACCGTTTGTGGAGGTGAATCGCTCGTGTGAAAAGGGGAAAGGGCTTGGGTGTATAATTAATAGCAATTCACTCTGCATCTGAGCCCACATCAGCTTCCCCCTGTTTAAAATCCCCTTTCTGGCGGGAAGGGACATTAGAATTCAATTAAGCAGATTTGTGGAAGGCGGTATAACACTCTCGGAGGCTCCCTACCGCGTTTAGCCGGTCCCTCTCCCTCGGCTCGATAGGGGAGGAGGGCCCATAACCTGAGGGCGAAGAGGGCAGTTATGGGTTGTGGAGTCACTTGACTCGTATATCACTGAGGTGTGGAGCCGACAGGAGGGGACGGCCGGAGTCATCAAGTTCAGATGGCTCCTCCTCCGCCTGGCAACGATCCCACAAGATGCAAATATGTGGATGAACTTGAGTGTGTAAACTTCAAACGAGTGACATCAAAATCGAACAGCGTGGCAACAAGGAAAATATATGACAGGTATGAATTTTGAGGCATGGCATTCTTTGTAAATTTCATCAAAATCGAATGAAAACAGTATAAACTATACTTGTTAGATGGATTTCACGTACGCTTATGCGCAGGAACTAGTAACGACACGATCGCGTTGAAATTTATGAGGTACTAGCAGTTTCACCCGGAGTTGACTGAGTCCAGTAATAAATTGGTTGGGGGGTTCCCATACATCATTATCACACAAAAATCCATGAACGTTTCTTTAAAATCGGATGAATACTGTAGAAGTCATGCTTGTGATTTCACATTACCGCATACGTGGCAGCTAGGTACCTACCTACAAATGATATAGTCGTGTTGAAGTTGTTACCAGGATTTACTGACACGCGACAGACAGATTCACACACTGACAGGTAGACTCTACAATTGAAATTTATTTTCATCAAGTTTTGGTTTATTATTTTCAACAATGAGCCTTTTTAATCATATAACAAAAATGTGTTATGGACCCCCTCAAATTTTGTCCTTCTAAGGTTTAAGGTCTCTAGATTTCAAATCTGCTATGTCCATCCGCCATACGCCATATGGCCCTTAAAAGGCCTTAGAACTGATTTTAAAAAATCCCCTCTTTCGGACGTAAACTCCATTTAGCTTCTAGTAGGTCTTAACTTCTAGCCACCCCGATTGCATCACACGCACAGTTGCTAGGGGCCAACAACCGGTCAAAAACGTCGTTTTTCTAGGTTTTTACTGACGTTGGAAAGTAGAGTGTCATTCCCTAATCATTTTGGACTCAAAATCGACTGGGGAAGGTTTCAGCCCCGAGGAAATTCATCCATAACAAACATTCGATTTCTGAACTTAAAAATTGAAATTTCGAACCCCACAATGACACAAGCAATTACGCATTATTTAAAAAATGACAAACCTGTATATTACAATTGGCACAGCTTTGTCATCCTTTATCGTAACACAACCAGCTTTACGGTACTTATCAGCCTTTTTAGTAAAGCCTCTGGTCATGTGGGGAACTGTTTGATGACAAAGCGCTTTGCATTTGGTGGGCTAGTGCATGATGACCGTAAAATAAACCATCTAGTTCTGAAGACTGCTGAGGAACGGAGTGAAGGTTTTATTTGTAACTCCAACATGCTCGACAGAGAATACCTACATGTAAAATCCCAGCAACCCGAACAAATGGGAATCACGAGTAATTAATTTTGTTGGTTTATTTATTTTTAGCTTGGAGACTCAAATGGCCAAGCCACACTGATAGCATTCAAGGTAGAACCTGCATTCCATTTCTTTCCTCTGTGTTCTATCAAAATCCCTGGAGTTGCCTTCAATAGGCTCTGATATGCCTGCGCACGCCCCATTGTCTCGGCTGCTCTAGTTAACAACCTTCTATCCATCACCAAAACTTCCTGAAATACGCGCCTTCATCACACCACCAACGTTATAAATTGCGCTAAAGAGCCCAAACATTACGCCCATCAGCCAGGTCCCAAAGCTACTGTTCTTCCCCATTGACTGCCAGAAGCTTTGCTGTATGAAGAGTCGAATCCCAGTTCTAAAGATGTTTGCTAGTGTATAGTTTTTTGTCTAAATGTGTGAACTGAATTCACCTACTTAATTCAGCGAAGCCTTGTAGACTACGCGCAACTAAGCACACATGTTAGTTCTTACTGTGACTTAATGACGGTAGAATGCTTGTACTTCCTTTGATACAATGTGCCCTTTGTGTGCTATGGAATGTTACACGTTTTCTAATTACTCAGAGGCTACTGAAAGCTATGTCTTAATGACACCAATTAGTTTCATACAATGGGGATCAGCTTAGGTTCAATATCCAAGCTATTTGGAATCCCCGGGTTCAAAAACATTTAGTTGCATCATCCATTTTTCCATGATAACAACTAGTTGGATAAAAGACCATGGTGTTGAGCGGCAAATTTACAAACAAAGTGAAGTGTGAGAAAGCATATGTTATTGACAAGGGTGGAAAGTTTTTCAGACTATCTTCCCTAGAAGAAGAAGAAGTTCCAGAAGAAATGTCCAGGACGATTACTTCTGTATTTTGGAGTATCGGGGGTTTAGAGAAACTTGAAACTACAAGTAATTAGATAAATAGATAAAAATGGGTTGTATGTAGAAGAACACCTGTTGTCGCTAGACTATTCTCCTCCAATATTCCTTCACCCTATAATAATTTGTTTATTTGGCTTGAACTCATGTTCGATGAATAGCAATGTTATTTCGTGAAAAATTGGACTTATAACGTGACTAGCTTCATATTTCCCACAGTTGAAGGAATGGATAAGGCAATTGCTAGCAAACTCGGATAAGTAAAGTCCCGCCTTGTTCACATAATGGCTAGCTATACAGCAGAGGTAAATCGCTGCCTTCTTTAACGATTTAGACTCCTCTACCATTGCTTTTATCTCATCAAAACGTCGGAGACTGGTGTGCAGCACACTATCTTCCGCCACATTCTTTGACATGGAGGATAATTGTTGGGTTATAAAGTAATAACTGAGCTGGTGCCTAGTAATTGAAAGTAATATATTACTAATTTCTGTAAGAAGTGAACAAAATCAATTGAATATGAGGCAGATTGTGTTTTTAGAGGAGTAACATGGGTGGTTGTTTATAGAAATTAAACGCTACGAAAGAGCTGTGGATGATTACTTGCTGTCTTGTTTCATATTGACTGTCCCCATCTTTACCCTCGACTGTCTAAGGTATTGAAGAAGGCTCAGAAGTATATATATATGAAGAACAGCTGCCGCTCTGCGGGGAGGCGATCCATCTGAGAGCCATTTACTCGGATCTGTCAGTCACAGGCCCGTGGGTGGGAATAAGTCGCTTTAGGGGTCCGCCGAACCGTGAAGTGCAGGATGTTTACCGGGGAGATTAATTCTTAGCGCATTATCCTCTGCTCGTCCCCTCCAATGCACCCCATGACCTCCCTCCTCATCGCCACTACCCAAAACAAGGATCAGAATGCACTTAGAGGCAAGTGCACTTGAATAACCGGGATTTGGGTGTTTATCGTCGTTAATCTTATAATGTAAGGACATTTCCGGCGGCTACTACTACTCTAAATTTGACAAAAGTGAGTTCATCGAAAAATTCCTCCTTACCAATTCTTTTCGATCTTGATAACAGAGATCTGAAACTTCTACCAGCTGTACATCGCAATTAACTAAAGGGTGATTTACCGGAAAGAAACGAGGTGGACGATATGAGTTGAGTAGCAGAAATCACCTCTCCATCAAATCATACTTGGCACAAATTACACGACAAAAACGTTATGTGCCAGAAAATTAGAGAAAAAATGTGGTTATTGCAAAGGAATATGTTTAATTAAAAATGGCCCAACGTAAACCAATAAATTTAAGTTTGGCCTCTATGGTTTCTGAATAATAATTTACAATAACGAACCTTCGTAAACGACCCCGCACAAAATTAATTGTTTTACGTTGCAAGATGTGAAGAATCCGAAAATCGAGTTTTAAAAAATCCGTCCGTCCATCGTACGCCGTCCGTATATCTAATACATAAATAATAAATCTTCATGTAGTAATTTGCATTGTTTTTCATGAAAATCGACTCGTAACACTTCCTGATCCCCCGAATAACTTATAATCATATTTTAAAACAACATAAAATCAGCTGCTATAAAAACCAATTTTAGGAATTTTTAAAAATGATTTGAGATTTTAATGTGCACATACTTGTTCTTGTTAACCAACAAAACAACCACTAAACACTTGTGTATACGATACTATTAATCGATTTTAACAAAGATTTCAATATTTACCACATTTTTCAACATTTAAGTACGTTGTACTTATTATTCGCAGTTTTAGGTGTTTGATTGTTAACATAGCCTACATCTTGAGGGGGAACCAATGCCCTAGAACCATTGAGAAGCCAATGACATTATAGGTAAAAGAGCTGAACCGATGCCAAAACAAAGTCGTTCTCGAGTTTTCAGAAGATAGACATCTTTATCTAGGAGAAAAATTCTAACCCTAAAATTCTAACAGGGTTAATTATTTTCAGAATAAAGCGTTTTTTGTGTGTGTCGTTGTGAGGTTTTGGGGGTCACTTTTATGTAAGAAACTGCTTTCATTTGTTACGGGTGAATGTCTACGGATCTGGAACCTATCTCAGTCAATCCTGCCTTTAAACTAGGAAGATGATCCCTCAGTTGTTAATGTCAGCAAAACATCGAAAAACCACGTTTTTGGCTCATACCATTTATGGGTGTGAGGCCTAGATGTTGGAAACAATTTCATTCTACTGGAGTCCATTCGATAGAGAACGGACTTTTTACATCAAGTACGGCGAACGGGCATTGTATATTTGGAATCTTAGTTAATAAGAACTTTATTGGGCATTCTAGGTATGTTACCCCTTGAAATCTTGATCGTAAAATAACTAAATTTGAGGGATGTTATGAAGAATGTTTGCTATACGATTACAAAGCTAATTATTTGAAAAATTGAAAAATTCACTGACTGTAACTATACAAGTTGGCGAGACTAGATATCCTATAGAGATCAGTGACCGATCAGTCTTCTCCCTGCAGCATTGCCCCTAGAGGGACATGGACGCGAACTGAAGAATCCCGTTGTAGGTAAGACGCTAAGACAGAATTGATAATGCTGTCCCAACATAAAAGCTACTTCAGGGTGCAGAAATATATTTTTTCCGATTTGCAAAACATATTTCAGAATTCAGGGATAGTAACGGTGTCCATGAATAACTGGATGATATATGCAGCGAATCTAACATAAAAGCTGCAATCTTGAGCCTCAATCCTCTGAGAAAATGGATTTCAAAACGACCACTTCCCGACTTCTCACATATCAGGATAAGGCTCCACTTATGCTCAGGTAGTCTTAAGACCAGCTCAACATTTCCATAATTTAGGATGAAGTCGTTGAGGCTTTGGTCACGTCGGCGGACCTTTCAAAACTTCAATGTGGCGATTTGTCGCTTCATCAATCAAAATAAGCCCTCAACACCCTACCTCATGAGTACCACCAATCTTTATTATATGTAACCCGGTGATGATCGATACCGCCAACGTCATTAACAAACTCTGAGCACAAAAACACGTAGTTTTACACATAAATTTCCAAACAAATTGTGTTCTCATTCGTCTATATCATAATCTACTATAACTCCAAAATCATGGAATTGTAAGATTTACAACTCATCTCAGCTGCTCAACTTCATTTAAAAACTTTCTTTACCCTCAAAATCTTGTGAAAAGAGGATTTTCCCTGTATGGAGAAATGGGAATCTCGGTTTCACTTATTTTATGATGAATTGAGGAATTGCATGCAGACCAGTGAAAACATTTTATGCTCTACAACTTTTTTGACAATTTTTTTGACGAGTTTTTCTGTCTTTAAAATTGAAAAAATAGTTTGGTTGAAACACCTGTTTCTTGAAGAAAAATTTGTGAAGGAGTGATTTTACGTGTAGGGACATGGAGTATATTTCGAATCAGCAGAAAATCTTGTCTAAGAATAGCTCACAAAATAATGTTTTCCTCCTAGAATCGCAGTCGGGAAGCTTCTATCCTGTTTCAAAACTTTCCTGTGGAAGTTTGTAACATGTGAAGTTTGAAACATGTGGACATTTTAATGGAATAGCTGAACCTTCTAAAAGTTGAGGAGTAAAGCCCGTAACACCCAGAGAATTCCATGAAGCTAGAAGGCGCCTGGCTATCGCAGGAAGCGGTGGTGGAAGGTGAACTAACCATGTTCACCACAAGTTTCACGTAGGGAAAGTTACATTTTCAGTAAAGTGTCATCGAACAAGATTCAGTTCCTGTTTGGCTGCTCGTTCTGGGTTGAAAAAGGGCGGCAGCCTCAATTGCCCGGGCTTTGAGAAGCGCCGAACCGAGGAGAGGTTGTCGGTAAGCATGTTGTCGAACCCCATCGCGCTGCGACCCCTCGAAAAGCCTGTATAGAGTTGGTGGGCCCGTGATGGTGGTGGCGGGGGTCTTATTTTTGAAAGCTCCGACTCGCTGCTAGTTTCTAAATGCCATTAGCGGTGAAGGTTTTCAAGACAAGCTGAAAGGCTGTAATTTATTACCGTCACAGGAGTGAAAGGAGATGACGGGAACGAGCCGGATTATTCGGCGATCTGATGGGGTGAATGAGTGGGGTGATGTACGTGTACATCTTAATATTTTTGAAATAGGTGGAAATGGCTGGGACAACCATAAGGGTACGTCTCGTCCGCGTCGTTATTACCTACGATAGCAGTATTACTCACTCCCGGACGCATCAGATGAGCCTTACTCGATCTTAGCCGATGTCAAAAAGGAAAGTTCTGCCTAGTCCCGACATTTAGTGTAAAGACACCAATTGTAGATTTAAGGACATTTTCGCATTTTTTCTTGACAACTTTCTTATTTTTCCCACAATTTCAGGCTATGTTTACAATACCGATCTCACTTGTCACTTTTTAATGAAATACTCCACAGGTTTGCTTAGTGGATTCTTTGTTTTTCCCCTGTGTCCTGCTTTGTGAGGGTGTTAGCCCAACGGCTACAAGAAGTTTGGTTGAGTCTTTGAAGTGCGATTACAGGTTATTTATGGAGGTGCATCGCCATTGCAGTAATTAGAACTGCAAGTAGATCCCTAAATGTTGGTTTACACGGCGACAGTTCTTTTCCTAGAGCGAGAGATGAGGGTTCACGATGGAAATGCAGCGAGCGTACTCTAGTGCACTCTTCATTCTTGTCGTGTGGACATGTGGTCGAGCATTGTGGGCAATCAGTGTGCTTTGCAGCTTTGTTTTGTCTAATTGAAACAACTTGATACAGAGAAATGTCGACAGTGGACATAAGAAGAAACGAACTGCTTCATGAACCGGCTGGAGACTTTGCCTGAATTGTGGAATATTTCGTTTGAGATGTGCAAATCGTGACATTTCCTTCCGAAATTTGGCGTTTCGACCGTATTCCTCGAAAAAAATGCAACTTTGGTTATTTGCTTTCAAATTTCCACAATCCAAAGAGTTCACGAAAATAACGGAGACCAGCCGTATTTCGAGATACCTTCGCCACGAGATATAAAAGAAAGAAAAAATCATCGTCATACGAGAAGAGGGAATCATTTTTCGACCATCAAACTCTTCATGTGTAACATAATCAGCCATAATTTGCAAATTTAATGGTAAAAATCAATTAAGATATGTACTCACCTCTCAACACCGGTGAACCTAGGATGACGGTATTTCTTGGAGAGGAGTAGGCCGCCTCCCCAAGCCGCCTGCGAACAAAAGTTTTACAATAATTCAACGTTCACTCACCACAGAATGTAATGAATGAGTAATAGGAATTCCTGAAATGATGGTAGCGACTTCTAAAGAACGCCTGGAAGGAAAGTTGCAGAAATATGTGATCAGCAATCACGATTAAAATATGTCCATGACACGTTTTCTAACTTTTCTGGAGGAATGGAATGGAATGTCGGGAAATTGAAGTATATGAAACGCATCTAGAAATAAGATTAATGAAGTTAATCAGAACCAGCAAAACATCCTTAAAATCAACCTTGCAATTACATGCTTTCCTTTGGTAAGTACCATTCCCTATAGGAGAGCAAAGAACTACGGTTCTTGGTAACCACGAAGGTATATTTGTTCCCAAGTCCAATTTCTACTCAATTCCACTCTCTCGCATTGGTACCTATCGTCTAATACCTATTGAAGTCATATGAACGTGAAGCATACTTTATTTTTCTGGAACAATCCGATCGTTTCAAGGAATCGAAGTTACGAAGGACAGGCGAAACATCCCACGATGCATACATAATTATTAAGGAAGATTGATTTAAAACCCCAATTTCAACTCATACCCACCCTTCCTTACTTGAGTTACCCTTAAGTACTGTACTAAGTCCATTATCAAGTCAACCTCTTTATTTTTAAGAAATCGATATTCAGAATGTTCAGCTGAAGCAAAGGCTAAAGTAACACGTACATGTACAAGTAATAATCGAGATATATGTTGACAACGCCAATATCAACTGAAATTCACACTCTCATACTTGGGTACTCTTCCAATTTCGGCTAAAAGAAAGGTTTATTGACCCACGATATGGACATATGAGGTAAAACGTCAATTTTAATACCTAGATGTTTACTGTGCGTTACATAGGTAAAAACCCTTCCATGAATACTGTACTTACGTCAATGTGAAGCCACATTTTGTATTTCTGGCACAAGTCGGCGATCGGGTTGATGGGGTCGAAGGCACCCAGGACGGTCGTGCCGGAAGTGCAGTTGACGAAGAACGGGATCTGCCCCTTCGACTTCCGCTCCAAGATGAGTCGTTCCAGCTCGGAGACGATCATCCGCCCGCTGTGACCAAAGATGAAACGCTTGTTAGTCCGAAGTTCTACTCATATAACAAATAAACATCGACTAACTCTTAACATTGATTGCATTCGCATTCATGTCACAATCCGAAACACCACAACTCCTCTGCTGTAGTAAAATTGAAAAATTCACGTACGATTTAAGAATGTTTCCAAAAGATTAACAAAAGCTATTATACTATACCATTCAATTCGATTCAATTGCGGAAGCCCAATCCAGTTGAGTGAACCAATGACCTATGTCTTGGCTTCCAAATGCCCACGTCCTGTCTCCCTTTTCTGGATTTCCCCGTAAGCGGAGTACTTCTCCATGAGCAAATTTCACATTTTGTTACGCACGGTGTTTGGTATTTGGTCGTAGTTTTCTTCACTCTAATGAAATCTTCCTTTTTCACTTTTAAGATTTTTTTGTGTGTTTAAGATTTTGTGTCAATAAAATGATCATAACTCCCTCAATTCACAAAATAAAGTGAGGGTTCAAATTTGAGGATACCGTTGAAGCCTTAAATTTTCTATTCGTTTGGTGAAAAATACAATTCTGTAAAGCAATGTTCAGGGGTGATGAAGTAGGTTAAAGTAAAAGTTTTAAATTTTGTTAGAAAATTGCTGATTTTCAGGCTGCTGTTTTACATCTACTTCATAACAGACAATCGCCGGGTACAAAATGCACAAAAACTAGCCCAGAATCACAGTTTTTTAACAATATGATGAATTATGATTTCATTTTACTGATAACGGGAGAAAACACGAAGGGTTTTTCATTAAAAATCCTGCTTTTTGGAGCATTATTACTTTTATACACACTACCTTCCATCTAACATAAGTTAGCCCTAAGATTGGTTGTAATTGAGATGGTTTTAAATTAATCATAGAAAATTTAGTTATTTCGAAGCGAGAAAATCGTTGTCTGGCATCTCAAATTTGGAGGTCTCTTAAAGGAAAGGCACATTCCAAAGCTTTTCTCAAATACTTCCAACACGTTAAATGATACTCTACTAATTGATGAAAAATGAAAATTTAAGAAAAAATAACTGGATTGGATCTTGGAGCTCTAAATTATCTTTCAAAATACGGTATGTGAAAATCCAACTAATTTTCGTTGACGTTTTTTCTTAAAATTGCACATTGCCGTGTGGCAACAGCATACGGTTCGAAACTTGAATGTTCTGTTTAGTTTTCAATCCATAATTGGATAATAAATTCAATTCATAATAACATCAATTGGATTTCCTGCAACCATTCTTTGAAAAGCCCCGTTATTGAGAAAAGAGGTTCCCCGTACCATAGGCTCTTTCAGAAGTAATTAGTAGGGATTTGATACGAGGGAAGACTGAGGGAGGGATATTGGGTCTTACAGGAGGACGTAACTGTCGAGGAGATGAGCATAAACCCAAATCCCCATCATAACTAACACTTCTCTCTCCCCAACCATCGCGTTTTATCTTACTTTTTTTCCCCTCTCCGCCTCGGATTTCCAGTCTCTCGGGGGTATTTTCTCGTCCCTAGGGCCTCTTGAGCGTCTCTCTCTATCGGAGTCTTCATTGAATACCGTCGAAAAAAATTGACAGTATCTGCAACACGCTGGGACTGCTGGTGCTTCCCGCCTGGGAAAGTTACCCGCGATAAGCTCACTGCTTTCGTATTTTTCATTTTTGTCGGGAGAAAGAGGCCGTATTGACGTTTCCACGTCTTTTCATCGGCATACTTGGATATTCTCCGTAACTATACCGATGATGGATTCTAGAAATATCACAGAGTTAGGACTAGGTAACTAAAAATAAGCTCAACTGAATTGTACAATTAAATTTTAGTTTCCGCATTCAGGCTAAAACTGAATTAGTTTAAATTTGGAAACTAACTTTCAAACTAAATTGGTTATTAGTATGATTTGGAAAACGCTTTATTTTTAAGAATTCAACAAGTTTCACAATTTAAACAATTCCCTTCTTTTCCTTCCAACTTTTTCTTCCTCTTCCCTTCCCACAACACCTTACGTGCAAGACTAACTAAATTCAAAATGTAGTTTTGAATTTTTATTTTATTTTATTTTTTAAATTTAGTATCTTCAAGTAGTTTTAGTTCACTATCACTGCGTGAAGTAAGGATTAACAGAACCGTGTGGTCAAGCTCAAATGGGAATTTCTTGTAACGTCGATGTCGATATCTTCTCCAATTTCTTTCAACTCCGGGGGAAATAGGGTATCCTCGTTTTTAAAGTTCCTATCTACTCCCTTGTAACAATAAGTGAGAAAGCTTTATTGCCCACCCAACTAGGCAGACGATCTGCCTGTCTTTGGTGAATCCACGTCACTTTCACAACTAAAAAAGTATTGGTCCAATTCTGATGAATAACTGTGCACCCAAAGAGCTCCGAGTAAAATGTTTATAAAAACTTAAATGTGGTTACTTACTGTTCGTCTGAAGGGACCTCAACACAATTGTCAGTGCCCAGGCCGCAAACTGCGGCGCAACTCTTCACGGAATAGTGACACTGAAACAATATAATGCTATAAGATAACCAACCATAAATTCAATAAAATAAGATAATATATTATATCATGCGATTAGAATACTATGATTCATTATTGATAAATTAACGTAAAATATAAACTTCTAGAAAATCCCATTTATTCTACTATTGTTACCATTCATACCATTCTTTTTACAGGTATTTACTGTTTGGCTGTGTTGTGTAGAATATTTTGTGATATTTTGGAATGAAAATTAGCGACGAGTTTCATACAAAACCGTCTGAATAACGGGAAAGTTTAATTTCAATTGGATGAAACAAGTGCGTAGAAGCAACTAATGAAACGATCGTGATGCAATTGATTGGTATGTTCCAGATAACGAGTGAGATCCAGAGATTGAGTGAGATTCAACGACTAGAAAATTATGCTTTATGGATTTTACGGGTTAGTGAAGTAGTATTGATCGTGGCAACAAGAGGATTAATATATATACTCGCTTATCCCCTAAAAATTTCATTAAAATCGGATGAAAACTATAGAAATTAAGCTGGCTGCAAGTAGTTACTGACAGATACACACAAAAATGAAATCAAACTTATTCAGAATGGTCTAAAACGAAAAATGAGAGACAAATGTTTGTGTTTTGTGTAAAACTCGTGTGTTAGCCCCTGAATCACGTACCTGATCCGAAGTAAACATGACTAGTTGTGCTCCCAGGGAGGATTGTCCTTTTTCCTTGTAGTTGGGGAACATGTGATGCCTCGCCGCTAGGAAGGCGTAGAGATTTGATACAGATCCACCTGTCAAAAGAATCAAAGATGAACATCAACAAAATCTGTCGATACCTAACACGTTTATGCGGTTAGTTTTACATTTATCAATCAAAAACACGTGAAGTGTCAAACCTATTTTACATCAATATTCACGTAAATGAGGACAATTTGCTGTTAAGATCTTGCTGTATGACAGAAACTTTTGTGTTCTCTTGACACTAAAAATTTCAACAAAATTGCGATGTACTAGTTTGCGCTTCGAAGTTTTACACAACCTAAAATACAGGTTTTTTGCCTATGTTAATGTGACAATTAGACGATTCACGGCGATAATGAAAAGTGTAGGACATCACATTTTACTTCGACTGTGATGTATATTATGAATCTATTTATAATACAAATGGGCTTGATGCATTACCATTCAAAGCTTGAACTCCAAGCAAAAATTGAACCTATTTCATTACTATGAATGCAGATAGAAATTTCTTCAGCTGCTCCATACGATGGTATAAATTATGTGGGTAGAAATTCAAAATGGCCAACAAAAACAATGAATGGACTTTTTTTTCAATTTTTATTTAAAGAATAAATTGATACTTTATAGTACAAAAATATATTATAGTTGTAAGTATATGACATTTAATAAAATTAGCGTGGAACATGATCACGAATTTCAGTCTAACTTTTCCAATCATTCAACTTTTCCGTACGATGAAGATTTAATCGTTCGGTTCTTATGGGCTACGATTCAAAAAATACTTACACAAAGCTTTTTTAAAGTGTTTATGTAAGAAATTTATTTAAAAAAATACATATCCATGTCAAAAGGTCTGTCTGGTATGTATCTATAACAATGATCCCCTTAAATGGAATACAAAATATATTCATGAGCACCGTAGATGAAATTGGAATCGGACGCCAAGCTCCTCATTACAGTTGAACGAACCACGCTGCACGATCGTTTTTCGGCAACAAACGCTACTAGCGCGTTGCCGCGTTGTTACGTAGGACACTTCTGTAGAAAACGCTTATCAAATTCAACGTCGGCGAGAGAATGAGGCGTCTCGATAAATATATCACGTACCTCGCCAATTTCAATTTCATTTGTGGATAATGTAATATTCATAAGCAGCTTTTTGCGTAAACGATATTCGCACACTAGTTCCAACGAGTGCCGTTTTGTAAGATAACTAGGTACGTTAGATTGTCGTTGATGGTTGCGATGTAATGGCTCCATCGTTTGGTCACTGAGGTTCCGAAGCAACGAATGGTAAACTGTAAAGACGTAATCATCACCACTCACAGGACTGACAGTTAGTAAACAATAGGGTTCCATCGGATGGTCACTGAGGTGCCGAATGTCCAGAGGTTAACGTAACAAGATTAAGTAAATCAACAGCTTTCAAATGAGTGGTGAACGAGTTTTGTAAGATCACAAATGTCGAAGATAATGATCAGTAGCAACGAATCGGTTGTAAGCGAAAACCATCAGAAATATTTTCGTGACGCTGTCCGCGTTACATTTTCGAGTTTATGTAGCAAAGTAAAGACATAAAATGTCAAAAACTATTTTCGGTCGGAGCCAGTGTGAAACTTCCTATATGAATAACCCACTCTGAAATCATTTTGGCTTGGAATCGTATTAAGTCCAAGAGATAGCCGGCAGGGACTTTCAGAACCAAATTGAGTACAATACTAAATGTAATACGGCTTTTTGCTCAATCGAATATCTACCGTGAAGTGTGATGGATGTTTTAGAGCGTTACTCACCAGGGGCGAGGATGGAGTCGCCACCTTTCCAACCGATGATCTCGCGCATTTTCGATAGAACGACGCTCTCCATGAGGATGAATACCGGGGCGATTTCGTAGGTGAACATGTTCGTGTTGGCGGTGGCCGTCAGCCATTCGCCGGCCATCGAAACGAGGTCCAGCCCGCAGGAGAGCTGGTTAAAGAAATGAGGGTGACCTGTGGACAAAAGAAATCAATTGATCGATGAAAAAATGATGGAAGTATATTCCGGATCAGCATCGTAGAAAACACCGAGGCAAATTATTACACATAGGTTTATTATTCTGTGTTAGGTAACCTTTCTACGTAAATAACTGATCTATGTTTATTAGATGTACTCTGTGGTACATCATCTAATCAGGTTGCTTCCATGAACTGGAATTTCGTTATAGATGGCATGAAAAGAGACCGTTTATATTTCAGCAAGGTATATCGATTAGAGAAGTAATCAACCTCTAGGGTTATTTAATGCAATAATAAGAAACCTCAGTATCTGATTCCGACCAAGTTTTTGGATATTGGTAGAATGCCGTTATTGTACCACCTGTCGTATAATACAGTTAGTCTCAAATTCGCATGAGTTAGCGGAATAGTCATTGTCTCAAATCAATTTCCTCACGGTCGCAATATTATAGTAAAAGCTGTTCGGTGTCTGAGTTTACGAGCATGTATTAATAGTTGATATATGTGAATTCAACCGTGTGGTTTCAAGTTGGAGAGGAGAACAACAAATCATGTCGAATTAACTGTCTGTGTATTTAACAACATTCCAAGGAAACAAAAATAACAGGTGTGAATATACAACAAGAAATATCGGGAAAACCCAAAAATCATATTTTTGTAGATATTGCTACACATGCTGCAGAATTGATGCTGCGACTGCCCGCAATAGACGTAGTGGAAGCTTGAAAGAGAACAAGTCTCGTGAATCCTTGTATTAAGCTTAATTCCATACTTTAGAGATCAGGAATGTTTCAAGATGTAGGAACATTTCAGTGACATCGAAAGTGGAATGTTCGACTGGAAATATCTCTGAGCACAAGACAAACCATCTGTCATCTTGAACTGATGTAATTTCTACATGACTTTCTATAGGACTCTGATCTACGGCCGTGATGTTATTAGATTCTGCGTCATACGTGATAGGCCACAATCTGACGGCCCATTCAGAGAATGCCGGGATCGCGTGGGGAGGGACATCTCTAATTGAATCCAGGAAGGCAATCAGAGCCGTTTTGTGGCGAGTTAACAGTATTAACTCGAAACACGGGACCTCCCTTCAAGTGGCCCAAACCCCTCGGGAGACGGTGCTGATGACACTAACTAGGGGATGAGCGGGCGGTGGCGGGGGGGTGTTTCATAACAAATGAAAAAGAGGGGAGATATTCAATATTAGATAGCTTCCATATTGTGAAGGGTGGAGGCATCAGACGTCGGACGAAAGTCGGCTAAATGACTGCAAACTGACTACCTATTTAGCTGTAACAGTCCAGCATTCTATAACTAAAGAACACAACTTGAACGAAAGATACACCATGCAACTGTAAAAATGTTTCACTCAGCGACCTCAGTTGGTCCCAAACACCATATTTTGAAATTACTTCAGTGAATTTTTTTTTATAATCTTTATTTTGCATTGAGATAAACACAATACAATAGATACATTTTTTTAAACAATACAACCAAAGAACAGCTACGAACCCTCCCCTTTGAGTTAGACTCGTGTACATGTTTCTCTGTTTCGTCCGATTATTTCCTGTAGAACATAATTCAGCTGTACTGTTGTTTCCTTGCTTCGTTCCGTGCAAAAAATAGGCTGGCCTCCAAAAACCAGAATTGCCATCTTGTTTTTGTTTTCATTCAGAACCTGATGATAAATTTCGGTTCCACGTCAGTTGGTCTGTGGCAATCATCTTCTGCCTCTACCATAAAAAGTCACGCCAGCAAAATACCATATTTTAATTCGATTTCCAATATACTTCATGGGCTTGTACGTTTAGCTAGAAGATGATCCCCTCAGATCCCTTATGATTTTCATTGCCGTCGAACCACTAGTGGTCTGTTGGCATAATCTGTGAATTCAACTTTGTTGAAACTTGGAGGGATTTGTTTCGTATAGAGCACTGTGCATTTTTTACGAGTGGTTCAGTAATAAGAATTTGCGCAACCCCCATAACTAACACAGGGAAGTACTATCTAGTACTTGATCATGGAAATATTAGAGGAAATAAGAGACAATAAGTAGCAGGACTTCGGCTGGACTTTCGTGAGTGAACAACCTCATCTATGTTATAACCCTAACCAGGGCAACGCTGGGTAAACCAGTGTAATTAATTCCTAGTGTTCTGTTCCACTGCAATGTAGGACATTGATAGTTGGTCGGTGCTGAGAACTTTTCGATACGATAAGGGGAGAGGGGGAACAGCACCCCCGCATCCCCTCCGCTTCCGTCCTCCTCCCTCGTGTTTATTCTGACGCCCTTTCTCTATCTCTATCTCACTCACTCTCGCTCATCTGATTGTCGCGCACTTGATTTGATTTGCGGGCCTCGACTATTCAATATGCTGCCCGCCCCTGCTGGCGGTCGGATTTCCCTATCTGAGGAGGCCGCGTGCGGGTTATCTCCCACTTATTTATACAGACCTCAAAAGCCGGCTCCTCCTTCCTGTTCCCTTGCTGTTGCCAACATGCCTCCGATGTTTCCTATTCAAGACTGCGGGCGCATGTTCGGGTCGCGATACCGAGATGAGTGATCACCATATTCGTTCTCACTTTCATTTGCATGCGCCGACACGAAATTCATCGAAACCTTGATATGATATTATATTTTCTACAAAGTAATGCAGAGTAATACCCAGGCATGATAAATTGCAAAGCTCTACAAAAAACTTGAACGTTCAAGACCTTCAATTCACTAGAAAAGCAGCATTGAATCTGTAGGTTATCGAGGTGAGTACCAGATTTCAGATGTAAACATTTTTCCAGGATTGTTCTCTTGTTGAAACAATAGAAACACGACGGGGTGTAATTAAGTTCACTTGATAATTTTCAGTTCGCTTATCTCTTTCCCTTAACAAGCCATTTAAACGATTCTCTTTTCCCACTTTTCTGAACTGTCAACTCAAAAAATCCTGATAACAGCTTAACTTGAGATTATTTTCTCTTCTTTTTCCTTTTCTTTTACAACTTCTTTTATATCTGATGATGATGAAATAGCCAAAAACCTTTTCTGAAGCAGACTAATGGATAAAAGATTTTGAACGAAGTTACAGACGTACCATTCTCTCTTATTTTTAGGATATGGCGTAGTAACTCTAGGTACCTATTAGATAACCCATTCAGTGTGATTCTATTTATCCTAAAATTGATTGGGAGGAAACTTCAATTGTTTTTTAACATTTGAAAAGTGTGCCACTCTAGGTACTCATTGTTTTTGAAATTATTTGAATACATTTTTAATAACCTCAGGGGTCCTTTATTCTGCAAAATAGTTACAAAACCTATCCGTTGGAAGTTCAAGGTGTTAACACTTTCTAACAATAGTTAATTGTCAATAGTGAGAAGGAACTTATTTGAGTATCCACAAGTGCTTTATAAGCAAATAATCAAGATATATACGCTCTTAAGATTAATACATACATAGATCATTAATCTGAGTTCCATATTCTGTTATTTCAGCCATGTCATAATATCCCATATTAAGGCAGACCGGTGCGCCATTTCATACACTTCCGGAAACAGCAGTTTCAGCCAAAACTAGTATTCACATTGTGTCATGCCATGGTATGTTTAGTACAACTAGATTAATATTTACAAATATTGCATTGACTTAGCATCTTATTACGATAGAATCACACAATTAAATAGAGAGAATATGCTTAAAGGGAGAGCATGGTCACAGTGTGAACGAAGACTTACAAGTGATAATAAAATAATCAAGTATCATTAATCGGTGACGCCCTCGGAAAAATTCGATTGGAAAGTCCAAATAGGGAAACGAGGTTTCGTAGATGGAAATGATACTGAGTGGCGTCCAAGCTAGCAAAAGCAAAATTGACTGCTAGGTTTGACGCTTTATAGCTTATGTTCTTGGTAGGAAAGAAATGAACTTCTGGAGGAGAGTTCTTCTGGTTGGGAGTTTCTGAAGATGAAAAAAGATATTACGATTTCGTTCCGAACACTTTGAAGGCAAAACTAGAAACATTTTGAGCTAGAAAGAAGTAAATTGTTTGTTAGAAATATCATTGCCACAATCCGGTAGTGGAATTTACCAACGAGTTTCATCAATTGGCGAGAAATTTTAAATTTGGCAGCCTTGAAGAGGAATTGATCATGCACTAGAGCCTTCAACGAATTCAACTTTCTCAGGTATCAAAAACGGTTTAAATAAAAAGTGAACTGACGCTTAAAGATGATGAAATGAGAGTGAAGCTTTCAGAAACTGTAAGCAATAACAAGAAGAAATAAGACAACTGTCTGCAGCTAAAAATCGGCCTTACTCGCAATTTCGAAGTATTTTTTCATTGTCCGACTATTCATTAGCGTTATGGGGAAGTTTACCTATCAATAAAAACATCAATGAAACGTTGGCAAACTGTCCAAAATTGGTAAAATACAGGTGAAATGTAAGGCAATCAATAAACAAGGCTCCCAATCTTTAGTTGTCTATACAGCAACGTTTTTTGGCATTCGGTGACGCGAAAACAGTGAATTTGCATCTTTTAAAAATTACTTACACATCTGTATTTTACGTTAACTTAGCGATTCGTGCAATAAAATCCTATCTCAATTGATTATTGAAGAACAGAGAACCAGCCTTTAGACACTAGTCGTTTTGCGATTAAGCACTATTGCAGTAAAAGAAGACCGGAGGATGGAGTTAGCAGTGGATAATTAAGGAACGAACTGACTAAATCTGGTTCAAGGCAGGATTGAAATTATGATTCTTCTCCATTGAGAAAAACGTTTCCCTCAGCCACAGCTGTTTGAAACTTGCTGTGCAAACAAAAACGGCAAAAACTGTAGAAACCCTTGTTTTTTCTAAAGTGCGACAGATGCGTCTAATTGGGGAGCTCTAGGTGTAATCTAACGGCAATCATCCGACCCTCTCAATCGGACGAGAATGGAAAGAAAGGGGAAGACTGGAAGGCCGGGATGAGGCTATTAACTCTGCTTACGTCAGAACCTCTGCTGCTGTTTTCAGCTCCGCTGGACATTTCGCTCCTCCCCAACTGGCAGCTCTAATCGCCTTAGTCTCTCCCCCTCATACGCACTGGCTACAGCTTTGTTTTTCGCTCACAGTCGTATTAACCGTTGTTAACGTATGGTTTGGAAATTAAAAGGGGTCGAGGCGTTTTAGTCATGCAGTAGTAATCGGACATTAAAGTATACGATCAGACTTTGGGAAGCTTCACACCTCTTTCCCTACATGTATTCGACTTGATTGCTGTATTAGTATGTTTATATTGACAACGATAAGCAACATGAAGTTTAAACGATATTAATACTGCCCAAGTCGTTCAAATTGGTTGACAGGGTTGTTTGTTTCAATTTCCTTATTCATTCTTGAAAAGTAAGAACTTCTTCACGTCAGGAAACTTTTTACTTGGCATTTTATGAACTGTGATCCGACCAAAATCCCATTTTGAAAATTTATCTAATTTGAATTTCTTTTTTCGGTGAAGTGAGAAATAATGAAAGCCTTTGGAAAAATAGGCCTCGAATGTACAAAAACGGAATGAACCGAATTAGAAATTAGGGAATGCTGATAAGAGTGTTGGATGCAGAAGCGAGTTAGTTGTTTCCGCCTCTGCTAGGGGCGGATTAGTTTGACGTCGTTGTTAAATTGTTAGTGGGTTTCAGAGGCCGTTAATTTTCACCGTGCTAGTTTTATCACAGATCCCGCTCTATTTGCACAACTAATCTATGGATTATTGGAATAATTGACTAACGATATTTTTTAGTTTTCGAGATGCGAGCATCCAGACTACAAGCCTAAACAGAACACTGATTATCGGAGGCGAAAAGAACCTAACTCGCCTCTGGACACAACGTCGAGGGGTAATTAGTTGCGGTATTTGAAAAGAGAGTTATAAATCCGTAACATATAACACAATGCATATGCACGAACATAAAACGTAATCATTTCAGCACGTTATAAGGTAAACTGTCGCAAAAAAAATGAAATTGTTTGCTAAATAAGGATTCTTTGCATGACGCGTTTTACTTCTTCAAGAGAAATGAAATGGTTTTTCATGGTACTTTCCTTTTATTGAGCAATATTTCCTTAGATTTTCATATTTTGCCTGACCTTCCTCTACCAGACCTATCCGATATCCTTCCTAAAGTAACAGAATCAGTAAAACACAAAGAAGAAAAAATTAATAGAATGGTCAAGCAACCTTGGGACCTAGCAAATTTTTTTGCAAAATCTGAAACTTGAAAAAAAAATTATTGCCTAATCCAACACAAGGAATTGTTCAATGCCACTACAGAAGGCTAGGGATCATAATGCTTGTGACCAACGTATCGTTTGATTTGACAGGGCATTAAGATTCTGTATACAAGCCAGATATGAAGACCCAATAAGAAATTTCTCATCACCTTACAATGCGCACTAACCTGTTCGAACTTGGTACTTGAGGGTTCTGGCGCAGTCGTCAATCAGAGTCTGGAGGGGCAGACCGTCCTGGGGAATCGACAGGTCCAACAGCTTCTTCATTTCCTCCGGGTGATGGAAGTCGAGAACTTTGCACTTTCGGTCGTTGGTCTCGTTGACGAAGTCGAGCAAGACGTCAGTCAGCTGTTTGAGCATCGCTTCCGACACAGCCTTACCGTTCCGGTCATGGGGGTACAGATCTGAAAATGCAAATGAAAGCGTGCTGAATGCGGGAGAAAAGCCATTTCTACATTCGTAAACAAGTGAGTGCATTATCGGTCTTGCGAATAAGAATATTACGAGGAAACAATGCAATCCGATTTAAGTGGAGAGTAAAATTCCCAACTAAATCAAAATGTCTACATCTTTTTGATCGTCCCAGCAGTCTTGATTTCAAGTTTGTCAGCCAATCACTGTCCATTGACTTGTGGAAGTATCTGTTAACTCATATCAATCTGAACAATATGAGATTTGAGAGTTGGGGTTTAAGACCTAGAAGTCTCCCGTATGGGTTAAAAGGCAGAGTGAGGGGCGCGAGCCTTCTTCAAGTATAGGTCACACAGTGTTCATCTAAAAAATGCCGAAGTGTTAACAATGCTTGAAAGAGCGAATTAGCTTTAATTTGCCGAAGGAAAGCTTAAAATCGGCAACATGTAGCTCAAAATACGAAAAGTTAAAATTTCCCATGGCTTACTAATTCTTTACCATATGAACTCAATTATCTCAGGAATAGTTGGTAAAAATCAATGAATTTTTGCTTCATTTTCAATAAAGAACCTTTGTAATCGAATAAAAAAAAAATTTAACTCCTCCTCTCCCCTCAAAATTGGTCGTTTTACGTTTTATGATGTGTAGTAATCCGAAAATTTAATATTTAAAAATCCGCCAGTCCGCCTTCCATCATCCAGAGCTTTTATCAGAAACTGCTAAATGAGACTTAGGTAATGAAAAAATGGATCAAAAATCACATTTTGGTGTTTAGTTGGTTGTGAATTCTCGTTGTCAATCTCAGTAAAGCCTATAGGGTAAAATCAAAAGGTTGAAATTTAAAAAATCTGAATATCGAAAACATTTGGAATTAAACTATTGTTTTTATTATCGTACTGAAAGAATCGAATAAGCCCACCCGGACCGCTTTGCGGTCATCTGTTCGCTCTCCCTGAGGGAACGTGAACGTGCGTCACGTTAGAATCGCATCAACTGATTTATTTGCAGTGGCATTTTGTTTCCAGAGTTCCTTTTGAAATAGGGTGTTTCTAGTTTTGTGTAATATAACTGTAGACAAGCATGTAGGTAGGTGTTTCACTTTTATTTTACCTCGTTGAATTTAAATTGTTCTCCTCGTGCATTTCTACGTCATATCCATAAACTATATATCGCACCAACATAAATATTGACCTCCCATGTCCTTACTTTTGCCTGCTCCCCTAGGAAATATAAACTAGCTCTTGAGTAACGAAAAACTGTTTTCAAAGCTATTTTCTGTCCTAATCAACTTAGAAAGCTGGAAATTTGAATGGTAGGATGAGGAAAAATAATACCTGGTTAAAAATAGAAATAAGTAAAATTCAGCTAGCTAATTTATTTAAGAGCTGAAACTGTGGGAAAATGTTTAACCCTACTTCGCCCCACCCCATACAAATATTGGATGAGGAAACCAAGATAATAAAATCTATGTAACTCCCAATATTAATTCGGAATCAGTAGGAAATTATTGTTATTTCAGGAACTTGCCAGCACTGGCATTGCATTTAGGTGATTTATATTGTTGTCGTTTTAGGTGACTGTTCATTAGATTATGTCTCTAAATCTTTCTTGTGCGTGATGTAACCTCTTTCTAGTGTCGAGTCATTGCGATAGTTCATCTAATTCAACGATACACAGCCAAGTAGATATTTCGTCAACCTACAGATCTTCCCTGTTCATAGGTCTATAGTTTGTTGTCATTAAGATCTAATTGCTCCTAACCCTCGAATTGAGATTCATCAGACGATCCACCCAAAACCGCTACACATTAAGACGAAAAGTAGCTGTGGATTGCACCCTTTACCCCATCCGCAACTCGGATCCTACTATAAGATCGTTTACCATTCAGAAAACACCTTCAACTCCATCAACGGCCAACTGAAAGGATCTTAGACAGAAACCCCAATCGAGGAACCCACCTCATCGTGTGATTCACAAGAACGGAGAACCAAGAATGAAGTCTGACGTGATGATCATTCCGGGAAACCGAGGGTGAATCTTCCATGTCCAGTCTGAGATCGAAATGTCATTCAATTTGATCCTTCGTAGCACGAACGGGAAATTGCGTGAAATGGAAAGTCGCTCAACCGCAAATGAGGAATCGAAAAAGAAAGGGGAATTCTATCTCCGATGTGAGTAACGCTGTTCGTTTCGAATCCCATCCACTATCTTTCCTTGGTGGTGGTTGGTTTTGGATAATGAAGTTCTTTTCAATCGTTCCTAGTGCTGGAAATAGATTGTCGGTTGAAAGCACGGGATATTGGTTTTGCTTCAGAGTCTAAATATAAATAGCAGACTCATTGTTTTCACTTTCAGGGTATGAAAGAAAAAAGTCACCTGTGACAAAATTCCCGCTCTCATTTTACATTGTAGACCATTCTGAACAACTTTAGTTTCATGTCCGCATATCTTCACATTGAGCTCAACGTTGATTGATTCAACATTTGTCAACCAAATGTGATGGAATTTTCCGGGAGAGATGGACAGTTCAGGATGTAGTAGGTTCCCTATCACTGTCGTCATATGCTAAGGTTGCAACATCCAATACTTGCTTCTGCACATACGTAAATGTAAAATCCATAAAACGTAATTTTCTCGTAGCATATTAGTCAGATCTCGGTCTAATTCAAGGAATAGTATGACGTTATTTTGAAAAACTTCAATGATATATGTACATATATTAAGGATACTAGGAATGTATAGAAGGAAATGTAGGATATTATGAATAGGAAAACAAGAAGTTATTTTTAAGGAATAACTCAGTTCAGCTGGTAATATGGTCATCAACAATACAAGTCCCTATAAAAAACCACGATAAAAATAAATAATGAAACAATCATATCCTTTTGAGCATCAGACTTCTTGCAGGACCCTTATTTGGAGTAATTTCTTCGTGAACACTACACCTCATGTAAGCTCAAAATATTTGTTTGCGTATAACTATGACCCTACACTAGTGGGAATACAAAACTCAAGTTCTGGATGGACTGTGCATACGACTAAACGGAAATCTTTGGCCGTGGATTATCTCAGTTTCTATGTCTCTGCTTGCAGCTAAATTGAAACATCACATACCTATGTTCGTACGTCGCATAGCTAAATATGGGTACCAACTTGTTAGCCTAAACAAGCTTAGGGATGCCCTCAATGGCAACAAACTTTCTTCAGGAGCACTGTCGCAATCAGTATTAACTTATTGATCACTAGGCCCAATAAGAGTTGAAAATGTTTAGTATCCGCCTTTTACAATCACCTATGTTGGTATAAAACTGAAGTGGACGGAAACTATAGCGTAGACAAAATACTGAACTGTTCCACAGTTTTGATCCATACCCTTGTATCTACCTTATTTCTGAGCATGAAATATCAATTTGCTTCATAAGTAACAAACAGGAAAAAATTCAATGTCATAATATTAACTTATTTTGATTTATCATTTTCAATAATTATTCTTTGTCATCGACTTAGGAAATAAAAATGTATTTAAAATTCTATTATTACCAAATTTTTGTGTATTTGTTGATATTTGACCATATCGTGAAATTTAATTTTTGGTGATGGACCTAGAAAATGATTATGGATTTTAAATTCCGTAAGTGCATACCGTTATTCACGTAGTATTCACTTTATTAAGTTCTTACATTAAGATGCTATCAATTTTTGTGTTTTCGTTGAGATTTCAAATTACGTGGTATTATTATTTATTATGCGGTTTTTCGTCAAGGGCAGTACCTTCTGTAATAGATGGATTAACACCTGTAGTTTCTTTTGTTGAACAAACGTTGTAGGTCGTGCAAGTGGGCGATGCTTGCTGGGGTTTGATGGATCGATTCTATCAATAAGATGTGAAGCACGTGGTGTGAGTCAGTTCCACAAATCATCTCTCAAAGCTGCGTCTAATGTGTCATCTGTAAGTGACAAGTTTACTACTGCAGTCCGTACAAAACACCCTCCCCCTTCGAACGGAGTCGATATTGGAGCGATCACACTTCAAACTGAATCCCAAATGAAACATCTCGTTGGATTGTCCGGGATGAACTACAACGAGAACGTGGTCATTTCGCATTTGCGCGCTTTTTGTTGCTTTCAAGTCATGTAGGTAGTAGAGGCCAGTTGAAAGATGGGAATAAGTCTACCAAGTTGGGTGGGGAGTACAGCTTCCACACCTAATCCATGAACTCCAACATAAACCGATCTTGAGAAATCAGTATTTCAAATATTGTGTGTTATCTTAAAATATCAACAAAGGTGAATCAGGTCACCTATGAGCCTACTCACCCATCTACACAATCGCTGTGCGTTCAGAAATCTCAAAGTTTCAACTGTATCAACCAATATCAGGTTAGATTATCTGCGATGGTTACTGAAACTAATCGGAACGAAATGATTAAGAACAACAACTAAATTTTAGCGAACTTGGATCAATTATAGAGCGTGAGAAATCGACGTTTCGGGAGTTTCACGTTCACACATACACATATGTTCCTAACCATCTGATGGAGATGGAATTGTTAAGGATTCTCCATGAGGTTAACAAACATAACGATGTCATTCAAAATTGGTCTCTTAGTTTCGAAACATATATCGTGCCAATTGATTGCAGTTTAACGCACAAGCAATAGTTAGTACTCAATCTCTCATAATAAAATTCGCAGGACTTTGTTCTGAAACATGTTTCCAGTTCCATCCCACCAACATCTCAAACATTAAACAAAATAAGTCTAACAGATCAGAAGAAATCAATTTTATGATAATTTCACGTTTGGCCTTGCTCACACAATGTTTTTGATCGGAGTAGAGATAATTGTGGGGGCCGTCAAAGAACTAAACCGCATTTGGATGTTTCATCAGAATCTGCAAAAACGTCTTGCACTAACATAAAAATTCGATAGTAATAAACTCAAGTTTTAACTGTTGTTATCTACAAACGGGCTCCTAAAGCCTTGGTGTTTCATTTTATCACATTGCGGAGATACAATAGCACAGCATATACTAAGTATAACTAAGAAAAGTCTATTTATTCCGACACAACACTGATAGTAAACACTAATAGTAAACTAATAGTTATCTCCAAGAAAATTATGTTAGCTGAGGGAACATCATAACACACCTACAAAAGGAGTTTCTATGTTGGTCCGTGCGCAACGAAACTTCCAAGAGTCCTACACTCTGACCCGTACATTCCCAATACACTACATCAAAATCGATTGAAAACTCGATTAAGTTTGTAACAAGGATTTAACTTGGGCGCACGCGCAGCAGCTCTGGCCCGATCGAATTGAGATAGTGGGACCTCGAATCAGGGCGAGATATGACCACTGGGACGTGAGAAAATTATGTTGGGTGGAATTTACTATTGGGCATGCACAGAATGATGTATTGATTTGTGAGCAATGCAACTTTCAGAGAACCATTTACAGCTTAATTCGCGCATTGCCTGCAAACCACAATACGAGTGGGAATTTTGATTTTTAGAGAAAACAACATTTTCAGCTCCCTGAAGTGAAAACAAAGCCCCTAGGTATGTCTTTTTGTTACATTTAGATTCGAGCGCGAACACACATACACTAACTAACACAAGAAACAAACAAATCTTTTTGTTATATGACAAACTCGTTGTTGAAGCTTCACGTGCCATTTTGTAATGACAATGTTGCTGTATGGAGTATGATTTATGTCCTTTCTGTTTATCATTTTAAATATAAAACTGATACGGGACCCGCTACAGCCCAACTTGCCTTTTTCCAGAACAATTCCGGTGTACTACAGATATTCAGGTGAATTCAGGCCTTCATTAATAGGATCTGAAGTTTAATCTAATAATTTTCACCGTAGTGGAATTGCAATGGAATTGCAATAATTATATTCTTGTTTTCTGCGGATAAGTAATTTCTCTACATCTTCATTCTACTGTCGTATTTATGTTTCGCTTTTAATCTTTTCCGCCTCATCTCAATTTTTTCCCTCTTTTTATTCAAACATCCCTTGGAACCAATATAGCAACAATGGACATTTGACAGCCCAGTGCGGTCCGTTAGCGGGGCCGAAGGGGGGGATTTGAATGATTATGTTTTTAATTAAAACCCCGAGCGCTTTTCCCCTTGTCGAAAACGCCGACTTGAGTTTGGGAGAGGGGGCCGTGCACCAGATGCTCTGCATTCCTCAGCCGTGCGAGCTCAACAAATAACAGAGCTCCCCCATCTCTTCCCCGTTGACCCCCCTCCGATGAGAATATTTGAAATGGGTAAGCTCTCTGGAATGCAAGAATTGTCAGTCTTTTCACATCAAACAAACTGTGGCGGAAATCATCATTCCTATCCGCCCCTCCGTGTTTTCAACATGCCAAAGAATTTGTTTCCTTGTTCGCGTTTTTTACTGGAAGGTCAATCTATTTTAAAACAAGATTCCAACCACATTTTATTCTTTAGAGAGATCTTGCAAGACTCTTTGTCTTCCATTCAAACATAGGGTGAGATTGTTGTAAGTGCAAACCTGTACATAACGACAAAATTTACGTGTGTATTACGATACCAGCACTTCATGTTTCAAAAAAATTATCCATTGACCTCATTTGATTAGCCGCCATGATAGATGTCAAACACCTTCAATTTACACTTTGAATATTTCAATTTTGCTCCACTGATATCTGTGATTGTGTACGTAAGTGCCGGATGACGCACGGAATCTTAGCGAAAACCTAAATGTTAAAATCCCTCCAAATTATTTCACGGAAGTTGATTATCTGTATTGGAATCTAGAAAAAATCACTCATAAATTTATACTGGATGTAGTCTGTAGTACATGTTCTAAACTCAGCAACTCGCACCTCTATATTTTGTTCTTGCGTTCTAGATAACATTAAAAGTACCTCATTTACATTTGAGGAGCTTACTTTCAAAAAGGCACATATCCAAATCTGGGAGAAAACGTTTTTTTCTCAATTTTCTATCTCTGAATATGAGTTGAATCAGATACCCCTATCATTTTCGAACAAAACAGAACACATCCACGTCAATTCCGGGGCTAAAGTATGTGTTTGCATCGAAAGGTAACAAATCCGATTACATTTTGTTCTGTGCGATCAAAATGGCACATATCCTCCGAATTTCATCAGGCGATAATCAAAAAGGCACGTATCCAAAAAGAAGCATTGCGCCTTCGTCTTGATGAATATTTTAGACGGCAGGCATGACAAATGGAAATATGGAGTCAGGTAAAGTTTTCAATAGAACCTACAGAATGGAGAATGAATTCTTTCTTTTTCAAAAAGGCACGAATCCACGAGTTTTGATCAAAAGGGCACATTTCCAAAGTGAAAATGGATATACAGCCTCAAGTTTTGGATATATTTTTGCATCTTTATCTTGCCTTCCCACACGTTCTGAGATAACATCTTAATCTGCAAATCGTACTGAACTCATTTACATTTCACCACGTTACATAGATTAGAAATGAAATTAGCCATTAGGATTCTTCAGATGATCGCTGTGTCTCCATACCTTGTAATTGACTTCTTTTTATCCCAAAGACAGTTAGATGAATTCGTCTTGAACATAACTTGCAAACACCAACCTTCACCAGTCTCTTTGTGCAAAACAGAAACTGATATAAAAGTACACACAATAGTGCGATTTACATAGAACTGCGACTCTACATAGAAATCCAAGAATTGAACAACTGAAATTTAACGAAATAAAATAAAACACCCATGTACCGTCATTTCTGATGAACATGAAGCAGTTCAAATGGACTCATTCGGTTCCGTGAAGGGTCGCCTATCAATAATATACGATATTAAGATTTTTTTTAAATATACCAGCCCTTCGATTTTTCACAATTTACGGATGACTGAGAGTCACGCAGAGAATTTAGTTGCAATTAGATTTCCAAGCTTCATCTTTGACCCAAGCTTTATTAACTTTGGTTCAGTAGTTCTAGAGAAAAGCTCCAGGTAGAGGACGGCATTTGGGGGACGGATGGATTGTTTATTCATTTGTTGATTTTTGCAATCTACTTATCTTGAAACGTAGACCAACAACAGCTGAAAGCCTAAAGGTGTTTTAACAGCAACGTTTCACCTGTATCTCTGACATTCTATTTCTATAGACTCGGACACAAAACCTCTGACAGTTGGGTCAGGCTGCGGGTGCCGATAATGATGCAATATGTGTCAATTTAACTGCCTTTTTCCAAATATCTCCTAATATAAACGACATCATATTACCGTTACTAGGGAAGTTGATAATTTGATAGATTTTACGTCTACTCTTGCACAGGCTGAAGAGTTGACATGTGCATGAAGAAACTCACAGGCGCGACCACGTGCGGCCTAACCCTCACGTGTGGGTATGTACCCTAAAAATCTCATCAAGACTCTTTGGAAACTGTATAAATTGGGCTTGTTGCAAAGAACTCACGTATGCCCTTCATGAATCCGATTCGATACCATCGTGTTGAAATTGATTTAGAAACTGCTTAGGACTGAACTGTCCTCCTAACTACTGCTTGATAATTGTTGGTTTTTACGTTTGCTTATGAACAGACTGATTTACTGAGTTTTGAGCGATGAAACGTATCGTAGATTATAAGCAGCCTAATTAGAATAATTATTGAAAATCTCACCAGAATGAAAAGTAAAAACAAAGATTTGCGGACTCACTAAAATGTAAATGAAAGCGGGTTTTGATTTTGGATTAACAAAATTATGTCTTCCGAAAATGAAAACAATGCTTTAGCTATCCATTCAGAATCAAAATCCAAGAGGCACAATCGTTGAAAATTAGGTTCAATTATCAAGTGTGGCTAATTGATTCCTGGACACCGAACAGTAGATTACAGTGGAGAAACAACGCCTTATTGATTACCCTCTTTGGTTGTTTTTGTGTCTTCCCCCACTGCCACATGTCGAGGTAACCTCAATCCATTCAAGGCCGTAAAAAATAAGATTACCTCCGCCCCGTTTATAACCCCGTCCTCATCCATCTGTTTTGAAAAGGACCCTTCGGAAAGGTGAATTCTTTGGTTAACTCTCTCAGCCCTCCTCCTCCCCTCCGCCATCCTTACCAGTGACAGAAGAGCAAATAATCATAGGGATTCCGAGTGTATCATTGGGGAGAGAGGGATTATGGTAAAGATATATGACTGCAAGCTAATCCTGGGTTTAGTGGGGCTCCGGGACAAATTGAATGGTTTTGCCTCTTGGTTTACTTCCCCCAGTCCCTCATCCTTTTCCTTCATTCCTTGATACGTACTTGAGTGAGTATAACATTTATTTTGCGTTAGACCATCACCGAAATGCGTATTTTTGTTTCAGTATGTTACATACAGATATTGCATCGTTTTTCAATGCTTATCCATTTGGTTTCAAATAAACCAAGGAAGTTGTAACTTTCGAAGACATAAAGATGACTGCCGAATTACTTGAAAAGTGTAGCTCCATCAGAAAAGCAAACGAGGAACCAGGATTGATCAGCAAGCTTTGAACCTCAAACACAATTTTTCTTGAAATTTCTATTTTGGAGGGAGAAAATGCTTTCGAGTTGTTGCATTATAATTTTTATTCGGATAATAATACATTTATCACAAATATAAGCATAATATTAGCATCATTATAGTAATTGTTCAGCCAATTTCCAAGGGCTATGCTGCTTGGTTCATCCAGTAGCGTCGGTCTGGGATCCGTTCGCTTCTTCGCGAGGAGCAGTAGCCCTGAATGGCAACCATATAAAAGCTCTTAGGAACGTTCTGTTAATACCTGAGAGCTGTTAGGTTTCTGGTCATCCATTACAGTATCATGAAAGGAAAGCATGCCTGTGTTACCTGAGATACTGACCTCTTGTACCATTCACCTCACTAGGTGGTAGGTGAATTGCCTACCAAATATTAAAAATTGGATGATATTGCTTGAAGCAGTAATGTTGGATCCGGCAACACCGTTGAGGAAAGAAGATTTCTTCTATTGCCAGCACACGGTAAGGGGCCATGGGAACTAAATGGATAATGTAAATGCGTTTCTCAAGGGCACACAGCACTTACGAACAGACAGTGAGTGGCCGGAATAGGATGAAATCCACAATTTCGAATACACACCTGCATAATCCCTGCGTACTAAGGCTACCTAGTGATAAATCATCAACGTGAGTTCAAAACGATTTTCATTTCAAAATAAATGATAGAGTCAATTAATAGTGTGTGGATTCGTTAAAAAATAAGAAAATATAATTAGACACGTCTAGAGATGGTTAGGATTGTTTTAGGGAGGTTCTCACTCGCTTCCGAAAATACTTAAGGTATATAAAATCCGATGTCAAACTAATTTTTTTTTGGCTAGTCAATTTTTGTTGAAAAAAACGTATTTTTTTAAAAACCCACGTTTTTCAGCATTAAAACGTCAATTTCTCCACTAATTTCCAGCGTAAAATGTTTTTAGATTAGACTGTTGGTAAACTAAAAGTTTGGCCCAACCAAACCAGCCAGTTTGGCGGCTTACACGTATATTTACACTTGGGATCACTTGGACCTATGAACGACTGACATAAATGGGGATTTTAAGGTTTTGAAAATTTTTCCTTTCAAGTTCGTTTGTCATCTACATTGCCTTTTCGAAAATCTCAGCTCTGGGAGATGGGAAATGAAACGCTATTTTGAATGGTAAAACAAATTTGAAGTTACTCTTTCAATTAAGGGAGTTATGGTAACTTAGAAGGAGTGCCCACATGGGGAGGGGGGAGAGCTGTGACGCACACTGCGTAAAAAAATTGGGGGGGGCTAAAGTTGATTGAAACAGTGTTTAACGTGACATTCAAAAATATATTACATCACTAGATAGAACGTAAATAATAATGAACCTAGTACCTAATTCATTTAAATATGGTTTGTTTTTCTATCTGAAAATGAATGAATGACAATGACAGTGCTCGAATATGGTCCGTGATTAGTTTTAGATAAAATAAGGGGTGCTTACGAGTATTTTTTTACATTTTTGTCTTGGGGAAGGGGTACTAACTTACATAGGGGGGGGGGCTGGTTTAAGGTTGGGGGGGGGGGGCACCCCTAAATTTAGTATGTTAAGGTCGAAAACTCAAAAAAAAAAAAAAAAAATCTTATGACCAACATAACTCGAAAAATAAACAAGATTAGAAAAAACTGTATAGGACATGTTTGATCAGAAATTGTCTTTAGAATCGGTACCTGACTAGTTAAGTTACTTAGATGTAACATATCACCATAAGTTTGCTGGTCTCTTTCCACTATCAAGATATCCAAGATAGCTAAGGCAGCAGACGACAAGGAAGTCGCTCGCCTCCCATCTTCCACTTGCCCGAACCTGACTTCAACATCTGCCCCCGAAACTGAATGAGAAAAATGGGCTTGGGGGAGCGGAATCGTTCGGGATTACACGGGAAAAGGCCCTTTGTAGAGCCACATCATCCGAGGCTCCCTCCCTCATCGGTCCTCTCTCTCCCTCGCCACGGTGTGTTGCTCTTAAATTACACTTCCCGTCTCTCTCACTCCCCTTGCGCCGTTTTATTTGCCGAAGGGTGAAACTTGTTCCCTTTTCTCTTCGACCCTTTGGGCGAGAATTTCAATTCAAAAAAATGCAAGGAGCGACTCCATTCTTAAAACATCGTCGTCCCATTGTGCACAGATTTTGTCTAGTATAAATAACTTTTCTTTGTTCATTATAAAAACATTATATTTCTTCACACACCAAACACTTAGCAACTTACTTTCAGCAAACTTTCAAAAATATTAGCTTGAATAAAATAAAATAGGCTATTAAAGCCGTTTCACATGGAACCCAACTTCAGAAGCCCTTTTGTAATTCTTCACATTTTGGAAGGGAATTTCAGACCAACTAGATTTTTGTCGAAGGAAACATTTAAGGGAGAGAAATCAAAAGGAAAATACTTGGAGTGCGAAATACTCAAATGTTGTATAGATTACGTATCCAGGTTACATACAGGTGGAATCCGCCCTGGGTTCGGTAAAAGGCTGACAAGGTTTCCCAGGAGTTGGGTTTATTATTTGTGATCGAAAAAAAAAAATTAACCCCTCAAAATTCATTGTTTTACGTTTCAAGAAAATATATTATCTTGAATAAATATATTTTTTACATATTATGTAGAATTCGAAAGTCGAATTTTAGAAAAATCCTTTCGCGAAACTACTGAACCAAAGTTAATGGAACTTGTATGAAAAATCTCAAATGTTCTGAACATGGTTCTGTACCACTGATATCAATCTTGACCGATCCTAAATGGTCAAGTATATCGAAAATATAAAAACTAGAATATCGAAAACTTTCGAAATAATACTAATTTTCATGTTCGAGACTTCCCTGCAATTCAATGAATCGAATGAGCCCACTCGGTCCGTTTTACGTTCTTGCCGTCGTTGACAGACAAAGGAACATCAATATGAGTGCGAACCTGAACGACTTTGAACATGATAAAAATCGACAAGTAAATTTTGACGTCTCAGCAGCTGGAAAATAGCTATGTCATTCACTTTTCAAGAGCTCCTTTTGAAATCTAGTTTACTATAACTTTTTTTTAAAAATAATACTGGACTAGTGCAGCATAGATAGTTAGGCATGGTTTCTCTCTATCTCACTAATTGTGAGTTATGGGTGTCCACCATTCGTTTTGATTACTCGAATTCTTCCTTAATCGACCTACAGTGAGAAAATCTAAAATGGAGCATATTTGAGACATCTCGAACACCAAGGTTTGAAGCCCCACTGCCCAGCTGAAGGGCCCTTGTGGATAATTTCTTCTGTACACGGTGCTAAAATTTGAAATGGAGGTATTTTTAAGCCACTTTAACACAAAAACAAGGTATGGAGCCGCCAAGTCTAAATATGAACCACAGACTACCTTAAATAAACACAGATAGCTGATTTACGTAGAAGGGTTATACAGAAATAACAAACCTTTGTGTGATATTTTGCTCGGTTTTTTTCCTTCTGAAAGAAACTATTTCTACATCAATTGGGAGAACCGTTCTCCAGTTATCAAGTTTTATTCCCCTTAATGCAGACAATTTTATGGTAATAACAAAATAAAAGGAAGATGGGAAAAGCTACATATTGGACACATTTCTCTTCATTTTGTGAGCACATTTTATTTGTAGCACAATAGAGTATAAAGAGAGAAAATTAAAGAAACGACTAACATACAAAAAATATTTTAAAAAACTGAAACGGGATCTTTCTAAGTCGATACCTAGTAAATGGATCATGAATCGCTCAATTCCTATAAATAGAACACAATTCATCAATAGATTACAATGAAGTTTAATAAATTAATTATGAAGTTTTTGCTGCACTTCCCCGAATAGTTTTACAAGATTTTGAAAAATTATTGAAGTTTTGTAATTTGGTAGTTTGATTTCATAGCAAGCAGGAGCACAGGTGACTACGCATTTTTAATTTCAACCCCCTTCCCCAGCGGCGGCAGTTTTTATTTGCGAGACGTAAATATCCCCCCTTTTCCAGGGCTTGGGGGACATGTAAAAGACCCAGTGGAGGCCACAGGTGCGGGATTCGAACCATTAAGTGCAGGCTCCCCAGGGCCCATTTTGGTGAAGTCAGGGCGACCCCAGTGTTTGGTTGTATCGGGACGCACCCACCCACCCTGCACGTCTGATCCAAACCCCCTTGAGCACCTCATCAATTAGCTGCCACAATCCCTCGACGCCCTGACGACCATTGACATTATGATGTATGGGCCGAGGCAAAGAGCTTTGATTTCGCTAACAATGTCACAACGAAGTTTGACCGTAAAGTAATGAAAACATTTCTTAAATACAGTATTGAATCAGGGGAAAAAATCCCCATTGTTTTGAAATCACAAAAACAAAATATTTGAAGAACTAAAATCTCCGAAGCAAAAATAGTGTCGATGATAATTTTTGTTGGGGAGTTGATACGGTCTCCAGGTGGTTTCCGCCTTTTTTTGGGATCTGGAGACCGGCAAAATGTTCAGTAAAAATGTATTGAATTAGGAGCGTCTTCTGCCAATTGCCGTTTTCTGATCTGTGGTTTCGTGATCCATCGGTTTCATATCTCTTGAGACACCTTTCATTAGAAGCATTTAGCGTGGTCAGTACGACATGACGTGTTCTCATCAATTCCTCGATCAGCTGTTCAGCTTGTATAAGCAGGAAATCGATACAAGGCAAGTCTTTTGGATTGGTCCCAATCTTCTTGGGAGACGTTTTGAAAAATTTTACTGAGTTGAAAGAAACTGTAATTGTAATTAATTTTCTGTAGAAAACTAAATGCACTTGAAACTTGAAGAAAATCTACAATGTTTCACAGCAAGGATGGACTTTCTCTGCGTGGTGTTCCTGATCAGTAAACGAAACTAAGTGGCACCAGTAACCAAAACAACCTCTTCCGGAGGAAGAGCAAATTGCATTTTTTCAGTGAGTCACAGTGACGCGCATAAGCGTTTCGGGGTTAAAACTTGAAATGCGAGTGGAAATTTTAATTTGGCAAAACATCTTTTTTTGACACGTGAAAGCAAAAACAAAGCTTTCGCCGCATATAGATATACTCGGAAGCAATCAAATAAAAGCTCTAGGCTGAGGCATTTTCATATTAACTAAGAAAGAATGAGAGTGAAAATGGGAAAAGATCTTCGGCTTCTATGTGTATTTTGGTGATGAAAGAGGGAATAAGAAGAAGAGCATCATCTCGTGAGCTTCTTTGTCCACATCACTTACGGTTGAGAAACTCCATTCAACGCCCATCCGACTTCTGGCTCCCTCTGCTAACACCTACTGCAACCTTTCAAAGGCCTTCTTGTTTTCTGAAATCCGCCTTGAGTGCTTACATGATCCAGGTAAAATGTTGTTCTGATGGCATACTAAAAATAAGCGTCACCCTTTTGATATGTGGTGCACCAAATATCTGTGGGAGATTTTGGATTATTCTAATTTTCGGTCAGATTCCAAGTTTTGCTAAGTAGTATAATTTTCTCCCCACTGAATATGTGGTTAGATCAAATTTGCCTATTTTACAGGGGACCGTTGATAAGATTTGAAATGTCAACTAAAATAAGGATTTTGTTGCAGAAAGTTGAAATTTGGAATGAATCATTATAATGTTGCTGTTACAACTTGAATTCGGTTCTGTTTATCAGGAATGAAATCTTAAATGCCACCGTCAATTAGGAATGAGATGTTGACAATATATTCACCAACTGTTTGGCTCATACTTGCGTATCAGATGTTTCGTGAATGACACTCTTGGTTTTGGAGTCACTCCCAAGTAAATGTATTCATTCACGATGTCCACTTCTGAATCTCCGTAGCTCCGATGATCCCCCATGCCAAGTCTACCAGTATTCTGAAATATCATGGTTTTGGACTTGGACATGTTGACAATCAGCTCCCACCTACAGCAGTACTCCCTAAGGGCATCTATATTCCTTTGCATTTCCTTAGGATTCTCCGCCGGGATCACCAAGTCATCAGCATACATAAGTGTGCTCACCTAACTGCCTCCATCATGATACCAATGGGCAATTCCCCACCAGGTCGTTTATGAATATGGAGAATAGCAACGGACTGGAGTGGGCAGTATAGAGCAATATAAAAATACTCCCAAGAGTATTAAGGTGACTATAAAAAATACCACCTAGGAAGGTGGGAAATAAACACTCTCCCAAGAGTAGGAAGGGGACTGTACAAAGACTGCCTGTGGGCAGTCTTCATGAACTAATTACAAATGTTCCTTGTTTCTTGAATTTTACCCGTAGGCTTTAAGCAAAAGCATCCGAGGGCCCAAAGGCCCGAAGGGGCGGGATTTTTATTCCTAGTCAGCAATTCTTCCTCAGACTTAAGGCAGAACTTGAACTTCCCACAACCCTCATCCTTCTCCAAATCAGCTAACATGTCTGAGCTATGATAGCTGGAAGTAGTATCAATTTGGGTAATTTCTCAAGGTTTACTTAATTTTATCAATTAAAACAACAATTAAAAAAGGTTTCATTTTGTTCATGTAGCGGCATCCACTATCGTCTTCTTCCTGGTTTCTTTTTATTTTTCTTCTATCATTTTGGTTTATTATTCAATAACAAACCATTGCAATAGCTCTTGAAGAAAAAAATTGTAACCCCCCCCCCCCCCCGAAAATTTCATGGTGTAGAATCCAAATCTGCAATAAAAATTTTCCGTCCGTCCGCCTTACGCAGTACTGGAGTCTGAAATTTTCAGGAAAAATCCATGTTGGTCCGAAAACGCCCCAATTCTTTAGCCAGCTCTCTCTCTAATTTTAAAGTGCCCTTTGAGGGTTGTCAAAGTTTTGTAAAATCCCTAAAAACCTCCAAAAAAAAAACCAAGGCGGCATAAATGTGGACTTTTTTCAAGAACTTTCCATGACGAATCGAATGAGCCCCTCCCCAGGTCTGTAGCTCAAACTACTCCCGATGTATGGCATGATCTTATGCTGCCAACATTTGCATCCACATTCACTACATCACTGGGTTACTGCGATCAAAACAAAAACAACAGCGTTTTTATTTTTTTTATTGCAGTAACTTAGTGATGTAGTGAATTTGGATACTGGAGTGAACCCCTAAAAGGGGTTATAGCCGATACACGGGTTGAAGCATTCTGATATGCATGAAACGCTGCAAATTCTTTCACTGGGGTTTATTATTCAATTTCATTCATTTGGCTTGCATTCATAATTTGAATTTCTACTAAGCTTTGGAGTGTGCGTGTTTCACAGGTAAAAGAGCGATTATTGAATTTCAGGAGATATGCATAGAGCGCTTAAATCGGTTATCAACCAAAATACCTATTTGGATTGATCAGTTGATCATATTTGTGTGCCTCCTGAAATTCAATAATCGCATTATCACCCGTGAAACACGCACTTTCCAAAGCGTAGTAGAAATTCAAATTATGAATGCAAGCCAAATGAATTAAATTGAATAATAAACCCCAGTGAAAGAATATGCAGCGTTTTTGAAGAAGGTGACCACCGCACAATGTAATTAATTTTATCTGCCGCTACAAACTGAATTCGTCCATGCATGGTCGGTGCTCGATGTTTGGCGATCGCGAATGTATGGGAAGGCTGCTTTTTCAATGGCACCCCTCGAAAGCCAAATAATCGGTATTTAACAAATATTCGGAACTGGCTAAATACTTCTTGTGTGTTCGGGCTATTGACACCAAATGTTGGGATTGTTAATGATTTCCGCCTTACCTGTATACTTGAGGTCCCCTATCTTCTTGTCCATCTGATACTTCTTGTCGGCCATTTCCCCTTCCGAGTCGTCGACCTTGAAACCGAACAAAGAGGAATAATGAATTAATTACCGTTGCGGCTAGAGTCTACGCTAGTTTTTCAATTCAATTCCAACTTGTAAAATTTTATAGTGAGTTTTTGTTTATTGATAAAAAGTGCTGTGCTTATCATGTGTAACAAGGAGGAGATGGAGTGCCATAGTTACTCCTTCGAAGGGTTGACGCGATTAGCATGCAACACCCAGAAGATGACCTTGAAGCTAAAGACCTTCAAATATGTGCTCAGATCGAGCCATAAGATCAGATCAATATTGTTGGGAATAATGAAGGGAATCTCATGTATGCGCACGCGCTGAGGATCGTCATTGATTAGGGTAGGTTCAACTCCAATAAAATACCGTAGAAATAGTGTGCATGTTGAGGGATCACAAAGATACGTTACACGCAAATCTATTAGCTTAAGAAGACATAATAACTGTAAAGAAGATTGGCGATTCCATTTACCCTCAAGCAGCTTTCAGACTTTCCTTGGGTGTACGAGTTAAGGATCTACCCAATTACCTTTTCAAATGATCGGGAACGCGAGCGTTCAAATTGTACTGGGTGGTAGGCATCAGATGGTAGGCATTCCCAATACTTAAGATAGGACCTTCTCAATTATTGAGATATGACCTCCTCCCCTTGGAAGCAGATAGGTTCCTATCCTAAGCTATATTACAGCGTTGAATAATTATATGTTTCAATGCTCTATTATAGAGTTGAAGAATGATTCTGTTGAATGTGAGCGATTTATTTTAAATTTTCAATAAATAATTCAGAACTGAATAGCTATCTTCGATCAGATATCACTGACAGATCGTCCAGTATCAGTTGTAGTAGCGGGAAACTTGTGCCACCCAACAGGTTTATTTATGCATCGGTTATTTTAATAATAGCGTAGACATTAATGACAATATTGATTGTCAATGACTGTATTCAGGAAAATGTCATCTGAAACAGTCATTGCGTCTGATTTGAGTCTATCCCAATCATATTGGAACAACCGTGAAAGATAATACCCTAATCTTTGGGCACTAGGAAGTTGACTTCAATCTTTGAATAATCTTTTGCCTTACTATGGGCCTTAATGATTTTCCTTCTTTGGGAATTTTTAGGAAAGGAAACGTTCGCCAGGAAATTTGAACGTGGGATTGTAACTGAAGATCAGAGTTCGAGCGACAACCCTGAAGTCAATCAGAAATTTGAGAATAAAGAAGGAGGAATGAAAAATACCATTTTAAAAATTCCTGGTTGACCGAAGTGTGTATTTATGTAACAAGGAATTATTCCTTGAACCTTCTGGAGACCCTCGATCGTTACGTTCCTTTTGGAAAGACCCTCAAAAACTTTCTTGCACATGATCAAAACTGGAAAATTATCAAGCAAACCTAAATCCGGAATTGTCAGCTATCAGTAGATCGTTCGTATACGAATTTTACTCAAATCATTCGTGATCAGGGCGCTTCCATTTATTGATATTTGTATTTTATATTTATTGTCTATATTCATTCCGTTTTTTTAGGGTAGTCTTATTTATTTCACAGGGTTTATCGATTATATAATGTCAAACAACATATATTTTAACCGCATTCATGTTGACGCATTTTTTCTTTTAAAGGCTACGAACCTTGCCCGTTGAAAGTTTTTGACTCCACTTTTGAATTTTGCGTCAATAGAGGATTGAAATGTAAGGATTTTAGGTTCACCTAAATTCGATTTGCCATCTGTTACTCAGTAACGAAATTCAATAATTCATTATTGAGAGAAAAGCGACTTGCAACAACGGACATGATAATGTTTATTACATTTTTTAATGTTTCGTAACTTGAAGCTCGAAGGTGGTTAATAAAATGAGCTTTATAGTCTGCTTCAATAGTATTGTTGAATATAATAAACCAATTTGACCCAGGATTTGAAGTTAAATCAATAGGAATGTGCGCATGCGGCTTAATCCATTTAGGGAACAGTAATGGTGGATTGAGGATGTAGAGGTCGATTGGGGGCGAGAGGGTGGAGAGGAGGAGAGGGGGATGAAAAGCGAGAATAGGGGAGGTTCCTGAGGGGCGGGAAATGGGTAAAGGGGAGGTTTCGGAGGAGTGGGAAATGGGTAAGGATGAGGGGAAAATTGTTGAAAGAGACATCGGTAGAGGTGAAGAAGGGGGGGGGGGGGTTGAAAATGGGTGAAGGGGTGGAAAATTGGGGTCAAAGGAGGTTTAACAATCGAAACAGCGAACTGTCAGGTTCCGAACGGAAGGGCAATGTTGCCACAGATCTGATATAATTTGTCGCTCGTCAAAATCATAATGGTCCTCTCTATGAATAAAATTCGTTCGTCTTGTATGCCCAATTACCGTGTAATTTTATTGAAGTTAAGTGCATTTTTTTGTGCAACGAAAGGGAAAATACGATCCACTTTGGGGTTACATCAATTATTCAATATTGAAGACAATAATTCATAAAGAGTTGCTGATATAATAAGTTAAATGTCATCATGCATAGATTTAAGTAATAGTTCACTCATTTTTTTTTTTTTTCTGGATTAACGAACTGTTGTATGAAATGTATGAATGAAATGGTTGTGTGTTGCGAATGGACATTGACATTATTCTGAAACGGTCATATTTTAAATTAAAAAGCATTGAGAGTGTTAAGGTTGTGTGGGTTATGTAGGTCGTGTTCAGCGTTGTGAAATGGGTGGTAGGTACATGAATAGTTTTGTTCTTTTGTGTGCTATCATTTGACGTAACAATTTGAAATTTGTCAACATTTGAAGAGGAAAATTTGAGCATTTTTTCACCTCTAAAAACGATATCAGTACTCACTATCGAAATCTGCAGGCGAGAGGTAGGAGAGGTGGCGAGTGACTGGGCGAGCAGAAGCGAAAAGCGGTCCGTATCGAGCGGGTCAGGCCCTTCGGAATGTAGGGCAGGGCAGCGCCGCCCCCGAAGGGCTACGCCCCCCTTGGGTACCGCCCCCCGCGGAGCCCTTAACGGGGCCCCCCTGGCGGATCGATCCCCAGCGCTCCCCCTCACCCAAGGGGTTCGCCCTTCGTCCCCTTTACCGCCGCCTCCACCGCCTCCGCGAGTCCTTTTCGGGGCCCCTTCCCACGTGCTCCCTCATCTTTGTCTCGGAGGAAGCCGCCGCCGCCCCCGCGGTATTAGCCGTGTCAGCTGTTATAGCCTCGCTACCGTCCCAACGTAGCCTCGAGCAATTAGGGTGATTATAGCGGTGTACCAAGCCGGGAAATTGCTTGTAGGTGTAATCTCAACTTTGGTTCCACCGTAATTTTAAACTTGCGGCTTACTCCAAAGCTTAATGAAACTTTTACCATGCCAATGTAAACATTAATCTACAAACTATATCTAGCTAACTTACCAACTGTAAACACTCCCACCTTGTATGAGTAGGTAAATGTCATTCAGTGCAAATAATTACACAAAGATTTATTACTCATCACCGTTATATTATGACTTGACGTTATATTATGACTCGAGTTATTTTTATTAACCTTACACCACTAGAAATGCAGATGATTCTTCAGGAAGGCTGTATTGTTTTCTGGATCTATTGTATTTCACATTCACGATGTTCCGCAACAATACAATGTTTTCTTCAGGGGTACATATATTTCAGAAATGTGAAAAATACACCTCAAAAATGTGGGAATGCGGGTAATTATTATCATCAGTAACTAATGCGCGTCACCTCAATAATTTCAAAGTAAAAATGCAGAAAATTATACAGAAAGGTTTATTATTACTGTATTTGATAACCCTTCTACTTAAATCGTGGGCGTGTCCATTTCACGTTTAAAAGTGGAGTCATTATATAATTAACGAACATCAAACTGATGTTATTTCGAAGGTTCCAGATAATCAGATTTGACCCTCTGATTTGATCTTAAGGTTGGTCAAAATTGATGCTGGTGGTTCAGGGACATCCGCGGCTCATTTGTGATTATGTTAGTTTTTGTAGTTTTGGTTCTGTAATTTCGTAGGAAAAATGTTATTTTTTTCGTTTGATTCAATTTTTGGATCTTTGCATCATGAAATGTAAGTCCAAATAATTTTGAGGGGCAGATAACATTTTTTCAAGGTCGATTGCAAAGGATCATTATTTTATAATAATGAATCGAAAGAACGTAACAATTGATTGGAACAACATCAAAACCTGGTCCAAAACAAATAAAATATTCACCAAGAACAAACGTTTTAGAAATTCAAGTTCCTGAAAATTCTTGATCGCTTACTCCATTTCGAAAACAAGTGCTAGAAGGTTTCAAACTTTGGAACACTTTTGAATTTGATCAGATACCTAATGGTACTTAGGGACAACTTTGCAATACCAATCGATTTCATAGAGAAATACTGTATGTACTGTTTAAATACCATCTCACTTTTGTAACAATTTTCCGGATGTATTATTTTCTGGTTCATAATTTTCAACAATAAGCCTTCGTACTTGTGTAGCAAAGATTTTTTCATAAATCCCTGTCAAACTTTATCATTTTATGTTTCAAGGTGCGCAGACTCAAAATCTGACATGTACGGCCTGTAAAACGCCTTAAAATTGGTGTTAGAAGTCCATTCCTTTGCACTTTGGGTGTAGTCCGCCAGATCGGCTCACACAAATAGATGCCATAGGCCAAAAACAGATCAAAAACGTGGTTTTGGGGGGTTTTCACTGACATAGTTGAGTAGGGTGTGATTCCCTTGTATTTTTAGCGGTAGTATTTATTAATAAAATCTAATGCGATAGGTTCAGATAGGTGGGCATTATTCAATAGAATATAATTGCAATTTCTGAACCCAAAAGTGACGCTTCAGCCGTACTGTGACACGTGTTATCATTTCGAATTAATTTTGTACGCCTAATCAATTGCGATGGGTCACAGATCGGTTCGAGCTCATCTCTCTAGGGGTGAAAATGTTGAAAATTCATAAATCCCGATTGGCTAATAACGCTCTGTAAAATAATTTGCAGCGGTTCCACATTATACCGTTCAAACTTTTGCTTCCCTGTTACGGTCCAAAAATATGCGTACCTCTCTGAGTTCGAACTCCAGTCCTTACTTATAAACGGAAATGTCCTTTTAGTTGCAGGACTCTAAGCAGCTATTGAGCTACGAGGCCGATTGTAATCAAACCTGTGGGCTACACTCCTTGAATGTAACATATTTTATCCTGCATCAGCCATTTATCACGTTTTCATTTCACCTTCTAACACTTATTATTTGTTATTACTATTGTAGTCGAGAATGAATTGTGATACCATCTGTGATATGTTAGTGTAGGAATCTAGTATATAGGTAAAATCCGCGATAGGCAGGGGAAGATAATCAGTACTCGCCCTGTCTCAGCCTTATTATTCTCTCCTCAACAAGACATGGACCTAGCAGAGAATGACATCCGATAATGGGAAGACCACAAGTTATAAGAAGAGGTGGAAACCTAGGTGTCATTAAGAATGGGGCTGATGGTGGTAAGACCACAAGTTAAAAGAAGAGGTGGATTAGTACCTAGGCGTCATTAATGTCCCTAACATGCATTTTGGCACCTCCACGTGGTCCATCCCGGGCACACTCCATTTAACGCCAGATGGGACAGGACGTTATCATCAAGAAAGAGTGAGGGAAGTCCACCTGCTGCACACGATAAGTCCTGCCAGATTGTATTGGGCCAGAATGGCCCCAGAAACAATCGATCCCACTCTGATACAGCAGGTCATTACTAATCACTTTAATGACGTCGGAATCTATCCAACATTGTTACCCCTCATTTAGTGATAATTGGCAATGTTTTCTGTTTACTTTTTTTTTCATTTTACTGTTTAGGATTCAGTAAGATGTTTGTTGATCGATCACAAAATTATTAGAGGAAAAGCCAAGGTCTACTTGGGAATAAATTCAGCTCGAGAGAAATGTGAGAAAAGCGGAACTGCCTAGGGGCGGACTGATATTGACAAATACGAACCCTGTTGATACGAACTTATTTTCTCGGATCCGAGCGTCGATCCCCATTTCCATTGATATTGCGGCGAAGAGAAGAGCGATGGGAGGCCGACAGATGGAAAAATCTTGATATTACCATCACCAACAGCTGGAGGCACCAAACTCAGCCACCATCCTGCGCGGTACCCATAATTTAAAACTGTCCGAAGCGAATATTAGTCAGAAATCACGTCAAACTTGTCAATCAATCTTTACATTTAATTCCGTTTAATTAACTGGAGTGAGATAATGGGTTATCGCTGCCATTTTGATGAACGGTTTCCTTTTTTTAGGACGTCCATCTGAAGCTTACACCTTTATTATTTCATCGTTCTTCCCCGACTAGCTTAACAATTTAATGATTCAGCGCGGTCGAACCACTTGAACCTGAGAAAATGGTGCTTGGTAGATTCAAAATTTTTACTAGCTCAGAGCGATGAATTGAATTGAGGTTATTTCCATCATAGTGGACCATCTACGTTTAACCCGCAAATTCCCTGAAAATGTCTTAAAAACCCGATGGAAATGCTCGGAATTGTTACATCAGCTACTGATGATACCATCAAGTTGAAATTGATATGAGATTTATAATCTCGATAAATTTAAAAGGAAATAAAATATGGAAATCAGAAGAACAATTCAACGGAAATCTTAAACAATAAATCTACTTATTTATTGTTTCATATACTTAAGTCGAATGAACATTAAGCGCATCAAACAAAAAAAGAGAATTTAGAACTCAAATAATCAACTTAATATTTAAAAATTAATCACTAGGAATGTTAAGACCGCAATACGGCAAGTTATACTGCAAGGAATAGACTGGACAGCGCTCTAAATTTATTGTTATTGTTTTGCTTTGGAGTTTTTAGAGATTTGGCTAACAAATCGATTCCAGACGAATGGGCAGGGCGGTAGGTTAAATTTCTGGTAACGCTCGGAGTAAAGATGGAATGTAGTCCTCCAAAGCCACGAGTTTGGGAGGTTGTCGGTAGGTACATGAAACGGTACGAGACGTAGAGAAGACCGACGGTGTCTTTTCTCCAGCCACGAGGTCAGTCATAAATCGGAGTGCGATTTGTTTCTTCTGCAGGAACAAAGAATATCCAAGAACGGAGTCTCCAGGCTCTCCGGCAGGACTAAGAACTAGGCTTGTCCAATGCCTACAAGCAATTAAATTGATTTTGACAACGAAAAATGAAGATGTAGAGAAAATGGTGGAAACAGAAGATACGGCATACGAAGTTAATTTTAGCAACGCAGATCATCAAGTAAAGTAAAAAAGGAAAACACGCCGTTTCTTTTCACGCAAAACGGAGGTTATGGGTTCCGCAATGTTAACTTCCATGATGGTGATGATCAACAGGTAGCATGGACCTAAGAGACAAAAGTTGAGTAGTTGGTATATGAGAATGAGTTTGGCGACTAAAACGGGTAAAGAGTAATTTTGCCACCACAAGCGCTGTCGGAATTGCTCTCTAAAGTTTCATGTCACAGATTATACTACAGCCTTTCCCGGACTACCCTAAAAATTTGATCCCGATTGCACAACTAAAACCTGAGACAAGCTTGGTGGATTTTACGTTTGTGCTTGCGCTGGCTGATGTACTGATTTCAAAGCCACCCTCACATTTCCTGAAAACTCCATCAAAATCGGATGAAAAGTGTAGAGATTAGGGTTGTCATAAGATTTTGTGGAGATACAGTCGTGGCTGTTGTTCAGAATGGTCTAAAAGGCAAAATACGAGTGAAAGTTTTGATTTAGAGAAAAAAAATTTCTTTCACCGCTCAACAAAACTTCTGCTACGTGCACGTAGACTCGGAAGCAAAATTATGTTTTTATGTACAAACATATTGGTAAGTAATATGTGAATTACTGGAATTTCCTCAAGTCCAGATTTTAGACGTCACTTTTAAGCAAGATTTCGTCTTGAAAGGGATGCCTATTAGAATAGATCCACATGGGTGTGGGGCAATACGAACAAAAAAAAGCAACCCAAACAGAAAGAATATAAAAAAAAACTCAATACGAATCTCGTTTCCAGGCCATTTTCTGACCAAATCCGTAAAAAAAAAAAACTGTAGGTGTACGATGTGTGTACACATGTGTTTTGGAATGTGAGTGTATTCGACAAATTTCGATGATCCTGCACAGCCTTGCAATTCTTAACCGATTTTCATGATTCTTTTTCGGGTGGATCTCAATTTCACTCTAGTTGTTAAAGGAAAAAAAAAAAAAAACTTTCGAAGAGTTTCGAATTTCATGACTGAAGAGAGGAAATTTAAAACGTAATGCCGAAACAACATGTTTTTATCTAACAAATTTTGTCGATGCTACTTAGGTCATAATTGTCAACTGATTTTAACTTTTTGTATTTCGTTCGATCCCAATTTTATTCCAGTTGGGCCACAAACCTCGAAAAGTTTGTTTTTCCGAATGGTTGGGGGGAATAAAGGGGATAATAGCCTTTCAATCATCGCTCAAACGAGGATTGTCGATCGTTTCATATCATTATTTTTATTCAATTAGGATTGATTGGATTTTTTCACGGTTTTTAAATTGTTTAAAAAATTTTGTTAGATTCTAATTTTCGTCTAACCAACCTCTCTCGTGGAAGAAACCTCAGAAAGGTTGAATATGATATTGGAAAGGGGTATAATTGGTTGATCCATTCAAGCGCTGCTCATAATTTCTAGGTTCTTCAGCGGATTTTATATTTTTATTTTTGGTTCAATTAAGAATTTCGTTCTGGATTTTGAAGCGGTTTGTAATTGTTAATGAGTGTGATCATACGAAACCCAGAGAAAGTGAAGTCTCCGTAATGCTCACATCACTTACCAATCTATTTCGTTTGTACATTGAAAATAAAACGACACGTACATGTCTATCGTTTCTAGGAATAAAATTCAAGAGAATGAATGAACGATTGAAAGTACATTTCTATTAACAATCCAAACGCAGTATTTACAAATAATCCGATGGTTTAAAATTACATAAAATTCATGTTGAAAAAGGTTATTTAATAACCTTTGTTTGATTCGTAAAGGAACTAGCTGCATTACTCACTGCAAGACTTTTTTATTTTCCACTGCTTTTATCAACTAAAAACTAGCTACCGTCGACATAAAAATAAGCAAATACTCTTCTTCCATTCTCGTGTAAGGCTTGAGACTCTCTCTTGGCCTTGGAAGTTGAATTCGTGTGAGATAGGTAGGTACTATATTTACCTCCATGCTTGATGGCTAAACCAACCAGTATATTGAAGTGTCGCTTTCTCAACATCCCAATGCAATCAGATATGGCAGATTTTTATGAGGGTTGGGAACTTGGCCAGAAAATGAAGAATGTCTTATCGAGTACCAAAAGATCTCGTGCTTCAAAGATCTATCGAGTACATATAACGGTAGCTATTTACCCTGTCACGACTTCCTGATAGTAGGAATGATAGGTAGAATTCCTGCTCCGCTTAATTAGCTCGTCTTTCTCTTTCTTTACGAATTCAGCTTGGATGCTGTCCCATTAAGTCTTCAAAACGTTCGGCCTGTCCTCGAAGCAAGGACTTCTCCACAATTGTCATCCGCTCTTCTTCAGTCCTCCTGCCAGAAAACATTCAGTCGAATGTTGATTTCAGTCACAATCTATGGTAGCCTTTCTTACGGCAAACTGGACTATCTCAACACAAACATGCCAAAGCAATACTCTCGACAATACAGTGAACATATCCAGCTTCATCAACAGGATGTAGATTGGAGTTGTGGAGAACAGTCCCAAAACCGTCCTAATACAATTTTATTGGCTCTATTCTACAGTCAGGTGCCTAAGCACACTCTCACCTGGACTCCAAATAGCATGACGGATGCTACGTCCGCTCCGTAATAAAAAACTATCTGGATTCTGTGGGACCAAAAAATAAAAAAATTTCAAAAACCATTGATTCACCACTAAGTCCACCATATAAATCTTACTTTCTTGCAATAACTTACATATAAATTTATATTTGATTGATACACACGATCCTAAGCACAAAACGTAAGGTATTTGGTATTTTCAAAACACTATTAAATTGTCAAGGGTGGCGTGTTTAATTTTTTTTAAATCATTTTGTGAAATGTTATAAGGGGACATGTAGTAACAAAATTTATATTGCCAGAAAGCGATGATTTTTTTTAGAACAGTTTTTATAGAAGACAGATTGGTAAAACATAAATAAATAACAGTTTAATATTGAGCATTTTTCTCATTCATCACCACAGAATCTGCAGACCGGAATAAAATGCTGCAAATTATTACGCAGCGGTTAGTTATTTCTGTATGAAACATCAAGGCGGAGCGTAAGTTGGTATATTTTTATTGGAAACGTTTCATTCCTCTATGGGAACTTCTTCAGTCCTGTTGTAATGTAAGTATACCAGCCATCAATATCATCACCAGTTTCCCATTTATTTTCTCATGAGTCATCTTATATTAAAAAAACTCTCTCTAATATCCTTTCTTTTTTCTTCCAAGAATTAAGAGTGTAGTAGTTTTTCACATAATAGCATCAATCTAATTTCAACTGTTCTTCATGAGAAGTTTAACTATAAATATCCTCTCTTCTGGATTTCCAATGATAATCTTATATTACCTGTTTGGCAGATTAAGGAAAAAATTACAACAATCACATATATATGTTGTTGGATGGTGATGATATTGATGGCTGGTATACTTACATTACAACAGGACTGAAGAAGTTCCCATAGAGGAATGAAACGTTTCCAATAAAAATATACCAACTTACGCTCCGCCTTGATGTTTCATAAGAAAGTGGTCACACCACACTCCACAACCATGAATATTTCTGTATAGCCAGATACTTTCCAGACCTGATGAATCCATCATCGGCGAAACCAGTCGATTATTTACATAAATATATATTTATCTCCTAATTTTTTCCATCCCCAAAAAATATTATTTCTAGTTTGAGCAAAGGCTATGTTCGCGAACAATCCACATGGTTCCATTGAGCAGTTTTCTATATCAATTTCCATTTACTCCCAACATTATTTGTTACGTGAATCGGATTCCGTTGTAAAAATCTTGCTTGATTCATGATTTCAACTACCGTAAATTATTTACTGTGTACTACGATTTAATGGGAGAACGTTACAGTGCCATTATAAATTTATGTTGCTATCTCCCACGATATCCGCAATATTAGAGAATTATAGGCAGTAACAAAAGGAGAAGGTGCCTCAAAGACAAATCGTTAGTCCTCGACTCGGTAGGAGGTCGTGGGAAGGGGTGGGAAAGGGGCAACAGTTCAGCGAGGAAGGGGTTGGAAGGGGGTGAAGTAGAGTCAGTAAGGGTTGGGAAGGGGCTAAAGTGGATTCTGTGAGGGGTGGAGGGCTCTGGGGGCGGTGCCGCGCCGCCCCCACCGGATCCGCGCACTCTCCGCTCCGATCATTGATTTTAATTCGATGAAAGTCGCCGCCCCCGCACACGCCGACTGACTTTTCGACGGAGGCCCGAAAACTTTGACCTCGGCCTCCGCCACTTAATTGCCGCTCCGACCCCGTTTGTCAAGATGAATTTCATCTTTAATTTCGAAAAACAGCCGTTAGAAAAGCCCTCCGCCAAATGGGGTGAGCTGTACACACCCCGAAAATCGCAACACAAACATACAACTATTAGATATCCTAATTATACTTATTGGTTGAAAAGAACCAATACAATTATTTAAACTTATATGTGTGGTAAGCCAAACATTGGTTTTGTTAGATGGGTGTAGGGGGAGTAACAGTCTTGGCAGTCCCTCGTTTATTATTCTTCCCAGGACTTTCACTATTTTGACTCTTCAAATTATGACCCAAACAACCATTTTAATGGGAACTCTTTTATTTACAATCCCCCAACCAGTGTCCTGCTTGTTGTAATTCTGCTTCATGCTCTACATAATGCTAAAATCAATATTCAAAGATTCAGTGGACAATCAGAGCGATGCTGGTCCTTGCCTCTTTACATGATCCTCATGAAAGACCAAAAATTACTCAAGAATGATTCGTGATCGACATTCAGTGAGGAAACACGACATGGACCTCCATTGATACACCTTGAAGTTTATTACAATGTATAGAGAGGTACACTGATTAGCCGAAGAACACGTGTAGCTTACTTCATCTCCTAAATCGTTCTGCGGTGCTAAAACATGAAATTTAGCTCCTTTTAGACGCCTAGAAGACAATTACAATGAGTGGAGACACACTGGTCAGTTGAGCTAATTCTTTCGTAATCTATCCTTTCTTCCTAAACTATCAAGAGTGCAAGATTATTAAATGGAGCTCCTTTGATATGCCTGGAAGTGAATTGCATGATATGGAAACACACTCATCAGCTGAGGACACTGTTATTATTTTTATTTTGTATAAAAATTATTTTATTTGTTCTGTTCAATATTATTAGGTTTTATCTTACTAGTTTGTTATTTCTGTACTTGAATAACCCTTCTCCGTTAATCACTGATCTATAATAATATACGTAGTCTGTATTAAATCATCTAAATCGCCGCCATATCTTGTAATAGCTTTCTAGATGCAACAAAAAGAGCTCCATTTACATTTCAGCACGGCAGATTGACAAGGAACGACATCACCTGCAAGGATCCTTCAGCGGAGCCCTGTATCTATCTTGAAATTGACTTCAAGGTGATCCACAAGCTTGTATGACTTAGGCTGGAATATCACTCTATGAACAACAACCTTTGTACGAAACAAAAGCTTTTATAAAAAAATATGCAATGGTGAAAAATATATCTATAAGAAAATATTTATGTGGGCTTGAAATAGAAATCTACGAACAGAACAACAGAAATTAAACAAGATAAAACAAAAATATGCCTAAGTACATTTGTCCACAGAAAAGTTTTCAACTCGATTTCAAAAGAAACATTTGAAAACAAAATTCCATTGTAATTACACCTGATTCTATCCTCAAATGATCCTCAGAGATTTTTCCTATGTCCAAGCAAATTCGTATTCCCATTTGTGTTTACGTTCTTTTTTCTCATTCATAGTTCCATCTCCTAGGGCGAGGACCAGATGAACGGAAAGCTGTGAGCGGGCTCATTTCTACCAATAACAAACTAAACATTATTGATATTTCGAAAGTTTTCGAGATTCAGATTTGTTAATCGTTCAGCCCTTTGACTTCACATTTAAGATTAACTTAGAGTAATGCCGAAAATCCTGAGTCAAACAAGATTTCGAATGTGATTTTTCATCCGAATGTCATTAACTTTGTTTCAGTAGTTACAGTACTTAGTTATTGTTATGCGCCGGGCAAAGGACGACGGATCTTTAGTCTATCATCTGTCGACCAAGAAAAAATGTTAATTTTACGTTTGAAGTGTAGAATCTGATAATTCCTCCATCATCTGGATTCACACAAATGTGAATGTTGACGTGCTTGAATAGGTGTGAGGATCGAATCAGCTGATCTAATTACAACGGAATTTTGTTTTCAAGGGTTTCTGTTGAAACCGAGTTTTTCCAAGACTGGTGTTCTAATATTTGCGGGAAGATGTGGAATAAGGAGGTGTTTAATTTTATTTCTTTAAATTTCAGTTGTTCTTTTTGTGGATTTTTATGTGGGGTATATTTTTATGTTGCACCGTTTTAGGAGATTGTATAGATGCACTTTTGTTTCGCACAAGGGGCCTAGTGAAGGTTGGTTTTCATATATTCACATATAAAGACATGAAACTGTCTTTGGGGCATCTACAAATCAACTACCTACTTGGAACCTATGGAGTTACAATAATCAGCTGAAGGACGCTTGTGGCTAATTTTGTTTCCAATCGCTCTATCTCAGTGAAATTAAAATGGGGTTCTTTTTAAAGCATCTAGGACGACATTTCAAGAAATGAGGACGAGAAGCGCCGAGTTCAAGTATTGTTCCACAGAATACGTCCAACACACGTAGAGCAATGACTTACCCGGAATACAGAAATAATAAACCTCTGTGTAATACGTTGAAACGTTTTTTATTCGATTTTCGGACTTTACACATCTTGGAACGAATGACAGCAAATGTTGTGGGGCGGTTACTAAACCTAACCGGGTAGCATTTTGGTAAACCAAAATCCTACATTTATTTTCGCACCGGAATATTACTTGGAAAAAGTACGTTAATAATTCAGTAAAATTTGATAATGTGCTGCATGACTGAACGTTTTCTCACGATATTATAGAATTTCTTCTTCTTTGATTCCGTTTTCGATAGGGCACCGAACTATTGGTGACCTTGACGCTGACCCTTGGCGGCTACCTACCACTGTCTGTCGGCTGCCGAAACGACTGTTCGGAACAAACCCATTCGCAAAGGTAGCCAGGCACCAGCCTCCTCTCGTCTCTACCGTTCAGGCATTAGGCAGATTTCCCGTTCCGAAACCGCCGACCAACGGGATGTTTATCTAATGTTCCTGTGAGAATCGCGGGAGGCGCGAAGAGAAGTAGTTAGAGGTATAAAGGGGTCGTGAGCTCAACGATGGAAGAAAATTTTTCGTTATCATGCCCGTTCATCGCCGGGTTAACGGCCCACCATACCTATAAACCTAATAGCTGTAGCCGCTCGCTTTCCTCCTCCAAGTCATTCGTTCTATGAGCTAATGAGTTCTACGACCATGCACTCTCAGTTGGTTAGTCCGTGACATATTAAGGTGAAATGTTAATAACGTTTTCTTCTACCTGTACAGTGATGTTAGGTCGGCACAGATTTGCTTATATGTCCATTATATTGAATCTGTTTGGAACACAATGAACATTTTGAAAAACATGTGTATAAAATAACCTTAAATAATTTAACGACCCAACAAGAACCTTTCTAACTACCCGGCGCACCAAAAGTACTCGTGAGAACTATCTGCAACCCTGGGTGTACAGATAAGCATTGATCGTCCACTACCAACATAAGAAACGTCCATGTTGATATAGAAAACTGCAGTAAGTCAACTGATTTCGATGAGAATTCGAATATCCGAGGGCTTAGGTAGGTACCAGAGGGCTTTTTACAAAAACTGTGTAGAAATGATGCATGTCTGGAAACGGCTGATGATGAATGACGATGATGGTGATGATTAATCAAATGAAATAAGCTGTCAGAACAGTTCACAAGGATGGAATAATTATTCAGGGTTTCAATCGTACCCTTGGAATTTGGAATGAAGTCAAGTCGCGATTTTCCCCCTAAACATCGGAAGGTAACCGAAAATAATTGGATTATTGATAATGACATAGTTTTCTCGGCCTGTGAATATTTTAACAAACGAAGACGAATCTTCCGCTCGTTGCACATTTATATACTAGTGGTCATGCTTGACAGATCCTGTTGGTACCAATGTCTGTATTGATAAGCAGCATTGCCTCAACTGCGGGCATATGGCCATCATAAGGGTTGTACTTGGCTGCAATCTACGTTTCGACTGCCCGAAACTTTTTTTCTTATTACGTAAGCAGGAAATGTTTAAGATCCTGAGGTGGAAATCTGATCTCGTAAGATACCCGAAGGGACCACCTCCCATGCTATGTGAGATTCAAAACCACTAAAACCTCACCTTCTTTTTCTCACGTTGGAACTCGACCTAGAGCTGTTAAACTGACTACTTCAGGCCGAGTCCTTGAGGGACTGTTTCATCACTGCCTTCCCTGTCTTTGCTGCTCTTGGATGATATTTTCCTGTAGGATACCTTCGCAAAGACAGCTACTAAGGTCCAATGTTTCTTTCAAGCATTTTTAGCTACTATCACCACTGACGTCCTGTCCTGTTGTGGCACTTCCAGACCAACCTGCAGCCGTCTTCTTTCTGTTTCCCATTGGTTGCAGACGAAGAATGAGTGAATAAACATTGTCTGCAGCTTGAACAAGTTGTGACATCAACTTTCCCCATTCTATGCAGATAGGGGTAGAATAGGGATAATATAGATTAGGTAAGAAATAGGATAAAACTTATGCCTACGAGTAGCATGCTGATGATGAACGATGACCAATGCTGGTGATCAGTTAACGGGTGGAATGAATGTCCAAAGTTATTTAGGAGAACAGTTAACAGTTCTTCTAAGTAGTCACTCTTTTTAGTTTTGGGTCAACATTAGAAGACAGTTAGATACGTATCCTCGTTGTTACCACAATATTTTCATCTGAAAGTATATAGATGGTAAAGATATGGCGTGCCAGTTGAAGGATGTAAATCTTTGGGTATGCAAGAAAACCGACAATCCATATAGCGTTTTTTCCCTCGGCCCGTGAGTAACCCAACGAGCCAAGGAGAATCTTTCAGTTCGTTGCCAGTTCATTAGTTGGAGCGGTAAGGCGGCCGACCTCTTTAGTGCCCGGTGCACCTAGAAGTACCAGCGGTCGTGCTTGGACGAACCCGGGTATGTAGGTCATAACTGGAAGGCTGAGTCGGAAATCTGAGCGGGCGGCCTGGGGAGACCTACATCCGCGGCCCGAGGTCGCCGAACTCCGACGCTCATTCATGACGCCGCCTTCGCCGTCCGTTTAGCGGCTGGTCGCTTCCTCAGGAGCCGTCCGTTTTTACGACTGTCAATGGGAGATTCGCGCCGAGACTTCTGAATACCGATGGAAGGTCTCTGGGACCCAGTATTCACCGCCCAGCGTTATTGAGTTGGAGAGATAACCCGTGTGTGGGCTATCAGAGAGTAATGGGACTAACCAATGTTTGGAAGAAATAATTACAAAAGTCAAAGAGCCATTAGAGAGAACGAATGGAACGAGCGCTGGGCTCATTTGAACGAACATAAAAACTGTTGGGTTTTCGCATAAGTTTTCGTTATCCAGAAATACGATATTTGAAAACCCGGGTGAAATCTCTCGGTTTATGGATTTCAATTTTCAATGATCCTTTGTTGTCAAACAATAACAAATGTTGTTTAACTCAGACCTCGATATGGATATCAGCCCTCAAATAAAGTTCCGATGGAAACCGGTATTTTCACAGTGATACAAAACTGTTTTACAAGTAATCGCTCCCTTCAGGATTCCAATCCTTCAAGGAACATTATTATCGCTCTCGGTAGGATTCAAATTCTTCAAGGAACAATATTTTCGTTCTTGACGGGATTCGTTCCTGGCCGGAGCAAATATCTCGCATCATAATTTTTGTTTTCGTTCCGTCTCCGTTTAATTGACTTTTGGGCCTCCTATACCACCACTGACTCTGCCGCAAGCGGAGCGAGCGGTCATCCAGTTTGGCTAGTGGATAAATACAACAGAATGTCTTTGGCCTCTTGAATTACCACCTGAAGATGTATAAGAAAGTCCTGAATCCTTGACTGCAATTTATTCGACAAATAGCTTTCTATGTAAGGTAAAAGATTCTGATATTTTCCCCCGCTGCCAGAACGGCACTTGCCCATCCATCTTGGAGCTCTCTTGTAGACTCACATTGTTGAAAATGATAAACCGAAATAAAATAAAAAGAGCTACACGGAGCTTCATTGTTCTTCATCCAACAGCCTCCATCCTTGCCTCGGGAGGTCCCCAATTTTGGGTGGGAATTTATATTTGGTGCCGACATTTGCCCAGCTGCTAGAGTCTGTTTTTTCACTGTCTTCGCCTATTTCCTTCTCGTGTGATCTTCCCTTAACTGTGGTCTTTGGCTTTAAATCAACAAATTCATTTTAATTCTTTTTTTCTTTTAATTAAATTTTAATAAATTTAATTTTAAATAAATATCTCTTCTGGGTCTGTTGTGTTGTCACAGTAATTTAATTTTCTTTTTTTTTATAATGGTGGCCGCTCAGGTTTATAGATAAGAATTAAAGAACACCATTTTTTTTGGGGCAGGGCCTGCCAAATAAGAAAAAATTTCTAATAAAACTACTTCGTTAAGACCTCGACATTTATTTAGCCTTCTCTATTTAGGGCAATTATCATTTTTTTCAGTAAAATATTAATGATCATTGGTAAACACCAATCCAACAACATTGGGTGTATTTCTTAGGGGCTCGACCGATCTTCAGCTGAGGTATTGAAATTAAATCGAGCTGACATTTTGAATGGCAGATTTTAAACGTTCTTTATTAGAAATTATAAACTAAAAGCAAGCACAAGCAAGCAACAATTGTTGTTGCGGGTGTTTGGTGGGAAATTATCTATTTGGCTTCTTACTCTGAACACGATGTTTCTTTAAAACCGTTTGCGAAGGTCTTTTGAAATAACAACATAAGAACATTCAATTTAATGGCAACTGTTGGTGACTAAGAAAAGGCTCGCCAATTGATGATGACAGGCAAGAGATCTTAACCGTACAGTGAGCTGACAGCGTAACAATAAACCGTTGGGTAATAATTTGTAGCAGCTCTTGTGTTGGCTCTCGGAGCCCGTTCACGAGTTAGTTTCCTCCGCTCATTCATTCTGCGGTTGACATCTGGAAGTAGTGTTGATAGTTGTAAACGACATTCGCCCCACTTATCACACCCACCCTTCGTATCGCTATCTGAAAAAAATATCGTCCTCCGACCCTGTCGACGTTTATATATGAAACCCGCCGTATATACGATCGCCCATTTATATAAGTGCGGCCGTCGGTTTGGAGGCCCGACTTCCCTCTGTGTCGGTCTTATCGGTTTGAGCCCTTTTCAGTTAGTTGAAGCGTTATCAATGTCAAACTGGTTTCCCCCCTCTTCAAACTCAGTGCACACTGTTACTGGGACCCTCTTCAAATTGTCTATGTAATTGTCCCTTAACCCTCACCCTATTAGCTGCGTCCCCCAGGCCTCGCTTCCCGATCTATACAGGCCTTTTGTCAGGCGCGATCTTCCTTCGCTACAAACAAGAAGGTCGGGCTCTAGAGGAATGAAAATGAGTTCGGCATGTGAGCTCGGAATCTATTGGTTTTTCAAAGGTTGGTTAGTCACTGAGCGTAAAACGTTCCGTAAGGGACTGAGGAAACAAAACTCATTACAAGGATAAACGGACCCAGATCCAGAGAGAGGCGCGAACTCATCGTAGGCAGTCAACATGCTCTGGGGCGTAGAACCAGTGCCGTTGAGGGTAGTTTCAGTTAGATATCTGATATCTGAGCGCTTCTGATCACCTGAGTGAAGCCAGGGGCTATTTTCGTTCCTGTTCAACCTAAAAGCAGAAATTTTAATGGTAGCATGACGGTTTGAGGTAAATCGATGCTTTTTCTCCTAAGATGTTAAAGGATGTGGAATGAGCCATGGTCTGTGTTTCGTACAAAGGAACGAGTCACACAACTGTCTTTCGACATCTAAAAGTCAATCTCATGGTATGGAGATCAGTGATCAGCTGAGACCTCTTGTGACTAACTTCGTTCCTAGTCGATCTAACTTGCTGAAATATAAATGAAGCTCTTTCTATGACATCTAGAGTTGACAAGACAAGATATGGAGGCGCCTCGCGGTTAGATGGTATATTATTTGATTATGCACCACTATCAGTGATTTAGGCTGAAGGGTTGGAACACCAAATTGACACCTTAAATATTCGTTGTTTGGCCGTTTTCAGTAAAACGTCGCTTTTTTCGACACTTTTATCAAAAACCCACAAGTTTAAACTTATTGTTTGTGCGCTTTTTCAAGTTTCTTTGGAAATGCTCACATATTTTCATTGAAAACTCTGCAGATCTAATGTTTTTATCATAACAGGATAATTTAAACGTTTTTCTGCTACCGCGATCGGTTATTGTATAAAATGTTTCAATTACCGGTAAATTAAAAAATAGAGTATGTTATGAAATATTACATACACGAATTGTACTAGTGAGTACCAGTTTCTCTCTCTCTCTCTCTCTCTTCCACTCTTCATCATCTTGTTCTTCATCTTAGTTGTGGCTCTACTCCACAATACACCAATATGTTGAAAATTCTCAATTAATTTTGGTTCAAATTCCAAATCCACCTTAAGTAGCTGAAGCTTTGTTTTCACTTTCGGGAGATGAAACACCCTTTTCCTTCAAAGTCAAAATTTCCACTCACAACTTCCATTTCGTCTCTCTCTCTCTCTCTCTCTCTCTCTCTCTCTCTCTCTCTCTCTCTCTCTCTCTCTCTCTCTCTCTCTCTCTCTCTCTCTCTCTCTCTCTCTCTCTCTCTCTCTCTCTCTCTCTCTCTCTCTCTCTCTCTCTCTCTCTCTCTCTCTCTCTCGGCACATAAATATAGATTCTCGGCATCTGTTACTTACAATTCATATACCTTGGTACATGGTGGGAAATTTCGCGCTAAACCGATTGTCTGCTTTATCAGTATGGAATAACCCACAGCTTTCGGAATCATGACATGTTTTTCAACTCTCCTGAAATTTGGCTAAATTGTGATTACTCATGCTCGTACATGAGCGATGATAGAAATCGTATGCCGATCGGAGATGCAATATGTGTAACTCCACTGTAGAGGTTTCAATTCAATAGGATTTGATAGACTGATTTGAACTTGATTCGAAAAGGAACAACAGGGAACAGTAATTGCGTCTAAACAAAGCTTTTCCCTTATAATCCGTCCGAAGTGATTTCTCGCAGATGGGGCGCCCCCGCCCAGGAGGCGGTCGGACAGAGGGCGGAGGGTGAGTGAGGGGCGGCGGACTGGAGGCGGCTGGTCGATATCCGGCGCGAGAGGAGATCGGCAGGCTGGGAGGCCGCAGCCAGTAGTCCGCCGAGCGCTCCCGAGTTATCTCATGGATTGTTGACACCCATTACCGCCCGCTCCATGTGAGTAAACTAAAACGAACGACGCGGCTTAATTGCAATCGACTCTATGATAACCATAAATATTATTACTTTTCTTATAATTTCATTTTAAAAGCACATTTTTCTCATCAGCCCAATACACTTGTGGAGAATAACACATTAAAAAACTATGAAAATTCCACCTTTGAAAAAATGTAGTCATTTACGTGTTACTAGTGATAATTGTATTCTTGCTTGAATCCTATCTTGAGTACACTACTTGACTCCTCTTCTAAGTTCTTTGGAAATTAAATTGCGAGGTTTCACACTGTTTTTCCTACAATAAGACATACAGTTGACATGGATACTATATTGCTTCTTTCCACTGCAAACCTGATAGGTTCAGTACAATATTTTTCAGTAGCCCAGTTCAATACTAGCTGTCTAGTCGGCAATTCCGTGGAAAATCAATCGTGGTTATCCACTTGTGGGAGCTACTTTTACAGTATCAGGAGTGAGTACCCCACACCGCACATCCATTTTCAATAGATTTAAACTAAAAAATTGCTGACGAAATTGTAGAAGAAAACGGGTGTTGATAAAAACGCTATCCATATCCACAAATGAAAAGTTACAATGTTAACATTAAAACCCTTATTTTCAATTTTTATTTTTTTGGAAATAGACAATTTTTATATCATCCGTTGTCATCATTTTCAATATTTTCGGGCCTTACTATGTGTTTTCGATGAATAGGACGGGATGGAAAAGTATGCCAAATGATAAAAATAATAAGAAAAAAAGTAGCTCAAATACAGGGTGTCCCACGAGTTGTCCCCCCCCCCCCCTCCTAAAATCATCAAAACTTTGTTTTTTCTGAATCTACTAATTTTTTTCCAAGGATCTCAAATATCATTAGCGCAACTATGCGCAATTGACACTAACTTTCTTATCTTCAATGAGGACCCCAATTTTTTATTCCAGATTCGTATTTTGCTCAAGATTTCATGAAAATGTGGCCCCTCAACCATTTTTTTTTATTGCACGTAACCGTTCTAATTGTTTTTTTAACGCTGATTCACGTGAAGCTATCCGTTTCTTGATTCGACTGAAATTTAGCGGAATAATGACCGAAATTTGATTATTTCGCGTGAAAAATCATCATTTATGCCGACTTTCGACTACCAAATTAAGAGGACTTTTCACTTGATCACTGAAGAAGGTTTCAATCTCCTATTTTTACATTTTTCAACCAGACCTCGAAAATTAATCCTCGTAACAATTTGAAAACAGTAGCCAAAAATGAAAAACAGACGTCAAATAAAAACAAATTTCAGTCACATTCCGCAAAAATTGAGTCAAATCAAAAAAAGGACTGCATATCGTGAATCAGCGTTAAAAAACAATGAAAATTCATGTGCCACACTTTAGAGTTCACCATCATCCACTACTCGACAATTTCGGGGTTGCCCAAATTCGTGTGCTCGCAAACCCGTTACGCGCAATCAAAAAAATTGTTTGAGGGGTCAAATTTTCATGAAATCCTGGGTAGAATCCGAATCTGCAATAAAAAACGGGGGTTCTCATTTAAAATAAGAAAGTTAGTGTCAATTGCGCATGGTTGGGCAGTTGCATACCTGACGGTATGTTCTTGAAATAAGTTTACATTAATGCCGCTTGGACTTGTTTTGAGGTTTCTAGGGATTTTACAAAACTTTGACAGCCCTTAAAGGGCACTTTAAATTGAGTGAGAGAGCTGGCTCAAGAATGGGGGCGTCGTCGGACCAAGATGGATTTTTCCTGAAAATTTCAGATTTTTTGCTCCAGCCGTTTGGCAGAAATCGGACGGAAAAATGTTTATTGCAGATTCGGATTCTACACCCTTTGAAACGTAAATCATGAAATTTTCAGGGAGGGTTAGAATTTTTTTTCCAGAGCGATTAAATGGTTTATTATTGAATAATAAACCAAAATATGAAGAGTCAAAAATAATTTTTTTGTTTACTCCCATTTTGACAATGTCAGGAGGGGGGGGGGGGAGAACAACTCGTGGGACACCGTGTATATTGATTACAACAGAAAATAAAAATGCAGGAATACGAATATGACAAACTTTTTTACCGAAATTTCATTATCATTTTTAAGGAATGGTTTATACCAGCACTAAACAAGAATCTAAACATATTAGTGGTAATGCATGCATTGTAGGGACATTCCTGTCCGGTTCTTATATTATTACACTTACAAACACAACTATCAGCTCTTATACAACGATTAAAAACGGGAGAAAATTCTTAATCGAACAGAAAAAAATACGAAAATCTGCTGAGAATTTTAGTTGGTATGAGCAGCGCTTAGAAGGATCGGACATTTCCCCCTCCATCTCCCTTCCCAACATCAAATTCAAAATTTCCGTGGTTTATTAAACGAGAGAGGAAAGAGAGGAGAAAAGTTTGGAGGGAAAATAGTGATGATAAAACGTTTTATCAAACCCCTTCCCCCCCATTTGCCACCTTCCTTAATTGGATAGAATGATCTGGAATGTGGTTCGAAACTTAATCAAACAGACAGAAATGAAAAAATCGACAATAAAAGCTGTATGAATTTCTATTACTCCTCCAGTCCCCCTCAAAAATTCAAAATTTCGTGGTATCGAGATTACAATTACAGTCGAACAAAAAATTGTCCAAATAGTCAATAAAATCAAATGTAAATAACGAGGGAATAATAATTTATCACAATTACCCCCTACATTCAACCTCTTTCATAACGAAAATTGAGTTTGCTGAAATATTTTGAAACACTAAACCCAAATCTTAACTGATCAAAACAAGAAAAACATGAATTCCTAGCGAATTATCGTTTGAGTTGATATTGAAAGGGTTGGCTACTGCGTCTTTATCACCCGTTCCGTCCGCAAAATAGAAATTTCAAAATTTCCTAAAATTGGGATCGAACAAAAAAAAAGAAAAAATCAAGAAAATCGATTGAGAAATATAGCTTAAGCAGCGTCGACAAAATTTGTCACATACACACAGATACTCACACACACAGATTCACCTTTCTTTTTTTACGGATTCAGTCTTTGAATGGTCTGAAACGGGTTTGCATTCAGTTTTTTTTTTTTTCCAATTCCAATTGGCGCCCTTCTACTGATGAAGCCTTGCTTCAGCGGAACGTCCTAAAAAGGAAACCAAACGAGAAACTATGGTAAAGCTAACTGGACTCGATGCCGCAACTGTTAACACGTACAAGAAAACGCTCACGAACTGTCACTTTGAAAAAGTATATCTAATGAAGATCTAGTCTCAAGTTTCTTAAATGACAACTTGCGGCTTTTCATTAAATGAAAACACTAAACACATTTTATTTTGGACAGAGTAAAATCATATATTTTCGGATAAATCTCTCTTTTAGCTCAGAGGCAGCGTGGAGTACCCTTCTGAAGATCAATGAGGTAGAATAAAACACCTATCTACGCTTCATTAATCGCTCCAAGCTCTCAATTTTATTACATCAACGATTATTAAAGGTGATACGTGGTACATCGTATTCTGGACTAAGGGGTTTCTGACTTGACCTGACAACTCCCGCCATTGCCGAACGGGCTGCTCCATTATGGTCTAAAACTCCAACCGCATGGCTGTAACGCACTTTTCGGACTCTTGAAGAACCTCGTCTTTAGGCACATTTTAGCAATTTAAATGCATAAAACGGCTGAAATTTGAAAAATCTAAGATTTCACCGTGGCCTGCTGCTTGAATTTGAGTATGTTGGTGATCTTTTTGACCCACGCACTCATCCAAATTCTTGCCTTCTACTTTATTAATGGCCTCAGAAGCTAAATATGAAATTTCAGCTCGATAGGTCGATTGGGAAAGAAAATAGCCTAAGCTACTCTCCCAGCTGATCAGTGAGCATACACAACTCTTTGGTATTGTATTCTAGGTGTCCCATAGGAGCACCATTCGTGGTTTTAGAGATGCAGGTAAATTAGGAATGAAGGCGTAAAGGCCAATTTCACGATTTCAGTTAACAGAATTACAACTCACACGTCTTTAAGTTTGAGCTAAATCCGACTTAGACGGATTTTCTTACACCAACTTCCATTGCTGTTTAAAATAATCGCAAAACTTTATTTGATGGTCGTGACGAATACCAAGGCTGATTAGTTTAACCGTCCGAACTCTGAAGAATCAAGGGATGGACGGATGATTATCATCAACCTAGCAGGAAACCAGTGATTCTCACCAAACATCGAAGTCACATACCAATAATACAACTCGTGATTCACGCGGAACAATCCTAATAGCTCGTCGAAGGGTTCTCCAGTTGTCACGGTTTTTCAACTCTAGTAAGCGTTGATGTTAGCAATCATAATAACAAACGTTGAAGACCAAACAAATCCGCAGGTAAGAATAGCGCCGTTTACGAAGTAGAAGGACGTGTTGGAGGTTCTGACATAGCCTACCTTGTGCGCCGGAACTCGCTCAGCTTTTTTGGCCGCTCCCATCGAAATCGGTCCAGCAGTTTAACCTTCTACTGGCAACATACATGCATACCTTCAGACATACAGGGTATCCCAGGATTATGCACAATCCGACTCCTACGTGTTCTACATCATTTCCGACCAAAAACGCCTCCTAGCAATTTTGGTTTATTATTCAATAATGAACCATTGTAATCGCTCTGGAAAAAAAAAATTCTAACACCCCCTGAAAATTTCATGGTTTACGTTTCAAAGGGTGTACAATCCGAATCTGCAATAAAAAATTTCCCGTCCGTCCGCCGTACGCCGCACGCCGTACGCACGATATCTCCGAAACGGCTGGAGCAAAAAATCTGAAATTTTCAGGAAAAATCCATCTTGGTCCGACGACGCCCCAATTCTTGAGCCAGCTCCCTCACTCAATTTAAAGTGCCCTTTAAGGGCTGTAAAAGTTTTGTAAAATCCCTGAAAACCTCAAAACTAGTCGAATCGGCCTAAATATTTTCCTATTTGAAGAACATACCATTAGGAATCGAATGAGCCCTTCCCCACGTCCGTAGGTCAAACCATTCCCGATGTATGGCCCGATTTATGGTGCCAACATTTGCGTTTTTTCGTTTATTATTGTTTGTTTGTAACCTAGTGATGTCCGGCCGATAGCGTCGAGTTGTAGTGAATGTGGATACTGGAGTGATAGCCGATGTGAATACTTGTAGTGTAGTTAGTAGCCGATACACGGGTTGAAGCATTCTGAAAATATATAGGTAAATTTTATTCAATATTATTACTGGGGTAAATAAGTATTCTTTCACTGGGGTTTATTATTCAATTGGCTTGCGTTCATGATTTGAATCTTACTAAGCTTCGGAGTGTGCGTGTTTTACAGGTGATAGAGCGATTATTGAATTTCATCAGATATGCATAGACCACGTAAATCGGTTCTCATCCAAAACACCTATTTGGATTGATCAGTTGATGATATTTGTGTGCCCCCTCTACATCTGTCTACCTTTGGCTACATCGTTTAAATTTGGATTTGGGGAAGTTTTAATGCAATACGAGTGCTAAAGGACTTGATAAATTATAGATGTTTTTATTGTTGGGGGGGGGGGGGGGTATTGAGGTTCAATAAAAAAACGCTGCAAATTCTTTCACTGGGGTTTATTATTCAATCGGCTTGCGTTCATGATTTGAATTTCTACTTAGCTTCGGAGTGTGCTTGTTTCACAGTATAGGGCGATTATTGAATTTCAGGAGGCACACAAATATGATCAACTGATCAATCCAAATAGGTATTTTGGTCGAGAACAGATTCACGTGCTCCATGTATATCTCCTGAAATTCAATAATCGCCCTATCCTGTGAAACACGCACACTCCAAAGCTTAGTAGAAATTCAAATCATGAACGCAAGCCGATTGAATAATAAACCCCAGTGAAAGAATTTGCAGCGTTTTTTGCCAGAGGTCTCGTTTCCGAGTCATTCGCGATGAGTTGATACGATGATACGATTGATTGCAACGAGTTGTTTTCAGTTGAGTAGCTATACCACAAGTGAGTATGTTGACTTGATTTTTGTGAACGTGGAAAGCTGACATTTTGGCTCACGTTTTACCAGGCCTACACAGTTCTGCGTCAAACATTAATGGAGTTTCTTGGCGAGATGAAAAACAGGCGATTTCAAGATTTTGACAAATCATCTCAATCAATCGTAATTGAACACAAACAAAAGCCGTCTCTCGGCTCTTCGATTATCCTGACTTTGGCCGGACAGGTTGCAAATGCCGTAGACGCTGTTCGCAAACGAACGGATTTATGCATCCGACGAAACTAATTTAAATCGTCAGATGAGAGGTAATCACCGTTCGAATCAGCGAGAAAAGTTACGTATATCCCGCCTACAACCTTTTTTCTTCAAGGGTTATGAAAAAACCTCAATTTTAACAGAAAACACACGTTTTTCAGCGGTTAAACACCATTTCCTTAACTAAAAATATTTTTAAAAACCAAAACGACTACACCGTTGGAAAACTGACATTTTTTCGCACGTTTTACCTGGCCTGCACAGTTCTGCGTCAAGCTAATGGAGTTTCTAGGCGAGATGAAATCAGGCGATTTCAAGATTTTTACAAAACTGCCATTTCGCGCAGCAATTGCACATCTTCAATGCAATAAAAAACATGTTTTCTGACATCAAATATATAGGAAATTTAACGCTTTCTCCAACGGTGTCATCAAATTTGAGCTATCTCTAAAATTGAGGGAGTTACGATAGTTTTAATGACATAAGATCGTAAACACGAAAAAATCTTAAATCTCAAATAACCCGGAAACGAGGCCTCTGGTGAAAAATTGCTATAGACATTTTTGGTCGGAAATGAGTTGTAGAACTCGTAGGAGTCGGATTGTGCATAACTTCAGGGACACCCTGTACATAGATCGATGTACAGATAGGAACAAACTTCAAGTTTTATATATAAGAATATTCAATATACGGAAACGTCATTTTACCCCATTTTCCTTTACACTTCTCAACATTCAAGCAAATAGTTCCGTCGGCACCTTATCTTATATGATTTGATGATCTTCTATATTATTCAAGCAACAAATGTGAGGACTTTCTCACAAATTGGTTAAAATTTTGTCAACCCGATTAAGCGGTTATCTTTTGAGATATTAAGATTAGGGGATTTTTTATTTTGTATTTACTTCTTGCCTGACGGAGTTCTCTCGGTTTTTCGAGTAGCCTTCCTTCGAAATGTCTCCTAGTATCCCCTTACATTTGAAATCAAAGTGGTTATAGGTAGAAGATATATTATAGGCATTCAAAACCTCAAGAAGAAAGATAGTGTTATACGTGTATCACTTCACTTCACTTCTCAGGGTTTCCATTTAAAGATATCTTCAGGCACAATGGTTTTATTGAAATTGAAATGTATGTGTTTGAACTTGATTAAATAGATAAATGAATCACTATAATAACTAGGAACCAGCTATGAAACTTATTTTATTGTTCAGGTGATGTTTCTAAGCCCCGGAGAGCAACCGTTTGTCCCATTTGGAAAAGTTGAAAGATATCAAAAGAAATTCCTCTCTTGGAGATTCCTTAACATAGTGTTGAACCTACAAACCTTGTATTTGTAGGTCGTACAGGAATGAATGGCCACAAGACTCCCTCAGCTTCCGTTCCTTAAAGTTTTATTCTAGATAACCCCAAGGTTATACCCCTAATAACTTCTATAACTCTATTTTAAACTTCAGCATCATAGTCCGAATAGGAACAAATCTTTCAAAACTAATTGCATGGGTGTTGTTGTGTAACCAAGCAGTTAATGGTATGAGCTAAATTAATCGGTTTGGAGCACCCCACTTCTTCGTCTCTCATCGTCTCAGAGAAGTTCAACTTCAGCTACCAAGGATGGAGCATATAATTTCAAAAAAAAAAAAATAATAATAATAATTTCATTTGTCTCTTGTTGTCCCAGAGAGGCACCCTGATCAGCTGATCAGGATGAAGCACATCATCTCATTGAAACAGACGGACGGATAGACAAAAAGATGCACTCATAATCGTAATAAACAAAGCCCCGCAGTTGATCATCCTACATACCCTTCTAATTATACTAATTCTAGAAGTTCTTAAAGCCCCCCCCCCCCCCATTTCAGGTTTCTGCACCGTTGATTAATTACAACAAATTGTATGTAATCGTAACCATTTTCATCTACTAAAAGGGCTTACAGTATGAAGTTGTTTCATAATAATTCAAATGTATGAGATAAAACAGTAAATTCATCATTTAAAGACACCATGTACAAATGATTTATATCAAAACAATGGTGGACGTTTACAACAAATTGTTGGTGTGGAGTACACTCATCCTAATCGCTTGGTTAGTAAATGTGACCAATTTTTAGTTTCTAGTTCAACAGAGCTCTGTAGCTGGAGCTCTTTCTGACGCTCCAGGACCACTATGCCGTGGGCTGAAGGCACCTGATGGGAAAGAGAGTTAGGCTAATGCTCTCCGATGCTCCAACTTCCACAAGTCGCCAAATCACAATACCACCTGTTGCGTTCATATGTTGTGAGCAGTGACAATGGTACTTTAAATAGGAATCCATACTTCTTTTTCAGATTTTATACGAAAAATTTCACGTGAAAATCGAAAATTGTTTCGTCAATCAGTGGCCGCGAACATAATTTTGAAAGAGTAAATCTGTCCCAAAATCGAGTGAGGCAGGTGAAGTAAAACATTTAAAACTATTTAAAAAATACGTGTTCGTTATGAGCTCAAAACTCGACATACCCAGGTGTTGTTGAACAAGAAACTTAAAATTTAGCACATTAACTAGTCATGCGATTAGGATGAAAGTACACAGGCCAACATCTGTTATCAAAAGACACACGCGTTTTGGTATAAATTATTTGAACAATATGTTTTTAAATGGTGGATTTACTGTTGTCAGTATTTAAAGTGTTGTACAACAACTTGAAGCAGTAAGCTCCCTTTTTTGGGAGGAATTCGAATATAACAATATCTAGCGCCGCATAAACGGGCAATCAGGCGCAATAAACACCAACTTTGTTTAATCAAATGGAAACCCCTTTATGTGATAAAAGAGGGGTTACAGATTCAAATTCTACGCAAAATTTCTGTCTGCATAGTACCTTTTCGAATGATCCTAGGTTCATGGTTTTCCAGACCTGGACATTACTTCCCTTCCTCCCTGATGGGATCACCTATATTTTACCTATGGGAAAGGGAAGAGCTTAACGGTTCCCTCTCGCCGGGTGGAGCGCGCCTTGCTCGATACTTCAATGATGTAATTTGTAATACCTTGATCTCGAATTAATCGGGGAAGGGTATTCCTGGGAGCTGCCTACAATGCATTGTATTATAGTTGTAGCGGTGCTGTCACTCCTCCTCCCTACATTGATGTCCAATCAATGCTATGAACCCTCCACCGTTGCATTGGAGTTATCATGAGTATTCTACTCAGGAAACTAACCTGAGGATTGTTACGAAAATTTCGAGTTTTGGCACGCGCAATAATGCCGTAGGATGCATCGGACGTCAACGGAATTGAAGTTATCAAAGTACCGCAAAGTATTGGCACACTGCATTTTAACCATTGGAACCATTTGGTTGTTAGGATATTATTTCTCTAAGTTTTTATTATTATTTTTTTTTTTTTTCGTACCTTAAAACCAAAACCTGCACCCATATCTCAGTTTTTCAAAGGTTTTATGAGGTTTTTGGTTGTTTGGGACTCCAGCACTTCCGAAGAATTATAGGGCGCAATTTTCAACTCGGTCAGGTCACCGTTAATACAGCCGCGGCATACGCAGTTTCGATTGCATTGAACTTTTTTTAATTTAGGGATTTTGTACATATTTATGTATAACATCAATTGTTTATTCGCGCAGCTTTCCTTCCACAGTTACTTGCATGTAATTTTTAATTTCAATTTCGAAAAGATTTAAGGAAAGCTTTAGAATTTGAAACATTTATATCTACGTAGTTTTCAAAAGCTGTGCCCTTTCATGTCAACTGCAGTGTGTGTAACTAGTCTGATAAAAAAGTTGAAGAAAGCAAGAAATTACATGTAGTATGTGGCCTTAATGAATCAGTTGTTACCGAACAATTCCAATGGTCTAAGCATTCACTCTGAACTGATACATAATTATTTAAGACCGCTATATCATGAATAATTAGGCTAATTACACTGAGTCCACATCGTGTTGACAGGTATTCCTATTCAATGGAAGAGAAATTGTGTAATTTCGATTAGTTTTACGTTCAACAGTGAATTCGTTGAAAGTAATTGAAAAAACGTGACATTTCGCATCAAGTCTCGATTTAGTGTCTATTAGGCCTGTTGTTTTCTAAGTACTATTCAAAATCCAGCTATAACGTGCTCATTCACATGTAATTAGCAAAGTAGGTACTCCCTCCAATGAATTTCTCTCTGCATTTCTAAATTTCTCGTTGCTTTCCGAAGAAAACGCATGGGCATTGGATATTTCTAGGAAATTCTGAAGTCCATGGAGTCTGTCTGGCTAAGCCTACTTCGTGGGACGTTTATGGTCCGTCCATAAAATGCGAGGCACTTCTACATGATAGCAGCACCGCAAGGTTACCAACAGGGAAAAGAACTACAAGAAACGGAAGAGAAAGAACTTTAGTTTCCTTGTTTTCATTGCTGTAGGTCTTAAAAGGTTTTTGCATGTTTACACGGATTGCAAATGGTAGTCACACATGTGTAAACTATTCGCGGACGCAAAACCAGCTGAATCGAAAATAGAATGTTGAATGTCTTATTATTTAATTATGGAGTAATGTTGATGAAACGTTTAGTGTTAAGTGTAGATGACTTTTTTCGGGTAAAAACTAGGTAAAAACTTACCTAGCGACTGGTCAAGTGATGGGACGTTTTTTGCAATATTCTCAACTTCGCTGGAATTTCTTTTAACTGGTTTGGGGACTCGGCGACTCAACTGAAAAAAATTGGTTGAACGTTGAATTGAAGAAAGATGAAATGAGGGTACAAATGCCGGCATATCCGGTATGTTAGTATATTTGTTCGTACGTTTTCCTGAAATGTAGCAGTCTTGTAAGGGGGTGGGAGCCCTCTTACAGAAACCTTTCAACCTCTCGTTTCTTCGGCCATAAAGCCGAAATCCCCGTTATGAAATCCCCCTATTTCATCCTAAGCTCGACGGCGAACTAATGCGATGTATTTGCCCCCTCGTTCTGTGCAGGTTGCGGAGGTGAGCGGAGGCGAAATACATGGACGCCCTCGGATCAATACGGGGACGCGGCCCTTCGCCATTTTGCCCGACTCCCTTCAAGATGGCCGCCGCATCCTCCGACGCCTGCAAACATCCGTTTCCCTTCGTCGGAAAATATTTTCCACGGCCTCGAGGTCATCCGGTGACGTAGTTACTGCTGCGTGAAAAAAGGGAGGGTTCTCGCGAGAACATGAACAAACGCAACTAAATCTAATTTTAAGGTAGTATGCTTAGTGAGTTTTATTTCCACTATCATAAACATGAACACCAAGCATCTCGATGTTTCCATCTCATTTAACTAGGCGTACAAACAGACAACGTTTTACAACTGGGGAAAAGCTCCTTATTAGACACCGTTTCAGAACTCAAAACCATTGTTGGCATCTCCTAGCCGAAAACACCTGAAAACTGTATCCCAAACAGGAAACCGAACAACTATCTTTCCTGAGTCTCTCGACTCTACTGAATGTGGACAGCCCCAAATAAGACGTGGAACTCATCTTACCATACCTATCCATACGTGAGAGATTCGACGTGGTAAACTTCAATTTCTTAGCTGTTGTTTACTTTCCCGACATTATGAAACCGTTTCATTCCTTTAGCAGTCACCAAACAACCTAACGATGTACGCGTTAGTTTTTCGATTACGACGACATCTCCTAGATGACTTTTAGAATAGTATCCGAATAGGGGATCTCAAGCTCGGAATACGACAGAATATCCTTCTGCTGAAGAAAACCAAATTAAGAGAGCGGGAAAGCAGATCCTGTTAAACTGAAGGAAAATTCGCTCAAAAGGCGCTACGAACAACGCCTTTGCAGGTATGAAGATAACCTACTCCATTTTTAAGATGATCAACCAAGAATCTGTCGACGCCATGAGATTTTCTCTTCCAATATTCCATATTTTTGAGGGAGAATCTTGTAAGACACCTTTGTAAACCATGGAAAATGTTCAGAAACTACGAATACACTTCTATGATATATGAATCGTCTGAAGACCAGCCTTCAATCATTGCAGGAGGAAGTAAAATACAAAACCATATTCTTATGACCCTTGAGAGTGAAAAGATTTCGATTCGAACAACTTTTCCAAGAGAAGAAGTTTGTGATCATAACCTACAAGATCAAACTTGTTTAAGACGTGAATCACCGACTCCCAAATATCTGTCGAAGGTATGCCTTGGACTTCATTCATAAGAGGATGTATCTGGAAACCACCAGTTTTTTCTTCCTTCACTTTGTCTGACGATTTCATCTTTAGCTTCTGTATTGAATCTCGGGTTTTCGTAACTAAAGACACACGGCTTCATGCAGAAGGAAAATTCTCTCGACTTCCAGAACAATGCACCAGCCGACGTTAAAACTGCACTCGGTTCAAAATATCAGCAATCTATATCCATCGGAGGTACCAAACAATTATCAGTTCATTTGGTTCTTTCAGATTGCATCAACAGTTCAGTTGTCCCTTTAGGAATGTAGACTACCATGAACTGAAGAAATTCTCTTTTGGAATATAAAGAAATTCTCAATGAAATGAGGAAGGAGATTCATCCACGGTTTGCCACGGTTTTTCGATCAATGCACTATTTTGCTGTATCAATGAAACAAAAGCCTTCATGCATGATATTCCCTCTACCAATCTGCCGTCGTCCAGCAAACTCATTTTAGAAGATATGCTAAAGCTAAGTGAGCAAGAGATCACACGTATTCAGCAAAATTATCGAATGCTAGTACATCTATTCGCCATAAGCTCTTCTCTGTTACCTCAACATCATCTGCCTCCGACGGCACCGACTACGTGAACCTTTTTTCATCTTACATCTGGATTAATTTTTGCCTCCCAACTTAGCAACAAAGAAAATAAAATTCTAATTCTTCAAAACTTGTGTCACTTGTTTTCTGAGAGGCCAATTTTTCATGCATGATGTAAACTTTATTCTGATTACGATTCAAAGATTTAAAGTTTATCAAAACTAAGGTTGTTAATAATTTTTTATCAATAACGTGACATTATCTGTTGATTTGGAGGTTTTACAATACGGCTGATGAATAAGTAAGATGGGGGACAAAAAGGAGGCAGAATTTTCTTTACTAGGCAAGACGCCAAGTATTTCTTTATCTCAATACTCAAATTTCGTTTTTCATTTTCGAATATGCAAAGCCCCCCGATTCCCCATCCACGACCAGGTGGTGTTTAACAACAATATTGGAAAACGAACTATGACAAACCAATCATTATTAACGAAAATATAAAACAAGGAGTAAAGTAAGAGGACCTTTGATTACAACCCGTTCGTTTAGGTTCAACGTTCAAATCTCTGATCTGCTTTAATCATGGTTAGGGATTGTGGGTATAACGACTTAATTAATGTTAAGTAGAAGCAAGAAGATCTCACTGGCATGTGAGCCAATTAGTTATTGAGTTAAGTACCCGGGGTCCTATTCACTAAATGACACACCAGCGTTAATCTAGAAGCGGGAGTTAACCCTCATAAACAGCAGTTGGATAACTGGATTCCATGTTCCTCCGTGACGAAACAATTCCTAAGAGGTGGTACCTATCATTATTGAACCTGTAATTTGCGTTTGTGTAATAAGAAAATGGAACCTACAACACACACTTATAAGAAAAAGCATACTAGGATAGTGAATAGGGCTATAATAAATAAGATGATTATATTTGAAAACGATCTACCTTCTTTGTAATGACCTTCTTAATTCATTCGTCTAGAAAAGGAATTTAAATTTAAATGTCAATAAAATCGATTAAAAGTTATTGAATTATTTTCTAAACGAGTGAATTTAAAGGTGAAGATTATAATTATTATTAGATCAAGAACATATCATTATATCATTTTTGTGTCACGGTAATATAGGTCCTAGGTGCTAGGAAAACAAATAGACGTACTCGTAAGAAACCAATACATTATACCAAAATATAGCGGAAACTGGATTAAGAAAATAATTCTAAGCTTCGTGTAACGTACGTTTGAGGAGATGGCGAAATGCTTGAGGTAAATTTGAAAAGTTCGAAAAGCAATACTTCTAGCCGGTCATCGATCGCATTTGCAAGGCTGAACAAAACTTCTTATTCGACAGAGAAGCGAATCTCCCTCGATAAGCGAGTGCTACCAGTATTTTTCTGCACTTCGTTTTCGATTTTATAATGACGATGGGTAAATTATTCATTATTAATGAGCAATTGACTCAGGTCATTTTGGATTTCTTCAGACATTGGGGAAATCTAATAAGGGACGTTCAGAGATGGTTATGGATGGGCGGGGCGGTTGTGGCGGATCTCTAGACGACCCTTATTACAATGTATTATCACCCTGTGTCCGAATAAATCCAAAATGACTTATAAAATATGAATGCCTTATGATACATTATAACATCGTTTTCGAAGTGTAGGAAAATACTGAACAGCGCTTCAAGCAGAAAGGTGACGAGTAGTACCGCTGGCCGAACGATAGCGTCGAATTCTTATACATGAACCAGATGGTCACTGATTGTACTAAACATTGATCAGCAGCAAACTGCGATTGATTAGCCGGCCATTAACGTTAAAAAAAACTGGTGATTTTATAAAAACCATTCGCACGCTTTACTAATTACGATAATGTTATAGATTTAAGAAATAATGAAGCAAGTTTAGGATATGAAAATATTTATTTCAATAGAGAGAACACACTTATCTCAAAAATGTATAAAATGCATCAAAATACAGCTCGTAAATCATAAGATGAACTGATTGCTTGTTGATCAGTTCAGAAGGTAGAAATTTGTCGGGAGCCAATAAAAAGCTTTATTTGAACCCAAGTTAACAAAATTATGATTGTTTTAATGTCGGTATTAAGTTTAACATGATTCCTCAAGCTCTATAGCAGAAAATTTAATTTTTACATGAGGTAAATTTCAAAAATTGGTACCTATTAGCTTAATAATTTTCATAGAAATTCTATTGAACACGCACATTAGTTGACAAGGATAAAACGTTTACTCATGATCAAGATGGATTTTTTTAAATTATTAAACTTGATTCTTAGCTCTGTAATGGGCCTTTTTGAATAAATTTTAAGTGATTTGTGCTTGTGTTATGAACAAAAACACGTACAAATGAAGGATATGTAGATGACGAGTATATTTGCATGTGCGTGTGTGCCTGTTTTTAGTGAAGTTGAAAATTTTGATATTCGCATGGTTGCATATTTGATTAATACTCCTCATAAAATCGGCAAATACTCTTGAAGTTCGGTTTTAATGAATGTATTTTTTATTATGAAATAAAAATAAAATTTAAATCAAACTTCACGTCACTTATTTGTCTGGTAAAATCGTGTTCACATGAAAAGGTATGTTTAATTTTACATATCCTTTCATTTGCCAGACAAACAAGGCGGAATAACATTCAGAATCGATCTTTGAATCGTTGAGAAAATTAATAATCCGCCGGCATAATGTCAGATCGTTCAAAAACCGAGGTTCTAAACATTGTTCTAAATCTTGTTTTATGGGTGGTGCTAAATGTTTTTCACTAAGAATATCCAATTGCCAATACCGACAAATATCCACCGACTCACGTTGTCATTTGAAGCTATAAAGACACCAATCTTCAATCTGTTTTAAAAGCTTAGCAGAACCGATTTAAAGAACCAATTTTTTCCGATATTCCAAAATAATCTAATAACTAGATAGTAGCTTGCAATTTACTCATATTAATTTATCATTCCAACCGCTCGTAAGACCTTTAACCATTATATAACTGGTCTTGGAAGCAGGGACGTTGTGAAAGCTTTCTACACCAATAAGAAAAATTCAAAATACACACCGAGATTCTCAATATTTCCAATACTCAAATATTGTCTTACATGGATCAAAAATTTTCCGGTTTCGGATTTTTAGTTCAACGTTATTTATTTCGTTGGCAACTTGTTACCTGTAAAATTGTGTAAGTACTTATAAGGGGTAATTTCAATGTTTAATAGGATTAAAATACTATAGTACGTTAAGTCTTCCAAAGTATGTTAAACAACAATCACTATGTCTTCCATAAAGTGATAAAAAAAAATGCAATACTTGTAAATATGTATTCATGTTGTAGGTAAATTTTTGTAAAGCAATTATTTTTTACTTTTTTTCGAACAAGATAAATGTCGACGTTTTATGTGATTTGTATATATTGTTGTGATTCATTGTTCAAGTTGAAATAAATAGACTAAAAAAAGAAATATATCGGAGACCATAACTTAGTGTTTTGATGGGGAATCATATTTTATGAAATACATACCCCGAGAAAAAAATGTGTACCGAAATTATGTACAAATTCGAAACTTAATGTTCACCCATTATTAGGTAAATGTTTATGTCAGTGTATTTATACAAATCTAAGTTCTAGGTAACATCTGGATGTTACGGAGCTCAAAATTTATTTACCTAGTGGAGCTCCGAACGCAGCTTAACCGTTAACTATCTCTTTGAACTAATAGCAAAGACCATTTTATTGATTATACACGTAGTTGTCGATAGATTAATTACTGTATAAATATAAAGGTCGTCAAATCAGTCGGTTAAATGAGGCTAGCTATGCTTTTTAAAACCATATTGCAAAATGTTGAACTCTATGACCGTTAGCCAATCCACTTGTCGTTTTGTGTAAATAGTTTATTTTTTTGGAGTTTTCTGTAGTATTGCACATATTTGTAAATAATTGGATATGATGTATTAAATATATGTACAAATTGTTGAACAAAACTTAATTATAAACAAGCATTAACGTTATTGTGTAACATAATAGATTGTAGGAAAATATTTTTCGTTTTTATTAAAATTACGTAGACACGTATGCAAGATGTGTGAATGGTATACGTTGTACAATTTTCAATCAAAGAATATTAATTGGAAAACATATCAATGGAATGCATCTTTGAGCAGAATGTAGCATATCAGTTAAAACTATTATCCAATTCGTAAGTCGTTTGATTTGTATTTTGCTTTTATCAGAAGCAAGTTGAAAAGATGCACCTGCGGTTTTATTTTTGTTCAATTTCATCTCTAACCTTTAGGAATATTAGTAACGAAACCAACGGGCATCCAGTAGGAATCCTGTTAACGTCAAAGTTTACGTTCATTATCATCCTTGCTTTGTACTTCGATTCTTCGGCCTTGTCTCTGTATAAACCATGGTGATTTTCAATCAGCTGTTTCAACGTCCGAACACATTCTTTGAAGCTTCCCTTTTCCTGGCTCATCGTCATAATTGGTATCCTTCCTTCTCACAACCTTTGGATGTGCCTCGGCCATACGCAATGTTGGTCTCATGTTAACAGTTTCAATCTTCTGTCAGATCAGCTTCAGCAGCCTTCATTCATGGTGACTATGAATTTTCCATTCTTCTGCTCCCTGCCATTGAAGCTGGTATTCACCTTTCCATCCTCCCTTCTTCCATTACTCGGATGCATCCCACTAAGCGAGTCTCTGTGATTCCAAGGAAGCAATTTCATTCTTTGTCAGGTTAGCTTTGCCATTCCACATCCTCGTTGACTGAGACGTTTTAATTCTTACCTATATCACAGTTGGAGCTGATGTTCTTATGTCAACCTAATAAATGTCACCCTTTTTCACACAATTGATCCAATTGTCACCCAATTCCTTGAATTTCGCCATTTGCTGGATCATCCAGGGCATGGTGCATCCACTATCTTATAAACTTTCCTCCCCTTCCAGATTCTTGTAAGTTGGCATTTATTATCCTCCTTGACATGCTTCTTCTCTTAGTCCATTGAACATATCCCACTAATTTTAGTCAACAATTACCATTCTCCCCTGGAGCAGGTGAGTACTGCATTCAACATATTTATTGATTGAAACTAATCCCTTTTCTGTAGCCAATGAAGCCGAAGTTGTTACTCCTTTGGCTCCTTGTACATGTCCCTGAAATGCGAGTTGCACTGATTTACTCTCAGCAGCCATCCATCGTCCGATACCAACCGAACACACCATCTTTCTTCTGCAAACATTCACCCGGTGCAATGCCCATTTTAAAAACTCCCAAAACGAATCCAGAAAATCAATTTCAGCTTACAAAGCATAATATTAATAAAACGAGTGCCAGCCAATTTACATTTTCATTTCCCGATATAGTTTAAAATGTGTTATAAATAGTATTCATAGTTTTAAGAGCCATTTTTGTAAGTCAATACTCCTAAATATCTACGATTATGAAGCTTTTAAGATGTAACAGTAAATATTTTGTTGCTTGCGCAAATTTTTATCAATCCGGTAATGTAAATGAAAAGGGAAACAACTGTACTCATTGTTCTACTGTGAATCAGAATGACCGGTTTTAAGATGGCAAACAATGAACTACTCCCTTAATTTCACAATTTAACTTGAACCTTCTGTGTTAATCAGAGGATTTATGAATTTTTCTTTTCTTTGTGAACTCTCAAGCTATTACGGAAGTTTTCTTTTCATTATCCCAGCAACTATAAAAATTACTTTCTTTGAACATACTTTTCCATGTGTATACTTCATATCTCTTTAAATCTCTTTAATTTCCTCATTATGTGCTATCATCCTCTTCTGATCTGTACTCCTCAACTTTTTTATTGTGATATATGAAATTTAAAACCTTGATTTTGAGAAATATCTTCCAAAAAGCTTTGACACTCTGTCAGGTCAATCCACAATACTGGGAAAATTATTTTATAAACCTCAATGCTTTCGAATCGTTCAAGGAGGAGGAGTCATGACTTGAGTTGAACAATGACAATTGCTTCAGATATTGACGAATTTGTGATAATTTCAGCTTCGCTTACGTTGAACACAAAATCAGGCTAAATAAGATAGGTTTGTACATTGTAGAAATTTAAAATGCAAAAGGTTTTCGCTTCATCAGCTTTCGGATGCAATATCCCTTTATAAATTGATGTGACAGGAACACAACTATTAAAGATAAAAATGCTCATTGATGGCTTCCAGTTTGCTTGTATATTTGTATTTCAATGTTCAAGAGAGTTTGTAAAGACAGAGTCTACACATTTTGATTTTCCTCACCTTTTTCTACGGAGGACGCCGAAGACATGAGGCGTCTCCTCAAGTTGTGAATGACAATAAGATTGTAGTCAGTCAGATAATACACTGGTTCTTCGCCAATCGTTTTATTATCATGGACGCTGTGTTGTGAACATTATTTGTGGAAAAGATGCCTTTCTCACACGCTACCCTTTCAATCCTACTATTATTTCTTTTCAGAGCTCATGGACCTCGCCTAGAGAAGTCCATAATCAATTTAGTAGTTACAAAAAACAGTCCTAGTCGAGCAGATGGACTTCAACAACGCACGTTGGTTACTTTTTTCAATTTTACCCAAAATTAAGGATTTAATTTCTAAAACTGGAAACTTTACCTTCACAAATCTATGGAACTCAAAATGTATGGCAATGAAAGTCTTGGATTGTTTTCTAAGAAACATTTATTTTCAATTTTTAGAAACTTTTTACCACTTTTATTTAAATTTCAGATGAAGTTTGTGTACAAAAAATATTGTTGTTTCAATTTCATAAATCAAAATTTTTCTGCCAACGGAATATTCTGCAATGAAATATTCAATTACAGGTATATTTATCAATTTAATATGTAAATTGTTATTTATTTGGTTTTTCACATTTGGGAAGAAAACATTTTTCTAAAGGAACTCTGCAAAAATGTTTACAGAATTTATGCAATTTAATGTAGAAATCGTTAATGGAAAAAAACGGTGTCCTTTCAACTAATTTATTCTTTTAAAATGGTCAAGTTTCTGGTCATTTTGACCCAGAAGTTTGCGACTGAATGAGTATCCCCGAAAATCAAAAATTTTTGCCTCGACCTACGAGCAGGTGACGGCGGTCCCATTCCCATGACCTCGAATGACATCGATTAAAATAAGAAATAGTTTGGTGGGGCGCTTGATTTCTGGTATTCATAACAAAATTATACTACTCATTCAAATGATAAAAGTTGAAAGAAAAAGTTAATGTAAACCTGCAGATGAACCACAAAAACTGTGGAAAAATTATTGAGTAACAATATTTGAATGAAGTAACATTTGAACAGAGTGATTAGTGAGTTTCACGGACACAGGACTAGGGCAGGTTTTGGACACATTTGTTCTAATAATAATGGTAACTTAAGTGTGTTTAACTACGGTGATTCATCTCAATACAAAATATCTAGATTATTCTATCATCAGAATCAGACAAAAACGTTACAGTTTGATAGTTCTTGTCAATAGACTTTTAGGTTTTACAATGCGGAAACAATTTGATCCGCAAACAATGGAATTTATAAAGGCTATCTCGACCCCTAAATGAGTAACCTTCGAAAGTGCAACAAGATTTGTATGAGAACTGCAAAATTGAATTTTCAAGTTTAAGTAATACGTGGGGACTACTATCAATCATGGAGATTTGAAAAGCATAGAGAACCATCCAGGGGTAATCCGCTCAATTTTCTGAAAATTCCATTAAATTCGGATGGTAGTTAAGTAGGTACGGTTTTGCCCGTTATAACGGTTATAACAGATAGACCAACATGGGACAGAAATCGATTAAGGAAAACGGTTTTAACTTTTCTCTTGTACTGTAGGGTGTAAAAAACCCGAAGGTAGCAGTAATGCACATCAAACTTGGTGCAGCGGTGAGAGGGACTCAGTCTGCCTTGCTTCACGCAGGAGTGGATGCGGTTCCAGAGGTAAGTGACCTTGCACATTTTACTGTACGATAAAACGTTTTGTGGGTCATGAACCTTAAAAAATGAATTTATTCCATTAAAATTGAGAGAAAATACTTATAAAAAAATAAAATTACGTATTTTTGGAAATGAACTTTATTGTTTTCTAGAATGTTGAGAATTAGATCCTACTATTCAAATAACAATTAATGCGAATCGGGACGACAAGCCCTATTGTAATTTGTATTTGTCTGCAACTGTCACATGTATACCGAGGGTTAAATATAAATTCGGATTGAAATTTTGATTTTAGAACGTCCCTCTTATGTGATCTTACTTTTATACATCGTAAAAAAGCTGCAACTGTTGATCATCATTAATTTGAAATATTCATGCATGAACAACGCAGCACTTTTGTTTCATTACTCTCAACACTGAACCATTTTAACCGACCAAGAAGAAAAGTGTTATCCGTAAAGGGTGAAATCAATGTTTTGAAACATTCAAAAATCAGAGCATCCCAAATTTTCGAAATAACGCAAATGTTTTCATGTTCGTTATTGACAAGTATCCTTTCAATTAACCGAACGCATCCATCCAAACCACTTCACGTTCTTTTTTCACTCGCAGAAACACGTAGTAAATGACATAATAAAAATCTCCTAGTAAATTGGAATTATGTTTTCAAGAGTTCTGTTTGAAATCTAATTTTTCATAAATTTTGTTATTTGTTTTTCGGACAATAAACCGTAGCTAGGTGTCATATTTCAAGTCGTTAAATATCAGTTGTTCCATTCGCCATGTATACTGCACACGTATTTAGATATCAGCGTCAAGTACAAGGTACAAACACACAATGATCTGCTGCTGGGCCCTTGTGGCTAATCAGTTTGATCAGTGTGAAATATACATTTAGCATTTCTGCAGGTATCTGGATTACAAGTACTAGATATGGAAGCGGCGAGTTTAGAAAATGTAACAACTACGTCTGATAAACATAGATTAGCGATTTACGGAGAAGGGTAAGCTAACCTTTGTGGAAATTTTACAGCGCTTTTATTTTGTTGTATCGAGTAGTTGAATGAGTCATAACAGTGCAATCAGCGTTATGTTTGTTTGTGTGTTTTTTCTGAAGAGTAATATTATTTTCATGTCATTACCTTATCAGCACTTAACCCATGATGCCAATTACACGATTTACAATATCAAAGTTGATAGCGAATATGAATCGCAGCTCAAGTAGTCAAACCAGCCGTATAATTCGATGCCTCGATGCCGTTATTACCTTCAATTTTCCTAACCGGTGATTACGAGCGCGTTTGCGGGCATCTAAATGGGACCTCAATCATTTTTACAAACACTATAATCCCGATATGTAAACGAAAGTGTGAACGAGTTCAGCCAATCGTTTCAATTGGCGCCTTCCCGACGTAATAATCGCCCGCCTGGACAAAAAATTAATAGCGGGATGTCAAGAGTTTGAGGAGCTGTACTGTCAACTTCGTGTTTCTTCTGTTGATTTCAACAAAAGTGAAAGGAAATTGACTTCCTTGATTGAACAAGAGCGCGAAAATCTTTTGATACGATTTTATTATTAATAGCTGATTTACCTGGCGTTGCCTGTGTCAGGATTATAAGTGAAGAGTTCACTCTCATCATTTTCACAGAGAAGTCAAACAGAAGTCCTGTTGGGAACTTTCCCTTTTTTACTCTGATAGCTCCATAATTCACTCTTCCTCGTATAAATGCAAACAGTATAATAGCATCAATTGGCAACAAATCAGAAGTACATACTTCAATATAAGTATTCCTAGCGAACCGGATGAATATTAGCCACACGGCTCACCGGGGAAACTCCTTTGCTCATAAACATTATCAAAAAGTTTGGAAGACTATCAATTCCATTACTTCACATGGGCAAACCAGAATCCTTTAATCAAGTATGACACCAATAAAGCACAAACTAATTTATACCAATAAATTGGAAATGATAGTACAGTTTACGCTGTGTACGATTAGCTTTTGCTCGTACACAAACTTTTTTGTCTAAGATTGATTCTCAAATTTAAAAACGATGAGTTAACCCAAATGCGTGAGCCAGTTTGTTCGAACCGTGTCATTTTCTTCCTCGAGAGAATTTGTATACTTGACGTAACTTCTAAACGGGAAGTTCGATCCAAATAATTTAACGTGGACTTCACACGGTCATTGTCGATTATCGAATCACTTAAGTGGATACGGATTAATACAAGAGTACCAATATCACGACTACCTATTCGATTCCACTAGTAAAGGAACCTGATTGTTATTGAGGTTCAGCTAATTATAATAGTTAGTGATGTACCATCATACTCTTCCTTCTAACCAATAATGTTTAAGTATTCCTATATTTATTTTTAATTCTTTACTTCATCAATGCAATAAGTCATTTAAAAATTGAAGCTCAAGTTCATGCTGGAAATTTTACTTTTCAATATAATGTGCAAAAAAAGGATGGATCAAAAAGCTGAGAACTTGGAAAATCCAAAAACTTCATTAGAATTGACAAATATTATTGAGAAAAAATTGTTTCTTAACAACATTCATATTTAGATTTTTGGAGCACACGAAAGACTCAAATATTAGCACAATTTAACATACATGGAAAATTCGCTCAGACAATCCTGCTGTACGACTGGAATGTTTAAATATTTTTATTCAAGTTTTTAGCAGATTTTAATGAAGTTCAAGTAAAATTGTCTCCATAAATTTCAGCTGTGACTTAGTTCACGGTTGATAAACTTTTTTTCAAAGTTCCTCAAAACAGTGAGGAATCAGCAGTTTTTTCTGATTCTTTTAGATCATTCTTTGAAGTTTGATCAATTCAATGTGCTCAAAATATGTTGTCCAACGAACCCATCTTTTCTTATAGAATGCCTAATTTTTTCGAGGAAGACCAAAGTCTTTATCTCTATCTTATCGAGAGTTATCGTCCGGAATGACACATAAAATCCAGGAACCATTTCACAATGCCTCAAAACAAAGTTCGATTAAGAAAATTTTTGAAATTTTTTATTTTAAAATTTTTGGAGCTATTCCAATACTTTATTTTCAATTACAATTCGCTAAAATCACGCTATCTTCAGCCGTTGGCCCTAGTGTTTCCCCAATGTTGCGATTGATTCCTTAAAAGGCCGGTAAAATGAGGTTGCTGAGTTTCCAGAGGGAAAACCGGCGTGGAAAACCCGAATATAAACATTTAACATCCGTGAAGAATTCCGAAGCGCGCACGAACGTCGGACCGTTCAGATGGGATATCAAGAGCAGGTTGAACGTGGTGCGGACAGGCCGAGCCGTGAGCTGGTATCATAATGAATCTCCTCTTCACGTTATAATATGTTTCCACACGCTGAGTAGAAATTCCGCCGTGTAGGAATCTGAGGGCCACCGCACGGGAATTTCGTCGCTAGTCGAGTAAAAAGTTCGAGGTTTGGCCGTTGGGTTGCCTTTGTAAAAATGTAGCTGCTTTGTTCAATTTCGACCCTCGAGTAGTTAATGCCACAACTCTTCGAGGTAGTAAACGTGTGCTTTTGTACTTAAACTGTGCACCAAACAAACTACTTGCCTTGAAACTTTGGAAACCATTTCAATAAATACAACGGAAATCAATACAAATGGTTTTTATTCCACTAGAAGTACCTAATTGTTCAGACATGGGCTGTATTCAGCCTTCCGACTGGCAAATATCTCACAAGTAATCACTAAATAAATGCCTACTTCTTATCAAACGAAATGGGCCAATTGATTCAGATTCAGCTTTAAAAGAAAAGAGAGAATACCGATGTAAAAGTAAAGGCAATTAATAACAGCCGCAAAACCTTCCAAATGGTTTCAATTATAACAACACAATTTACTGGGGATTCCGAACCATGTAGCACCATTTTCCTGGATAGCCTTGGTAGCTTGCACGAAAGTGTCAGATGTTCTCAAGTGTGAAGAATATGTTATTTGTACGGGCAAGGAGTGTGCTGAAATACCTATTCCAAATCTCTTGACATAAGCATAATCGTTTGTATGATATACAGAAATTTGCTGACAATCTACTAGGAACTGCACTAAAGAACCTCCAAGTGTACTGGACTGGACATTTCCTGTAAATATAGTGCCTTCATTAGGAACTCGACGAAAATGCACCGAGAAGATCTAAATCCCCCCTTTCTTCCTTGGCAAGGAGATCAGTTGTATCGAAACTAAACCTTCGATTCATAATAGAGCTCAACACGGCTGGAACAAGTGGGTATCAGCTTAAAGGCAACTAAGTTTCAACACTCATTTTTGAATATGACACTTCAATTACACGACACACTACTTGAGGAAGTTGGGGAATCACACTATAGCAGGTGATGGATTTTGGGAGCCCTAACCAGGAAATTTAATTGCATAATTTCTCAATAGTCAAATAAAGCGCATGTTCATACTACGGCCCCTGGATATCTTTGATGATTCTGACGAATCTTTGATTCCTCAGGGGTCAGAACGCGGCAGAACTCCAATAGATGAAGAGTGGAGTGGGTACGGAGTGAGTACCAACCTTTATCAGGTAGAACAGTTGGTGCACGTATTTCTGAATATAATACAACAATTAAACTAAGCAATAGAGTTAAGGAATCCGTCCATCTAGGTAGAGAGTTTAGGAGCCTAACCACTAAACTTGTTTACATAACATCTGTGATGTCTCATGACAGATTGGCAAATATTTACTTGGAGATGGAAAATCCAAATAGTCCAGTAATCGAATGAAACGAATGGTCATACCTCAAAGGCAGGACATCTCTGGTGATCCCTGACAAACGTCCGATTCCCGACGGAGCAGTACGCGGCAGGATTCTGACAAATGAATGGCGGAGTGGGGAGGAGAGGGTACTGGACCGTGATGGTGGATCACCTGTAACACGAATTTCTGAATATAACAAATGAGCTAAGCTGCATACTACGTAAATAATATACAGAAGTTAATGAATTCATACAACTAGGTTTAGATTCCAAGACCTCCAACGTGAACATTTACGTCCACAAGCTCCGACATGTCTTCTGTAGGGATAGATTCTTGGAGAGGCAAACTCTAAATAGTCCAACTGGCTAATGAAACGAATGGTCATACCTCGGAGGCAGGACATCTCTGATGATCCCTGACGAACCTCCGATTCCTGAGGGAGCAGAACGCGGCAGGACTCCTGAAGGATGAAGGGTGGAGTAGGAAGGGGTAAGAAGTGGGTACCAACCTTGAAGGCAGTTCCGCTCTAACGGGTCCCACCTCACGGCTGTACGGTACATCCCAGAGTTTAGTTCAGTTAGACCGGCAGCCGAAGTAGGGACTTGGGAAGCGGAAGGGACCTTTCTCGCCTTTCTCCGCGCCGCACGAGAGCCGCCGTAGCGCCGTTCGTTCCGTTCAAACATAACCTACGACACAATATACATCTACGCTCTTCGTATAAAACCGAATTAGTGTACTGATCGGCTGGGTTATTCGGATAGAGTTTCTCAGTGTCTAGTGACAAAGACGAACTCCAGCTCACACAGATCACGGGCTCCTGTTTCGCTTCACCGGCGAGGATCAGACACTCGTCGACACTTCGCTATCAAAGTCCGACGGTAAGAACTAACATGACTTTCATTTACCAGTTGCTACGCCACGCAAAGACCAAATTTTTCCATATTTAAGAAAACCTGAGGTTCGGAAATGAAAACCAACCACTAATATACTGTCAAACAAGATCTGTTGTCAAGGAAATGACAACAGGTACTTTAAGTTGTTAACTTTCCTAATTTATGCATCAACCATGTTTTTCGACAAAAATCTGTACGTTGTAAGGATGTTTGAAAAATCGGTGAATACAAAATTTTACTCCGTCAGATTGATTTCACAGGAAAGGTTGAAAGGATCGCAACTTGAGCTAAAATCGTATACTGGCCAAAAAGCTCTGAAATCATAGGCAGCTGAACTACACTCATAGTCAAATTAAACACTGTATTTTACCAGTGTTAGGTTTAGCTTATACTTTTAGTTGTGATTTGGTGGGTGCCTACTATTTGTTTTGGTTACGTAAAATCCTTCATAATTGACCTATGATGCTGATATCTTAAAATGAACTACTTTGAGACGACTAGGATACAATTACTGGAAAGGCACTGATTAGCTGAGAGACTACTGAGATCAATTTGTTTTCCAATCGGTCTACCATGCTAACCGGTAAATTAAGCTCTTTTTTAAGCGTTTAGAATATAGTTATGGGGGTGATAAAGCCAAGTTTGGTTAATACACCAAAGTTGCTTCAAATAAACCGAAAACAGCGTAAAAAAGCTGTCTATCTAATATAGGAATCAATTAACTTTGTGTAATAGTTTGCACGTTTTCACTCTAGCTCTATGAATTTAATACAATTACAAACAATTTGATATTATTCCAAACGAAATTGACAACCTTCGAAACCAAATTGAATTTGATAACAATCCGAAGATGAGGAAGAAATCACGGAAGAGCCTTAAGTCAGAGGGACGCCCTAAAGACGAATAGTCTGAAACGATCATAGGCAGGACAGAAGAGGAGAAGCGATTAACTGTACTGACTGATGATTCAGTAATGTCCAACGCTTGTGATGAATGGATTGACGAATAGAAGGTTACGGATGAAGCCAGGCAAGCACAAATTAAACAGCACATAATGCGCTGTAAACTAATACACAAAGGTTTATTATTTATGTATTCCAATCTACGTAAATCACTGCTCTGTTTATTAGTTTGCAGTACGTCATTTAATCTCGGCGATTACGTGTCTCGTACTTTAGATGGGTTAAAAAGAGTTCCATTTATATTTCACCGTCGTAGATCGATTAGGGAATAAATTCGATACAAGAGCCCTTCAGCTGATCATTGTGTATCCACACCTAGTAGATATACCGAAGACGATAGGATGACTGTGTCATCAATATCACTCCTCAAACACTAAAACTTTACTAGTCCCCCACTCGGTAACAAAAGCTGATATCTATACACCTACACTGTGCATTACTCTGTATGTTGACAAGGAGGTTGGAACGCACGAAAGGAACAACTAAAATTTAACGAGATAAAATAAAACACCTATCCAGGCTTCGCTTGACGGAAAATATATAACATTTGTTATGGAAAAATCGATTTCAAAAGATGCTCTCGATAACAAAATTCCAATGCAATTATATCACCCAATTCTTTCGTTACGATTTACCAGGCTTTTTGCTTTGTGCGGGAACGTTCACATTCTTATTCGTGTCCGAGTGGGATCATTAGAATCATTGAAGGGATGTCCACCAACAGTAAACTTATCGATAGTCTGAGTTTGGAATATTCAGCCCTTTGACTTCACTCTTCATACAGCAGCTGATAAGTAATTCTGTCTCAACTACATCCCATTTTTGATTTTAGGCCCAAGTTTAATTTATTTCCGCCCTGTAGTTTTGAAAAAAATTACTGGAATGCATACGTTCTATTCATGGGTTTCTTCGTTTGTTTCGATATACACGGTATTGAACCCTTTTGGGTGTTTCGATAACAGCTTTTGTAGTGTACTAGACTAGTGAAGTGTTGGTATTTAAGGAATGATATTTATAACAAAGTCATCCTCTCTTCTTAGAGACATCTAGAAGTTAGTTACAGGATGATAAACCTTCAATCAATCATTTGCAGCATGTTCTTAAATTGAGTTATATATTTGGGGACAAGTGAAGCGTAGGTAGGTGTTTTATTTTATCCTGTTAAATTTCAGTTGTTCTATTCAAGGATTTCTGCGTCGACGATATATAGTATAAAATTACTCATTTATTATAAGTTATGACGAAGGCATCCAACCCTCTTTGGGACTTCTAGAAGTCAATCCTAACGTATGGAGACAGCGATCAGGTGAAGTCAAATTTCTTTCCTTATCAATCCACAGAGCTGAAATATAAAGTTTATTGAGATTGAAGTTCAGCACTGTGGATTGAAAAAGAGCTCCATTTAATAGAGATATTTTTATGGCATCTACTCGCACAATGCAATTACATGGTATGCCGCAAAGCGTCGATTCCGTTGACTAATCCAATGTAAACATGAATGAGGGATTTAAGCAGAAGGGCAATTTAATACAGAAATGATAAACCATTGTGTAATGATAGGCAGAATAAAAAAAAGGAAATAGCAATATATGTAGTTAATATTGGAAAATGAAAGCTTATACTGGAACGGCGTACCAACTTTTCATACCGTTACATGGGTACGATTCGATGAAATTCCGAACACTTCGATGATGGTTCGACCGATTAGATACTTTCCTCCTTCAGACTGTGTTTAGTCCTTATTTAAAACACATTTTCTCATTTATTGACTAAAGAAACAAGAAAAAGAGATAGATTGATGCAAATTTCAATAGAAGCTACTCGACTATTTGCCGGGACGAAGCGGTATTTCGACGATACCTCTCCTACCTTCATCATTCAAATGCGGATAGATCCAGTATGAGAAGAGATAGAACTCGTTTTTGAGAAGAGATAGAACCGATTTTTGAGAAGAAATACATTCATAGTTACTATGGCCAGAAATACATTCTCTTCTGCATGGCCATCAGGGGTGATTGTCGCACAGTGGAAAGCTTCCCCCTCTAGTGGATAATACTCAGAGACCCCCGAGGTTATTTGAGATATTTAATTTTGCTTCCGAATCAACCTATTTCTAGCAGAAGTTTAATTTTCACTTTTGGAAGGTTTTTACATCGGTTTGGAAAGCTCTGAAATCGGAGTGGGAAGTTCCTTATTATCAGTTCGATTTGGTAAGTTTTTCAAAATTTCGCTTTCGCAAATAGATTTGAAAAACTTTCATTAGGCCATTTTTGTTTAGACAGTTGTTAATTTGTAATGGCAAATTCTCATTTCAGTTCGGGATGTTCTCCATCTGGTTTTGAAAGTTGTAGAAATGATTTTAAAAACGCTCATCATGGTTTGGAAATATAGATGAGTGATTTACATTGAAGGGCTGCCTAATACGGAAATGATACTCCTTGGTACTTGATACTCCCTTTTCTCTTCTTGATCGATTACTAAGATAAATTATTGAACAAATAAACCAAAATAATTCTCAGAGACAAATCACTTGTCTGTATGGAAATGGAAAAATTATTACAAAGGTCTCGTGCGTATAAGTGGAAGGTAAATTTCAATAGTCACCTTCATTTGATATATTTTATCACTTTACAATCTCCAGTAGCTTCTGTGAGTTCACGATTTCGATGGCTGGACAGCCCTTTGGTGAGTAGAATATGCATTGCTTCTCTGTGGTCAATATATACAGGGAATATATCTGACGTGTGTCAGATACACACACTGCTATGTTGAGAGCGCAATGGCTCGCTGCTTTGCTCTTCGTTCATTCTCCTCCTCAGTTTAATACTAGATTTTCTCCTAATGAGACTGCCGTAGTCCTTCCCATCCTCATACCAGTATGTTTCAGCCACATTGTATCACTCAGTAAAAATATAATGGTTAATAAGTTGATAAAAATAACTAAGCTTAAAATATTAGCAAGGAAGTTGAAACCGATTTCGACGATGAAAACGGAAGTCGAGTGAAGTACGTTGTCCATTCCCACGGAATAGGTTACTCACAGTTCCAAACATTGAAACGATTTCGACGGTTAGGTCATCAATAACTGACTTACCTATGTTGTACTTTCATGTTCAATGATTTCTTGCGAATTGAGGTTCACAATCCGTTAGTTTACTGAGAGATATGAATATCTCCAGCGTCTGCATCTTTTAGAATTCTTTAATCGTCTTTTAATTAAGACCAAATCTTCTTAAGCATTCTTAATTAGACATCTTACTTAATCTGTATGTTAAATGTGTACCGATAGACTGGAAGGATCAATTTTGCAACGATGAACACTTAGGAAGATGTTTCCTTCTTTAGAGAATATGAATAACATATCCCCCTTTGTGAGGGGTTTTGTGTAATAATTTGCTCATCCCATGCTATTGACTGAAACTTGAGGGTACTAAACCTTGATCAGTGCGGTCCTGCTTTTCGGAATGAACGTCCACTAATAAACAATTTTTGTCAAAATTGCATGCAGTTGCGTAGCAGTAATTTCGCAGTTCTGTAAATAGGTAAGGCTACCATTACGATCTGGAATCATATATATTTTCATATTCCAGATGTACCAGAAATGGACAGTAGCAGCTGCAATGATTTTCGTATTGTGCTTCACGAAGACTGACGGCGTGAAGAACACGATCACAGGTGAACTGAAACCGCTGGTATCATTCTCATAATTTTGTGTGGTTTGTATTCTCTTTGATTTGAATAACAACGGTAACAACAGTTTGGTCTGGTATATTCCAAAATAATGTGAAAAGTACTTTGAAGAATACTTCCCCAATGTAAAATTATGTACCTAATTGAACGTAAATGATTCCCACTCCAGGAGCACGACTATACATAGCACATGGTATAAATAGTTGTAATAATGGATATGAACAAATTCAGTCCTCTTTCAATTACCACAGAAGCAGAATCGCAAATTAAAAAATGAATGAACATTTTCTGTCCTGACGAACTCTGTCTAGATTTAGAACTCTTCATCGGTATTGTCTTTACATACCTAACCAAACTCATATCAGCATCCCAGTTCTTTCCTATGTTGAGTTGTGTGTTGAAATTGGTGAATGTTTCAGTAGGATGGTTGTATCCTTCATTGTTGCATAAAACTTGCTTTGTAGCGTGGGTACAATACGAGTTTAAACCTCATTCAATGCTTAAACTGCTGTTTAAACGGTGAGTGTACGTCAGGTACACAAGCTTTTAAACTATGGTTTTAGTTTGTGGTAACTGCTAAGCTCTGTTTAAAGTTATACGACCGTCAGTGGCTGTCTCAACTCAGTTCCATAGGTTTTTAGAAGTGAACTTGGGTTTCAACTGTGTTGTTTACACGATATTCTGCTGTGTTTCCTTACATCTCCATACAAACGGTGAGAAAATGGCATTCAGATTTCTAAGTATTTTCGACGATGAGGACATACTGGAGTTGACGGAAGTTTATTATAGGTGGCCAGGTGCATTTTGAGAACGTTCATCATTTACAAAAGTGGATGGAAGATGTATCTTTTTGCGAGATGTTCTACGTTCAAGGCGACCTTTTAGACGGATGGCTCTACTATAGACTAAGGGTCTTATAAGAACGACAACAAGAAAAAAGACAGTGCCTTCTAACGTAAATTTGGTGCTGACATTACGGTATTTTGCAATTGGATGTACGGGTTTGGTTGCGAGGATGCGACCCCGATACATGCCGAATGGAATGAAGATAGACCATGCAATGACACAGCTTTATTCAACACTACCGAGAAACCCGTGCTTCGCACGAAATGTCACTTATATAGTATTTGAAAAAACCTTTCAAGGCTTCTTCATCTCTCACAACCTTCCACCGCTAGTAAACTACCATAATACCAAAAGTTCGGGAACCAAAAAAATCATTGGAAAAGGAAATCGGTTCGGCAGTTTAGCCGCCTACTTTGAACTTACGTACATGCATACGCTATAGGTATGAAGATACATACTTACAAATAAACTTTGAATTTTGTATTTAAGATATAGTTTCCCTAGAACATTGGAGCCATGAACAATAATCGCCATATTATGGAACATTAGTCGCCATGATCACTGTTTGTCCTTCTTATTTAGCTGAGGTAGCAAAAGGTTACATGTCTGCATACTAGGGATTTGGGATTTGCGGGGGAAGAGGTTTGCGTACCTCAGCACGTCATTCAATAAGCTGACTGAGGGAGGAGTGTTACATGTTGTACGGGCGGGGGTGCGTCCAGTGTTGCTTACTCCGCCGCTGGAATTGTGTGGCTGTGCCAAAAACCACGGATGCCAAATACACACGCCCTAACGTGGGAGTAAACACGAAAACTGATGCTGAAGCACAGTCTCGTCTTCAGAGGATCTTCCTGGGTTGTTTCCACCTGGCTACACAGGTCTGGTCACGCTAGATTGGCATCAGTCTTCCTTAACACGACTCGTCATTTATTAGGAGAAGATATCGGATTTCTATCCGTATCCATCACTCGATTGAATATAGTTGTCGGGATACTTAGCTTGTTATGTTTGATTCTCATATGAAATTTGGCATTCCCAATCTGACCGCAAACTCTACTGAACAAATTTATTTTGGTTTATTATTTTCAATGATAAGACATTGCAATAATTTAGCAAATGGTGATTAACCTGATGATTGTACAGCAACCAACGTGGTCTCTAGAAACTAATTTCTAACTTAATCTAACAAAACACTGCAAATTATTACATATAGGGTTTGTTATTTTGGTATTAGATAGCTCATCTACGTAAATCACTTATCTATCTCGACACCTCGGCCTCCATACTTGTAATCACATTCAAAATTAAAATACTTGAGCGGCCACCAGCCACGCATTCTTTCTCATACCTTCCCCTGAACGGAATGTGCAGCCCTGCTCTCCAGCTTGACTGTAGACGACAAATTTTGATAAGAAGAAGATGAGGTTTTCAAATGGAGAGTACACGGATAATTGTATAGCGATCCGCATGGTCTCATACAATTCACAGAACTAATTTCTACCGGATTAAAACTGAAAAGCTAGCCTCTTACATCAAAACTTTCTGAGATTTTGATTTTAATAGTTTAATCCTCAGTTACAATCCATTAAGATGGATTGATCAAGATTCTAGGATTTCTGGCGCATCCCGGATCAACGCTGGAGTTTTTTTTTTTTTTTTTAGACGAATTCCGTAAAAGTTCGGTCAAGTTTCGGAGAAAAACGTCGGCCGGACGGATTTTTATTTCTATCTTTTTACTCGATTTTAAAAATGTACATATCTTGGAACCTTAACTGACAACTATCAACCATTTCTAACAGTAAATTGTTTTGTCAGATGTTGAAACTCACTGCGATGAAAATGTCGTGAACGTGACGCTGCACTTCGAAAACGAATTCAACGGAGTCGTCCATGTCAAGGGGTCGGACTGTTTGGGCGTAACGGGGAAAAAAGGACATTCAACAGTTTTCGTCCAATTGATGGCTAGAAAATGTTTTCTTCGAGTCTATAAGGTCAGTATTCCACTCATTAGGTGTGGTAAGGTTTCATTAGGTGGTGGTGACGGTTTCATTTTAAAATCTTCGATTTCTTGTAATTCAAGACTTCATTTCCTGAAATAGTTTGAAACCACCTGAAATCGTCTCTGAAGTTGGATGTACTCGTAGTTCATAGCTTTCTATCATCAGTAAGAAGAACGTATTGGTGAATGAATCATCGTCATAGATCATTGAAATGTTATAAACGTTCTAAACAAATTCTTAATCCTAAGAGATGTATGGATTAATTTAAGACCTGTTGTCCAGTTTTTACAGCCCCTTATCACCCCCTTTCGTTTGAACAGGCATTGCTCCACTCTCATTCAAGAAAATTGTCTGGAATTTTTAGGGTATTTCACTTATATATTTGCTAAGATCTTAAATTGACAGCCAAATTGGTGTAATATAAGACATCGTAGTCATCTACGAAACAGTAGATTTCCTCTTGTGCCATTTAAAGCATGATAGCACTGAAATATTTCAAGAAATGTTCACCAAGTTCTTCCTAAAGAGTAGGAAATAATGTTCGGAAAATTTCTTGATTCCGAACCATTCAATCATCGCGATTTTCGTAGCACAGCGAGATTTTGCGATCGCCTACATGTTACTTATCTCTGAACTGTGATGGACTCATCGTTTTCGCAAATATGCCTAGCCCATTTAGTTGGAGGAACATAGTGAAAAATGTTGGGCACAGTCGGTGCAGTACGTACCTAGTTCCTGAAAAAATAGGCAAGAGTGACCGCGCGGAAGGAATTTTCCAAAAAAAGCTTTATGCTCACATTGCACAGTGACTTCTTGAATCTTAGCATTTACTGCCTGACGTTTCATGTTTCTCTCTTTCTCATCCCCTTCTTTTTTTCTTCTACTTCAAGATGGGTTATATTTCTAATAAGCGAGCATTTTGATAAAATATCTATCTGGACTCAAATCAGTGTTGCAAGGCACCTACCGGATTTGTAAGAAAAATTTTGCATAAATTGTAGGTATTCAAATATATAGATATTCGTAAACTGTGGGGAGTAGAATAAAACAGCAGCCTTACAAATCCTTTAGTGAAAAAAAAACTTTGAATGGGCGAGAAACTAAAATTTGATAGTCCTCACTGGTTGCTCGAATGACTCGATGTTCTTTAATCTTGTGTATGCTAATCAATAAACCTTTCCATTTGAAGTGCACCACATAATAACTTTTTGGTAGGTAATACAAAATTGATTCGCATGCTCAAGTGTGACTGAATGGTTATGCACAAGTATTGAGCCATTTGCTTTTTTTGAAATCATTTACGCTATCCCACAAGTTTTCATTATTTGGTTCATAACCATTTATTAGGTAAATGTAAATTATTAGGCACTAACGTGTAAATCTATATTTACATGGAGCCAATTACTGGAGTCGGTAGTATGGATTGAGTCTATTATATCGGATTGTACCGGCTACCCAACACACAACTGACTTCGAGTGAGCGCGGTTGTCATAACCTGCAAGACCTTCGTGTACTGCGTTTGGAAACTACGTATTCTTTAGATGGAAGGCGCTATCGAACATTACCGGTTCCTATACTAAAAGTAGAGTTTGACTTAGTTGAGTTCAGGCTACATTGAATCTCAAGGTCCGAATCGCTTCTTTTTGCTTCTAAGTTACCAGTAGGTAATCAAGATAAAAATTCATTTTCTCCAAAATAAAAATTTACCATTTGCATTTTACACTGTCTCTTCGTCCGATGTCTGACTGTTTGCGTATGTGAGTGTCTCTCCTTGCAACAAGCTTAATTTCTATAGTTTTCATCCGTTTTGATGAAATTTTTGGGGAAATTGCAGGTTAGTTTTTAAAAGGTATGAATTCGATCGGTCTGCCCTTGCACAAACTGAAAGTCCATCAAGCATAATTTTCCGTGGTTTAGGCTGGTTGATCTCGCTTAAATTTTTAGAACGGTCCGAGAAGAAAGTTCAAATAATCCAACATCAATTCCCAGGGACCTGAAACGCACCCACTTGTAGGCGAAGATAACTATTGGAAAACTTCCTATCACATCGTTGTACCGTGAATCTTTGCAAAAAGCTTAATTTCATATTTGCATCTACTTCACAAAATTTGTATAGAATTATCTGTTCGGTACCCATTTGAAAATGTGTATATTATACTACTTCAATCATTTGTAGTCCACTGATCTGAGTGAGAGAGGTACCTGATAGAGAAACACCTTCGTGTAAAAAATTTCGTCGTTTTTAACAAGCTTTAAGGAAATCTTGTTAAGGAACATTTTTCTTCTCAATTTTGACACCGATTTCTATGTCCTAATTCAAGGTTAGATGGTAGCTTATTGATGGTTTGTACATTTTATTGATGTGTTATTTTAATGAGTAGGTAAGTACATTTTTATTGGATTGATAGATAGGAACTGGGTGGACAGAGTCGATCCAATATACACCTATGGACTATTTAATCAATATAAGCTAAGGTGATACAATCTTGGAATGAATGATACCTTATATTACATAAATGTATTATGTTTTTGGTTTTTATTTTCACGTTAATTAGTTTATTGATTGATTCAGGAACTGGGTTCCCTATGGTACACGGGTGCTCTACACGTGCAGATGTCCGAAACTGTACTCCAAGCAACGGACCCGATCGTCCCAATAAAGTGTGCCCTGGACACGGACATGCTATCCATCAAACACCATTTGAAGAGGTAAATAGGTACCTAACAGTAATCGGATACAAACTCATTTGAAAATATTTAAAAACACAACCCAGTTTTAACTGGTGACGATCGGGATGCTGGAAGTTTAGATCACCTCTCCATCAAAATTGATAAAAATCTCGTAAAAAAGAGCACCAACGGAACCTCCCATAATTCATTATGAACTATTCAACTATAACATTTGCGCTCATCGCGCATTAGCTCAAGTGCGTGATCCGCACCAACTTTGCATTTGTCAATGAAAAACCTTCAATTTCCATTACAGAACCGGAATCCCCCAAACGGTTTTTTCAATCCGCCATCCTGTTCAGCGAGCTCAAAACTTATGTAGACGTAAGCTAGCCCAAAATCGAAAACTAAATATTTAGTCCAGGGTTCGGCACATGACTTAGCACTAGGTATTTTCCCTCGTGGGGATATTAGTTTTCCAATTTAAGGAGACGCTCCCGAGATTATCGTGGAAAAAGCTCTAGTTTCATAGGAAAATCATGGATGGAAACTTTCGAATGGACATCTTAAATTTCAAATTCGGATTTTTCACAAACATCTTACTCAATTTCTCGATAGGTCTCGGTACTTAGAAACTTGCTCCAATGTAACGCAATCTGCGAAAAATGAGTGTTGTAAAAGTTATTGAATTGCCACCTGAAACCCATGATTCTAAGATACTTTTTATCGCTGAATCTCTTGTAGATGTTCATTTTTTAGTTTGGACCATAGGTACTATCCACATCGATCCTACTACATGGCTTTACAACACAATGAATGCCTCTTTCAATGAAAATAATGTACCTAAATTACTTCTTTTTTTTATTACGACAATTGCTGCAAGTGGCAATTCAATCACTATTACAAAATTCAGTATTCGCAAATTACGCAATTTCCTCACGTACCAATTGGGGCTAGTTTCTGCGTACCGAGACCTACCGAGTAATCGAGTGTTGTATGTTCATTCATGAGGTGATAACAAACAATTCGAATTCAAAATGAAAGATGTCAATTTGAAAGTTTCCAATAACGATTCTCCTATGAAAACGGAGCTTTTCCTACAAAAATCACGGTACCACCTCATTAAATCGGAAATCTAACATCATCACGAGTTACAGCTTGGAAAAATGATGTTAAATCATGTGCTTACAGTAATCTTCGATTTTGCGCTCTTTCACGACTGTACAAATTGCGAGCTCGCTGAACCATTTGTTTGAGGGTTCCAAATTCATGAAGTTTTACGTAGAATCAATCTGCAATAAAAATGGTGGGGTTCTATTTAAACAAAACCTGCGCAAATCCATCATTGATGAATAGTACATGAAAACTTATGGGGCGTTCCGTTGGTATGTTCACGTGACGTTAAAATTAAGGGGATCTTGACAGTTTTCAATTCAATCCTAAGTGATTTTTATCTGATAGTTATATCTTTGGTTTGACTAATCAATAAATAAATATGCATATGAAGAAGTGTTACATTTCAGAAATCGTTTCGGAATCCCGCAAAACGCGTATCCAGTAAGACCAATTTGTAATTTGATTTCAAAATTGTTTTGGAACCGTTGCAATAGGCTTCCAGTTCCTATAACACCCTACAAAACATGAAGAATGAGTCTCTCAAACTGTGGTGTATTACTATAAATGATGATGAATTAATATAAATTGTAAATATCCAAAACATTAATTTAAAAATTCCATAAAAATACAGAAAAATATGTTCCAACTTTCAGGAAGCTAATTGAAAGAAACTAAAACATCAGCATCCACTTCCATTCGATGTAAAACTCATAAAACTATCGCAATCTAATTCCCTGATCTGTCACTGCACTGCCATTTTTTAAATCTATTTGGAATTCCATTAGAAAAATGGTTATATGAAATAGAGGCATGCATGAATAAATCCCATTACACATTTTTATACAATCCACTATCTACCGTGTAGGTACATTTTCATGATGTCTATCAAACGGTACTGAAAACCGGAAAATGAATTAGGAGACACATTGTAAGAACCCAATCGTAATTATAGGTACCAGTTGAATTAGAAGAGAAGTGATAACATTTCAGAGTCTAGTAATGTACACAATTGTCGTCACAGATGAACAGAGCCAGAAAAATTGAAAAATGGACCGGAAAGCATGATAGTATCTGAAAATAAATTGAAGCTATTTCTCGCCAATCGTACTTTATTGTTCGTATCCAATCTAATTAAAAAATATATTTATGAAATGTTTCGAAATTTCTGATTTAATTTTTAATGCTTCTAAATCTTCTTGGAACATATTGAAGGCAGTTTAAAATGGCCTGAAAGAGTACTAGAGTTGTACTCTGTCAATAGTCCGCATCTTTTCATGGGACATGCGCACATACTTTTTTATATTTTTAGATGAAAATATCCTTTATCTTTTTACTGACTGTACTCCCTTTGATGAGGTTATTCGCTAAGGGTTTCAAACGTTGCAAATAGTTATTGAGTCCCAGTGTGCGGAGATTAGGCCTTGGCGAAAGCAGTGTTCGAAGCAGACATATAAATTAGGCATTAGAAACTTCAACTAGTCCGAAAAAACTGCCCAGCATAGGATGGACTGGTTAATGTAAAAATTCTCAGTATGGGATAAGCTTTATTCAAAAATAGTTATGAATCATTTACAGACCCGTGTTCACAGCTCTCAGTAATACAGTACACAGTAGTTGACGTAGGCACTTGAGAGTATTGACAATAGATACTTTTTCCTGTCAACTAGTTCTGTACGTAGCTACGTCTGTTTATTGCTAAGGTTCACTGCATATCTGCATATCTGCCAGACCATGGTCACTTTTTCCTAAATAAAACTACAATAAATTATGTACCTCCGAATTCGATGACACGTATAGGAATTGTAGTATTCAACCAGTAGACAGTTTTTCCAATCTGATTGCCTTATTCAGCACAAAAGTGGATTCCAGTGAAAAGATATTATCAAGGCAGTGAAAATTCGGCGAAATTTCATCGGCCAAATAACATTTGTTCTTAGTATTTAATGCATATTGTTAGGATTTTGCATATCTACCAACTATGATGTAAGTCAGTTATGTGGAGGTGGTTACCAAAATTTGCTTTTAAATAATTGTCTTCAATATTTCCAGAACCGGCCGGAAAATGGGAGGCCAGGAAAATGAAGAAGAAACACTGGGAAAAGCCTGGTTGGAAGTCAGAGGTTCAGCCATATCAACCCTCGCAACCACTAACTCTCTCGATGTCGGGGAGCACACGTTGTTGTCCATATACACTTCCTTACCTGGTGAGTTGCCAAGAAAAATATTGGAGGAAGGATATTACAGTTGGTATGCTGTACATTAATGTAACCTACTGAAGGCTAATCAATAGTAATACGTACATTATGTAACAGAGGTTTTAGCCAGCCAAAAGTAATAGAGTAGGAAGCCGTGGAGGTTAAATTTCAAAGACTATTCCTGCTTTTTGTAATTTTTTTTCCGTTCAGCAATCTTAAGCCAACACAAAGTACTATAGTGTGGTGTTACGTGTTCATACCATGATTACCGGTGAGAATTTTCGGAGTCTTATCCTACTCGACAGAGCGGTTAGTTTGGATTTCGTTTAATACGGCGATGGTTGACAAAATGTGAACCGGTAGAGACATGTTTTCAATGGTGTAATTGTTTCATAATAATGAGCTTGGTAGCTGGTTGATTAGGGCAATACATTTGGATCAGTTAAAATTATCAAGAACTATCCACGCTCTAATGTTGTTGTTTTTAGGTTAAGACCTCTCAATCACCAGTGAAAGGAATGTCTCGGAGTGTAAGACTAACACTGGCTTAGGAAACTAATCTATTCTACAGTTGAAGAACCGAGAAAGCAGTCATCTGCTCTTATCACGGATCTGATTGCCGTGGGATGTCACCTTTTAGGATGCACTGATGGCCACCTGCAATTAATTCTATACCAAATCATAGTTACCTTCACAGAAGGCATAAGTACCAAATGACAAGGAAGAACAAAGCCCCAGTTGCAACAAAATTAATTCTCCTGCCAAACATATACATTGAGGACCCCTGTGAGGAGGATCATCGATGTCAGGAGTGACTAAAGACTACGGCAGCCCCACAATCGAAATGAAAGGACTTGATCCTGCAAAATGTATGTCAAAAGTGTCATCTTGAACATTTTTTCATTTCAGCTCCCCGCAACCATGAAATTGGGGGCTTCCAAAGTAGACCTTAAACAGCCACAAGAATATCATGAGAATCAGGTTTTAACATATAATAGTGATTCCCATAATTTACCGTACACCGATTTATATGAGGTGAAAAATACATTCCAACCTCATCTCAAATTTCTGTTGAAAGTTGTGACTAAGGCCCGTTTTCATCAACATTTTGATCTGAGTACCTGAGTTCAGAGCGCGGTTCAAATTTTCGAGAGCGAAATAGATTTCGTCTAGACAGGTCAATAGTGAATGAACTCTGATCAACAGACATTCAGTTTTGACGAGCTCGGTTCAATCGGTGTTTTGTTTGTGTGTTATCTACTTATGCAACATCTATAATACCAACATAATGTCCAATGTCTTCATCCAGGTTTTGAAATAGTGTTGGAATTATCCAAGATAATTAACACTTATTTCTACCCCAAAAACCTAATTTACTAACTATTTCTATAATGTAAACTTGAAAATAGAAATTAATGGTGAATTCTGTATTTAAAAAGAAACAAATCGGATTGGAGTTTATATAGATTTATTGAATCTGATATAGGTACGATATGAAATCAAGAGAGAATTTGGGTTATGTTAAGGAAACCGCAAATATGGAAAAGGAGAGTTACCAGTTGTAAGATGGCTAGGGATCGACTGATCTCACTACGTTCCTCTTGGGGGAGAGGGAGCGGAGGCGGACCGATGAAGTATCAGGAACTATTAGTACAGTTTCTAATAAAATGTAGTTGTTCTTTCGAAGTTGTCTTCAACGAATGAGTTTTTCATTGGCTCCAGTTGGGGATGAATCAAATCCGTCACTTTACTTAGTATCAATCCTCGGGATTTTTTACCCTTTGCTGCCTTTTTCAACAACTATGATTTCAAAAACTTTCGAACTGTATTGGATAGGAAACTATGGCTACAAGAAAATGAAGGAATGGAGTTGCGATTTAAGTTATACTGAGAGCACTTAAATATCGGGTTGTTATCTAGCTGTCATGTATAGATTGTGGAGGTCAGCCAAGGCCTCTTTTGCCAGTTTTTCCATAATTTTCCACAGGGTCCTCATTCTGGTTGAGTCCCTGTACTAGTGTTTTTGTGGGAGAAGCTCGCGTTGAACTCCTTCCCGAGTTTCCTTCAACGCTCGTTTTTAGACTGGACGGAGGAGGCGTAAGTGATTCTGCCCTTGGGTGCATAGGAGTTACTTCTCTTTCTGAAAAAAAAAGGGGGCTATCATTTTATTACTTCAAGCGAAGCCATGACTGGACGACGGAATTCCTCGGGCCACGCTCCTCAACCCATTCAATGAGGCTCCAAATGCACAGCCCATCGCGGTAAAATGAAAACAATTAATAAATAAACACAATGGCGTGATGGAACTAATAGTGAAAGAAACTGCTTCTAATAGATTTGTTTACTGTGTGATCTGAGGTTTTTAATTTTGTTTTCGAGGACTTCTGTGGATGACAGTACGGTTGTTCTTGTGCAGTAGGTACCTATCTACTATTTTTGTTAACTTACCCAACAATCATTTCCACTTTTGATAAGGATTGATGAGGTTGCTGGTGGAGAGAATGATTTGTAAAGTAAGAAGGGGCGATGCAAGGTACACACGAAGGGAAAATCATGTCGAGGAACATTTCCTTCAGAGCCCTGCCTAATTAGTGCTCCTAGTGGGGGACGAAGCGCCGTGGAAAGAGAATCCGGGCCCGGGGGCAAAATTCCGGCCCAGGGACAAAATTTCGGGCCCCCTAAAAAAAGCGTCTCCGAACTACTTCATCGTAACCATCGTGAAATTGAGTTCTACAGCTTTATATGTGTATACTTATTAATCCTGAATTAATACTTCCAAACCAATTTAAAATTAAACGAGGGAGCTTCTAAAACTTCATACGGCCGAAAATCCGGACCCCCTTACGATGGCCGGGCCCGGGGGGATCGGGTCCATTGCCCCCTCCTGTCTATATTGGGCAGGGGAGACAAAACAAAAACCTCCCACCATTATTATTGAATTGAAGTTCAATTGTGGGTCAATGATAGTTCAGCAGCGGCTTACATCGAACTAAGTCTGGTTTAAAAGCATTCCGAGGAACTTGGTTCAATTTGGTGAAACCCCAACTTCTTCAAATTGAGGACAATATGCATTTCACGTCGAAATTGTATTCTGATAAACGGAGTTCATGTTTTTTTCCTTCTTTCTTCATCAATTACAAATGAGCGAACCAATTATGAGCAACGTTTCTTATCTTCTAATGATGAATTTCTCTGTATTTCTGAGATTATACTACAATGGAGGCTATGCATTTTACAGGGGGTGTATCCGCTCGACCCGTGGAGTGCAAAGTAGAGGATGGAAGAGGAGGAGTCCAAGGTCTGACGGACGAAAGAGGCTGCACGATGGACCCTCAGCTGCTCCCTTCCTTCAAAGTCGTCAGCCCTGGACACTGGGCGACTGCCTTCCCCGCTTTCTCATTCCCAGACTCTCAGCTCGTTCACTACAAGTGCACTCTCATGATCTGCTCAGTGGAATGCCCTGAGGTTGGTCCGAACATTATTCCTCAGAATGATCTTAACGTTATTGATGACACGTGAAGGACGTCCAAATTGTCATTTTATTTACTTAATCAAATAGTATTTCTCCACGTAGACGACATTATTTTGTACCATGTTAAAAGTTGTTTTTGTCTGGTGCCGGCTAAAGTCAAAACTAGCTTTCATCTTCTTGGTTTAGCTCCAACTCTGTTGCAAACCGTACGTCTTTGAAACCAGCAAAAGGTGGAAATCGCTTGGTGCGAGATTGGAAGAATAGAAGGATGACCTGAAACGTTCCAACCGAAATACTTCAGCAGATCTTGAGTGATCCAAGCAGAGTGGAAGAGGAATGTCGTCATGCAAGAGGGAAACCACGCGACAACAACCATTGGCGTTTGTTCTGGATCGCTCTTCAATGTTTTTTCAAAACCGCACAATAACGATCTGCAGTAATGGTCGTTCTTATAGGGAGATAATCAATCAAGAGACGAATCACCTACGAGCAAACGGATTGCTATAGAGATGGAAATCAAACAGGAAGTTGGAAAGCTAGTAGTTCAATTTGGCAGCGAATTGTTACATTACCGGATTAAAAATACCAGGGGTGCCCACCGGAGGAGCGTAGAATTTTCAGATATCCTTATCCTGGAAACTGTCTCTGAGAATGTCATTCAATTGCTGTTAAATGATTTCCAGTTGAAGACCAGGAGTTAAGTCTTCAACTGTTGCAGTGAAAGGGTTCTGAAAAATCCAAATGTTCGAAGACGCTTCCTCAAAATCTTGAAAACGGGTCTCAAACTGGTCTCGCAGGCACCTGATAAGATTTACCGCAAATTTGGAAACTCTTCATCATTTTCGGATTTTCAAGGTTGTTGCAGGTTGAAAAATGGACCAGATTTTTCATTGCTGTACATGTTTCGGAAAGAGCCAGTTTCATTTTAAAAGCTTTGACATAGGAGTATAAATAGAAAATCTGGCTGTCCGTTCTTCGAACTTTTGGTCCCGCACATGTTACGTCCTCCATTAAAAGTAACAAACTTTCGAACGTTTAAAATCAAGACCCTTTTGAAAAAACTGCGTTTTTTACTTTCTCAAGTTCCAATCGGCTGGCTGGTTCAAAAACCTCGGCTGGCCTTACGTGGCCCGCGGGCTGTAGGTTGGAGACCCCTGGTCTGAAAAAATTAAAGCGCCTGCGAGATTGTGAACGCTCCATCAGCGCTGCGTGGTGTTGCGGGTTAGCATGCATTACCCCGTATAGCGATTTCTTGTTGAGTCCTAAGTTGCAGTAATTTGTGGCAGGAAAATACCTATACCTACTTCATTGAACTACTACTATATGTATGTATTATACTAAAAAGATGAAGTTCTCATTTTAGGATAAATCAATAGTTGATAGAAATAAAATGTTCTATTCTCACTACACTATCGAGAAATAGCATGCATTTTTTCTCTTTGATTCACGTGCTCATGTGCTTTATATGCTATACACTAAAAATGTGTATTATTGGATGAAATTCATACATTTTTCTTTTTCATTTTCAGTTCAACTGCTCGGAGGAGATCAATTCAACACGAGGAAGCAGAGATTTCCAAGTAAGTGGAAGCCATTTTTCAATGCGACTTACGTACAGTTGTGAAACCTATAAATTCATCAATAAAGGAAAAATCCTGGACAATGTCGATTTGGGATCAACACAATGGTTGTATTTCCTCTAAATTATCGAAGGGGGGAAGGACCTAGCAAGTCGAGTTGTTTCCAAGAGTTTATAGACCATAAGCTTTCGGCGCATTTTGACCCCCTTGAATTACAAGATCCCACAACAACTTATGCTATATAATGATTAGGAACACAAATATAAATTTAGAGTCTACATTAAGTCAATAAAAAATGATAACATAAACATAATAAACATGAGTCAATCAAACTGTTGTAAATTATTTAGAGCAAAGCAGATGAGGACACAGCCAATCAACATGTAGTTCCCCCCATTTCGTTCTGAGATTTTAAAGATATATCCCTAGTCGGATTAACGAAATTATTTTTAGGAGGTTTAATGATGATTATTCCTCTTCATAACGAATCAGGTTTTATGGATAGAAAATATTATGATACTCTAAAGGACCACATTTGCCTCTAGCTGTTCAAGCATTTCTGCCTTCTCCATCCAAAATAGTGCTCTAGTGATGAAATTGAAGTAGGTATGCCTATCCTACATTACGTAATTATCATAACCCTCTTATTCTCAAAGGTCGCTCAAGGTGGCCTAACGTTGTTCAAGTGGGTAGTTGACGATTTTGGGCAGAACGATTTGTTATTTTGTTTGAATCTTCGCAAATGTGGGTTTACCCAGTCACACATCGTCTGTTAGTTGTAGCGTAGAATACGCTTTAGCCATGGACTAACTAGCCGAAAAGTGTCACGCGGGAGTGGAACGAAAAAGGGTATGGTATCCAGGAACGAAAATGGTGACGCGAGACCAATAAACATAAGAATATTTACATCCATGTGTAGTAGTTGCGACAAACCCAACCTGGTTATGGTATCCAGGAACGAAAAAGGGTATGGTATCCAGGAACGAAAACGGTGACACGAGACCAATAAACATAAGAATATTTACATCCATGTGTAGTAGTTGCGACAAACCCGTTTGAAGTGAATCATTTTATTTATGTAAATCGGAGTTTCAGTCGTTCGCGAATCGTCCTTCGGTTCGACAATGAACGTTCGATGATCATCGTTGAACGTTCAGCGTTCAATCGAGGCTAAAGCGTATTCTACGTTCCTATACTTGTGGCAGTAGTCTGTAAATAAAAGCAAAAGGGGGTCCAGGGGGCTCGCCCGAGTTTTTAGTTACATATCTTGATTTAAGGCAAACGACTAGAGAATGTTTCTTGTCAAAATTCCTATCATCAACCTGTATTGGTAAACATCTTTCTGATCATCATTCAAAACGAGAGTTGGCCATTAGTGATCCTACAAGCTCAATCAGTTTACGTAAACCCTACTGTTTTCAACTGATTTCAATGACACTGTCAGGGGTTGTGAAGTTTGATGTATAAATTGTGGTTTACAAATGTAATTGGTCGCAACTAATGGAACACCCTGTTGACGCGCACACGCTAAATTTTTCTTATTGTCCCGTTTTATTCGATTTTGTTACAATATTTTGTGATAGTGCATGTGCTTTAAAAACGAGTTGGGGTCATCATGAATCATCAATCCCCTAGCTACCAGATAAAAGATTGCGCCTGAACAAACTTGATATACACCAAAGGCTTTGGTTCTTCCACGTTTTAGTTTCTACAGAACCATGGTTTCACAGGCTCTAAAAATTATGGTCTCCTCCAACAGTATATTTTGTATGCCGGAGTTGAAATCCTTCATCATACCATACTTTAATCCAAACATAGCTTGCATGAGAAAAGGATGGGGTCCGTTTCTATCTAACCATGGTATGGATTCTGCTAATGAACCTGTTTTCGTAGAAACGTCTATTTACATGTTTAACATCGCATTGCCGTCATACCATCATTAGAGCTAGTCCCCACACCAAGTGATTTCAACTTAACGAGGCTAATTGAACTTTGTTCCAGAGCGATTCAGTCCTCGACCTGGTTGAACTCTACAACAGCGTTGAAGTGACGGCCCCCAATATAGATTTTGGGTACCTCAGAAAGGAAGCTCAAGTCCAACCTCAAGGTATGTTGTTTTCAAATGTCAATACAATTTTCTCCCCAGTTTACTTACTCCTCTTACTTTATTCGTAGGATCGGGGGAAACGATATGAAAGGAAGCTCAAGTCCAACCTCAAGGTATGTTGTTTTCAAATGTCAAAAAAAAAAAAAAAAAAAAAAAAAAAAAAAAAACAGTCCAGTATACCTACATAAGAACCAAAAACTACACGTGTCACACAAAAGTAGCGAATTAAGTCTCTTACAAACTCAATACCATTGCCCAACATACTTGTTTTTCTTAATAGCATGTAGGATGTGAGAGTGTTACTACCATCTGAAAATGAATTGCTCTTAGCGACTTAGTAAGTAACATCAAGGCGATTAGGGACATCCTTAACAGTTCAAGAAGCTCTGCACGTGACCGTGGGTCATTCTACATCTCCTAACAAGGTACGATGGTAAAATTTCAGGTTTCTAATTTGATTAGAACAGAAAATAGACCTTGAGCTCACTCAGGTGGTCAGAAACGCGCTCGTTAAAATTTCACATGTCCCACAGAAGCTAAAGTTGAAATTTCAGCTTTCTAAGTTTATTATTACCGGAAATAGCAATTACAGTTTTTCGTGACAAAAGAGCTTATATTTTCCAGTTGGGAGGGTGATGGAATGGTATAGTTGCCCCTTCCGAGGAGGTGGATGCATTATTATGCTCCGCCACGCTGAAAGGATGAATCAGACGCTTGCAGGCGTCCGGTTCATCTCCCAAGGCGACAGATTCTAAAATCGGGAAGGGGCCAACTAACCATAACCATCACACAGTATAGGTGTAAGTAACATGGTATGTCCAAAAGTCTTTGTACACCGTTTCAGTGAGTACGCTACCATGAGCTTATGGGGCTATCAGTCGAGTGGGTGCTTAGGACGAGTCTGCCGATCCCTTGCGATTAATGACAACTCTATGAATATCAAATCTAGAGCCAATATCGTGATCAAAGTGAGGGCGAGGTCGATCCTCTGTGTGGAGTCCTTAAAATGCATTCAACTTTTAAAGAAGGACCGCATAGTGGCCAATTCTGGAGCCACTGACACTACAAATTGGTACACGGGGGTTTTTTATTTCTGCATTTCACAGCCCTCCTCTGTAAATCACTGAACTATGTATATTACACGTTGACTGTGGTACATTCTCTATCTAAACTCTCCATCTCGAGCCTCCAAATCGTGCAATTGCATTCAAGATGAAAATACTTGGGCTGCAACCAGCCATACTGTCTAGCTCATTCCTCCTTACCTAACCGGTTTTTCAAATGGTGTGCGAACGGATAATCGTACACTGATCCGAGTGGTCTCATTTGATTCACGAAACTAATTTATATCTGAATCAAACAAAAAACTACTCTCAGTTCGAAAGCTTTGGAAATTTTTTTTTTTTTTTTTTAGATTGATGTTTAAATGAAATCCTTAGGTGTTGAGTGTTCATGGCACATCCCGGATCAATGGAGAATTTTCTAGCCAAATTTCGTAAAGTTTGGTCCATCATTTTCGGAGAAAATTCTGGGCGATGTTTGGCAGACGGACAGAGTTTGGTTTATTATTTTCCAACGATGAACCTTTGTAATCGAGTATGAAAAAGAATTTTTAGCCCTCCAAACGTTGTTGGTTTACGTTTAAAAATACTTAGATTCAAGATTCGACACAAATCGTCCATTGCAGAGTTTGTCTACGCACCCTAAAACGTAAAGTGGCGAAGTTTGAAGGGGGTTATACTAAGTGCTTGCTGTCTAAAGGCTTGTCATTGGTGTGTATGAAAAAACACTGCAAATTATTGGACAGAGGTATATTATATGTTTATTGGAATAGCCCTTCTGTATAAACCACTGATCATGTATATTAGACGTACTCTGCCGTAATTGACCTAAAACTGGAGCCTCTCTCCTCCGAATCTTCTAATTTCATTCTAGATGCCCATTTCTATTTTAAATTGGTTGATGGATTAGAAACGAAACTAGCCGCAAGCGTCCTTCAGCTGATCATTGTATATCCATAGGTTCTATGTAATTGATTTCTAGGCGTCCCAAAGACAGTTGCATGACTCCGTTTAAATATAACTCAGTGAATACCATCCTTTATCCTTTATTATTCCCTTTGTAAGAAACAAAAGTTGACATCAAAATACAATACTGACATCAGCGGTGCAATATATACTACTGTATATAGGCACGAAGTAGAAACCCACCAATAGAACAAATTAAATTTAGCGAGACACAATAAATTGGCTACCAACGCTTCGTTTTCCACTGTTACATAAGCCTTGACAAGCTCGACTTGAAAATAACTCTTGAAAACAAAATTTCATTGCAATTATATCAACTGATGAGACCCTCGCATGATAGCAGGCAATTTTGGCGGCTTATGTTCAATAAGCCGTTGTAAACGCAAAACCCTTGTATAACAGCCTAAAACCTTGTCCTTTTACGGTTTAAGATGTGTAGATTCCAAATCTGCAATGCCCGTCGTACATTAAAGGCCTTAGAATTTATGTAAAAATCCGCTTTCCCTCGAAACGGCTCCACTTAGGTTCAAAAGTTGGTACTAACATCTCGCAAGTCCGAGGCTCACGAGCGTAGATGCTAAGGGGCGAAAACTCGTCAAAAGTGCGGTTTTTTGGGGTTTTACTGATATTGGGAAGTGGGACGTCATTATGCCAATAACATTTAACAAAAAATCGATTTACAGTTTTCAGATCCTTGGAAATTCACAATTAGCAAATAATCAATTGTAATCGATTCCTAGATGTCCTACAATCCTCACAGTGACACGAAATATCAAATTTCATTCAGAAACTTATGTCCATGCCTTAAAATAGGCAGCGCTTTATCATGTCCAAGCATGTTCACCTTCACGTGGACGATATTTTCCTGTTAGTAAAAGGACCTCTACAAAACCTCTTACGTTATTTTCAAGATTGTCGATATCCAAATGTTAGATATTTCCAACCTTTGATCTCACCTCAGGTGACTGGGAGCGATCTAAGAATTCAGTTCCAACCAGACCCCAAATGTGATTTTGACCTGTTTCATAACTTTGGTTCAATGGTTTTGGGGTCCTTCTTTTGATTTTCCGATTCTTCATATCTTCCTACGTAAAACAACAAATTTTGAGGAGGGTTTCAATTTATTTTCTTGGTCAATTACAAGGTTCATTATTGAAAATACTATATCAATGTTATTTTAACTCACCTTATAAACGCTGGAAATGTGAGATAAGCTGATTAAAATATTCCGACAATGGGTATTTCAGGATTCGTACCGCTTCCTAAAGCATGATGAAAGTTGTCCTAAAGTCTCCTTTTTCCGATTATTTGAAGAATTCATCCGACGAAACGACCTGCCAGAACAATGCTGCCGATCTAGGGTTAAATTTCCTTCATCTGTAGGTATTTAGGTACACATCTTTTAAAGTCTTCAAGGGTTTTCAAGACTTTCATTTTTCATTTCCCTTCTGCTAAATTGCTCAATTTCAGCGTCGGCCTTTTCTCGGCTTTGTTTTGTCAATCATAGAATGAATGGGAAGTGAAGATTCAAGGATAAAGGCAGACGCGGTAGAACTCCCTCCGTATCTCCCTTTTCTCATTATTTTATGTTACGCGAAATTGGTTGTTACAGATGCAACGTCATGACTAATACATTGGTTTTCATGAAATAGTCAAGGATTTTAGCAATTAGCTCATAGTTAGTCTTTTATACACCGAGACGGTGAATGCAGATGAATTGATGACAGGGGGTGCGTATGGTCAAACAAAAAATACAGTTCTACATTTACATTACTGATCTGTTGGTTTGTTATTTTTATGGTTTACGTTTCAAAGGGTGTAGTTACGTAGGATATAATGATCTGAAATTTTCAGGCAAAATCCATGAAGCAATGCTCCGCTCAATTTCCAAAAATCAAAACCGAAGACTTCTTTTGAAGAACATACCATTCGTCGAATCCAATCCCCTTATATGGTGTCAACATTGGTTTTTATGCCGATATATGTGGTTTTGATACTTGTAGTTTATAGCCGATACACGGGTTGAACCATTCTGGTAACCATAAACAAAATGCTGTAAATTCTGTCACTATGGATTATTATTCAATTGGCTTGCGTTCGTGATTTGAATCTGTACTAAGCTGCGGAGTGTGCGTGTTTTACAATTGATAGAGCGATTATCGAATTTCAGGAGATATGCATAGAGCACGTAGGTAAATCGGATCTCAACCAAAACACCTATTTGGATTGATCAGTTGATGATATTTCTGTGCCTCCTCTACATCAGTCTACCTTTGGCTACATCGTTTGAATTTGGATTAGGCGAAGTTTTAACGCAATACGAGTGCTGAAGGACTTGATAAATTATAGATGTTTTTATGATGGGGGGTATTGAGGTTCCAAAAAAAACGCTGCAAATTCTTTCACTGGGGTTTATTATTCAATTGGCTTGCGTTCATAATTTGAATTTCTACTAAGCTTTGGAGTGTGCGCGTTTCACAGGATAGAGCGATTATTGAATTTCAGGAGATATGCATGGAGCACGTAAATCTGTTCTCAACCAAAATACCTATTTGGATTGATCAGTTGATCATATTTGTGTGCCTCCTGAAATTCAATAATCGCTCTATCCTTTGAAACGGGCACACTCCAAAGCTTAGTAGAAATTCAAATTATGAACGCAAGCCATTAAATAATAAACCCCAGTGAAAGAATTTGCAGCGTTTTTTTTTTTTTTTTTTTTTTTTTTTAAACCCAACTGATTGAAAACGGTCACGTTATAATGAGTGATGAAGCAATGCCGCCCTACGTAACCCGACAGACTTTTTTATTTTTCTTCACTCCAGTCCTTTTATTCCTCTATATTTTTATCGCACATCTCGGTTTTCATATATTGATTTGCCTATGTACTAGACATCAGTCCAGTGCTATTATTTTTCCGAAATGATAACTCTTCTTTACCCTCCAGATGTTAGAAGAGTAAAAAAAGGATGGTGTTCGTATTAGGCTCGGTGGTTCCTGGAGTTGGTATTACCTCCGTTCTTTAGAATCCTCGAAAAGTTTTTCTTTCGTCTAAATATCTAAAACGACTTGGAGACCACCGACCGCTTCGAATAACGACACCTTGAAGGACGACGACCTCTTTTGATGAGCTTTTAGAACCCGCCACCTTACTATTCATCAACGACGCTCACTTTCATCTTGTCCATTTGCGACGAAAAAGTTCGTAAACACAACAGCGGAGGTCATAATTTTGTTCAAGGCAAAAAGCATGGAAGCCAGCTGTACATTGTTATTTAGACAAAAATGAATCGCTCAATCGAATCAAAATTAAATGACTCCAATCTTACGAACAAAATAATCACGGTCCACTGGCATTTACGTTTTTTCCGTTCTGAAAAACTATGGATGTAAGTTTGTCTGGTGTGCTTGTTGGGATGTGTTTCTGTATATACAAGCCTCAATTATTGTAACAACCTTAATTTCAATAGTTTCCATTAAATTTGGTTGAAATTCAGGAAATGCGCGGGCCCAGTAGTAAATAGTCCCGTGTGAGTTCCAAATGTACAGACTTGAAAATCATCAAGAGCTAATGTCAAACCTCCCGCACTCGATTGGGGTTCATTGTTTATGGGGACATTCCAGCCCAATACAATCTGGCAAGATTTAACATGAGCGGCAGTAGTGGATTTCCGTCACTCATTCGTGGATACAGCAGACCCTCGTGTATCTTCTGGACACCCTATGAGTGTACCCGGGATTGACCAAGCAGAGGTGCCAGGTTTTCATTGAATTCAGTACTTATTGGTGACAGGAGTTGACACCTAGGTACTGATCCACCTCTTCTCTCAACTTGTGGTTTTCCAAACATCGGATATCCGTTTTTGGTTAGCTCAATATCTTGTTGGAAAATACTGAGACAGAGTGAATACTGAGTAAATGTCACACCATCAACCATCATTTTCTCATGGCCCAATCATCCGCTCTCGTTCAAATTTGGAGAGCAGAAGGGTAAATACAATTTAAGAATCCCATTTCAAATTCATTGAGAACACCTGGGGAAACTTGAAATCCCTAAAACAAGCATTATTTTTACAGTTTCCATTACGCCTTTCTTTCAAGGTCTTGTAAGAAACAAGGATCGATTATCTTACGATCTATGCTTTTCATCGGATCTGGGTTACATGAAGTCCCTTGGGAGATTTTCGCCTGACCTTCATTTTCCTCTTCTACTCGCTTAGTTCTCTCTCCGACGCATTCTCCGCGATCTGCCATCAAAATTATGCTAAGACGAATGAAATTACAACCATTTTTTATTTATATTCTTGAGTTTCAGGAAAGGTTATGTACACAATTATGCAAGTCAACTTATTGTGTGAAAATTCGGGCCAACAAAACTATTCTTCATAATGTCAAAACTGTCAAAACTTCATACTGAGAGTTTTACCAACATGCTAAATTAACCCAATATTTGTTTTTCCGTTAGAAAATTCCCATTTCTCATTGCATCTCGGTGACACAATGTAACTCAAAGTAACAGTGTATGAAATGTTTATGAATTTAAGCGTAGTGCATTATTTTGCATTGCTTTGAGACTCTAAATCGCACGGTGGTATCTGTTTCACGATTAGAACTTGAAACGAACAAGATTTGAATTTGAAACGCATTTCAGCCCAAAGCGTAGGACTCTTAAATACCCAGTGCCTCTATTGCACCAAATAAAGTTATTTGTTGCCAAATCTCACCAACAGATTCATGCCCAGGTGTCGCAAAAAGTGTAGAAATAGGTTGGCTCATTGATATTACTGATTATTTTAATCTGTTACTGAAGTGGTGACATCAATAGATTAATAAAGTTAGCGCCATCAAGGGCTTACCAGACTTCAGATACATTCACAAACAAACACACACAAATAACTCCTACATCAGTTGTTAAATTTAGCCAGAGTCAGGCTACAGGAACAACGTTACCTGCCAAAGTTTGTCAATCCATCAACCCACTACAACTTTCCTAGACTACCAAATCGTAAATTGGACTTCAAGAATTGATCTTTACACTCGTTTGGGATTTTAAAAGCCAAATGAGATCAGACTGGTCTGGGACCAATCTTAATCGATTCGGCATGCAAAATTAGTTGGAAGTGGCCATTTGTCTTTGTCCGTAAAAACCTCGAAAACCACGTACATTGCACTTTTTTGACCGATTTGTGTTCCATAGTGATGCGTGTGATGCGGCAGGACTGAAGTTAGAACCAACCAGACTCCAACTAGTTTTTAGTGCTAAAGCTCGTATTCAATTAAAAGGCCTTTTATGGTACCTCTCATATAATGTCATCCTCAAGTCGTGTTCTAATGAATGTACAACCGTATAACGATATTTTCTTGATGATTTAATTCTAGTCATTCCAAAACCAGTCCATGAATGTGTCTTATCGATAGAAATCAAGGTTTTAATCTTTGGTAAGGCGAATGAACCTTTATTCATCAGAAGTTGTAGTGTTATTAATAAGTTTCAACTGATCATTTCTATCAAGTTCTGATCCATTAGAATATATTAAACAGTGCAGACAAGTTTGCGAAAATCCGGAAGATCAGGAAAATAAATTAATGGAAGACGTGAGTTTAAAATGATGAACGAGTAAAGAGCAGATGAAAATCAGTTCCTGCAATATAGGTAGCCCCCACACGCTCTTTATTCCTGACGAATGTAAGCACCAAATAATGATGGTATGAAGGAAATCAAATATTACACGAATAACGGTATGATTCAATGTATATAATATGAAATTGCATTGTTACCGCTACCGATGATTCGATTGTTTATTCCTTCCTAGTTTTGCCTGCATCACTTATAACCTATCAGTCTGATAGCAGAAAAGACAGAACAGTCTATTGGTCATTTCAGTCGGACATGCAAAAATCCTTCAGGGTTAACGATTAGGCAAACAAATCAAAGACGATGATTTATTTAAAAAGTGCACTCAACATGGTAATCAGTTCTTATAACATAAAATATCCCTGACCTTCTTAACTCTTCAATGGTTACAAATATTAGAACCTTCTGATAAGACTTCGTGGACAAATATACCCACCAATTATGATTATTCAAGTAAATCAGAGTTTTTATGGTTGACAGCACGTATGAATGAGCGTATACAGATAAGGACTTGCATTGTTGTTGCTACCAACGATTCATATGCTTATTTCTACCAAGTTTTCCCTGTATCATCGGTATCAGGGGCTATTCAACAGCGCAGGTAGGTATGCAAAAATCCGCCAGGGTAATCGATCAGGAGGAAAAAAAGATCGAAGGAGAAGAAGATGCATTCAAAGTGGTGAAAAAGTGGACCCCAGGGGCCACTCACTTCCTATAGCGCATAAACTGGCCCCTCTCCTAGGCCCGGCCGTCTTTCTCCCTTCAGTGGTGGACAATACCCAGACTCTGAACTTGTTGTGCCTCGTTATTGGGGTATTAGTTCTGCCTTCCATCTTTCATCGATCACCCAGCAGACTTCCCCGATCTCCCTCCATCTCCTAAGAACTCGGCAAAGTGGCCTGGGCATCCTCTAACGGTCCCGAATTCTTTCTTCCTCCCTTTTTATCTCGAGGAGTTTCTGTCTGCAGGAAGGAAAACGCTTGGGTTGCTTGTATCACCATTTTCCGTAGCGCCCATTTCCAGTTGAGGATGCCGTTAAGTATCCTTAGTTAGCGTGAGGTTAGTAGGAACGAGTCATCTGGGCGAAAAATGTGTCGGAATCCAGCACAAGGAATCCAAAAGTACAAGGGGGTCCCCTCACAGGAAGAAATTTTAGATCTTACAGGAAAATGAAAGCAGGAAATGAACTGGTTAACAGTTTAAATTCAGAGTACAGAGTTGTACAGTAGTTAAACTGTTAACACCTCTTTATTAGCGAGAATGAATGTTTGTTTTGTCCGTGTCGTGGTAACGTGGTTTAAGTAACAATTGCAACAAGAATATTTCTTTCATCAAACTGATAAGATATTTTGCATTACATTTGCGCAAATCCTTACTGTTTGCTTAAGGAAAATTGATGAAAATATGAATAATGGAAATGTGGACTTAGTAAAAAAGAAGTTTCCGCAGAAGGGTCCGATTTCGGAGCGTTCAAATCAAATTTGAAACTCCTTAAGTTAGTTTCGTATGCGAACTGAATCTTGACCAATAAAAATCACAAAAACCAGATGAGGATTGTGCTAATACAACGACTTATCGGTACTTATCCCCCCCCCCCCCCCCTTCGATTCAGCCCCTTCCTTGAAGACATATATGACTCCTGAATTCTGTTTTAAAACTACACCGAATGTTTATGGGAAAGGGGCAGTCGGTCAAGAATTCAAGCTGGGCAGCGTCAATACTGGACAATATTTGTCACATACAAGACATACCTACGATTTTTTCAAAGGTTCTTGGCAGTCTTAGAAAATAGAAACCGAAACCAGCCTTCCAGTCCCATTTGGAGGCGTTTGAAGTCGGCGCGAATCGCTAGCGAATCGCTGCGTTTCCCGCTTCTGATTCCTCCCTCCTTTCCCCCTCATATTGCCATCTTTTGCGCTGGAATGGTCATTCCGGATCGTTACTCGTACATGGCCGCATCTTCGTTTCCTCACTTCCCCTTAATTCTCGGTGGTTGTGAATTTTCTAAAAGAATAAATTCTTTATTTCACCGGTTTATATTCTATTCTCGGCTGAGCGAGAGAATCTGTTTCCACTTCGGCGAAGAGGATTTTGCTGCATCGACGGGGGCCCCCTTCATCTCTGGCGACATCGAACACGTGAGTCAGCGCACATTCCTTTACCTAACACATACCCATATTTCTTTGCTGATTCCTCAGATAATTCCAGCGTTCTCCATTTGCGGTTGGAGGGCTGGTCATCATACTGTTCGGCTTTTATCGGAAAAGTCGGACAGTTGGTCGGGACCTATTCCACCTGGGTAAAACCATCGATCCATTCGCTTAAATTCTACTAATAATCAGCGCTCCTAATACAGTCCACTAACGGGGGTACGGGATACTCCCACCAACATATTTTGGCCCAAATTCGAGCCGGATAAAGCGAATTTTCATTGTAAGTTTAGTGCTGAACATCGGCGTAATTCAATTGATCCACAAAATTATATTTGTTAAATTCAATAGGAAGTTGGGATTGTTTCACGGGGGAACAAATCATACGGATTCCTTGAATTTTTCTGAGTATTTTCTTATATTCGCTTTAATTTTCTCATAAGTATAACTTTTCGGGCGGAAGGATTTAATCTTGATCGGGGGGAACTTTTTTGTCGAAGCGATTAGGTGATCGCCATTACGCACGTGCCGTCGAGTAAAAAATTGAACTATAATCCATCTTATCTCGGTCAAAGGTACGATCGGAACATCTTGTAAAAATCGGCTGTGTTACCGGTTGATATTGCTAATCCCTGAATTGTGGATGTTTATAGTTTAGGGGTCATTCCTGCTTGCACTTAGTTTTGTTTCTATTTTGTTATCTAGTCTTCGAATTCAATTGCCGCCTCAACTTTAGTTACCCACTTGTTTCGCTATCATTCGCGGCATTCTATATTGTAGATTTGTTTCTATTTATTGTTCGTATATTGTTTTATCGTGTTTTAAACAATAATTTCGGTGAAATTTCCTCATTCTACTGCTATGACTGAAGAGGCCAATCTAAGATTCAACAAATTAATAGGTAAGAAGGAGCGTATGTATAGGTACCTTCAAATTACTTATGATCTTATCAAATCACTACCCGCTGAATTACATAACTTTTTGGCGAGATGCGAAAAATTGGAGCAGCATTATAACGATTTTCAATATATTTTATCGGAGTTGGAAGATCTTTCTTTTAAAGAAAGATCTCTTACAGTAGATATAAATAAAACAATCGAAAACTATGAGGATTTACATTTTCGTATTGTTGCTGCCAAACGAAAGCATTCGCCTCCAATAGAAAATAATTTGCCACGTCCTATGGGGTGTGAACAACAAAATACAGTGCCTATTCGTTCAATTTTACCTGATTTGCGCATCAATAAATTTGGTGGCAACATAGAAGGATTTGCTGCGTTCATATCTTTGTATGATACAAATATTCATTTAGCTAATTTTAGTAATGCTCAGAAATTTTCGTACTTGGTGTCATTGTTAGAGGGTGACGCGTTGCGTCTTATCAACACTGTTCAGTTTGATCCTGACAACTATATTGTTGCATATAATTTAATGAAATCCCATTATGCTCAACCTCGATTGGTAGCACATTATCATATTAATAAAATTTTGAACTTTAAATCTCCTAAATTGGGCCCTATTGATTCGGCGGTTCAGGTGGTGGATGCTTTGGATACTTGCGTAAAGGCTTTGCAGGCTTTGGATATACCGGATTTGGGTGACTTCCTGATGCTTAATATCGGTTTGAAGCTTTTGGATAGTGACCTCAGAGCTAAATTTGAAAGTGGGCATTCATCAGTTGGGTTCCCAACATTCTTAGAGCTGGTGCAATTTGTGAGGGCTCAATCTGTTGTAGCTAAATTAGCGGAAGTTCCTAACACTTTGAGTACTTATGGTCGGGTAACCACAGCTCGCGGATCGGGCATAGGTACTTCTGCCCCTATTAGGAATAAAGTTTTTGTGGCAACGGACACCCCGACTAAAAAAGATATCTTGTTCAATCAGAAAACGCCCATATGTAAATGTTTCCCATCTGCTAATCATTATCAAATTATAAACTGTCCCAAGTTTCTACAAGCGACTGTAGGCGATAGGGTGAGTATGGTTCGCCAATTTCGACTATGTTGGCGGTGCCTTGCGAGATCGCATTCCATTGTAGATTGTCGATCCCGAAATCCATGTAAGTCTTGCTCTTCCGATAAACATCATTCCTATTTGCATCGCCCAACTGTTGGGGTCCCTTCCACGTCGGAATTGCCCGCCACAGTGTTCAGTGCTAGTAATAGTAGTCGTGATCCACCTCCTGTTAGCCTTGCTAGTTGTGAAAGGGTTGTGGAATCGCAAGTATGTTTTCTTGGTACTGCCCGCATTCAGATACTGGGTGCAGATAACCGGTGGCATGGAGGTCGAGCAGTTTGTGATTCGGGATCAACATTGAATTTTGTTACCACAGCAATGGCCAATCGACTTGGCTTAATACGCGAGCGATTCAGCACCGACGCATCGGGTATCGGTGGATCTTCCCCAGTCCCTATCAACGGCATGATTAGGGCGAGAATGGCTCCTCATTTTTCATTAGAACCAAAATTTAATGTTGATTTAGCAGTAATTTCCAAGATAACTTCGGACCTTCCGACATCTCGGGTCTCAGGTGATGTTCTGCAACGGTTCTCTTCGGTTCAGTTGGCGGATCCAGATTTTAATAAACCTGCTCCTATAGATATCCTACTCGGAGTGCAGGCATTTCTGGATATTCTTCCGGCCAACCCTGCTCAGATTATAGGTAGGCCATCGGCAATGCTGACATCGTTAGGGTGGTTGGTATGGGGTTCCATGCCAGGTATTGACTCGGTTAATTCACTTCCAGCCCTACTGACTTATGCCGCCGAAAAAGCGGATGATAGTGCTCTGGATGATTTAGTGCGATCATTCTGGGAGCGAGAGGAGGCTACGGTACCTGTTCCTCTTTCCCCTGAAGATTCACAATGTGAGGAATACTTCAAGGAAACAATTTCTCGGCATGTTCCTTCGGGTAGGTACATAGTCCGATTACCCTTTCGGGATAGGGCTCGTCCCATGTTAGGATCCACACGGCAGTTGGCGTTGAACAGATTACTTAAATTGGAAATGCGATTCAAACGGGATGATGTTTATGGAAAATTATATAAAGAAAATTTAATGGATTATGTTAAGCAAGGTCACCTCATACCAGCAAGGTCTCTCTCTCCCTATATAATGACACATCATGGGGTTGTCAAAGTTTCTGAAAAAGGGGAGTTGAAACTTCGAGTGGTATTTTCCCCAGCAGAACGGGATTCTGAAGGGCGTAGTTTAAATGATATGTTGCTCACGGGTCCAAAATTACAAACTGATATAGGATTGGTTGTCACTCGATTCAGGCTGAATAGAGTGGCACTCACTTGCGATGTACGTCAAATGTACCGTGAGATAGCTGTTAATAAAGATGATTGTACATATCAGCACATATTTTTTCGGTTTTCGGCTGATGAGCCAGTTAAGGAATGGGAATTGTCTAGGGTGGTGTTTGGGGTTTCGAGCTCACCTTATTTAGCCCTTCGCACATTGCGACAGTTAGTTGCAGATGAAGGAAGCCGGTTTCCTCATGCTGCCCAAGCCATCATGGAGGGATCGTATGTTGATGATATTTTGTGCGGAGCATCAACAGTGGAACAAGCTCGTAACCTGGCTGATGAGCTGAAGTCCCTATTAGGTATGGGTTGTTTCCAGTTAGATAAATGGGCTAGCTCTGATCCAAGAGTTTTGAATGAGGAAGAGAGTAGCTCCCGAGAATTTAGGTGTTCGGATTCGTCTGAAGTAAAAATATTGGGTTTATGGTGGGACCCCCCTCGTGATGTATTTAGGTATAGGATAAAACTCACTAGTGATCCTCTCACGAAACGAGGTTTGTTATCTCGCATTGCTCGAACCTATGACTTCAATGGGTATCTAGGTCCAGTTACAGTGCTTATGAAAACCCTGCTTCAGAAGCTGTGGCTTGTCCGAGTCGGGTGGGATGAGCCACTTCCTGAAAGTATAGTGGAATCGTGGAAGCAGATCCTCGAGGAGCTGCCCCTCCTAGAGCATCTGACTATCCCCCGTTACGTGTTGCACGAGAATTCATTAAGAGTGCAACTAATTGGTTTTTCAGATGCCAGTTCAGTTGCCATGGCGGCTGTGATTTTTGTTCGTGTTGAGACAGACCAAGGGGTTGTCTGTAATTTGTTAAAAAGTAAAACCCGTGTTGCCCCCTTGAAGTCATGGACAATACCACGCTTAGAATTAGGTGCAGCACTCTTATTAACGCAAGTAATAAAATCATCCCTGCCTCTCTCTTCGACCTGTTCGGTGAATCAAGTGATTTGTTTCACCGATTCATCATGTGCACTCTCATGGATCTCCACCCCTCCCTATAGATTAAAAACATTTTGTTCCAACCGGGTTGTTCAAATTACGGAAAACTGCCCGGAGGCAGTTTGGCGGTTTGTCCCTGGTGTGGACAATCCCGCTGATTCGGCCAGTCGGGGTTTGCTTCCTTCACAGTTTCTTGAGGATTCATTGTGGTTTCATGGTCCATCCTTTTTAACGTCGCCCATTGATGAATGGCCGATGCTGGTACCTCCTACATCTACGGGTTATGAAGTAGAATTAAAAAATACTGATAGAGTTTTAGTGGCGGGTGGCATTCCCAATGTTTTTCTTGTCTTGATAAAAAATTGCTCCTCCTTTCTTAAAGCAATCAGAAGCTGTATTTATGTCCTCCGATTTCTGTTTAATTTAAAAATGAAGACCCTCAAACAACCTGAATCGTCATGGCTTTTGGGACCTTTGAGTAGTTCAGAATATCAAGAAGCTCGTCTATTCCTGGTGGAAGTGACCCAGGCAGAATATTATGCGGATGTAATTGCATTGCTAAAGAAAGGAAAAGAGCCTCCCAAGTCATTGAGATCGCTTTCCCCTTTCCTTGATACCCTGGGATACCTGAGGGTGGGGGGTAGGCTCGCCAATGCCCCAATTTCATACCGTAGGAAGCATCCCCTGCTCATTCCGCGTAATAGTCCTCTAGCCACGCTTTTGTGTGACTACTTTCACATATTCTCAGGCCATGGAGGCCCTCGGCTTGTACTTTCATTAATGCACCGAGACTATTGGATCCCATCTCCCCGATCATTGTTAAGAAGCCGAATATTCCGTTGTTTGCCTTGCTACAAATTTCAAGCCCAGCCAATTCAGCCAGAAATGTCGGCTCTACCTGCCAGTCGCGTAACTCCGGGACGAGCATTTCTGGAAATAGGGGTAGATGTGGCAGGTCCATTCATGGTAAAACTTAGTAAGCATCGGAATGCACGAGCACAAAAGGTGTATTTCTCTATTTTTGTTTGTATGACCACGAAAGCTGTCCATATAGAATTTCTTACTGATCTATCAACAGAGGCGTTTTTCGCCTGCTTCGACCGCTTTGTGGCTCGTAGGGGTCTTCCAGTCCGGGTGTATTCAGACCAAGGCAGAAATTTCCGTGGGGCAGCACGAGAAATTAATGATACCACTAAATTTCTAAAAAACGCAGATCCAAGTATCCACCATTACTTGAGTGAAAGGGAAATTGATTGGGTCTTCCATCCGGCATATGCCCCAAACTTCGGTGGGTTATGGGAGCGCGGAGTTCGATCCATCAAATTTCATTTGAACCGGGTCATTGGTGCTCAAGTTCTAAATATGGAGGAATTTATTACGGTGCTAGCCAAAATCGAGAGCATTTTGAATTCACGTCCCCTTAACGATATTTCCACCAGCCCAGAGGATGGTTTCGATGTGCTTACACCCGGCCATTTTCTCATACAGGCCCCTTTGCTGGCACGCCCAGAGCAAGACCTCCTCAATATTCCCTCAAACCGATTGACCCGTTGGCAACTTTTGCGCCAAATGACACAAGCCTTTTGGAAGCGTTGGGTCACGGAATATTTACAAACTCAAATACAACGTCCCAAATGGACTGCAGCAATTCCCAATCTAAAGGTAGGCGATTTAGTGCTTTATTCGCCCCCTGGCACTCCTAATTGTAGGGTAGCGCAGTGGCCTCTAGGACGTGTGATAGAGCTTTTGGTGGGATCTGATGGAGTGGCACGTGTTCTACGTCTCTCCACACCCACTGGAAACGTGGTACGACCCACTAATAAGGTGGTGTTACTACCTATTGATTAATTATTAGCAAATTGTTTGAAAATTGGTGGGGGGATTTATTATGTAGGGATATAAATTATTTATTATCGTTGTTAATTAATTGTTTTGCAAACTTACATTAGTGTTATTTATTTGTAGTGCAAGCAGGATTTATTGTATTTTGAAAAGGTGCTGTTTTGGATCAAAAACTGGTTTTGATGGTGGGAATATTAATTAACCTCTTCTACAATCGTGAAGCACAGTTTAACGAGATACTAACAGGGTGGGACCACTTTCTGTATACGACCTTCAAAGAAGTGTGATTACCAGTTCGTCTGAATCAAGGATGGAGTTGTTTGAATTCCCAAATACGATGACAAGAACCCCCCATTATGAATGATCATAAGTAAAAAACAACTTCAGAAACTGCACCAAATAACAACAACACCTATAATGTCTGCCGAAAATGTAGTTTGTTGATAAACTGCTTGTTGTAGCAAGTAATAAGTATTGCAGCTGAATTAAACCGTCAAGTGGTTACCAGTGCACTGTAACAAGGGATGCTGGAATGTCCAATTAGAGGTAGCGTTAATAGTACACTGTGTTGTGGTATGGAGAATGTTGGTCTGGCTACCAGAATACACATGAGCGTAACTGTTTTCACCATAAACCACAAGTCTCCATTTTTCATATCACACACGGGTAGTATTTGCACATGTGCAAATGTAATATATATATGAAGCATGATCTTCACAAGTCTCCATTGATTTTGCTCACACTGCATAGCATCTGCACATATAGTACATTGGATATATGTTTTACGCTGACCTTCACGTTATTCTACAGGACGCCAGCATTCCCTAAGCTACACCTTACTTGTTAGTTAAACTTGATATGTTTGATTCAAGACCAAGTTTTACACGACATTCTACAAACATGCTCATGAATCTCATGTATTAGTGTGAAGCATTAGGAACTAATTTAGTAATAGATAAGATAATTTAGTACCTAGAAACCAACAAGGTTGTTTATCAGTTATCGGAATACCTTTCGTGGTGTTTTTAGCTCAAGGAATTTTCCTTTCTTCAGCCTCAAGGCATATCCTTTTCAAAGTAGGAACTACCGATTCCTCTACATGTTTGTGTCATCCTTGTGAAACATGATCTTGTATCACATAATCGAGGTGTAGTATTGGTGTAGATACCAATATACAAGTGAGGCCTGGCAGAGGCCATGTAGCATCTTGTGGACGATAGTTAAGGGCAACAAAGCTAGGAATTTCTCGCTTTATCAAATGCAAATCAATCGTTATTGATTGTCTAAAGAAGTTCGGATTGGATTCAGGTGTCAGAAGAAGAGAGGTCGGAATCGAGGACCGACTAAAATATCGAGAAGGATCATTGATCTGCAGCTGGAGGTCCCCGGGGGTCAAACGGCCTCAAACCTCCCCAGGACACGGGAAGAAGGTTTTACAAAACAAAGCGACTTTTAATCGTCCGGAGAAGAGCTCGCCTCGACGTGTTTTTGAGAGGGTGCGGTTTTGTCTTTGTCTCGGAAAGAGGGTATTGCACCTGGAAAGCACTCGAATGAAAAAATGACGTGGAAATTGAGAAAAAGGGAGAGAAAAGAGAGTGGGAGGGAAGGGCTGGGATTGAAGGAGGCGAGGAGAGGAGAAGATTACCCATGACTAACTTGGGCGGGGAACTCAGTGACGGGTCGCAAACTGTTCCTGAAATAGTGTACTGACGTTTGAAAGAGGCCTTCGGCCCAAACTGCACAATATGGTAAACGCAAAAATAAAAGTCTGCCAAGTTGGAAGGGGCGGCCGTCTTCCTTAGATTTGTAGTATGAATGTATAGATCGTAATTGTGGCAATGCAAATTAAGACAGAGAGTAAGATGTCCAAAGCTATCAATGAAGCAATGAGAAAATGAGTCAAGTTTGAACATCAATTTATCATTGGGCTAGGAAGATCATTGGGTACAGTCCAAAGCATGAATCTTAAACGTTTAACATTTAATCGAATGAAAATAGTAAGAAGTTGCGCTGGTACATTGTTGATAGGTTCACCTCTGTGAAACCGTTGAGCTTGATGAAACTCATATTGGGAAATTGAAAAAAAAAAAACAAATTTTGAGCGAGATCCGACGAATAGATCATGCAAAATTGGTAGTAAGTGGATTTTACGTTTGATGAAATTTTTAGGAAACCCATATACAGTCTAACCTGCATATTCCCAGAAAATATAAAAACAATGAAACCTCTAGAAATAATCCTTGTTAGAAGGACTTCATTTTCCCGCATAACATTGCAATGATACAACTTTTTTTCAACGTTTAATCCTTCATTTTGTAATCAAATTCTTCTTTAACGCGGAAGGTTGTTACATTCACTCGGTTGCTTTGGATCTTCTTCATTCTTATGTCCTTACTTCATTCTTGTAGAGATGTCCTTCCAGTTCCGAATACCTGAACACTCTTCTGCAAGCAGTTGCACTGATGCAGCCTGTATTACTATGCATTGTGATTCAATCTGCAACAACCGACTGTCGATACCTACTGTCTTCTCCCATTTTTCTGATAATCGTATGGTTGTTCGTAAGTCTGGTCTTTTCTGAAAGCTTTCGAATGCCTCGTTGCTCCTCGCTTAAACATCTTATATCATCAAGGGATGGGAGGATGGGGAAGCGTAAATCTTCATACTTGGCAGTACATGACCCAAACTCCTACTGTTCAGATTACATTAAAGTCAAGAAAAAACAGAGTTTGAAGAAAAACCATTGTGTATTTCAACAAAATTAAAGCGTTATACATTTTGAATCTATTTCGCTATTTCGACGTTAAAAATCGTCATCAATGACAACAACAACTCCATGTACATTCAAGGAAACAGTGACGATATAGTGACATGTAAAGGAAGGCTCGATCCCATTGGACAAGAGGTGTAGGGGAACATCCAATCATGTGGTTTTCTGAGTAAAATCGGTACAATTCTATTGGCTGGTAAGCTGAAAGGGGAATCGAAAAATATTGATGGTAGGATGGAGGGTGGCGAAAACAGATATATTTAATACGAAAGAAAAGAAAAATATAATAAATAGGAAAAAAAAGCCAAAACCATTTAAGAAATGAAACTATTAATGGGGGAATGTATCTAGGAACATCCTCATTGAAGTATTTACCAGCTCTGTCGGTTTTGATTATTCCTAATTTTTATAGGACATTCAAAACAGGTCCTTTTGAACGACAATGAACGAATTAAACAAACTACTTATTTTTTAAATCAAAACTAAAATAGAATAGAAACTAATAGATTGGCTCTTTCTGACTCTCCCTTGTTATCCCTAAAAGCGTCTTGATGTTTTTTCATTCTTTCCCTAAATTTTCTACCTGTCTGCCCACAATATTTGAGTCCGCAAAAACGTTTGAGTTTATAAACCCCACTCTTATCTTTTGCATTGACTTATTCTTTTTCAGAACCTAATAGCTTCAAGATTATTTTCATTTTTAAAACCCACTTTGAAAACTCTAGGTGATATAATTTTGACTTATCGGAAATTGTTCCATAAAAAGGTAGATTGCTCCATTGTTTTTCTTTTCTAATGTGACATTTTTTTTTTTTTTTTTTTTTTTTGTTATTTTATGCCACTTCCCCATTCTTTTCTTTGGAGAGCTTTATTCCAAATATTGTGTCTATTATTGTGTCAATGAGCTCTTCTCCAAATCAATTACCCATCACTATACTTTTTGTACGCTACCAGTCAGGTGCCTAGGCTGGGAGAAAATAATGTTTTATGTACGCTTGTACATCCACATGTGGTGTATTGATTTGTGATCAATAAAACATATTGGGAATTTCAACATAAGCGGATGGAAACTATGTACAACTGGTTGTTGTTGTGGGAGTGATCGCTTGATTTTTTTACGCTTTTCAGAATCAACCAACACAACTGTTCTTAGGGTGGTATCCATGTTTGCTTCTTGCCTAGTTTTCCAGCATGTTTTCATTCATTCATTTCGATTGACAGATATACGGATTTTGAGTGACAACAGACCACCAATGTAACTGCCACCTGTTATAACTGTTTTGAGCAAATATGAGTCGACGTTGACCACATTTAGTGATTCATGAGCAACTTCGATATGGCTCTGTTTTGCTACCAAGCGTTTCATACCCAAAACTTTCGCAAAAATGTCATAGTATGAGCCAATCGATTTGCCAACATCACCAGCGACTTCTCTGATTGTGATTTGGCGATCATTCATAACCATTACACTATTTTGTTTTCCAGTTGTTGATGCGCTGGGGCATTCATCATCTGCATCTTCATCTTCACGCCAATCTTGGAAACGCTTATTACACTCGTGAACAATTAGTTTTTTTTTTCTTAGTAGACTCACCGTAGGCCTTTCTTAACAGTTCGCACTCTTTATAACACTTCATTCCATTTTTTTTTTTTTTTTTTTTTTTTTTCGCAAAACTTAATTCAAATTCTTTGATCCATTTTTTTGAATAACAATCGAAAATCGCCGTATTCACGGAACCTTAGAAGCTGCTACAGATAAAGAGTACAGTTGAAAACTATGTCATACTTCTGGGGCATGACATGCCAAAATGTTGTATGTTGCGTAGGTATACATTATACACCTAAGCAATAAGCAACATTTTGACGTTCGAACTCTACAAACGCGCGAAACTTAAACATTCTGGGTATTTTCAGGACACACCTTGTATATGTATTATTATTATAGGATGTATATAATTTTGGATGCATATATATTCTCTCATATAATCATGTTGTATGACAAGGGTCTGTACCTATTTTTAGGCCAAATTAAGTGTGTTACTTGGGCGGCCGGCCACTACCTTTGTGTCGTTAGAAAACTCGACAGCCAGCCAAGTCTCGTAAATGGCGGTGTGGAGAATTTGAAAGAGCATTTCGTGGTTTCCCCGCGGCTCTCGTTCCCTCCCGACATTTACCCCCGTTTCTCCCCCGCACAATGTTCAACTTCGCAACGCATTCTATCTTCCGGCATTCAACCGATTTATCACTCCCGGACATTCCGTCCGAGCAACACAAATAAATCCCGTTCAAAAACATTATGGGGGCACGGAGAAAAGGATGAAGTAAAAGGCAAAAAAAAAATTGTTATGGACACGCAACAATACGAAAGCGATGTTAGGGCGGAGGAGGAGGGGTCTGTTAGACACACATAGCCCCAGAACCACGACCGTTGGTTTGAGCCCTCCTTTTCAACCTCGGCCGAGAACGGAGGCAAAAGGGAGATGGACTATCGAGAAAGAAGGACGAATACTGGGGTGAAAAGAAGCGATGAAGATCCTTCCAGCCTTGTGGAAAATTCTGTAAAAACCGGCCCCGGAGTAGTTGGACAATATCTAACTGTTTGCTCTTTCTCCTTTCCCCCGGTAAACCACGCACATAGTTCCATTTTCAATTGCCTTGCAAGGTGAAACTGTAGATGCGGATTAGCGGTTGAGTTTTTGAGGGGAAACCCCTATGCTTTATATGTGCACTGACTTCACATGATGCGGAAACGGGGTTGCATTCGTTCCAATGAATTGTTGAGTTTCAGCATTTTCTTTTTTTTTTTTTTTTTTTTTTTTTTTAGAGAAAAGAAATATCTATTGATCATTATATGGGGTGGAATGTTGGGTTAGTTGGGATTTGTGAAAAGTATAAATTGATATGCCAAAAGCTCAAAGTGGTATGCCAGAAGTAGAATTCAAGTCGTCGCCAAAAGTTTGAATTGAGATGCCAAAAATATTAAAATTGATTTGTGCCAAAGGATTTTGCCAAAATAATCTGATTTTCTTTTTTTTCCTACTACACTATATATACTATATATATGTATGTAAGTACGTTGTGTGTGTGTGTGTGTGTGTGTGTGTGTGTGTGTGTGTGTGTGTGTGTGTGTGTGTGTGTGTGTGTGTGTGTGTGTGTGTGTGATTTTATTCTTCCGGTAGCCAAATTGCTGCTCCGTCCTCCAGTCCTAGTCCTCGTTCGTGTTTCCTTGGGCCCCTTAGCCTCATGGAAACTGCTCGATGAACCGAGAATAGAGTTTCAACTCGTGCCCACATCATCAACTGGGAGTAGGATTTCGACCACTTGTTGGCGAGGCGTAGGGAAACGTTCTTGAGGAAGGCTTCGTTTTCTATGTAATGCGCCATCGCATGAAACGACGAGTGGCGTGGAAGACCCTCTCAGGTCTTCAGCGACTCTATCGTATTTTGCGTGTTTGGCTTGGGCTGCATGCCGGGAGATGGTAGGCCAATCCATGGAGGAGTAAGAGACTGCGTCAGCGTTTATAACGCGGGTATCGAAAAACGCTGGTCTCTCACGGTCCCACACGCCATGGACCTTCATGTCAACGTGGTTTTGGTCAGTTCTGGATTTGTTTGTTTCTCAATAACGATCAGATAAACACTTCTTCAATCTCCCTTCAATTTCCTTAGTTTACTGTCAAGATGATTAGTACTAAAAAAAATGTTCAAGTCATAGATCGTATTTCATTTATTGTAAATTTTGTGAAATATGTTGAAATACTTGAGATATCGAGATTTCGAGGGAAAACTTTGCTTTTCAGGCCTCGCTTACAGCCTACGGCTAAAATTCAAGGAAGTTGAAACATAGTTCGGCCGCGCTTTCTTATTTTGTTTAATTTTATTTTTTATTTGCAAAATGCGATCAAACCTTTTCTGCTTTTTCGATATCCTTTTGAAAAATCAGTCTTCAGACAGGTGTTTTATAGTTTTGTTGAGATTACAAAGTTTTTTTAAACAACTTTATAACATATGTTAATCTCCGCGTCATAACTGAATATCGCATAGGTTACACCAGGTTACACGATCCTCAACTCCGTATCATCGACTAAGCTAAGTTTCGTGACTCGATACCATTCCTACTTATCGTTTCCGAAAACCGTAACACTTATTGCAATTTATTTTCCATGCTAAAAGTGAAAAATTTGATTTGTCATAGATTTTTAATACGTTTTGGGGAATCTGAATCACTGTGCGAGACCAAGTCAGCCAGCCATTTAATTTGAACACATATGTATCAACCTTGTCCTCTTGAGACCCTAATAGGACTGTTTACTCCCCGAAGTCAAAAACCAAGTTTTCGGATACATTTTCGTAATTTAAAAGGTCAACAACGCTGAAAATTAAGCTTGTTCAGGAGATCCAGGTTTTTAATTTGACTACCAATACGTTGGGGTTCTGTTGGGAGGATATTGGCGTACTTTTTTATCCTCATCGTCATAACCCCCCTGTTCGTTCAGTTTTATTGTATAGAATAGTTAATACTGTTATTTTATTGCATTTTCAGGGCTAGACGAGAACGGGTGGGTCTGCATGTCTGGGCCGAAGGTGGCGCTCGTGTTCGCGACGCTTGGTGCCCTTTTCCTTGCTGCCGTCTTCGCGACGCTGCTCCTCCTCGTGCGGCACAGGCGGCGCTACCTCAAGCGCCACCAGTACGGCCTTTACACGTGATTCGGACGCCCTTTACGTTTAAACGGCGGGCCCCTTTGCGCGTGATCCACGGCGACTTATCGTCACGTGAACCCGGCGCGTTTTCTCGTGACCGAGACGACTCTTGCAATGATCGAGGTGGCTCTAATCGGGTTCCACCATGACACATCTTTAATTGTTTACAAACGTTCAAATTATTCAAATTTCCCTCACTGAATCGATGGAAAAATAGGTTTCATTCATTTATCCAATAGACCTGAAACAACCTGAATAGACCTGATTACATACAAATTAAAAGAAAATTAGCGAATAAAGAGGAACCTATCCACACAAATATCTGTATAACTCGATTTTAAAGAACATTTTGAAAAAACCCAACAGTGAATTTTTGGGAACACGCGGTTTTGGGGAATATTTGATTTAAAAATATACACTGTGCAGGTCACTATTTGATATTTTCCATTTGATCCACTGAGGGAAACTGGTTTTAGGGGAAACATAACTTACAACACTAAGTTAATTTATTGATGACTTTTATTTATTAATTTATTAGGTAAATGTATTTGTTTGACAGGGTTTTTGGAACTGTGTCTGTATGTGTACTGTTTTCGAGTCCTATTTTCTTGTAGGTACATGTCTATTCATTCCGTGAGTTAACTCTTGTGCAACTCTTGATGAAGTAATTAATCCTAATGAGACATCCTAATATTGATTGTTTTCGGACACATCCTTCCGAAGCCCACAGGTTATGAAAATACGCACAAGAACGTAAAAATTGATGTTTCGTCATAGAAAGCTTGTTGTGGGGTCATCTACGTGGCCTCATGACACATCTTAAATTGTTAACGAATGTTCAAATTATTCACTCTTCCCTCACTGAATCAATGGAAAAATAGGTTTTATTTATTTATCCAATTTACGTGAAAACAATACAATACATACATACAATACGGGTTTTTGTAAATTCGGGAATTAAGGGGCAATTATCCAACATTACCTACGCTGGGTCGATGACGTAGAGGAGGATCTCAGAGCCATTGGTGTGAGAAGATGGAGGAGTAAGGCCTGATCGCAAGGAGTGGTCATCGGTTGTTGAGAAGGCCCTGGGTCTCCAAGGACCGTAGAGCCGTACAATAATTATCCAACATTAACAAATACACAAAAATCTATTTTGGAGCTAATTATCGACAAAAACAAAACAAGCAATTTTTGTGTAGGTTATGTATGCTATTATTTATTTCATTATGTATGCCATTTGATATTTTCCATTTGGTCCACTGAGGGAAACCAGTTTTAGGGGAAATATGTATTGTTAGCTTTATAAAAATAAGTTAATTTATTGATGACTTTTATTTATTTATGTATTCAGGTAAATGTATTTATTTGACAGGGTTTTTGGAACTGTGTGTAACATGTGTGCCGTTTCCAAGTCTTATTTTCTTGTACATGTCTATTCATTTCGTGAGTTAACTCGGGTGCTACTCTAAATCGAAGAATAAGGCAGATGATTGGATTTCAATTAATCCTAATAAGACATCCTAATATTGAAGGTTTCCGGACACATCCTTCCAAAGGCTACATGTTACAAAACTTCACCCAAAAACGTAAAAATTTATGTTTCTTCACCAAAAATACCCCACATAGCCCCATGACATCTTAAATTGTCGACGAGCGTTTAAATAATTCACACTTCCCTCACTGAATCAATGGAAAAGAGGATATTGACAACCGTCAATTATTGACAACCGCTGGTTGTGGGGAATTTTTCGTTAAAAAAATATGCATTGTGCAGGTCACTATTTGATATTTTCCATTTGATCTACTGAGGGAAACCAGTTTTAAGAAAAATATTAAGTATATGCTTCATAAAAATAAGTTAATTTATTCATGACTTTTATTTATTTATGTAGTTAGGTAAATGTATTTATTTGACAGGTTTTGGAACTGTGTCTTGTTTGTGTAGCGTTTCCAAGTACCGTTTTCATGTACATGTCCATTCATTTCGTGAGTTAACTCGGGTGCAGCTCTAAGCGTAAGAAAAGCGTAGATGAATGGGTTTCAATAAATAATAATAAGACATCCTAATGTTGATGGTTTCCGGACACATCCTAGCCTCGTAGCCTCACGATACATGTTATCCTGATCCCATCACGCTTTTGCAATGATCTCAAACAATTGTCGTATTTACTCCCATATGCATTGAGCATCGAGCACTAATGTATCGTGATCGATTGATACATACCGATCAGTACCTATGTGATATGAACAGTTTTGCTGGCCTCAATTGAATAGTTCCGCTGTGTGGTCGCTACGTTATTAAAGTTATTGGTGCTTTCAATTAATACTATACGGTAAAGGAAGGTATTCTTACTTTTAAACACAATTTTTCCTGTATTAATCCATCAATTTCTAAAATCTAATTTTTTCAAAAGTTTTTCGAAAATCTCAAAAATTTCAGTTTTTATACTGGGACACTTCAATTAGTTGACCTCTCATCATCGGTTTGTGAAAAGGTAGTTTTAAAAAAATGAGAACTAGTTAGTCTTCTGTTAGGGTCTCCAAGCTCATAACCTCTTAAATTTATATCTCTGTCTTCAGAACGATCAGAAACATGAGCTTCTTTCTTTCAATTTTGATCCTAGAACTTATCGAGGTTTGTGGCTAATGGTATCTTACAACTTACTGTTTACTTAATGTATTCAATTTTTTTAAATCTACTGATTAAATTAGATTATTCTCAATTGACGGTTGTTGAGAAAACACATTAGACCCTTTTGGGACGCTTAATGTCATATTCGGAAGAAATAGAACATGAGCACTAAGCGGTGGTTGTAGTTGAATACGTTACTAAGTGAGTCTCCTCTCTCCAAAAGTTGATGTCTTATATTTGATAAATGTTGATGAAACGACTGACTAAAGGGGAATTAACGAGACAACAGATAATTTCGCAAAAATATTTTGAAATTCCTTTTCCTACGAGACAGTTAAGGTAGCTACCAAAAAACACAAATATCCCGTGAAGCCGAATTTGTATTGTTCTTCACTATTTTGAAACCATTAAAATTCAATGAAAAATGTTCACTAGGTAACTGAATAAGTAGTGCAATTAAACAAATTCACGATTACAAAAAAACGGGAGGTTATCGTTGATCAATTATGGAAAAGAATCAAAATTTAGGAGAACTGTAGTGATTTGAAAGTTTTAATCCATATACGACTTCACTACAAAGCAAATTATTTTATGATATCAAGTTGTAACAAAAAGCAAACATGAGAATTTAATTTCTTCTTTGTAGTGCATTTGTATACGAAACCGTCATTTCTTACTTTTCCCATTGTTTGTAACCCACTGATAGGAATCTTATGATTCTATAGCAATTTTGAATGTAAAATGTGATGTAATTGAGAAGGAATCTACTTATATTTGCTCATGTATCGCCTATTGGGTGTAAACGTTCATTCTCTCGTTGATGGAAACGCTACTACAAATAACACACAAGGGTTTAACTTAGTTTATCGAATAGATTTTTCTACATGTAATTTATTATTAATGTAAGTACGTAATTTTTAAAATAATTACGTTAATTGATTTCTGTAGCGTCAGCTGCACGTTATAATTGTTATTTTGACTAAGCAGCCGGAAAATTGAAATGAAAAGGTGCTATTCATCAAGTGATTGACGCATTTTGTATCAATATTGTTTATTAGATCGATTTTGTAGGATACATTTTGCGTGAAACCAAGATCGAACTAAAACACTGACTTCATTAGACTCGATCATTGAGACATCCAGTATCTAAATTGATAAACCATGGGAATCTGTTAGGTGTTTTCATTTTGAAAAGAAACATTTTTGTAAAATAGACAAAGTGGTTTCGTGTTGCTGTCGGAAGTTTCTTAAGTGAACGATTTTGATCAATTCAATCAATTACAAATTATGTAAATCAATTCGTTTACCTGATGGTCCAATATAGTCGGAGATTCTATAGAAAAATAAGAATTCCACGCTGGGTTCATTAGAAACGCAAATAACATGACATTTGCGGTACATACATTGATACCGTCAATTCTTTTTTGAAGTACACAATAGGTAGTACTTGTGATGCACAATTCATCAATTATGTTGAAATTATATGGCAAATTTTCAATTTGATTCACTTTTCATTGAACTGGATTTGTTACTAAATAAATTCTGATGATTACAATTGATGGCTTTCCATCGAAATTTCGATAAATATACTGTGTCAATCCGCATGTGTGACTTCATTGATCTGAACCAATTTCAAATGTATATAATAATTATAGAACAATTATTGTTAGCATGGTACAATCCTCTTCTCGTGTACATACTTTTCAAGAAGTGGAAGAGGGTGCTTTACCATAGTTTTGTCAAGACTGGCGTTTTGGGCATCGCTTTTTTACGTGGTGTAAAATCGATCGTTTCGAAGGTAGTTTGTTGAAGAAAGCGCTAAGCAATAATTTGGAAATTCATAAAAGAAAGAAGTCAGACGAACAAATACTTGAAATTTCTGCGAATGAAGATGCCATATGCCTTTGTTACATTCATCTAATTTATATTTTGGCACAACGAGTTTTTGTGGTACGGCTACAAAAATATCATTTCTATTTAGTAGGAGTAAATTATATACACAGGTAAATTGTATATACAAGTCGAAGCATTATATCATATGTATCAGAGCGCTTTGATCTCACATAGATCAGTTCCTATGGTTCATCCATCCACAAAGGAGTCATTCACAAATGGGATCCCAATGCGACTATTCCATTACGACTACAGGTATATTAGTGCTTCTAAGGAAACATAGTGCCTCATAAGAAGATCTCATTGAAGACGCGGCGTTACGATCTCTGATAGATCTGAGCTCTTGGTTCCTTCACAAGAATATACATTTTTATAAATTAGCACTGATCATGAACTCTGATCTGTTTGGGATCTTATATTATATTATCTCAGACAAATAAGAGTTTACTGTCCTCCAAGGACAAATATTTACTGATAATTAGAAAATCATACACATTAGACAGTCATGATCTCAGTTAAGGAAGCACATCGTGATGAAGTAGACCTTCCGGTCATCATTTTACAGCGAAGGAGCTACTCGTACATTTTATCTCCTACAAATCAGAGGTTATGATTTCTGAGGTCTCAGACCGTTATGTTCTCATGAACATCAGAACTCATAAATCACCCTTCTCCTTATAAGAGCTACTCATAAGTTGGTGGTCATAACACATCAACTTATGAGCAATGAAATGAGGTACTCACGTGAGGAAACTGATGCAGATCAAAACGATTTGATCTCAGATAGACAAGAGCTCTTTGTTCATTCCCAGAAGATGAGGAGGATGCTCAAGAGTGGGGTCTTATAAAAGGTGGGAGCGGATAAGTGACGAAACATTTTTTCTGTTAATCTGCATCAAAAATGTAGTAAACCCTCTTCAACCGCACTTTTCTATCTCAACCCGTTCTCTAAATATAATTTTTTCAAAGGTTTTTTTTTTCTTCAGAAAACCACGTTTTTTACAAAACAACCCACGTTTCTCCACTTTAAAACACCATTGTTTCTTATGCAGGCTCTTGTTCTTTTCCGCATGGCTCTAACTCGTTATGTTGTGCGTTAGACTATCTCGCAATGTTGCGGCTGCCTCCATAATCCTCGCCCTTAGAAAATGTCCGCGTATTCCTCATTTGTGATGCCTGCCTTGATTTTAACGTAACTGAACACTTTCGTGACTTTCACGATTGAACTAGTCTTGAAACATTGGCTTGCGAATGGTAGTTTACCTACAGACTCATGGCAAGAGAAAACATGAAAATCCTCCTCCTAGGAACGGAAGGTGCCTAGCATTTTTCCGCCTTCAAACTGGAATTTCTCTATGAGATCGACGCGGAATCGAAAAGTTGACCATACCATTAGAAATCTGATTAAATTTGCAAGTTTTCCTGAGGTTTAACAAGTTCCAACACGTTTTTTGAAAGTGCAGTAAAAATAAAAGTAATTCAGAAACTAGCAATTTTTAAAATTTTCAACGTTTGAACTGCAATTGCGGTCCTTAGGGGTTCGTTTATGATTATGAATGTGCATTGGTCTTAAAGGAAATTTCACGCTAAAGCTTAAAATGTGGTCAAAAGTAGAAAGAAGTTGTTTTAAAGTGGAGGAACGTTGGTTTTTATGTAAAAAAACGTGGTTTATCTGAAAACACCTTTAAAAAATTATATCTAAAGAACGGGTTGAGATAGAAAAGTACGGTTGAAGGGGTTTTACTACATTTTTGATGTGGATCAACAGAAACAAATTTTCGTCACTTATCTCCTTCCACCCCGTATACCACAGCTCACTGATCTGATATATACCAGTTCTTGTGATCATCCGGTGAAGTCATTTATAAATTGGATTTCAAATAGGTGCTTGCGGTTTCAGTTGTTTCAGCTTTATGATCAAGAAGCAAGATCTCTTGCTTAAATCCTCCACTAGAAAATATAGTCCAATATACGTGATCTCAGATAGATAAGAAACCTGGTCTATCCTTCCAAGGAGCAGGATTTGCCGAAGTTGGGATTCCATACAGATTGGGCCGTCAATACCTCAGTTAGAAAAGGAGATATCTTCCCATAAGTGGAATCTAAAGTAGATTACAGCTTCATGAACGTCGATATAACAGAGCTCTTGGTTCTCCATTCACAGGGAATGCGATTAAACATAAGTTGTGTCTTACCCAGATCAAAAATGACGATTTCAGAGTTTTCAGAGCGTTATGATCCCATATAGATCACAGCTCTGGGTTCAATCTTCCAATGAAAAGGAGTTTCTCATAAGTTGGTGGCCATATAGAATATTTCCGCTTTGATTTGTTTATCATATTCCAGCGTTATACTTTGGTAGAAGGGCCATCCATGCTAGCCCCATCGCTGCTTCTGAGTCCCACATTGTTTTTTAGACTCCTCCTTCCTGAGATATCTCCCTCAGGTCAGCGGTGTTCCCTCCTCTTTTCTCACCCCACAGTCACATTACTGGATACTGACGTTACGGCAAATCAATTTTCAATCTTTTTCACCTTTTCTGGGTCTTAGCAAATCATTTCAATGAATAGGATCAGAAGAAGAAATACCTCTGTTAGATGATAAAAAATAACTAGAAAAAATATGATTGTTGAAATTTGTTTACCAAAGTAAGAATAAAATAATGACGAACTGTTTTGCCAGAATGACAATATCATTTTAAGGAATAGGTTATAATAGCATTAACGAGAATCTGATAAGTAAATCAAACGAGAAACCAAGGAAACTCTTGCTGGACTGGACAGCTCAACGGTTGTATACCAGTGGCTCCCTAATCCCAATTAGTGTATACCAGTGTCGGTGAAGTTACAATACACCAGCTGCGCCCACTATTTCATCACTTTGATAAGAAACCCATATACCAGTTGAGCCCAGGAAAATGTATGGGGGCTTATTAAAATTGAGTAGTAGTAGTAAAATTGAGTATTAACACATAATACGCTACGTCTTTCACGTTTCAGGATGCAAACCAGATTGTAAGGGGTGATTTCACCACATCTGTACCTGTCCAGTTGGATTTAACGTAAGTCTTCTTCCTGGCAAACTTTTTCCTGTTCGTTTTGGAAACGGGAAGGCTATTGAGTAATGTTGTGATCGCCTCCAAAGCTCGTACGCCAGTTCTCCTCCATACTACACGTTGGGGGAAAAAAGATAAACATCGCGTCCTGATTTTAATGTCAACCGCGATCCAACTCAGTTGTGAACAGGAGGGTAGTTTAGCATAGGTTATTCACAGAATGATAAACCAAAATCTAGTCGCAGATAGCACGCTGGATGAGGGCGCAACTTGCACACCCTTGTAGAGTAAAAGAGGAGCAACTGGTGACCACGAGAAGTTTTTACACTTCGGAAAAAGCAAAATGGTGTTAATTTGCCACAATAAACATTTATTTACTATTCTAACATATTTGTTAGGGAATGCTATTGAACTTAAGTCGCAAAAATAAGCTCAGAAAGGTGATGTCCATCTTCCATGATGCAGTATTCAATTCAAAGGAGGAAGCTCTCCCAGTATTAGCTTAGTGTCTGCTCAGTGATTAGTGTCACCTCTTCACGAATCGCCTCCTTTTGCTCATCCAACTTGAGAGGTTCACGTGCGTAAACTCTCTCCTTCAAATATCCCCCCAAAAATAAATTACACGTTTTCATGTAGGGAAAACGAGGTGGCCAGGTGGTCTTCTCCAAATCTTGGAATGACTTGATTCGGAAAGTCCGCAAGGTTCGACGTCAAGCACGTGTAAGCAGTAGCTTCGTCTAGCTGGAACCATATGTCCGGGTGAAAGGTGAGCGTATGCAATTGTGGGGCAAACAATTCATTGTTCATACGCACGTACCGGTTTGTGTTTACTGACACTGCACACCCAACCCTTTCAAAATAGAATGGACCAATAACATTTTGTCTCGATACCTCGCACCATACAGTCACACGAGGCGAATGGCATTGTAGTACTGTAGAATTGAGGGGAGGTTTGAGAGGGGGTGATAAAAAAGGTTTTCTATACGATTACTGGTGCTTATTATAAAAGATTATAAACCTAAACGGACGAAAATCGGCTGGTAATGCTAATAGGTATGATAGTTCGTTACCCCTGACATCAAGTTCAAATTCCCAGACTTATATTAGACAACTAGACTAAAATTGGAGTAAAAAAATTGTTAGTTGGCCGTTTGTCAATAACATTAGATGAACAAATATTGAAGAAACAAAGAAATCCAACGATGTCAATGTCTGAAATATGTTTAAATATCCACTTGACTGTCGAAGAAATATGATGATGAATCGAACTTGTTTTCAATTGTGCTGAAATATGTTTAAATAACATTTGAACCTAGAAAATTTGATCTGTTGAAAAAATAGTGACATGAATCAAGAACATTCTTGTTTTGGGGGATCGCAGAAAAATAATAACAATAACGATTGCGCAATTAAAAAATTACTGCTGCTCATTTTTCCCACTGCTTCGGCAAAAGTGATACTTACTAGGTATCATTATCTGTGACCAATCTGCCCTCGGGTGCCTGAAGGTAGGCAGTTCACTGGTGCATCTTTGGACAAAATCGGTACCACGAGCGGCGGGAGCCCCTGGCCTCATATGCATAGCTTCTGCAAAGCATCACCTCCTTGTCCGTCAATGCGGTTGGCTTTGTGGTAGCAGTGGTTGATTACCCAAGCTGGAAGGTCGAGCTTGAAAGCTGAGGGAGATGCACAAGTAACCCAGGATCGTGCCAGAATGTGAGTTATGTAATTAGCCGATAACTCAGGCGCCAGCCTTCTAGTAACTACTTGAGTGTTCTAGCAACACTAAGTGTTCTACCAACTGTTGGTAGTAGGGTTGCTAGAACACTCTACTTCACCTGCAATGCACCGTGCCAACCCATGCATTCAGCGAGAGGCCCTTGATTGTGGGTATAACAGTGTTACACGATTCGTGGGCCCACTGGAGATTATTCCTCCCTAGTCGTAGCGAGGAGGGGAGTGCGTGAGCGCGTGGATCTGCGACATTCCTCTTAAACTGACCTTGTAATTTTGAATCGGAAAGGGGACAATTAATTTCTAATGTTCCTCATTCTTCCCGTCCCTGGAAACTAGCGGTTTTATCGGCAGCAGCAAAAAAGTACAGGAAGTACGACCGAGCAGCCGAGGATCATCGTAGCTCTTTTGATCCTCTCATTTGTTTCATTAGATGATCCAATACATTGTGATGGATATGGTTAGTTGGCCCTACCCGATTTTAAAATCCGTCATTTGGGAGATGAATCAGACGTTTTCAAGCGCCTGGGTCATCCTCTGAGCTTGGCGGAGCATTATTACCGCATCCACCTCAATGGAAGGGGCAACTATACCATTCCACCACCTCACAACATGAGGAATTCCACGTCTCTTAAAAGACCGGCATACATGACTATCAATCCGCATCTTTGAAATGTTTATCCTTAATTGGCCCACCGAGACAAATCCATTTTTATGGGTTATTGGAAGGGTTCGAAGAACAGTTTTCTCTTCAGCGAAGAATATTGAAAGACTTCCTTAGGGATATTGTTCAGTTCTGGGAAATCTTCCTGCAATCACATATTTATGGGGAATTTTGCCCACGACCTATTAGAGATCCCGCTACGGAAATGGGTCAGCGTAGCTCAGGTTTGAGCGTTGAAAAAGCAAAAATTCCATTCCAGTAACCCATTGTCCAACCGCCACCGACGGCTGATATTTCACGATCAGCTGCCCATCGAGGCCTCCACCCCCGAAATGCCTGCCCGGTAATCGGGGAGACGTCCTTCTGTTTTGGTTCGATAGACGTCGAAAACGTCAACCCTTTCGGAGGGACAAAAAAGTGCGAAGGTTAAAAATTAAAAAAACGAACGAGAAGAAGGACATCCAGTGGGCAGTGGGCCACCGTTACTCGTCCTGCTAAGACGCGGAGTGCGGGATTGACGATGGCGTGGGTGAAAGAAGAATTAATAACCCGGGATCCCCGAGCCGGTTCCGTCAGAGGCCTCTCGCGAAAAGAGTTTTCCGGGGAACGCCTTGTGTTTTTGCCTGCTGGACGCGCTCATGACACCCCCGAACCAAGGCCCACGGCGTTCAGGCCAAATGCCTTTGATCCAATCATAGTCCCGAATATACATGAGTACTGCTAGAGCCTTTAAGGGCCTTCAAAAGAAATACCATATTGTAGAGTACGAGCTAGTCCAGAGTGAGTGTAAAGTCAAAACCAAGATCAGCCCTTCAAGTAGGGAGTGGAAAAATCGCGAAATTTGAGGGGAAGAGGCGTAATGGGGGACAAGCGATTTTTTTATATATGCACATATTTTTTTGCTAGGCAGATTCGAATGAAGAGTATTGACTACATTAATTCGTGGCGAAGTCCCGGTTCATCTGTCAGGGCTTAACCAAAGTCAGGTATTTGAATTGTGGCCAGCGGCTTATGATGTCTTAAGCTGCAGTGGTAACTCTGTTCAGTATTTCTAAAATCCGTAGGCTACCCTACGAAAAGTGCGTATGTCCATACCGAATTCAAATTAATTATTTTGTTGACAGCCGTTGGAATGGCAGCTGCGTTAATAGGATACTTGTTATCTGAAGATAATATTTGGGAAAAGTAAACAATTTGAAGCAAAACTTCATTTTGCCCTCACATCCTTGAAATAATAAATCTGAATCATTTCACAATAAAGACAAACCCCAGACAATAATACCTTTGTTAATTCTCTGGTAGATTCTCATATTTTTGTTTCCTCCATGAAATCGATAAGGAAATGAAAAATTTATCACATTGAACGTTTGTTAAATTTGCAAGTTTTCCTGAAATTTCACAGCTTCCTACAAGGTTTTGGGAAATGCAGTGAACGTACAAGTATTTTCAGAGACTACATTTTTCTTCTTTTATGTTCAATGTTTCTTTTTTTTTTTTGTTATGAATGTGCATAAGGCGTATATGAAACGAAGGATTCAAAAATTTTCATGAAAGTTGAAAGAAAAAATTGCTTTAAATTTAAAAAACGTGGGTTTTCATGTTTAAAAAAAATTACCCTAAAATATGTTGCCAATTATAATGTATGAGTTTATTATTTCATGTGCTTCAATGTGTTTCAGTACTCGTGGCATTGTGAGGTTTGGGAGATAAATTTTAGGTACAAAAATTGAGATTATTTGATACGGGTGAATTTCTAAGGATCTGAAAAATATACTTACCTAGATTTTGGGTTCATAATTACTAGAAAACGACACCCCAATCAACTATGTCATTAAAAACCTTGAAACCCCAAATGTTTGACCAGTTTTCGGCCCATTGCAACCGGTATTTATGCCGTGGTGCCCTTCGAACTAAAGTGCAATAATAAAATTCATTAAGTGAGGCGAGAAAATCCGCCTAAAATTCGACATAACGCCGTCGATCGACTAGAAACTGAAGGAAAATTCTTCCTTGGAAGTAAGGAAAGCTTGTTGGCCTGAATGCCGATGGCGTCCCCCGAACCCAGTAAAAATGTCGAGCCGGCGTCTATTGTTCCGGAATCAAACAGGGGAAGATGGAAAAAACACGAGCTCGGAGCGCAGCTACTACTTAATCCAAAGTGAGCGTGAATTTCTTTTTCCGTCCTTCCGCCCCGAGGTTCCGTCATTGTTAAAACCGTAATACGCAAACGAATGCCAATCATTACGTCCAACTGTTTCTATTCCCCATAATGGACGTTTTGAGGTTGTCGCACTGCTCCCATTTTTCCGCGCTAATCTGACGTGTCCGCGCGATGATCCGTCGGGTGGAGTCAAAGTGATTTCTGAGGATGAAATCACTTGAAACGATCCCTTCCCGCGGTAGAAAACCCTAAAAAACTTACTTCTGCATAAAGAAAAAGAGTGAGAATAAACGATTTTGGATTATTATTTACAATAATAACATTGGTAATCTACAAAGAAAAACCACGTTGGTGAGTAATGCATGCATCACAAGGACGTCCTTATCTTTTCCCCCGATTAACATAATTATGAAAAGTTACACTTATTTTAAAACATAAAAAACTAGACCTAATTCTTAATTGAACATTGAAAGCATTAAAATCGGCTGTTAATTTTAGTAAGTATGGTAGCGGTTGTGTGTATCGTCCATCATCCAGTCAATTCCACCTGAAGATAAAAATCCAAAATTTCCGAGGTTCGTTGAACAACTTCAAACAAAATTGCTGTCGAAAGAATTGTTTTTCAAATACTCGATCAAATCAGTTGAAAATATTGAAGGAATTTTCATTTATTACTATTACCCTCAGTACAAAACACCACTTTTGAAAACACACACTTGAGAATACTTTATTTGAATTATCACCTTATTAGACTACTTCAACACTTTACACACATCAACTTAACTTAAGGAATTGAAACTGGGAATTTAAAATTAGTTTACAAGGAGAGCTAGGATGTAAGTCCCTTAAACTGAATATTTCACAGAAATTACCATTTGACTATTGGCAACGTCTCCAAAAATGTTCCGCAGAAGGGGAACTTGACGGTAAAATGGGGAGCCAATAGAAACTCGTAATGCACAAGGGTAAGATCTAGCTAATTTCACAGAGGAAAACCCGTTGTTCGTTTGGGTTTTGGTTTCCCAAGGAAGGAATGAAAAAGGAGTGGCTTTTACTGAATGTAATGAATTTCCAAGTTGTATTGTTATGTGGGAGTATTGAATAAGGAGTTGTTATATGCGGTAAAAAGATTAATGAAATGTTGACCTGGTAATCGGAATGGCTGGTAACAGTTCTCACGCTACTTAGTGGTGGAAACCAACAATGAACGAAAAATAGGGCGTTTTAACTGGATTCGAAGCCCTGGTTGGAACAGGTGATCAACAAAGGAAAAACACTTTCCCTATAATAATTGAATGTGCTGAAATATGTTTAATTACTGAATCTTAACTGAACAGAACAGAATGCAATGAATCGGTCGAGAGTTCTCGCTTGAGCAGCAATTCAAAGAATTGGATTTTACCCCCTCCATCCCCCCAGATGACAGCAAAAGCAAAATTTTCAAGGATTGTTGTACAACTAAACTCAGGATACCTACACAGGTTCAGGATTTGCTCGAGGACTGCACTGAATAGTCCAGTTCTCGAGGAAATCCTGCAAGTGTGTTTCGTGGCCTTGAGGTTACCAAACGGTCTGCACAGGCCAAAACGGACGAATCGAAAAACCATTCCGACAGCCTCTGAGGCTGGGACTGTGGTAATTCAGTCCACGTGGAGGTTTTGCCATGCAAATACATCTGCCAGGTATTTAACAATGCCAGCCTTTACGTGCCAGTTTTAGCTCCTATGGCAGCTTCACATGGGGAAATCTCCTTTTTTTAACAAAAACACCTTTACACCACGTACTTCAGCGCACTCTCCCGTTTTCGAAATGAAACTTTTGGCTATTATGGAAGTCGATACAGCCAACAAGATATCCTCCTCCATTGCTATGACGATCCAAACTGAAAGAAAAATACCTTATAGGCCTACTCCTTGAGTCCAGCCCTCAGGACTGGCCTGAAGTAATGTGTTGAACAGTTCCAGGCCGAGTTCCAACGAAGGAAAGGAAGGTGAGGTTTTATTGGGTTTGAATCCTATATAACCCGAAAAGCGTATCTTACGAGATCCGATTTTCACCTTAGGATATTAAAGATTTCCTCACCTGCCTACCGAAAAAAAGCCCTCAGGACTCGACCTGTCCGTACCTTAATCTGGTATCGAACAAAAACGATTCATGAAAGTCGGTTAAGAATTTCAGGATGGTCGACTTCGAAAGATGTTTCTTTCTTTCTTCTACATAAACACACACACTTGGGATGGTCTGAAACGGATTTGTGTTCAGCTATTTTGGTTCATTATTCAATAATAAACCATTGTAATCGCTCTGGAAAAAAAATTCTAACCCCCCCTGAAAATTTCATGGTTTACGTTTCAAAGGGTGTAGAATCCGAATCTGCAACAAAAATTTTTCCGTCCGTCCGCCGTACGCCGTACGCACGATTTCTCCCAAACAGCTGGAGCAAAAAATCAGAAATTTTCAGGAAAAATCCATCTTGGTTCGACGACGCCCCAATTCTTGAGCCATCTCTCTCACTCAATTTAAAGTGACCTTTAAGGGCTGTCAAAGTTTTGTAAAATCCGTAGAAACCTCAAAACAAGTCCAAGCGGCATGAATGTAAACTTATTTCAAGAACATACCGTCAGGAATCGAATGAGCCCCTCCCCAGGTCCGTAGGTCAAACCATTCCCGATGTATGGCCCGATTTATGGTGGCAACATTTGCGTTTTTTGGTTTATTATTGTTTGTTTGTAACCTAGTGATGTCCGGCCGATAGCGTCGAGTTGTAGTGAATGTGGGTACTGGAGTGATAGCCGATGTGAATACTTGCAGTGTAGTTAGTAGCCGATACACGGGTTGAAGCATTCTGATATGCATGAAACGCTGATAATATATTGGTAAATATTATTCAATATTATTACTGGGGTAAATAAGTATTATTTCACTGGGCTTTATTATTCAATTGGCTTGCGTTCATGATTTGAATCTTACTAAGCTTCGGAGTGTGCGTGTTTTACAGGTGATAGAGCGATTATTGAATTTCAGGAGATATGCATAGACCACGTAAATCGGTTCTCATCCAAAACACCTATTTCGATTGATCAGTTGATGATATTTGTGTGCCTCCTCTACATCTGTCTACCTTTGGCTACATCGTTTAAATTTGTATTTGGGGAAGTTTTAACGCAATACGAGTGCTAAAGGACTTGATAAATTATAGATGTTTTTATTTTGGGGGGTATTGTGGGGAAAAAACGCTGCAAATTCTTTCACTGGGGTTTATTAGTCAATTGGCTTGCGTTCATGATTTGAATTTCTACTAAGCTTTGGAGTGTGCGTGTTTCACAGGATAGGGCGATTATTGAATTTCAGGAGGCACACAAATATGATCAACTGATCAATCCAAATAGGTATTTTGGTCGAGAACAGATTTACGTGCTCCATGCATATCTCCTGAAATTCAATAATCGACCTATCCTGTGAAACACGCACACTCCAAAGCTTAGTAGAAATTCAAATCATGAACGCAAGCCAATTGAATAATAAACCCCATTGAAAGAATTTGCAGCGTTTTTTACACATGTTTGGTCTGTCTCACACCCCCACGGATCCATTCTAGTAAGTGTCTGACGAAACCTTGCATCCGAGGAGCCTCCTAAAAACGTCTGCACGTCGGGTTCTCAAAGCTTCCCGATCTAATAGAATAAAACCTTGTTACACAGATTCACGGAACGTGAATGCCGCGGAAATGTTCCCGCAAAGTTCAACGCCTTCAAAAGGTTAGGCGACATTTATTGCGGTTCCTCCCCCTCTAATTCTATATAGGATAGAATAGTTACATGATTGTATTATGCTTTCTTCCCCGACTACCTTAAAAACTTGAGCGTGCTCGGACCTGAGAAAATAATGCTTCGTGGGTTTTACGTGCGAGCAACCGCAAACTGATGTTGATTTGTGTGAAGTTGGACTCAAAAGGAACCATTTACATGCCAACCCGCACGTTTTCTGAAAATGTCATCAACATCGGATGAAGGTTGAAAGAATGAAGTTTGTTACAAGGATCTGAGAAGGCATAGAATTGAAACGGAAGGCGTTCCAAATGCTTTAAAACTCAAAATGCGAGTGTGAATTTTGATTTTTGAAGAAAATAAAGTTTCAACCATCAAAAATGAAAACAACGCTCCCTCTACCTGTAGGTGGATTTGAAAGCAAAATTTTCTGTTAACCCCACCTCATAATTTTTTAGTTTTAAATACAATTCAAGACTTAAAATAGAGCAGAATTTTAAGAAGTATTTGCTAACTATTACAAAAATAATTATTTATGTATTGGGTGGATCATCGTCCTTTGATTATCAAACTTAGCCGGTACTTTACCTAAATCGGCACTTTAACCGTAGTTTAAAAGGAGGTCCATTCATATTCCAGCTCCTTGCACAGATGTGGAACTAAATTCGCTACAACATCCCTCCGGATGATCAGTGTGTCAACACCGGTTTTACGCAGTTTTTCCCACAAATTGGTAGTTCGAAAATTTTTTCGCAAGTTTTTTCTTTTTTCTTTTGCTCAAGATTTTCTAAAATTTTAACTTGAATATTACAGAATAATTTAGGAAAACCTGATCATAAGATCACGCTTCGTGACCTGAAAATAAATTACGAGTTTCTAGCCGCATTTTACGAATGAGTTCGAATTGGAAGCTTTCTATCTGAATTTTTAAATAGAGAATGTTTCAAATGACAAATACGTATAGAAACGGAATCGTCGAACTAGTAATCGTTTAAGAATACCTCAAAACCTATTTTAATGAAGAAATTCAAGAAAGAAATATTCAAGGCCATTGCAATAGTTTTTTATCGAAAATTTGTAAAAAATACATATGCTAAGTTGGATGTGGCAAATGGTTTTCTCGTTACTTGTATGTATAGTTGTAAAGATGTAGTAGGTATGTAAACATACCTACATATATCATTGAAATGTAAGGTCTCCAACCTTCATTCATTATCATACGCTTGTATGAAAAACAGAGTTGAACCGTAAGTTGCAAATGGCTGCAAAATGGATTTTCGAAATTAACATGTAATATCTTGTTGAACTGGTGGAACAGCCATTGACATACCTTCATTCATTCAAAAGTCTTTGAAATTTTGAAAATTCTTGTTAATGGACAGTTTTGTCGGTTAGGTAAGTACTATGCCAGACTTCGAAGCAAGTGCGAAGGTCCATATTCGTCAGATGATACGGAATCCCTTCTGCGCGGCGTTCGTTGGGAGCTCAATGACTTCTCAACGAATCGATTTATGAGGCGAGTGTGCTCGGAGGCGCCCCATCTCATACGTCCCATCTCTCACACACCCCCGTTCACAGTTACGGCAAAGAAACGCGAGTTCCTTCGGCCCCGAATCGCATCGCGTTGGCCTTTTCATCGCCTTCCCCCTTCGCGATTCTCCGGTTTTCTCGTAGGTGCCGGGTGCCGGATTGGTCGCATTGTCTGAGCTCGCGGGCCTCTCTCCCGAAGGATGGGAACATAGGAAGAACCGTTTCTCGTTATCTCGTTCTTTCCTCTCGTATGAAGAGGATCCATACGTACCGGTCAACTGTTGCGCCATAGTTATGTAGATTGACCATGTGCGTTCAAAACGCCCTTCCCGAACCTGAAGCAATGAAATGTGAGACGGAACTGATTCCACCGTCCAGCCTGAGCTTCAGGGCTCAAAACTATAGAAGACACCGTGGAATCATTCCCTCTTCTTTGACATCCCAAAGAATAACTGCGTGTATCTTTGATTCAAGAAACGTTAAGACTTCTTCTACACTTCAAAGCAAAATTACATATGCAAGTAAATTACTCATGCCGATGACCAAAAAACCTTTTAAATACCAACAGGTGAACTTGACAGTTTTTTGTGGCGCTGAATCCGGGAAAAATAATAGTAATCACTAATAATAATAATAATAATCACCCTCAGTTATTTTGCAATTTTCATTTTTGGGTAGTTCTACATGTAATTTTTATTGATGTGATTTTCACTGATTTTTAAATTAATTAATACTGTACATTGGCACGACGTAGAAATAACGATGAGTACTGTGCCACCAAATACATTCTAAAAGTTATGAAAAACTTGATTTCGAAAGGAAATCTTGAAAAAACTAGCTATGATTTTCTATTCGCTGATATGATTTTGGCCCGATTAATTTGAGCATGGTTCTTTCCATAATACCATGGTTCTTATCATCTTTGGTATCATTCTTTACCATTATACGGATCTGCCTTAAATGCAGGTTAAATTGATGAAAAATCTAATTAACTGTGTTTTCATTTGTCATTAAAAAGATTGTGGGTTACTAAGACCTTTCAAACATTTAAAAAAAATTAATGCATTTGTTCTATAACTCCCATTTTTGTCTATAATTTCAAAATGTTGGGTCAAGTTGCGAAAAAAATGTGGTTAATACAGAAAAACCGGTAACGTTTTCGGATTTAGTACCCTTCAAAACTACCAGATTATCAAAAAATGCAGGCCTGTGTTATTTCTAGACTAAACCACGGCACAACAATATCAATTCTAGCATACATTGGGTGCTTGTGGAATGTCACGAATATCAGTTACCAATCCTCAATAGGCCTGTTTTCTTTAATTTTCTCTAAAACATATGTGGTTTCTGCCTTAGCTCCTGGACTCGCGAAGATAACACAGATTAATGGCATCTTCTTTGATATTCCAAAGAGAAAAGCGTTAGTATCAAGATCAATTAAGACACAATGCAATAACTTTTTCTGAGCTTGAAAGAAAGATTGCATATGAAGCTAATAAACCTGAAGACCACGCTCGCTTGCCAACACGTGCAAGAGAAGGTAAGAAATATGCTTTTTGTTCTTACTATGCCACATTAGTTCTCATGATCATGATGATGACAACCTGTCCCTGCTTGTTCCATATCTTGGTCATTCTGCCTTTTCCACTTAAATCCATGTGTTCAAATACTGCTTTTTAGTTTTATGGGATATTTGTAGTATATTTATCATGACACTGCTCTTTACTTCCTCTAGGAAACTCAGGTGAGTCAAACTCTATAACGAGTATAGCTAATCATTTGAATCGACGTTTATTTATCCTGAAAGGTGCAAAATATTTTCCCCAAAGTTTGCTTGTTGGGGAAATCGTTAGTCGCCTCCCTTGAAAACGCAACACGGTGTTTCCATGGAAATCTACGCCTGCGACTGCCTTGGTCGATAATCGATTAGTTATCGGTTATATGGCACAAGAACTCTCTAATGAAATGGCATACGGAACTGATTCCACTAACCAGCTCTTGTGCTCCCCAAGGCCCATACTGATAAAGTCATAAACAAGTCATCAATTTCAACCAGTACTGCTCTAACTAGGCTTTAATAGGGAATGCCTCCACGATTCTCCCTGTCGAGAGACACCGAGTTGCACCGCGATAATGAAATTAAAGCGTCATTAACAAAGAACAGTCACCAAGCTTTTTGCTTTCTTGAGATCTTTATCCTACAGCTTTCCTTCCCAGAGAAATTTTCTCCTCACGTCGATAAGATCATCGTGTAATGAGTTGCCATCCATTTCAACGTAATCGGCAACTGAATCATTTGATGTACGGAAAGTTCAGATGATGGTGTTACGTGAACGTAATTACTTGAAACAAAATCCTGGTTGGCAAGGTTATAGTGGAAGAGTCAACGAAACATTACACACATAAACATCAAGAAACTTAGTCGTTGGTGAAATCATATCTACACATTATTACACAACTGTTCATCACTTCCATCGGCATTTGTCGAAGGAAAAGTACTACAGTAGGACTCAGAACTCAGCAAGGGATATGTGACCAGTTTCTATATCGAATTCGGAAGCACGAACTACCGTTTTGTTCGCATTGTGAAACTGGCCAACCTGCCCATAATGAGCTGTCCAATTCGTTCCGTGAGAGAGACGAATTGTAGGAACTGCCTCAATGGACTGCTCCACCGTTTAATTTACTATCGTCCACTAAGAAAGAGATTTTAAAAATAATGTACAACTACACTAACTATGCGATATAATTAGCATGCAACATGCCTTAACCTAACTGGCAAAAAGTGTTACGTTTTTCGGGAACGGTATCGAGTCACTAATGTTACTAGGTCGATGATACTGAACTAAAGATAGTGTAACCCGGTGTAACCTACATTTTGTTACGACGCGGTGATTATATCGAAACAGCAAAATAGGTTTGATCGCGTTCTCCCAAGTAAAAAATGAAAATTGAACAGAATAAGAATCCGCGGCTGAAGCATGTCCCATGTTTGTTGAATTTTAGCCGTAGGCTGTAAGCGAAAAGATTCCGAAGGGCTGGGGGGTACGCCTGGCGGGGCCCGAAGGTATATTATTTTAAACACTTCTGTTATTGGAAGAAAGCAAAATTCAAATGTGTCTTATGCATTAAATGAAATTCCAAATTTTGGAATTCTATGAAAATAAACGGTACACTAATAACCCATGCACATCAAATATATAATATTGTATAACTCATATATGTTTGAAACAAATTATTAGATTTAAAAAAATAAATAAATGAAATAAGATGAAGGAGGAAAAGGAAAACAGAGGTAGGAATCGCGTTTTTCTGGTGTTGGTTTTGGAGGTTTCGTTTAGGTTCAGAAATTGCTGTAACTCTCCATGGTATGATTTCTGTCAAACTGAAGCCTATCTCAGTCCAAAATTACAAAGAAAATTAAAAAACCCACTTGCTGTATCAACAAAAATCGCGAAAAATCACGTTTGGGCCACTGGAGAATAGCAGGTATGTGTGTGTGTGACGATTTGGCTGTTAGAAGTTAGAACCAATTAGACCCGTAGTTTATTCCGTGTGTCGAAAGAGCAGATTTTCCACACAAAATTTGAAACCATTTATAGCCCGTACGGCAGACGGCCACTGGTTATTTGGAATCTAGGCTCCAGGAAACATAAAATGACAAAAGATGAGGGAGCTTATTAAAACAATTTGTCATACGATCACAACGGTTTATTGAAGTACTGTGAAATGATAATAAGCGGTATTCTCACCGTAAACTCGAACATAAATCCAAAAGCTAGAATTGGAAAATATTTCAGAACCATTTAATCGTGGAAGGGGAATGGAAGCGGTAATGATGATAAATCGTTATGTCTTCACAATTTTCGACTGTTTTTATTTACTATTTCGTTGTTTGATGCCACTTTTAGTCCAGGTGTGTAACGGACCTAGGAAATTTTGAATTTGCTCTAAGGAGACGGGATGGAGGAGGCCTTATGACTTTTTACTGGGCAAGCTAACAGCCTCTGCCGATTTTCATCATACTTTTTTCAATCAATTAAACTTCATTTGAAAAAGAATTGAATAGAGAGAATAATACGGACCTAGAATTGAATAGAGAGAATAATTGATTTTTTGTCACATTAACGGATTACAAACAATTCTGAGGGGGGGGGGGGGGGGTTAAAACAAATTTCATGGTTGAATACAAAGGTTTATTGTTGAAAATAATAAACCAAAAAGTGTTCAACGGGTGCCATTTGATGAGTTCATTTTTATTGCAATCTTTACTTACAAAAATAGCATTGCTTTTTTGGCTATAAATGGGAAATTTAAAAACCCACAATTCTGTTCAATTGCAAATTATAATATAATAATTTTGATGGTTCACTCGATCATTTTAAATGTTTTCTGTAACGAAATTCAATCCATATTTAAATCTTCACCCTCGGTACGCTTTCCAGCTGCAACGGACGTTTTTCCTTAAATTATGAAACAACTTTGTTTCAAGTGCTTGAAAAAATGCTTCCTTTGATCTCCGAGATGAAATTAATACTCTGGTCAGGGGATACTGCAGCGATGAACGATCTTTCTTTGAGGGAACTTGCCGTTTTGTGGTAAGTGGGTGCCCGACCTGAAATTGTGAGATTCCAGAACTTGATATCTCAAATACAAACCACAAAACTCGGAAAATTCTCGGAACCGTCAACTCATTGAGCAACACGGATATTATTTTTTCCCGTTTCCACACATCAAACGGACAGAAAGAATGAACTTTTCAAATGCGAAGTATTTTTGAAGAGGTTTCATTAACATCGCTCTGGTCAACGTCCAGACAGGAAAAAAAGTCGGCCCGATTTAATTAATACACGTTTTACTTTATCGTACTTGAGATAAACCTCTCCTGGTAAAAAAGGTTAATAATTACCGAGTTAGATAATCATAAAAAGGAGTCTGCGATAAGTCAACTAATTAAAATTACCAAGCAACAAAAGAAGACATATTTACTGAATGTAATGCAAAATAAGCGTAAAATATGCTCTTTTTGATCATTTGCGTGAGAAACCAAATACACCAGCGAATGAGTGTCCCACACTTCATGAAAACAAATTTTGTTGGTTAGAACTAGACCCTAAATAGAGCGAAACGCTCCAACCAATTTTCTATCACAACTCGTTCCCAAAATACCTATGGATTTGTTTTTAAAAAATGTTCTCAAGAAATCTCTTTTGTGACGTAAAAAACCCATATTTCTTCTCCTAAAAACTACCTGTTACATACAAGTCCAACAGCCACATTTTTGGATTCACCGTTGAATTTCGTGCACGCCTAGTGCATTTTCACAATCAAAGACTAATCTCTACGGTCTCTAATCACGGTTTAAACGATCCACATTGAATAATAAACGACAAATTATTACCAAAGGTGTATTATTACTGTATTACCATTACCCTTCTATGTAAATCACTGAACTATGTAAATTAAACGTAGTTTACAAGTCTTTTGTAGTATATAATTGTGGTCATGGGCGGATTTAGGTCAACATTTTCAGGGGTGCCAGTGCGGGGGGATCCGGGGGGCCTCCACCGGGAAATTTTTGAAAAAATAAAGATAAAAAAACGTGTGTTCAAGCTATCTGATGCACAATAAACTTTTACTAGATAATTGTAATTTCATAAAAAATTTTCAAGAAATAGCTTTTTAATCACCCAAATAAATTAAACAATACATATGTGTTACTATCAACATCAATAACCTCCGTCTCGTCTGTACAGTACAGACGTACAGAGCAACACAGCTCATGTCCGTGCGTTCTAATGGTCCAAACCCGCTGTTCGCGGGTGAACGCGGGTAAAAGGTTTACTTTTTACTACATACGGAAAATCCAGAATATACAAACGTTGTAAAATCTAGTCCTGAATATAGAAAAGTATAGTTATAGCTACTGTACATACATAAATACGTATGAATAGCTCTATGTGCAGACTTCAGTATTCTATTTGACAGTTGTGAAAGATGTTTTTGTTCTTGTTGCGGAATAGGTCAAGCATCCCATTAATATACGTTGCAGTGTTTCCTCATCTACACCACACTTCGCAGAAACAGGAGATTCCCGTATTCTGGCTCAATGCAGGCACGGGGAGCATATTCCGTGATTCGAGCGTATGATTTTCTGTCAACATCATGTAATGTAAACCATGGTTTGATGGAAAGTACCGGTACCTTTTTCCCGGCCCAGCAGCATCGTACATTGACTGCCATTGGTTCATCCGATTGCATCCAAATCGATGTCGGTGTGAGGAAGTGATTCGAGCGTATATGGATATTGACTTTCTGTGCAAATCGGTTAATATAAACCACGGTTTGATGGATGTTTAAGGGTTTATAACTGGCACCTGTCTCCCGGTCCAGTAGCATCATACATTGACTACCATTGGTTCTTCAGACGTTTATACTTCAAGGTAAATCCAACTTAATGGACATGGGATGATCCATGGCCTGCTGTGCAAAGTTTCGATATCATTTTCTGTGCTGAACAATAAATGGACTAGTCATGATATGGAGACTCGAGGCTCTGCGTTTAGATACCTAATGTACCACTGACTACGTCTAATGTCCATAGATCAGTGATTTACATCGAAAAATACAAAACCACCAGTGTAGTACCAGTCTTATAATTTACAGTTTTTGTATCCAGTGTAGAATATCCTACATAAACATACACTTTGCAATCCTTCCATTCCTTCAGTAATTCGCTAAATGACCAATGGTTTGTTGATCTGGTTGTTTAAACGAAATTTGAATGATTAGCATGATACTCTGAGGTGAATCGAGGGCTTTCCAACGTAACGGATATGGAATGATATACTGTCTGCCGTGCAAAGTGTTCATATCAGCTTCTTTGCTGAATCGGGCATTCAATATAGCATGTACGGTTGACGACACAGAATAGGAAGGCTCGAGTGATTTACGTAGAAGGGTTATTCTAATACAGACATACTTAACTTATGATAATTTGTAGCGTTTTTTAATTAAGTATGGAACATCCTGCATTAATGTAAATATTGTAATCGTTCCATTTCTTCAATAATTTGCTAGTTGATCAATTTGGTTTGTAAAATTGCCATTCAGATTTGTTAATACTATAAGCTGGTGGGAAATAGCGACAATTTATCGTTAGGGGTTGTTGCACGAATAAAATTGTATTATTCAGTTTAATTGTCATAATATCAGGTCAATTTTTGGTATTTTCCTCATTTTCAAGTTTTCCGATGGGTCCTGAAGACCGCGTTTGTCATCGATTTTACCGTTGTCCGTAACGGCGGCGGCCGAGAAAAACCTTCACCGACCCGCCCTTCAACAATAGGGCACCGCCCGCCACTTGATTGACTTGAAGTGCCACATACTTTCTGCTGTGCCACTGGTGACCGCCCCTGCCCCATCCGTTCGTCTCTTGCCCCTCCGCCGCGCCTCTCCCTCGCCGCTCTACATGTGGGTATATGGGTCGCCACGGCCCCTTCGGGAGCGTCTTTCGCCGCTAATTTATGCCGCCGATTCCGTACACTTCCCCTCCTCCCTGGAGGACCTCCCGCGATTGACCCGGGAAAGTTGTCCATTGTCAGCTGCGACCACAACGAAACTGAAGAAAAACGACTTTCATTGTAGGACAACAATCGATCAATTGACACATCTATGAGACTGTGAACATTCAATTGTCAATTTAGGTTTAGGTATTATTTTCATGAAAAAAGATTTCCAATTTTCATCTACCAAGAAAAAAAATTTTAATCCCTCTCAAAGTTTCTGACTACGGTTCGAAATGTAGATATCAAAAATCGAAGGGAAAACAATTCGTCCGTCTGCCGCTCAAAGCTTTTCTTCTAAAATTAAAGTACCAAAGCGCCAGGACCGATGCTATTTATTATAACGAGCAATATCTTGCCTGATCAGAAGGGAACTTTTGGTTTTTGTCTATTTTTGTCTCGTAAATATGCACTAAATTCTTTCTTTTTGTTCCAACGGTTGACACTTGGCAGCGTTGTTATGCAACTCCTCACCACAGTGCAAGTCCTAGACTTACAGCGGGGAGTACCATCTTTTTAAGTATATTACCGTTGATGCCAGATCTTTGCCTTTGTTCAAATGAATGCATTAAAAAAAAAGTTCACGACATTCGGCTTGAGATTTCAACATTGATCCGCGACGTACCAACAATCTCGGCATCTTGATCTGTTAACCCGACCGTCGATTCCACGTTGTGCAACATGTAATATCCACAGGGACCTTTTTTGGAACTTGCTGACCACAACGGAGCAATCCGCATCAAAATGGGTTCAGCGGTTTAGCCATCTTCAGCTAATAAAAAGAGAAACCTAAGATTACAACATAAAGATTTATGTTGTATTCAGGTAACTAAGTTTCCCTTTACTTTCTCTATTTTTCGGTCTAAAAATTTGCAACAAACATAATTTTACAAAATTTTTTCATAATTCAAAAAAATGAACAAATTGCACTATTCGCCATTGAGTACGAGTGTGCAATCGACTCCAATTTTGTTTCTTCTAATATCATATTGGTTTCTTTTAGCATATTGGTTTATTCAATAAAAACCCATTTTAATCGCTCTTGAAAAAAAATGTTAACCCCTCTCTTAAAATTTCATGGTTTACGTTTCAAAGGGTGTAGAATCCAAATCTGCAATACAAATTTTTCGGTCCGTCCGCCGTACGCCGTACGCTGTACGCACGATTTCTCCCAACCGGCTGGAGCAAAGAATCAGGGAAAATCCATCTTGGTCCGACAACGCCCCAATCCTTGGCATCCAGCTCTCTCACTTAATTTAAAGTGCCCTTTAAGGGTTGTCAAAGTTTTGTAAAATCCCTAAAAACCTAAAAAAAAAAAAAGTCAAGGCGGCCTAAATGTGGACTTTTTTTTTGAAGAACTTTCCAGGAGGAATCGAATGAGCCCCTCCCCAGGTCCGTAGGTCAAACCATTCCCAATGTATGGCCCCAACGTATGTATTTATGGTGCCAACATTTGCATCCACGTTCACTACATCACTAGGTTATTGCGATAACAACAAAAACAACAGCTTTTTTTTTAGTAACCTAGTGATGTAGTGAATGTAGATACTGGAGTGAACTCCTAAAAGTGTTTATAGCCGATACACGGGTTGAATGAAGCATTCTGATATGCATGCTCCGTCTTACGAAATTTAAAATTTTCAAATAGAATATTTTTCCATTGTAATCACTCTTGAAAAAAATGCTGCAAATTCTTTCACTGGGGTTTATTATTCAATGATTCATGATTTGAATTTCTACTAAGCTTTGGAGTGTGTGTGTTTCAAGGTGATAGAGCGATTAATGAATTTCAGGAGGCACACAAATATAATCAACTGATCTATCTAAATAGGTATTTTGGTTGAGAACCGATTTACGTGCTCTATGCATTTCTCCTGAAATTCAATGATCGCTCTATCACCTGTGAAACAAGCACACTCCAAAGCTTAGTAGGAATTCAAATCATGAATCATTGAATAATAAACCCCAGTGAAAGAATTTGCAGCGTTTTTTCAAGAGCGATTACAGTGGAAAAATATTCTATTTGAAAATTTTAAATTTCGTAAGACGGAGCATGCATATCAGAATGCTTCAACCCGTTTATCGACTATAAACCCTTTTGGGAGTTCCCTCCAGTATCCACAATCACTACATCACTAGGTTACCGCGATTAAAAAAAAAAAAAAAAATCTTGTGTTTGTTTTAATTGCAGTAACCTAGTGATGTAGCGAATGTGGATGCAAATGTTGGCAACATAAATCGGGTCATACATCGGGAATGGTTTGAGCTGCGGACCTGGAGAGGGCTCATTCGATTCCTCGTGGAAAAATTGTTCAAAAAAGTCCAAATTTAGGCCGCCTTGTTTTTTTTTTTGAGGTTTTTAAAGATTTTACAAAACTTTGACAGCCCTTAAAAGGCACTTTAAATTAAGTGAGAGTGCTGGCTAAAGAATTGGGGCGTTGTCGGACCAATATTGATTTTTCCTAAAAATTTCAGATTTTTGGCTCTAGCCGTTTGGGAGAATTTGTGCGTACGGCGGACGGAAGGAAAATTTTCTATTGCAGATTTGGATTCTAGACCCTTTGAAACGTAAACCATGAAATTTTCAGGGGGGGTTAACTTTTTTTTTTCAAGAGCGATTACAATAGTTTATTATTGAATAATAAACCAATAAACGGTTCTTACATATTGTCACGATTTTCCGCCGCTCCCAAACTAACTGGTAACAACCATAACAACAAAACTTCGGGAACCAAATAAACGGTTTATGAAGAAGAAGAATGTTTCGGAGGTCCTGACGCTACGCTATCAACTCGCTGGTCATTTTGCTGCCGTTCGCTGCAGTTTACCTGTCAATAGGGAACATACATATAAGCAAGCTTTGAGTTCCTTATATAAAGGTAACAACCATCAGTGTTATCTCGATATTTTTCGATATTCAGATTTTTAAATACTTTAGCTCGTTGATTTCACCCTTTAGGATTGACAAGAGAGTGATGCCTGAAACTCACTTCCAACTAGATGGAGTTGATCATGATGACGCAACCCTTCCCATCCAATTCAACCTTCTATGAGGTATGTCGATGCTTCCCTTGTTTCCACCTGTTTTGTCGTCAACACGTCCAGTTTCCCTATTTTCATTGTCGACCGCACGGACTTGGCCCTGGTGCTCCATCAAGGTCGATAGGATATCCGAAACCCCCGGATTTGTCGTTATTAAAACCGCTCACCCGGTTGATCCTAATTAGTTGAGCAGGATCCAGAAAAGATCAGCTGGTTGATATTCAAGTGCCCATTGCCGCTGGCATCGTTAACTACGTCGCCTATGAAGGGGCTAATTGATTACAACTCAAGAGAACTAACGCTAACTTGTAATGTACCTAAAATGCTAGATTTTCTCCCGCAACGTTGCTCATAAAGAAGAAAACCACAATCTTAAAATAAATTATAATGCTGATCACGGTATTTGACCATGAAAAAAGGTGTTTTTCGATATTTTATTTAGTTAACTATAAATACATGGAGTTAGTACTAACGTTCTTCCTACAAATTTCTACCGATGAAACTGTTGAAAGATCACGGTATTTGCATGAAAAACGGTGTTTTTGATAATTTTATAGTATACTATAAATACATGGAGTTAGTATTCGTTCTCTCTACAAAACCTGTTAAAAGGCATGTAATGTATAATCAAATAAAGAATAAGAAATGAATAAGTATTCATAAACGTTTTTTCGCCTTCAAACTGAAATTTCTCCATGAGATCGACCCGGAATCGCAAAGTTGACCATACTATTAGAAAGCTGATTAAATTTTCAAGTTTTTCTTAAATTTTGCAGTAAAAATAAGAGCAAATCAGGAACTGGCTATTTTTTTTTTTATTTTCAATGTTTGAAGTGCAATTGCGGGCCTTAGGGATTCGTTTATGATTATGAATGTGCATTGGTCGTAAAGAAAATTTCACGTTGAATCCGAAGATGGGGTCTGAAGTCGAAAAACGTTGTTTTAAAGTGGAAAAACGTGGGTTTTTATGTCAAAAAACAAAGTATTCTGAAAGAAAAAACCTTTCAAAAATTATATCCAGAGAACGGGTTTAGGTAAAAATGTACGGTTGGCGGGATTTTGCTACATTTTTCATGCAGATTAACAGAAAAAATGTTTCGTCACTTATCTCCTTCCACCCTGGATGTTCACTATTTCCATGGTTTATTTTCTCCCCTTCTAACAAACCTTTTTTGTTTAATCAATCCCAGAAATTTGGAATTCTATGTCTTGCGGGGGGGATAGCTGATTCATTCGATCTTCGTACCTACCAAAATTGCCAACCAATTTTCGCGGTTTTTAAAAATTATAATTATTATTAAGAATCCGTGTTAGTTTACAAAAAAAAATGCATAATTATGTTTATGAGTGTGATCATACATACCGGGCATAGGGACGAACATGAAATGCATGCATTACTTACCAATAATTTTTATTTTTGTTTTTTAATTTATATTTTATTAAGCTTCTTTCTCATTCTTCTTCCTCTTAATTGAGATGGGCCAGAGGCTGTTGGAAGGACCTTGCGAGCGGGGGTCGCTTTGGACCCAGCACAAGCGGTTCCTGCCGCCCCCACTCACGAATCCGCCCGCGAAAACAAAAAGAAACGTAAAATACCCCGTCCGATCTGCCCGCGGCGCGAAGATGCCGACCCTCCCCCGAATCTGCTCGCCGCGGGATCCTCCACCTCTTCCGAACCCCTTTTTCCTTCCTTTCTCCCCCTTTTCCGACGGGAGCCCGCCTCGCAGCATCCAGTCTCCGCCGACGCCAGTTCGCAACAGTTCGCCATGCCGTCCACCACCGCCAAGTGAGTACCAGGCGATCATATACCAATATTGCAACCTCCTTCATCTCCGCCGCTCCATCGGCCGCAACAGTGGCCGCATCCCATCTCCGGTTTCCGCCTCCCCAGTGCTCCCTTCCCGCGTCGCGTGTGGATTTACGTGCTTACGCCAGCGGATCTTACTACGATCTTGATCTTGGTTTGCTTTTGAGGAGCTCGTTTCCTCGTTCAATTTTTATGATTACAAAAACATTTTTTGCAATGTTTGCAAAAGCATACACACGTCAAGCTGCTGTAACAAGCCCAAATGTTTTGGGGAAGTAGGTAGATTTTATCTGAAACATGACAGTAAATTTATAGTGAAACTTGAGAAAACAGAACCAAATTTGCTGAAATATTGATTTCTGAATTGGTATATTAAAAAGTAGCAATGTAGGTAAATAGGTCTTGAGTCTTAGGTGCCAAGTACAAAAAAATCAAGCGATCAATTTTACACACGATTTGTGATAAAGGGAGCCTCAATTTTTCGTTTAAGTATTTCGTTTTTTTCAGAACTTTTCTTTCTTTTAAGCTGATTTTTCTTCAGATATTTTGCTCATTTCTTCGTTCAATTTTTAAGGGGTTGTGTAAACAAAATTTGCAATGTAAACCAAAACGTTTCGAGGAAGCAGGTACATGTTATCCGAAACATGGCAGCAAATTTCGAGTGGAGTTTGACAGAATAGAACCAAGTTTGCTGAAATATTGGTATCTGAATTACTATCTTGATTGATTACTATCTTTATTAGTATCTTAAGAAGCATCACAGCAGGTAGACAGGTTTTGTTTTTAGGGTTCTAAGCACGTTACCTCATGCAATCAATTTTTCACACCATATGCAACAAAAACAGATTCATATAAATCGTCAGAAAAACTTTTGGTTTTTTAGCACTTTTCTTTCTTTTAAACTCATTTTCTTGATATTTTGGGTGAGGATTTGTGTGTTTACAACAGTGTACCTTACTACGAGTAAGATCTTGATCTTCTCTTGATTTTGAAAAGCTCATTTCTTCGTTCAATTTTTGAAGGGTTGTAAAACCAAATGTTGACAAAATCCTGTACACCAAATCACCTACTGTTATAAGCCAAAATGTATTGGGGGAAGTAGGTACATGATATCCAAAACACGGGAGCGAATTTCTAGTGGAATCTGAGAGAACAGAACAAAATTTGCTGAAATAATGATATCTGAGTTGAGTATCTTCATAAGGTAGCATCTTAAGAAGCATCACAGAAGATAAACAGGTTTTGTATTTAGGTTTCAAGGCACTGAATCTAATACAATCAATTTTTCACACCATTTGCACGAGTCTCATAAATCGTCAGAAAAACGTTTCGTTTTTTAGCACTTTTCGCTATTTCAAGCTGTTTTTTTTATATTTTTCGTGAAGATTTGTGCGCTTACAACAGCAGATCTTACTACGGGTATGATCTTGATCATCTCTTGCTTTTGAAAAGCTCATTTCTTCGTTGAATATTTATAGGGTTTTAAAACCAAATTTTGCAATATTGTGAAAATCCCAAATGTTTTGAACAAGTAGGTATATGTGATCCGAATTTTCAGTGAAATTTGGAAGAACGAAACCAAATTTGTTGAAATATTGATCTGAATTAGTACGTCAAGAAGTATCACTGCGTTTTGAGTTTAAGGTTCATAGGACAGAAACTCATGCGATCAATTTCATACACATTTTGCTGTATAGAGAGACTCATATAAACTGTCAAAAAACTTTTCGTTTAAGAAGTATTTCGTTTTGCAGCTCTTCTCTTTCTTTCGAGCTGATTTTGATGATATTTTGAGTGTGAATTTACGTGCTGACGCCAGCAAATCTTACTACGAGTACGATCTTGATCTTGGTTCATCAAAGCTCATTTCCTCCTTCGCTTTTTTGTAGGGTTGTAAAATCAAATTTTGCAATGTTTGCAAAATCATGAACACCATCAAGCTACAGTTATAAGCCCAAATGGTTTGGAGAAGTCGGTAGATGTTATCAAAAACATGACAGCGAAGTTCCAGTAGAGCTTGAATTAGTACCACAGTAGGTAGGTAGGTTTTGTATTTAGGGTTCAAAGTACGTAAACTTGAACAATCTAGTTTTCACACCATTTGGAATAAAACCAGTCCCATACAAATTTCAAGAAAAACGTAGTCTTAAAAATATTTACTTCTAACCATTTTTAATCATTTTTTACTTCATCTTTACGCTGATTTTCGGGATGTTTTCAACTAAACTGAAGTTATTGCAACAGCTCCAAAATTGTTAAAATTCCATTTTTCGTCAATAAAATTTTAAATTTCTTTGCGAATTTTCAGGGGTTTTCCTTTAAGAAATTCTTAACTGATGCGTTCATTTTTCGTCCATGAATCTTTCGTCTATGACGTTATATCCAAGTATGAGCCAGTTTATTAGAGATTTTGCATTTAAATTTGAATTCCAATTAAATTTGTTCAGAATTGATCAAGATTTAACCGAATCTAATCGCCCAAGTGAAAGATAAAGATAATTACAAAATATCTCAAACAGGAAACAATTTAGTTCAAAATGGCAAATATTTATATTATGGCGGAAAATTTTGATGAAAATCTTCAACAATTTTTGTTTTCCATAGAAGAAAAATGTATAGTATAGTAGTATATGTACTCATATTTTTCCCTGTAAACTTGACTGTAGGTACCCATTTTCATTTCAGTCAGAAAAACTGCTTTGGTTTTTTCACAAATTGGCTAGAAATCAAAGCCTTAGATTTTTTACCAATACATCACTTTGGGACTGCGGGCTTGATAACATTTCATGTGACTTTTTGTGCACAATATTAGGAAATTCGAAAAAATTTCATGAATCCGGTCAGGGAAAATGACATACCATTCCTTTGCATTTCCGATCTCCCTTGCCTTAGCGACTTTTCTAGGACAGTTTGTCTATGGAACTCTAATTAATAACATTAAATTGACCTATTAAAAACTTTTCGAATAGCCATGCCTAAATAAGTATAAATGATGATTATTTTAAAGTGATATCTGGACATAATTCCAATAGAAAAATCGGAAATTTCGGAGATTTTACACCTACTACAAAATTTACGTCCAACTACATGAGGTGACTACTTTTCTACTGAGCTCAAGTTTGTACAAACTCCTAAAAACGCTAAAAATCACCGCCAAATGAGTAAAAATCGAATCGATTGTGGTTTCATTTAATTTGCTCCATTATTTTATTCATTATAAATTTTACAACAGAACATAAAGTACAATTTTTGAAACTCCAAAATAAAGTGTCCAATGTCACAGTTTTATGTTACGAAACCATTTATACACTAATAGTTTATTTAAACATTAATAAGGTGTGTGCACAGAAATTTTGGCACAGAAGATCATTGAAGTTTTTAAAATAATCTGAAGAGGTTCTAAATCATGAAAATATAGAATATAATCACAACGCAAGCAATCACAATTCACGGAACAAAAAACCACATCATCGCCTTCAAATGGACGCGTCGATATGCATTGCAGGTCTGTCATGCTAGTAGTGCAGGGGGTTCCATATTGTTGATGTGACGTTGCTCTTCCCTCCGAGTATCCTCGGAATTTGAGCGAGATCGGACCACTACAACTTGAGAAAAAATGGTGCTTGACGAATTTTTCATTCCCCGAAATCGTACGCAAAATTTAATGAAAACATACGCGCATATTATAAAAAATATGATTTTTATATCGATAGTTTTTTTTGATATTCCGAACTCAAGCTCATACTGGAGAAAGAATTGATGAGTGAATCATTGAAATCTGATGGAAATTTTGGATTACGAGTGTCCTACCGATTATCGATACGTACGAGCTCATATTGAATGATCCAGCGCCCGACTTTGGCGAAAACGATAGCGATGTTGGACCGCAAGGTCGTTGTGAAATTAAAATGTTGTGGATTCAACGTTTACGCATGCGCATTTATTTCAATTGATCAATGAGTATTTGGAGATGACATTGGTTGCAGAATTAAAAAATGAAACGTGAATAATTATACAAAAGAAATTTATTTTGTGAAGCTACGTTCACGCACGCACAGACACTCCTATTGATTCGCATGTAGGAAATATTCATAGAGAACATTCAAGGTCTTGTCCTAATAATTTTTGATGATTTGATCACAATCAAGTACAATATTGTAAATTCTGACCTGCTGTTTCTGGTTTGAGTACGATTCATGGAAAATCAACCCACATTCAAATCCCAACTACCCTTCACAGATCAAATCGGAGCACGCTGACATTTTACGAATCAAAATTTGACCATGCACAATGGACTCTTAATTCGTGAGCGCTAATTCTCTCATTCTACAGTTTAATGTCTTACCCGCGAGATTCCACGAAATTCCGCCATAGACATAAAAATACTGGCTTGTGAGTTTCTGTTGAATTACGAGTTGAAAACAGATTTTGTCTGACCGGGAAAGATCGGTTGAATCATCTCATATACATTTCAACAACATCCTACCATCACAGTATTTCAAGATTAAGAAACTTCCAAGATTTTTCATACATGTCAATGATCTTTAAGTTCACGTTACAGATACGAGAAAGTTATGAGCCATACCCAATTCAGCATACTTTTTATGTCGATTTATAAGTTACTAATTTTCTGGCCTGCAGATCACACTGGGCCTACTTCATGTGTTCAAGGTCGCTAAATCCGAATTTGAGATCTGTAAAGGTCCATCGGGTCTGGGTTTAGCCATAATCTCAAAAATGTCACATACTACGATATTTTTCTCAAATCCGTTCGTCGCTGTCCGAAGCTTTTCTTCGAAACTCCAGGATGTACCAGTAATCTCGCCATCTCGATCAACCAACCCCAAGGGATTATATTTAATGATTAATCGACCAAAAATCGAAATCTCAAAAACTTTCGATGAAACAGGGTAGTATTTTGTTGGAATAAGATAGAAATCAGTTCCCTGAATCGAATGAGACACTCGTCTACTGCCCGTTCAGAAAAATTTGAATCTATCCCTCCAATGATTTGGAAGTCGGATAGGAAGATCCTCCGGGATAGAGACCGATAACCTAGTCAAGGTCTTTGGATGTGTCCTGCTTTGACCCACAACTGGAGGCGTGTGTCTAGCCACACTTCCAGCTGAGCAGGCTAGTTCCCTAGTTTTTGGCATTGAAACAATACTCCCAATGTTGGAGTAAGCATAACACAGAGCCCCACTCTCAAGTATTTTCATCTTGTTTACTACTACAATTACAGTTCATGGAAGCGCCGAGTATTAAAACTATTATTAAAAATTTACAACGAGCATCATTTTATCTTATTAAATTTAAGTTTAATTTCTACGAGTGTTTCCCAGGGCACCTAGGGACCATTATCTCAGGATGTACAGTCCGTTTCTGGTAGTCAGTTGATCAGTGTGGGAGGGTTATCTAATACAGATATAATAAACCGTTGTGTAGTAATTGTAGCGTTTTTTCTATGGGCTTCATTATTTGAGACAGAATTTATCGTTAAATCGATTAACTAGTAAAAATCATCAATCAACGTCACTAATTGATGTTTCGTAGTTGTCCCGTCCCTTGTCACCATACGTAAAACGTTTTTGTTTGGCATAAAATGAAACGTCAATAGTTCATGTGCACTAATTGCGCGAAACAAGCGAAAAAACAGTATCAATTCATGATAATTTCACACAGGACAGCACATCAGGATATGCTTCAAGGGATATATTTCCACTCAGAAAATGTAGTAGGCACCCAGTGCTAATACGTTATCTGTCAACTGAGTTGTCGCCAAATAACGTTACGCTAGTATACGCAGAGATAGCGTGATGAGCTAGGTTTTTTTCGCGATGTTAATTGTGTTGGTTTAATGTTATGCACGACGAATCATAATTTTAATTTGCGTTGCACGCTCACATCGTGCAGATGGCAAACTGGGTGGTCACTGGAGGGCCGCTCCTGATGAAATTTGCTCGCTAATTTAGGCCATTACTAACCAGAAAATTATTCAACGAAGTTTGAAAGAACTCCGTTCAAATTAACCTGTTTGTGGTAGTTTACCATTTTTTCAATGAAGATACGGTTTTTTAGGTAGAGATTTCTGGCTTCTCACAATATAAAAGCACTAACTCATATGTTACGTTGCTTACTGCTCTAGATGCTTCTTAGAAACGTTATGTTGTTTTTAAGGGGGTCCCTTCCATCTATGAGCAGGATCTAGCTGTTCCAGTCTTCTGTGATGATGGGAGGTTAATTTTTTCTTAAATTGAGAAAGATTGAAGTTGAATTTTATTTGGATCGCATTTTCCTTCCCAGAGGGAATGAATTTCTCAAAAGCGATAAACAATAAAAGAGAATCCAGAAGTTTCTCCCCTTCTCTCTTCAGTCTTTTATCTCTTCGTTGTCCCCACGTCACTTATTACATGAGATCACTGTAATAGTTTGCCTCGATAACAACAATAACAAATATTGGAACAATCGGAAATGCAAATTTGCTCAAATGTGGAGAATTAGAACGATGTTCGTTGTGTACTTTGAATAATAGTTCGCTCATTGTGGTAACACCAAGTAATTAATTGCACTCTTTGAGGACTTTTCTAGAAATATTTTTCGTTGCTAAGATTACCGTTATCGACATAATATCAACTTTGGAATATTCTAGTACAGTAGAAATCACTCATAACAACTGTTCTACATAACGACTGTTACACTCATAAGCGTTATAACCGATAGTTGCTAATAACGGCATTCCTTCGAATTACATGCTAATTTTTCCATAACAGAATCAAAAGTAGTTGAAAGCACATAATTCAAGTTTGAAGAAAGATTTTTATTTATATAGTGCGTATAAGTTTACTAGGATGTAACGTTTTAAGGGCGTTTTAACATGGTACATGCCTTGGGTTTGGAGTAACTTGTTGAAAATTTCAAAAAATGGCTGGAACTCGGTGATGTCACGAAATTTTCTAATGATTTCGACTTAACCAAGTCGTTGCGACGAACTTTACCTTCTCCATTTCTGATCGTACAAAAATCGTTCACCTTTCGTTGGAAACCCCTCACCACATGAATCACTTACGACCAAAACCTCTATAAGTGATGTAAAAGCTGAGATACGCCCCTGTTTTAAAAAGGTCTGCAACCAACATTTGTGGTAAGAACCATAATCGATTTAGCGACGTTTTTATTTTCATGTGGTAAGTTGGGATTGTTTTTTACAAAATCGAATTAAGAACCTGTTGCTAGGTTAAATGCTTTTGCGGTAAAAAGAAAAGTTGTAGTAAGACTACCGGAGGTGTAGCCAGGTTAAATGACGACTGTAAACTGGGTTGGGACTTTTGCGGTAAAAAGAATATCCTTCATTACAACGTAGCAGTGAAAGCTTCAAAAGCATATTCCATTTTTCTTGAATTTTAGCCGTAGGCTCTAACCGAAAGTGTGTCTCTCTGCCCGTGTGTCCATCCAATTTGATGAAATTTTCTAAGATTGTGCGGGTTGGGCTGTAAATGGTGCAATATGAGTTCTATTGCTTAGAAATGGTACCAAGCACCAGTTTCTCAGATTCGGGTGGTTTGATCGGGCTGAAATATTCATCTGATAACCCCATATCAATTTCAACGCAAAAATATCATCAGTAGCAACTGCACATGCGCGAACGAGAAATCCTTGTAGCATTCTTAATTTCTACAGTTGTCTACTGATTTTAATTAAATTTTCGATTAATGTGTGGATTGGATAGATAATCTCCTGTGAGCTGCGTTGCTCAAAAATCAATACTGCTCATGGGAAAACGTAAAATCCACTAACCATCATTTTTCTTGATTCTGGTGGTCTAATCGCGTTTAAATTTTCAGGTATGTCGGGGAAGAACGATCTGATAATTCTAGATCAATTCCAACGTGAAATTATCATTAGCAGCTACTGCGCAACCTCTTACGATTTTGATGAAAGTTTCAGAGAATGTGCGCTTTAGAATTTATATGGTCCCCTATGAGTTTCATTTTTCAAAAATCAATCAATCACTCGGAGCATGTGCAAACGTAAAATTAACCTAGCATTGTTTTCTCAGATTCTACTGTTATGATCTCGCTAAAATTGTAAGGCATTCGGAAAGGAAAGGTTTCATATCTATTTCAAAAGATCGTATCATCATTCTACCCTCTCTAGAATCAGCGTAACAGATTCGCAACTAACTATCATTTTGAATGCGTCGATTTATGTAGGAACATGTCCCTAGACATTCCAGTCTGAATCGTTGTAACAAGGTTATATTCTACATACTTCGAGATCATATAATACATTTCAAAAGATCTATGCGTTCGTGTTACTGAGACGAGGATATGCCACACATGATTCGGAAGACTTTTTTGCTTTTATTCTCATCAACAACTTCGAACAATCAAGAGCTTTCGCAAGTGAAATTGAATAGTTGGTTAGAGTGTTAGTTGATGTTTGAGTTTTGGAACACTCAGACAGAGCGGTGTCAATGGCAAAATACTGAGGTGAACTCCCTGTTTGTAGTACTCTTCAATGTGGCAAGAAAAACGTTCTGCTCTCCCTCTTTCAATCGTCATAAACGGTTTTCTTCTCGACATGCTGAATTCCCAGCAATCTAGATAGTAATAAGTAGGAATCTTAATATCTCATTCTACTAAACAATGAGATGAAGACGAAAGCCATGTAAACAGAGAGTTTAGACGGTTGAGTGACAAATAAGGACCTATCTCGTGTGGAATCACGTTGCTACAACGGACATTGCCGCCTGGTCAAGCGTAGTTATAAGCTACATCCTTTCAACGTTGAAGTACTGGGAGCTAAGCAATCTCAGGGATATTCGTTTCCATAAGCGGTTGCTTGTAATTACCGATGTTGTAATAAGCAATTTTGGGGGGTTTGTTAACTCGCTCACTTAGAGCTTCATGGGTAGGTTGTCTGTTAACAGTGAGGACGTCTCACACCCGCTAGTTCATGGATGAGGACGATACATATACAAACAAAAAATCGCTGTTTACAAGATTAAGATCGATGCAATGGCAAAGCTGAGAGATTTCCTTCACAATATCATTCAACTCTGCCTAAAGTTCTTTATTGCAATCATTCTGTGCCATGGAATCTTGGGACAGTGTTTCAATCGAGTCAGTTCCGGACGGTAGCCAAACAGCCATTCGGGAATTCGCGTGTGGCGAGCTCCGGTGAGTTTGTGCGGGTAACCAGCAGTTTTCATGCTAGGCATATTTTGTGAACGATAGCAGGGTAAAAGAGTTTGGGTGTGAAACGGAATTGGGGATTTCGTTCACCTGCTGAAGGAAAACAAGGGGCTTCGTCCTACTCCCGCACTTTCTACTCGACAGGTGTGCAACGAAACTACACCCTTGTCCCTACTAAAATCCTGATTTCTAGAGAAAAAAAAACATTATTTGAAACATCCAAGATTTGTTTGCAAGGATCTCAAACAGGGCCATTGCCCGTTGCTCATGAACGCAACGAATACCAACTGGAATGGAAACTCCACTTTCTGGTTATTTTCAATGATAAACATTTGTAATCGTATAGTCAGCATTTGTTATAACACCCTCCACCCCAACACTCGTCAATTTACGTTTCAAGTTGCATACATTCCAAATCTGCAATGTTCGTCCGCCTAACTCTCTCCCCGTACAAGCCATTTAAGGCCTAGACTTGGTATGAAAAATCCACATGGACTCCGTTCGGGGTCTGGTTGGTCCTAGCTTCCTGCCAGCCTGATCGCCTCTCACGAATAGATGCCATAGACCAAAAACTGATCAAGAACGTGCCTAAATTGTAATTTTCGAGATTTCTAATGACACAGACCAATGAGATGATATTTTCAAGTACTCTTGCACCAAAAATTGAATGGGTTAGGTTTCTTATCCGTAAAATTTCACCCAAAGCCAATAATCGCAATTTCAGTGCCCGAAAGTAACACCCTAAACCTCTCAATAACATGAGGGATCACGCACTATTCAAAAAATAATAAACCTATTAGACTTGACATCGTTTTTGAAACAACATACACGTGACATGTAAACTGGGGCTTATGGCTTTTGAAACCAATTCCCTTTCCAATCCTTCCCATTTTCACATATCCTTCAACACAGCACCACATATGCATGCGGCTTTTCAATTTAAGTGGCACATAAAAAATGTTCGTGTTTCTTATATTCCAAGAACTATTCCTTCGAAGAATGTTTTTTTGCATTGAAATTGTATACATGGTTTTATTATCTGCAGTTGAGGATACGATATAGGATGACCCACTTCTTCTTGACACGTATAAAGAAATTTTCAGCCGGAAAGGGACTAACACTGTCCAATATCTTGATGCACCTGGTAGGAGTGAACTCTTTCCAATCGTTACTGCGTTGCGAATGAATAATACAATTCTGAATCATTACCATGTTCGATACTACAAGGATGAATTGAATAACGGAACATCAGTATGCTTTTTTTTAGTTCATGGACCGCCTAAACAAACGAGGAGAAAACAATTTTATTGAGCGTTTATTTACCGAAAGTGCAAGAGAAAAAACGTAGAACTAAACTCAATTTCATGAAGAGTGAAGTGCATTCCATTGAGATCCCGGGCCTTAACCAGAACCTACTTCGTTTGAAAAAGCTGTTGCGCGTATTCATTCTTAAAACGCTGCAAATGATTACAAAAAGTGTTATTCCTGTCCCTCCACGGATCAATGGACAAGCAAAACAGGATTGTTCATTCAGAGATGACGCTACCTAGGTTCTCTTGGAAATACGCGTACGAATTTTACAGAACTGAAAAAGAAAAAAGCCGACGTGTCGCTTAGAACGTTTTCTTTGAAACTTTGGGAACTTGAATGTTCCAATGGGAATCCCCAAAATCTGGCCCCTAGTTATGTAGTTCATCTGAAGTTTAAATTTTAAAGTTTCGTGGAACCGAATGTTTTTATGAGCTTTTACGTTGGTTAGGACTTTCTTCTTTAATTGATTGTAAATTTGAACATTTTCTTCAAAAAGCCACTGTAGTGAGGGCTGTGTTTTACAATTGGCGAAGAGGAGAAATTTTTTCTCGAGAACGGATTAAGGTGCGGATGACGGCGTTCTACACCTTTTTCAGTCTAGTTTTACCAATTTTTTAAATTTTCAAACTAATCCTTAAACAACCTCTATGAACGAACAGGGTTACGTCTGTGTATGAATGTGTTTGAAAATTTGTCCACAAGTTGCCCAGCTTGCAGTTTTTAACCAATACCCGTGACTATTTTATTAATATAATTAATGTTTTTCTATTCCAACTTCACAGTAAATGAGGAAAAAAACCTCTTAAATTGAAAAAACCGTGTTTTTTCGAACATTTTTGTGGACGCTTTTCGGCTTATAGTTTTCAACCGATTTTTGAGTTAATAATTTTGTTCAACCCCAGCTTTGTTCTACTTTTGAGAAAGAAAATTTTTGAATTTTCCGTCGGTTAGGCGGATGGCGGGGGTAGTAGGCAGTCCAGTCGAACGCTCATACAGCCAATTTTTTTCTTGAATATTGGTCTGGTTTTGAACATATTTAAAAACAAATTTAATTATGGGAGAGGGGTGAATGGAGGCGTTATTTATTCACTATTTCTATCTGATTTTTATTATTATCACTATTTTTTATTGTAATATACATTTTTTGTCTGTTAGATCAATTGCACAAACTCATTATTCGCGCTACCTATGTCGGAGCCAGCGATTCGAGTACGAATCCTATTTAAATCCACTAACCAATCTTAGAGAAGTTCCCGAAATACATGCTTCTAATACATTCCAATATTACAAGGAAAGCATTTGTTTTCCTTCTCTGGTCCAGTTGCAGTCACTTATTTTTAGCGTTGAGGAGTCGGAAAGTGATTAGGGATACAGGAGCACGCAAGAGCTCACTTTCATTAGTCCGCGCCTGGATTGAGGTTGCAACCCCTCAGAGGTGAGAGGGGGTTATTTGACGTTGTCAGAACCCTATGAGTACTAACAGTGTTAAACAGCACAGTAGAACAGGCCTACCTACTCACGTATTCTGCTCCTCCCTTGTCGATTAAAATCTATCATGATTAAACCTCTTCCCCTCATTATTTCTGAGCGCTTTAGAGGAACGGAAATCTTGATTTGATTCCATGTCTGCTTATAATCAGGTTGTTTTCACTTCGATTCGATAAAACTTCCTTTTTTTTCTTCTCCAAAATTAAAGTTCCCATTTTGGAGTTTTAGATTAATCTTATCAACGTTCGCTTCTTGCCTTCTCCTCAGACTATCATGTATCCGCAAATCCTAGTAAAAACCGCGATTCCGTCAATTTCAATCCGATTTTTGAAATCTTCTTGTTTTGTTGGCTGTAGATGATGGCTACGAGAGTTTCACGGGTCACAAATCAATTCCCTGTTTGAATCAATAATCACTTGTTTTTCACGTCCTAAATCTCGCTCAACATTGATTGGAAAAAAGAAGAAAGTCAACATAAATGTGAATGAGAATGAGTGTTCACACCCGGCTGATGAAATCGTAATGAAATTATAATAACCCCGATTTCAAAAGGACTCTTGAAATCATCACATTTTTGTTATACATTAGTGGACAAGTGAAGCGTAGTCTTCATTGTATTGTATCTCGTGAACTTCCAATTTTATAATGCAGTTATTGTTGTAGTTAAAAAGAAAGGTCTCAGCTTTTGTGATGTACGGAGGGACCAGCAACTTGTTGGTATTTACGTAGCGGTGCTTATGATGAAGTCATCCTACCGCCTGATAACCCCGAAACTAAGTTTCAAAAATAGGTACCAAAATGGTGTAGCAAAATAGTTGAGCAAACTAACTAGTTAAGTGGAAACTATTTAAATCGACCGGCAATGTAGAAGTTACAACTGGAACTTCTCCGCGATATCCGGATTATAATAGTGCATGGAGGCACACTCATCAGCTGATTTGGCCCTTTCGACTAATTTCTATCCTAACCTATCGTGCAGGAATATACATGGAGGTCTTCTTGAGGCATATTGAATAGAATTACAAGATATTCAGGCCTCAAGTTGATAAAATAGACCATAGACTACGTCGAATAGTCCTAAAAGGGGTTTGTGATTTAAAACCTTTATGTAAATATTTTCCACGTTTTTACTTTTGTTTTACAATTTATAAATAGCGTATGATATTGACAGAAATTATGGTGTAAATAATGTACATAAAACTCAAGTTTCAATGTACATTTGTTATCCAAGTAGGTATGTTCTTACTGGACGGGTAAACTGCCGGATCGATTTTGACGTCATCGTAAATGATCAGCGAGTTTCGGCGTACACATAGGCTACGTCAGGACCTCCAAAACATCATTCTACTTCATAAACGGCGCTATTCTTTGCTACATATGTTTTGGTTCGCGAACTTCAGTTATTGTGGGCCTAGCAACCCTTGTACAAGTAATGAAACTGTCTCAGCCGCTGACAGTGGGTGCATTGGCATTCCGAAGAACAGGACCGTTACAGCTCACTGAAGTAAATCCGTGAAAACAGGTCTCTTCAAAGATCTGCCGAACTCACAGACGGAAGAATCAGATGCCCAAAGATTCAAATGCTGGCGGAATGGCATAGCATGCAAATTGGTTCGAAATAATTCAATAACAATAAATCTGTAAAGAACCCATTGATTATTTTGTTAATTGAAAATATAGACAAATGGAATAAAGGTAATAACGCGCACTTAATAAACAGTTGCAGAAATCCCCAAAAAATGGAAAAATGAAGGGATTTTACTCGTTCCAGTAACATTAGGGACTCAGGGATCATTGAAAAGTTGTAAATAATCTGGAAATATATATAATACGAACTTGTTACAAATTCTCGGCACACAATTATCACGGAAGATGCTTTCTCAGACGTCAACTCCTTCAAAAGTTAAGTTGTCATGTACTGCGGTCGGTCGCTCTAATTCGATATCGGCACAACGATCGTGTTGAAATTCACATGAAATCATCAGGCCCTTCTCCCCCGATTAAATCCCACATTTCCGTGATGTCTGGGACCTTATACTTTGGTGCATGTGCATGCTGATGTATTGATTTGTATGATCGGCTCTCATATGTCATCAAAATAGTGAAAACTGAATTAGTCTTATACAAAGATTTCCGGATCCCACAAACCTAGAAAAATGCATAACACAACTATTTAGACACAATTTAAGGTCATATCTCTTAACTATCACAAACTTGTTACACTTCTATGGCTTAATGATATGTCAGCCTACTGATTTGTCGATCTCAACCATGTATGATTATTTTTTAGGAGGTTCCTCTGAAGCAAGCTCCGAAAATAGAGGAAAAGCCTGTTGGAATTAATCCATGATTGGGAGTGTGACTATGACATGACATGATAAAAAACTGAATACGAATCCGTTTCAGACCATTCCATATTTCCGTGTTGCCCAACAAACTTCGAAAATTCGGAAAATCATGACGGAAGAGAGGAATTGGAGGAGGTGAGGACGAAAAAACGTTTTTTTCTATAAAACTTTTCGACACTGCCCGCGCTATGATTTTCAACCATTTTCGTGTTAGTTGTTTTGTTCGATCCTAATTTCGGCCAAGTGATATAACAAACCTCGGAAATTTAGCGTTTGCCGATTGGAGGGGATCATAGACAATCATTTCAATCGCTGCTCAAGCGACCGTAGTATCTAATTGTATTTAATGGAGAGGGTAATAGTACTAAATCGTTTTATGGTCACTATTTTTGCTTGATTTCAATTACTGCATTGAATCAATTAATTCATTTTCATTTTTTATTCTAGCTATAGTATCTTACTGTTCTCAGATAAAGTGCATCAACTAATAATTCACTGCACCGGCTCTGAAGCATCGAGGATAGTTCCTTATAGGGACATTTCTGTAATTCATGCACTTCTTTCCAGTATGTTTTGAAACTCCATCTTCTGAAATTCAGACTTTTGGCCCCAAGAATCTTTCCCTTGTGCCAGGGTTTGTTCAAGGGGTGTAAAACGGTTGTCGATACAGAGCCTACCCTCGTTCTCAAGGACCAGCCCGAACAACACGCAGAAGGAAGCTGGCAAGGAAGGCCGCCAGTGGCCCACAGCTGAGCTCTGAGGCCTCTATCGTAATTAGATCTGAAGGAGCGTCAGCTTAACACGTCCAAACCCAAGTATTGTTTGTTCGGGAAAAGTCCTACCTGGAAGTCCACAAGTACGACAACTCGAGGAATCCCGTAGGCTCCGTTTTCAATTCCTCTTTTTTAACCAACAAACAATGACCGGAAAAGCCTTATTCGAAGGTTCATAACTTACCAATTAAACGAAACGGACGTTTAAACGAACTTGGCATCTGTCTGTGGGTATTGACTCGATTGTTCCGGAGAAGGCTGGCGAGGGTTAAACCGAGTTTTAATCATTGCACGCCTAGTTGCTTCGAGGTTAGCTTCTTTGAAAAAAAGATTATTGAAGAGATAGAGATTTGTAGCTGAGGAGTGAGCGGCACTTAGCTTAACGAAGGGTAAATGTTATTGATGGGAAACAAACGGGCTGGAAAGCAAACAAGGGACTCAAATTGTTGCCTTTATGTACTGTCATGCCTTGTGAGGATTCTGGGGTTTGAAGTTAAGCTGTTACTGGAGGGACCTAAGACGACTTTCCCAGCATGTGAGCGATTTTCATAGATTCACTTGGGGGTTTTCATGTCCAACAGCCACTTTTACCAATGTTCAAGTATGGCTGACCTGAGATATAAACTGTCTTTACAGGAAATCATCTGAAGAAAACATTCATGGATGTTACGCTTTTTCCCATACACACATACATACCATGTGAATGTATATATTCTCTTGATTATATTCATGGTCAATAGCTACATTCCAGAGAGTAGATGTGGATATTTCATTAGCTAATGGAAGCATCAAAACTAGTGTATCAACATAAAAACCCCGAAAACAAGCAGTTGCAGTATACTAGTACAGTTGGCATCCTCCACCCAAGAAGCAATTTATTCTAAGGTTATTGTCCATTAGAGACCACGAAATAAGCAACATTAAGGGTACGCTGGAAAAACATTTGTCAGTGAGGGGGAATGAATTGATTAGAGTGAATGTACCCGAGATAAATTGTCTGTTAAAGTGTGTTTCGAAGAACGTGACCTCCAAATGAGCTCCTCTATGTAGCTTCTTTGGGATTCAGAAGATGAATGCTCCGGGAACTTCAACCAATTCTGATTTCACTAACCCGCGATTTATTCAAGAATACGCCTGAAGTGATGCACCGATAAGGGCGGAACCTAGGAGGAATCCTATTATATTGACATTCACAAATTCAATCCTCAGAAGCTACAACCTGGACTGCGTCAATGGAAGCGTCCGAGGGGCAAACTAAGTGAAATCGCTATTGAAGACTCAATTTACTCTCCGACTACCTTCCATCCTTACAAATGTCACGGTAATGCCGAAAGTCACTGACAAATGTGGGTATATCGAGGAATTAGCGCAGTTTCCTTGTTGAAAAACTAACTCATCCAAATTAGAGAATAAATAATCAAAGAACTCCGTTGTTTCAAGTCTGCCGGAAAGATCACACGATCCTGCAACCAAATTCAATGGCTGCATCGGAGTGAAGATATTGAAAACAAGTAACGACTGGCTGTCGCAGTAATACGAACGGGCTCATCGATGAGTACTTCGATCTATGGAACCTCCGGACCAGTAAAAACTTCTATGACCAATAGTGGAATATATTGATCTTCACCAGCAGAAGGAAGGAGAAGCAACATTCTTTCAGATCATTAGAGATTCAATCCGAGATGTACGGGTGTTCCTCCTCAAAACAAGATTACAACTAAAATTATTGGAATATTAGTGCTAAGCTTAAACCGTTGATGGGTAGAACGTTTCTGATATGACGGACTTGACGTTCTACACACACCTGGCGCCCCCCACCTTGCAACTAAACAGTATAACTCTCTAGCAACAGATTAGTTGACTGTAATCGATCACATGATTGTAATCGATCACATGAATTCCGTGCACAGAGTCGTAGTGCTTTCCTGCTCTCCTGTGGCCATTTTTTTACCTAAAAATAAATCGTTGTCACGTAAAGATAAAGCTCGTCAAGCTTTTTCCATTGTTATAAATAACTCAAAATTGTCAATTTCGGACTTTTACTGTGTTGTTCCCGGTGTGGGATAATCAATTTGGAAATTTATAGAACCATTGCAATAGTTTTATTTTCTAGGGAAATTCGTCGAAAGACATGTTAAGTAGTTGAGAACGTTTTGCATATACATGCAATACAAGTGGGTTTATACAGCAGTTAGTGTGAACAACACACGCATCTGGGGCTGTGAACCCGCCCAACAGCATCTCCGGTACCGTCTAGGAGGTTAAAACAACCAGAAAACGGGAAAAAAACCTCCAGCAGGCGGGGGAAGTTGACAGAATTGTGGGTGCGTGCCCACAGATGATGACTCGTTCCGGATGGCAGATCGTCGAAAGAAGTCTGGAGCTGGAGCAAAGGGGGCTCCGTTAGAATTGTAATAGTGAAACTACCTCCCCTCCTCTCAGGCCTTCCTCCTCAGCTGGCAATGACACTTCCATTCTCCCCGGAACCAGACGCGAAACGTAGCCGACTAATTGTGACAACATCAAACACCTTCAGAAAGTAAAAAAAAAACTGAACCAGACAGTAGACAAGTTAACAGGGTGCTGAAGCTCTTTCACAGAAGTACTCTAGTTGTCGTTTCCTAGTCCAATTCCTGCCATCAATCGGCGAGGCTTATTCTGAGTCCACAATTTAAAATTCCTCACAACTTGTTCAATGGCCAAAATATAATAAAATTGTAATGGCTAAAACAAATTAACAAATAAAATCGTACAACATTTGCATATTGGAAATCCGTTTTGTGGCTTTCTGAAACGATTTCGATGGTTTAATAATTGGTCATATAAGACAGGAAGATCGAGTTCGTAAACAGCACTTTTGAGCACAAACAAGTTTATTATTTCTTTATAATTCTCGTATAATATTACATAGTACCTACATAAATCACTCTTCTATGTTCAATAGAAGTAGTGTGTGGTACACTATCTGAACTCGGCTCTTACGAACCTGGTCATTGTATTCCAGGTGCTAACAAAAGCGCTCCAAATATATTTCGCCTCCATAGATCGATTAGGAAAGAAATTAGCTGCAATGGTCCTTCAGCTGATCAGTGTATCTCCGTACCTTATAATTGACTTCTAGATGTCTCAAAGACGGAAATATATATGGAAGTCAATTATTGACTTCTAGATGTCTCAAAGGATGACTCCGTCTTAAATATAATTCCGTGTACAGGAAACTATATTAGTTCCTTTCTACGAAACAAAAGTTCTTATCAAAGTGCCTGAACTCGATATATAGTATGTCGACATGAGAAAGAAAACCATTAATCGAGCAACTAAAATTTAACGAGATAAAATAGAACCCCTCTACGCTTCACTTGTGATGAACGTGAAGCGGTCCCAATGGTCTCATTCGGTTCTTTGAAGAAACGCCTACATTAGCCCAAGAGCTATTTTCTGTCCTGAACAACCTAGAAAGCTAAAATTTTAATAGTAGAATTGTGGGGGTCCGAAATCTGGCGAAGTGATCAATTGAGTAATCAGCGTAGAAGGGTTATTCTAATTCTACAGATATAATAAACCTCTATACCTACCACAATGTACCTCTATAACGCAATGTGCAACGTTTTTGAGTGTGAATATCGAAATTTCGTGGAATCCTGGCGGAAAGGACCGACATTGTCCCCGAAATTTATGGCGTCAGGTGGATTTTAACGAACAATCAGCCTGAAAAATCTGTATGAAGTGAACACGGAGGTGAGATGGTAAAAGCAGCCTAGTTATATACCACAGTGTTCATACGAATGTTAATATGCATATGAATATGCTCATTCATGAAGATTTCTCCGTGACATTTTTGTAACCATAAAATAGCCTTATTTACAAAGAAAACTATCTGAAACTGAGCGATACGGTGGATAAGTGAACGGTGAGCAGATCATAGGTCTCAATTTGTAGCTTCAAACGGAAATGCTACTGAATCGATCTGTTCCTCTTTAACCATCTCTGATATCAAAATATTCGCTAAATTCCAGTACTTTTGATTTTTTCAGTAATAAGCCTTTGTAATCGTTCAGCAAACAGTGCTTAACCACCCTCCGCCCTCCCCGCAATTTCGTCACAACGTGTCAAGGTGCGTAGATTCCGAATTCGCGATGTCCTTCCACCGTACTAGACTTGAAATGCCTTTGAATAGATGTGAAAAATTAGTTCTTTTCAAGCGGATGAAATAGTTTCTAGCCAGCCCGTTTTTCTCAAACGCATAAATGTTAAGAAACAAAAACTGGCCAAGAATGTGATTTTTCTAGTTTTTCCAGATATTAGTAAGTGGGGTGTCATTTCTTTAGTCATTTTGGACGCAAAATTGTCTGGAACAGGTTTAAGATTTCTAGAATTCACCCAGAGCAAACAATCGTAATTTCTGAACCTGAAAGTGACCCCTTAAAACTAACTTTCTCCTATTTTCTTTATTATTATCATCCAATATGAATGATAATTCAGCAGCACCTTATGTGGCCTTGAACTCGAATAAGGAATGCCTTTAGAGATCTCGATAGAGAGACACTATAAAGTCAATGTTTCTCTTATTTGAACAGAATGTGTTCAGGTTGCGTTACCAAGTTAACTGAGACGTTCCAAATAACGAATTCGTCAGGCCAATTACGTTGACGACTTCATGGGTTGTTGGGAAAGACATATGGTCATTCCAGTGGGCCAGTAAGACCAACCCGCGATGTGGATCCGGCGTCTGTTGGTATAAGTAATAGATCACAGGCCGTAATATCACACGAGCCCGTAATATCGGGACATCTCACGTCTGGGCGAGTGATCTATCGAGCTTGAAGGTACCGTAGCGTTAAGACCGCTCGCGTAATATTAGTTGGTTCATCCGTCGTGCAAAGGTCTGTACAGTTCTTATTACGACTCACGTACGGATTATTTCCATAACATCATCGGTTGGGCCTTATGAATTCATCTGGATAATGAGACATGGATACGTGATATCTATGGAGGTGGGTGGAAATTATATTCTAGTTTCTACACCCCCTACTTCCCGTTCAATACTTCGAGTAGGTATTTGGCGTAACGGTAGTTACCCACGGTGTTTCCTACGTTATATTGATCGCAAGTTCGATATCTTACGCTGTCTTCGTATTTCTGAACAGGGATGACTAATTTTACTGTTTATCGTGAGCTAGTGAAACTTAGAATCACTGACCCCTCTGCACTGAACCGACTAGATTTCGCAGACATTTACTCTGGTATTTTGCTGAAAAGGTACTACCGCAGTCGAATGAAAATTGCATTCAATATAACCCGATTTTTGAATTTTCGTCTGCCTTAGTGTAGTGTCAGCTAATATGCGTGTTGATTTAATGAATATTCGAATTTGAGACATCGATATTCTCATCTTTATTGGAACCCAAGGTGCTGAAAGATTCCCACTTATTGCCACTCAGGACCTGCTAGTATATCGTACCCCCATATTTCCATTTTTCAAAATGTGAAACAAATTCGCATGAAGTGTAGAATGACAGGTGGATCCATCAGAAAATATATATAAAAATCAAATTGTCAAATCAGTCTTGAAAAAACCAATACGCCACGTACTAATTCTGACCAACTTGTTTCGTTGGTTAGGCATCTAATCGTTCGTTTCAGACTTTTTCTCCAGTTTTGTTCGAAATAGGAGCAATTAAGCACTGAACCTCAGCAGTTCCTACGTGAAAATCGTGAAACTTGTCTCCAGAGCTTATTGATTCGTTTATAAAAGAACCTTAAGAAATTACTTTATAAAAATGAAATGACACAAAGCTTACTGTCAGAACACAAGTGAAATATGAGCTCTTGACGGTGATCATCCCTGACCATCTGAGATTGTCCAATCTCCTTTGCTGAATGGAGTCGCCCCTAAACTGTAGGGGAAGATTGACGTGAAGGGTTCTGGTAATTCCCAATAAATTTTATGCAACACTATCGAAAACACGTGCTTCGCCCGAAATATAGTATTCCTGTTTTTTCCTGGCCGATATTTGCCACCAATAAACTGCCTTTTAGCAACCGTAATAACATGAGTTCGGGAACCAAACGAATCGGTTGCGAAGGATAGTGCCGTTAATGAAGTAGAAGTATGTTTCGGAGATTCTGTCCTAGCCGATGTTTTACTTCCAAACTTGGTAAAGACTTTGCGACCGCTCCCGTCAAAATCGGTCCGGCTTTTGTTAGCATGCAGATACACAACATTCTGAAAAGTAATGAAAATTTATTATATATTATACAAGAGCACATGGCACTAACCATAGCTAGATCATCTATCATACAGGTTTTATGTGACATCATATAAAGCTCTACCTGTGATAAACTCAATTATCAACAGGACTAAATGTTAAACTTAGCCAACTGACAGCAAAGTAGTCCACAGCGTAGAATAGCCCAAACACTGCTTTGCTATCATTTACCACGTGAACTGTCTAATATTTGCATGTAACGAACACAATTGTAATAAAACCCTGAAGAGGCTATAGGGCGAAAGTGCTCCTATGATTATTGTTGATGGGAGATAAAAATTATATGAAGAATTGCCAATAGAATTTCCTCCCCTCAACATTGTCCCAGAGTAAATTTGTTCTAACTCCAGTTAGAAGGAAGGGAGGTGAATGATGCTTTGAAGTTGCTTCTGGAAAAATTTCTCTTTTAATAGATGAGGTGGTCAACTGTCCTATTGGCACCCCTAATTAGATAGAAGTCGCCTACCAGTGCTAAACTAACTTGACGATGAAAAAATCACAATAATCACAGCTAATATTGTATGTTTAATTAACGAGACTAACCTACGAAAGTGGCAACGCGCAAAATGTCCACGACTTGGAAAAGCGACAGTATCCAGGACAACTAACCAGCTGATGGCTTTTAGCTCAATTTCATGGAATATTGTGCTAAAAATTGCAATGACAGTGTTTTGCTTATAATGAAATCGTACAATTAGGTTGAATGTGCGTTCATCGAGATACGATGGCTCCGAGATTCCGTCACACTGAGCAGGAGCAATCAAAATCAAAGGGATCCCTCCTTGTCACATTCGTCACGATCCGCAGTGGGTACTTTAATGTGTTTCGACGAATTTCCACAGGTCGCGCTCTCCGCGTCAGGATAAGCATCTCTGGGAGCAGGGCAGAAGGGAGAGATGCTGACATTGAGCAGCGCCCCGGGGCGGCCTTGTCTCCTACTGCCCCAGAGGTGGAAGGAAGGACGGGCGAATGAGCAACTGGGTAATAAAGGAATCTCATTACCCGGACCTTCCTCGGGAGGTGAGGAAAAATGGGCGGCCGGACGTGCAACAGTTCACCTCGGGCTTCGTTGGGTCAACTCAGCCCGCTTCTAGACCATCAGTGCAATATGAGTCAACTCGGAATGTCCGATCCATGAGCCGGCTAAAGTAATATAAACACCTTTTCCGTGGTTATGGGTCGTTCCCAAACTGTGGTGTGCATTTTAGGATTTTGAGAGGAGCCCCGAACACAACTGATTATTTGTGAGTTTGTAAGCAGGTATATTGTTAAGTAAAACCTGCATCACAGGGTCGTCTCTAAGTCATGTTTTTAAACGTTCCTCTGAAACAATGCTTCGTGAATTGAAGCACGTCTATTAGTATGGATCCAGGAGCGGCGGACAACTCAAACATGAGAAAAAATCAATAAAAATCCGTTTCAGACTATTTTAACTTCAAATTCGCGAAACATTATAGCTGTATGTCTGTGAGTGTGTGTCTTTTTTGTTGGTTCCCAATTTTACTCTTGTTGTCGTACAAAGCCTCCGAAATTACGAATTTCATGACGGAAGAAAGGAATTGGAGGGGTAATTCTGATCATACTTACTAGAATTTGCAGCTTTTTTCGTACTGTACTATTTTGACGTAATATACCTACTATTTATTTTATCTAGATGACTTCATGTCGAACTAGCTGGTTTACCGGGCGTTGTCCACGTTAGGGGCATAGACTCATCATAAAAGCACAAAAATCCAGCTGAAGTCATTTAATTAATTTTCCATGTTTTTCTGCAATATTGGGAACTTGTTCGTATAAATGTAAACATTAGAGCAGCGATAATAAAGTCCTAGGTATCGAATGAAATCGATCTGTGATGAACCGGAAAGAAATTACCCATCGTGCACACTCAATGGACTTTCGATTTCATGACTGCTGAAAGCTTAAATTTCGAAATTAAAAACCATTATTTAAACATAACCATAAATTAGTATTTAGTGGTAGAATTGATGCAGTTCGTTCAAACTGTGACACTTTTCTAAAGCAGAGAATTTTTATACCCGTTATAACTTCCAAACGAAAATTAGGATCCGAATAATTTGAAGTGGAATTTACCCATACAAAATTGATCTTGACTATCAAACCATTTAAATAGATGAGGAATTGTACCAAGATACCAATATAAAACAGAAACTGTTCAATAGCCTAACTAAGTTGTTTAAGCAAATACCATACCGGACTTTATTGTGGCCAATTAAGAGTACAATCAACACCAGGGTAGGCACTGCTAGCGTATCATTCATAAGTTCATATTTTACCCAAATTAGCGTCCTCTTCCAAGGTTTACTCGTAATTCAATGTAAACAATTGTTTTAATGAAACTGAAAACGCTACAAATACGCAGAGATTTACTCTTTCTAGTCTACTGAACGTATCTGTGGTACATTATCTGAAGTCGACTCCTCGCGCATCTACCTGACAGTAGACGACTGACCGATTTTCATTGCCCGAACAGGTTTTTCAAATGGTGAGCGAACTGGTAATCGTTTATCAACCCGAGTAATCTCATTCAATCCATAGAACCAATTTCTATCTTAATCCCACAAAAAACGGCCCTCTTACACCGAAGGTTTTTGAGATTTCAATTTTTTGATCGATTAATCTCCCTCCACATGCCTATGGCTTTGGATGGCATAGGGCAGTTTTAGCTATGTCCAAGAACGTTCACGTTCGCATCAGTGTTTCTGTTCCGCATTCTGTCGAAGTTCTAACCCTTTGGGAGAGCGAACGGACGAACGTAAAGCAGCTGGGGATTCTCTGAAGGCACGTCTATCAATAACGAATACAATAACAATGATGTTATTTCCAAAGTTTTTGATGTTCGGATTTGTGAAATTTCAGCCGTTTGGTTTCACCCTTCAGGTTGGACTGAGATCATTGGCGAGAATTGAGTCACAACAGGACCTCAAATGTTATTTTTGGCCCAAGTTTCATAAACTTTGGTTTAGTGGTTTCGAATAAAAACTCTGGATGAGTGATCTCATTCAGTTCAGAGAACTAATTTTTAGTTGAATCCTTCAAAAAACTACCCTCTTCACCGAACGCTTTTGAGATATCAATTTTTGATCGATTAATCCTTCCATTTCATTCCTTATGGTTGATTAATCAAGATGCCGAGATCCCAAAAGAATGTTCGATTTTGGAGGCAAATTTCGTAAAATTTGGTCCTGTAGTTTTGGAGAAAAGCTTTCAACGGCATAGGGCGGTTTCAGCTATGTCCAAGAACGTTCTCATTCGCATTAGTGTTTCTGTTCCGCATTCTGTCGAAGTTATAGCCCTAAATATAAGAGCGAACGGACGAACGTAAGGCAGCTGGGGATTCTTTGAAGGCACGTCTATCAATAACGAACACAAAAACAACGATATTATTTCCAAAGTTTTTGATGTTCGGATTTTTCAAATTTCAGCCGTTTGGTTTCACCTTTCAGGATTGATAGAGATCATAGCCGAAAATTGAGTCCCAACTAGAAAGTTTCATAAACTTTGGTTCAGGAGTTTCGGATAAAAACTTTGGGTGGGGGCGACGGAAGGACGGATTTTCTATATTTACTTACTTTTTATTCGATTACCTTAATTCTTGAAACTTGAACAACAAATTTTGAGAGTAGTAAATTTTTGTTTCCTTGGTCGATTAAACAGGTTCATTATTGAAAATAATAAACCAAAATGGGATGATAATAGATCAAGATCACGAGAAAATCATGCAGGAAGGCGGCCTACTGGCAGCTGATTGGTGCTACTAGAGATGATCGATTTTGCAACTAAGCCTGGTTTGCTGAGATTTACCAAGATGTTCAACCGTAAAACCTAATAAATTTATGAAGGAATGAGAAAAGAGCTAAAAAAAAACAGTTTTAGAAAACAATAGTAATTGGCAGTTTTGCACCTAGATCCCTCGGTTGTGAAGTAGTTTACTTTGTGGCAAGTTACCACTCTACCGAAGAACCCACCCGTGGAGCTTTACTACAAGTTAATTTGAACCGTCACGTCAGATATCCATGTCCCACTTTTTTCTGCGTGCACCGCACTGGAGAAGGCCCTTTGACCCAAACGAAACAATGGGGGAGTCGGCTGAAAGGCGAAAAGTATCTTCTTCCTCTTTTTGAGATTTGATTAAGGATAACGACCATCAGGACCGCGAACGCGGCCTCGTCAGATGCTGGGGCGACTACTTAGGTGCGGGCCGCGGACCAACAGAAGCGGGAAACCTTCCTGCAACACAGTCGCTGGTCACCTTGGGCCTTCAAGGGGGGTATTTCCATTTTTCAGATAAGTACCTTTGAACATCCATAGTTAAAACCTTCTGCCAAGTTCGATGTGGCAGCTCGTCTTTTAGGTAACATGAATACTTAGAGGTACTCATGTAAGGAGTACAGTAGACGTCTGTCATCTACCGAACCCTCACTGTTCTGATAATAGAGGTCCTATTCATTCACAAATTGAATTGAGGAGCAAACTGCAGGTCGCATTCATCCACGGAGTGAACTTGTGAACTTCTCCCACTGACCTTATCTTTGGACTGAGTGACCTGCAGGGAGTCTACTCCCTCAGGTGACCTGGGTTTACACACCTCTAATCCCCATCAATGCTATTCACGGAAGGGAATCTCAATGACTTAGATAGACTAGATATACTGCTTGATAGGATTCTTTGGGATTGAGCAAGAACCATCAGAATGGCGGTTCTTCGTAGACTCATCCAAAAACTCAATTTTGAGTATATGGAATAGGTATATCTCACAACGTTGTTTAATTTTTTGAGGCATCTCTTTCTTTTGTAAGTTACAGTCATCTCGTGAAATTTTTTACATTCAAAGTCATGTTAAACCAGTGATTTGCGGGAAAACTGGACGTGATGGGAACAAATCTGGATACTTCTTTGAAATAAGCATAAACAATGGTTTCAGAATTCAGTCCTATCAGTTCATCACAAAAAACGTTTTGTTTGGGTGAGTTGTGTCCAGTATAGTAAAATCTTTGAAATAATCTCAACAGATCCTTTATCTTAAAAACTGTAGAAATTGAGTTTAATCACGAGACAAAAATGTCACTAGAGTCGCTCCCACAGACAATAATGCCTTCAAGTAGATAGGTCGACGTATTGCAGGTCTATCGTGGCATTATTCCTATATTAGATACAGCATTGAGCTCGACAAAATTGATATGCGATGATTAAACCGTCTTCCACCTATAAAATCCTCACTCACTCCCCTAATTTGAGCAAGATCGATCAATTATAATGTGATAGAATGGTGTTTGGTGAATTTGTGCAATAGCATGGGTAGATTGAAGTATTGATTTGTGAGCTTTTACCTACAGCCTAACCAACATATTTGTCATCCCAACCCGAAATATCATCAAAATCGAAAAAAAACGTTATAAATACAGTTTGTTAGAAGGATTTGCGATACAAACAAGCACACAACGAAAGCCGTTCAGAATGGTCTGAAATGTGAATGAGAGTAAACATTTTGATTTTGGTGGAAATCTACTAGTGAGAACGAAGCTTCCGCTACCTATGGTTGGAATCAGAAGCAGTGCATGCATACATGAACACACAACTACATAATCAAAGAATCATCGAATACAATCAGCTCAAGGAATCCCAAGACCATCAACTAATAAATATAATCCTAATAATAATGCTCTCAAAATGATAAGCAACTTTGTACCTTCAACAAAAATTCAAAATCAAACCACATCTAAATCGTTCGTTGTACATCACAATATCTTAGCTTTACTGTAATCGCTTACAATTATTCATCCTAAATGCCAAGTGTTTATAAAACTCCAGATAGAGAAGATCGAAATTGTTCAGATGAAAAAACCGAGTTCCACTTTATCGTTCAGTACTGTAAGAAATAAATTACTATAAGTAAATATCAGTGATAAATAAATGTAGTAAGAAGTGCAGAGAAAAATCTCCTATTCTAGATCTGATATGCAACAACCAAAAGCATAAACATAAAGATTTTGATAGGTGCCATTTTAATCCTGAAATGAGAAGAATAAATTTAACAACTTTCAGACAATTTGATGCAATTTCCAGCGAGTAGCTATTTGGGAGTATTTAAATCCGCAACCAATCAGTAATTTGTGAGCGGTGAATTTCTTGGGAATTTTCATTAAATTGTTTTCGAACTTTTGACGTTTATATGTTCATAAGCAATTTATTTACATATTTTTTGATTGTTTCAAGTTACAGAGTTGTTAACGTGTGTGTGTGTGTGTGTGTGTGTGTGTGTGTGTGAAAGTAGACGTCCGTGGGAATGTGGGCACCGCTGGAGATGCCTCGGCTAAAATGGGTTAAAATTTCATCAAACTCGCATGAAAACTGTGGAAATAAGGCTCATTAGAAGGATAGGCGAACACATGGACTGACAGATTTATAACGAATTTGGAAATAATCCTTCTGCAACAGGCTCAGAAGCAATAAGACCGAAGGTATTTTCCCATTCTATGTAATACTTGATGTTTTCATCGAATGTACCTAATAAAAATACTTTTCCTGTTAACGCGAGACATCTTTGTTGGGAGCTCTGATGAAACATCGAACCGGGAAGTCCTTAATGTGTTGCGGTCAAACCCACAACGATTCGAAGGGGCTTGTAATAGGAGGCTTCACCATGAACAACGCGCTATTACATTTGTTAGTATGTATTAGGTTTACATTCCAATACACAGATTACACTGGAATGGAATATGTTGTTGACGATTAAGTTGTGTGAGGTGGTGGAATGGTATAGTTGCCCCTTCCATTGAGGTGGATGCGGTAATAATGATCCGCCACGCTCAGAAGATGACACAGATGCTTGAAAACGTCTGATTAATCTCCCAAGGCGACGGATTCTGAATAGGGAAGGGCCAACTAACCATATCCATCACATTTGTACATCGTGAAATGGCATACGAAAATATCTTGAACAATATCAGAGCATTAACTGGATTTACTAGAGTCGATACTGCTAGCTGATGTGATTTTAAACAATGTAGTTTTAACAATATTTGCTGGCGATAAGTTACTACACTAAGATGTAAAGAAGTTGTTGGAACATTTTTTGGAACTCCAACGTTGTTCAAATTCAATTTGTTCAAATCCCAACTAGAAAAGTCAGATGCAAGAATTCTGATTAGATTTCCCGGTTCGAAAACTCTCTAAACCGATTTGAGAACATTACAAACCAAATTGAGAACGTTACAAAACAGTTGGAGAACATTCCACTAATAACTAAATCGAAAATTTTCCGGACGAATTTGACAAATTTCTAAACCGATTTGACAACTTTCCGAACAATATTAGAATTTTTCGGTCAAAATTGTGACGGTTTCTACCAAATTTGACAACGTTCCGATACAAAATGGGAGGTTTCCAAACAAAGTAGTGACTTGCCCATATTAAATGAAATAATTCGAAACCGAAATTGCAATACGTCTTCCAAACCATTTTTCCGAACAAAATATTCGGGGTATTCTCCGAACCCAATCAAATACGTTCAAAATCAATATCAGAACTATCCAAACCAATATTACAATTAAATCATGTTGTCAACGATACAAAGCAAATTTAAAACCTTCCCAACTACATTGAAAACGTTCAACACCAGTCTGACAACTTTGTGGATGAATTTGAGAACTGAGATCTTTACAAACCAAATCGTGAACATTCCAAACCAAATTGTGATCTTTTCTAACCAATTGGAGACCTTTCGAACAATTTGAGAACTATCCTAACCGACGGCTAGTAACCGTATTGTGGACGTCCCAAATCAAATTGAGGAGTTTAGGGGATTCGATATAATACATGGTAACACAGTACCTATTTACACTGCCTGTGAAAGGACATGCAAGACATATGATTTACACGAAAGGAGGAAGAAAACCGCTATTATTACCTATACCTACGATTCTGGGAAGCTATTGTTCGATAAAGCAACTCTGTTGAATGTCGTATGGATCAGTGAACAGGGTCAACAAGAAGGGAGCCTTATTTGTGTCAGAAAGCACTGCAAGCGTACAGAATTTAATATTTTATCATTTAAGTAAACGAAATTCATCAATAACATTTACATGTAGATCGATCATGTCATTTGCTTTTCATACCTATTAAGGCCTAGAAAGTATTCAACTATCAACTACAAGTGTCTGTTAGGTACAACCGAGTTGGCTTGTTCTTAACTGGCGCCTCATCTGCTGACCAGGTTCACTAAAAGACATGGACAAGGTTTTCATCATAAAAACTGTATTCAAATCCACGATTTTCAAACAAAGCAAAACGCTTAAGAAGGTTGTACGGAATTCACCATAGCGCACAGTTCTTACGAAATATTGTAACATTTAAATAAAATAGTTTCATTCACAAAAGAGTGTCTTCACTTTAGACGTCTTAAGACCAAGAATGTACGAAAAAGTTGACTTAGTTGTGTTCTTTGATGGAAGTTCTAGATGAATGAATTACCATTATAGGACATAAATGAGGTTTCCAACGAAAGTAGTACGAAAACGGTACAGACATCCATGATTCTGGTGAGGTATTGTTCGGTAACGTGACTCTTCTGAATGAAAAGTGTGTGAGGAAAAAACAAGGAGGCGATTTAAAGGAGGAATCCGCGGAGTAAAAAGTTCGATAGCGGGTCAGACGTCGCGTCGATTAGCCATCGAGAAAAACGGCGATGTTCTGAGCGGAAGGCGACAAAAGGACAATGGAGAAAAGACCATAGGAAGGAAAGAAGGAAATGAGGTTATTGGGGGAAGCCTGAAGAAGGGAGGAACGCCAGTGGCAGGCGGCGACGCAACGCGACGTACCAACCGGCGTCCACGCATTTCCTGAAGAGAAAAAATTAAAGTCGAACGGGACTGGTAATCGTGTTGACTAGTTGGAAACATGAGGGCGAGTTCTTTGACGCCCGCTGTCGGCCGAAGAGAAAAGTTTTGAGATAGGGTTTTGCCAAAAGCATAAATATGCAGGGGGCCATAGAACGTATAGCAAACTCCTTCAAACGGTTCGATCCTTCAAGTGTTATCAGACAAAAATCGTTTCATAGGAAACTGTCGAATATCGCTGCCTTTTAGAACAAGTGTTTCCAATGTTGTCCTATCCTAATGATTAGGCCTGCTCTACAAATCAGCTAATCTTCCTTTTATCGAAATGTCAGAAAATGTCAGTAAAACTATCAAAAATGAAAAAATTGTATCCTTCAAAAATTTTAAATGAAAAAAAGTTTGCAGCTCCCAAGAAAAAAGTGCTGTTGCAATATCCATTACATCCATTCAGATTATTCCACGATGATCCATTTCAATTTTATTTGTACCGTTACACTTTGTAGGAATTTTGAATCTTTTGCATTGGACTGAATGTCGTAAGAACCATTTTAGGCCTAAGGGGAACTGTCTATTTATCTACATCGCAGATGAATGCATTCGTTTCATTGTTGGCCGAGGTACTCATTGGCACACAAATGTTTCGTATTGAAATTCTGTTAGCATGGATGACTAGAATCTGGAAGATCAAAATACAATTAATCGATGAGTCAAGCAGTTGGGAAATGAAATTGTAGGGATAGATGAACAGATTTCCATTTTTCTTAGAAAAGACCTAAAGACCTACCTTTGTAAGGTTCATGATACTCTGAATCCACGTTTTTCCACCTAAGACCTCTAAAAAAACATCCAAAATAATATATATTCCGGAAAAAAGAAGAATATCGTGATCATCCCCAGGTGTTCTTCAACAACACAATAATTAACTATAAATTTGATGAAGCATACAAAGTTTTAAGGACGGCTCCAAATCTGAAAAGGGTACAGTTGTGCTGGGTATTATTCCCAACGAGAGCTACATGAACGTACAGACTGACACAATATTAGCATTAAATTATGAATATTTTCATAGATTATGAGTTTTCTTGATAAGCTATACTGTATACCGAAAGCAACGGACCTTTTGCCACTCGCAATTACAGAGATACCATAGAAGGTTAAAAGAAAAGAATTAAACGCATTTAATAAGGAACGAAAGTCACGCTCAATGTATGCATGTCAATAACAAAAGGAGATAGTGCATCACCATAGCCCAGAAGATGTGAGACGATGAAAATGCGATGTACCTACGGAGTAGTATAAGATCACCGTGAATTTGTTGATCCTTAATGATGAAATAGAGTAGAAATCTTAAAACAATTATTGCCTCCGTTTTGACCGCCATTGATTAGCAAGACATTTTTTTTTAACATAGGGATACTTCTGTCTACACAGATATAGGGTATGTATACGATCAGCCCAACTGTTCCTAGCTAGAGCGGAAATTAGCAAACACCAAATTTTTCTTAAATAATCACGGTTCGAGAATAGCAAAATTGAATTTATTATGAAATGAACAATATTTTGCTCATTGGAAAACCTACAGAATACAGTTAAATTTTTGAACGACAATTCAATTGAAATGTAATAGGTATACGCAGGTGTACAAGTTGATAGATTAGTGGAATTTAGAATTAAATTGTAATAATCATGTGTATGGTACAATAAACTACCCGAGCCGTAAAAAGTCTTAATGGGGTTAAAAGATCACAAGTTACTGGGCAATAGCTGAACAACTATTAATTAGGTACTCCAAATCACATTTTTTTTAACTAAAATTCTCTTAGAGTTCAGTTTCAAAGTGTATGAACGTCATAATTAGAAGGATCTGGATTTATTGTGGGAGGCAACTGAAAAGACGAGCTCCTGGCTTTACCGGACCATTCATCATTGTGGTCCTTAGAAGAGCGTGAATGTGATTAGGGTCTGGTGATTTTTGGGTGATTATCGTTGCATCTTATGATCGGGTGGTTGCGCCGGAAGGGAGAACTATCCATAACCATCACAACCACGTTCTACAGGAGAGATGCCAAAACTTGAATAATTCAAATGGTCAGAATACCAAGGTTCCTAAAGTAGCTCCTGGAGTTCTGACCCTAATCCAGCCTCCTCATATTTGTAGCTGCTCATTTTTGAAGCCGCAATTCTACTCATGACAACAGTCTCGTAAATGTGCAGCTTGTAATAAAGAGGTGATGGGATGAACTAGTTGCCCTTTAAAAGAGCTGAAACGATAAGCCTACAAGTAGAGGACCCTCTTGCAGCTAACAGGGGTTTATGCTCAGGTTTAGCATTTCAAGAAATGGGGAGAGAGAACCATCCATGTCCATCACAACCACCAACTACAGGAGAGAAACGCGACGACATTTTCGTTGACAATAGAAAAGTCAAAATACAACAACTACATATGATCAGAATACCAAAGCTCCTAAATTAGCTTTTGCAGCTCCGCCCTTAATCAGGTCTCCTCATAATTCTAACTGCTCTTCTTGAAGCTTAAACACCTCAGCAACATGACAAGAGTTTCCCTAGAGCAAATTAAGAGCTTATAACAGAGAGGTGGGGGACTAGTTGCCCCTTCCAAGGGAGAAGACGATAAGCCCGCAACACTCCAAAGATACTCTTGAAGCTCTACTAAAGCTAAGGAGAAGGGGAAACTATTCACACCCATCACAAGCTGTACTGCTTACCAAGGAGTTGGAGATTGGAGTCCTTAGGGTTAAGCATCGGTAAAGATCCTTGATTCTGAGCAAATAAACACAACACCCCAGGTAATACTGGGTTTCTGAGCCACGCACGGGTGATCGGCCGTTAAATAAATACGACTAAAAAAAACCTTCCCGCCTTTCGGGAGCAGTGAGAAAAGTCAAAGGAAACAAACGGGCGGATCGGGATCGCGAGATGGTAAAAAAACGCGCTCGAGACGAACACGAACAGTTAGGAAGTGGGTGACGCTCCGTCACAAACCAGCGATCTCCTAACGTACCTACATGTCTCGACAACTCACAAGTACCGTAAGGCACCTAGACTTATTTTTTGTGGAAAAAAAAAAAATCTCCTTTTTTTCGACGTCTCTCTCGTCTTTTATTCGTTACGAGAAATTACGTCTTTTACATCCATAAATAATAGCCCGAATTATCGTCAGGGTCAATACTCGTTATACCGGCGAGCATGATGACTTCGAAAGGGAGAACGTTTTGACAGTTAACCGAGTTCTGGGCAACGAGTGGCGACGTGTGACGGCACGGGTTCGACGTGTCGAGTTAATTGAGTCGCGGGTACGTCTTCATTCTCCACTGCTATAATTATTGCGCATTATGTTCATAATTATTAGGTCCTCGTACCTTCTGGTAACTATAATTATTATAATTATCAGGGCTTGATCTGTCTCTCATCTTACCAGGGAGGTTTCATTGAGGTCGCCAATCTTGAGCGAGCTTTTCTACCAAATTTCATCATATTCTGCAAATGAATGTAAAATACACCAAGCTGCTTTCCCAACTCCTATCACTTTCACTAATCATACTTTCATTTCATACCGATTTGGACGGGTCCCCTAGCAGCAAATGCGCATGCGCGACCGAGTGATCATTATTGTATAAACCTAATTTACATAGTTCCCATCCGAATTTGATTAAATATTCTGGACAGCCTCACGTCCCAGATGTCCAAATCAAAGTCAGCGTGTAACCGAGAAAAGACGAGTCCTATGTCTGTACCAACAGGATCGTATCATTAGAATCTCCACCTGCGCAAATGTTGAATCCTAGTTTTAAAAAAATTTAACATTACAATCGCATTTTTAATCAAATTTTCATGACACTTTCTGTGAATATGTGGGTTAGGTGGCGGACTAGGAAGTCTCCTGACTCCATCATTGTTTACCAGATCATTTATGCAATGAGATTGTTGTACAATGAGAACGCTATAATGTTTGATTTGACGAACGATCCAGTTTTCAAAACAACTACAAAAAATCAATATAAGGTTTGTAACGGAATGATCATTAGTCAGATCTTTCAATTACCTACCATTGTAAAAAGTTGTTATAATTACCTTAAAGTCCAAATTAGTTCTGGAAGGTTAATCATTTAATGTCATACGTTACTTCTAATGTGTTCTCTATTAAGTACATAATTATAACAAATTAATCTTATTTTACAGGCACACATTGCGGCTGCTGGTGTGCTCCGTCATTCTTCTCAAGGTGAGTCTGAATTTACAACCTTATCGAATTGCTTCTGATTCTATGATGCTTAGCTTAATAACCACAAATAACCTCAGCTAAGAATGTAAGATATTGTCGAGCAAAAATTTTCTTGCCCAATCGAATAAAAAATAACGAATAACATCTCAAAATTTGAGTTCTAAAAATGACACAAAAATGAAAGAATTTGTTCTATTTATGTATAGGGCTCAATAATTAACTTGATTGCATTACGACTTGCTACAAAATTAACGAAAAATTGTTAAAACTGCTTAAAATTCAAAATCTTTGAATACGATTGAATATTATTTAGGAATAGGTTCTCTTACTATAAAATTGATAGTTTACCTCTTTGCACAAATTTTAAAACTGGGACATTTTCAAGCCCGATTTTGTGCACAAAATTCTGAATATTCCAGTTCGTAATTGATGAATGTCTACTGAGTATTTGCCTTAAAAATCAGAACATGACAGAGAAACAGCACCAACATTTGACAACACTTCTTCTTTATTCTGTTCCACACTTCTATTTCACTTTTTTTTAATACTTATTATTCCGGATTGTGCTGCATTTCTCTGGGGTTTACTATGAGAGACATCTCAACTCCTACTTATGTAGCAGAAGTATCAAAGAGTTATGTAACTACATAGGTACTAAGCGTCCTCTGAATCCATTTGGTTAAGCAGAAGTCCCAGCGTTCAAGACCCTTGATGGCAACATTTATCAACCCTTGAGTCACTGGAGTTGGTATAATATACCAACATAACATAACCTCGCATATTATGCGCATAATTTGCGCATATTATGTTATGTGAGTGAGGGGTGATCTGTACAGGAGCAAAACCCAGTGCGCACAACTTGAAGAAGCTCAGTCCGCTACGCTGTTATCAATCACTTCAACGTAATCGTTAAAGTATAATTTTTAATCCAGCAGGACAGCTTTATGTGGTTCTCCATAAATCAGAAATCACTTAGAGGAAGGTTCATTGCTTCTTGAGCAAAAGGCACACTGCGTTTAGCCAGATCCGTAGCAAGCTGGTTGGAATAGCAGCAATCCAGGGTTGGTTTGGAGCAGTCCTGGTGGGCCCAGTAACTGTAGTCCTCATTGAAGGTCTTGAATATTATCATACGCCATATTCTTGGAATTCCCAGTCGGTATCATAATCTGATTTCCTTTGAAATTAACATGTCTTCAAAGATCAGAAACGCACATCGTGACAAAGAGCGGATTGGATTTTGCCTCAGGCTAATAATTCGACCTTGTTCAAGAATGAAGGGACCATCTGATATCGTGGACATGCGGAAGTATTGTTTCCGCGGTGGGTTCTTGGATGATCCTCGTATGATTTATCTTCAAAGATGAATAACACTTTCATAAACCATAATATAATTGTAGTGTCTGAACCTATTCGGTTTCCTTTTGGGTTTCCTCGAAAGGATTTCATGCATTCACGTACAATCGTCAATATTGATAAGTACATGATAACTGGAAGTAGCCTATCTAACATTTCTTCCAGCCAAAGCATAAATCACGTATCGAGAATAATAGCAGAATATTACACAAAACTATTATGAACTAATAGTTGAATCAATTTAAAGTTCAATTTAATTTACAAGTATGGAAATATATAATTTCCATTCTAATTGCACCTTGTATAAGCAGTTTTTAATTGAAAATAGTTGACAATTTTTAATGAATGGGAATCATTCAATTTTCGAAGAAGATAAATCACAAGCACTTCCAAAACAGTACTCGAGCCAACATGGTGAAGTTGAGCTGGAACTCCTGTGACAAAAAACAAAAAATTGTTACATAATGATTTATTATTACTTATTAATTGCTCATCTTGGCAGATTGCTGGTCTACAAAAAAACTAACAAGCATCGGGACAATTATAGTTAGTTTAAACTATCGCGGTCTAGTACATGAGCACATACCGATTTAACAAGAAAATCAAACGGAATTGACTCAAGCTGAAGATCAGTCAACTCCTGCTTCTGAAAGTTGCTGTGCGAGTCAAATTCGTGATTAAGAATATAGCTCGGTGATTTCATTGAATTCATTAAAGTAAATACTATTCTTCAAAAGGAAAAACTGCGTTTTTGTTTCGAACGTTTTCAAAACTACATGTTTTTCTTCCAGCTGCTACAGATAGCAGAAGTACTGTTTTATACAATTAGTTATATAGGTACGATGTTTTTGATCCCAGGCTCCTGTACTAAGAATCAATTTGGGGTGTTTTGAAGATTTCACAACTTGTGAGTCTCACAAACAAAGATAATTCCTTTGACATAAGATTTGCGTTCAATTTACACACTGGCACTCAAAGACGCGTGGTACACCCACCGGTTCTTTTTGACTTCACTCATATAAATGTAAACAGTAAATTTACTGGTACTCAAGTACACAATTTCAACGTTTTACGTACGTATTTGGTCCAATTCTCCAAAATAACACGTTATGCTTCTGAGAGTAACTAGGTGTAGGGAGAGCTTTGTTTTTACTTTGAAAATGAATTTTTTTCCAAAACCAAAATTTTCTATTGCATTTTTGCAAGACAAGATTTGTTAGACTATTCTGAACAACTGACAATGTACATTTTTCATTTGAATTTGATGAAATGTTCTGGGAATGTACGGGATAGGCTGTAGATGACAAACCTAAATGACTAAACAGCAACTAGTTTTAGACAGTGTCGACATACAAAACAAAGATGTTGTGTGCTATTAATCTACAATACGTTATTGAGTGAAGTGATGATCACCCAAAGAATCTATTTGATGTCAAGGTAGTAGGAAAAGGATCAGAACTTATTGACAATCTTTGTCGCCGAGCTTTCGGTTCATTTGAAACTTATTTGTGTTATTGTTTTTGTGCTCTGAGCAGTGAACTGTACTCTTTTCAGTTGTCATAGCCCATGATGAATGGTTCAAATGAACCGATTCTGAAATAGGACCCTTACCTCGCTGCCTTCACACCAGATCACGTATTTTTTACTGTATTCGAAATGCACCAGGCCATTGACCTCCGACAAGGTCCCACACATCCATACGGCAGTACAGAAAGCCTGGCTGGAAATGTACAGAAGGTCCCCTCTAGTAGTGCCCCCAGTTTGATGTGCAATAGTGCGTTTCTTCGTGATGACCCGCATAGTTTGGAATATTTCTATATTTGAACAGAATTAATTCTTTTCATGAAAACACCTCGTGGCCGATCATTTTCTTTTGATGGTTGAATCAATTTTTTTCTGTCAACCGTGGGTTTGAGACGGACAAGGAAAAAAGTGGAAGAAAAAATACCGCAGGAATCAAAAGAAATAAGTCTCGGGGAAGTAAATCACTCCGTCCGTCGATACTACGGATCAACAGCCCTGTGACCCCAACACTTATCCTGGGGGAGAGACATTGGCGGTGAACCGTTCTTGTTTCCCACCTGGACGGGATGCCGCCTTACCGACCATTGGACGCCACGTTACCATCGGACGCTCCTCTGGTTTTCACGGTTCAAAAGGAACAGAGTCGATCCCAGGAGGTCGTTATCGTTTCCACTCGCCTCGCATTCGCACAGGTTTCCCGGTAAACCTTTTTCAACCCACGTTTTTCGTCAGAAAAGATGGTCCATCTTCTTTTTTTTTGTCACAGTCCAGTCGCTCGAAATCCATATCTCATCTCTTCCTAGAGGGGCTCGTCGACAAATAACGGGATCGCTGGGTGGAGGGAAGAGCTTGGGCGCTATATAGTCCTGGAATGCCGATTCGGTTAGTCGGTTTATCATTTTCCATAATAAAATTTTCTAGTGGCATAAGGAGAGCAGTTGCCGAGTTGGGTGTGGCACATAGCCCGTGTCACCAGAAAATAGTAGGTCGCCATGATGAAGATAATTCTTTATTCGTTACGGAAATACTGAAATCAAAATATACACTCCCATTTTGAAATAATAAATTGGCAATATATTTAATTGACATAAACGCTGCGGAGAAGTTTTTGGCAATCATCAAGACGTAGACTAATGAGCCACGAAAATATACGGTTTTGATTGATTAACCAAGAAAATAAAATTGGAGATTTCACATGGGATTACCCATTAAGTAATGGGTAATTCTGGTCTTAAGACTTAAAGCGGGCCGTAGGGTACCGGTGAGAGGTTTAGGCAATGTCCGGTTTACTATGGAAAAACGAGAGAAGATTTCTTATAAAAAGTCGTGTTATGGAATCTTTTATCACGAGACAAAAATATCGAGGGACAAATTTCCAATGACATCAAATCCTTCATGTCACTTATTCGATCTGCATTGGAGGTCTCCGGTGCTAGTAAAAGTACTATATTGATACAATCATGATGATTGATGATGATTGATAAAATATCATTAAACCATCCTCCCCAACTACCCTCTAAATCGGACCTAACGACTAGGACGTGGGAAAATTACGCTCGGTGGATGTTACGTTTGCGAAGCGCATTGTGCGTAATAAAACTCTTATGGAACCATCTACATCTCTACCCACACATTCCCTATAAATATTATCAAAATCGGATGATAAATGTAGTAAATGTCTTCAAACAAGCGATTATACTAATACTAGCGCATGCGCACTAGATACTAATGATACAATCGTAATGAAAACGATCTGTCATTAGTATCCATTTTGCTGCGCGTTCCTTCCATGGGCAGAGTGATGTATTAATTTGTCAGCTATGAATCTCAAAGCGAACTATCTACCTACATCTTAACCTCTGCAAGTATCAACAAAATGGGAAGAAAACTGTACAAAATGTATAGTTACCAGCAATCCACGTTTGTGCAGCATGCACTAATCATGTGATCATATTGAAAATTATCACTGATTATTATCTCCTTCTGCCTCGATTACCTTCCAAATTTGAGAGAGATCGGACCACCAGGACATAAGAAAATTATGGTTGATAGATTTTACTTTTGGGCATGAGCAGACTGACTTAGTGATTTCAGAGCAATGTAACTCATTGGGGACCATCTGAAGCCTAGTCCGCGCATCCCCTGACAACTTCATCGAAATCGGATAAAAACTGTAAAAATTAAGCCTGCTACAGTGTTTTGCGTACATGAAATAGACAAACATGACACGAAAGTTGTACAGAATGGTCCAAAACGTTGAGGAAAAATTCATATTCCCTGAGTGAATCCAAAGCTTCCGCTATCTGCAGCACAATCTTACCAGCATAAGTAATAAGGCTTTTAGTAGCGAGTATGTAAGAACACATTATTATTATGTAATCAACTACGATTTTTTATTAGTGATGCAAAATGTTTTTTAAAATCTAAGGGTAGACTCGAGAGCAAAACTCAATCCATCTACACAATTTGATGGTTTACATTTCAAAACCCATAAAATCCATAAACGAATGAAAGACAGGTACAAATTATTGCACTAAGGTTTCTGTATTAGGTTGCCTTTCTACCGAATCATGAAAAAATGCAATCCCAAAGAGAGTTATCATCTGAAATGACGTTTATACAAATATACATATGTATGACATATGCTAAAATTCAGGAATCGGTTCACATTGCCCCAAATCGTTTTCATGAAGAAAAGTTAGGACATTTTTAATTTCAAAAGTTCTTTAATAAAGTTCCGCTCACAACAGAAAAATGTATGGAACATTTCTATGTTCGGAACATTGAGGAAGCAGCTGCCTGCTCTTCGAGATTGTTGTGGCCGCAGGAAACAACGAAGGAAGGAGTAAAATGAGACGTCATAACTAGTTAGTCACCGTCCTGTGGGCAGATACTTCAAAACGCCATGTAAATTAAGATAATCGCTATAGGAAATATTGAAAGACCTAACAAGATACCGATCCTAAGGATTCTAGGCCAAGGCATCGCCAACTCGGCACTCACAACACCCACTGTAAAGACGGTCGGGCCAAGCAACCGTGAAAAGTTGCTTAATAAAGAACGAAGTTGTGACCTTGAGAAGGCTTTTTTATTCCTTTTTTTATAATAATACTTTAATCTTGGATGTCAGCCACCGTCACAAATTAGTTGTTCCGAGATTGAGTTACGTCCTTATAAAATTGACGGGTTTATTATGTTTGTCGATTTTGGTGACCATTCGAAAACTGTTTGAACGGAGAGAAGGGCGATTGATTTTCATGGGAAGCTAACCTATTGACGAATGTGTGTCTTCTTTGTGTACAATTCATCCCACTTTATCCTTCGAAGGCAACTTGGTTGTCGCATATACGTTTAACAGAAATAATATAAGTTACTTTCTGCTGTTACTATAATCCAATATCAACAATGATATTTAAGCTTTTGTTCAGATTGTTGGAAAGACAAACCTTGTAACACATTTCCCTTGCTGGTTGCTCAAACCCTTATTTTGCCATGGTCTTGGACAAATGCGTAAATCTTCAGGACAAAATATCAAGAAGGAATGGCCAGATGTAATATCTATTTCAATGATTTAGTTGTAAACTCTGAAATCCACTAGTTTCTTGGAATGTTTTGAATAAGAGCTCAATGTGAAGTTTTGAAATCGGGGAATCCAGCGATTCCAGTGACTGGCATTGAGGTGGAATCTGGGTTTAGGTCCAGTATCTTGATCAACAACTGCTCTGTTCATTGTGGGCATTTAATATTTGATGTAGAATAAATTGAAATGTTTTGAACGAATGAAATGCGTTCAAAAAAGGAAAGGGAAAAGACATGAAATACGCAAAAAATTCCAAATGATCTTCTTTGTGGAGAACTTCGCTTCCCATCGCAACCTGAGTGTTTCTGGTTTTGGATGTTGAATTCCCCCTATTGTCATTCATTCTCTTCTTCACTCATTCTTCTTTAAAGAAATCAGGGTCTATAGCGAGCATCATTTTAGACCTTTCCCAAATCTAAATATAGAAAGAGATCTACAAAACGAAGAAACCATCGAGTGTTCAATTTTGGTCGAGAACCTTCAGATGTGCAAGTTTTTGACACATTCTTTAGAATCTATGAAAACCGAACGATGTAAAAATTCCAAAGACAGTTTTTGGGTTAACATCCTTTTGCTCAAAATATTTTAATGCCCTAGGTAGGTGTTTAAAAAAACCTTCAGATATCAGGTTTGGATGAAAGCCTTCAAACATCCAAGTTTGATCAAAAAGTTTCAGATGCGCGACTTTTGACAAATAACTTTTAATTGGCAAATTATTGATGAAAATTGAACATTTGAAGCAAACGTTAGGGTGGCAAATATCAATAAATGGACATGAAAACGTTGCAAATTATTACAATATTTCTGATTAGATAAACCTTCTTCTTAAATCACTTTATCTACAGACGTATCTTCTATAACTCTATATACGAATATGGAAACTTATCTGTGACTCAACAATCGGAATTGTGCACCTTGCGCCTCCATAAATTGTAATTGTGTTCTAGATCCCTCGAAAGCGCTCCACTTACGTTTCAGGTCGGTTAGGAAAAATTAGCCACACGAGGCCTTCAGCTGAGCAATGAACCTCCGCTCCTTGTAATTCACTTCTAAAACTCCCAAGAATATAAGTGACTTCGTTATTAAATGACCTGATTCCTCAAGCATAAATACTTCGCTAGTTCCTCAATGCTCACTAATAAAAGAGATATCTATCTAGTGAAAGAGATAATAGTTTATTACACAGTTTTATTTTGTAAAATCTCGAGTAATCCGCTAATCTCATTAAACTCAAATACGAACCGGACCTAGGGTGTTCCGTGTATACCAAGGGCGTAGCTAGGATTTTATTTTGGGGGTGCTGAAATAGGCAGGAAGGTTATAAGGATGTAATAGTTTCATGGGATAAAAAGCGAAAAAGAGACAAAATTACAAAAAATGTCAATTTTATTATCGCTTAATTGATTAGAACAGAAAACGTATTATGATATAATTAGTTCCATAGATGCTTGGAAAAAGGTAGATAGTTTTTATAGCTCGAAAAACTACAAGAGAACAGTCCTCCTCTTAAGAAGGTTTTTTAGAATTTCGGGGGTGTTGAAGCCCTTTCAGGACCCCCCCTGGCTCCGCCCTTGGTGTATACCAATGTATTACCCCTAAGAAATATTTTTGCGATCTATTGAGCTCAATGCGTTTATTTTTCCAGGTCTCCGGCGCATCTGAGGAGTCGACTGAGGTTGGCTCGACCGACGTCTACACCGAAGTGACGACGGAGCGCGACTCCATCGAACTCGAGGGCAACGACACGCGGGAGGCCCTCGCGCACGACAGCACCCACCACAGCTCCGTGAGTCTCCTTTGATTAATTCAATCAATCAATAATCAAACAAATATTGCTCATTGTTTGTTTACGGACTACAAATCATAATTGAACGGAACCGAGGAAAAAACGTTTTGTCATTTTTTTGTGAGCTTGGGTTTCAAGGGACCTTTCAAAAGGTGAAGTCGAAACCGGGAAGAAACGTTGTTGTCAGTAGTATTTTAAGAGCTAAAGTTTACCCGCGCCAGGGGAATAAGTTTACTGTAGAAAAAGAAACATCAGTGTCTAAATTGCCTCCGCTCTCCGCTAAACCACCCCCCACCCTGTTGAGTTTTTCTTCAATCTGTGTACTGCATATCAATGTTATTTTATTTTGATTTTGGTGTTGTGGTTTTGAAGCTTCATTTTGCAGAATGAATCTAAATGGTTCAGATCTTGTTTCGACTATTATTAAATATAGGAATCGGGTAAATAAAGAACAGTCAGTAAAAAAATGGTAAAAAATGGATATGACAAAAGTTATCAGGGCATCAACCCTTGAGATCACCTGCAGTTGTTGTAACTGCTTCAAGTGCTTCTAAACCATTATTGGCTGTTTTAATGATCTTGCTAACCATAATGCTTACTTGCTGGGCGGGATTATATTGTTCTGCCAGGGAGAGTCTTAAGGTAAACTGGTTTTTTTCGGAAATGTATCTCAAGAAATGTTTTCCTGCAATTTAAAAATGAAAATCTCGATTTATGTTAGTCAACTCAAACCAGAGGCAAGAAAAAGGAAAGAGCAAAAAAAGAGATGAAGAACTCACTTTCTGAGAAGTCGTACACATCAGGAAAACAACCAACGCAATCTGGTAAGTTGAATGGCCTTCTGCACCTGAAGCGATTTCTGACGAACCCGGAATTTAAAAAAGTGGATGACGATTTACTTCCTTCTAGAAAATTACTCAGACGTCGAAGAAATAATTGTTGGCGTAGACGGCTAGTGAGAAAGCGAAAAGGCAATCTTCGAATGTGGGTTATTCCATTTGGACTTAACATTAGCATCATTCAACAGTTGCCTTAGTTATGGGCCAACGAAGATTCCTTTGTTTATGTTTGCGACTCTGATACAGGGAAACTTCTTTTGAGACAGGAAAACTGGAGGCCAGATGTCTGTTGCCAACGTAGTTTTTCATAAGTCTTAGTTTCAAGAGCAAGGGGTGGTAATACGTTCTAGAGCAGGGTAGGCAATATTCTTTCGGAGAAAAGCAACAATGTGTAACCAATTGCACTGCCTCCTTGAAAGGATTTCCTCTGTTTCCACTTGTATTTTTTCCACTGCAAATATAATTACAACGTGGAATATTTATTTGTAGACTTCACTATATCTATGAAAAAGTAGGAGAAATATCAGGAAAGCACTTTTATCCATTCAACGTCATGGCCTTATGGACTTACGTGTTTCTGACATTTTAACTTCAGATTCGGATTCAGCGCTCCAAATTGTAAAGTACAGTGTTACTGAAGATTTCGGGAACATAGTAACTCTCAAACAGACGTTTTTTCCCTATAATAATCACAAAATATCGTCATTGCAGAACATTTGTTTGAAGTAATAAAAGTCTATCCAACATTAAGTACATATTTCCGCCAATATGTTGTTAGAAGCATAATTTAAGACGAATAATACGCTGCATGACTCGATCTTCGTTCGAACGCGAGAGAGAAGAGAGTTTGATGAAATGAAAAGTTCGAGGGGAAGAAACGAAAAGAAAGAGAAAGGATAAGAAATGCCGATAACCGCTGTTGAGGAGGAGTAACGCGAGGAAATGGCCTCATGCGAAGGTCGAAGAAGGCGGTGGACTCGTGGTGGACTATTATCGCAGTCGACTAACATAGACTGCAGCGGAGCTTCGTGAATCAAGTTTGGAGCGCTCCGATGAAACACCAAGCAAAGCACAAATAACTTCACGAGATTTTTCACTATTTTCGATTTGGATTTTTTAAATTTAGTAATTAACTATTGATACCCACCAGGAAAGGAAACGTGTCGCTCAATTGCTTCCCCCCAATTCCATGGTTTATGGTCAAAATTTGATTGACTTGGTGGCGGAATTCCTGATAGGTATATCGTGGATTAAAAACGCAACAAATCATTACACAGAGGTTTATTATCGAACAGGTTGTTGGAGCTCTTCAAAAAATCTTTAAATCACGTTTAACATGCAAGCTTCTTCAGGAAAAAAAAAATAAATAAATAAAATAAAACATATATGCACATGTGTGTACATCGTCATGCACTATAATGAAAAGAACCTCCTTAACAAGTAAAAAAAATAGTTATATCGTTTATATACTAAAACATGTACATTGATTTTTTTTTTTTTTTTTTTTTTAGTTTTTACCATGTATTTTCTTAGTTTATCTCTTTAGTATTTGACATTCTTCGGATTCATTAGAATCGTCGTCAACATCATCAAGATTTATTATCGGAATCGAGGTTTATTATTCTTGTAGTAGAGCAACCCTTCTGCGTACACCACCAATCTATGAATGTCGGAAGTATTTGGTGGTACGCCTCGCGCCTCCGTGTCTGTCTTGTCCATTCTAGATAACATTTTTTAAAAGCCCATTTACATTTCAATACGATCGATTAAAGACGAAATTGCCCACTTTTTAATTAACTTCAAGATGTCCTTAGACAATTGGAAAGAGTGGCGACTCCTGCCCTCTAACCCTTCGGATGCACCGAGACGAAGGGAACGTGAGACAGAAAAGTTCTTTTATCAGCCAAATACAAATTTCAACTGCCAATATGTTAAGGAGATCAATCTTGTCCACTTTCTCGGCTTCAAATCGCCATTATTTGATCCAACTTGGATGACTTCGTCTTGAATATACCTAACTCCAGTGAAAACCAACCTTTACTAGCCCCTTTGTACGAAACAGATGTTGATAACAAAACGTGTAGGTCACGAAGCTCTGAACGCCAGAAAATGGGTCATTCCATATCTATCAGATTTCAGATGTCCCACAAGAGGTACCATTTAAATTTGTCTTTTTATGTTGATTAGGACAGATAAAAGCCCTTGGGCTCACTCATTAGGGCTCACTCCGCTTAATGAGACTGATCTCGTCAGATTTTTGACACAGCTACTATTTGAATATCAGCTGTCTAGGTTGATAAGTACAGAAAATAGACTGATTCGCCAGCTTATATTTCAAAGTAAGAACATGGAATGTGAAAGAGTGAATCAATGAATGAAGAACACGTTTTTTGACGAATAAGGTTTGAACAGCAACACTTGTAAATATAACACACACGAAACGATTTGGTCAACAAGACCATCAGCGGGAGTTCTGTTAACTTTTCGAGTATTCGACCGTGCAAAACAATGCCGTTATTCCAATAGAGTACGAGTAATATAATGAAATATGTTGGGTGTATACATATATGCGTAATTATAAATTGAAGGAAACACAACTATAAACTTAATTGCAACCATTTATGAATATTAATACTAACATTAACATGAGGGGGAATCAAGAGGAAAATCGTAACAAAGTAAGATGATTAGATTAGATTGAACAATGAACCAGACCACATGAGAGTTATAATTGAATTCTAATGTCAGGAATTCTCTATACCTCCGAGCCTCGTGAAAATATGAGCATATTTCTGTCAAATCTGGTCCTTTCAGGACCAACAGGCAGCAAGGCCGCCCTCCCAAAACTTCTGAGTCGCGCATAGCTCAGGATGGGGCACTCAGCCAGGAAGTGCTGCACTGTCTCCTTAGCATGGATGTTGCACAGTGAACAAAGATGCACCCTGTTCATTATCCAAGGCTGGAAATTTACATTCAAAAGTTCCCCTCGGCATTTCATCTCCAAAATAGCTTTATGAAAGAGCAGGATCGTAACATAGTCCACATCCAAATCAAGGTGGCGGTATAGTAGGTAGAACTGGGAGTTGTTAGCACCTTCCCTAATTGAATTCGCAAAAGCCCAAGGACATGGAATGTCAATACCTACAAAGGTCCTATACACTGTATATGGAAATGACGTGAAAATCCACGAGAAGAACAACTGAACTTTAATGAGGTAAGATAAAACATCTACCTACAGTTCACTTGTCCACAATTAGATTACACAGGACTTGAAACTCGATTCCAAAAGAAACTCTTTGAAACAAGGCTCTAATGCAATTATATCAGCTGATGCACTCCTCACATGATACTAGGCGATTTTTACTATATACAAGGACGATCACATCCACATTCGTGTTCATTTTCTTTTTCTGTTCTTCCATTAGGAAGAGTGAACGGATGAACCTGAAGCGGTCCATATATCAATTGCGGATCAATCACGAACATGAAAACAATAGTGTTATTCGATATTCAGATTTTTGAAATCATTGCAAGTTTCTCACTTATTAATTCATGGTCCGAATAAGCGGAAAATTGTAGGATTATAAGAGGCTAGTCTGGTTATTCATTTCTGGCAACCAGGTTAGCAATGGCCACGGTGCACTCTGGATAATTTAAAACACTAAATTCACTCTGTCTAATGCCCTAAATTTACTAAAAATTTGGCAGATGATGTACCCAGCAATCCATTCAACTACTACCGATGCTCGTAGGCGGTCGTGAAAATGGTCAAAGGCAAAATCTGTAAAATATTTTGTTGGTTTGGGTGGAATTCTCAGTGACGGCTTCTGCAATGTTCTCGAAACGTGTTGTCTCCGGGTAAATAGCAGAATCTGCACAATTGCGAGAGTTTTTTTCTTCTCTCGAGTCTCATAGCCCAAAACAGGATGTTAGGGTGAGTATAATCTCAACATGATTCGCTATGAATTGCGTTGTAATTCAATAAGACTTATACAATTACAACGCAATTTATAACTTAGGGTGCTTACAGACTGGGGCTGCGACAAGAGCGAGGAAAGAGAGCAAAGAAAACAAACACATGGAGGCAGGTGAGGGGGCGCTCGACCTCGACGCAGCCCCACTCTGCTCTCATCGCTCTTCTGAAATATGAATCCTGATGATTTAAATGGTGAAAGAACCTTTATGGGACATTAATTATACTGTATTTACCGTGTTTTATTCCCGTATAAACCGAAGTAGTCTACTTTAATGTTGAAGTAATTGAACTGAATATTCACGTTATCAACTCAACTTTTATTAATAAAACATTTATTTCGGTACGAAGCTGTTGTAAAAATGTGTAGGTTCAACGGGTAAAATTGCGTTTGAAATGCAGTTTGAACACCTCTTCAGCAATTTGCGCTGTATTTTATCCAGCAAGTAGTCGAATGTCGTCATATTCATCCGAAAATGCTCGTAAAACCTGTTGTAATCTTCTCAGAGTTTATTGTACAGATGATGAAATTCCCCGTGAATGTGTCGCGGTTGATTAATTGCATGAATCCCTTCTACTTTTCGCCCCCGAAGTAAATACCAGATTCTCAATGATGGGTTTTCCGCAAAGAAATAGACATCGCAGAAGGATTTGAACCTCACTGACTCGCGCAGCACCGCTCCTGTTTGAAATGGCCAACTCTCTGCTCTCTTCGCTCTTCTCTTTCCTCGCTCTTATCGCAGCTCCAGTCTGTAAGCGCCCTTAGTTCTGGGTGATGCTCATCTTCGCAAAAGTTGACAGAGGAAGAAAACACTTAACTGTAAGGGAGGAATTTGATCATAACTCCCTGAGCAGAATCTCTCAGCTGGCAGACTCTTATCGCATGTGGGGGATCTGTTCGGAGATCGTTGGACTCACCTGGATTCCTGGCTGACATTACATTTTCAGTCTCTCTTGGGCTCGCTTTCTCACAACTGACGCTCTGGACACCATTCTCCCCCGCTGATTACTTATATAATCGCCCCTCCAATGAATCAGCCCTCTACACGAGTGCCCCGACATAGATATTTTTAAACAATCAGTGGAAGTAATTAAAACTATAATAATAAGCAATTTGGACATATAACGCTCAACTTTTACTCCCCAGAACATCTTATCCTTTTGAGAGTGTGCATACTATTATGATGTTGTATTGGGCTTGCTTGCATTAAATACCTAAATAGATTCAGGGGTAGGCTTCCCCCATTCGTGCAACGTTCGACTGTTCTACGGTAGACGCCAAATTCAACGTCCCGGAAAGAACTGTCCCGTGAGAAAACCCAGCGGTGTGTCCTAGGAAGATGTGCCGCCGACCCCGTTCAAGGAACACTTGAAATAAAAGTACCCACCCACCTTCCCCTTTCGACCCCGAGGAAACAGCGATGAGGCCTGCTAAAGAAATAAAAAAACAGAACAGGCCGTTTTTTCGCCGTATTGTTTCGTTTTCTGCGCCCCGCTCCGCGGATTGGTTTAACGTGAGACTAATTGTAAATCGGGACGTCGAAAGTTGTTTTTCCGAAGGGAAAGAGGTAAAATGGCGGAGGGCAGGGGGATCTCCCCAGACCACTCATCCGAACTGCAGGACCTAACGGGAAATCCGAGAATTGAAGGCGCCAAGTGCCGCGAGGGTGGTAGACAAAAAGATTTTTTTTTCTCTCTTTTTGGAACGAAAAACAGAGCCCTTTGACACGTCTTTGTTCCATCCAAATCTTGTTGGACGAGAGGGCGAGGAAACCGGATGTTCGAGGAAAAAAACCGCGAGGCTTCACACCGTTCTCCGTGAAATAAGCGCTTGCTATATTAGCTTAGGGGGGGTTGGGCACCCCTGAATACAGTCAAGTCCAACATACCGAAAAGAACAAAGTATATGAATACAAAGTACTAAATAATGAAGTGAACTGTAATAGAGGGGATAATTGGGGAAAAAGAGCAATTAAAACTATTAACAGGCTCGGGGAGAAAATATCGTGACAAGATGCAACTTTTACAAATTGATAAAAAGGCAAGAGCGAATAGGATTCAAAGAATCGAAAAAAAACGGCAATATATGGGAATTGGTTAATTAAGAGGTTAGCTTCTCTAGGTAATCTTCACAGCGCTTGGTTGTACAAATAATTCGTAGATGAAATAGGAGCGGTGAATATGATTTGTGTACGGGAGCGTGATCGAGGGACAGCAAGATTCACCTTGATCAGGAGCGAACGGGAGTTGATCTCTCCATGCATTAGTCTCCAAAAGAAAGACATATCCAAGTCTGGGGGAATATGCAGCTTGTAGGTCAAATATCTCAGTAAAATGCAGTGTAAATTTTCAATCTGATCAATGTGGCAACTGTAGTGAGGACACCAAACAACAGATGCATATTCTATTACTGGGATGTACTAATTGCTGGTACATGCGTGGTATGTTTTGGAGGTTCTGGCCTAGCCCATTTTGTGCTCCCGAACTTGCTGATCATTTTGAGACTGTTCCCGTCAAAATCAGTTCAGCAAGATAGCCGAACAAACCAACGAAATTTGAGTTTTTATATATAGAAGATACGACTGTTGACTTATTCATGAACTTGGGCGCTTGGGGGCGAAGATATTGTCAACCCAAATGCTATGGAAATTGAGCTTTTCTAAACAATCGGATGTCTATTTTCTATTGTCAGCGGTATTTCCTATACTGGTTTATTATTTTCAGGATGATCCTACGTAATCGTGTCGGAAAATTTTGATGAACCCCCTCCTCAAACTTTGACACCTCACTTTTTAAGGGGTGTCATGAATGAATGACATGAATTCCACTTGTGGTCTAGTTAGTCTTAATTTCTAGATCGCTTCACACGCAGAGGTGCTACGGTCCAAAAACTGGTTTTAAAAAAACCTGGTTTTTCGAGGTTTTTATTGAACTACGCAAGTCATTTTGGACGCCAAATCGATTGAGATGGGTCCCAGACCAGTCCCAGCTCATCTGACTTGAAAAATCTCATTTTGAGGATGAATACGGTGGTAAAATTCAATTTTATAAATCCCTTTTTTATATTTTCTCGTCTTTCTAGCAGACAAGAAATGTTATTGAGGCGGGGGGGGGGGGGTTCCAAAATAATAAGCCATGTTTTTATTGTAAAATATTATTATTATTATGAACCCATTCGGTCCACATTACGTTCATTCTTTAGCTCTCGCAAAAGCCGGGAACCATTTCCAACTAAGACCACTTACATGATTTTTCATGTTTCCCAAACTATAATCCTTCGGTTTCTAAGAAACGTGAAATGCTATGAACGATGTACGGTTATTGGAATCTACGTATTTATCTAACTAACAAATACGAAGTTGGATTTGATACAGACCCTTCAATTTTATTAGTAAAATCCATATTTACGCGTTCCTAGCAATTCATGTTCTTATTCGACCAAACTCTATTCTTTGGCGTCAATGCTTTCATTTTACGAGGACAAGGGGATGCGTGTGTACAGCAAATTTGAGGGAAGTGCTGATTTGCTCGGCTACCCAGTAGCGGTAAGGAAGTGTAGATTCGCCGGTGGATGGTGTCACGTGATGCACTCCACGAAGAATTGTCACCCTGAGTCGACGGTACTGTAGTCATCCGAGTGGTAATTGGGAGTTTCGGTTGCTAAGAGTATTGAAGCGAACAGCAGTTTCAGCTCGGAGATGTGAATAGCGTTTTACTGTAAAGAATTCCAGCTACAAGTTCCTGTATCTGCGGTGTATTTCTCTTTGCTCATAAAAAAAAAAAATAATAATAATAAAAAACAGTACGAATTATTATTTATGTTATAAACAGCCGCTCTACGCTGATCACTGTTCCACACTTATTCATCTTAGTAAATGGCATGTTATCAAAATAAGAAGGTATTACTGTAGACGCTGGAGCCTACGAGAAACAATTAGGCCGGAGAGAAAATTAATTAAAATTTTATACCAGCCAAGTTGTGTGGCACATGAACGTATAGTTCATTCAAATGGTTTAATTATTCTCCCAACCAATAATGGAATACTGCGCTTAAAAGCTGTCAGGAGTTCGAATTCTGGAAGCCTATTTACAGGGACTTCATGTACAGAACTCACGTTCCATTTACGCGAAGCCCTTTTATGTATGTATAACAACGACAGTAGAAACAAAAGAACTATGAACATGAACACTATTAACGAAAACAGGAACAAGGGGTAAAGCAAGTGAAGTTGTAATGTAATGCGATAGCAGTTATCGGAAAAAGAAGCGGAAGTAGAAGCAGTTGTTAGTTATCTCATTATCACCCCCATTTTGCGGGCAAATGCCTCCTCATTATTGCATAAATCAACGTTTAAACTTTCAATCGAAGTTTCGGAGGCGCTGTAAATGTTCACTGGTAACAGTGTAACCGTTGATTACATTGGTAAAACCCGTTCGTTTTAAATTAACGTTCAAATCTCTGGTTCTATAAAACAGTTGAACTGGTGAGAGATTGTTGGTGAAACCGGCCCTTAACCTAATTATGGTCGCGGATCTCGGGCAATGTTTCTATACTGCTCTGGTTTTTCTTCCACGGCACTTGAGGTACGCACAAATACCGAAGTTTGGAAACCGCAGATCTTGGCGACACCTTCACTCGATGAATCGGAACTTCCTCGCCGGTTCTGGGTGCTAGAGCAGAATCACCACAAAAAAAAACTGGCCACCACACTCCCACTTCCTCGAAAATGGGCACTTGTGCGTCCAAGTCTGATAAGTTCGGACAGACGGGAAAATGAAAAGCGAGGAAAGTGTTATGCTCGGGGGTTTTCGGCAAGGTTTTTCGGTCTGTTTGGGATGACTAGCGGGAAAAGTCTTTCCCTTCCTGACTTCTGGGTCTTGTGGTGAACAGTAACTGATTAGCCCCGTTTCCATGGGAAGTCGAGCACTTCTTCAGCTGGTCGCCCCCATCGGCTAACTGTTCGGTGACACCTCCTCCCACTTCCAACGCCTTCCTACTATTTTTCTTCTTCCCTCGAATTGTTTTCTCGTCATTGTCGGCAACGAGACGACCTTTGAGGTGGTTTTTTGGTCCTTGAATGAGAGCGGGGACGGCTCATAAATCGTTGCTATGACCCAGCGGTGAAGGCAAAAAACGTTTCGGAACTAATTTAGTATTCAGAAGTATTTAAAATAAATATTTAAAAGAAGCTATTTCCTCATTTTAAACAATAATTTTCCTATTATAACATTTTGTACACTATATACCAGAATATGGTATCTCTAGTATGGTATTTCTACAAACGAAGAAAGATATTTACATAAATAAACCCAACTTCAAGCTCGGAATGAACTATGTGGCCCCAAAAAGTTCCACCCATGCAGCATGATCATATGAGCGAACTTTCTAGAGCAGTGACTAGTAACTTTTTTATATTAATATTTCTCTTAAAAACGCATTCTCCATTTTATTCAACATTTTACAGTTTTTTGTCGGCTTTTTATTGTTTTCAATTGAATTAAGTACACTTTTCAGAATAATTTTGAGAATTCATTTTTAGACTGCCCTAGTTCACAGTAGATGAAATTTCGCATGAAGGTAGCCATTAAGGTCGTTGGATAGAAGTTAGATTTGATCTCCGAATGAATATTTGCAGAGGTGGAGCACGGGAGCTGTACTCTCTAAACTTTTTGGTTCCTATGACTCTATCACAGAGAGTTGACGTCGTAATTATCATCATTAGGTACTTTAATCTTCTACAATGAAACATTCAAATTCAATATTTTGTATCTAACCGCCCAGGAAAGTCGTACAACAATTAGGTGTACATTTAAAGCAAAACAGATCAGAATAAATCCATTAGGTTAACCTAAATTTTGTTTTTGAAGGAGTTACAATAATTTATTACAAACTTTAACAAGCACAACTGCTCGAAGCCAGAATGATTGCTTCAATCACAGAATCTGATCTAACCAAAAAACCACTATAAACCGCTATAAAAAATTTTCGAAGCCAACAACGAGGCCCACTTAATATTATAGATTTAGAATTGTGAAGATGATTCATAGTCCGGATGATTGAGTTCTCTGGAAGATTTCGAATCTCGATAGGGACCCTATAAAACAATCTGGAACCAAAGTGGTATGATTGGTCGGTCAATCCCCTTTGAAAACGATATCTTCAGAATTTGTTGTCGATTTCAAGGAGAATCGGAATCATCACGCAGATTCCAATATGTACATTTGTGGCATGTATTGTATCACTTTCCCAACATTTAGACGACATCGAATACTACACGTTCCAGTTAGAATAGAAGTGGAAGTTACAATAGAATAGTGGAAGCTATACCGTTAGCTCTTGAGAGACATTCAACTTTCATTATTTCCACGTTTTTTTCTGCTTCTCAGTGAAATTTTTTAGATTCGACCCTGAACACCAGAAGCTTTTATATTTCCCATAATCGATGAGTCATGAAAGGCGCGTGTTTACCAACGGAAGAGAGTGAAGAAAGTAAAAATGATAAAGGGCTGGACTCCTGTCGGAAAAAATGACCCGGGGAGTTTTCGCGGACGCGATTTCGCACGGTACCGTCGGAGCCCAGACAATCGATTTCTCGGTGGAAATGTGTGCGAGATGCCCTAGCCGACTGCACTGGGCCACTTAAACCCCCGGATTAGGCCGCTCCCCCATCCGCTGACCCCCTCGCATTCTACTTTCATTGTGATTAAAGGGGACATTCTGTTAAATATTTTTTTAATAGCGAACTGAAGGGGTGATTACTTTCGAACCTCCACCTGTTTTGTGTCGAGGATTGGAACTGGATGAAAACTATCATTTCATGATTCTGAAAGAGATTCCAAGGAAAAAACTTGAATTATCTACCACACTTATATATGTATAGTTAAATGCAGAATAGCAAGTATAGGATAGAATGTATTTAGGAGCTGGAGAATTTTAAAGACTGACTCCCAATTCAATTATAACTGAGTTCATTCGTGTTGCTTCCTCATCCAAGACCTAAATGTAAATCAAAGCGGAAGGTCACATGGGATGTTTCTAATCCACTGCGTAAGTGCAGTCAGGAAAAATGCACTTAGAGAATGATCATAAGTACAAGGTAATCATGACACTGCAAAGTTGCATCCTACGGTAGTTAGAAGTAGAGTGTACATAACATTTCATTATCAACACCGTAATGTTTGCAACTGGATTGATGGTTTTACAGGGTGTCCCGGGAGTTACACACAATTCGACTCCTACGTGTTCTACAACTCATTTCCAACCAAAAATGCCACCTAGCAATTTCTCGCCAGAGGCTTCGTTTCCGAGCTATTCGTGATTTAAGATTTTTTTCGTGTTTTCGATCTTAGGTCATTAAAACTGTCATAACTCCCTCAATTTTGGAGATATCTCAAATTTGATGGCACCGTTGGAAAGAACGTTAAATTTTCTATCTATTTAATGTCGGAAACCTTTTTAAAATTGCATTGAAGATGTGCGATTGCTGCGCAAAACGGCAGTTAGTTTTGTCAACATCTTGAAATCGCCTGTTTTTCATCTAGCCTAGAAACCCCATGAATGCTTGACGCAGAACTGTGCAGGCCTGGTAAAACGTGCGCCAAAATGTCAGCTTTCCAACGGTGTAGTTGTTTTGGTTTTTAAAAATAGTTTTAGTTAAGAAAATGGTGTTTAACTGTCGAAAAACGTGTGTTTTCTGTTAAAATTGAGGTTTTTCCAAAAGTCTCGAAGATGAATGCAAGTCATCGCAGTCGGAAATGAGTTGTAGAGCACGTAGGAGTCGGATTGTGCATAAGTCCTGGGACACCCTGTGTGCCTAATGTTTGAAAATTGGGAAAGCTACGGAGGAGGCATTGTCTTGGTCAGGGGCAAGGATATGCAATGACACGCACGACCCCCCGGTCTTGAAGGAGGGGTTGCTTTGTGCGCCGTGTATCATCAACCCCAATCTAATTTGGCCGTAGCATTGGGTGTTGCAATGTTGACAATTTGTTGTTTCTGACCAAATTCAGTTTTGATAAAATGTTTATTGACTCGAACATGTCCAGCTGTTGGACAATGGTAAGATATTGGGGTTTAAATCGAGTTCATACAAAGAGTTAGAGTTTAAACAAGATTGTTAAGATTTAAATTAAAAAAAAAAATATTTAAAAATGAAAAATGAAAATGAATTTAATGAATGAAAACGCTTGTGAACAGCGTCTACGGCATTTCCAAGCTGTCCAGCCAGTCAGGATAATCGAAGATCCAGGAGACAGCTATTGTTTGTGTTCATTTACGATTGATTGCGACGATTTGCTTTCAGTTGAGTAGTTATACCACAAGTGAGTATGTTGACATGATTTTTGTGTACGGTTTTGCCAAAGGTAATGCTTCTGAAGCAGCAAGGGAGGAGTCACACTCCTCCTGTGTACAACTCACACCCTAGCGAACACGTCGGATAGTATGAGGAAAAAATATTCTTAGATAATATTGTTCATGTCGCTGATCCTTCTTTATCCAGTAAATCTATTTTTATAGATTTACTATAAGTATCTATTTTTTATCTACTAATTGTTTTTTGTCACTAAGATTTTGGTTATTACTACCAGCTATGTTCAATAGCTATAGCGCACCATGATGAATGGGAATATGCAATAGAGAAAACCTCGCTGAAGGATATACAGCGAGGAAAGAGACGAAAGGGTTGGTAATGATACGGAAGCCTGGTTTGATAAGGGTCCATAGTTTCAGCAAAAAGATGAATGCAACTCATCGCAATCAATCGTAAATGAACACAAACAATAGCCGTCTCTAGGCTCTTCGATTCTCCTGACTTTGGCCGGACAGCCAAAAAAAACATACGTTTTTCTGCAGTTAAACACCATTTCCTTAACTAAAAATATTTTTAAAACCAAAACGACTACACCGTTGGAAAACTGACATTTCGGCGCACGTTTTACTAGCCCTGCACAGTTCTGCGTCAAGCATTCATGAGGTTTCTAGGTGAGATGAAAAACAGGCGATTTTAAGATTTTGACAAAACTGCCATTTCGCGTAGCAATCGCACATCTTCAATGCAATTTTAAAAAGGTTTCCGACATCAAATAGATAGGAAATTTAACGTTCTTTCCAACGGTGTCATCAAATTTGAGCTATCTCCACAATCGAGGGAGTTATGATAGTTTTAATGACATAAGATCGAAAACACGAAAAAAATCTTAAATCGCGAATAGCTCGGAAACGAGGCCTCTAGCAAAAAATTGCTACGTGACATTTTTGGTCGGAAATGAGTTGTAGAACACGTAGGAGAATTGTGCATAACTCTTGGGGCCCGCTGTATATAGTTTTTCCTTCCTGTTAATTCTTTTTTTGCTTCAAAGGTATCCCCTGGTTGTTGTAGTCATATTGCCTCCGCTCATGGAAGGAACAACTAGTCCATTTCATCAACTCCTGTTGATGGTACATCCACACATCCAACACACACGACTCTAGTAACACAATCCCTCCAGCCATCACGCCCACAGTCCGCCTAAAGGGGTTCATGCCCAGCTCTTCTCAAACTGTCCGGATTAATCACTCGACGTTCGGGACAAAACACTAAGCGGAAAACGCTATTCTGTCTAGGTTGGTGGTACAGATGCTCGCTACGCATCCATAAATAAAAAATATCCCAAATAAATTCTTCTAGTATTCTATAGGTTACTTAGAGAAAAAGATCGGAATCTTGGAAAAAGATCTGTGTCAGAACTAGTGTCCTGCGTTTTGATGTAAAAACCTACATTGTGATGTTGAAATGACTAAAACAACAAAAAACATTATCGCCATACCTGGATTCGAACCCACAACCTCCTATTCCGTACGAGAACCTTATCCACCTGCAACGGTGACTTTTTGCTCGTATAGAATACAAGAATACATAGAACGTTTTATTTGCAGCCAATATTTCGTGTCACTTAAGGATGTGTAATTTAATAAACGGATGTTTAAGGAATTCGATACATAATATGTGGAGGAAAATACATCAACGTCTTAACCTTAGCCTAACGTATTAACCTGGAACGGTGACTTGTTGCTCGTATTGTCGTATTCCTTCTGTTAACATCATGGTCTGTTGGCTACAAACCAGTGGGAATCTGTGGCCATGGTGGGGGGGGGGGAAGAGTTGTGAACTCGTGTCGTGTACATAAAGCTCCTCAAAAATAAACCTACTTATCGAGCAAAGATCCTTTCAGAAAGGAACAAATTTCGAATGTCCTAAGACGAAATGATCCTTCCACAATACACATCCAAAAAACATGACACCATCATGTTCAATACTTCATTTCTTCTGCAATTTATTATATTCTGCAATGATAATGTTAACCTGTTTTATTTGACAACAACCATTCAGTTCTCGAAATAAGTACAGGCAATTTTTATTAGAAACTTACAAAACTTGATGATTGCATCAATGCACAATACCGAACTTCATTGGTTATTTCATTTTATTAAACTGCTGTAAGAAGATAGCAAATGGTCATTTAATTATTTATGTTCTTATTAAGAATTTAAATAAGTACGAACGTAATACAATAACAGGTGGGGTGGGTGGAGTGGTATTTTCCTGTTCATTTGTTTCAGTATATGCCTGCAATCAATCATCTCAATCAAAAAACCTCTCCCTTCCTCCCGTCTCTTTCCCTCACTCTAGCTACCATGGCACCTAGGTAGGTATCTATTCATCTAGGTATCATGATCTGGTTTTGATGATGTCTCTAATTCACCTTTGTATGTCTATCCTCAACAGGTCGTGTACATCGGAGAAGGTTATGTGCCAATCAACACGCAGCTGCGGTCGAGACCGTTGGAGCACGCTTTACTGGACTGGAGAGCTCAGCAGGGCCTTGAAACCTGGGACTCCAGGCGCTATGTCAACAACAAAACCCGAGTCCAACGTGAGTACCAACCTGATAGATCTGAGGTTTTCCATACAATTGTTATCGGAGTCTATTTTACAAATATTTAACAATAAAACGTACTAATGAGGGGCGGAAGGAACCCCTATTGTGATCACGATCTAGGGCATACGAGTGTTTACTCCCTTTCGCTCAAAAGGAGTAAACAGAACCCCACGTGTGAGGGGGTGGATGGCAAAAGTTGAACGAGAGGTCGTCTTAACTTTGACTCACACAGAAGTCTAGTTTAGGGATGAGACGGTAACAGTAGAACAGTTAAAATAACTAGTTATTGATTTTTCGAAGTTATCGCAATAACCAGTTATTCAAAAGGGAGATATTCAAGAATAACGTTTTAACGCAAACCTCCTAGCTTGGAACTTGAGATAAGAGGAACGTTTTCTTTGAGGGTCGATGCCTTCTGTCTCTGAGGTGACCAGTGGTTGTAATTAGTCTAATAACTAGTTACTAGTACCTTCGAGGCGACTACAGGTAACCACCAGAGCTTGAGTCTTGAGATGGATGGATCTACTAGGAACTCTCTTATACCCAAATTGGAAGAGATATCTCTCAAGTAAGTTTTAAAGAAATGAGTTAGTTTACGAGGAATTATTGGACACATCCAGTCTCTAGTTCCTGCATTGACTAACTGTGTCGTGGAGGTAGTAGTACAAGTGGGGAACGGATAACAAGCCCAATCCTGCCCAATAATTTTATTTGCTCGTGTGATTGAGTTAAAGGATTTGATTTTGACACCTACATTCATCAGAATTGGTATTGCCTACCAGGGCTGCGACATCAATCAAAAACAATGAATACGAAGAAATAGTTGTTAGTCAATTTTTTCTCCAGAAAAACAGCTTCTTTTGTCGGACGCGATGCCCCCAGAAACAGAAAATGCTCTTTCTGATGCAGCTAACGTTGCCATTACTGTCAGATGTTTTTTCTTCAGAGAGTTGAATTTTGATGGTGACTCTGACTCCAAGTTTCCAATGGATTGTCTCCCAATTTCATGATCACTAAGCATGGATGTATCAATTTTCCCACAAATTCTGAATTTTCATTGAAAACTAATTTTAGAATTTTCTGAATAAACTCATTGAAAACAAATTTCAAAATATTTCAAATCAAATTCATTCTAGGGAATTTTCAAAAAAAAAATTCATGTTAAACGGCACCAAAATTTCAGGAAGCTGAAGAACCCTCCCAGACTCTGTTTCAGCTTTCGGAGCAAGAAATCCAGAATTGTGACGTTTTTTGTAAAGTCAGAGCCAATGTTTTTACATATTTTTTAAACACATTTCTTTTTCTTTGGGTTAATAAAAACAGTCATTTAGGTATATTAATTCATTCTATTTCACTCATTAACTGTACACTCGCCTACGTTCGGGAACTGAGTACATGCACAGTTCACATTCCAGAAGTTCAAGAGCGTAGGAGATCTTTTTAAACCTACTTCATTACACGTCCGCAAATTGCTACTGCCTAGCAGAAGTTGACAGATCCCAAAAAAAAGTGAACGAAAAAATTGGGACAAGAACAAATTAGATAGTTTGGCGAAGCAATCCATTGAAGGCCTGAAGAAACATCTCGAATGGCGGTGGGCAAAAACCTCCTTAAAGATCGGGGCGTTGTGGGAGACAACCGACCGTCCGCGTAATGAAGCGTGGCCTGGAATGTTGGGCTGTGACCCGTCACCACGTTCTGGAGAGTCAGCTTGGGCAGAGCCAGCAGGAAATTGGCCTTCAGATCTGCGACACCTCATAGACCTCCTATTAGTTACGTCAACGTGATGAAGTGAACCTGAAGTAATTGCCCAGTGTACCCCCCACGTTGAAATCCAGGAATCACTATATTTTCCATGAAAATTCGCTAAAAAGTTGACGTTCTTTCGCGAATACGAATGTGCAGGTAAATTTAAACAATGGATTCAGCCAAAAAAATTGTTTTTTTTTTTTTGTTTTTTTTTTTGTTTTTTTCGAAATGTGTAGTTGTGGACGAGTGAGCAAAGGTAGGTGTTAATTTTTATGTCGTTGAGTTTCAGTTAACCCATTCGTCAGTTTCAACGTCGGTATTGATGTACAGTGTAGGTGGGTATGCAGATATCAGCTTGTGTTATCTATTGTGGGACTAGTTAATTGTCAGGGTTTAAGGAGTTATATTTAAGATGAAGTCATCCTATCGCCTTTGATATATCTCGAAGTCACCTACACGGTGTGAATGCACAGTGATCAGTTGAAGATTACGTTTCCTACTCGATCTAAGGAGATGACGTATAAATAGAGTTCTTTTTAAGCCTTCTAGTATACAATCACAGGGCACTGGGATATGTTTCAGATCAGCAGAAATTTACTGTTGGCAAATAATTACAATTTCTGAAGCTAAAAGTGGCCCTACAAACCTTACAATGACACGAACAATCACGAATTGTTCAACAAATAATAAGCCCACGTGTTAGAATGCCAGTGCTTGTTTGTTTCCGACTATTTCCATTAATAATTGCAGGGCTAATTATTAACCTTGCACTCCCTGGAAAACGTTCGATTTTCAGCATTTTTCACAGAAAGCCTATGGAATAACTGAGTATTGGGCATTCACTCTGGTACCGTTACCAATATCCAACAATGTCTGAGTGGTGAGGTTTAGTGCTTTGGGGGCCCATCGGAGTACCTACTCTGAAATTATAGCCAATGACGCAGTTTTTACGTAACTCACAACCCAGTGTACGGAGGACGGTCGGATTTTTTAATATAAATTTACATATATTGAAACTTAAAGCAACAAATTTTATGAGGAGTCAAAAATGTTCTTTCTTGGTCGACAACAGAAGTTCATTATTGGAAAGAATAAACGTAAACCCTTAAAAAGACTAACTAAGACTAACTAACTAAGAATAACTTTTTATTCAGGTGAATTAGGAAATAAATTATACAGAACAAGAGGGGGAGTTATAATGAATATATAAATTCTTCGCCTGTTTACAACTTTTTTCTTTTGTCTTCTTCGTGTGTTTACAAACAAACTTCGATATCCTGAGAAGGCCGAGTCCCCAGCTGAGGTGAACGGCTGCGGGTCGGGAGCGGCGGCCTCGAAGCGAAGCGAAAGCTCCCACTCGAACGGAAAGATCCACCGATACGGGCAACCCCATAGTCCAGTCCGGGGGCAGACCACCCCTATATACTCGTAACAGAGACGTCAATCCCGGAGCGTGTGAATACGTCGAAGATCCTAATATGTGTTTACGTCCTTATGTTTTAACGAGCTGGTAAAAACTGAGGATTTCATCGGAACAGGACGGAAACTGTAGCAGTTGAATCTATGACAATTTTGATGAACGAATGAATTAATCCAGAAAAACGTACCCAATTTTTCCAAAGGTAGCATACATGAAATACATACCACAACCGTAATTCATGCTTTGTAGGTTGGAGGGAGCTGTTATTTATATTTCATCTAAATATTTATATCAGGAAGAAGTACTAAAAAAAAAGATCAGTGTAAGGGATTTTAAAGGTTTTGGCATCAATAAATAAAAATAATCGATTCCATTAACAATAACTATCCAGGAGATGGGCACACTGGATCACATAAATGCTAGACTAAACGGAGTGGCTATTTTCTACTCCAATAAAAATTAGCAAAGAGAATATATATATTTTTAAATAGGCTTCGATTAAAACTAGCGGCAAAGATTTTTGTAGTTAAGTTCGTGTAAGAGTTTCCATAGATTCAACAGTAAATAATACACGAGGAATACAAGCCATATTCACAAAAAAGCACACAAACCATATGGAGTTCTTCATTTTTTATTAATAATACAAGATGGCATAGCTTTACTATATAAATTACGATAGTATTTCAGTGTAATTCACTTGTATATGTACAGAAATGTAGATATTCTTAAAGGGAACGAAAAACTTGTCCTGAACAAAAGGCCACTGACGAATTACGACCGAATGGACGCATTACCGTTCAACTTCGTGATTCACATCCCATCTCAGAATGAAGTCAGGAATGCTCACTTTCTTTCTTTTTTGGGTAGAGTTTTCATGTCATACTCCTTTCCATGTCATAGTTTGTCATAGCCACTTGAACAGCTGTGGTTTCAACCGATACCCTCAGCAACAGCCGAAAGAATCTCTGGTGAAGTATTTTATATTCCCTCCCTGATGTATCAGATTCAGAGAAGACCTCGGCATCCATGATCCTACAGCTTGAAGATGTTTTAACTATAATATCTAGGCTTCCTCCTATTCTCATATCCACCTCACTTCAAACTTCGATGGTAACGATAGTTGATTGTTATGACCATTTTCAATGGCTCCCGGAGGCTGTCATTGATGAAACCTATTACGGTTAGTACTGTATAACTTCGCAAGGAGTAATGTAGTGCGATGACAAGGATAAATTCCAAGGGGTTTCATTTAAATCCCCTCACAATTTTTTTAATCGGTTGAGCTCTGTAGAAGTTAAAATTGTCAAAATCATTTCAATTTCGAGCATACGTAGAGGTCTCATCAGTGTGGTGAAATTCAATATAGTGAGTGGGGAGGGAGATCCAGACATTTAGAGATCTTAGTAGTTTAAAATTGAAATTTAAATTTTACGTTGCACAGAGGTTTTCATTGATGCTGGCATTACGAAATTCGTAAGATCCCATCCAAGTCGCATGCACACAGTTTACATGAATTTCATCGAAATAGGATAAAAACTTAAGAAGGACCCACGCATGCTTTGAAACTATTACTGATGTAACAGAAAGGTCATGGAGGGCCATCTACAACCCAGCGTATCCAATTCCCATGAATTTGATCGAATCACGATGAAAAATGAAAACATTCCAAGTTCGTGTACAACCTTTTTCCGTTTATCGTTTACAAGCATGCGAGGAGTCTTTCATCAATGAAATGTATTTGGTTTCACCCTACGGTGTTGAGCTGAACATCGCAATATTGATTGAAAAGATACTTGGTGTCAAATGAGTGAGGTGTTATAAATCATTCAAAAGAATAACTATGGATATTCATGAACTACATCAGACTCCTTGCAAGGATCGGACAATGTTAACTGTGTAGAGTAAACTAACATCAATACCAACACCTCTATATGCTTTCAAGTACTCGCATACGAGGCCATCACTCAACCCTTGATTTGCACTATTCTTCAAGCTTTAATGTGACTAAAGTAACCCTCTCTTGTCAGCTATGCAGGTAAACTACGCAATCAATTTGGAAAAAATAACTAATCTTTTGAATGAAAATCTGGATTTTAAGACTTTTTATTATTATGGTATTGAGGAGAGAGGTCAATTTCTTTATCCTGAAATGTTATTTCTAACTGAAGTTGGTTTAGTAGCTATTTAACTTTAGTTAATTGACGAATGGAAAACTATTCCATTCCACCAATGATAGCCGAAATCAGTGCGAATGAGGCTTCTTGAATGTATTTGATGTTTCCCTACGACCCACGAACTCACCCTGAGTGTTGAGCTTTACATTGCAATATTGATTGAATTGCTGTTTGGCGACAGATGAGTTGATCGCTAAATATTTTGTAGAGGAGTTCTTGAAAACAATTAGTAATGACTACACAAAAAACTGAAATAAGCTTTTGGAATGTTCCTGATAGGGTTGTTCCGAACTATGAATGTTCACGCGCTCCATCAAACTCATAATGATGAAGCCTTATTCCTATGATTTGAACTAAAATAAATTATTGGCTTAATATCTGAGATCCGTATCCAGATGATCCTGGTCTTTATCCAGTAAGTCCGACATGTCAACACCGGAGAATTCCTGATGTTGGATATCTGCCCATATCATTGGAAACAAGTTACAATCTTCTAGAATGTTCCTTATGTTATGTGAGAACTACGAACGTCCATGAGATAAATCAAACTCCTTGTACAATGTTCCCATGCCGTTATCGCTTTAGAGGTGAACTAACGTCACGACCAACCACCGTAAGTACATAAGCCCCTCGATCTGCACTATTCATCGAATTAATGTTAGTTATGACAACTGCAGCCCCCGTTTGTTGGTTTAACGCGTGAACACGCCTCCGTTTCTCTCCCTTCGAACCTGGTCGGGAACTGGGGTTTCGTGACACCACATATTTCGCGCTGTTCTGCCTCACCGCACATAGTTGAGACCTTTTTTCTACCTTCGTCTTCCTTTTTTTCGCCTCTGCAGACTTGAGTCTGCGTACTGAGTCTTCTCCCGCCCCGACATTAATTCACGGGAGGCCGACATCCGTGAAGAGATGTGACACTACGGGAAGGAAGAAAAAAATTATCGAAATAGTGAGAGAGAAAAAAAGAGAACCTAGTGAAAAGGTCGTCCTATTAACCGAGTTTCATAAAAGGACCAGTGTCTTCCTTCTCTTCCAATATGTTCGCTCAACCGCGACCGCTGTTCTCGCGTTGCAGAAAGTAACAGGAAGGTGAGGTAGGTACCATTATTATTGGCACTTTATTGCAGCTCCCACTGTTAATGGACTGGTGATCAATCTTCTGTAGGGTACGCTGATATTAAGATGAAATGCCTGATTTAGGTCGGATACGTTCTACTGCTGCTTTACCTCGAATGCCTTCGTTACCTTAGGAATCAGCCATCTCATTCACTTTCTTCGGAATTTTTCTGTGTTTTGCATCCGAGTCCGGTAGGAGACTCTATGTTTTTACTCTAGGAAGATTAAAAATTCATCCTCCAAAATCAAAATTTCTACTCTCATTTTGGGGTTCCTGGCCATCCTGAACAACTTTCTCTTCGAGTCTGTCTGTTTGTGATGGCTACTTCAGCCACTGCTGTGAGGTGTTCTAGAGGTGGTCGTGGATCAGGAGATTCCCTTTGCCGTTTCCTGTCGGAATAAGAATGAGAACCTGTGTCATGTTATCGAGCAATTATCACAAACTCTCGGTGGCCACATTCTCACTCACGATGTGGCTGTCAAGCAGATAGCAGGTATTGTGATCTGGCGCCTGGGATGTGAAGAGGGGGAGAGAACGTATCTTAATCCTGGACGTCCAAGTTGTCAATGGCAGCTTGGACTTGGGGGTGATGACGTGGAGGTCTAAGTTAAGTAAACAAGACAGGAGCTACCTGCGGCAGTGGTATCTGATGTAAAAAGAGCGGCGCCTAATAGCATCAAGGCTATAGCAGCAACCGTGTCATGGTGCGGTGTGTGGTGCAGGACAACTGCCATGGAGTTACTCTAGTTGGGCTTCCCGTCAGGAGTGCTTCATGGTATCACCAGCAGCATTCTTCGGGGCTTTCACTTAATTTGGTGGTCATTCTTTAGGGGCACTTCCTTTCATCCCTTGACACTCCTCCATCTTCCTCGTAAAGGTATCGAGTGAACCTGTTTGTTTATTATTATTTTTATTTTATTTTTTTCGTTTTTGTTCAAGGGTGTCCGACGTAGAGGATGAATTATTTGTTTTAAAAACTGAGTTTCTATATGCTTTACATCTGCAAATTCCTGTTGAAATCTTTGCCGCTACAATTATCATCCAATTTCGATGAAGTTTTCAGAGAATCTGCAGGTTAGGCTGTAGTGGCCCCTATGTTTTGCTATTGCTCACAAATCAACTATTGGTAAAAAATCGAGTCACAGTTGAGAAATTTCCAAAATTTCTGATCTCTACAGCATATTAAAGGGACAGCATGATGGTTTTTGATCAATTCAATATTGAAATTTCTAAAATAGCTCCCTCTTATAGTCTTTCTTCCTGATCATGTTTTCGTTAGGATTTTTCTTAATCATGGTCTTTCAGCTCGTAACAAGATAGCAAAATTTATATTTTGAATATGCATACAATTTCAAGGCAATCATTTCAACTGTCCGTAGTAGTTCCGTTTGGAAACTTGGAAACTCCGTTTTCTCAAATATTGATAGTATTGTCGTGGTTTTCAGATTTCCTAAAAGGCGGCGATCCTAGAACTGAGATCGCGGGCCCTTCCCGACTTTATCTCGAGTGATGACGTAAAAACGGTCGAAAGAGCTGATAGTTTCTCTCCAGCCGTCCGCGCAACGTTTCCTCGCCGTCGTTGTAACAATGAGCGCCCGCAGGTCCGGACGGACACGGCCAGCTTCACCGCCGGCCTGATAAAAGTCTCCCGAAACTCGTCTACCGGTTTAAGCAACCGTTTTATGTTTGTTGTTATTCTGAGGTCGGTATTGTAAATTAATGGACCATACCGGGACGAAAAGGAGGAAAAAAACTGAGAAAAATGAGCGTAACGGTCAAGGTTCTATTCTGTTTCGACCAAGTGACCATGAAAACCATCGGCGAAAGATATTGGCTCGGATCCGGTCATTTTTAACTAGACGACATGATACTGGGAGCAGTGTGTGGCACTTAATGCTTTGAGCGTGACATACAATTTTTCTAAAGTAACTACCTAATGTTGCTAGATCCAAGGATCCATCGCAACTCCCCCGAAATGAGAACAGCGTTTCTAATCCAACTCCGCTTATTTGCAGTTCACTAATGAGATAGATGTCTGACATGTCCTCCTGTTTACGGTTGCTTCAGTTGTTGTGAGTTCGTTCTGAAGGTTATGATGTCTACTGCGATCGAAGAAGTACATATCCTTACACAATTACACTTGTTCGTGGAAGTTTTGAAAAAATGCGAATTGCCAGCGTTCTCACATCAAACAAAACACAGATAGGCACAAGTACTGTTTTGCTTAACAGCAATTTATTGTGCAAACTGAGTTGTCAATGTCGGCCCAACAGCCAATAAAGCTTTCTATACCTGATTGATAGCTCTTCCTTTTTCTTCTTGACATGTTCTTTCCACTTCAGCTTCGCATCTAAGGTCATTCCTAGGTACTTAGCTGAGTTGGAATATGGGACTGTGCATTGATTCAAATACAGCGGAGGGTTTGTAATTTTTTTGTTCGTGAAGTTCACATGAGTGGCCATTTAGTTTGAGGCGCCATTTTCGAGTCCTCTCTCCAATGGCAGCTTCTAGTAATTTCTCTGTTGATTCTTCAACCGTGTCTGCTACTGCCAGAATTTATGTATAGTCCGCGAATGTGGCTATAGTTGTTCCTAGTGTGCAAGGTACATCATTTGTATATAATAAGTAGAGTAGGGGTCCCAGTACTCTTCCCTGCGGTACCCCTGCATCAATTTTGTTGAGATGTGAGTATTCATTTTCATTTTTAATTCTGAAGTATCTGTCGGGTCCACGGAAAGGAAGTGAGCGTCCAGTGTCCCTTCCATCTGGCTCAAGGCGGCCTTCCCCCCAGGAAATTGAAGACGGCAGGAGTTTTTCTTAAATATAATTGTTAGCTGACATATCTGTTGCTAAGATATGATTCTAGTATTTGGCAATATTGGTGGGGTAACATCCTTTGCAATTTATTAATTAACCCAGCATGATAGACTTTATCAAAGGGTTGTGACACATCAAGAAATACAGCAATACACACTTGTTTATTTTCCAGTGCATTTTCGATTACATCCGTTATCCTGTGGACTTGATCAATTGTTGAATGTTTTTTTCTAAATCCAAACTGTTGTGTAGGAATTAGATTCCTTTCTTCTATTATTTGTATGAGCCCTTTTTTTTATAGTTTCTCAAACAGTTTAGAGAGAACTGGGAGCAGTGAGATTGGTCCATAGGACTTTACGCCCGTAGGTTCTTTGCCTGGTTTCAAGATCATGATCACTTCAGCTATTTTTCAGGATTGCGGAACATGTTTTAGTCGAAACGCTGCATTTATGAGATGTAATGGCTTACGCAGTCCTATGTCAGGAAGTTCTTTTATTACTTGGCCAGTGATTAGGTATAGACACATATAGATGCAGAAGAGGGATCAAACTGAAGCTGTCATTAAAGAAGAGTCGAAATTTATTTATTAATAAGATAATTCACATGATTTTCATAAGAATGTAGTGAAAAAGATCTTCTGGAAATTCGTTTGTACGTAAGCCCTTGAAATTTTATAGATCACAAAACGGTCCTCATGTGAGCCCAGCTCCCGGAATAGGCGGTAGTATTCCCCAATCTTTTCTCTCTTTTTATGGACCGTTCCTGTCTTCTAACGCCAGAAGAAGTAGAGCTTCTTCCTCACCAGAAATCAAAGCTTTAAATAAACTCGAACTGCCTACTGTAGCACTCTCATGCTACTGGGTGACGCGCGATATGTGTGAGACGTAGCTATATCGCTGAACGTCGGGGAGAACTATAGATTCGGTATACTATATCCACGGGAATAACGTGGGTTCTTTGAGCGTTTTAACGCGTACCGTGTGACTAGACCTTAAGACATGAGTAAATTACCAAGACCTGCCCAAATAACACGGGCCAAGCCCATCGTTTTGAAAGTAATCTAAAGCGAATAGCTCAGGTTCCGAATCGTACCACCCACACTGCAGTCATTACCAATTTGATTGATTGACTGATTAAATTATGTATCGTATCAGTAACCAACTAACCAAAGAATGAATTTCCAGACATTGAGGCTGAGTGTCAAGACGACTACATGAAAATCCGAATCGGCTTCAACGGCTCCTTCGGGGGTCTGCTGTACTCTTCGGGATATTCCTACGACCCCGACTGCGTCTACATCAACGGGACGGGCCGCGAGTACTACGAGTTCTACATCCAGCTCAACAGGTGCGGGACGCTTGGCAAAAACTCCCGGCAAGAGGACGCGAGGAAGAACCCAGCGGTAAGGCCTTCCCATTCAGTACAAGCATGTAATGGAAAAAACTATCATGCCAAGAGACAACTTTTCTTGATTTCCCTAGTTTTTAGCTTGGAAGTAATGGATTTTGAGAATTTGATATACTTTAACTTCGTGATTCCTAATTAATTGATATTTATTTCAATTTCCAAATGTGGTGGATATTGAAAAATGCAAAAATGCGTATTGCCTATTTTTTTATCCAGCAGTCAACTAAGATTTTTAAAATTTTTTGTCGACCGGGTAAGTTGGTCCATTGCACGCCAACGTGGTTTTTTCAAATGAGAAGCCATTTTTTAGCCCATGCCCACTCACTACTGATATCCCAACATTATTGTCATCCATCTAGAAGCTAACCCACACAATACCAGGACTCTTCTACAATATCGAATATCGAATATTGATGTAGTAAGCTTGACAAAGAATTCGTACTGACACAGACAAGAAATTAAAATCGCAAGCTCTGAAATGGGAAAAGCAAGTAGAAATTATGCATTTCTGAAGGCAAACTTTCGACTTCCAATGTAGTGTGTAATCCCAAGTATTTCTCAATTAATCCCTTAAAACGGATTTCCGCAAATTCAATTTCCAAAAGTGTTATTTTTTCAATAACGTTTAAATTTTCGAATCCACTGTTCCGGATTTACCTACTTCTTTTACTTTTACCTTACAGTGGTTAATTATTGAGGGCAAAGACAATGGGGCAAGTCCTTATCTCTTTCGCCGGTACCTACGAACTCAACCAGTGATAATCACTGTCACTGGATTCCGCCTTAAACGTCGGAAAAGAGCGAAAAAGGCGAGAGGTCATCAATTTTCGCTTTTCAGCCTCTTTGTTAGGCATATTGGGGGCAAGACGTCCTCCCTCGGGGAGGGCTCCCAAAATCTCCCCATTGCCAAGTGAAACGGAACGCGACTCTACTTGCCAGCCGCTATCCAAGCTGGTCCAGTTAGGGCCAACTGGAACGTAAAAGATCACCAAACCGTTCCAAACTTCCAGCAGTGTCACTTCGCCTTACACCATTGCGAGGATGTACCTACCTACCTTGCCCACTCCCCTCTCACCGTCCTACCGAACTATCTGACACAGACTGAGTCGCAGCATCAATCGGACCTTTCACCCTCCCGCCTTTTTTTTCTTCTTCCTCATCTAAAGAACAACAATCACGGCATTGTCAAGGCTTTTTCTCATCTCCCCCGTCCTTTCTTCATACCGCGGATTCGGGTTGGCGGAACAAGGCGATTCCGAATCCTCTGGGTCACACCCGGAAAATCGTTTTTCATTCGTCGATAATCGGTTCGTATTCAAAAGTGAAAGAGTCAAAGAGCAAAAGTAGGTAAGCTATGCCTCTGAGCTAGACACCATCTAGATACCACTGCATGGCTTCTCTTATCCTCGTTAAGTGAAAATCGGAAAGGGCCTAACAAAGAAAATATCAAGCGAATCGGTTAAAAATCTAATCAATAGACCAACCTGAATGCAATAACGCTACCACGCAGGTAGATCTGTAGGTAGGTAATTATTGATGGAGCATGTGCCACACTAAACCATTAGAGACGAACACTTAGCCAGAGACCAGACAGTAGTAAGCGTCTTCAGGGACCACTTTTATACGGAGGCCAGTGTTTAGTTTATTTTGGTCGTCTGGATGCTCGGCATGCTCTCACCTCAACAATAAAAACGCTGCAAATTCTTTCACTGGGGTTTATTATTCCATTTCATTCATTTGGCTTGCATTCATGATTTGAATTTCTACTAAGCTTTGGAGTGTGCGTGTTTCAAGGTGATGGAGAGATTATTGAATTTCTGGAGGCACACAAATATGATCAACTGATCAAACCAAATAGGTATTTTGGTTGAGAACTGATTTCAGTGCTCTATGCATATCTCCTGAAATTCAATAATCGCTCTATCAGCTTGAAACACGCACACTCCAAAGCTTAGTAGAAATTCAAATCATGAATGCAAGCCAAATGAATAATAAACCCCAGTGAAAGAATTTGCAGCGTTTTATCATGGACTAATTGGGTCTTCTGGCTGAATAGTTCATGTGTTATTGCAAAAAATACAAACGTGCCTACTCTATGGATGTATTGCATCGAAACTCTGTAGGATGGTTGGTGGAATCTGATTGGTTTAAGCATAACTTTTCAACTCCAATCATCGTTCACCTGTCTGTTTGTTTACAGAAAAACTTGATGTGGAACACAGTGACAGTGCAGTACAACCCCCTGATCGAAGAAGAATGGGACGAGCATTTCAAAGTGACCTGCGAATACGGATATGACTTTTGGAAAACAGTCACATTTCCATTTCTAGACGTCGAGTAAGATTTCGAACATGTTTTATTGTCATCATAGCTATCATATCACAAATCATGTGAAAGGGCTTCTATAATCCGCGTATAGTCAATCATTGTTATGTAGTTATCCCGCCCTTGTAAATAGGGAAAAAAGGCTTTTTGGATGTATTCGGATTGTTGGGTTATACTTGAACACCTATACTGTAGCTAATTGGGGTGAAATTTGAGTAGCCCTGTACTGCTACTTGGACCCCAAGATGATGACCCAGTCCCACGGAAACATGGACAGAAACTAGGGATTTCAGGGTCATAAAATGGCAATAAAAATGTTTGTTTCAACATTTTTCAGGTCTTTACACAACAATCGTTTAGTTTCTGTATAGAATCTATTCCATCAACCCTCCCTTTACTACAGTCATTATTATTACAACTATTCCCTTTGCCTGATTCAGTATTCTTGAACCTTGTTTCACTCGTTGATTCAAGAAATAACCTTAGCTGGTTTGCAGCAGGTTTTGAATTTTGAGTGGCAAATAAGGTAGACCCAACAGAAGTATATTTCATATCTTTCTTGACATTCGAGCGATAAAAGTTAGATTGAAAAACATTAATCACACATGATTCGTGAATCTTTACCTTATTTCTGCTTTCTCATGTAAAAGTGAAATCAGTCAAAACGAAAAGTCAAAGAGTTGACGTCTTACAAACTAAAAGATCTAAATTCAACAAGCAAAGGCGGTACTTTAGTTTATTAAAGGAAATCCCGTTGAAAGTTTGGTATTCGTACAATGAATTATTGTACAGAAGGTATTGACGTGTCACAAACTTTCATGAATTTTCATATCTTCCCGTAACCTAAATTTCACTCATCGAAATATTTTTTGTTTGTTTCCAGAGTTGCAACTGGGAATCCAGTAGTTTTTACGTTATCCCCACCGGAGTGCTATATGGAAATCAGGTAATTGTGATACGTCCCTATGGTTGCCAAAACAACTAGCTTTGTTTGTATATTTTCCCTAAATTTGTCTTTTCTAATGCATATGCTTCTTTCTATGTTGAGAAACATTTATGGATAAAAAGCAACAGTATAATAAAGAGCTCATTATCTTGAATCGAAAACAATATACCATATTACAAAATACTTTCTACGTAAAGGTAGTTTTTGACTTTGCTCAATTGGAAATTAACTACGAATATACTATGTCTGCAAAAGATCTGCTTAGCATTTTATGTACAAAACGAAATATTTTAGTTAAAAACTCGATTGGCAATTATCAGTTGGAGTACCTAAATACTGGTCTTTCCTGAAAGATTGTAGCTGTTGGTAGTTTTCCAATGATTTTGTTCCATGATTCATTCTTTTAATAATATGGCAAGTAATAATGCTTACAATGATTGATTTTGTTGTCCAATGCATCAAATTACGTCCACAGATACGGTTACGGTACAAATGGAAACAGGGTAGCTGGCCCAGTCCGCGTTGGTGATCCTCTAACGCTGATAATCTACATGAGGAGCAAATACGGTAAGTATCTCTTACAAATTTGATAGGTCATAAAAAGAGTTGATAATACAAAACTTATTAATCAATTTTACAAGATATCAGTTAATGATGATGGTAGCTTTTCATATTCGTATGTGGTTTTGTTTTAGATGGATTTGATATAGTTGTGAACGACTGTTACGCGCACAATGGAGCGAATAAGAAAATTCAACTGATCGACCAGTACGGGTGAGTATGAAATAATGATTACCAGAACTTAAAAATGGAAACTTGAGCATCTTGTTAACGAAAAAGATGAGGGAGAGATGAGGATATCGAACGAACTTTGAAGGACTGGTTTTTAAAAGTATACACCCACGATCCGAATGTCAATGGGCTGTCGTACCAACATATCTCGTGATTGCTCCCGAGTCTACCGACCGGTAGAGAAAGCTTTGTCTTAGCTTTCGAGATATGAACAATTTGTTTTTTACAAAGTCAAAATTCCTACTCGCAATCTGCGTTTTGAACCATTCTGAACGAACGACTTTCGTTTCCTGTGTGTCTGTCCGATATCGATGCAATTTTTAGGGTTGACTATGATTTTCATCCCTCACAAACCTTAAAATGATTCGGCGTATGCGCGACCGTAAGATTAGCCAAGTATCATTGGTAGCTATTGCTCATGCACGAACGCGAAATCCTCGTAACAAAAGAAACAATAAACCTCTGTGCATTTTTTTTTTTTTTTTTTTTTTTAAAATTAAATATGGTAATCAACTTTTTTTTTTAAGCTGAAAAGGGTCAATTTCCTGCTTTGAAATATTGATAATTTGTACCAGGTCCCTGTACATGAATGTGGCACCTAAACAACTTTTCATTGAATTATGCATCACTAAAATAACTTATTACTGATTAATATGTATATTCTGCTCTACCCTAAATGAAACAACTTTCTTTTATATTATTAATAGTGAAATTCAATGAATTCCAATGGTATTTCAGGTGTCCAGTCGACGACAAGCTGATATCGCGGTTCAGGGGCTCGTGGTCTGAAGCGGGTGTCTTCGAAACGCAGGTTTTCGCTTATATGAAGACGTTCAGGTTCACCGGCTCCCCGGCTCTCTACATCGAATGCGACGTCCGGATGTGCCACGGAAGATGCCCCGTAAGTTTCCACTCATTTAAAAAGTGGGCTCCTCAAAAGACCGTTTGATGGAAAGAATACTATCGCATCTCGACAATCTAAGACTTTTTTTTTCGATTAAAATTATCTCAACAAGCTTTTTACCAGGGATGACGCACATAACTGTAACCCCAACGGTTTATGACAGGTATGAACAAGGACAATCACATCTTCATTAGGTCCCTTCGTTTCAGTGGCATGTTCACCCTGCTTAGTTGTAACCAAAATTTTTATGACGATGCCAATCACATGAAATGTTAGCAATGCTCTATTCAAAAGTCATCATTTTCTACGCGACGCATTTGCAGAAACTTGAAATGTAGTAGTACGGTTTCTAATTTTTCTCCAAGCATGTTCTATCTTGAGATGTAGGACTTAATTGAATCAAGAACGATCAAAATTTGTAAGGGGGTGAAGATCTTTCCCTTGAACCATAACAAGAACACTAAGGAGAGGAGGAGGTAATTAAGCACGACATTACGAAGGTAGATAACGATCAGCACTGCATTCTCCAAAATTGTATCATTTTCGAAGCTACGGATTTGGAAAAATCTCTTACGGTTAGAGATGTAACAGTACGGTTAATAATCTCACCCCAAATTATTGAAATGATAAACCAGAACAATCTAAGGTTGCATTGTTGAAAGAGTTCAACGTTTCAAAATGCGGTGAGCCGAAGTCCTATCACAATGTTCTGAGCTGTAATAACATGCTGATCCCGAATTTAAGGTTGCATTTAACTCCAACTACTCACAAGATTTTCAAGTTATATTTTTGGATTTGGCTTTCCGAAGCATACACGGATGCAGTTGATTTCTGAAGCTTTGATATGATTTTTGGTAGGTACATTTAATGTTATTCCTTCCTGAGGGTCTTCCAAGGTGTGAGGGCGGTGTTTGAAAACCTGTTCCTTTAAAAAGAACTGCACACCTGTAGAGCGTGGGATGCGGGAATTGTCTCAATTTTGTCTTTGAAACCCTGTGAAGCCTGTGTGCTCTGAAACTCCATCTTGCTGGAACTCCAGACCCCTTGGATTCGTCCTTGCAACCAGTTCCTGCAATTGGAGCTTTCAAAACTTTACCAACATGAAATGGTTCCGACCATCAGTCTCAGTGACCAGACATTCGTTCAATATCTAACTAAATATTATATTCCTTCTCTTCTCGTAATATTGTGCAACTATTCAAATAAATAATACCCAAAAGCGATTCCTCTGATTGGATGGCTTTGAACTGGGAAAAACAAATTTTAAATGGGTATAGGAAAATGCTTGATGAGTGGAATCTTTGCTTGAAAAATATTTATTTAAGTAGATTTTAAGAGAAAGTTCTTCCATCAGTAACGAAAATACGAAGTAAATTCAAACATGCATCGTATATACCTACCTCAACAGAAGTTTTGTGTAACATCTTATAATTGTAATGTTCTTCAACAGAGTCAACCTTGTCACTGGAGAAATGCCAAACAGCTGAGGAAGAGATCGATAGATGATGTTCACAGCACACTCGCGCCTCCAGCCAACATTTCCCAGAACATTTCCCTGTTCCAGAGTTTACGAGTCCTGCAAGAAGGGCCTGAAGAGCCCCTTCTCACAAACAGTAAGCTGCTTCTGTCAAAATTATTATTCTCCTAATACTGATTTAGGAAATTTGTGCCCTGTTGTATACAGTACTAATCTATTGAATCAAAAGTGCCCCTCTCCTCACAACAATCTTCACAACTGCCCTCGCACCACTGCCATATTCTATGAGGCTCTAACAAACACAAACTTTCTAGTTGTTTTAAAATTGCCTTAATTCTGATGATTGGAAAAATCCGAGTAACTACTCCACTATCAAAAATATTCTTAATGTGAATCAAAATCAGCCAAACGTATACAGCGAAATGTATACTACTAATACATTTCCATCAGCAGCTAACATCCATTGTATATTAGTACATCTCAAATAATCTATCGTTCAATGTCCTTCACAAGATTCACGTGGATGGAGCGATAAAAATAGATAAAAACTCAACTTGCAATTTGAATAAGGCAACAGTATTAAATGACTTGCTTCAAGATGAATAAATTGTAGTGAATTCTATCTCCGACAGTCCTCCATGCCCCGGCCTAAAGAATGAGCTAGAGAGGATGAGAAAATTAGTCAATTGACCACACCATCTTATTTACCTAGAAACCTTTTACTTCAGGTATTATCAGAAAGCTCTCTGTCCGTCCCTACATAATATCTCCCACTGGTGCAGGGTGTTGGTCTCAAACATCAAATATAGCCCTAGGAAAGAGGGGATGAGGGAAAATCGTACTTACATTCACATATTAATATACTAAGAGAGCCATTCTCCTTGGACCATCACTAGGGTAGAATAGAACTTTGCAGAAGTAAATTTACAGTGATCTTGAAACAAGTTGACAAGTTGACTCAATGAAAATGTAGTTTCAGGAACTTGTTGCCCAGATATATGTGCTAATTCATATTTTTGAAAATAAATCACAAAGAAACACCTACCTGAGGTCAAAGGCGAGAATTCAAAGTCAACATTGCCGTATCTTGTAATACCACCACCACTTAAGGCCCCTTATACCCACAGATTATTTTCATGCTACGAGTACTTGTTGGATTCTGGGTTTGAAATTTTTTCTCATACTTATTTTGTGCTTGATTGCCAATAGTATCGCTTAAAAACGTACTCTTAGTTTACCAATGTTAACCAAAATATTCTCAATATTCCAGACACGGGAGCAAGGACTTTAGGCAACTCCGTCTGCTTGCGAAGCGGTCTGGTGGCCTCCTTGTCCGCGGCCTTTGCCACAGTTATCACCATCCTCAGCGTCGCTCTCGCTGCCATGTGCTGCCGGCTCAAGCGACTCTCCAAGCAGCCGCTTCTCAGCCCCTCGCCCCAGCTGACCACCAGCCCGAGGTGCTTCATGAACCTCAAATAAGTCCCGACTACAAGAACTGATCCCTTATTTATCGCGAAAAGAACTTACTCTAAGAAACAACGAAATCCTGAGTGGATGTCGTTCGGAATACTGGTAAGGGCCTCAGCCTTTAGCCATTCAGTAATGTTGGAAAGTGATTCGCAACGATTTCAAATTGGTAATGAGCAAATGCATGAACAAATCAGCTCGTCTCTCCGCATGTATTTGAATATTTACTCCATTTTTCACCCAAACTTTTGGAAGGAAGCAGTACCTTATATTTTGAGCAACTAGGGATTTATATGATAAAATAGCCGTACGCTTTATATGTAACGATGCAAATTCAATTGTTCAAAACACAATCGTTCATTCTTATTGCATGTACGAAGTCCGACTCAAGAGGTTCTCTCAGTTGATAAAATAGCTTAGAAGTACTAAAGTACTGCGGTAACAATTATCGTCAATGTAAAATTCCTTTTATTGGAATCTCGGCGGTTAAGAGATAGATGAGCCTCTCGGCATAGCAACAGAATGCAAAACATGGGCCTAACGCTTTACTGGGGAATGAACTATTTAAGATCCATCCACATTTGCATTCAAATATGCTCTATAACAAAGGAATATGGCCAGTTACATTTTTAGGTTGAAAGTAGAACTCTAGATTCTACAAGGTTGATATACGGCACTACGTCCAGCTGCCGTTGTCAGTAAAGTTTCCTCAGTCATTCACATATAATTCTTCTCAAGATCTCTACATTCATGGACTCACACGCTTGACGAAAAATCAGGAAAATACTCTACTTTCAATATTGAACTGAACCCAAACTTTGGTAGGATCATCAGTTGTTGACATTTAAAGCTCCAAGCCATCATCCCGCAGGTATTAACTTCTCACTATTTGGCAGTCTGCCTTGAAGTATATAGTGCATCATTAGGAAGTATGACCTACATAGCTCACAACGGATGCAAAATCTTCCCGTTGACTCTTCTTGTTTCGTGGATTCTTTCACCAATTCGACATCAAAGTCTCGCTAGCAGCAGCTGCGAGCACTACCTGCGAAATCCTGGGTCATGTTGTTCAATAACATTAGTAGCAAGTTGTGGATCACTTTTGTGACACATAATCGTGAAGGTAACAATGTGTACAACACTGGTGAAATGAAATGTTTAACCTTGCTATTAGTAACAAGTTGGGGAGAGGTGTCTCTTTGACCATCAACTGTCACTGAGCTGGCTTACGATATCTCAACAACAGGCTGAACGGTGTAAGTTACAACAGCAACCAGTAATCAGCAATATTAAAATAAAACCAAGGACTAACGGATTTTACATACAGTTTCAATTTGCACAATGACTCAGCACGCAACTTGTTAATTGCATACTTCCAAAAGAATCCATACCCAGTTAATGCACGTTAAAAATGAGTACATATTCTTCAATCATCATTCAGTCTTTCAATAACTTCATAAACCCTAGTTTTCCACATTTTTGCCCAAATCGGACGGGGTGTTTTGTTCAGCAATCAACAAAAAATCATACGCCCATTTTTGAGCTGCTATGGTTCAAAATTTCCGTTGCTTACACTCATTTTTGTTGGATAGTGTTTGTTCAAGGAAAATAAACTAAATCCCATCATGTAATTGGTTACACAAAAATTGTGAAACTTTTCTTGTTGGTTGTGCAGATTTAAACATGGTTATTGAGAAATATTCACAAAACATATCTCAAGCAGTGGTCGTAAAGTGATTTATCTTCTAGAATCCCTGTACCTACAACTGTTTGAATTCAAGAAATCATTAGAGCATTATAAAATCGATATAATAAATACACTCGTCCTTCGAACTGTAGTAGCTCGGAAATAAAAAAGATCTATCAAACAATATAAAAATATAAACCCCATGTTGGGGATCACAGAAAAATTCGTTGCACTTATCACGTGATCGGATTTGAACAAGTTTGTTGACTTTTCCCGAGGGTAAAAACATCACACATAACTAGAAATATAATTTTACTGCCAAACCAAAGACAATATATGGAAACTCGTTTTAGCGATTTTATATTCATTCATAGTTTAATAAATGTTATTGCATGTCCTGGTGAGTATAAATTTTCTATTTGATGTTAGCAGTAATTAACCTTAATGATTAGAAGTATTTTTTTACCCTCGATGGAAAATAATGAATCGGAGATTATTATATATTTACAATTTTTCCCTGACGATTGTAATTTTCGTTTGATGGTGTGAAACGTCCGTTAAGTGATACGAATAAGAGTCTTGTTTTGTAAATATTAATTTATCATTCTTCTTTATATTTTCGTTCTGTCGTGTTTTGTGGAATCTGTTTGAAATAATTGATTATGATGTGATGTAATTAGTTTTATTTTAACAATTTTGTGAAAATATACATTACGCGCGCTTTACTCCAAGTGGTATACAGGGAAATATTAATTTGTCATATTATTGTCGAAATATTGTTAAGATACATATCATAATAATGGATTTTACTATCGAATCGAAAAAAATAGAAACGGTAAATCGAAAATATATATTTTTATGCATTGTTCGGTAAGTCGGTACCTAATAATAACTTAATTTTGCCTTAGCAATGTATTTAGACGTAGACCGGATAAATGGGATGGATATCATTCATGCATAATTTGATAATTGATCATTTGAAGCCCCTTATAAATTGTTATACCAACGAACCTTCTCAATCTTGAAACCAAATATTAGTTCGCTGATAATCTAATTTCTTTCCAAGTACAAACCCAAATGTTTCTGTATACAAAACCCTTGTATACAGAAAAATATTAAAAACTTTAAGAGTTGAATTTTAATTGGATAATCTGGAGAAAAATAGCCAAAATTGAACATCTATAAATACCGTTATCTAATAATTGGTAATAGTAATGACGGAAACGGGCTTCAAGTCAAAGTGCAGCTGAAATATCGCATGGAATCCAAACATTGGTGATTTGTGCTGTAAAACGTAATCCACATAATGTTATTTAATAAAATTAGATATTGTTTAATTTACTTGCTACATTATTCAGTATGTGAAATGAAAATCCAGAAGCGCGTGTATTTAGCGGTGACCGGATTTACTTCACTCAACGAAGCTCCCACCAAATTTCGACTAATTTTTACCTACCCTAATCTCTGTCTCTTAAGACTTACCTCTTTTATATACGTCGCTTTTTTTATGTTGAGTTATTAAATCAGGTCACTGTCGAAATGAATTTCTGTTGTATAAACTAATTTATTAATTAATTAAGAATTAACTTATAAAAAATGTAATACACCTAGAATAGGTTCACATTTGGTTTCAAGACGTTTTTTAATGGGTGAATATCTATGTAATGAAATGGAGAAGAAATTTGAAGAAGGGAAGGAGATCCTCCTCCTTATATAGACGTTCACCAGCGGACCTCTGAAAAATGTCAACTGTTCTAAGATTCCTACAGTATTAGTTTAGGTAGAGTACTTAATAGTTTCAGTCATTCAGACAAATAATTTTTATAAGGAATAAAGATTGTATTATTGAGGTTTCGTATTTTGTTTGAAACTGACCCGATGTTACCCTTATGTTTCACCGGTTTTGCTTGGAAATCAGCGGTTGTGCATGAGTCGTCCGCATGTTGTTATGCCAATAATAAGGATGCTATTTTGACCTTGGAGGCACTACAGTCAACAAAAAATGCGTATGAAACTTCTTTGATTAGAATTTTTACCTATTACTCACAAATTATTTGTGTACCGAGAGGGGCAGGAACCCCAGGCGAGATCTAGTAAGGGATACCAAATCGATAAGTTCATATATTTAAAAACAATATACAAACAAACTGTCAATGACACAATGCCCAATATAATATGCAGAATGTATGTTGTGTGATAATAATCTGATATTATTAGACAGGTATTAGCATTCAAACAGGCGAGAGTTGCCCCCACTGAACATTCGTCCATAGAATCTTGATTGTTCTAAGAGCAATTTTGTGAATAGGAGACTGCTGAGCACTTCTTAGGTAACTGCCCACTTTGGACACTCTTAGATCTTATCTTCTGCAGAATTTATTATTAGCAGTGAGCGCTAGTTGTCGCGACTTCCCTCAGCCGACCAGAAGAAGGCAATCCTTGTCTTCAGGTGCAGTAGAGTAGAACAGGTTGTGTAGGGTTTCTGAATGCTGGTCGCCGATGACTCCTAGAAGCAAGCCTTGTGAAAACTTAGAACATACCACTGACACCTGCGTTTCGAGAAAGCGTAGTAACCAGCAGAAAGAGCAACTGGCATTCTAATACGTTGTTTCGTCACATACTGTTGCCGGATGGAGCCGCAAAACAAGCCAGGTTAGCTGTAAAAATTCTTTGGAGCTCCAACTCATTGAGACTAATCCTTCCAGGTAGTTGTAGTCCTGCAGAAATGACAAATAGATGAAAGGCAAGGGCTGGTCCTGGTCTTCTGAGCTTATCGTGTTGGTGGTGTAGATTTTTGAATTCTTAACTGAATTATGTTTTACGAGTGTAAGCTGTCCCCTTTGTTTCATTCCCCAATTGAACTTTTATTCTATCCTTCACTTCACCATATCTATCATCTCTAGATATTCGCCATCCAAACATGGTAGACGAATGATCCAAGGAATAATTTTTTTGGCCACGTTCAGAAGGATTTCAATTGTTTAACCAATTATTTTGTTAATGTAACAACCTTACTGTTTGCTTTCTAACATATTGTTCATACGGAGGTGCCACTCTCCCTCTATCTATACAAAGTCCAATTTGCCAATGTGAGCTCTGTCCCTTCTTCTCATCCGTGGACGTTGTGCCATGGGGAAGACGTGTGGAGGGGGGTGGATCAGCATAATGGTGGGGTTTGTGGACAAGCTCAGAGTATCAATGGCCAATCTATTGATAATGGAGATCGAGCCAAAGATCAATGATTACCTCAGTGTTTATAACTGAAGACATGCAAGCGTGACAGACTGTCAGTCTTTTGGTAATGAGGATATTGTCGGCTTCTCGTTGAAAACAAGCGACTGGGTTATGTGTCTTCAAATATCGCTGCCACCGCGGAAATGAAAAGTCTGTGTCGTAAACGTGGATGAAAAAATTGTTTATTTTGTTAGAGTTTATAAATTACGAAGGACCCCTACTCCCGCCCCAAAACGATATCCTACCCAAGTCCAACAGCTAGGGAACTGACAGTGGTTGATAATCTTTTATTGACATGATTTGGTTGACCACACTGTCTTTCAATGATAGACACAAGTTTTTAGACAAGCCTGTTTCAGAAAGGAAAAGAAAAGTCCTAACCCTGGTCCAGCCTCTCTTATTTCCTCGGTAATTCAATCCACAAAGTTTTTACGAGTCGCTCCGCATGGAGCATGATGCCCTAGTGCCTACTGAGGAATCCTTCATAACCAATTGGTAAGAAATATACAGAAAAAGGATGATATGCAGCCCCTGGATAAGCACAACCTGTCTAGCGTAATACATAACCACCTTATCACATTACCTTCACATGTCACGTCTTGAAGAAAAAATAAATACATTAATAGGTTCCGTTCTTATGCAAGCAAAAGTAAGCGGTATTGGAGCTTGAAGAATTTTATTGGTGTGAAATGAAGGATGACACTTATGAAAGCCAGGAGCTTATCAGATATCTCAGCTGGGAGTTTATTCCCAGGATGAGAGAAAATCCAGATCAGCGAAATTCATTAGCTTCTTGCTCTGGGTCGGGCAAATTCTCTTTGGGAGCTTTAGGTTTCTTTTTTAAGAGCCAGTACTCAGGGTACGGAGGGGCTTCGTAGACCTGTGGCAACATCTTCCTTTTATCATCGCACCTGTGGTAGAGAAAGTGATAACAAATTATTGAGGTAAGTAACGATCCGTGATCAAAACTAACTCTCTGACCTGAACTATCGGGCGTTATCCATCTGACTCTCGGAGGATCAAAAACAGAATAATTCGATCTCTCGACAGGTCTATTTGACACCGGGGGGCCCTTGAAGAAACGGTTTTCCACGAGTCCCATCTGACTCCCACTAAACCGATCGGGGCATTATCAGAACAGCAAGGTTTTTTGAACCATGGACACTGCATTAGTGATTGGGAACAGTGAACACTCCCATTCTCCAAACAACAGGAATGCCTCTCCCCCTAGCAGTGCCAGACTGTGGTGCTCTGATTCGCGGCGGTGAATTGTACTTCCTCCCTTTTCTCTTACCTTATGAATTATGATTTTCATTTCGTTAATGAGTAATAAAGTGATAAGTAAGTGGTTGAGGGAAGTTCAGGACGCTGGGTCAAACCTACCCCTAATCATTTCTAGAGGTCCCCCATCATATTTTTTCAAATCCAAAAAGACATTAACCGCGCCTCAAACAAATTTGGCCTACCCCAGTACAGGCGCGATTGTTGAAGTGTGCAAAAGCAAGAAAAAATGCAGTCTTTCGGAATCGAACCAAGAAAATACGAAGAGGCTTGGTGAAAGCAGGTGAGGCGCCGCTGTCTCTCTGTATCTGCCAATGCTCCAGGGGGAAACACTTGTGTCAAATAGCAATTTTGCTCGATCGCCGAGAGTCAGTCAGGAAACTCCCCAACTATCTACGTTCGTACCTTTTGTCGTGATATGTAGAACGAATTTTCTCCCTCCTCATAGGAGGTAGCTCGTATTTCGGTTGCTCATACGTTTTCTCGTCCCCGGTTGTAACATAATCGCTGTAGTGCAATCGAATCCGCTTGAGAAACTTTTCTAGCCTGAAACCAAACAGTATACGTACCAATTACTGAACTTATCCCTAGACTTCAGTGGCATGGGTGTTTATTCGAGACACTCCAGTTTCCAGGTATAAAAATACGTAAATACCTTTGTTTTAGATGAATACCAACCTATTTCTTCCGACCTGTTGAAATTCTCAGCAGAACATGTCCATTCTCCCATTTTTATACTCCTTAGCACAAACGCAAGAAAGCCAGGCTCGAATCTCCTACCTAATCTGTCATTTTCTCTCAATTACTTTCTAACTAACTTAACCGCGATGCTCATGGATATATTTTAACATGGATCATGTTTTACTGCTCAAAAATTAATTACGAGCTTTCATGAAGTACTCATTTTCCTAGCTTCGAAAGCTAATTTCTACGCTTTTATACAGTGCAACGTAGTATGCAAATTCTTTGACTTTTACTGAACGGTGCATAAGCCAGATACGTTTTGAGTGGAAAACACTGTTTCATTTTCTCGTTTTAATGACTTTGAAAAGTCGCGGGGGTCCATCTTAAATGAAGGGGTGTCAAAAATATTTTCCCTTCGGGCTACCACTGGTTACCTCGGCCCCCCGAGGACATGACTGCTAACGCACTTGTAACAAACTGCCATATCGTTACACCGTCCTGTATTATTGTACCGTACCATCTTGTATATCGCAACATTCCGTCACAAATTTGATACCTCAGGACGATTGGGAAAATCATTTACGTCAGGTATGGCATCAGGCATGATTAAAGCCTTATTGAATTAACGAAACGTTGGTGGAATTCCCTTACATCGGACATGAAATTTCGGGAAAGGTGGTTGCGTTCCCCCAAGTCTACTTTTTTGCGTTTCTCGTCTCCTCCGGAAAGAGGACCATTTCTTCGTCATCCGATAATATTTCTCCGTTCGACGGTGCATTTTCTCAAAGGGCATTTCACTGTACGGAGGGCCACTTGGAAAAACGACGGGTCGGAAAACGAAATCCGCGCCGCTCTGTCGACCTAGAGGACGACCAGCTTAATGCGACTGCGAAAAACCTCCAACCGAGTGATCGAGACCATTCTGGCCTTCCGAATGTTTTTGCGTTAAAGTTTTGCCGCAATTAGCGGTACGATGTTACGGAATGGTGTTACAAAACGATGGGTTTTAACAAGTACGTAAACAGCTTAGAGCAGTAACGCTAGAACGAAGAAGGACTTTGTTTTGCCCAACAATCCGAATATAGGTACCTACCTGAATTCACCTGTAATGAGAACCTACCTGCATTTGCTAACATGCGTATCGCGAAATTATGGTATGGTAAGACGATGGTTACTACCTATATTGCAGAGTTGTTTAGTGCACCTGTAACGAGCTTCGTTCTCCCCGTCCAACATCGCCCACGTGTCGTCGGGTTCTTCCGCCTGCTCGAGAATCTCATCGAACAGATTTAGCGGGGGCGCGAGAGCATCGGTCTCCAAAACCTTCATGATTTCATCGACAGTCTTTTTAACTCGAGCTTTCTCGTCATCAATGGTCATTTGGTGCTCCAGCAGGTATTTGGTTTTCAATGGCGACTGAAATGTATATTGACGACGTGAATGTACTAAGTCTCAGATGAAATTAACACAGTAATCAACTAACGTGACAAATCTTCTTTTGTGTTGTTATCAAATTTTGAGTGGTTGAGGGTAAAGAATCATGAATACTAGTTTCTCCTTGTATATCATCAGGAATGACTTGGAGTGAAGCTTGGGGAGAGTCAAAAATCATTACAAAATAATCATTATTACTGTATAATATACGTGATTGCTTTCTTTTCTGCTGTCATTGTGTAAAATATGATTGTTCCTTGTTGTATGTTGTTTTTACATAATGACAGCTTAGATGGGAAGCACTTTCAAATGTTATGTAAGTACTTATTATTATCCAATCATCAAGACCCTACCTACTATTCACTACGAGTCACTCCTGATGTAGCATAGATAAACCAGTCGAAACTAGTAGAATACAATGACAATCAAATATTATGTGAAGAAGCCATTCACAATTCGTCATCCTCAACATCACAATATAACGTGATTAATTTTAATTTGGGTTTGCTCTTAAGAATTCAACATCATAGTAAATTTCTAGCTACCTCCCTACCTATCAAACGTTTTGATTTTGTACGTTTAGTACTAGTCGACTGGCTTAATCCCATTAGTAGAACCAAGCTTACATGCTATAAGATGATTGTGCATAAATTTAGAGAGACACAGGGTGTCCAGCGACAAATTCATCCAACCTCATTGACTTTTACTTTTAGAGACTTCGTTTCCGAGTTATTTCCCTTGAGATTTTACGATCTTGAGTAACTAAAATGGCAGCAAATCCCTTGAACTACTGTCTAAAATCGATTTTGGGGGCACCTTATGAAATTGGACTGTTACATTTCCTTGTGTGCTTAGGGCCAACTAAGAAATGTTCAACATAACAAATGAGTCCGAACATGAAACTTTGAACATTTGTGAAAAAATATCTTCCCCCATAGTTTCTTTTGCTCATAATTAACAGGTTTTGTTACCCCTTTTCTCAACAAAAATATCCCCAGAATCTCAGTTTTCCAACGGTAGAAGAAAAACTATTTTTCCACATGAAATGTTTTGAAGAAAATGACGTTTGAATACTGAAAAACGGGGTCTACGTTATGAAACTGACGGTATTCGCCCGAAATCGGCTTGCTACAAAACATGGGTAGAGCACTGAATTTTAGGTATCTTTTTTCACTGAATCGAATGGTGACTCTTTCAAGCCTCCTCACTTAACACATAAGGAATCGATCACCAGTAAAAATTTCAATTAATAAGATACTGTTCGCTAAGAACTCGAGGGGTCTGTTATTCACCCCTTCTGAACATGGTAAAGGGCTTAGAAATCTCCATTCTATGGAGTAAAGAGCCCCAGAGAGTCACCAATCGATTCAGCGAAGAAAGACACATGCTATTTGATTTGAAGACCCTAGTTTGTGGATTTCGTTCCTAATAGATCGAATGTTCTTAAATATAAATGGAGCCCTCTTTATGGCATCTTGAGTGGACAGGACAAGATGTGAAGGTGCCGAGTTTAGATAATGTACGATATAGATTGATCAGGGATTTGCGAAGAAGGGTTATCTAATGCAGAAATAATGAACCTCCGAATAATAATTTGCAGCGTTCCATCATCGTTGATAACAATCAAAAATTTAATATTACAAAGAAAAGCACTCATAGAATTTGTACGAAGTACAACCCGTTGGGGAAAGAATGAGAAACCTCGCAGCAAGTGCTGTTCGGAACAACTCGGTCCTAAAGACTCACGTGTTGCCATTTGATTTGTTCGGCCTCTTCGGAGTTGACTAAGGGCACAGCGTGGGGCAGATGGGCGCCGTGCCCTACGACGTCCAAGTCACTGAGTGAATGCAAGTGCGTCTCCTTCATCGGCCAGGGCTCCAGCACGTCCTCCAGCTCCTCCCTCAGCTTGTACGTCGTGCACTCGATCAGGCGATTCATTTTCTAACTTTATCCTAGCTTTATTCAATTTTGTCAATGGTGCGCGTCAGCGAAATCATTTAAGACCACTAGCCACGAATTTCACTTGTAAGAATTGATTCTGTAAACTATTCTTGTTGACAACGCTCATTGCCAAGGTTAAGTAAAAACGTAATTTATTACCGAGGTACTTGACAATAGTGATACAGACTGTCCAGCGCTTCTCATGATTTTGATCTGTTTGGTATGTCGGCAGGTTCTTCAGCTCTTGAATTCGTGGCGTTGAGATTGACTGGTGAGTGTGTTGTGAATGACTTGTCTCTAATCAGTTTCCCATGATCCCGATCCCTGCCCATCCTCAATCACCCATAATGATTGGACCTCACTACGGTGGGGTTGAGGATAAAGTGACAGTTTCAGGGTCCCATTTCCGGTAACGGGCCTGCCTCCGATCTGGCTTGTGGTGGTTCGCTGGTGAATTTCATACACAAAACCGGTACCACGGACGGATGGAGCCCCAGACAACCGACGAAAAGCTCCGACAAAGCATCATCTGCCTACCCCCCGAAAGCGTTTGGCTTCGTGGTGTTAGTGGTTGATTACCCAGGCTGGAAGGCTAAGCTTGAAAGCTGCGGGGTAGGCACTCTTCTGGTAGTCTCGTTTTCCAAAATAGTGTGGCATGCGAGTTATGCGGCTCGCCGATAACTCGGGCACCAACCTGCTTAGTTGGTAGGATGCTGCTAGAACAATCGACTTCACCTGTAGTGCCCAGCGCAAACATGCACTCTCGCATTCAGTGCATTATACCCTTGACTGTGGGTATAATAGTCTCCGCCGGTGTTCTACAGGGATTTTCCTTTTTGCTTGCAAGGAGGGAGGGAGGAAGCAACACAGTGTGCTGGGACACTCCCTTGTATACCGACCCTGTGATTCGTGAATTCCAGATGAGAACATATTCAAAATGTCCCGATCCTTGTTACCATTTTTTATATTTGAACGATTCATTGTTACCATTTGAAGTTTTTGTTGGGTATCTATTCCGTCTCGTTTCTACTGTTAATTTTATTTATATTTTATAGTTAATGCTGTTCATCATTGAAGTTTTCTATTACTACCATAAAATTATTAATACTTTGTTACTGGGCTATGGCCGTGTTGGTTTCGGAACACCATTGAATACCCTCAAATTGGTAAAAGAAGTTTTTCTACCATAAGTTTACGGCTATTCTAATTCTCCAAAATACAGAGCACGAGCTTAAGTATATTCATTTATTTTGGTCCAACAGTTTCTGTTCTTGTGCCCTTCGATCGCATTCTGGTATCGGCTTGTAAATCAGCCTCGCTTGATTCGTGGTCAGGTTAGTTGGAACATGCTTTGGGAAATCTTTTCTGAGGAGGTGAGTTACATCCTCAGGGTACTCGAGAAAATTACGTTGATGACCAGTGTATCTGTTTGAAACAAGAAACTGGTAGGTTTATTGCCTTTTAATGAAATACATTTCACTAACATTCAATAATATTGAATAGAAGTCTTTCAGATACGCGATGATAGGTTCATAGCTTGTTCGTATCTGTAACTTGTATGTGTGAATCATTGAATGATTTCTGTACTATCGCCTTTTCTATACTAATTTCAAAGTTTGTGTAGTAACGCAATATTCAATTGATACTTTATAAATGTTAGGTTTGTTCATTGCCTTGTTGCGCTAAACCGCTCAATTTCTAAAAATGGTATCGAAATTGGATGAAAACTGTGGAAATTGTGTTTGTTACAAGGTATTGAAGTTAGTGCATACACGCCAGCTACTAATGAGTCGATCATGATAACCGAATCGTCTTTTTCCAACTAGCTTCCAAATTTTAATGAGGTCGGACAACTAGTCCTTGATGGACTTTACGTTTTCGCATGCAAAGACTGACTCATCCGCCCATTCACTGAAAATTCCACTGAATTTTTATGTAAATTGTAAAAGTTCTGCTTCTTACAAAGATATCTTACAGACTCTCAGCATATTTATCTGGCTTTCATTCTATTAATTTTGATTTTCTTTATATCAAAGACTGTAGACCTTCCTGGTCTTAATGGTAGGAATAAGGGATACATTATATGACCAACCGAACCCGCTATTGTAGTTGGTCGTGACGCTGAAAGAATGTAATTTATAAAATGAATGGATGTTAGGTTTTAAAGAGACAGCAAATGTAACACTCTTTCCAACGGTATCCTCTGATTTGAATTTGGCAAGTAAAGTGACCCGTGGAGATGCGAGGTATCTGAGAGATACTAGGGTTTGAAACTGCAAATACTGCCCAACTTCCTCAGAAATGCGGGCAAGGAGAGCTCTTGTCAGATTCTAGCCTCCCAATACCTTCTAAGCGTTTGAAACTGTAAATACTGCCCAACTTCTTCGGAAATGAGGCCCAGGTGAGCCCTTGTCAGAAACTACCCTCCTAATACCTTCTAAGGGCTTGAAACTGAAAATACTGCACAACTTAACCCGCAGAGATGCGGGGTATCTGAGAGATACGTCCTCCGTTTTTCCGCTCGTTTCGGGGAGCATTTCCGCGTAAAAGGGCGGTATTCCGTCTCCAACTTCTTGGAAATGAGGGCGAGGAGAGCTCTTGCCAGATTCTACCCTCCTAATACCTCCAAAGCGTTTGAAACTGAAAATACTGCACAACATCCCTCGAAATGAGGGTGAGGAGCGCTCTTGTCAGATTATAGCCTCCTAATACCTCCTAAGCGTTTGAAACTGAAAATACTGCACAACTTCCCTCGAAATGAGGGTGAGGAGCGCTCTTGTCAGATTCTAGCCTCCTAATACCTTCTAAGGGTTCGAAACTGAAAATACTGCACAACTTAATCAGAAATGAGGGCGAGGAAGGTCCTGTCAGATTCTAGCCTCCTCTAGGGTGTATATACCTCTAATCAATAACATCTTGGTCACATGCTATATTTTCTGCTCTTTTTCATTTATTACACCTTGTAATGGTAACTCCAAGGGTTAAGGCACCTATGACAATTTTTTTAAAGTGAAGTCGAAAACTCAAAAAATTTAAGTGTAAAAAAAGTGGCACTTCAACCAGACTACTGCACCATTACTGCAAATTATTTTATTTCACAAAGGTTTATTATTTTTATTAATTTTATTTAACTTATTAAGCCAAAAGCACAAGGAGGCACTTTTGGCCAGGAATAAGATCTAGACAAATGGGGAGAGAGATCGGACACGCTTAGACCCTGTATACAGTATACTATACCAACATAGTCTACTCAATATTATAGGACTCACGAATGAATATGCAGAATAATTCGTAACGAACAGGTATGAATAGCAAATATTACCCGAAGCAGAAGGACCCATCATACTGCGGGGACAACTCGCCGGTCTGTATATGTGGGTACATCTTTTCTGGGTAGCCGGGGAAAGGGTTGGCCATCCTACGCTTCTCGACCACGTGTTTGCGAGCTTCATCGGGCAAAGTCCTCGACTGGACGGTTCCCCAAGCTGTGCAACATTTGTTTGGGAGCCCGAAACCGTAGTAGGCCAAGTTCGGCTTGTTGGCATTCAACACCTACGGGTAGTACAATCTGAACTAATGTCAAAGTGAATTATTATAGTTGAATAAGGTAGAGAAGGTACATACATACCTACGTAAAAATTCCACTGTTCATTTTGGACTGGGAACTTAACTGGTGAATCCAAGAAAAACCAAAAACGTAAAACAATCAAAATTCAAAAACGCTTCAAATTATTTCATAAAGGTTTATTATATTTTTAAAAGCCTCCCAACTTATCTTGAGCAAGAAAAAATATAAAAAAATTGGTAAACTTAAAAAATTGAAAAAACTTAAATTTAATTGTCTAAGTCAGATGTACTTGAAGTGGTCTGGGACCCATCATAATCGATTCGGCATCCAAAATTACTTTTTAAATTATTGCTCCTGTAATTGTGAGGTTTGGGGGTCGCATATAGGTTCAGACATTGCCACTATTTGCTATGGCGAATTTTTACGGATCTTGAACCTATCCCATTCGATTTTGAGTCGAAAATTACTGGAAAATTACATTTCACTGGCCTGCATCAATAAAAACCCTGAAAAACCAAGTTTTTGGGATGTTTTTGACAAGGATATAAAGCAACTATGTGCGAAAAAAAAAATTTTTTTCTTAACTTAAATTATTCGTCCTTTTGAACGTACGGCTCCGCATGCGATCAGATTTGGAATCTACGCACCTTGAAACATTACATGACAAAATTTGTTGGTGGAAGGGGTGTTATAAAAAAAGGTTTTTTATAAGGTTACAAAGGTTTATTACTGAAAATGATAAATAAAAAAATGCAAATTATTTCACAACGGACCACCAGAATTAGGCTGTTCTGCCAGACGATGCTTACGCTACCTTCAGCTGTGTGCACTCGGAAAAAGTTATTTGGAAAACAATGCATACATTACAGGGACGTCAAATCTCCAATTTATATAAGATTTCAGTAAAACAGCGAACGGATCATGATTTTCCTGAATGTACCAAATTATAATCAGCCAACATAAACACCGTGTTAAATTAGTGTTACCTCCTCCTCTCTCATGACGGCCGTGAGAGATTAACTTCGTAAATGAAGGCACATGACGAAAGAACAACCAAAAATAATGGAAACGTTGAGAAAAAAACTGTCTCCGTGCATTTATGGGTTTGGAGTAATGTTTCGTTAATTAGGCTTTGCAATCAAGCATTTTTTCCCAACTTTTTTGTTTTTTTTTAGAAAACTGAACCTCAGATTTGTGTTTTGGCATTTCAAGTGGGGATGTCCCACCACACTTTCCTTAACCCCGACAATACGTAGTCCCAATCGTACATGAATCTTTGCCTATGTAACCTAGCTTCTGGGAGACTTCCTAAAAGCTAGTCTAGTCTTTCAACCCCCTCTGAAATGCCTTGACAAAATAATGTAACTTTCGAACTTGAGGTTTGAATACCAGAAGCATCTGATCATCGAGGCGCCCAAACGGATTTTTCGAAACCGCCTGGCTAATGGTGGAGCAAGTTATAGTCTTCGAGTAGTCTTCGTAGGTTGTCCTGTACGTTTTAGACAGAAAAAATGCCTTTTCTTCTGGCGTGAGATTATTCATATCGACATTTCCTGTGGTTGATTGAGTTAGTCCAGATGTCCGCTTCGGTGAAGGCTCTTTAAGAAATTCTTCTTGAAATGTTCTTCGACAAAGCAAATAAATCAAGAATCAGGACTGACGCACAATAGATAGGAAGTATTCATACAGAAAATTGCTAATGGTTCGCCCATACTCGCGAGCTATAGAAAGAAGTATCAACTGATCAAAAAGGAGTGGGAACAGATATTTTTGGGCTGAGCTGGTTTGGTGGTCGGGTTTTTATCATTTTTACTTACGTAAAAAAAGGAGCTAACCTCAAATAAATAACATTTCTCAATATTAATTCCCTTACATCTTACAGCTTTGTACTTACAACATATTCGCATGTCCCACAATCTTCAGGTGCTCTGTGCAATATAATTTTCTATAGGAAGCAGTGGCGAGGCGTGACATTTTTGCTACAAGAGGGGGGCCCCCGAAAATTTTGAAAAATTACCTGTCAAAAACGCTAATCTAAGGTGTTTTTGACGTATGAAATTCACAAACCCCTCCTTAAGGTTGAAAATCTACGGTAACCCTGTTGTTGTGACTTTAAACCGAAATTCCATGGACGCCACTGAGAAGTCACAAGAGCTCCCAAAGGTTGCCGGAATCGCTCGAAGTTGCGTGTTTGAGCACGAGTCTTAAAGCGATTTGATTGGTCAATGTTTTGGAGAGAGTAAGATGAGGGGGTCCTCTGCGGATGGTTGGGGGGGGGTTGTATGAGATACGCAGAATGACAGCGCTTCCACACAAGCGATAATGTCGCTGATGAGGCGATAATTGAGCCAACTGCGAGCATGAGCATTTTTTTATAGAGAGGAAATTGTATATTTAACCTTAGTATTAACTAATTCTTTAAATTTATTAAATCGTCTGGTCATCGACGAATCCAGAGATGACCACAGGCTTTGCCACTGATAGGAAGGGAGTTTGGAGGTGAGAGTTTAAAAAATGCAGTCCTTAGTTTAAAACAAAACCACTTTATTTTAGCTAGCGCTTTCTCTCATACGGCGTTTTCCAGCACTCTTATATTGTTATTGTTACAGGTAGATTTACAGGTTGAGATCATCAACTGCACAGCTTCCTTGCGAACTGATTCCTTCCAGATTATTCAGAGAGGATACTGTGTATCTGAAGAGTATAATGTGATTTTGGTAGAAAGACCTATTTTGGAAAGAATCCGTAGGCATCTATTCATAAGAATGGAGATTCTTGGTACCTTCAAGTAATTACATGTAAATCTTTTTACTTCATTCTCATCTCATCTGAACTCCCAAGTCACCCCTTTTTCTTCCAAAGATATATGTGTTAGATAATTGCATAACTACCAGCGTATTCGATCAAAAACGATAAACAGTAACTAATAGAATTTTAACAATGTCGTTCGAAGAGCCAAAATATTGTCTTACAAGTTTCAAAACGAAAGGTTTGATAAAATGTCTTAATGCTGTCACAGGTGCTTTAATTTATTCCACCATTGATGAATAGATGGATGCCTGTAATTCTACATTAGCTACGTTTGCCCTACATTCCATAATGTCACTCTGTTGGGTGTTTGAGTCCCTACCACTTTAGTAGATAGGCTTACGCCTAGGTTAAGCTGCTATATCTCCAGCTATATTACTTAGTAATAATAGGCTAATAGTAGAAATCAACCCCATTTTATAACTCGTTGATGTTAGTGTTTCTGGATCCATTTAACACCTACCTATGAGACCACCACCAAGGGTTTTTGTCACCTTTCTGTAGAGATTATTGCAATTTGTAATGCAGGTATCTAGCCAACGTCCGTCCACAATTTCAAAAGCACACGCTATATAACAACCAAACTAAATATAGATGAGAAGAAAACTGCTCATTACAAAGTACCCTATAACTTTTTTGATACGAGAGCGATATGTTACTCAAACAGTATATGGCTTTTGACAATGCAGCTACTTTGCAATTTTATGTATTGGGCACATTGGTCACAATAAGTAGTTACCACATAGAACAATAGCACTTAGACCATCCGGCCTCTCTTGCCTCCTTTTAGAAGTAGGGTAGGAACTAACTTGATTTCACTGGTTTTGGTTTCTGGTTGTAGCGTTTTCTTTCCCAGTGTCGGAGGGAGATATTCAACCAAACTGGCCTCATTAGACACATATGGCTTACTTGGCGAAATATCATGAGGCACGTAGCTGTGAACGTAAGTAGTGGATTCAGGAAAAAGATGGTCTGACATTTCTAGATGAGTTCCAACGGAATACTGCTAATACAGTCGAGCCACTGAAATGGTGCTTCTTGCCGTCTCCAAAACACTCTCAACTTGCAACTTCATGTATAAACTGTTTACTCGCTTGACATTCAGGAGCTCGTTTGTCCCCGCACCATTGTCGCCAAGTCAATTTTATACGGAGGCCATCTTATTAAGGTATTATGCAGAGATCAACAATTTTTAGTACGGTTTCATCACATCCGATGTATTTAACGATTAATAAAAGGATTCATGTAGGATATCGTTTATTTCTGAGATGCAAGCATCCAGACCACCAAACCAAATAGAACACTGACCTCCTTATGAGCAGCGGCCTCCGTATAATACCCGAGCCAACTGCCATTGCGCATGCCGCAATTGTGTGGACCAACCTTCGAGTAACTCTTTCAAAAGAAAATGATCTTTCAACTACCTACTACGGGAAAAGTATAAGGTTAATTTGCAACGGTAGATTTTTTGGAATGTCAAATCAGTTCATATTGCTGCTTTTAAAGAGTATGAAAGCGCCCATTCAGAGTTACGTATGAATTATTCAATATACCATCATTATCTCTATTGCCGTCCATTTCCTAATGCTGGTAGTGTCGTAAACAAAAAATTAAATTAAAGAAATGAGGTTCAGTCGGAAAGTTTGGATACCTACATCTCAATTATATGTATTATAATAAGATTAAGTGCCATATACTTTCCAGTTTTGATTTGAATGAGAGCAATCCCCCCCTTTTTTATTTTCCCTGAAATCGAGTATTTTGTCCAAAACGGTAATTCCTCCACATTTTTTTTTTTCTAAAACTAAATTAAAATCAATGTAATAATATAGTAGAATATTATTTAGAAAAAGTTATTTTTATGTTGCACAATCTGGTAGGTGACATTTTCTGTGTGCACAAGGGTCAAATTCAAAATTTTCAACATGAACATATTGAGTAAAATTTCGAAAATCCTCTTACGTAGTCTCTCTGCATGAATAGATCCCTCTCCCCCTTCTCTCTTCATATCATTAAAATGCATTTCGCTTTCGCTCCCAATGTCAACAGATATGCCTTGAGATTTAGTGGACTAGCTGGGAACGTTTTCTTATATCCCTGAATATAGGTGGTTATCTTCAAGAAATGAGCAAATTCTTCACTAATCAAGGCTTAACGCCATCTACTGGCGCAGTTCACCAGCGATCACTTAAAGTTTGCCACCGAATTCAACAGCGGAAGGGGGTGAGGAAAACCCGCGGGCCACTAAATAAAACAGGGCTTTACTCTAGATTAGCTGGTGTTCGGCGAGTCAATCATGAATTTCCACCGACATTTTTTAAGTAAAATGCACAGCTTAGCTGCTCCTACTTGTTCCATCTGCGAGAGACCTTATAATGATATCGCGATGGTGGATAAAGAAGAAGTTGAGCTTCCGGCATTCCGCCAGCTCACTGTTACTTAAGAGCAGTGGTGAAGCCTGAGGTCATCTCTGGATTCGGCGGTGACCAGACGATTTAATAAATTAGTTAAATATGTAATTTCCTCTTTATAAAAAAGAAATGTTCATGCTCGCAGTTGGCGCAATTACTCCCTTGAAAACATCGACCAATCAAATCGCTTTAAGGCTCGAGCTGAAACACGCAACTTCGAGCGAGTCCGGCAACCTTTGGGAGCCTTGTGACATTTCGGTTCAGTCGACAGGGTTACCGTAGCAAGCGATTTTCAACCTTAAGGCGGGGTTTGTAGACATCAAAGTGGTTTGTGGTGCGTGGTACAAAAAGTGTCATTCGAAGCTGTATTTGCACTGACTTCAACAATAAAAAATGTGAATTTCATACGTCAAAAAAACCTCAGATTGGCGTTTTTGACTGGCAATTTTTCAAAATTTCACATGGGCGGACCACCAGAGCCCCCTCCCCTTCTTGGGGGGGGGGGGATATCCTACTTTTGGTTACTAATCGCCGCCACTGCCGATGACCTACCAAAAATGTCACGCCTCGCCACTGCTTAAGAGCGTGAAATGCCTGAAGTTGAGAAACAGTAATTAACTCTACAGTAACCTGAAGGAATAATGGCAGTTATTCCTTATCACCAATCTCGAGCTAACAAATGTGTTTTGCAGATGTTGATTGATGCCCCTCAATTTGCACCTTCAATAAAATCATAAACCATAAAACGTATATAACAGTATGTACTATTATTATAAAACAAAACTTTCAAAACGTCAAAGCATTCACACCTTTCTTTACAGTTAATGTGTTCATAACTGTAGAATATGCATACCTACATGCTTACACATTTATCTGCACCATTACGCATTAAATATAATATATATTGTTATTTGTGATGATGTAAACGTTTCCTCGTTGAGCCACCTTTAAAATTTTGTTTTTCTTCATAGTCATCCATTTTTGTAGTGCTTGCATGGCTAGACAGTTGATCACGGAAAAAAACGTTACGTTCCTGCATGAAGTTTAGGAAAACCTGTCCACTTCGGTTTCTTATAGTTTTGAAATTCTCGTGAAACTAATTCAACTTGTGAAAGAACAAAATAAATGTTATAGTTTTTGTTCCTAAGCCTCAGATTTCTATTTAGAAGTCGGAAATATTTCCAAGAACCAAATATCAAAACTCTTCGAAGTCCTACTCTCGGGAAACAAACTGTGTGGTCAGAACGATAATGAAATTTCTCTGCGTATTGTTCATATTAGGATTCAAACCATTTTTGCACTATTGAATGCAAATTTGTTCTTTCATTTGTTTTTAAATACATGGAAGGAGAATTGACTCTCTTCATATAACATTAGAGTACACTTACGAAGAAAATCAAAATTAATTACCAGGATAAAAGTGAAAAATACACCTACTTAAAACAAACTTTATTTTGTAAAAACCTTCACGAGATGAAATTATGGAAGAAGATCACGGTCTCACTATAGAAGAAGATTTGTTTAGCGTTTGACCAGATGCACTCTCTACGGCTCTTCTTTTCTTCATCCTTCGTCTTTTATAAGTTTTTACATCGCCCGACTTCTGAATACAATGGCATGCTCTGCACATACGAAAAAGGTAGATCATGTATAGTAATATTCTACTGAAATCTACATTACCGTAATACCGCCTACTAGTGAATCGTGTATCTCCATGCAATGAGGTAGGATCAGGTGGGAAAAGAGGAACTGCTTTGAAAAATCTGATGAAGTTTTTATCTCTTATCGAACTTTTTATCTCAATGGTTTTGGTGTTACTGCGTACGAAGACATCTTCAAGTGGATTTTGATTCATTTCTAATAATGAACCTTTGAAATCGATCAAGAAAAACAAATTTTCAACTCCCCTCAAAATGTGTTGTTTTACGTTTCAGTATGCTTAGAAAAAAATCGGATCATTTAGAAAACCCTTTCTCCAAAAGTACCGAACCAAAGTTAATGGAACCCGGATTTAAGTCACTAATGAGTTTTAATTTATACTCCGTTCTACTCATCAGTTTCCATCAACTCTGAAAGGGGAAGTCAAAGGGCTAAAAAAAAAAATTTAAATCAGGATAAGTATCGAAAACATTCGCACACTAATGTTTGCTGTTGAGAGACATCCCTCCAATGAATCGAATGAGCCCACTCGGAGCGCTTCATGTTCGCTCTCCCCATGTGCTAGAACATTGACATCCGTGTCAATATACAGCATTATGCACTATCCACTACGCATTGTAGTGTCAAGTTTTAGTGTCTTATATTCATGAAGAAGTCATCCAATAATCTTTGTGTATCTAGAAGTCAATTACAAGGTGAGGGTACACACTGATCAGCTGATGATAAATTGAGGCTAATTTGTTTTCTAATCGACCTATGAATGTGAAGTATAAATAGAGTTATTTTTAAGACATCTAGAATACAACTATAAGGCATGCAATCGCTGAGTTTAGATGGTGGGCCACTAATGGACCATTACTTAGAAAACAGATCAGTAATTTACATAGAAGGGTATTCTCATAGTAGGGTATAGGGGGTAGAAGGGTACTGGGATAGTTGAAGAAAGAAACTTTTCCCAATAAAAACAGTTTTATACATATTGTTTTGATGTATTTAAATGTTAATTCCAACGTTACCAACCTGTATATATCCAGCTCGCCCCACAGGTGCAATCTCTTCTTAATAAATCTCCTTGCTCGTTCGCTCGACAAAGGAACGAATGGTGGCGCTTCCTCAAGTGAAGTAAGGAACGACTCGGGCACTTGCATAGACATGAACGCCACTTTCGGTTCAGTTTTACCAGTCCCACGAAATATTCTCAGACCTCTGTCAGTTCTCCACTCCGAGAAGTACACCTCGAGATCTACTTTGGCTCCAAATTGTTTCATGTAATACTGGTCTCTATACATCGTAAATACGCCAGCAACTCGCGGTAGTTTCAATATCGAGCATAATTTCAACGCTGCAGTAATCAACCCTTTCTCGATGCCTGTAGATGGGTACAGAAGGTGTAGCTTCACAGGTTCAACATTACTGTTAATCAAGATCACGTGACTTAAGGCTATGAACTAAATCCCCCATCATGTAGGTACCATTCAACTCTAATGAAGTATTAAAAACCCCCTTACTGAATTGTATATACATACACAAGTAGAATTGTATATGGATTTAGAACACAGCACACCATGCACAAGTTCGTCCGCACAGGCCATTGGTTCGCGACAGCTTGCAGATTGAATAGTAGCCCCTTTCAACGGCTGAGACGATTAATACACGCAACAGCCAAAGAGTGTTTCAGAGACTAGAAGGCGCCTGGTACATGCCCAGAGGCGGCGATTTCAAGAATCGAGAAGAGGGAACTATCGATACCCATCACACACACAACACCATTGGATAACAGGGAAATGCTGTGCAAGTGTAGAAGGCACATTGAGGACTGCTAAAATTGACGTAGAACTAACTGGCACACTATGGGTACGAATCAACTCTGTGCTGACAATGTGAACGTATATGTCCCATATACCAACAGCCCAGATACAAGGTCGTTAAGTACGTCCATGCAACTTAGGTGGTTTCAGATGCCAATTCCTTCTAAAGCTGTAATACTTGAAATGTTGAAATAGGAGTAAGTATATTATCTATAGCCTCATTTAGATTCTGTCAATCCCTCTGCCACATTGGATGCTGGGACTCCCTAGAGCAACAACAATGAGGCATCCACTCATACTACCAGTCCTTCAGCTTCCACACCATAAACCAACAGCTCAGGAGCCAAGCCGATTATACCAGGTACAAGAAGCATAATAAGTAAGGTTTGCGCACTTGGGTTTACAAAGGTACATTGACATACTAAATCTAAAGATGGTAATATCTCATTCTTTCCTTATAATAGATTTTACCTTGGTTCTGCCAAAGAACGTGAATGGCAATAGCATAAATTCTGTAGTACATCCTACAATTGTACTTCTCATGCATGTTGACGGTTTTCGTCACATAACTCAATAAATTATAAATTGACTGGAGCCGTTTGCTGTTGATAATCTGCAACGTTTAAGAAGTTTATAGTCTTATGAGCTCTAGAGTTTCAAATATTAGAAGATGAATTTTTAAGCCAACTTATTCGAGCCATATTTCAGCAGGAAGAAATTGCAGCAGTTTGATTGTTTCAACGAAATATTCTATTGGTAACAACGTGTGATAGTTGCCCCTTCCGATTTCGAAACTGCTAAGTCTGAGCATAATGAACCTTTTTAGTTTCAAGGGTATCCTCAGCCCTTGGAAGGGGAAACTACAACTTTTCATCGTCTCCTTCTTACGAACGCAATACGTACAGTTTTATAAAAATACTTTTCAGTGCACTCATCGACATCTTCAACTCGGCCAATCAATGCGCCTACAACCATTTGTTGATCATTTATAGCAATCAGACTCGTCGAACCGTCCATATAGTACATGAATTGGTGAAGATAACAATTGAGACCTTCTTCGTCATCATATAGGCGCATGGCTTTATAAAGCGGTTCAGAAGGTAGGTAATGTGCCTGGTAAAATGGGAATGAACGGTTTCAAGTTTTAAATCATCGAAAATAAAAGACGAGTTTAAAAAGTGTTCATGCCTTGAAGAGTGAATGGGACCAATTTGGAACTCCAACGAACTTTTAAGACCAATCCGAGCGAAAATCGTCAATATTTATTGGGTCTAGGGCTCCAACAGCCGATAGCAGGAATGCACGTTTTCGTTATTTTGACATGGATATATCTAATGGCTGGAGTTCATGAGTACGAAAATGTCTACTTTAAAAATGCCCCCGATTAGGCGTTCAAACATCAATTTTTACCTCTACCAGCGAACGATCTTGGTTATTGTTTCCCCCCCCCCCCCCCTAAGGGAGGAACGATTGGGTGAGGGCAAAAATTTCTTTTGAAAATACCATACACTTCAACCAAAAAGTTGTAACTCAAAAAATGTCACTTTGGCTGCATTTTTCTCTTACTCAGCTCGTTTATAACATTCTAATTGTGCGTTGGAAAGAAAGGAAATTTAACGCTTTTTTAACGCGTAGTAAATTAAGGGAGTTACTGCTATTTTACTGAATTAAGTTCGAAAACATGAAAAACATCTTAAAAGAGGTAAAAGTCAGATTTTAAGGCGGGTTCGGAAAACTAAGGGAAAATAAGTTGTATAAGCTTCCCAGATCCATCCGGTTTCCTAGTTCTTAGGTTACTAATTTGAGGAGAGCATTTGAAAGTCTAAACGTATCTTTTCGGCGCAACAACTGTAGATCTCGACAATAACACTCTAAACGTCAATTTTTACCGTCAATAACTCCATCGCTTGACCATAATCATCGGGAACCAAGTCGGAGATTTGTACCACAGGTCCGGAGCCCACAGGTAGTTCGAACCAGACGTGAGAAGGGAGACGACATTTAGCGAACACCACAGCCTCGGGACTAAGAGGTATTTTCTTCTTTTCGCTTTTGATCTTCGTGTCCAACTCTTCATCGTCGCGTATCACCTCGTCTAGCGGCTTCGGTCGCAACCTGGGAGGCAGGAGCGTCAGTTGGATGCCATCGCATTCGGCAAAGTTCGGGTACTTCCGCAAAAATGCGATATCGAACATTTCCCTAATGTAACTCCAAACTTGAGAAAGGTTGCGTCAAAAGTGTAAGAGATAGATGCAGAAGGCAAGTATATCTTAACAATTAGAGAGCTAAGTCGATGTAAATCAATGACTGATTTTCCCAAGTCTACGACAACCGGTAGGTATTTCAAACTGGCATAATCATTGTGCACATCTATGATCTGTTGAAGAAACACATAACCTCACAGAACTACTTCAAACTGGAACATCATCAACTTTCTAACTAATTGAGAACATATCTAAAGCTATGTGAACAATGTTTATAGGTGTTGATTTTCATACACGTCACAGGGTTAACAGTCTTGGATACAATAAAATGACACTCAGGTGATGCCAGAACACATCATAACAATGCGTAGGCACCTTATTTGTGCTTAATAATTTTTCATTAATGATTTATCTCATACAAAATCTTAATGAATATTAACTTCACAAGTAGAGTGATGTTTTCCTCCCGGCTGCCTACGTCTTTACAGGTATACCTGTCGTTATATTTAGATGCTAAACTACTTATTCGTGAATAGACAAGACCAGATTAGCTCGAAATGATATAAAACGAATCAAAAGTATGCTATAACCTACAAATCTTTTGAATAGTAGCTTAGATAACATGGTACGTAAGTGAAGACTGTATGTTTGTCCATAATTAGATCACTTGAGTATATAAGTACTGTGACGATTCCCTGTATGAGCGATAATAGGAAAATGTCACTTAGTTCAGCGCATTGGGCGTGCGTCACCAGTACAACAAACTTGAGCATCAGACTTCACTCCATTATGCGTACCTATCGAACTGCATGAAAACAAACAAATGATTGAAGGGCACGTCAGAGCTGGAGGGAGCCAAGAAGTTGAAGTGAGCTGGTTCGTGTTTACATCCACCCTTAACATCTAACCAATACGGAAACGTTTTTCCACCAATCGTACCCTATCCCAAAACATTTGGAACCTGCAGTTGATAGTGAAAGAGATCGGATGAAGAAGTTAGGAGTGATAGACACGGTTGGCCTATTATAATTTGCAGTGTAAGAACCCATCCTATGCCTTGTCTTTCAGATTATCATATCCTCAAAATTGTACATGCAGTTGCATGAGCTGATGAACCTCTGAAGCGGGTGTATGGCCCATACTTGTGCTCGGCAGAAGACGGTTACATCAGTGTTGTCGTCGATATAAAGAACATTCCTAGCGACTGGAAAGATGAAAGCACAGTGAAGAGCGGCCTCATACTGGCCAAAATAACGATCCCTAAGTTAGCTGAACCTACGATTGGTTAATGTACCAAAAGACGATCCCCATCAGAGGAATAAATATGGCTGAAAAGGTTGTTTTCATTTGAGAACAAATCATGTCTATGTATTGAAGATCTTTCTCATTTACCGCATAGTGGTTGACTACAAGAACAATTTAAAAAAGGCTATCTACCAGTTAGGAGTTCAAACTAATTTCCACTATGATGATTGGGATGGTTGCTAACTAAGACAAAGCAGTGCTGTTACTAATTTATCGAACCCGTCGGAGTTTCTATCGTTTATAAAAAATGAATACACGGCAATTTGTACGAGATAACATTTTTAATAAACACAATAAAAAATAATACTTAAGGAGGGGTAGGTCATTATTGCTGCATGTTCATTCCTGGCTGGGGTTGTTGTTGAGGCATTCCTCGAGGCATGTTCTGTGTGTGTCTAGACTTCAGCCTTTCCAGTTCATTCACTCTACTTCGTGCATGTTCCAAACGGTGCCACGCCATCTGAAGGACTTTTTGAGAAGCGTAGCCACTGCCTTCATGAGGCTGGCCTGTAAACAGAAAATGTAAAGTTGACAACTAGCAGCACCTAAGAAACTATGGAATTTGAATAAGTAACTCAAATCTATCTTAAATGTAGGTATTTCAACGGCTAAACGACATAACTGAGCACTAGGAAGGGTTCCAGAAAAGGATGTTAACGTCTCACCACCGCTCAAGGCCCAATATTACTCGCTGCAACAAGTTGCAGGCCTGGATAGAATTCACCAGCAAACAAAGACGCTGTACACCAGTCTCTAGTTCACTGACAACACAGTTTATTGCCAACGAAAGAGATTGTCGTGCTCTATCGAGGTTTGCACTCAATATAGACTGCACTCTGTATAGTTGTGGTATGAGTGTTTCGAGTGCATCCTAGCGGGATTTCGTCCAACCACAATTTTCGGAGCACTGGGAGGACATCACACAGATTAGGATCTGTATAGTTGTCATACAATTTTTGTAGGTAGGGAATAGAAAACGCGCTGGTATCGGGTGGGACGAGTCATTATCAAAGTCAGCAAGGCGTTAGAGGCACATATGCGGGTAACAAGAAGGATTCATCGTAATAAGAACAATAGCTCAACTTAAAATTTAAACTTGAAGATGGGAATAGTGCAAATGAGTACTAACATCTTAATAGCTATCACACACCTTTATAGAGTTATGAATAACTCTATGAATATCATTCCATCTGAATAAACAGTTGTTTCTGTGCATTTAAGGATTATTTCCTTTCCACCTGGTTTTATGTCATTTACAAGAAGGAGCAAGCCTATTATTTAACTAGGTCATGAGATTTGCAAACAAAAGTGATTCCATTCTTTTAAATCGTTGAGCATACTTTACAGCACTATTCAAGTCTGTAGAGAATAAACAGCCTCGCGTTTGCTGTGATTTGATTTCTTCTAAAGCGAGATGCCATTTTTGTGGTAGGAGGAACTTACCTGTCGATACTTGGGTCAAATAATTTATTTGCTCAGTGAGTTTGGATTCCACCTGTCCTAACGTCTTCAGGAACAGGTGAGTTTGGCTTTCGGCTTGTTTCAGGCTGGACTTCTCTTTGCTCAGTTCCAGTAAAGCTGTTCCTGAAAGATAAATTCTATGTAAGAAACAATAAATGTTCTGACATCACCATCACCAAACAGCAGCCCTAAGTAAGCTATGGTTGTTATAATGTTCGCACAATTTGTCAGAACACATAAAACCTATATTTTCAATCACCAACCGTACATTCTTGACTACCATTTTAAACAAATGTTATTCTTTATAAAGTTGCTCATGTAAGAGAGTGTGCACTCACTCAAAATCGACCAACCTATGGGGTACTCCAATCCCAGTAATGGAACCCAAGGGTCAACGAATCCTAGCAGATCATGATCGAAGCATCAGGGCTAATGCCAGATATTCAAAATCATGACCAACACTACGATTGAATCATTAATATCGGGAATAACAATTTCACAGAGACAGACTGAGTTAGGGACGATTACTGAGAATGATTGATGGTGAAGAAGTGAATCAAGAAAATGTGTGACAATTTAGCAACCTATTGTTTTCGTATACACGCTTTCTTTTTCAACCAATACAAAACAAGATCAGCCAAATAGTCTCGGAACTCTAACTCCACAAAATTCGGGTGTCATATAGCCCTCTCGTAACTCTAAATTATTGAGAAAACACCCATAATTGATTTTTACCGAGCATTGAATTTCCCCAAACTAAGAAATCAACAGAAAACTTGAGATTATCCAGTTTCATCAAACTTGCCTTAAGCAGTACCTAACGGCAAATGAAAGCTATTTCAAAAATTAGCGTCGCAAGCACGAAAACAATTCTGATAGTACAACAAAAGTAGAAAGATGATGTCTTTATTGAAACAAATGTTAACCCACACTTACGGCATGCATTTGAATTATACATGATCAGGCTCTGACAGTTGAAGGGAACGTAAATCAGGTTTCCCTCTATTCGCTATTGAGGCATATTGTTCCTGTCCCCTAACTAGGGCATGCTGATCTGAGGACCCTCCTTGTACAAAAGGAGATCTGCCGTGGACTATGCACAATGCATATGTGTGAGATGGATAGAACCCTCTGTTCTATTCTTGGAACTGTTACTCCTGAGCATAAACCTGACGCCTTTAAGGCTTCAGGGAAATCCTCTGGATACTCAGCTCTTGAAATGGCAACTATCCACCCCATCACCTCCTTGTTACACGCGTGAGGGAAGTCTTAGCAAGCTCTGGGTATGACAAGAACAAAGCTATAATCTCAAGCAAGAATGATTGTCCCATAATATTGTCAACAGCCTCTGTATACTCCAAGGGTAGATATTTCCTACTAGTTCAAGCATATCTGTTTATGCAAAGAAAAAATACATACCAGCACTATGCAAGCACGTTACTATGTCCTTTTCTATAGAATCCAGAATTTGAATTTTTTCCATTGGCGCAGTCATGATGAATAACTTTTTTCCTGCAAAAAAATATGATTATTGTACACGTAATCTTAATATACTACCAATACCTAATATACTATCAAACTTTTGAAACAATAGTAGGTCCCAGGATCCGTATTCAATATTAAATTATCTTGAATCACAACCAAATTATGCACAAGCTATATAGCGACTCTATTAATCAGGTTTTCGACAATCATGGTTTTACCAGAATTAGGGAGACCTCACTAACACAAATGACTTTTTTGGTGGTAATGGAAGTAGTAACCCGGTAACAACAGAATCTATTAGCTGCTAAAACCTAAGGCTCATAGAATGACTAATCCAAAGGCCATGCAAGGACCATCATAAAAAGCTTGCATAAATTTGTAATACCCTCCTGTGCTCAAATTCCCTAACAAAAGAACATTGTTGACCAAGAGCCCAGTGATATGCTTGAAACTGAAAAGGAAGCTAGGGATGTTTCATAGTAGTCAATAACCACATAGTCCTTAGATTTATATTTTAAACAATTTCCAACAGATTTGAGGAATCTAACATAGCAACCCAAGTCAAAAGGAAAGGAAAACGTTCAAAATTAAGAGATAACCAGTGAGATGACAACAATTTACCTTATATTAACCTTTTGAAGAGCGAATTCTTTTTAACGGAATCTCCTACACTACCAAACTATTAGACGTCAAAATTCACCAAAATTATTAACAAGCACACAGCTTTGAACACAATTAATTAATTCGATCTATATTATTCTTGGTGAAGTGTGGTCATTTCTTACTAACAATATTTTGAAATGGGTAGGCAGTGTTGCCACTTTTTTTCGATTTTCCGCATATCAGCAGATTGAGGAAGGTTTCCGCTGATCGCTCTCCATAAACCTCTAGAAAATTCTGTTCATTTTTTCTGAGAAATTGTCAGAAAGCGTTTACATCGAGCTATTATATCAACAACAAAAACATTCGTTTTGCAAATGGGTATATTTTATCAATTTCTTCAAAAACCAATGTATTCTGTGGACTGTTTCTTTTGGTGTCTGTTTACATTTGTTGAGGTATCCATAGAACACAAAATTGCATATTCTTTGTGGGTACCTTTCTCATTACTCCTTGAACAGGGGGTAGCAGATGTAGTTACTTTTTTAAAACGAAATTATCATTTCACGTTGTTGTATGTACAATACCGAGTATAGCGCTACTATAGAAATTCAAGAAAACCGCTCATCACAATTACATGAATCTTTTCGCCCCTATAGCCATTTTGATACCTCGCTCCATATTCGATTGAAGCGTTCATACAGGCCCTGTATTACAGGGAAACCACTATAGGTACATCAGTTACGTTTTGTTCTTCATCCATGCTTGTACCAACTACAAGTGCGGTACAGAAGAACAGCTGCAACAAACGTCTCATGGATGCTTGAATCCGAAAGCGCTTTTTTTGTTTTCCTTTCCTGCTTTTGTCACCACTCGTCTATTCCGTATTTCTGTTACAAAGCGGTTGTTTTGGTCATTCGTTTGGGCCAGTAGTTGGCTGAACAATACGACAACCTACCTGTAATGTTTTGTTTGTTTAGGAGTGTTTTCATATTGTAAGTTCTTTTTCTCGTGGGAAAGAAGACTTTAAAATGTCGTCCAAAAAGCTGCTCAACAAACCTAAAGTGACCAAATGCTGTCCATTCTGCGAACTTCAAGTGAGTAATCATTCATGAGCTTCATTGATTATCACCGAAATTGATATTGATGGCACCTGTCAATTTTTAAACATTAAAGATGTACAATGCAGCGCATTCGCCCAAATACCACTAAATTGTGTTGCACCGGATATTTTCTTGTTTTTTATGCACAACTAGCCGTTGGCAGGGTGTTGTATAGCTCATTTTTCATCTCACAAAAACCGTTCAATGCTCCAAAAGCTCTAATTTATTACTCGCCACACCAGACCTCATGCGACACACTTCCCGCTTCGTAAACTACGTTTTGAAAACTACTGGTTCGTACCTAAGTGCGAATAATAATCAATAACAGTTGATCAATAAGCCGTATAGACAATCTCGCTCTGTTCGGAATGTTTCCTACCACGTCAAGAAGCGACTAAGTTAGTAATTAACTTGAAAAAAGGGAATTTACTGAAAGAGTGAGTGGCTGACCGTATTCTAGGCTTGAGGTCGTTGGTCTGTGTGAAGTGTGAAAGCTCCTATAGGAGGAACTCGTTGAGTAGTTTGGTCGTCACCTTACAGAAATTCTGACTATCCTTTGGCAGCATCAATTGCAATATAATTTCGAATTTACTTCGTACCATTCTACAAAGAGAAACTGTTCTGTGTTTACTAAATGCTAGAATCTATTTACAGGATAAATATGTTGGAAATGGAAATTTGGCCAGAAAAAAGTTGAACTTCATTATCATATTTTTTTGTTAAGGTTGCTGTTGCTTGCAAGGCCTGCCCTGGGTGTCAACATTCATTTTACAATGCAAAGAAATTGTCACTCGCTCAATCAGCCATCATTGAAAGCAGCGGCCGTCGCACTCAAAGGGTAAAAAGAGAGAAACCTAATTACTACGATGCTTCGGAGTTCGAAAAAAAGACCAAACGAGTAAGTCACTCATAATGTTTATGTCATAATGTAAGTCACTAATAATGTTTACGTTAGTTAATTCCACACATTATCAAGAATGATTTCTTCCATTGGCAGATGTAAGAAATTCTTAAGGAAAGATTTAATTGAAAATTAAATTTTCTTAAATCACCAAACAATTATGTGCATTATAGACAGGGCAACTGAACCTTTACACTTTCATTAATCTTGTTTTTTAATTATTGAAAATAAGATATGAAAAGTATTCTATATTTATAACTAATCTTTTGAAATGTCAAACTTTTTCTCTCGCAACACTTAAAACAGCTATCATTGCAGTTTGGTAAACCACTTGCACAAATGCTTATTGGAGGAATAAAAATGGAAATCTTGTGGTATGTAGCGGTTTATTCAGAACAGCAAGAATGGAAAACTGGAATGGATAAACTCTTCAAGATCGTCACTTTGATGAATTAGCATTAAGGGCAGAGTGACACTGTGGATATATAGTGATTTACTTTGCATGTATAGGTTGCGACTGGTAATCATCTCAGACTGAAGCTAAGATTTCCCAGGCAGGAAAAGGTCCGATTATGCTAGAAAATTCTATTTGTCTTCATTAACAAGAATAACCATGGTAATTCTGTGGAAAATTTATTAAAAGACTCACAATTTTTCGTGGGACCTATGGGTACTTCTTCCCAGCGGTATCAAACTGAGCTTACTCAGGTAAAAGTTGAATGCCTTCAGTAGAGAAAACTCTTTGGACATAACGCTGTGGACAGGCACAAAATATATTGCTAAAAAAAATGAAACAATCGTTCCATTTCCAAAGGTGCTAAAATAAAAAGAAATTGTGAATATAAAAGGTAGTACATGAGGACATAATACTTAGTAAATTTATTTGGAACCATAATGCCTAGGCTGAATGGTTGCTCCTAACGAGTGGTGTATACACCATATACATATGGTTTTTTTTTAATTCTCAAAAACTTTGAGACAACAAGTTTAAGATCTGCCAGGACAGGCGTGTTGCCATTTTCGATTAAATTCACTCTAAACGGTTATGGGGATATGTAGGTTGCGATTGCTTCGCTCGGTAATAATGACCTTGATTTTGATCAATTCCAGCGAAATCTTTTAAGAAGAGGCACCATCTATATTCGGCACTTCACTCCTTTCTTCAAAGTTATGCACCGTGAAATGCTCTAATGTGGACCAGAGTCCCCTACTGAGAACAAGTGGGAATTATGTTGTTATCAGTTAATAGCTTCTATAATAGAACTAGGTTACTTTTAAAGGCAGTGTTTTTGGTTTATGACGCGTTAAATGAAATGAAGTTCCCTTTTTGTCTCACGCCAAGAGAAGCCTGCGACCCATGTTACAGCGGTCGACTATATATTTTTTGACTTGATTTTTAATTTATTGGTTGTCGAATACTTCCACATTATTCTTCATATAGTGAAGAACATTTACCCTCCTGACAGTCTCGGTGCACTGCCTAAAATTACTGTCAAACATTCAATTCGAGTTACCACAACTCTAGGTTGCCACCAATTTTGCCGAAAAAAGGTGTATGCTTGTGCAAGATCCTCATTCCATTCACGAGTCTCAACTAAATGACGTTAACCTATTTCCCTTCACAAAGATGGTTGTCACTAAACAAACCATTTGTCCTCCTTCAATAAGTAACAAATGCATGTACAACCAAAGCTTCTAACGATAACAGATAATCCCTTTTATAAGAAGAAGGAAGAAGAGTGGTAGGGGAAGAGGACCTCAAGCAATTTATGCAAAAATATCTACAAGCAAATAACAACTGGCAATAGCGCTCGAGCTCAATAAATTACGAAAAAACACAAAGGGGACAGTTCATTTACACCCTCCTCCACGAACAACAAACAATTTCTGCTATTGTCAAGTAAATTTGTAGTTCATTATGCTATTAGTAGAATATTTTCAAAATCCAGTAAAATCAATAGTTCTCTCTTGTGTAAAAATGAAAAAAAAAAAAGTTTTTTTTTTTTTTCGAAAATTGGCCTACGTGTTCCCTTGAACGACTTGAAGTTCGAACGATTTCTCCCATATATCCAACAATAAACCCATTCAACGCCAATATCTTTTTAAAAGTCACAGTGTGACTCCTATGAAATCAGGGACCAAGACACGGTTGTTCAACCTTCTGAAAGGTAGTATATCTACTACCTAGTATATATGCTCATGCAACGAGTGGGTTTGTGAAAATCTTGATTTTGTTGAGGAAAAATGGTAGTATGTATAAGATAACCTCTCAGATTATATCGGGGACAGGTGATTAAAAGAAGTGTTTGTCCCAGATCTTACCTCTATCTAACCTAATTACATTATTTAATTAATTTTCTGTTTATAGAGATTGGATCGACGTCAAGCGGTGCCCCTAGAGGCGCCCAGAGAAAGAACTGTTGGTCGGCCAAGCACTTCAAATTTGAATAAGAAGAAGAAAAAGAAGAAAGTGGGTAAGTGTGGCTTTTCCCATTCTAATATCAGTGAATGGCGTATCATCACCAGCTCATCACTGTTTTGTATTATGTGGCTAAAAACTATTTTGTAAGTTGCCTTCCACTATTTTAGATCGTTTAGTAGGTTTAGTTTCTCCCTCTACTTGTCTTGAATCTTTGTCTGGGGAAACCTTTTCAGTTGAAGAGCAGTTTTACAAATTTACCGCTACTGATACACTCTGAAGGGTGTTGTACTGGTTGGTTCTCTGGCAAAACATACGTCTAAGATCAGACCCTGAACAAAGTTGTGTTTGCATCTGCCGCTGATGTTCCATGGAGTTGGGTGAATGATGGCATTTCTGAAGCATCTTTTCCTAGCATTTACAGTAGTCCAAGATGTAGCCCCGAATTTCACAGGCCCAGGATTTTATCTCTTGCCAGATGAATGAATCAAAAGAAATTTGGGGAAGCATTAAATGGGATATCGTTGGTGGCCATACCACTGCTTGCACTATTTTTTTCTGAAATCCGACGGCTCTTTGCGACGTCTTGTTAAGGGAGAGACTAGTTCCATGCAACAAGACATTGATTGGTAGAGACTTCAGGACTGTCGAGAAGTTACCCCAATAAGGTGAATAAGTGAAGATCTGAACTCAGTTCTACTACCTCTTGCACAAGTGAGAAAATGAGGCTAAACTCACGTGAATTCTATTCAGCAAAATTTTGGTGTCTTAGTATGAGCTTAAGTTTCCCTTGCTTGCTATTAAAAAAAACCCTAGACTTAAACGTAGTCTTTGTTTTGTTTGTACAGCCAAAGTCAAAGAAGAAGAAGAAGAGCAACCACCCGTTTTGTCCAGCGACAAACTAAGACAATGTTCCATCATTTTAGCCGAACTGAACAGGAAGTTCATGACCACGGCTGTGAGACTGTGAACCAAGTTAATTTCTACGCGAAGGAATTCCTTGGAAATTGCCACAACCTGGGAGCAGTATACATTTTTTTCGAATGGACTCATCGATATTTTCTGTGGAGTCTTGAAAAAATAATAGCTCGGAGCAAAGGTTTGTCTCATTTGCTGTTGAATTGAACATTGGTACTGCGTAATGTCAACTTCAGAATGTGTCAAAAGACTAGACATGGATGAATTTAAATCATGTTGTAGTTCTGCTACTTGTAAATAACACCTGATACGTTTAAATTGTATTCTTATTTATTACCTACCGATTTGCGATTAAGGCCACAGTTGGATACCTAGTTATATCATTGGAAGAAATATGATGCCTGCCGGATGGTTTGACGCATGACTTTCTCTCATGTTAGATTTTTGGGGTTGCAAGGGTCATTGAAATGTGTCGATAGAGAGGATTTATAATTACTAAGTAGCCACCTGGATGTACTAAGGGTAAGTCTATCTCGTTGGTTCTAGGTTCCCGTTCATTTGTTTACAATGCAGGTGACTTTTTGTCATGTGCTTGTGTAGTGCACATGTTTCAAAGTACTAACATTAATAAAAAGCAACTAGGTATCTCACTAATCTATTTGAAGTTGTTTTATGTTATTGGAATAAATGTGACAGATGGTGTGGCGCATGACTTTCTCTCATGTTTCATTCTGGGGCTTGTAAGAATCATTGAAATTTGTTCATGAGCGGCTAGTGATTGGCGCGTGTGCTCCCCAGTCAATTAACCAAAATTTTCCTTCATCCTCATTTGGCTAGTGACAGAAGACTGGATTATACTATTTAAACCAATGCCTGAAATAAACCTCCCCAGGTCAGATCTGAAGTTTAGAAGGGTGCACTTGGCCAATCAGAAACATATACTTAAAGGTCACGTATCCATTAATTAAGGAATTTTAGAGGAATTTCAGTTTGAGGCGGATCTGAGAGATTGACCAATCAGAGAGCTCAAAAAGCAAGTCAATGAGCACACCCAATGTATGCACACCACTAGGAAGGAGTCCATTTTTGTTAGCAGTGTTTTGCTGACTGTTCAATCTTATTTCTGTTTAGATTGTTTTCAAATTTATTTTTAATTTAAGTAAGTACTATATAGCATTATAATTTATCAAACTGAACTGCCAAGGCCTTGGTAAACATTGAACATGAAAATTCATGCTAATTTTTGACCAAATCCTGTCTATTGCCCGGCATGTGTATTGAAAATTATGTCAGTCGAGTTGATCTTCAAAATTTCCTAGGCGATTTTCACTATGTTCAGAGAAGTTCACATCAACATTCGTGTCGATGTCCTTTTTTCTGTCAAAGTTGCAGCTCGTACAGAGAGCGAAAGTAAAGCAATCAGTTAATCGATCGGGATGTTTCGATTCATTGAAGGGATGTCTATCAACAAAGAGCATAAACACATTTTAGGAACCCACAACTTGTATAGTCATCGGTAACACTTCTGAAGCACAGTGAATCATACAAATAACTCAAAATGAGAGTGGTGTTTGAAGACCTGGTGGGACCGAATCCTGCGCAGCAGTTCGAAAAGGCAAGACATCTGGACAACAGACTTGATAGAGTAGAGAAAAACTTCAAGAAATAGAGTAATGCAGTTTAATGGCACAAACAGTTAACATGCTAGGACACACAACAATAGACTTCAATTCATTATGAACCTTATTCAAGAGTAATGGTAGAAAATTTGCCAAGCTCATACGATCCTTACGAAGTAGAGCTTCCAAAAATAAGCAACTATTTGACTAGAAACACTAATTAGCGATCACGATTCGGATAGAAAATGAAATGGCCAATCGCACAATTAGATCATTAATTAAAAACCTGTGAATCCACAGCTAAGTGAAACTGCTACTGACTAAAACGTACAATGAAGTTGCAATTACTCAATAGGACTCTGAGAAAGTTTGTTACCATGCGCTTATCTACTAGCCATTTCATGATAGGTTTTATATTTTTCTTGGCGATGAGGAGTACCTAAAAATTGGTTCATTTTTCATTTCATTCAAAATTTTGCGACACAATTTGGTGAACTAGAATAGTAGACCAGCCAGAAGCAAGGCTAACAAACATAAATGTTAAGAAGAAAAATATCCATTACAATCTCCATAAAAAATTAGATTTTGCGCTTATTCAGATTTGTGTTACATCCCACTTTGAATTACCTTCCTTCTAGCAAGAATAATTCAAATCTCAATTATATTTCAGTGTTATATCAACAACACAAATAAACACGTCTACGCTGTTGGGCACATAACCTCCTCTAATTGGTAACATGGTTGTATAAACCATTGAAATATTTTGGATAATATTGTTACAAAGTCAAGCAAAAATGCATAGGATTGGGTTCCTAAATACGTCTTCACGTGAGTGAGTCAACTAATGTGGTTGAATTGATGTTCATTGATAACACAACCACTAGGCTGCGTAGTAGGGACTGCGACTTCAGCATACTGTTTCTTTTGCTATGTGCTACTCTTGAAAATGTTTCACCACTATCCTTCAACACCTGTCCACTCCTCATGAGTGCATCTATTTAAATCCAGCTTAAAAACTTGTCTGGACCTCACATTCCCTTCAAATCCATTATCTCAACTTGACTCACAGATTCATGCCTGAGCTTTTACAAGCCAATACTACGTCTGATTTGAACTAAATCTGACATCATCATCAAAAACTATCAAGAGTAAAAGTGGTAAAGGTTTTTGATTCGTATATCACTGACATGAGCGATTTGTTGGTACCTCTTCACGTATTCGTAGGTACAATTGATTTTTCTTGTTTTATTCTACATAATTGAATGTTGTTAACAGGTAATACAATAGGGTTGTACAAAAAATGTCACTTTACGACCCATAGGTATGGTACTCCTCATTGTCATTACATGACATGAACATTACAGACAATGTAGGTAAGAACTAACCAAGAGAGGTAAAAATTGAGAATTTGATTACAAACGAGAGCCATGATCAATTAATCAGATGAAACAATGTAAATAAGGCAGCACAAGTAACGACAAGAACAAGGTAGATTTGTTGAGTGGACAATCCATTAGAAAAACAATAAAATCAAATAAAGTCACTCGTGTCACCAGAAAATTCATTAGAATGAAAGAATTATGGTACTCAAAAGTAATAAGAAGAAATTATAAAAAATGGAATGAATTGTCCTGGCAGCTCAACACTATAAACCTTTCACAAAAACAAAACCTGTATTAAGCTAGCTATATTTCTCACGACATATTAGTAACGTTAAGGCTTAGTCAATTCCATAAAAAATACAATTAGTCCATTAAAAATTAGTGTTCTCTGATTTCACCACCCTGTTAGGCATCTAATGCTATTTTTAAAGCTATTAACTGTAATTTCTACATCGTCTAACGTCTTTCAAGTCGAAAATTAACCAGAGATTGGTTCCTTTCCCAGAGTTCAATTGAGAAATTCATACTAGATCACTATCACTGTCTATGAAGAATAATGCTACAGAGGTGTTGACCAACTTGCAGACAAGGATGAAGACAATATCAAAGGTACTTAAGTGTTATCAAAACTGACCTGGAATTCAAATATTTCTACCACTAAACAGAAAAATGACACTATGGCACAATACACTAATTGTGTACATTTTCTGGAATCATTGTTGAGAGACATGAAAAATAAAAGTTGAGAAAGTATGCTGACGAAAATGGCATGTTTCTACACAGACATACAATCAACAATTTTATACAATCTCTTTTGTGCTTTAATATAACGCTATTTCAAACAGCACATGTCAAAAATAAGATCACATGAAAAAGATTTCTGGTTTGAACTGTTGACTAAAATGGAACTACAAAACAAAAACACAGTATTTACAATGGCTTCCTTTGACTTCTTCAAGCTCCAGAAACTATTTTTTGGTGTATGACAAAATCTAAACACTGACTAGGTAAAAATTAGGTTCTTTACCACTTCAAAAGCTAAGAATTGAAATAACATCAAAACTCAAACTTGAATGTTAATGAAATATACTCGTAATTTGTACAGCGAGGGAACAATATAAAAATCATAAAACTACAAATTATAATTAACTTATTCACAAAGAAGTACCATTCAACATAAGGGATGCCCTGTCTTTGGGTCAGGTTAAGGATGAGATCCTTCATATGGCAGACTGGTTTATGGCAAGCAACCAAATTCTATAACAAAACTACTTTTTCTTTTAAATCGCTCTTTTAAGTATGCGCTTTTTTATTACAAATGAGTCATCAATTTTACGCGGTAAAGGTGGAATGAGAGATTATGGTAGTGGTAAGCTGTGAATGAAATAGTTCACTTCATAGATGTCCACTACTTGATGGAGTTGGTAAGAAACAAGTTAGGTATACCAGGGAAAAGGTTGGGCCTGAGAAGTGTAATAACTCAACATCACTGCATAGTTCTGATTGACTGAGAGATGACTCACCTTCTGGCAGCATGGCTGCCAGTTGTTTTCCGATCCAAAAATCTAGTTGAAATCAGTTAGTTTGTAATTGAAGGGTCATGAGATAACCAATGAGTCCAAAAATCTGATTTTTCAGAAATGCCACAACAAACTTTCATGTTTAATGACGCCAATATATTAATCCTAATTTCATTGAAGCTTAAAAAAATCCAAAACAATACCTCGAAAAGGCAATACACCAAAAGCATTTTTTTTACCTGACGGAAAACTTCAAAACATGAACAAGAAACTCTCCAATGACAGTTCTTATGAATTCAAAAGATTGCAAATTATTACACAAAGATTTATTATCTGTATTAGACAGTCTTCCTTCACAGACTACCAGAACTGGACTGTACAGCCAGAGACAATGGTTCCTAGGTAGGTACACTCAAAAAAGATACCAATGAATAGAGCAACGGGAATTTAAGAGGATAAAATAAACTCAGGCAAAAATAATGCTTCTGCTTGTTCTATTCGACCTGTTACTCACCCAAACTGAAGCTTGCGAAGCGGCATTATGGATAGTATATTCTTACACTATCCACTCTCATTCCTCACGTTAAGGACAAGACCTGCGATTGGCGAGTGAATGGATGATCGTACAGTTACTGGAGTGGTCACATTCAATTCACAGAATTGATTTTATGTACTTAATGTTTAATATAATATTTGCGGTTTACGAAAATACGCTGGATTTCTATCTGAATCTACAAAAAACTACCCTCTTACATCAAAAGGTTTTGATACTTCGTTTATTCAATATTTTAATCCTTAAATATTAACCTGCAGGGTTGGTCGAAAGTGATGCTGATGAAGGCAGTTCATCGTCGCCTTACGTGTGATTTTTTTACGCAGTTTCATGAAGTTTGATCCAGCAGTTTCAAAGAAAAGCTTCAAACGGCGAACATGCGGATTTTTGGATTCCACGCGTCGTGAAACGTAAACCAACCGATTTTGAAGGAGTTTAACATTTGTTTTTTAAAGGTCGCATTACTGCTCAAGAAAAGTTTGTGATGTTAGGAAAATAATTACGGTTTTGACTTACAAATAATCGGTCGAAGTTTTCAAGGGTAGTAAAGAAAAATCTCTTCTTGGGAGGCAATACTGGACTGTTTGTCACTAGTCTATGATGAAACTTCTTAGCATCTCAGCATAATAGAAATTGTTACCAATGCAGCAAATCTGTGATTTAGGTTGTCAAAATACGTACAGCCTCAGAAATTGCCAGTTGCTTCCTAGGTGGGTATTACACTTTTCTTTTTCTTAAATGGATACCACATCCCACCACTCCGCAGAGGTGGGGCAATGGTGAACGACGGATGTTGGCCAACATTTTGAGACATCGAAGAGATCTTGTAGAGAAGGGCCTCTTTGTATAGAGGTGAACAATATTGTGTCCAACATTTTCATGGTATTTAAAGCACTTTAATGGTAAAATAAACCAATTGGTAAGATAATATCGCCACGCGAAGTAGGGATCGTTCTTCCTAAGCATACAATTTCTTTGGGCAAGTTTTTCAGTTGATTCCTATTTTTCTTTCCTCAAATAAACTACTGAAACCTCAGCGTTGCCCAAAAAGTGGACACTCATTCGTTTTACCGTTGTATAGTATTGTATACTTGAGCCTTCATTCAATCTTTTTGAAATCACATAGATTATAATAGATCTGATGTTTATATGTACTTCTATGACATTCTGGATGAATTTGTGCTAACATTTGGCATCTCCTGAATGTCAGTTTTTTGGACCTCTCGCATTCCTCATTTCTACAAATAATTTGAAACGTTTAGGGAATAAAGATGGTTAAACCTTTAAGCCATCAGTTGTTGGGATATAAAACTTCCCCGATTAGATTTACTGTCATTCAAACTATCAGTGAGCTATTCAATTTTTTTTGCAAACCCTCGCCCTCCAATTCCTGAAATTCCATTTCCTGATTCCTGAAGCATTTATATTAGGTATTACTCTTCTCATGGCCATTTTTTAAAATCGTTCTTGATTTTTTAAAAAGAACACTGATTTTCCAAACAACTTAGTACACCACCTACAATGTTTCTTCACTAGTTCTTAGTATTTATTGTTTCGTTCACTTCATTCTTGTGGATATAATAAAAATAATTATTTCCTTTCTTCTAGATTGGATTGTATGCCACAAGATTTAATTGAAATTGTACTTTCAAATAAACAACTATCATCATCACTGGATCCAAACGTAATAAATTAATGACTAGACAACATGGAAACCTTAGGATTTACGTGACTGTGGTGGTGTCCGCATGCTTGAGTTTCTTGGTTTTATTTTCACCTTCGTCTTCTGAATCTGACACAGGAGGAGGAGACATTTCTTCTTCTTCGTCGTCTTTCTTTTTGTTATCCTGCAAACAGTTTGTATTCGTAAATTAACTAGAATGCCGCATAAAAGCATACAGCTATTGAAGAATATTGCATATTATGCAACATTTCTTTGCTGACATTATCCAACATCTATATACTTTAGGTCAAGACTCCTCAGTTTTTAGGAGAACATAGTTACTATAAATCATATAAAAAGTTGTAATCCTCACATTTATGAGGAACCCATAGGGAAAATATACATCAAGGCATACTAATAACATGAACAAAATAAATAAAATGCTTAATGACATTAAGTGAATAACGAAATAAGCATAAAGTATAATATAAAGAAACATTAAAACAGAGTACTTATACGATCATATTCGGGGTATGGTGGATTTTGGTCCATCGACCCAGTCAAAATTGTCCAAACGATATAAAAATCACATTATCATAATGAGCCCAGGAAACTCAACCGTTTGCTGCCAGGACTCGAAGGTGGGTACATACAACTGACGCACGCACATTGTCAACTTTGCTATAATTTCCGTGAAAAGTACTGGGTATTGTACGGAGGCCACTCGTTTTCACTGTCCTCTTTGCATCCAAGACTCTGATCCATTTGTCAAACTGATTTATCAATTACTAGGATTGATTCAGGCTTTTTTTCTCTAATTTTTGTGATGCTAAAATCCAGACCACCAAACTAAACGGAACACTGACCTCCATATGAACAGTAAGCTCTATGATACCCGAGCCGAGTGCCATTGTGCATGAGGCAATTGTGGTGGATTGAGTGGCACGGTGTCATACGGATGTTTGCCTCGGCGAAACAGGCGAAAAATACTCTTATGGCATGAAAACTCCAATAATAGCGTAAAACTTTGGGTATCTACGGTTTTTGGGGCCTGTACAGGAACAGTCTAAGAAAAATTACTTGACGTCTAAAACCGTCCATTTTGGTCATTTTAGCCCCTTCTTGATACTATTCAAGAGGATGGGCAATATGGATTTGGCATTGTCTAAATAGGCCATTTAGAGCAATTTTACACGACTGAAAATTGTCCAAGACTTTTTCAATTATCTGGGTACACTCTCGTATACTCTCGGGTTTTCACTGAATAAGATACTTTTTCGCCAATATTACTTAGACAAATCAATATGGTCCAGCAGACAAACATGGACTTGGCTGGGGTGGCGTGGAGATATCTAGTCAACCCAAAGGGGCTCCTTTTTAGACTATGACTTAGGTCATTGGTCCTCTCGATCTTTCAATTGAACAAAAAAAATTGAAAATTTGAAAATGCATTATTTTTCTCGACTAACGAAAAATGTTGAAAGAGGTTGGATGGGCCGGGGATTGTGGTCCTTAATGCCAGAGAGGCAAAATGATCAATTCAGAACTGAACACTGTAACAATAAATGATATCGTTGCCCCAACAAAGAGTGAGGCAATAGAGCCTTCAACATCCAGACGATGTCCCTGCAACTACAAGGCGTCAAGTACAGGAATATTTTGAAAAGTGAACGAATTTGTATTTGTTTTCAGGAGAATATAATCCGTGAGCGTTCTTTCCATTATCGTAACTCACTATTTTGGCAGCGTTGTAAACGTTGTTTCTTCGCCTCCTGAATTTCGGGATGTATTTCTCAGTAGGAGGCTGCACTCGTCGGATGTCAAAGTCTTGGTCAACTCGGGTAACAGTTTGCAGCCTGGAAATGCAATTTTTACAATTACCAAAGAGACAATGCTATTTACTTAATAATACGAATATTATATTATAAAAACAAATTAACCATTCTACTTCTATATTAATATTTAATTATATTTTCAGCATGCTTTAATTACACTATGACGTTACCTCTGTTCTTCACTGGTAACATAAAGATCGTCAGGCCTGTGATATATGTTGTGATTATTGTAGGCTTTTTGGTTGTAAAATAGGGCGTCACAGGTGTTGCACTTATAAAGATCTGGCGGGACATTTCCTCGTTCCTGTAGCGAGTGCTGCCTCTCCAAATGTTTTTGCAAGTTGAATTTGACGATATACTCAATACCACAAAGATGGCAGTAGTAGACACTTTGAGGTTCTCCAGCGTTGTTGTATCGAATCTTCTTAGAGGGAGGCGGCGTTTCAATTTGTTTGTACAAAGTTACAACTCTGTGCAAAAATAGAATAAGCATTCTGTCAAACAAATCTCATAATAGTGTACAACACATAAGAAGGAATTCAAATAGAGAATAAAACATTATCCTCACCTATGATGAGCGGATTTGTGGTGGTACTCGTGAGCGGCTTTGTTGTAAAACACAGCACCGCATTGGTAACATGGGTAAGGGTTCTTTGGTACTATGTCAGTCTCATGTTGCTCCTTCAGATGTTTATCCCGGTGTCCCTAAAAACGGAGAGCTCGTCAGTACAATTGAGTTCAAATGAGACAATGTGACCACATTCTGTTATAACTGCCAGTTAATTATTTAAACAGCACAGGCCGCATTATGGAAATGAGCGTAACTCTTCGGTATGAAAAAGCTAGGTGCTTTGAGTCTATTTAAATGGAAGTACACGGCACTCTAAGAAGTTGGACACCAACCGCACTTTCTAATGATAAGTACTTTTTTCTATGATTTTTAAAAGCTTCGTGCACTGTTGACGTCAAATTGGGGACAGGAGACCCTGCCCAGCTGGAGGAGGTGATTGAAATCTCCAGTGTAAAAAACATGGAATTAACATGGAACATTTAGGAGCTTAATTGCAAAAACCTCAAATGGTTGTTGTGGTTTAGATCGAGCTAAGCCACCCAAGATCGAATAAATCCAACAATCAACCACTGTTGACATTTTATGGGTACTCGTGAATTAACGAATGACATATGTCACTAATAATTGAATAGACCTTTCTAGTTTCTAGGCAAAAGCCGAATTCAGACCTTTTCCAGTTCCATAGAGAGATTCTATGGAGAAAGGTATGTGTATGCAGGTCAAGGTTCCCCAAAACCAATAAATAAAACCTCTTCGACAGAGGGAGTTTCTCCGCTCGTAACATTTCGACCGAATAAAATATTAGCCAGGTACATATGAGGTCCAACAAACGATAGGGTAGAATTGCTAGCAGTAGCTCACTGGAAAACATCTAAGCTGGAAGAGGTGATATACAGTATGTGCTTTGTCTCAGGAAGAAGTTTCACTCCATCAGGAAATGCAATTTTTACAGTCAGGTTCGTGTACTCATGTTTGGATCCTACACCCCTAAGGCATTGCAGGACCTTAAATTTAATATGTGACCCTCTTTCTTACACTAAAAGGAGGCAGAAAGAGTTGTAGTCCAAAAGTTGTAACTAAACGTTGAATGTCAGGATACCCTGCAACAACAACCCCTTAAAGTGCATTAGTCACCCTTACTTCATATCAACAGCCCTTTTTCATGACTTTTTTAGTGAGCAGGGCAACGACCAAAATTACCTCCATTCATTCTTAATCACATCTAGACGTTCCTAATCATCTTTTCCCAATGTCTAATAAACACAAACAGACATGGACGAGCTCCAACCTGTATTCTTACCCTTCCTCAATTATGTAGCGGGCTTAAATGTAGAACGAAAATTCAGGACCTTCTGCGATTCGAATTTTACCTTAGAGAATAGGAGACCTGATTCTATGCCTAACAATGGGAATGAATCTTAATAATTTCAATTGGGTAGGACCAGTCCCTCCATGGAGTTGGTGGAATTGTCCGTCTCCATGTTTGAGGTCTAGCAGACTTATACGTTGGCATAATTGAAACTCAAACCTTCTACTCCCTGAGGGGTTGCAGGGACAGATTGCCACCAAAATCACCTATTGTGGCCAATTAATCAAAACTCTCTGAGCGAGCGAGTTACCCTCAATGCTAAAGAGAAATTTGAGGAGTCAGCATAAGATAAACTTGGCACTCCACGCCTTGCAGGACCCCTGAATGACCCATTTCTATCACCTTGAGCCCCAGCTATTGAAGGAGTTGGAACACGCTTTTCTCTCTCGATGCTGCCTGCTGATTCTCTGGATGTTATTTATCTGGATCTCTTTGTGATTGTTCGCAAGCACTTTTGGGAACTGCTGAAGAACGTCCGAAAAACGGTACAGAGAGCAGGAAAAACGAACTAGGAAGCGGCCAAAATGAGACCGATAATTATGCAAACGAGGATATCTCGAAACAGTCGAAAGTATTACGCGAACTATGGACAAAAATGGTTCAGACCTAGACGAGTTATTCGCCTTATGAGAAAGGTGGTATTATTATTATGGCTAATGCAACATGTGATAGTTGTTATTATAAATAAGTCCCCAAGCTGAGACCATATTAAAACATGATGACCGTTGGATTATCCTGCTTTTTTTGAGCAGTTAGGTCCCAGTAAAAGCATGTCCTACGCTAAAAACGGCTACCAGATGAATCAAAATACTCACACTAGGAGCAGATAACAGAACCGAACAGATGATGGGATATATCACGGTCTCTGTGTTTACACCGTCCTCCTCCCTTATGTCTGACACCCAACATATATGGGACCAGCCAGATGTAGACATATTAACCCAAACACTTTACTTGAAAGAATAGATCACTGTCCCTGAGATTCTCAACACTCCAATCAGAATCGTCTACTCCTAAAATTAGGTACATACGTCACACAAACCCTTCAATTTAATCTCAAAAGTACAAAATAACAAATACCTTCAGAGGGAACTGCATACCGCACTGAGGGCAATAGTGTTTGGCAGCATTAAAAGGATGCTTCTTGAACTTGTGCTGGATAGCTTTAGTGTTGCAGGTGAATTCCTCGCCACACACGTCACAAACCACGTGTGTGTTGACTTGGGATCCAGTTCCTTTTATGTAGCCTTGAGTCCTCGGATTGGCTTCCTGCAATTCACCACTTGGACCTAGTGGCCTTCCTTTAAGATCTATTTCTTTGTTGGCATGCTTTCTGGAAAAATCAATAACGTTGGTTCTTAGGTATATTGGCATATTAGGTTCTTAGGTATATTCTGGAAAGTAATATTTTAGCGAAGAAAGTATATGCACAATCAATATCACTGAAAAATAACCCTGTTGCTTTGGTTTACCATTTTCAATAATAGTACTCATATCAACTTCCTTTCAAACTTTATCACTTTACGTTTCAAAGTAGGTGGGTTTAAAATCTATGAGTGGTTTTTCTAAAATATTGAACTTTTCAGAATTAACTTGCAGCGTTTTTAAAATAAGCAACGATTTTGACCTTAAAAACCTCAAAACCCAACAATAATTGCTTCTCGTATACCTAACTGTTATATTGAACGAAGACATGTTATGTGTATGACAGGTAGTTGAGTTTCAATCATTTGAAATTGGCAAGAACTGCCCCCATGGGTCTTGAAAAAATCTGTTGATTTGTAGATGGAGGTAGATGTCTACTAAACCAAATAGTATGGGAATTTGAGAAACGTCGAGAGCATTGCGTTTCTGGCTTTATTAAGGATGTCCTAGAGAATAATTAAGATGTATTCCATTAGAATATAAACGTGTGATTGTACATTTACATTGAACACCTGCTGCCTGAGCAACACAAAAAATGGATGTACTTCTCATTTGTAGACACTGAAAGATGAGAGATGGAAAACTCATTTTAAGCTTACAACACACCTCCAGGGGCATAAAGCTTTCTAAAAACCATTAAACTACATAAATCTTATATTGTAAGTTACCTAAAATGGGCCTGCAAAGCTTCCTTGGACTCCAATTCGCCGTTGCACATTACACAAACATGTTTGCCGTTTTGCTCTGACATGATCTTTGAAGGAAGCCGCTCCTTCCACCCAATCAGCTCCCTATGAAATCTTTCAGTTCATTTTCAGGATTTAATTCACCCTATCACAATGACACAATAACTCAATAACAAACAACTGCGAAAAATAAACTATTATCACGGCTCTTAGCATTGGGAGTTGTTAGGAGCAGAAAAGACTATCATCGATTTTTTGAACACTAGCGCTCTCAGTTGGTTTGTAAGCAAAATCGTTTCCCGCGCTCACTCCCACCACCAAGCTCAAACCACCCCCTCTTATTGAAATTGGTCAGAGGGAGATACATTTTTATAGTAAACGGAAAAGTTATTTATGAATTGTTACCTCAACAACGAGGGTAGAGGGAATGAAACGGAAGTTTCAAGCATTTTTCTCGAATGAACAGAATTTATTTACAATCAAAGATGACACTATTTCTCATCTTAGGTTCAACAGCTGATCTTCAAGATCCATGCTTAACGTCGACATGGATGCTTCATTATGTTGTCATGCTTGCATGATGACAGATATTGAACACAATGTGTGTTTCATGTCATATGTTTGGTGAGTTTATGTGAGCTAACAAATATACAACTGTTGTTTTCAATTTTCTTCATCAATTTTTCAACTTTTCCGACTCTCCTTTTTTCTGCATGCATTTGATTTTTTGAACAATTCTTAAATTTTCTAAAATTAAAACTTGCCAACATTTCTTCTTTTACTCCTCTAGTTGATCCACTTTAATTTTAAAACTCATTTTCTAAGCTATAACTGAAATTTAGTGTACTAACCTAAGACTCATAATAAGAATTTCATTTGCCTTGATATTTTAAAAATGATCAATCTGAATCCAATCGCTACCATGAGAAACACTTGAAAATTTGACAGGTGTCAAATGTGTGTTTTGCATTAAAACTTTAATTTCTCCATGAAATGGATGAGGAATTGCACAGTTGACCATACCATTAGAAAACAAATTACATTTGCGAGTTTTCCTGAAATTTCATTTATTTTGGACATTTTGCACAAGTTAGCAATTCAGTTACCTAACCACCTAAGTATGTTCAGAACTTTTTTTCAATTTTTAATGTTAAAGAGAGAGAAAAACATTTATTGATGAAATTTGTGTGAAAAGTACAAATTTTGCCAAAAGCTCGAAGTGGTATAACAAGTCGCCTAAAGTTTAAATTGAGGTGCCAAAAATGTTTGTCCGTTGAATTTTGTTTTTACTAACTATGTGCAATAGGCCTGCAGGAAATTACACGATAAATCTGAATATGCGTTCAACAGTTCAAAAAAATCTTTTAAAATGGATTTTTTTTTTTTTTTTTTTTTAAAGAGTGAGTTTTCCAAAAACAACCTGTTAAAATCCATATCTCAGAACGAATTGGAATAGAAAGCTGATGTTGTTGGCATTCTACTTCACATCACATGTTTTGTCATAATCTACCCTATCCACTTTGTCATCATTTTCATGTTTTCCAGCTCTAACTGCTACTGACATTTGGGAAATCTCAACTGAATCGCTTCATAGTTCTTGAGTATTTACTTTAGTAAGAGAAATTTAGTAGTGATTTACTTTAGGGAGGAAACATGCAACATTTTTTTCATTTCTTCCAGATATCAACTTGTAAAAATAGAATACTGCTGCCAGTAGATAGCTAGGATTAGCAGGCATACAATGTTTGAAACAACCACTGAAACGTCAGCGGAATATAAAAGGTATTTGAGTGAATTTTGAATTTATTGCACCTTTTCGACACAACTTTTTGACAATTTTGAAATCACTTATCAAGTTACACGGTCACCAAATATCTTTCTAAAATGTGGAGACAACTTCACCCTGTTGTCGCTTGGTAATGCGGAGTTCGGATATCCTACTCAGTTACTCAATGATGTGGGTCCATGGATTTCCTTTATAGCTTCCATGTTGTACATGATTTGATGTCATGGAGTGTACGATGATTGTCATTTGTGTCATTTTTTTATGAAGGTGGATGCAGGGACAACTTGATGCAATTTTCTAGTTAAATAGATACTTTTTGGGATTTTGATCAACGGAAGATTAGTGTCTCCAGTTCGATTTATTCAATAGTGATTTGCTGATCTCAAATTCATTGGACTGCTGTATACTTTACCGTTGTTCGAGTGGAAAATCATGTAACAGAATAGTCTTTCTCAAGTAGGTACGTTTTTTAACTTGTATGACTAATGCTTGCTGTTTTTTCATTCCTTTATGTTCTATCAAGTTAAAGTTCCGTCCTACAGGTCGTAACTGTTTTGGCATTTGCTGCCTACCATTATCCCATGCAGGCACCTACTACAAACTAGATGAGACCTATTTTAGTGATAATTAAACTGTATAATTCAAGATAATTTTCATCAACACAGTAACACACCTGTTGTGTTCAATTGCAAAATATATAAATTATTGGAGGTAAATCACCACAATCAATCCGTATCATTATTCGCGCACTGGGAGGTAAGGGGTGAGTGATTTTCACATCGCTTATGGCTGTTGTTACGTACTTTTGCAAGTTTTATCATATTCTAGTAAGATGGGAAATTACAGGATGATAAATGTAGTAAGAGAATTAATTACTAATAATTATTATAATTATTATACCAAGATTAAAATTCATAGGTCAATCTGTTTTGCTACCAATAGCTAAATACCATAGTTTTAATCAATTTACTTTACTTGGCCAAAAATTGCGAAAAGATCTTCTTTACTTACTTAACTGCTTCTTAACCAACCTGAAAAAGTGCTTTCAATACGTATTGAACACTTGGAATGTTCTGTGATGACTGGCCCATGTCAACTCTGTCCATACTAAAACATTCTTCACTACAGTGTGGGGTACTATTGGGATCTGGGTTAATTGAAACCTTGAGAACGGGACCTTTTCAGGGCATGGGAGTAATTAAACCTGTCAATTGGTTTTGACAGAAATAGCGTTCTTGTAAGGGTGGACCTCTCCATACTAAGGTTCCCTATGCAGGAACCTATTTAAGCACGATCAACCTTGAAGATGGCTCTCAGTGGTGGTTTGTGGATTGAATAGTCATGGCTTTTGTACAATTGAGAAGATATGTATCCTTTCTTGTAAGCACTTTGCGGACGACAATAGCAATATTTGTGTTTTCAGTTTGAAAACCAGGTTTTCAGTCGTCATCATGGTATCTGATCAGCTGAGTGAGCCCAAGGACTGTTTTCTATCGAAATCACCTTAAACCTTGGTCGTTTTTTGATCCAAAAATGGCTCTGACAGATGAAAAGAACAGTCCAATTTAGTAACTGAAGATCAATCTTTCTAATGGTTAGCTATGATGTTGATCAAGCAATTACGTATGTGAATGATTCAATTTTGCTCATTTGATTCCAAATTATTCCCAGATTTCCTTTGTATGATTCCAGATATCTCCTATCTATCAAACATCTCACGTCAGAAAACCCTAAAACGTGGAATAGCATATTTCTATCATGTCCGCATACGGTAAGTATTTAAACATTGTGTTATCAAATTATTTATAATACGGTTTAATTATTAATTTTAATTAGCGTTTTAGATATATGCTTTAGGTATGAATTTTCTCCCAAAAACGTTACAAAAATATGTCACGAAATTGTTCCACTGAATGGCAAATTTCGGATTTAAAAAAAGTCAATTATTCAACCAAAAGCATCGGAACTTTCCAAGGGCTGAGGCCGCTAATGCCTGTAACACCAAGAGGATGACCATGATGTTAGACGGCGCCACACAATGACCAGTAGTGCCAACCTTAGCTACCCACTGTAGGGGGCACTGACTGCATTTTTTGCACCCATTAAAAAAATGACGAGGTTCAAAGAACTGGTGACTATGGTCACAGCTGGTGACTATGGAAGAAGAGGTGACTTTTTTTTCTTCCGATAAGGAATGGGAGGAGCCCATGGTCACTGAGACTGCTAGATCTATTGTGACGCTGTCCCCATTTTTAATTCAAAACCTTATTGATAACCTCTTCGTTCACAAAGTGTAGGAGGTTTTCAGGCGTTTCCAAGGCAATATCAGAGGGTGTTAGGGCACCCTTCCCAAAATGCCGGAATCTAGTTGATGCAACAGCAGGACAATTACAGAGGATGTGTTCTGCTGTTTCCGCCTCTTCGCAGCAGAGCCAGCATTCTACTGTCCTGGCCTTATCCATTTTGTTTAGGTGGTACCTTAAGGGGCAGGAGGTGACTATGGTGACAGCTGTAAAACATTGTGTACTTTCCTCAATAGACTCATCAATTATGTCAATCCGTACTCAAACAAATAAAAATTACCCATACAAATTAACTTCTTTTAAAAATAATTTTTAAAAGACAATTATTGTCTAAGCCTTAATATTTAAAGAACAAGTTCTGAGGTTGTTGTTTTTTTTATTAGGTATTTTACTAATTTTTAAAACGTTATTGAACAGATAAAGATATGGTTTAGGGAATCAAAATCCCTGTATCTCTTGTAGTTTAAGCAATTTAGTGGGAGATGTATACCACTAATTTTCCACTTATTAGAGAAGACCCAGGGTGATACCACTTATCCAGATTAATTCAATTTATATATAAATGGTTAGCGCAGCTAAAGCATGTTCCAGGTTTTCCAAATTCAAGTCATAGGATCTGAGCAACATCTTCCGGAGGTTTATCGAGCATGTAAATGTGGGCATCAAGCAATATGTGTTCGAATTAAGCAACCAGAAAGTTGGACAAATGAATGGAAGAGAAGCTGATAGTTTCTTTCGTATTTCTTCGTTCAGGCATTACTGAAGTACTCTTATAATTTAGCTGAATCTTAACTGAACAACTTATGCTTCTTGGTAAATAGGTGCATTGGCATTAGGAATTTAGAAACAGGGTGGATAGCCCTCCGGTTTAGGAAATGTCGTCTTTAACAGTCATTCGATTTATTAAACACCAATAAATGATTTGAATAATCCGGAAGGATGATTTGCTCAATTTTGAAGACTCAGAAACATCCCGCTCTCATGGCTCTCATTGCATTGGGATTTTCGTCACGAAACATCACGTTTTTAATTCTGTGTAATTCATGAGCAGCGCTTGTTTTACATTATCTTACCCTTAGCCAGACCATTTAATGTAAAGGATCAAAGAAGGATACCTACTTAGATCTGATAACTTCCTTGAATAATTTTAAGACAGAATCTAAGAGCCACAATGGAGAATGGTTTCGGAAGGATTATCCAACCCCCTTTCCCGCTTGTAACTACTGTAATTTCAACACTTCAAACAATCTGTTTCTTCCAGATTCCAATCGTCCAGAGCTTTATGAAGAAGTGAAGCTTTTCAGAAATGCTCGAGAAAGGGAAAAGTGAGCTAAATTTCTGATTTTATGTCGTATAGGGTTTCCATTATGTTGCTTTTCCAACAAGAAACAACAAATATGACATTACTTGATTAAAAAGTTTTTTTTTTGCCCCGATAAGGTACGACAACATGGCAGATTTGTTCGCCGTGATCAACACTTTACAAAATTTGGAAAAGGCTTACATCCGAGATTGTGTGACGGCGAAAGAGTATACGGCAGCCTGTTCCAAATTACTAGTTCAGTATAAAGCTGCATTCAAGCAAGTGCAAAACGACGAATTCCCAACGATTGAATCATTCGTATCAAAATACAGAGTAAGTTGTTATGAACTAATTTAGTTACCATAAAATACATATGCAGGTTTTACGGCAGTCCCTTGTTCATTTCTTTTTTTTTTTTACTTAAAAAAAAGTTTAATTGTGTAGAAAGGTGAATTGATTAATTCAGTATAAATCCTGTGTTGCAGTCATTATAAACATGTGTGAACCCTTAAGGTTGCGGATACTTTGGAACCAACGTTTTGGTTAGCTTGATGAACGCACAGGTTGGTTAGACTAGAGCGGAATCTCGGTCGTTTCAATCGTTTTCACCAGCGTCCTACGTTGTAGAAGACTTTGGATCAGAAATATTTTCTATGATGGAATTGTTTTGAGAAGTACTGAAATGTTGAAAACAGAATATATCTGGAAGAAAAGCTCGTTGTGACATTAATTCGATATGGATCTACAATAATTTGTTGAATATTCTAGGTTGAATTACCGTTGAGTTGAATAGTGTGAAGAGTTGTGTCCCTCGTGTTCTACAATAATTCTAGATATCACATTTGCACGCATGCGCAAAAAAGTGCCACTTTTTGTGTTCCTGAATTGAGCTTCAATTCATTTGGAGGTTTTGTTTACTCTATTCGTGTTTTTTTATTGGGTTCCCATCAAATGCCTCCTTGCCACCAAAAAAGTTTCATATGCTGGTCGTCTTCCTTTCGTCCAGTTGCCCAAGCCAATCAGAGAGCTTACCCTATCAAGCTGATCCGCCATTTAGAGTGGGTACATTTGAATATGTTCCCCCTTGGGATTCGTAAATCCCAAGGTTGATTTAAAGGGAGTGTCCCAGCACACTGTGCTTACGTCCTCCCTCCCCCCTTGCAAGCAAGGAGGAAAATCCCTGGCCAAATGCCGTGGGAGACTGTTGCACCCACAGTCAGGGGCCCCGTGCCTCAGTGGCGCGAGTACCTGTTTGCGTAGCGCACTACAGGATGGAGCTGGGCGTTCTAGCTCTCCCTACCAACTATGCAGGTTGGTACCCGAGTTATTGGCAAGCCACATAACTCACATGCCAGCATTATCCTGGGAGACGAATCTACCAGGAGAGTGCCTGCTTTCCAGTATGGGTTGTCAACACTGCCACCACGAAGCCAACCGCTATTGGGGGGCAGGCAGGTGATGCTTTGCCGGAGCAGTGCATCTGGTGCCTGGGGCTCCCCCCGCCCGTGGTACCAGTTTTGTGCTTGAGATTAACCAGTTGCCTGGACATCTCAAACACCAGAGGCCAGACCAGTCGCAGGCCCGTTATTAGAGGGTACAGGGAAAGACCCTGGGTCTAGGGGATAATTTACATTCTAGTTACGCCTTTTATTATGGTAACCCATTCGCCCTGTTCTACATACCGGCCCTTAGTCGTGACCAACTAACAGCAAACTGGTTCATCAAAATTGGTCTGTCACAACCAATTTAGGTTGCCATATGGGGTGGTCATAGTTACTACAACTAGTAACTTAAATTTATGGAATAATCATTACTGTTGAAATTGCAACCGTTTCAGTTGGACTGTCCTGCTGCTATGGAAAGGATCAAAGAGGATCGACCAATCACCATTAAAGATGACAAAGGAAACACGAGTAAATGCATTGCGGACATTGTTTCTGTGAGTGAAAATTATTTCAATTTCGATAATTCTGGTTTTCGACTTGTCTTATGGCTGGGGTCATGCTATAGAACCTGTTACGAAAGACATTACATTTTTGATGTTATTCTGTCGTTATGCAACTTAATGGTGCATTTGCTGCCAACAAACACGTTACTAGGTTGTAGACACATCTTTGCCATGCTTTTTTCCCGTAAGAGCAGCAAACATACATGTATTGATTTTAGATGTGTCTTTTTCTAGTTTAAATCCGGTTTTACCGTCATGTTTCTTCACTTTTTTCTGAAAGGTGCATCTTGTGATGAATATGGTAGTTTCCGTTTCTTGAAATTGCTAACTGAAGCTGTTCAGATTCATATTTCAAATCTTTGGTTTAACGCTCTCACTAGTACCAAGAACCACTCTCCATTTTTTCTCTAGAAAAAATCGAATACCGTTGTGTATCATTTCATAATCAATAAGTAATTCCATAACGCCACTCGACTAATTTCATAATTATTTATGAGCTACCTTCAAAATATGCTGGGTGCTTGTATCTGAGGAGATGGTAATGTGTGCTCTTCTAACAGTGTCACATGACTACCCTGATCTCAATTTCATAACCTGATAGCTGACTCTTATCATTTTGACCTTGCCTGTGTTATTCTATTCAGTCGTATTGGTGGTCGATTGCCCACGAGGAGTGGCAGTTCCACGAACTCATTGTGCCGCGTATCAATTTGTCCAATTTCGGTAACATGATTTCACTGTGAGATTGTCGGCCATTTGATGCAAGAATTCTCCAATATATATACCTAGTTGGAGAATCCATGAACTAGAAATTTGGAAATCTTCTTAGCATAAAACCTAAATCTCTGAACTTGATGTCGCCAACTCGAGCAGGGAGTGGCTTGATACCTGATTTTTGACAGAATTGAACTCCTTTTAAACGAAGATTTTTTTTTCAGCTGTTTATCACAATCATGGACAAATTGAGGTTGGAAATCAAGGCTATGGATGAGCTTCACCCAGACCTGAGGGACCTCGTGGACACGATGAATCGACTCAGCATTCTCCCATCGGATTTTGAAGGAAAACGCAAAGTTGCTGAATGGCTTGGAACGCTAGATGCAATGCAAGCCTCCGACGAACTTACAGAGCAGCAAGTCCGTCAGCTCATTTTTGATTTGGAGTCATCGTACAATGCCTTTAACAAACTTCTACACAACAGCTGAATGAGGGTTTATGTAATTCATGGCGTCATCACTTGTAACCTATATCAAATGCGTGGTCGATGTTATAATTTGCCTTATATCTGTTAAAAACATGGCGAGTCTGAGAACGTCTCTCGCATTTAATTCTAAGTGTATGAATTACGACATTACTTTTACTATAATTTTATCGAGGAGAGTTGGAATAAGTACCTACCTAATTCACTTATGTATTGAAATAAAAAGTACCTATCATCTATTAAATGAATATGTGATGTAAATGGAGACGGTAAGCAAGCTGTGAAGTCCGCATAAAAACAGTCAGTGTGGATGGGAAATTATAGTTTGTTAGCATCATATCTGGACAATGTACCTATTTCTGTGTCTCAGTATTTCAAGCAATCTTATAATAGTAATGAAGTGAGTCAACATACTTCGTCATTTGTTATCGATATGCTAATTTATTGGTCACATCTTTACTGATAAGTTTACCGTTCGTTTCTGTCATAAATTCAACCATGCCGAACAGGTACTAGCTACCAGTTGGGCCAGGCGAAATTATGAAGATGCCACGGTTTTATCACGCCTCCAGGGCAACACACTTTCAATTCCCTTAATTTGGATTGTTTGATTTTCCTCGGAGATGTTAATGATAAACGTCGAGCCTTTCCACCAAACGCAGTACCGCATAATGATAGTTATTCCGAAGATGGCTTTGTATTTGTATTTACAATAAATTATAATTTTTCAATGGTTATGTTTAATAAATGGGCAACCCTTATGGATCTAAGCATTTTTATATACATTTAGGAAGACATTTATCGAGTTTTCAATGAAAACCGCACTAAAAATTTTGGGGCTAATGTGAGGCATATCGCCGAATAGGTCATAGGTTTCGAGTGAAAGGTTTAGTAAACATTTTGATTGTACGATCTTAAGCGTACATTTGCGGGAAAACTGAACGATATAAACAAAAAATCCAGCTGATTAATGTCAGCAAGAAAAATGTATACGACAGTGCATAATAGTTTTCAAACTTCAAAAATCATGTAGAGTTATGTTATCAACCGATTTTCATGATTTTTCTTTTTTTGTATTTGAATTTTAGTTGTGTGGCCGATCCTGTTTTCAAGCAACTCGGCCAAATTAAGATGGTGAAGAAAAGAGAGACATTGAAAAAGAGGATATCTCTATAATGCAAGTTATTTCTTAATTAGTTAAATGCCAAATATTTTGCTCGCGTCTTGAAAATAACTTTACCTATCTATCATAAATTATACAATTGACTAAAGTAGGTATAATAAGCGAAACGCAACAGTAATAAACGCAGATATAAAACAAATTATTAAGAATGACGAGTAGCGATGTTTTAGAAAAATCCACGGATAAGCAGTATGAAGTTAAAAATTGGTTTATCACAGATAGGCGAGAACTGTGGCGTCTACAAGGACCTTCTATATCACCACAGGAAAATATTGTAAAGGAATGATTACAACAATAATCTTATTAAGAGTAGAATACAGGTAGTTCTCTAAGAGATGAGAACTTGTACGTTCTGTGGTAAGTATGCAAACTGGATCGGACGATGTCCGTTGTGATGCGGCAGAATTCGTCGGATGAGTTGCCTTCGTAAATGGCTTTGACGGCGTGGAGCCGGTAGGCGGCGGGCATTTCGGCTCCCAAGATGAACTTGACGACGTGCGACGGAACGTCCTCAGCGACGCTCAGCCTCTGCCCGGTGGAGACTCCCCACTCGAAGATATCCGCTGTCGTTGCGTAGGTGAGAGCGGTGTTCATCGCATTGGAGAGAATCTGAAATATTTATTTATTAGTACGGGTAAAAACTAACTACAGCATTTTTACAAAATAATTTCGACAATAAGTCAAACTAGTGGTCCAACAACGATTTACGCGGAGTAAGAAATATGCTGTCGTGTCGTGTCCATATGCTCCCCCACGAGTTGTTCAAACTTATTTCCGACCAAAAGTGTGATAGTGTAGATTAGCCTCTCAGGCAAGATCTACCATTGATGGAAGAATCGAAGAGTGTGATGGATATGGTTAGTTTGCCCTTCGCGTTTATAAACCGCCGCTTCGGGAGATATACCAGATGCCTTCCAGCATCTGGGACATCTGAGTGTTGCGGGTATTATCAGCATGCAAATTATTAGCAAAAATGTCAGCCTCATCCGTAATGTGTCAGTCTCAATATTAGGGTGTGTTCAAAATTGGAGGCTCGTTGGTGGATGACTCTAAAGCGATTGGCCTTAAACCGATTTCATTGCGTCTCGAGTGAAAAATTAAAATTTGTTTTGACGGAAAAACTGTAAGTCAGCGAAATCTAAGGAAGTTTTCAGGGTTTTTATCGTTATCGGACCATTAGTAGCGTGTGCTCAAGCATAGGTTCCATGTAACACCCCTTTTCTCACGACGTATTTGATCATTCAAGATTTGAGAGTAAATGGAGCAGTGGAAGCCTGAGATAAAATGGGAAATGTTCTTTCAATTTTTATGTATCGTTCATGTATAGAACATTTTTTAATAGTTCCGTAGACGTAAGATCAAGCACAAACATTAATATCATGCATATTTCTCACGAGCTATCGTCATAAACTTAGTTGATGTTGGATTGTTGATTAGAGGTCAGTAATTTCAATAAAGTTGAAACATTTTCTACGTTATTGTCGAATAAACATGTTACTTCTGAAGACAATCATAAACTACCTTAGATGTGAGGTCCGGGAGAAGGAACCTGTCGGATGCCGTCACCATTTCTAGAAGAGTGATGTGGTCTTTAGGCAAAGCACAAACGCAGTATTCGTCAATGACTCTTGTAAGGTGGGTCAAACATTCGGACGACATGTCCGTAATTTGAACGGTGGCTTGTTGCGATTCCTTGAAACCACCCCTGAACATGGCTTCAAACATAGGGCATCCATGACTGAGAGACTCACGGTTTGCGTGAACGATGGAGCCGTCATCCAATTGGAAACTCATATTGGATTCTTTCCTCATACCCGAGACCTCGCAGTGTGTACAGACCTAAAAAAGCGAAGAAAATTTTGAACGAACAGGATTAATTTCGGGAGATTTTGGTCTAACAAAAGAAGCATTTACGTAATGCACTAAAAAAATTAAAATTAAAAAAAAAAAAAAAACTTCCGAATTTGAGGAGTTACTATGGGGAGAGTGGATGTAAAGTTTGTTACTATCACACCTTGTGGCTCTCCTGAATTCTATGTTAAGTTTGAATACCACCGCATAATAAAAGAGACTAAAGTGTTCGTCAACACACACTGTTCCCTTGTTAATATTTATACCTCAACTTCCCTGTCCATTGACAGTTCCAAGTCCGGAATGGCACCTGAGCCACATTCTATTGATGTCTCAGCAGATCGTGAATTGAAACCGGAGGAAAATTATCTGAGGTGACCTTAGGTACCAATAAGCTACTTTATTAATAAACAACATTGCGAGAAAACAAAGTATGTAATAGGTAGAGGGCAAGACAACACCCAAACCAACAGTGCAATAATAAAGGATGCGGAAACTGCCAAAAAACGGGACATGAACGTTAGAGCTCGGCCGATTAAACAAAATTATTTTAACCGTATTCTGCAGAGTAGGAAAAAAGGGTCTAAGTATGATATCGTAGGGCTGTTGGGGTACAAATATTAAGCACATAGAAGTAAATACTCTTACACTCAGATCGCTGCAGATATTGATGTGGATTTGCAACATTTTTTAGCTTATATCAAGGTGGAAACTAATAGAGAATTTTCAATTCGAGGAACAAACATTGCGCTTACAGAACATACCATTAGTGTAAAGGAAGTACTTGTGACGTGTTAAGCTTGTTTTCTCAGCTCCATGAAGTACGGCATTGAGCTATCAATGTCCGTCACAATGGCTTGGCTCTCGAAACAGACGTAACTAGTCACGAAAAGGCTGTCAAGCTTGCAAGAAGGGGTTTCCAAAGCCTATTTGTAGGACTCAAGCCAGCCATCAGGTTAACAAGAACTACCTTCAGAAGGGCCATCAACACGTGGGTCAACCAACAAATCACACGATGGTCTAATATTGAAGGGCACGTCCATAGTAAATTCATGGTGGCTGAGTTCCAACACAAAAATCCCTGAAGGGCTATCAGGAAAAACCTTAGGGAACTAAAAACAATGGTTGCCCTCATTACCAGCTCTACATCCCCATGATGTCCTGCACTCATTCATCACAGATTTTAAATTTTTGGGGCACAAAACAAAATAAGATGTATTCAAAGCGAATAATTAAGCAAGGGCCTCACCAAGAGGCTGAATCTTCTTGATTAAATTACTCTCAGGAAAGTACAATAAGCTAACAGCCTTTCGTGATGGGGGCTCAACATCTCTTCCTCTTAGAATCTGTTTTCTGTATACATCCTTCCTATCCATCTATCACAAAAGCGTAAAACAATGGCTCTATCAGATAGATGGACTCCATCGGAGTTAAGGAAGGTTGCAGATATCATGAGCTTTCTCAAAACATGCGCGTTCTCTTCAATTATGTGTGTTTACCACCAAAGAAAAGTTTGAATACAGTTTAAGGATACAAGAAATACAATATGCGTGGTACCTGCACGGTTTCTTGAGGATTGATAATTGACAACGTGGCGAACAAACGGTGCAACGATGCCACAGCGTCATCAGTCCTTGTACGTAACGCATTCAATAAAATCCGCAGTGCGTTATGACCAAATAAAAGCGTAGTGAGTAGATAAGGTTGACTGAAATTGAAAATTTATGAATTATCACACTTCACATTAGACAATGGCCCATAAAATTATAAGTTCTGAAATCTAAGAACAAGGTTAATGCTACCGGAGTTACTTACTCTATAACGTGGGGCAATATGAGGGATATGTTGGTTTTTATAGTTTCTGAGGAAGTTGTCAGACGGTAGGTTAGCTCTCCTTCGCCCAAACCTGATTGCGCAGCAGTTCCGAGCTCACTTAAGACAGACCTGCCCGTCTCCTCCAACCGTTTGCATTCATAACAATCGCTATGAACAGTACGACATAGATATTTATCTATATCAATTATACTTTCTTCCTCTAGAATCATATTAAAATAGTTTTTACACCTGAAAAGTAAAATCCATCATCAGGCAATTATCAATTGTTGGAACTTAGAACAATATTTGAGGAAGGTTCACAAGGTGTTAACATAATCCACATAACGAGGCTTAATAAAGTAAATAGATTTCTATTGAACTCACTTAACAATAGATGAAAGGGCTTTTGTGGCTTTGAGGAAATTTTGTCTCGACTGTGGATAACTCAGTCCGACCATGTAGTTGAGAAAAGTAGTTATCGTGGTTTTAGAAGCTAAGGCTGGGAGCGGAGTTCCCTGATAGGTCAACTGACAAAGGACTTCTAAAATGCAACTGTCCATTTCTGAATTGCTTTCATGGGAAGACCACTGAAAATACAATACAAAAAAGTCAGCATTAATCACAAAGAAATTCGGTCGAACAAAAAGTTCCTTTCAAAGTTTCAGTATATCACCAATGCGAACAGCTATTTTTAGGGAATTTTTATGAAAATGCATCTATTGCAAAGGATAAAAACTTTAAACTATTTCAATTTAAATAAGTTAATGGGCACTTTTAATTTTATGTCGAAAGTTATTTTTTATACAAGCAGAGAGTGAATATTTTAAAAAACCTTTTGGAACAAATGAAGGATCATGAAGATTCTGCGGGTTTATTACCCGCATTCATTAATGAATTGAATGATTAAGTCATCAAGTTCATCCGATCGCTCTCCCTAAGGGATAGAATTGACACAGAAAGAAACGCTGCAAATTATCACACAGAGGCTTCAACGTCAATCGTTTATCCATGCATTTTAGACGCAGTTTGTGGTACATTATTCAAACTCGGCACCTCGCGCCTTAAACCTCAAACTCCGCTCAAGACTAGAATGCTTGAGCGGCTGCCAGCCACGCAGGCTAGGTCAGACCTCCCGTCCTCTCCTGCTCGACCGTCTACCTGACAGTAGAAGAGACTTTCATCATCCGTGGATGAGGTTTTTCGAATGGTGAGCGAACGGTTGATCGTACAGCAACTCGAGCGGTCTCATTCGATTCGGGAAACTAATTTCCATCTTAATCCAACAAAAAACTACCCTCTTACATCCAAAGTTTCTGAGATTTCGATTTTGTTTACAGATAAACCTTTAATATAAACCCTTGGAGTTGATTGGTCAAGATTACTGGCACATCTCGGATCAATATTGGATTTTTGAGGCGAAACTCGTTAAATTTGGTCCAGCAGTTTTGGAGAAAAGCTTTGAACGGCGAGCAGCGGACAGTTGAATTTTTCCAATTCAATTTCTAAAATCTGCGTACCTTCAAACGTAAATTAACATCTCTTCGAGGAAAGGGGGTTAAAAAATTGTTTCTTCTTGGTCGGTTATAAATTGTGTCAATCGAATCACCCCAAATATTGCAAATGAAATCATCTTTTCAAGAATTCCTTTCAAAATCAATTTTCTTGTAATTAAAAAAAAAGTTCTAAGTAATATAATCCATGTTCATAATAAGTCTCAATATTCAACTGGGAATGATCATGGTCAAACATTACTTTCCACTCTGTTGGGAAAGTAAAATTTCCTAAAATAACATGATGTCAAAGTGGTTATTAAAATGATGTGGTCCCCTAATTTCTGTTCGATTGGTGGGACATTTTCCTGAACTTTTTTGGCAGTAAGCTCATCGCTGAAGTATGTGCTAGGCAAAAAAATCAAGTAGAAATTTCGATTTCAGAGAAAAACTTTATTTTTCAACCTCCTGTACGAATGAAAATGGCGAAGAAGCAAAAAAGTACAGGACGTTGTAACATCAGACTTGTTTGTACTTACAGTACTTTTGGACATCGGCGTAGCAGGACTGTCTGACTCGGGTGTTGAGCATCTAGGAGAATACATGGCATGGTCATTCTTGTAGTAGCTGGATAGAGGGGATAGGGAACCACGCGAGGAAGATGGGCTGGAAGGCGACAGCGGCGGCGCCATTTGAGGTATCGCCTCGAAATGAGGCTCTCCGTGAACTTTAGAATATTCCCCCAGCTTTTCCACTAGTACGCCAATAAGTCCTCCCTTCACCATAGTCTGAAAGAATTAATAATATTAATAACAAACAATTAAAATCGCAAATCACTGAAAAATTCAAAGAAAAAGAAGAGCTTAAATCAATTACTTTTTCCAATAGCACATTTACTTAAGAATTATCAAACGCAATAATTTATTATTTCACCACCAAGCAAAAACCTTGCCTTTTTGAGTATAGTGAACAGAATCTTTAATAGTTAATATTTACCAAATATTTGCTTATATCAAGATAGAATAAATAACACCAAAAAATTTTGTTGAAAATCAAAATCTTCGAATAAAAGAATATTATTTAGGAACTTCTTTTTTTTTTTGTTTAAGTTAGTAGTTATAGCTGAAAATCAATATTTCATTGCACACAAAGAGCTAAAATTCCGAAAGAATTTAATGTCAATACAACAAGATAATTTAAGATATTAACTCACTCAAAAATTTAGCGCTAACGTTTAGTTGATTTTTGGGGGCCACATATATTTAAAATAAACCACATTTTGGAAATCAATATATATTTTTCAATACTTGGGTGATCGATAGCTATTTTTCAATCAAACATTATCCGAAATTCTTTGAATACAAGAGATATTGAAAGCCGTGGTGTTCCAATCGCAACTATGCCTCAAGGTGGGGCCTAACGATAAGAAAATTGACTTCACGAAATAAGACAACTACTAATCACTAAATTAACTCTTTAGAGAGGCCTCTAGGAAAAAAATAGTGAAGACACTAAACTAAATTATAGAGAAATATTTCATTAAATAGCTTAGTTAGGTTATGTCAATCATACCAAGAGACTAGGCGTGTCATAGTTGAATTGAGATACTGCGTTCAGAAGTTCGGGATAAAAATGTTTGGTCTTGGGATTGACTAAGAGGGCTAGGAGGGTTTTGAAGCCGTCCGGAGTTTTCCTAAGGCTGGCCCTGACCATCGGCTCTCTGCACATGATACAGAGGGCAGTAATTAAATCTGAAAGAGAAACAAATATACAGATTAAAAAAACAAGGTTATGGTACATACAGGAAAATATATTTGTAATACAAAAGATAATAACCCATTATAACAACAAAGTACCTACCTTCCACTTCCATACGAAAATACCATTATCATCCTCTTTTATTCCATCGATAATGACTGAAGTTATCATAATGTTTAGAAACAACAATGTCTGTGAGGTCACATTGAGAATGAGGCTATACAACAGAAAGGGAAGCTTCCTACGCAAGGGGAGGGGGAAATTACAAGAAATTAAAATGAAAGTAAAAGTCTAAAATGTATGTTCTTTCCTGGAGAAACAAACGACAAAGTAGTCTCCTAATTCTTCCAATACATAATAAGCTCTATGAGCCAAGTTTTTATTGATGGTTGTCAAATATCACACTTGAACGTTGACTTATATAATAAGGAGATGTCGGAATGGACCAGTTAGCCCTTTTAAGGACTGAGGCGAATAGTTTGTTACACCCAGAAAATGCCTGAAATCGAAAAAGCTCCAGGCACAGGTTCAAAGGCAGTTGTTTCAGAAATGGGAAACTTCCCATACCCACGTTACTCTTGGGGATTCAAGAAGCACTAGAGGAGGAAAAGAAACGGATTTGTCAAAATTGAGATAAATATCTAATGTTCAAGGATTAATAGGTAATAAAAGGATTAAATTATATAAGGTGTTGCCCATTTTGCCGGTGGACAATGCAAGAAAAAGAACAGTCCTCAGGACTTACAGAAAACTCAGTCAAACAAAAAGAGAAAAAGCTTGAGAAAAGTTATTCAAACTACCTCTCCTGGGTCTCAGCTTCCAAGTGCATTCATTGAAAATTTGGTCCGTTCTGAATTAGAAAATGTCTACCATCTCAAAATATTCTAAATATAAAATGGCAGCCTCACAAAAAATATTTAAAAAATTGAAAAATTCCCGTTTTTTTTCCTTTAATGAGTCGAGAGTCCTACAGAAATTTCATAATCATCTTTACTCGTGGATCGGCTCTATGACCTATAAATGAACTCGTAAAATAGGTTTTATGAAAAATTGATTAAGTTGAAAAAAGTTAGTAATAATTCATAGATAATTTTATAGTTTTAGTTAATAAATCACTCAAGTATCTGCTAATTTCAAATGACTTATTGTAATCTAAAATTTTCCTAAAATGAATTAATAATGGAAGATAAACTTTGATGGCTATCATCGATGGTAGAATAACTTACCCCTCTCATTCACAAATCTTATGATAAATGATTGAATGGATAATGCATTTTGACGATTTCAATCATTCAACCCCCATGATTTATAGGTTAGAGTACAAGGGCTAACACTAATAGACGACCACACCTATTAAACTGATAGTAAAATTAATAAATATAATAGGAACTCACAGGAATCGATTTTGTCAGAAATCTTTTGGACGATCTCTTGAACAGCTCCAGATTTGCAAAGCTCTACTCTGGCCTCGGGCGAGTGGCTGAGATTGAGAATTAGAACATTTACACTGGAATCGCTGATTTTGGATACAATTAAATTGTAGCCATTTCCGCTCGGGCCACGGATCTATACACAAGAAAAGTACATTGAAAGAAACGGATTCAGTCATACTGCATGACTGTATGAATGAATTTAATAATCGTATTAAACTTTTTATCGTATTATCTATTATTATTATTTCTATTATTCTAATCGTATTTCAATTAGTTTGCATGCAAAAAAATTGGTTAAGTGTTGTTTGATTAGAAGAATATCATTTAAAAGTGTTCACGCAATAGAATTTATAGTTAAGAATCCGAAGTGCTCAAATTTCAACTGAATTTAACATATTCGACGAGTATTACTCGTAAACGTAACACGATAGTATTGACAAATTTTCTCACACAACCTTGCTACACAATCGAACTTTTAAAAGATTTTTTCGAAATTTTTTAGCACACATTAATGAAATTGAAGCATAAATTTGAGCTTCAATTAGTAAATGACATAGTTCATGGCTTCCGAATTTTTTACGAGTTAGATTTTGCTGAAAAATATAAACTTTACGATGTTTAGAGATTTTGTGTAGTGATTTATTGGGTACAATTTTTGAAATTTGAGCTATCTCATGAGTTCAAAAAGTGTTGTCCAATAAACTCATCCTTTCTTTTGGAATGTTTGATTTTTTTGCTGCAAGAACGAAGTTTTTATCACAATCTTAAACATAGAGAGTCAACGTTTGAAATGACACATACATACAGGAATCATTTTTGAATACGTCAAACCGGATTTCTAATAGAGAAAATGTTTGGAAATTTGTATTTTAAAAATTCTTGGAAGTATTGCAATAGCTTCATCGAATAGAGCATTGAAAAATTACATTAGTATTTGCAACTAAATAAGGATTCAGGTTTCCACTAACCTGTTGAGCGACTTTTGAATTGCAGGGTTGAGTAAACACGACCAGAGTTCGAATGACCAGTTTAAACACCTGAAAACGAGAATTTTTACTCATATAGTCGAGTACAATAATACATTGGTAACAATGGCAGAAGAGTGAGTACCTATGTGAAACATAAGCGACTAGAACCCCTACCCATTACAGTATTTACTCCGAATTTGTTGAAATCCCGTTTTGAAGAAATAATGAGTACATTTCTGGCAAATCTGTAGACTTCAATCGGCCATGAGTTTAAAAACGCTGCAAATTATTACACAATGGCAGAAAAATTGACACATAAGCGACTGAAACCCCTGCCCTTTACAATATTTACTCCGAATTTATTGAAATTTCCTTTTGGGTAAAAAGTGAGTAAAAGTCTGGCGAATTACTGTTAGCTTTGACCGCCCTTCTATGTAAATCACCTATTTGTTAATTTACATTAAACATAAGTTGGTTCTCTAGATACCACCAATGGAGCAATATACTTTATATGGACAGGACGTTGAAACATATGAATGGAACAGCTGAATTTCGACGGGATAGAGTAAAAATTTACTTGTCTACAAACGAAACACTACAATCTGTTTGTCAAACTAATCTGCATACTACGAAAAGGATTGATGTGTGATATTTTTTCATTTTTGACCACCAAACTAGAGACAACACTGACCGACGTATAAAAAACGGCCCCTGACTAGTACAGTACTAATCTGAAGAAAAAATTAGAGTATATAGCGCTGTCGGCGGAGAGTTTATCTTTCCATGAACGTCGCGTGGTGCCGTGTAAATTAGTCATGTCATTATGAGCTCGGTTGTGAAAGGGTACTAGCCTTCTAATAATTAGCTTAAAAAAGTAATTTTAGTATCAATGTTATCAAGATATAATCTAATTTCATTCTTAATTACACAATTTTAATGTGAATGTGTGCGCATACACCCTTTTCACGATAATATACAGAATTTCACTTCTTTTAGTCGGCTGTTTGATTAGTTCGATTGAAGAAGAAGGGTATGGGCAGATCTTCAAGTTGGAATTTATACAATTTTTTATTAATGGATTAAAAATACTGTGAGAGTACGAGTATTAGTCCAGAAAGAGAGCACATAATCACCCAAAAGTTCCCAAGCATTCATCCATTTAACCGAAATAGGAATTACTGCGTCAAATATAAAAATACCTGCTTATCTTCCACTTCAAGAAATGCTGCAACAGTTTTTACACCTTCCACACGCACGATCTGGGATTTATCAGTTTCCCACAACCACCTTTGACAAAACCAATTTGTACAAATTTAGTCACGAATAATAATAACTAAATGTACATAATACCAGTCTATTTCAAGAGCAAGTGTGATGAAAATGTACCTAAATTATTGATAAGTTATAATAAATCGATAAAAACTACAAAATTATTTTTAAAAACCTCAAAATGATGATTGGTCAGCTAATAACCAATGTCTATGCACACAAATTGTGCATTAAGAAAAATTTACTTAAAACAGTACGGAAATTTTTAAAAATTCGGTCTTACGAGCATGACTAGAACATTGATTTCCACATAACTTCAATTTCAATGTTCAGTAGTAATTTTTGCTGGACTAAGTTGAAAAAAAAAAAAAAATCCCTTTACGGTTTTAATGCGGTCGATTTCTTCCTACGAAAACAAGTTGTTTACTTACTTCACAATAAATATTTGTACTGTAACGTAATATTATTGAAATGGTTAATAAATTTCATTCAATCATTAATTTTTCTTTCTCAATCAAAGCCTTTTGCACAACAAATTCAACCTATATTACGAACCTCATCGCTCTTAATCCCATTAATTTGACTTCGGAGCAATCGGTAGTTCCAAGGATGTTGTTGATGACCACGGCTATGTTGGATTTGTGGAGATCCCTCCCAAGGGCGTGACATTGCGCCATGTTTCCGACCAATCTACAGATCCGCCGTTGAAGCTTTTTGTCGTTGGTTTTCCTCAGGAGGGCTGTCAGTCTGCTTCCGACCTCATATTTGATCATCTTTAACAAAGAACGAGACGTTGGTTGCGACAATCTTAGAACGAAATCACGAGTAGGACTTATTGCTAAGAAAACTCAAGAATTATTAAAAATGCAGGTTCATAATTTATATAAGCTTACATCAAAATTATTACAAGCATCTAATTATTGACCGACATCTGTAAGAGCTTAGCTTCCTGACAAAAGTGCTGAGCTACCCTGTTTGTATCGAATTCTCAAAACAGCCTATAACTGAATCGGTTGGGTGGTTTCGTATCAACAGGCTTGACATTATCAGTGAGATTTCATGTGTCAGACAAGCGTATACAGGAAACTACATCACAATGGGCTGTCATATGAATTTTGTGGTGGATATGGTTAGTACGCCCTTCCCGATTCTTGAAACCTCCTCTGCCTCAGCAGATGGAAGGAGAAGGTAAACCATTCCACTAAGCCCCCTGTTATAAGTTGGAATAGAGAACGCTGTGAACGACCAACTCACTTTACGTATCGAGGACATGAATAATGCGTGCATCAACAAGCCAAGTTTACAAATTTAATCACCAATGCAGACACCTTTGGGTACGACCTAATAACGTTTTGCAGGGGAGCCAAATCGCTAATATCATAAGAAAAGTCCCATTGCGGTTCATGAACATAGCTGAAAAAGAGAGAAGTCTGTGTCTAACCCTGGAGCCTTCTTGAAAGTGTCTTCATACTTTGAGATGATCTGGGAAATGAACATAGAGCAGCCTCCCTATTCCTCTGGCTAGAATTTACAAGTACAATCAGGTGATGCTTCATATCAACTGTAAGTAACTTCGCCATGTAGCAGTTCTATGCCAGGATCAAAAGAAGGACATTATAGGAGCAATAACCTCGTTGAAAACCAGGCTTGCTCTGCTGGTAATGTTAAGTAAGGTCCCTACCCAGGTTATAAGACCCAATCCAAGGTGGGAAGGTATGCGGGTGATTCTCAACAAAAGCGCAAATGGTATGTTATTTTAGGATTCCTTCACATATATGAGATCTCGTGTTGCATTTCTTCTCCAAAGATTTTAATCCCAACCAATGTGCACAATAATCATGGTCAATCAGGTATGTTTATATTCATAAACCATTTTTTATTTGACGTTAAAAGCCCAATTTATCATTACCACCACCTGTAACGACCTCGTTTCCATTCATTACATCCTTTCTTAGAATGTGGCGCCTGTATTTTTTGTTGAAAAAGTAGTTCCACCTTAACGGAAATTAAATAACTAGTCTTGTAACGTGAATGTAACGCCTAGAAACTCGTTTTAAAGTTTGTACCAACGAAAATCATTACCACTGGTGTTTGTCCCCCCTAAGGGAAGCAAGCAAGGGAATTTTGCAAGACTGACAGTTTTGGAAATGGGTGGCAACACTGCCAAACAGTGGGGAAGACTTCCCAACTAACCTCTCTCCAGTTAATTTTCAGCAAGTATGGAGGGAGTCTATCATTCAGATGCATACATTTGTAGGTCTCATTACCTCAACTGTATCAATTCTCAATATTGAAATTTATGCACGTTTTTAATTTATGTGTTTGGTTAGCCTTAGCACGGCTTATGAAAAGACATCATGGTGTTTGAGAAAACTGCAATTGTTTAAGAAAAGGCCGGCTCACAAACTCTTTATTTTCATTACCACCCATCAATCCTTCTCATTACCACCATCAAATCATTGAATTGGTGATTGAATAGATTAAATTTGGAATTTTGGATTTTAAATTGAGATTTAAGTATTATATTGTTATTTGTTTTGCTCTTTATGTTCCATGGAAGCCATATGTAATTTTGGAAGAAATTTGGAGATGTTTCACTGTTGTACAATTTCAGCATTGGAAATTGCGCTGTTTTTAGAATCACCCATATTAAAGGATGAGTGTTGAACGGAGAAGTTTGCTGATTGGTATGTAGACTCAAGGTACCAGGCAACCCTCATTTTTACTTAGCACTTTGCTTGTATACCGTGTGTAAAGATAAAAAGTCCAGGAGTCAAGAGAGGCTTAGGGCACACAAGGTTACCAATGCCATCAGAACGAGGCACTTGCTTTACAGATAGACAATTTACATACCAGACCATCAACCCCTGGCAGAACTCAGACTGGGAGCACCGAACCCAATGACCGATCAGTTTTTTCCCAGTAGAATCGAGCTACTTGACAACTGGCCCGACTGAGGAGCTGTGTGAGGTCAGGGTGTACATAAGAAAGTCAATAGATCGCTCAGAGATACCGCTTGTAAACCTTTTTAAGGGCATAACCTTCTGCAACCCATATAGATAGCCTAGTGGAATCAGATGTCTGACCATGTGTCTTAAATTAATCTAAGCGAACCAACATTATTTCGAATCTACCAATTAAGCTAATATCACACAACTGAAGAAAGGGGAACCAGTAGCTTATTACCTCGTCACAAAACCCTTCGTTGCTGACCAAAATGGCGCAGATGTTTCCCAAAATGTTCAATGCCAAATTAAGTACTTCCGTATTCGAGGATGTCAGGATTTTATAGAAAGCCTTCGTTCCACCGCACTCGTACAGATAAGAAATCCCTTTGGACCGCTCGATGACATTCATGCGGATGTAATGGAGGGCTTTGAACACTGCCCTTGAGGAGTCGCTTCTGAGTTCATTGCACACACTTAATATCTTTGCTTTGAAAACATCATCATCTGCCTCATCTGGTCCGGAATTTTTATCGTCCACCTCCATAATAACGATTTATATGAAGCGGAACGCTAGTGGCTGTGGTAGGTATTAGTACATCTGAAGTGACTATTGTTGGAATGTAAGTGCTAATGTTTTAAATACTTAAATACCTTTCGTTATTGCATAGTGATATAATTATAAAGAGAAAAAGTGTCGAATTAATCGTGAATTTAAGTTTTTTTGAAAAATAATAACTGATTCAAAAAATTCGTAAAATAACCTTATTTACAGAAAACCTACTTCACAATAACGGTGGTGGTTATTGTTACCCTGGGCACTTATCTCAAGGAATACAGAAATCCCAAGTCGTATCCATACAGAAGGAATGTGCAAGAGTGTTTATTTAGATTCTCTTATTGACACGAAGACCTCGCCTGAAAGAAAAGTTAAGGATACATAGACGTGAGAATTTATTGAATCATTTTAAAGGTAATGGGAGTGATTTATGATTATAATCAACTTGATTAAGTAAGAGTACAGTAAAATTAAGTGTTCGATCTGTGTGATACATGGTGTACTCAAGGGTGGTGATGGAGAGGGGGTAAATTTTGATAAAGATAACAATTTGCCTGTCGGATTTTAGTAATTCTTGGAAAAATGTTAAGTATTATTGTTTTTAAGTTTGTCTGAATAGTGTTTTGTTCTTATTTTATTTTCGGCTTCCTAGTGTTAATGTGATGTGGTTTGTGAAATTTCACTAAAGTCATCTCGAGTGATGGGCCGTTTCCGATAGTGTACAATGTCATCGTCATGTTTGCCTAACCTTCATCCGTAAACAAGTATTTTTTCAAATAGTATTTTTCTTCTAAGTGGCGACTGTAAGTAAGTTGTTGATGTGAAACTAAATCATGACAATCTCTCGACCATCTCCAGGCAATCGTGAGTCGAAAAATTGCAACGCTTTGAAGACATCGTTTTTCAAAATGAGCGCACACCCAGTTCCCTGATTGTAATATGGTATTTAGCTTCAATATCCGGAGTGGAGAGAACTTTAATTTCGGACGAATTAAGCCAACTAGCCAAGCATGTTATCGGGAAACAATGACGATGAACAGGATATCATGTTTTTCCACCGAGTGGACTCGGACGAGATCATATATCAAACGGAGAAGAAAAGTTGTAAAATCATCGGCAAGTACGTTATGGGGGATTTGTTGGGAGAAGGAAGCTATGGAAAAGTGAAAGAAATGCTCGACTCTGAAACTCTGTGTCGGAGGGCAGTCAAGATTCTCAAGAAGAGGAAATTGAGGCGGATACCTAATGGTGAACAAAATGTGCAGAGGTAAGGCTTTATGAAGGGAGGTTTCAATTTGTGACCTAGTTTCTTGATACTGTTTATTCCAAATACCCTTGGGTTGCTAGCTTTAGTCTAATGTAGAAACGGATTTGCAATACACATTCGATAGTCGTATCTTTAAATAGTAGCATGATCGGAGATCAATGACACCGATATTTATGAAGTTAAGCTCTGCCCCACCCTTATCATTGCAAAGAAATTATGTTAAGTCATTTTTCTCCGTTCACGAGGCTTAAGGTACCAATTTATGATGATATGAGGATTGCTTTGTTGCGCATGGGATCATGGAGAATGTGGTTGTTCCAAGCCAGCAAAGTTGTCTTCTTTTTGATTCCCTTCAATGCCGCAATCTCAAAGTCAACCTTTAATCATAGGCTTGTATTTGAGTTAAGCCGTCCACCGTTGAACAGTGAATGCAAGAGATCAGAGAAATGATGTGTTGGGAAACGCTCTACATAGTTTCCACCTGGTACCTACTGTATATTTTTTTTCCGTACTGTTGAAAAACCTTGTAATATGGCAGACGTCAGCCAGAAGCTTCGATCCGGTAACTACTCCTGATTATTTAAAAAAATCTTAACAGCTGTTTGCTCACTGATTTTGGACCTTTTGAAAGCCCTTTAGATTCCTCTATTTTACCACTCTCTCTCCCTTTATCAAGTTTTGCATTTCTATTGAGACTATGAATGTAAATTTCACACCTCTTTTGAGCATACTATTCTCATCCCTTTCAACCTGTGGTGATGTAGGTAGATGTCAGCTGCGAACCATATTTAACTTAAATAGTTTTTGTGATCGAAGGCATGACTATAGTTTTCTCGTGACGCTCCCCCGGAAAGTTAGATACTTCTTTGTTTCACTTTTGAAGAGTGTAGTATACAAAATTCAAACACTATATATTTAGAAGAATGGCAACTAATGACTCGGCATAAGGAAAAGTATTGTTTTCAACATCCACAATCCCTCACTAAGTCTGCATCCGCCACTCTGTATGGAGTGGGTGGCCCCAAAAAAGTTTCCAAACGCATAGTATAATTTGGAATTTGAGGAGTAAGCTCCAAGTATGAGAGCATCCCAGTTGATCAATTTATGCCGCAAATGCCGTTCCCAGGGTACCTAGGGTTGCTAAGGGCCTGGCTACCTCGTTACTTGTGCAGCCACAAACTTATCAAGTCTGCAAGATCACTGCTCCATCAAACCACACCTGTCTATAACAACAACCGAATGAGGAAGCAGGGCAATAAACTAAATTCAGGTGTATGCAGAAGAATCTTATTAAAATTAACTTTCTAGTTTGGCTATCATGGTCGTAGCTATATTACCTATTGCCAAAAGGTTGTGGTTGCTGATACGAAGGACTGCTTAGCCCTTCGTTGGAATCAAGAGTCTTATGATAGTTCATAGTTAAAATATGTTGATGTTCCTTTCCAATTTAATCCCTTACCAAAATTTCTTGTCTTAATAAGTTTATTCTTAACATAGGATTATGATGAAAGTTTTATCTCTCATAATTTTTTCATAAAGTGTTCGTAAAGTTGGGAATTACTTGATAGATACTTAGATTTAAAGTTGTGTTTGTATCTTTTACTTTCTATTTCGATCATTATTGTCTTCTGAAGTACGAAGTTTTATTGCAGGGAAATTCAGCTGCTGAAAACTCTCAAGCATAAGAATGTTATTGAGCTTGTGGACGTAATGTACAATCCAGAAAAGGAAAAAATGTACCTCGTTATGGAGTATTGTGTCGGAGTGCTCCAGGAAATGTTAGAGAGCACATCTAACAAAAAATTTCCCAATTGGCAAGCGCATTGGTAAGCCTTTCAGTTCAGTGCTGCTTAATATCTCTTTTTTTCGGCGTATCCACTGACTTAATGTATATCGTAACTCTGTTGTTGAGAATTAGCAACTATTGCAGCTTTTATTTTAAATATCATTATGGCATTGGAACATCTTATTTTTTATTATAAATGCTGCACACATTCATTCCCTGATGATGCCTTGTCGGCGAAACTAGTAGGAATATGTAATAGCGATTCCTTCACCCTCATTTTAGTACAAGAAAAACAGCTGGGGTTGCCTTAACAAAACACATTTTTTGTAGATGAGCCTCTATAAATTTAAATTATTTTCCCACTTTTACCTAGTTTGTATTTTAGGCGAGCCACAACCATTGCTAACTTACTAGATTCATCTGATTAACCTCAGTTATCTGCATGAACTACATAAAAGCAATGAAAAACTAAACTCGTATGTATGTTGAATGAGCGAATCACATCACATTAGTCATAGAAAGAAAAATTAATTATGATTATCGACCTTGCTGCTTCTGATGTTTTAATCGAAAATTCTCTCAACTGAGTCAGCATTTTGAGAATCCTGCTTCAACATTCACTCCCGCGCTCAGCTCTTCTTTTGTGTCCACATGCATAGTTGATGGAGTCATTATTTTCAACTCACTTGGAAGAGGTGACTGGCACTTTCATGGTGCAAAAATGACAAAGCTTGATGATTGGCGACCTGCTAGAATTCATGAGGGAGGATAGTAATAAAACTGACCACTATCAGTCCTGCTGTGGTAAAATTTGTGCAAAAGGCAGAGCAGTTTCCTCAGTCACCCCGACAAAAATATAAAGAATAATTTGGATGGATGTATAAAAAGTGAAGGGCTGGAGCAATCACACTCTAATACTACGTGATACGATGTGGATGGATGCTCTCCCAGTCGGGACCCTGTGTCTTTATTTCGGACTGATGAATATTCATGTTTGCACATGCTCGGTTGAGACCAGTATTGACAACAGTCGTTGTAGGGGAGTTATGTGTTAACATGCTGAATTTCTTGAATTTTGCTCCGAATAATAATTTTGTGCTGGGCTGTGTTGATGATGATCCAATCCTAGTGGTATCCATGAAAATTTACCGTCAGCTATCCAACAATCTACATCGTATTTTTAGATCACTGAAACAGGTGTTTTGCAATTATATTTATGCATGCACTCAAGGTTCTGTTGGTAGATTGGTAACATTCACGAAACCGCCTAGGAGCCAGCTCTACCACTGTTATTTAAATTGTGGGTCCTATTTTCTCTCAATTTCTTCATTGGTGCCTCGTAATTGGTCGTTAGACAAGTTTCCAATACCTCGACTAGAAATCCCTGTTCATTTATTTCAGGTACTTCATCCAACTTATGGAAGGATTACAATATTTGCACAGCTCAGGTATCATACATAAAGACATCAAACCTGGAAATTTATTGATCACTCTGGATGACACTTTAAAAATATCTGATCTTGGAGTTGCTGAGGTAAGTATTATCCTACTTATATTTGACGATATTTGAAATTACTTTTTCTTAAAAGTTTAAGGTGAAGGTGATGCACGAGGAGTAGTTTTTTTAAGTACAATCTCGAATTCTAGCCTAGTTGAGGTTTGGTGGTACGTTGGCAACAATTTCATGCCATAATTCATGTGGAATACTAGCTCACGTAACCAAGGCTCCAATGATACCACACTAGAAGCTGCACCTCCTTCACAAGCACTTACTGCCAAAGCTAACCTCCAGGATGTTTGAGTTAGACCATAAAGTTCACTCTGCTGTGAGATCTTGCTGGGGTTCCCACCTGCCTTGGGCTCACATTGAATCTCTCTTTCCATCCCTCCCTCTCATAGCCAGTATCCAATCCAAACGCCACCAGCACTTGCTTGGTCTAAGGGGCTTGAGCTTGAATGTCACCTTGGCTGCTGTAACCTTGACTTATTCAGGAAGCAGCTGTTGTGTGAACGAGCAACTCCCTCGTTTCCAAAGCCCAGCTTCTTGACATAGTCTGAACAATCCATGAACAATCCTACCCTGCTATTTCTGGTGCTATTTACAAAATAGAGATTAATTATTATCCAACTTGAATCGAATACCGACATCACCTTTCATTATGGTACCTACTTGAACAATTGATCAGATTAAGGTAACGTTTGGGATATGTCTAGTTATTTGAAAAGCACAAGAGAACAAGCTACTTCAAATTGAAAAAAAAAAAAAAAAAAAAAAAAAAAAAAAACAATACTTATAGCGGATCATTGTGATGGCAGGAACAATAATTTTTGTTTACGGACTAATTTATTTATAAAGTTGATGTTATTGAGAAATTGTTGTTTTCCAGGCATTGGATAGATTTGCTCCTGATGATACATGCTATACTAGTCAAGGTTCGCCAGCTTTTCAACCCCCTGAAATTGCCAATGGGATGGAAAAGTTTTCTGGTTTCAAAGTTGATATATGGAGTAGCGGCGTCACTCTGTAAGTTCGACTCGTTGCAGGATTCTGCAATAAGCTTGAAAAATTATATCTATCACTTAAAGTGAACAAAATTGGAACTCACTCAAAAATCCTTGAAAAATGTTTTAGCTACAATTTGGTTACTGGCAAATACCCTTTCGAAGGCGAAACCATTTTCAAATTATTCGAGTGCATCGGTCAAGGGGATGTAGTTATCCCGGAAGAGTTGGAAGATCAGCTCATAGATCTCCTGAAAGGAATGCTTCACAAAGAGCCAATGCTGAGGATGCCCTTGGAGAATATCATCCGACACCCGTGAGTAGTTTTTTTCAGGCATTTTAGTTAATATGCCCAAGAGTAATGTGAAAATTGTATCGTTTTAGTAATGAATTGAATTTATTCAATCCACAGCTCAAATTGTGTATTAGTAAAAATAACTTTTTGATTAAAATAAGTACTTCAAGAATTGCGCTGTTGAAGTAGTTGGCCATTGAAAGGATTATACACCTCAATGAGACTTCAACAAAAAAAGCTTTAACCACAGCTATTGCCTTATATTAGTTAAAAGTAATATAACATAGATTCTTACGGTAGGTAACACTGCTGTTCTACTGGAATATCTAAATATGATAAAAACATTCAATATCTTTCGTGAATAATAATTTTTTTCAAGAATTGTATTTGGAAGTACTTTTATGAAATAAAATAAATTAGCTGCTGCTGCTGATTTGGACATCCCATTATCAAGTTCTAGGTCACTGCAACGTTTGGGGTTACCTTGATTGTTGAGGTATAGTTAATAGTTCTCACTGATACCAGTATTCCTTTCACAAGATAGTTCTGCAGAAGTTTTTGTCACGGTTGATGAGAGAAAAACATGGTTTATTAAGAGAAGTTTGGTAATTTGACTAATCTCCTTATGACCGTTTCTGCTATCAATTTTTTATGTGTAGTATTCGATTATTAAAGGATGTAGCGACTCTTTGGAAATTTTAATTGATTCTTATCGACCATCAACTACATCTCTTTTAGCAAAGAGAGCGATGTCCACTATTATTTAGGTTTTGTCTGCAACTAAGTTGTTCGATTCTCAAGTTTGTCTTGCAATACTAGCACGACTCTCATTTCCATAATTTGTTTTTTATTTGTAACAATTCCGGTATGAAGTTGTCCAATATAATATTTCATATGTTGAAATTGCATTGGAGATTTCTTGTCGGATTGCTTTTATTTATTCAATTTATGCTCTATTCTGTCGAAAAATCATGGCCATTGTACACAAAACAATCCCTTACATTCAGTAAGTCAATCACCTGAGTTAATTTATCAGTATCTCATGGAATATCAGACTCATGTGAACAATCCCAAGACTCAACTCTGAAGTTGCAGTAAGATTGAAGGTAATCCTGTATTCCAGTGACCTGTAACGGTTTACCGCAGATTAGCTACCTGTAAGCTTTAAAAGCTCTCAGGACCCTAAATTTGGTTTTATTTTCAGGTGGGTGATCAGGAAACCTCCGAAAACACTTGAAAGAGTTCCTATTCCTCCACTCCGAGGTGATGAGCTTCACACCATGACTGTCTTGCCATATCTTTACGACTACCATTATGGGGATCAATCATCATCGACTCAATACATCTCTGAAAGACAACTTGACGGTAAGTGCCCCAAGTGTTTAAGTGGACTTTCAAGATAGAAGCTGTTGACGCATAAATACTTGCTCATCCTTGCTGAGCTAAGAGGTATCTGAATGTTTTACCAGTTATAGTAGATACCCTTTGCTGTGCCTGTCGGGGTAAAAATGAAAACCTGTATCATGTGGTGCAGCAGTGTCCAAGGACTCATGGTGGCCGCATTCTCCGTCATGATGCGGTTGCCAGGCAGATAGTAGGTGCATTATCATCCAGCGGCTGGGATGTGGAGAGAGAGAAACTGTATCATATGCCAAGTGACCAGGGCAAGAAGCCGGATATCGTTGCCGTTAAGCCCGACGGGTCTGCCATAATCCTGGATGTCCAAATTGTTAGTGGCAGCGTGGACATGGAGCAGACCTGGAGGGCTAAGATAAGTAAATATGATAGGAACGACCTGCGGCAAGCGGTATCTGAGCTAAAAGGAGTGGCGCCTAACAACATCAAGGTTATGGCTGCGACCGTTTTGTGGCGCAGAGTGTGGTGCGGGAAAAGTGCCACGGAGTTACTTGAGCTGGGCATCTCGTCAGGAGTATTTCGTGGTATCACCACCCGCGTCATCCGGGGCTCGTACTTGAATTGGTGTTCTTTTTACAGGGGCACTTCCTTTCGTCCCTCCCTTCCTCCTCCATCATCCTCAACTTCCCATATCCCAAGGGCCGGCGTTGGGTAAACCTGGGCGTCCTCCCCACTTTTATTTCATTTAGTTTTTTTTTCGTTTTTGTTTAATGGCGTGCCCCCTCCGTCTTAAAAAAAAAAAAAAAAAAAAAAAAATTACACCACTTCAATTTACTTAACAATATTTATAACTTTAGCAGCATAAATAACTCGACCTTCTTAGAAAGGTCCGATTCAAGTGGGAACAATAGCAAGGAAAACCAAAACCAAAATGAAACATAATATGTTATCTCAACCACCTGCCGTTGTTTATGTCGCCGATAGCCATACCAGAGTTTCAGTAGACCCCTCTTTTTTGCCCCTTGGAGTCCACCTCGAGCAATACCGTTACTGTAAATATAGTCCACTTACCGTTCGACTCCGAGAGAAGAGGGTTATGCTGAAATAAAAAATGCCCCAGCTTACACATGATGGCAAAACTTAGTCCTCATCAGTTCTCCAACACGTTTCTTCCCTGTGGCGAGGGATCTTACACTAAAGTTACACACCAACATAGGTGTATCTTTGAGATTATAAAGTGCTTGCCAGTCGAAAGTGTGTATCTGCAGTTAGCACCTTCTTAAGACAGATGACAGCTTGGTATGCTATCCAAACTTCTTCCCTCTCCTTTCTCATGAAACCCGTTTCTTGTTTATAGTGTAAAACCCGAATGCTTATCGTCTACATTATCCCTGATTAATTGAACAATTGTCTTCATACCATTAACTGATGTATGGCTACTGTATCTGTATTGTGTTCAATTGACGTTTTTAAATTTCATACTAATGAGAGAATGGTAAATTAAAAGCTTCAATTGTAGAGTTAACAGTATTCTAAATTCTACTAATCGCATTTTGATAGCTTGTGACTTTTACTATGTTGTCTCAGAAAATGTTTTCTTTCTGTCTAGAATAAAGTGGAGTTGTCCTATGATTGAAGGGTATGTTTTTATTGGGTTTGTCGTATTGGGTATGCCAACTAAAACGGTTAGATTATTGGATGTAGTTCGCTTAGCTCAGCACTTCGGTGCTCCTGCTATCATATGATTCCAGTGTTTCGGAAACATTGTTTCCTACTATTTTAACGCCACATCTTTCTTGCTTTTGAAAAACCAACGTCATTTGAAAAATCAAGATAGAGCTCCTTCTCTTTCCTTGAGAAATGTTTAACGGTCGTGACCAGCGAACTCATAATTCCATTATCTTATCTGTTGGAAGCTGTCCCTTTTTACCTGCTGTTGACGATCTTGTGGGTTCAGCTTCATTATCTGAGAAAATATCAGTTTAAACTTCAAATGTTTGATCAGTGCTTATATTCAGAATATCCCATTTCTGCATCCCAGTTTTGAAATATTCAATAGTTCTTTTTCTTCTTTTAATTTTGTAATGCTACTTTTTTTGGTACGTTTTTAGTTCCTCCACAAGTTGCGCCATTTTGCTCTGTCCCTGGCCAGGGCCTTCTCCCCCTTCCTCGCCTTTCCAGGACTTCTCCCAACCATACTCAATAGTAAAATTGATTCTCAAAAATGACTACCTTACAATACCTTCCTTTAGAAATCATCCTTGTCGCCTTCATCCTATAAGATTAATACGGTGGAACTATTTTGCCAATTAAGTAAGTTTATCGTAGTAATACCAAACAAAATTTAAATGATGCAGCGTTCAAATAGTGAAAAGTAGTTGCCAAAACACTGGTTACATTTTGAAAATCAATCTCACATGATAGGCGAAGCTTGAAAATGGGAAGCTAAGCGGAACTAAACCCAAGTATTTTGGTTTTCATTGACCTTTGAGCTGTTGGTATTCAATTCTTGGGACACTACCATTAACTGATATTCGTTGGGTTGTTCTGTAATATAATGTATATTCCAACATTTGAGCTGCTCTCAGAAACTAACCTTCAAAGTCTAAAATAATTTTACTTTCATAACACCTGAAAGAGATAAGGAGATGTTGGTTTTCTGCTTCGATATTTTTCAAGGATATAAGCATCTAAGCATGTTCCATGATTTGCGGACTATAAAATATAACCGATATATAACCGCCAGAGATGGATTGCAGACAGTGACAGTTTTAGCATACGACAACTCAAATTTCTCTCATTCTTCTGGTTTCGTCACTTTCACAGGTCCCTGAACTACCTGCTCATCGCCAAACCCCCTCCAATGAGAAAAAAATAACTAGAATTATTTGGAACTACCATGTTGAATAATTTTTGTCCATCAGCTGACGAAATAATTGCTACACTGAAAATTTGTCTTAGTCCTTATGTAAGCAAATAGCAAGATCAGTATTACACTCCCCTTGCATTAGAAAAATCACAACATTTCACAACCGTATGGACCCATAACCAATCGAGTTTATAATACATTTTAAGGCAAGTAGTTGGTTGGTGATGTTGATTATGGATAGGTACCTTGGCAGAATCTCAGCCCACTGGAGTTTTAACCTAAATGTTCAACATTTCGCTGGAGCCTTAAATATTAGCAGTATTTGCTTGAATAAGGGGTCATAATAAGCAGGAAGAGAAACTGCTTGGTGTATTAATAGATTCGTTCCAACATGAGGTGCCATGAGCAGAACAGTGGTTGTTCCTCTAGTCAAGCCACCCAACAGCTGTTCCAACTTGCAGGAGTCCTTGATAGCGGTGGAAATGCTGTTGGCTGGAAACAGATGGCACCAAGGGGCTCTATTACTTGCTGTTAACAGAGGCATCCTTTGGAGATTGAAACATCTCACCTACCCATGAAGCAAACCCTGCAAAAATTGCTATGTTAGATGGCTTAGGTGTTCCAATAAACGTTTGTCCACAGTTATCGGCTGAGAACAGTAATCTAGAAGGCGGACAGCTGTTGGATAGGGATATCGTTTTTGTAACAAACCTGTTGTGATCTTTGCTCAAGGGTTGATGAGACAGATTTCGTACAGCAATTTATGAACTTTGAACTGCATCAGCTGTGTTCTGATCAGTAATTGTGCAGTCTGAAGGAATTTTTAAGTCGTACTTTACGCCTGTGCTTTGGAAGGTCGCCAGCTAGATTGCTCGTCTAGTAATGCCAGGGTACCTAATTGAATTTCTCTGACTCCGGTAATTGCCTTACTGTTTGTTGTGTTTCATATTTAGGCCACATCTTTGTAGATAGCTGTACAGACGAGTGAACTATTGCTGAAGAATCAGTGCATAAAATATATAAATACCTAGCTCTAATTCTTGTTAGAGAAAAACATGATTTTCATTTCTAGTTTTCTCTTTGATGTCTTCGACAATTCCTGAAATGTACATGAATTACCCAATGTCTAAATACGAAATCGGTAAATACAAAGATAACCTCACCCCATTAAGGGGGTCTGAAAAGATTTTAACAAATGGTAAGATATTCTAAAGTACCTACTCCATGATTTCACACAGAAAAGCACCAATGGAACTCAATGTCCTAACCCTAGCACTTTGATCTATAATGGTTTCTCCTTTCACTTAGCAGAAGCGAAACTGTTTTAAACTGAAGAGTGATTACTAAGCAAGACCTGTGTTTTAGAAATACGAATAAACACTTGATGGAATTCAGTATCAATAAAAAAGAGATGTCGAAAATAGAGCCAACCTGTAACTATTTTTAGTGGTTGGAGGGAGGGTTCACGCAAGGGGCTGGGGCGACGTATACACAAATAAGTTGACCTGCACAGCTTAACCCATTCACTGCTTATAAATCAACTGGGTTCAATTAATATAAGCTTATTGCAACATATCGTCTCTCTCATAGATGGCCTGAATAAGCGTACAACATCTTTGCCAATTAGGGGCTGGATCAGATTGCCTGGACGATTTATATTTCAGGATAATAAAATCTGGGATTCGTTTCAAGTTCCTATTCTCAGTAACTTGTTTATTTTGACTATTTGTCCACCCTAAAATTTATTTTTTCTGTTCATTAATTGTCAGTTTACACACTTTCAGAAGAAAAGAAGACAGCAAGGCAAGAGGCCTGCGCCAACAACAAAGGTTCGAGCTCCAAAAAGGCCTGCAAATCTGATGGGCGGCAAACGTCATGTCTGAACATGAGGAAACTGGCGACATGTCACCCATCGTGACCTAGCTCATCTAGTCTTCGTAGAAAACTAAAATATATTGAAATACGGGTCTCATCGCTCAGTGGTACTGGCTTGTAACTTCAAATTGTCAAATTAGTACATCGTCAATCATAAGAGTCCCACGAGGCACATGCAGATGGCACTCTCAATATACTAACGCCCCTGGTGGGCTGATTCGTACTGAGCTCATCTCTGGCACCCTCACCAATGTTGCCTGGTGTAAACAGTCAATTTCCACTGGCACCGTCACTGGTAATATTTTACCAAGACCAGAGAATGAGTATTTTGATCTCGGCGAAACGTTTATTGTTTTCCCAGTTTTGTACAATTTGATTGATAACTCATAAGTTGTACGCAGCACTGCTTGAACATATCCAAGTATCATTACACCCTGAACTGAAATAGAACTACCCATATAGCCAAAATACTTAGCGATAATTGACCCACTTACTAGTGTGGTGATGTTTTATGTCACACCAGTCAGGTATGAGCTGTGCATTGAAATTTCTACGAGCTTTTCATTTTAAGGTGATTATGCATTTTAATAAAACGGTAGCTTTTTCTCTCTGGTTTGACAATCAACATACCACACTTAATACAATTTGTTTTCTTCGGTCATTCATGGATTCTGCACATGCTATTTATGGTAAAATTTTGTGAGATCGTGGAACAAGTATCCATAACTGTGCACGCGTCGCTTGAATTCTGAATGAAGGAAGATTTCAGTCCTGATTCCTCTAGATGTGAAAGGATCGAACGTATTACACCAAAATCATCTGTTCTTTCTTCATGTCAGTAAGAAAACGTTTTATCTATCCAATCCCAGCGCAAGAAAATCTTTCCATTCAGTTGCAATATTTGGCCATATCCTTTCAAAATTCTCAACATATTAGAAACTGCATATTAAAGATGAATTCACAGAACCCTACTGTACATTTACGTATTCTAGTTTACTAGGTTATGGAGAAGGAGATGCCACATTGTTCATCTCGTTTTTTACACCCCAATAATATGAATGAATGGGGAAGCTAAAAACTGTTATTATAGTTTCAACAACGCCCTACGATATGTTCACTTGTTATTATACAGCAGTCGTAGAAGATGACGGCCAAAAGATTCTGTAATATCATGTAAGTCTCAATTCTATCATTCACCCGTACTTTTTAAAGTTATTGTCAAAATGTTTATTTTTAAATACATGATTGGCACAACTAGCCTTTCATGAAACCTATCGTAATATACCCAATCACAAATTATGCAATCATTTTTTAAAATGTCTGATCTATTTACTTTTATTTCCACACAGAAATATTTCATAGCTTGAACATCACAACACCGTCAGTAGCCTTATGATTGAGGTACCGTAGCCACTAGAGGTAGATATCACTAGTGTATGATCGGACTATTAAAAAAAAGGAAGTACTTATAGTATGTAGTTTCACGAGAATTTATATTCCCAAAAACCTTCGGCAATCGCATTTTCAAAGAAGCTAGAATGAACAACTAAATGCAGATCAAAATGATAAAATTTCGAGGTTTATTAAAACTTGAACCAAGAGAAAATATTGGTGGAAATGATTAAAAAATAACAATAATAAAATAAAATGAATATTACGAATTCAAGAGAATATTGTGATATCAAAATATGTGGAAGAGGAGAAAGTACGCAGTGTCGATCTAATGGAAAATGATGTTCAAGTTCTGTTGTTTGCCACTAGATTCGCTAGTTCAGTGCAGAACACGTATGATTATTGAAAAAAAGGTTGTTTTCTCTTTGTTCAAGACAATTTTTTGAATAGCACTACTTTATTTAGTGCCCTTTGAAATACCTAGTATTCTCTGATGGAGAAAGGCTGTGTACAACAAGTTGAAACACGCTTCAACGCAATTTTTCGTTTTCAATAAAGGTTAGGACAATTGGGTTTGGTATAAACGATATTATTGTTAGAAGATATTTTATTTTTGTAAACAACCATATTGCTATTCTATGTGAACCCACTTTGTTGTATTGGTGCCATTCTATAAACTATATTATGTTTTATTACGATTATTTTTTCTTGTTATTATGCGTTACCTGAGACTACTGTAATGGTGAGTTATTCTAATATGATTGATGAAGTTCTGGATAAGTATAATTTATTGTGATGTGGTTGTATTCCTTTCTTTTGATGCCTTATTGTGGTTTGTTCGTTTTATTTATGAGTAAGGTGACGATGTCGAGAGTACTGGTAGGTACTTCCTAATTGAATGAAAACACTTCTTGGTACAAGAAAGTTACTTGTTCATTCGATAGACTGAGAAACACAACTTATAATGTATAAAACTGTAAAATAAATATAGCTTTTTTTTAAACGTTAAGCATTTTTCGTATGTTTTCTCCTGAAAAACCGAACTATTAATAGAAATGAAATTGTAAATTTTAGCCTGCTGTCTCTAAAATCCAGTCCAAAACATAAATTTTTTCATTCGGACTTCACATGATGACCATCAATGTTTTTTCAAGTCAATCAGTCAGAACGGTAAAAATTGCTCCAAATCTCACCTTTCCAATAGTATAGTCAATGTTACGTTTTTCTAATGCTGAAAAACAATATTTTTGGGGAAAATCAGGTTATATACATGTGATTAGTAAGATTTGGGCATCTCTTCCTTCCTGATTCTTTTAGCTCATCGTTATCAACTGGGTGTTGGGTGCATTAATTTCCTCAGCCCTTGGAAAGTGCAACCACGCCATACCATCACGCTCTTTGCTACATGTTAGCAGAAATTGCTTACAAACCACCTGATTATTGACTGTCCCTAGCGTTGCCCCCATAATGGGCAATACACTTAAACCATTAAAAAACATACACCTTCCCTGCTTTCGATTTGGCGGAGGTAGGTAATGGAGGGTCGTCGGTAGGTAGCAAATTGAAACGGTACCAAAGTTTGCTTATTCAATCATGACCGGAACTTAGTAAAATGTGTTACACACATTACATGAACGTTAAAAATGGTTTTTACGCACAAAAAAGATGAAAATTTTTCTTGTGCACAAAACACTAAATTCCTAAATTTTAGTTTTCTCCTAGAACGTAACCTAGAAACAAGTTTTATGCTTACCAAATATAAAAGGTGAGTTCTTCATAACATCAAACCAGCTGACTAGAGGCTGACGATCTGAGGGCACCATTGACGAAGTTTAAGGTGAATAATGAAGTGAGAGACCAGAGTATAATAATTTTTTTTTAAATTTAAATAGTTACTTTACATTCACTGTGAATAACAATAATAAATATACGTCAGGCAGTTCGACTAACAATAATTCACACGGATCACATGATGACTTCAAGTTTCTTCAACGCTATAACTTAGTTGCCAGTTACACCTAACTACAATTAAAGTGATTTACTTTGGTTACAGAGTACTGCCAAAATAAAACGTGATGAAACCCTGTTTCTTTGATTCTGTTCAGACTCGGACAGAAAGTACAATGTAGTCCAATTCGTACGATACTTAAAATATTGGATACAATTTTTAAGGTTTCATTGGTACAACGACTGATACTGATAACAATCGCTAGACCGTCGTTTCAATAAACATGATGATGTAATTCAAGGACGTGACATACTGTGTTTAAAAGAAGACAATGCAAATGAGGGTAATTTGCAAAATATTTCAAACTGAATCATTGTTTTCCAATTAGGTGCATACAAGGTGGACGAAATAAGACTTTCTTGAACTATGTTTAGGTGTACAGGTTAATCATGAGAGGAGCTTGAATGGTTGGGGGACCACATTCAGACATTGTGGTTTAGTCTAGACGTTATGATGGAGTGCTGCAGGCGTAACATCTCTGTTATCACACTCTAGTATAGAGACTTGCTGTGAATTTTTTTTTTTTTTTTTTTTCACAAGCTCACTTGTGCTAACAGCTGACAATAAGCATCTACTGTGCTCTAAGCACCCATGGGAAGGGGAAAGAACAATGGTTGTGGATGGTGGGGGGATGGGGTCGTTGGCCACACGACCCATAACATTCATGATTGACTTGTCAACCTGTGTGTCACCCGTGGGAGGTTTCAACTACAACAAACTTTCTTCAGCAGTACAGCCACCTCTTGTGAATTTGATTAGTTTTCAGCTATCCACCTTATCTTAGCACAACCTTAATACCTATATTCAGGTATATAAAACAACATACTATCAGAGAAAAATCAAGTTCTGACTTGCAGGCAGATTGCAGTGTTGACATGATTAAGTAAACGAGTTTCAAGGTGAGATAATGATTTTTAGCGAGCTCATTGTTCCAATACCAGTTATCGCGAGTTGAAGAAAGTTTTTGATCAATGGATACTCCTAAGAATAGGTAAGAAAAATGCGATATACTCGTATTATTTTGCTGGTTGGAGCGATGGAACTGCAATGACGGCATTTTGTACTCAAATACGAATGAATATTGTCATGATCCATTTCTTTGGACTGACAAAAATGAGATTAACCAGAATCGAAGCAGAAATCTGTTCTTTAACAAGTAAGCATGTATGGTAAATGCAAAAACAGAACTTCAGTTTAGTCTCTATTCCTGTTTTTTCTTATTCCATATAAAAAGGTGAATGAATGAATTTTATAATGATCTAAAAAGCAGGGGAATGTGTTAATTGAAGTGTCAATGACCCCTTATGAATTTCACTCAATAATCAATACTTCACTTCACTTCGTGGTATCCGTCAAGCATAATTTTTTCAGGTTCCAGTAGTCTGATCTCGCCCAAAATTGGATTATAGGTGGAAAGCCGATTTATGCATCTCGTATCAATTTGATCGTATCATTAATGTGCCGCTGTGGAATTAGCATGGCAGACCCACAATGCATTTCAACTCAGCCATTTGAACGGGTTGATGTCTTTAGTAACATACCCATGGCATTTTAGTCCCCTGAATCTTTAAAACAAACCTATATTCTACATTCTCGTTCCACTTATCTTTTAAAACTATTTAAACATTTTTGATAAACTATATACTCTTGTTATCGATATGAGGAAGCCATGTGCCACACCCAACTTGGGAAACGTGTTCCATTCATATTTTCACCGTTAGCCACGCTTATTTCACACCATGAAACGATGCACTGGACTTGACTGATTAGAGCATCTGTAGGGGGGGAAGAAGTACGTATCAGCTCCAGCATGTACATTTCAGAAACAAAAATAACCTTTCAGTGACCTATTCGAGGGCCAGGTCATCAGCGCACACGGAAAATCAAGATTTTGACCTTCTTGCTTGATTGGGAAAATGTATGCAAGGCGAAACCAGAAACAAGTGCATTGAAATACCCAATAAATGAGAGAAGAACCGAAGCCACACAATACAGAAATAATATGCACATATTATGTGCAGGACAAGTCACCACTGAATGGACAGTAGCACAACCAAGATCACAAATGACAAAAGTGATAGATGTCCTCATTGATCAATTCAGCCAATCAAGTTTAATTCTTTAGGCAGTGCACATTGTGTAATTTTTTACTGATTTCGGAAATCAAGACCAGAGACAGTTGTTCATAACATCAGCGAAGGAGCCTCACTCGAGAGACCAAAAATCAAAAATGATCACGAGCTTGGTTGATGACAGGAACAAATTTACAGAGATATAAGGGTTGTCCGTTGAATCCTCAGCAATTCAAAATGTGCTCTTATATTTTGAAATCATTCAAAAGGCCTGAGATTCTCTTATATAGAAGTCCCGAGCAGCCAGAGACCTTTTGCCTGATTCTAGTTGGCCACGTACATGATTGCTGTAGTGGTGTGAAGGAAATAGGAGTGGATATACATGAGTGCGATGTATATTTTCACAGAAATGAATTGGTATGATTCAGGCTGGAAGAAAATAAGAGGTGGACGAGACTTATCAGATACAAAAGAACGGAAGCAGCAGTTGCTTCTTTCATAGTGATGGTTTTATCTCCCGTATGAGTAGACGGTGGATGCACCTATCTGGAATGGAAAACAATTCAATTCCCTCGGAGAGGTAACGGAGGGGAAGGTTTTCACATAGTAAGTGAACCTCACAGCTTGAAGTCTGGGAAGTAGACCCTATATGATAACTTATTTATCAACTTATTACCATATACAAATATAAAAGTAGCCTTATTACATTATGTACCAATGAATTACCTCTTTGACAGCGGTACCCTCTCATTGCATCAGGCGTACAACATAAATTACAATGATACCCTGTTCATCAAGGATGAAAGATAAGTTCACAACATAAACCTACCAACTTACTGCGTAAAACTAGTCTGAAATAATACTGATTGTTCAAAATTTGGAAGTAAAAGAGAATGCTGAAAGGAATGGTCCATCATCGTAAATTATACTGTCGTTTCAGGGTCATCGAATGACAGCTGCCTAAAATTGAGATTACGCAAAGAATCTGATGAATTAGTGGTTATAATTACTGGAGGTTGTGGGACGATCGGAGTTGTCCCCACCGGTGATAAAGGGCTTGGAAGATTGCTCACTAGAGGTGTGCTCTCGTCGTCATCTTCCTCGTCGTTTGGTTCACACATGACTATAATCTGTAAAATATACAAACACTTGGGTTATTCGTGTACCTTTCAGAAAAAATTGGGGATAAATAAAGATTTTCAGTTATGAACCTTTTGAAATTTATCGAAGAGAAATAAACTAAGAATTTGGATACCATTCTGATGCACACCATCTTAGGGCTCTGAATGTAATATCAAAGACCATAGTTAAAACAATAATTTGATCTAATATTGATTCATCGCTCGTTGATTCAATACTTAATCTGAAACTGAAAGGAAACAACTTGCCATACAGGCTATTAAGCACGTGGCACATCTTGTGCTCAAAAAGCCGCTCTCTGCCAAAAAAACGGAACTGACCCTGAAGGTACCCAGTTTTCGGAAGAACTAGAATCAAACCATAACCACTTTGAACATCGACCATCGGCACTCTTTTCAGCATCTTTAAGAGGAATTCGACTGTTCTACTCCCTTTTCGATGAAGATTCAATGAGCTAATCATGAGATCCAAGATCTACGCATATGTAGGACTCCTGGAAAGCAGTTGGAATTACCCATCTTTTTTTGGCAGTTTAAGCGGGAAATATGGACCAGGGAGCTGCCAGGTCTCTTAAAGACAGCTCTCTCATAGCTTTCATCTTTCCGAAATGATGAGAGGACTGGCTTTCTCACTTATGGAAGCAACAGGATTTTAAAGCTTGACGTAACTGTTGAAGGCTAATTTTAGAAGAAGCGCTGTTTTCAGTTTGGATCAGGAAGAAGAGTAAGAAAAGAGAATAAATAACAAACTAAATAAAATAATTTAAAAGTTCCAGTGATGTACCATGATTGTATGAGCGAATTCCTTGATATAAATAATGTTCATCGATTCAAAGATTTTGGATTTTTAGAATTCTTGAATATTTTCACTGAAGGTGACTGAAATAATGCCCCCCCAACCGAGCCATCGAGTGGCACTGATAACAGGTTCCTTCAGTGAAGGAGAACCAGGCCTCCAAACATTTTAGCTTGAAAATTTAATTTAATAAAAAGGAACGTCAGTAAACATTTGCTTACACACGACGGTATTTTTCCCCCAGAACATTCTCTGGTAGTCATTCATATTTCAACAGCCAGTGACAACAATCTCTTATCTTCAAATTAGGCATCTTACATTAAATGATTTTCATAACTACACGTGGTTATGACTCTATATACGTACCGAATACAATCATTTTATGATTGTTCCTCTTAAGAACCCCAATAGTTCCGGAAACGTGTGAGACCGAAATAAGGAAAAGAAAAAGATATTCTAGGCTTCGGGTTTTCAATAGCTACGAGCAAGTATTAGACATACAGCTCAAACAAAAGCTAAATAGATTCCCTACAACTTCACTAAAAACTAATATCCTCGCAAAAGCCTACGTATCTATATCTATATCAAGAATGAAATTGAATCATCTTGGAAAAATCGTATATTTTCTATTATCTAGACAACCGTTAGTTGTATAGAGCCTGTGTTGGGATCAAATTCTTGCTTATCTACATTAAAGTAGGTGCAAAACAAGTGCACATATTCCTCGATTTTTTGAGCTGCTCAGAAAGTTTCCGACGATTTTTTTAAACTTAAAACTTGGTTACATGCTATTGATAGAAATCCTTACTACATTTAAAAAAATCGAAAACAGCATAGTATTACATTATTATTAGCATCTTGTATTATACGATGTAGTTTGGTGATTTCACATTATTTTGTAGATAACGTCCAGGAGGTTCATCTACATTTCCTACAATACATGACGCCATATTCGGTAGGTGATTAATTTGGTTCAGATTTGAACTGAAATAGTGCATCTTCCACATAAATCCATTCAATTTTCGGAAATATTAACATTTCGGTGGCGGCTAGAAACACTCAATTGGAAAAAACAAAATTTTATTGGTTATATAAGGAAGAGAAAGGAGTAGAATCCGGTTGGGAAAAAAGTAAATTTACAGGAAAAAGCTAAAATAACTGTTGGGAGATAATTTGGCGCATTTCCCTCAACCGTTTGGAACAAATGTAATAAAAGTTTCGTCCCTGGTAGGAAGGTCGGTACCCCCTTCTCCTCTCACATATTAGGTTTGCATGTTTTCCTGCACTCAGAAATAGGCTAATAGTGCGCTCAACGTCTACCGACAAAAATAACAATGAGACTCGTTATTCCCCTAATGACAGCCACTCGTTCCGATCACCTACGAGTAATCGACGGATTGGAAGGTCAAAAAACAGACCGAGCCCGTCAGACCTCGTAGTTTTACGATGTGTTGGCTCGAAACAACTTGTGACAGCAGTTCCAAAATGAAATTGACAAAATATTTTGTTCATAAAGAGTTCAAACAGCACTAAGGACAGCATGAGATTTGAATACAAGGTAAGATATTAAAATCGTTTTTGCTATCATAGAGACTGAAATGATTACATTTGCATTGTGGAAACTTTTGACAGTACAAGTAATGGAGGTCAATTCTGAACTTCAAGTATGCATACAGGATGTTACTAAGTAATGGATCATCCCTTCTACAATCGTTATTTACGGAGAAAACATTTTTTATTTTATATCAGCATTTTGCAAGGAATTTAAATATGACAACGTTGCGCGCTGCGCCTGTGAGCAAATGTGCTCAACATACACCAACTTTTTCCATAGGGAAACGCGACGAATTTGTAACAGATTCGGATTCTATGCTTGATTTCATGAAAATTTGAACGCGCATTTGATTTTTTTCGACCGCGCGCATTCAGCCCATTCAGCGAGCGCGCAGAGTTGCCAATTCATAATTGTCAAACATAAATATGTTAGTGACACATCAACTTTTATTGTTTTTTAACGCTGGTTAAATTGTAAAAGCGTTCAAATTTGGTAAAACGAAAAACACGGATAGTAACTGTTGCTTAATCAACTGCTTGGAAACAGATTAGGATTTATCCACCATGATAAATAAATAAATCAATGTATACATATAACATTATTAAAATCGATGCTAAAGCAAAAGTTTCTGCAAATTTTATTCTGGAATCATCTGACATGCGAATTGCATAGTAATTTTTTAAACCATCCTGACTAATTCTACTGTAGGTAATTCAACTCCGCTTGTAAGAGAAATAATGCTACTATTTAAATAAGAAATATCTGTCCCAAATTTTGAACTCTTCCGTCATTTCATTCAAAACAGTATTTGATATTCTAGTTAAGAACTATTAATTTTCTTATAAGTGGTTTCTAAATATAATGAAGGAGCGAGAAAGACTTTTTGAAGAAAAAACTTGAATAAAAGAAACGAATCATGCCAATCATTCGTTCTTAATACAATACTCCATGCGGAGAGCGAAAGTTATAGAACATGCTTTTGCAAGCTGGATTGCTATAAGGTACGAAGATGAATTTATAAGGATGCTTTAAAAAGGAATAGATAAAGATAGGTTCAACGAGAATTTATAGATGAAAGAAAAGTTAGTAATTATGGGCCCAAAGAGAAAAAAGGTTTTGTCGTGACGAAACTTGATAATTTTTTCAATTGCAACGAATCGTTGTTGTTTTTATTGTTATTCACTGTAAATAATTAAGAAACGTAAGAATAATTAAAAATTGTCAGAGTAGAATCACCAGTGGCGTTATCGAGTAATTCAGAAATAATAATTATTAATGATAATTACCCGCTTAACTTTGAGTAACCCATTGCAAAAGCATGTACCAGGGTAAAAAGTGTTAAGAATGTGTGGACATTGTTGTAGATAAATTTTGATAAAACACGTTAAAAGGAGATAAATGAGGGCCCTCCGCTCACCCAACTTTTTATAAGAGTTATCAGTTGATTTTCACGAAGTACAGCAATTCGAGTATCGGCGAGTATCCTAAAACTACCCCTACCACCACATGAAAGACTGTCTAAAGGTTGCAAAAGCATTGGATCAAATGTAAAGAGATAGTTGTGATTCATCTTCATAGTGTCGAACCGTCCAAATTACTTCTGACAATGAGTACGAGAAGCGGTTTTATAATCTCATTTATTTGAACATGATTGTATCATTACTAATGGTTGCGCATACGCGAGCCAGAAATCAGTTATCTTCATTTTTCCCAGCTTCCTTCCAATTTTGATCAAATTTACAGGGAATGTTTAGGTTAGGGTGCAGGTGGTCCCCGATCAGTTTCAGCCCTCAATAATTGTTACTTCACTCCGGGCATGCACAAACGTGAAACTCAACAAGCATCATTTTCTGAGTTCTCAGTGGTTCAAATTTAGAGAAATCAATACCAATTTCATCCTGAAAGTATCAACATTATATCAGCAGTAGAGTTAGCGCCACAAAACCGCAATGCATGCCAACCTACCAATTTGAAGGGGTTAATGTGTATAGGACCATGTTCCATGTCTTTTTTATCCCATGAATCGTTGTAGTAAGCTTGTACTCCACATCTTTCTCATAATTTATATTCTTCAAACCGTGTTCGACAAAAATATTGAAAATGATAAAATGTCACACAGCAGGATTGATTTCAGTTGTCAGAACTCCATCCGGGCTACCTACATAACCCACATGACACATACCAGTGTTTTAAAAATTTTTATTTTCAATTTTTATATAATTGGAGATATTTGTCATATCAATAATAAGAGTTGAGTTTATAAATGAGCCGCCTTTCCCTTGAATCATCATGTTATGTTGAGAGTTGTTACCACTCTTTTAGGAAATTGAGAACTAATTCAACCAAATCGATCAGCGAACGGTACAGCCAACGGAGCAGGGTCTTCAGTAATGGAGGCGTTCTTGATTCTCTCATTGGGGGCTCCCAAAACAAGGGTTTTTAATGACCTTAAACGTTTCATTAGAACCATTACTTGGAGAATACTTTCTTGAGACATATAAGATGTTAAATACTTGGCTGTTATAAGAGATGAGCTGTTCTATTTTTGAACATGAACAGTGCCTGATAATCTTAACTCAACTTTCATTCGTAAAATCGTAGTTACCTAAAATTGGTTTACGTTCTGCAATGAACGTTGACATAAGAGCATAAACATTCAAGGTTCAACGTCCGTAAACGATAATGGTGGCTTTCAGAAGTTGTGGGATGCTTGGAATAGCTCGTTTGAAAACGAAAATTCTTCAAAAGGGATGAGAGAGATCGATGAGCCCTTCATGAGGTCCGACATTCAAAGGTGTCGAGCAGAAAAAGGGGTTAATATAGGACGGAGGGCCAAGGGGATATTGACATTAGGTGGGGGTGTAGAGGTGAAGGGAAGAATGAGAGGAGGAGGGAGGGGATCGTTTGGGGGCAGAAGAAGCCCAGTTCCAAGGTGGCAGGATTGATGGTTGTTGATCCCCAAGAGGCCGTCAGATGTCTCGACGTGAACCACCAAAACGAACGTAAGTGAAACAACTAGAACGATTCAAATAACAACTTGCCTACGCAAGAGCCCAAAATCGAATAAAAACTAAGTTTTAGACCTTGAAAATGGTCATGGAACGTTTTTTAGAATGGAAAAAAGACTGACAAATAGGGTGGGCAGTATACCTTCCTTATTTACTGTAACGTGGACGTATAGAATTAGCTGACGATTAAATTGTGAGTAAGAATGATTGAATGCATAAGAAACAGTAGTACGTGAGCATATGCTAATACAACGCAATTCATATTATACCATCTCGAGACATGAGCCCAAGTATTGCGATAATTCGATCGAAATTTAAAGTGCACTCTTCTATTCATTACAGAGCGTTGGAATTATTGTCTACGGGTGTAAAACCTGAAATTTTCCTCATAATCAATTCTAAAAAAATCCGAGCGTTTTGCATGTGTCCATCACTCTTCGTTTAGCGCATGCGCAATATTTAATTCAACCAATCGCGATTAAACACATCGGGCACCAACCTGAAACCTGTACCTAATTCGGAATTTTAAATAAATCAGACCGATAGATCATAAGAAATCGACGAAGGAAATTGAAGTTTGCGCGTGCGCAACATAACTGATCTGACACCAATGGAATTGACTCACGCGAAATCCCTGACAATTAATTGAACTGTTTCGGTTGCGTCAAGAAGTTACCATACAGACATGGAACCAAAATTGACAGGAAAGCTCTTGAATGCAGCAATATTTTGGAGGGAAAACATTATTTTCTTCTTCTCAGACGAAAACAACGTTTCTTTTTATTTGGTAGTGGGAAAGCAAAAATATACATATGCTGTTCAACCAAGTACCAATTCTAGAGGTTATTTCTGATCTAAGTTATCCCTCGACAACTTCTTGACTTATATCTCGCTCAATGTTCGATTTGTGTCATTCATAAGATTTTTTTCTCGTGTTTCCAACTTTAACTCACTTAATTCATAAATCTCTTAATTGAAGGAGTAACTTCTGTCAATAAGAGATTTTCAGGCCATTTCCTCTAGTCAAAAGTTCTGAGAGAACATCTTATTATTTGAAATCTAGAATTGGTATCAGGCCGACGCCAGTCATTTAGGTAAAACGCCCTATATATTATCTAGCAATCACTTTTTTCACTTCTTTAAAAATTATATTAGTAAACTCAGGAGCAATGCTTAGCTCCCTCAACATAAAAATATTGCTTCTCTCTAAAATCGTGGATTGGGCAGCACTTGAAAGGATCAGCTGTTACCCCCACCAAGCGGTGAAAACTGAATTTCCAAGGTTTGATCCACAACGAAATGTAATCAAGAATTTTCGATTGGGTAGGGTTGACAAAATATATCATATTCACACACTGCTGGTTTTATTTCACACACTTTACAGGCTAGAAACGGATTTGTATTCCGTTATTTTCCTCTAATGCTTGGGTTGTCCTGCTAATCTTCCGCATCAATTCTAATAGACTATCCTTCAGGAGAGATGTAAGAAAAATCGTTCAAGAGTCGAAAAGAGATATTTCTTCTCGACATTCTGGACTGGGAATGTGGGGCGAACCCGCTTGCGACATCGAGAGTTTCCAAGAACAATATCTGAGCCATTTACTGCCAGCAGAGATTAACCTCATCAAGTTAATTGGTTTCAAATGGGAAATGGGACTCACCAGCTAACCACGGGAACTCCATCTAGTTCGATGAACCGAGCCATTGAAAAGTGTCGGGTGTCAACATCAACAAAATGTTTTGTAGAGGGTGGAGCTATAGCTAAAATTTGGAAATTTTGAGTTAACTGTTTCCAATAACAAAACCTTCGTGATCAAATAATGAATTATTAGTATCTCCTAGACGTCTGTAAGTCATTTTATTTTTCTTCTACGTTTAGTCTACCAAGAAATAGCGGATCCACTGTTTTTCGTTGCATTAGTTAAATTTATTTTCTTTCACGAGGTGCCTACATCTATATAATCGTGTAGATGGCTTGTCGTTTCATCCCGTAGAAATTGTTTTAAAAAGTATGGAAAACTGACATAGATAATTTGAGTATTTCCGTATTTTATTGGTTATTTCTTTTAATTTTGCACTTTATTCTGTCCAGTACATTTTATAACTTGCGAATGTGATAATTTCATTATTAAATAAAACCCATTTATATTTTGATCCTAATTCTAAGGAGAGTTTTCAATTGGAATGACAAATGATTTGTTAATATATTTTAATGACACAATTATGATAATATATTTATATATTTTGTAAATACTGGGTTCGTATTCAATAATTTTTTCATAATCGATCTATGGGGCAGAAATATGAGATGGAGCTCTTTCGGGACATCTTGAATAATGCTTAAAAGGAATTATAAAGGTAGATGCTCACTGATCAGCTGAGAGATCCTTGAGGCGAATCCCTTTCCAAATCGAGCTACGTAGCTATAAATTTGGAGAATCTAGAAAAATAAAGGATAGAGGCTAACTGATCAGCTGAGAGATCCTTTTGTCGAATTTTTTTTCCGAATCGAGCTATGGTCCTGAAGTATGAAATGTAAGTCTTTCGGGACGATTTGGATACTACAATCTAAAATTATGAAGGATAGAGGCGCGCATTAATCAGCTGCGAGATCCTTGTGGTGAATTTCTTTTCAAATGAGGTGCGGCGCTGAAATATAAAATAGGGCTCTTTCTAAGAGAAAGAATCAACTCGGTTAGAATTTACTACTAACGTTTTAGTGCCCACCAACAAAGAAAATACAAAATCTCAAACATTACGACAGACGCAGAACGAAACCAACCTTTCTGAAGCCAATTTCAACTTTAAACCGATTTACTGAACAAAACTGAAATTTCCTATTCCATTTTAGGAAGCAGCAATTTGAATCAGAGTTTAAGTTACACGAGGTGAACTGATTGGTATTTAGTCTTCCCCAGTTCTAGGTATATGCAAATAAAATCCTCGGTCTGCTGTTAGAGTGCAACGCAACGGCACAGAACCAATATTACCTCATCTTCCTCAGCACACGGTAGCCACCTTCTATGGGATTCCCTGAGTCATCCAGATAATAATTATAACTTTTCTTGAAGTTGTTTTCAAGTGCCAAATAGAGTAAATGGCTACTGAATACAAATCAACTAGATAAGGGCAAGGTTGGAGATAAGACCGACAAAAGATACATGAACAATCGCTCACACGCAAACGTTGGTTTCGCTGAGTTCTCGAGTGACGACGGAATATTGGAAATGCGGGTTCGTTCCACCTGCGGCGTCGGAGCCCGCACCAGGTAATCCACAAACAATTCAACCGATATACATTCAGACGAACGTAACGAATTGATTGATAAAAAATTAAAAATTTAATTAAATCATAGTCTAACCAATAAGAAATTACTTCAGAGACCGAACAATTCAAGGCAAGATTAGCCAAATAGGTACGTGCCAACTAGAACCGATTGCAACATTTCCCCCAACAATTTCACATGTTTCCTCCGTTAACCTAAATGTCAATTAAAGTTGATTATCTGGATTTTGATATTTTCTGAAGTCGTACTAAGCAAATTTTTGTAATTTCACTCTTTAGTTTAATAACTTTCTGAATTTTGAGAATTGAATGTTCTTAGTTTTATCCACAACTATTTTGTACGTTGAAATTGACGTTAAAGACTTTTTTCGAATAATAGCCTTTTATGAAACCAAATTTCTAGATTTCAAGCTATTTTTTCTCTTATTTAACCATTTTAGGGGCGTATAATTCCGCAAAACGAGCAAATTTCTTTATTTGTGCTTTTTAAAGTCATGTAGTTACCTCAATATTGGTTTGATTGAAGTCTGCTAACGCCCATTCGACGTAGGATCAAATAGTTTCCCAGTTTGTATCAAGGAAGTTTCAGCTATAGAATCATAAATTTCCAATTCAACTCGAAAATAAGTCGTTTTACAATGAAATATTGCGTTTCATATTGTTTTGATGGAAAAGGCCAGAGCTAAAACTACCTCAATTTTAACCATGGAAAGTAGCTAACACTAAATCGGACAAACTTAAGTAGATAAGGATCAGACTAATATTTAGCTAGCTAGACGATTTAGAACGTTATGAAGGGCGCATCCGGCTGGAGTGGAAGAGGACTCACCCAAAATCAACCTGGTTATCGAACGCTCTTAACATCTTTGTTTTAGCAAATATTTTACTGATTCAGAGAGCCAATTTCTTTGTTTTCTAAAGCTAAAAAATAATGTGTGAACATTTCTGCAGGTTCACGGTTTAGAAATTATTCGAGAAAAACTTTAAAATGTGCAGCTTCCCCCCATCTTTTTGAGGCAGGCATCCCATCCGTATCTCATAAGTTTTGAGATTTTCTCATTTTATTGGACTACCGTATTAAAACCCAATTCATGACATTAATAATGTGAACATAAATTAATACCTACCTATTTTCAGCCATGGGTCCTCAACAAGTAGAACCGGTATGAGTGAAAATCGAATATTGACTAAATGAAGTAAAACAAGTCCACACGAATGGATTTAGATTTCATCAATTAAACCTAGAAACAGCTAAAAATATCAGAAGTCCCTAAATTTGAAACATCTATGTTAATCTCAACATACTGTTTAGAAAAAAGTATGTTTGCCATAAAGAAACCTGTCAAAATATTGAAGAACTTCAATTTTTTTTCCTCAACTACATACATTTGTAAGTCAAAAATTTTTGAAGAGAACTACACGATGTAAAATAGCCTCAAAAGGTTTTTATTTAATGTAGATTGTTGTTTAAAAAAGTGTTCGTTAATTTTCGGTGGATATATAAATAATGCTGAATAGGCTGAGACTTTTGAATAGGATTTTGGCCGGAAAAACGGAATTCGTGTTCGAATTTTCAGGTCAGACATAATTTATTATGACACAAATCGATTGCACCTAAATTCATGCATCAAACATGTAATTCATATATCGTTTAAGAACGATCTAAAAGGAAGGTTTAGGCCAAAATTCTTCGGAAATTCGATCCTTTAAAATTGTTTAAAACAATTTCAATAGTTTTTTTTAGAAATTCGTTAACGGTTTTTTAATAGCTACCTGCGACGCCTGAATAAATGAAGGAAAGGCAGTTTTTTCGGCACTTACTGGAAAGAAATTGAGTTTATTTGATGGCCACCATTATTATCAAATATCAGAGCAAATCAAGCTGATAATGATTCGAATGAGAAACGCACATTGCACCGTTAAAGCTTGAAATTGCTCCTAATCTACTACTGTTGACACAATTGTCATCAATCACATGTTTGAAATCGAAACAGAGCACGGGAAACGTATGAATTGGGGTATCGCTAATTAGGAAAGGAGTGGCTCAACGAGAAATTCGATGATTTGTTTGATCAGATGAAAAGACGTCATTTGTTAGCAATAGTAATGGGCTCGTTCCTCCATCGATCTCCCACAATAACAAATAAACGTGGTCGAGGAGAGCGAAGTGAAGGCACTGCGAGAAGTGTATCATTGTAGAATTTTAAAATGTTCATCTTTGCGTTGATTTTAGAATTTCAGGTTGAGGGAGGCGAGAAATCTTAAGGTGTGGCAGAAGATGGAGTCGGTTAAGGCTGTCTACGTAAGAAGAAATTGATTCTTCAGAAAGCGGTATACTAAAGCATCTTGTGAGTATCAAAATCATGCAATACTTTGATTGGGGCAATGGGTCTCATACTTGACAACTTTCAAGTCAACACGCTGCAAATTTTGAGGGGAGACCATTTCTTTCTTAGTCCATTGCAAAAGTTTAATGTTGAAAATCAAATCAAAATGTATTCTCATTTACTACGAGTATGGTTAGATTAACTGTAAGAGTGTACTTGGTCAGCGTCTGTATGTTCTGTGTACCAATGGTATCCCAGAAATTGAAAATAATACCACAGCCATCTTCGCAGATGGTGCAGCAATTTTAGTAGTCAGCTAAAGTAACACTGAGCCCATTACCGACTGGAATAGGTGATTATCCTGCATAAAAGAGTCAGCAGCGAAATGGAGGTTTCAAAGAAATAAAACTGAGCGACGGTGAATGTCGATTTCACCAACAAAAGAATCGGCAACATTCACGTTGATCCCAAGGGCATAGTTATTCCCAATGCTAATGAAGCCAAAACCCTTGGTATTACGCTTGATACCAAGATCAAATGAAAGCTCTTGTCAAAAACGGTTGAAGCAGCTAATCCTGAACAAGCTCACACTTTGCAACCAAGTCCTTAAGCTATCTGGAGTTGTGGAGCTCAGCTGTGGGTCCGTGCGGCTCAATCAAACCTAAACATCATCCAAAGATTCCAGAACGATGTGCTGAGAAATATTGACAAACCACCATGGTACTTTCGAAACGAACGTTTCCATCACGAGCTTCAGATCGGTACAATACACGATGCCTTAAAGGGCAAGCAGTAAAACACCCCCATCGGCTAAGATTTCACAACAACGAGCAAGCTGTCCGTCTCCTTGACTCAAGTGGCCACTGAACCAACTGGCCTAGCTTAGTTGTGAAGCAGCGAGGTTAAACAATCATTTTAATTAACAAGCTCTGTAATGTATCTTAGTTTTGAATATTTATCAATGTTCATGATATAGTAAAATTGGAATCAGCTGTATCTGTCCAACGATTGTGAACAGATTTTAACGAATTGATAGTGGTAATTAATCGCTACAACTTGATAACAGTTCAAGTACATTATCGATACATTAATTTTTTTTAGATACAGCGGTCTGTCTGTATTGGATAAATGATAATGTAATACCCATCTCTAGACACTTTCCAAAATTACATTTAAGCTTTTTTAAAATCCTGTCTATCAGGTCTAACTTGATTTTCATCCATCTAAATGTTATTTTGTGGTGCGCTTCAAAAATTCGCAGTAATTCAGTCATTACACTGTTTTAAACCCTTCACCATTCTACTAAATTTTATCGTTTGTACTAATTGATTTCGATAATTCAACATTTCAACCAATCACAATTTCAATGTGCCTTCTTTAATAAATTATTCCAACTATGACACAAACACAAACCCGTGTGAATTGAATATAAAACACGGATAGTAGGGAGAAGACTCACACCAAATTTTTGCATCTACTAGACTGTTGGACATTGTCATGCACAAAATAATTACGCAACATTTTATGTACTATCAAACAATGATAACTGAAGATCGACTTTTAAAAAAGAACTTTAGAAATATTATAAATGTAAATATAAATTGTGTTAATATAAACTCAACTGTGAAGATACTGAACATCAACAGAATGAACAAACATAAAGGGCGAAGTGAATTTAAGAGAATTGATAAGAAAGTACTTGGCGTAACTGACAATCCATGGCGTAGACGAGGATTACTTCTGGTTCTAGAAACAACTATATGAAAGAAATTCTCCAGTTTGCACAACTTTATAACTTAAAGGACCGAGTTAAAACATACATTCTATTTTGTGCAATATAATCTTGGATTGAGATCTGAGTTTGCTGACCGAACTAAAAACCTGTTGATAGTAATCATTCCTCGAGTACTGATTGGAGGAACTCACTATTCACTTTTCCACGTTAAGGCAGTTCGATACGTTTCCGCCTTAGATCTAATACCACGAAGGGCCAACTAATAACGAATTACATCGGCAACAACTTTGGCATGTACCTAACAGTAGCAAATAGAATAGGAAACAGCTACTTTAAATAATAATAATAGAAATATTTAAGGTTGGACAGAAGTATGCAATCAATTCATTTATTTAGGGAGAGGTGGATTACTTCGGGTTTTACAAAGTTTGTTTTACTTGTGTTCTTACATGAATATACTATCAAACATAACAAAACCAAATTGCTCAATTTTCTCATCAGTGATTATAAAAATTATAAAAGATCAGCAGCCGGTTCGGTTAGGAGATAGAAATGCATAGGACCGCCTTTTTAATTCTCTATTATAGCAAACTGTGATTTCAGGGAAGAATCAATTCAAGAAAGCAGACAATTCTAAGTCTCAGGCCCTATTAGTCTAGGCAACCACATCCTAATCGGACGTTAGGCAAGAAATAGGACAGAGCTACTAACAAAGAATCTAAATCATAATATCATTTTAAATAAATAAGCTGATGAGGCAAAAAGAAGACTTTTTTACGTCGTACCAGTAGTAGCAGAATCATCAAGACCTATTCTAAAAGCAGCCTGACTGTAGCGTAAAAGTAGCGAAACAGAAAATAGAAAATGAACCAAAATGAAAGGTGATGCAATGACCAGGGTTTGAGCCAAAGGGAAACGTCTGAGTGTGTGTATGAATGTGTAGCGGAGCAAAGCTTTCTTATTGATTTCAACATGGATGTAAAGATGCAATTGATGAAAAAATGAGTATATAATTCATAAGAGACCTAACATCTTTCAAAACTTCATCATAATTTTGCCTAATTAATTGGAATATGTTTGGCCTTGAATTTCAAATGTATCACCCACATACCTATAATGGCTATTACTGAACCAACTCTGATGAAATGCAAAATCAGCGATCTTCAGGTCAGCATTTAACCAACACTTTGATTCTGAATGAAGTCTGAACGAATGGAGAAAAATAACAAAATTACCTGATCCTAGGGTATCGATGCTTCGTGGAATTTATATTTCATCATAAGGCAAGAAGTTAACTAGAGCAGGGAGCCTACTTTCTCAATCCGCTGTTCAAGTGCAGATATCATTAGATAATCATAAAGAGTTGTAATCATGTTTATACAGAAGCCAGTGTTCTGCTTAGTTTGGTGGTGTGGTAAAAATAGAATAAATTATACCTTCTAGTAATGTTAAGATTAGTTGGATTAATATGTCAGACTTTGTGACGAATTTAGGGTCTCCAAGTATTGATGTTGAAACGCGTAAAACCTACGAAACAAATATATCATGAAACTACCATATTCGAACCCACCACCTCCGTGGTAGGTGGTGTAGCTCTGTAGAAAAGGAATGAAGTTGTGGAATGTAGTGGGAAGGAAATTCATGGTAAATTCCACTATACTTGGAGCCAAACCAACAAAGTGCAATCAGTAATAAGAACATTTCCATTCAAATTATTTGAATTGTTTAAGTACCTAAACAAATATTTAAAAATTGTACCTATATCATCTTGGGAAATGAAGTTGATTCCTCAAAGTTGCCTCGTCTGAAAGACTCTTCACAAGGCAGTCAACTTTGGACAGTTGACAGGCAACCTAGAGTTTCCAACTAAGTTGGCTCGAGTGAAGCAGGCAACCAAGTTTTGGGCAACAACAGACTCAATTCTAATTTAAAATCGGGAAGCAAAAACCGGAATTCGAGAAAAACGTGCAGTTAATCGTGTTTAAATGTGCCTGGCCAATAAATTAGCATTCTCATAATTCAGATACTTTGTGATTGGTTGGTATTAAGGATGTTGGAAATCAGAGATTATTTGTTCTTGTACGCACCAAAAAGTAAGAAATAAAAATGAATGTGGGTATCAAATTGACAGTAAAACGTGTCAGATTTAATGGACAACTCATTTACTTGGAGTGCATGTGTCAAACAAACACACGACAAAGTCCATTATAAAAGTAACCAAATGGTGTTGCACGGTGTCGTTTTATGAGCGAGTTTCATGAGAGCGTTTCAAGTGATTCATAAAAACATAATGAATAGGATAATTACTTGATTGATGGTATGGAGATTGATGAAGAGTGCACAAACAACGGGGTTAATAACTTACATAGTCACAATGCTTTGATCCAAGTCCTTATCCAGACTACACTGTAAATCGTAGTAAATTCAGAAAACTGAAGGGTCAAGATGGCATTGGGTAAGTGGATACAAATATTACCATGTAGATACAGTACGGTTATATACTAAACATTTTGTACTTACAGCTGGATGACCGTCTACGGAGCGAGACCGAGTTGAAGGAGAGTTCTTCTCCTCGGGCATGTATAAGGAAGAAGGACGCGAGTTGGGAAGCAGTTTCACACCAGACATATCAGCACCAACCTACAGATGTGGACAAAGTTACCCAGTTAGTTTAATAATTTCAAATATGAACTTACATGCACCGAGAGTATTTTTGTTCTTCTAGTAGGGCTTTTCCTGAGAGCATACGGTCAAAGCTTAGAGCAGCATCTAGAGCAAGTGAGTGCAAATGCTAATCATTTCACGTAGTTTTCCATCTTTGGGCGGAGAAGCAAACAAGATGCCAAGCTGACTCTACAGTACAGCTAATGCACTTCTATCCATTACAACAGAAATTGGCTCACAGATATTTAATCAATCTCACGTATACTTAACAAGAACTATGACCAGAACAAAAATACTATACTACTATCACATTTACGTGACACGCAAGAGTTAATGATAAAATTATATAAAACCAAGATTATACCTGATTAAAAGAATTTTCTTTTCTCTTGAACACAGGAGTGTTAGTCCCAGAGCTGCAACTGCTCGCAGTGTCACATGGGACTGCAGACCAGGATTGCAGAGGTATGTTCTTCAACGAAACAAAAGGGTCATACATGTAGAAAATATGGATTTTGAAAATTAATTTAAAGGTTTCAATAGCTAGAAATAACTTGTTACCTGTAATATTACTACATCAGTTTCATCTGGAGCAGAGCTGTAGAAACTGCTTTGACTGACTGTTCGGTTGATTGTAGCAAATCCCATAAGGTCCCCTAAAACATAAAGTAACAACATTGTCTACAAACGAAATGTTCGTATCAGGCTAAACTCCCTACACACGAGGATAATAAGCGCAGGTTTTGTTCATATTCAGGCTACTAAATGCTGACTACTGAATTTGTACTAATGAGTGCAATACATGGAATATTTCCGTTAATGTGCCTCCGTCCTAAATATAAACTAGTGATGGCGACTGGGAACTGTTATTCAAAGTGAACTCTCAAACTAGAAAAAAAAAGAAAATGAGGAAGGATCGGCGTTTGATTTTATTACATAGCGCATTTATTAACTAACCAGAATTTAGATCTTTGGGACCAGATATCAAACAAACGGTTATTGGCTCCGTTAGTCGAAAACTGTGGGAAGAAAATCTAGCTAACCAATAGGAAGCCGCCAGTATGAACTTTGAAGTGACTTTGGACTTTTAGTTCAAAATGTACCGCGTTTGACAAGATTTGTTTCCCTCAGTTCTTCAATAACCAATCAGAGGCTTGTGAACTTATGGCGTGTTGTGAGCTTATGTGTGTTGTGAACTTATGGCGAAATAATGATGAATAAATTGAGAGAATTGAGGATTGTATTTCTGGAAAAGAACTGCTCCAGAGCTTTTGTACAGATCTGGACATTCAAAGAAGTGTGGATCATTCCTTATCAAAGAATGGCATAGCAAAAGTGGAGAACCGTCAGCATCATATAAGGATCACCTACCCTGTAATTCAAGATCTTCTACTTTTATTGAAAGGAGATTCAATACTAGATTCATTTTACTTATGTTGACAAAAAGAAGAGGGAACTGAGTACAGGAGTAGTTCTTATAAGTACCATACACTGTAAAACCGTAAGTAGAAAAGGAGCCATTTAGACCCCTGTCACTGAATGGATTGCCATTATGGACTCCACTGACAAATCAGAGGAGAAAGATTAATTTATAGTAGCATTCAACAGAGGAAGGCATTGCTTCACACTGGCACAAAGGATTTTGACGAAATGATCTAAAGAACTAGACTAAATAAAAACTGAGACTAGATAACGCTTTAGCTTAAATTAAACATATACTCTGTCTCCCTCTGTACTCTGTACGCTCTAAGCTATACTGCTAATCTTTCAGATAAGCTACCTATGACTAGGTAGAACAAATGAGGGAGATTGCAATTTGTAGCACAACCCAACAGTCCAGGCCTTCTTTGATCCTGATGGAACTGCTGAAGTGACCTGAAGGCCTGGGCAGACCCCCAAAAAAGTCAGATGGACAGGACACGAGCTACTGGGGAGGCCTTTGGTGTGCACCCGGCTTTTCAAAAGCGAAAAGTTGAAATACAAGACCATCTGCTAGCGATTACATTGTGCCCCTGGAGGGGACAAAAATGGAACAACAACACCTTTTACCTTATGCACCCAAGGAGAATCAAAACATTGCCCCGTGTTTTCGCCATTATCTTTGTATGAGATTGAAATCCTTAGTATGGTCGGTGGACCTAGTCCTAGTTCTTTTTTCATGAAAATTATAAATTCAGGTACCGGAAAGTATTGATATGTGGGGGCTTTATCTAGGCCATAAGAATATGGGTGTAAAATTTATCTTCAGGCACATGATGGAAAGGTTGTTTTTGCTCAAAATGTTCACAAGCCGAATGGATGGGCAACATGGCAGAGGTACAGCTAAGAACGGCTTTCAAACATAAAGCCTCCTCGTAAGGAAAGACTAGTAAAAATGAAACTCATGCGAAAGCAGTTAGCAATTTGCAACACGTGGTTTCGAGGTATTTTCAACTTTCAGTCACACTTTCGCTTCATAACAATACTGTAAGAGGTGAAGAAGTTTTGCTCCACCAGGATGTGCTCAGGGAGATTATTATGGGAATTTAGGCGTAAATAACAATACCGGGGCGGCCACCTTAACTTGGGTGGCCATGGTAAAGATCAACTTCTTTCCCACCGGGATGTCCATCTTAAGCGAGGCAGATGCCCAGGATAAGCTTTTTCAGGACTGGGTGCCCAATGTAAGTCCCCGAGCTACTGCTCAAAGCAGATGTCATCAATATACCCAAACGATCATTATTTGGTCTTCCTTGAAATTTGGGTCATGAAAGGGCCAATCAGACACAGATACTTGAATACCACGTAAACAAGTGACGACATTTGATGGAATGTTGGAGAACTGGTTCAGTCCATCTGTTCAGATCACTGATACAAACAGAAGGCACTACATTTACATGGACATTCAACGAGAAACCCGAATAAGATCGAGCCAATAGCAGGAGTTCAGCCTGATCCTGTATCACCAAGCCATAAGAACCATTTCTTATGACATTAGCTAGTGAACATCATAGTGAGAATTTAAGTGGGTAACTACTCAGGTTAGAGTTTTCGGCGAACTTCTCTCCAATGAAGGGAGAGAGATATTGATAAGCTTTAAGCAAAATCATCGGTACGAATTCTCATCCTCCCTTTAGAGGACAGCTGATATTTAATTGATTTCTATTTCAATCAAACAGAAGCAAAACTACCCTATGAGTTGGAGAATTTTGAAGCAATGCTAAAAATGTCAACCGTTGAGCTTCACTCTTTGGGTTTTTCAAAAATAGATGCTGAGACCAGCCAATTTTAGGACGAACTTCGTAAACTTTGGTCCGGCAACTTTGAAGATAGACAGCAGATTTTGTTTTACTTTATTTATATATTTTTTTCCCCTTCAATAATGAGAATCTACGTGAGTAAATGTAAAATTTTGAAGGTAGGTTTCTCTCGTTAGGTTACGAAATTGAAAATTATTGTTCAATAGATATTGAATAATAAATAATGTAATTCATATATGAGTAGGTAGCTCAGTAAATAATACAACTAATTAAAACAGAATAAATATAGCTACTCCTGAGTGATCGCGGGGGGAAAACCAACAATTTCATGAGGTCTAGAAACAGTAAAATGTACTTCATCTTACTATTGTACAGCTTTTAGTACCGTTCTCATTTGCCGTAGAAATTTAGAATTGCACTTTCCAGTGTTCTACCTTTATCGTGCAACATAAGGAAGTTAGTTTATATCGACTGCACTTGTTGATTACTTGGTATGAATTACTTGGTATAAATTACTCGGAATGAAAGGCGCTTCGATTGTTTTTATCCTCTGATTATGACCATTAAATGTTAAAATAGTTTTCAGTAGCTGGTTTCCTACAGTGATGAAAGACGTCTGCTGTCGAGAAGGGAGGAGGCACATTAACAGAAAAAGTCCAACATAACTTTGAAAGCAAATGGAAACAAATTTCAAGAAATGCATTTTAACATGTTTTCTATGAGCTGCAGTAGCAGAGACGCTGTCGCAGGTGGCAGGGAACTTATAAATAGGAATGCAGTTGACCAAATTTCCATTTTCATAGAGGTATACAACAATAATAATTACCTTATAGTTAACTGTCAATCTAGTGGAATTGGATTATGTTGTCTTCCAGTAAAATTATAGTTTGACGATTTAATCGAATTTATAGGGAATTCAGCAGTAATTGAGTTTTAATTAAAAAGTAGAACGATCAGAGAATCACTTAGTAGTGGGCTGAGTTAAGAGGTGGTACGAAAATAATGAAAGAATATCGTGCCTGTTGCAATCTGTTGTTGGTTTACAATGTAGGTATTTTCAAGTGACTGGGTTGATATTCAGTCAAAAGTTTGCGCGGTAGGGATATGTTGAGCGAAGCAGGTGGTCACTATTTCAGCGTAAAAATATTTTAGAGATGTAAAAGTAAAACTTTGAAGCTAAATCCTCCTTTGTGACTGCTGATTTCATCTCTAACTCCATAATATGGTTACAAAAAGTAGTTCCGCTAGTATTAATTTGTGAACAGCTCAACTACTGTATTATTAGATAGTTTAAGCGTTCATCCGAACCATGAGTACAGTTGAAAAAAGGGAATGATGTACTGTTCATAAAACATGGAATTCCAATACGTAGTGGAAGTAGATTAAGTCGTGAGAAAATGCAAAGTAGGTACTCTTCCTAGAATCATTGTATTCCTTCAACATTTACCAGTGTGAAGGAATAGTACAAAATACAGAAACAACATGATAGCTGAATGAGCTTTGAGTAAGTTGTGGAGTGGTCAAATTAGATCGTCCACGTCTTTTGAATTATTATCAAGCCCAGCACTAGCCTTGTAAACATTGAAAAACATTAATGGGCATCCCCAACCCATCATTGAACAGTTTCCTGGATTTGTCAAATACCGATGCAACTATTATTGAAACCACAAAATGAAAGTACCAGCTTCGGATAAGACAGTGAATCAGAGACGATATTCTGAACAGTCAAACACACCTTACATGACAGATTTAAAGTTTCAAGACTTTTAAATATTAATTGAAATAAACATAAGGATGTGGTCCAAAGTAAACGTGTTTCGAAGTTTTTTTTAAAGGAATATCTACCTCAAGTACAGAAAAAAAGGTGCACTCAATCTAAATCATCGCAAAATCTGCCATAACAATTACTCTCTCTGATCAGTCAATAGTTTCGTCAAAATTACTGATTCATCCTGACTACTTTGTGGGAAAAAATATGGGCTTGCTTACTTTTAATATAGAATTCCTTCGGAATAGGCCAAAAGACCTACCAGGTAGGTATTGATTTCGAAAGTGGAGTATAGAGAAAGCGGAATAGCCTATATATCATGACTCAATTTGGTATTAATTTTTTGTTTAATGACCTGATCAAGTTCATTCTGCTTACTGTGTAGGTAGGTAGGTACCTAGTTTTTACAAAACCGAATTTCTTGGTAAAAATGAATTCCTTATTTGCGAGTAGTTGCGCGAAAATAAAGCTGTCTAAAGGTAGAACAAACCCTTCAACAGCTCCAAAATACATACAAAAGCGGACGCAAAACTATTCTCTATATAGTGTCACGCAGGGGAATACCAACTGCTCAGTGTAAAGTAACAATCCAGAGAAGAAATTAACCCAACCTTTGAAGCTAAACAATTAAATTGTGTATGAAGATCGTGATTTATCGATCCCAAAGACAAGCCAATAGGTTTACAGAACCGAATTTCTTGGTAAAAATGAATTCCTTATTTGCGAGTAGTTGAGCGAAAATAAAGCTGTCTAAAGGTAGAACAAACCCGCTGTCTTGGTGGCACCCGCATGAATTCCCAGTACAGAATCATGGTGATATTGGAATACCATCTCGAACAGGGCCGTTGGTAAACAAGGTTTGGCGGTGGAGTCGCGAGGAGTGAAATAAAGGATATTGTTCCGTAAGTGATAATTGGGAACTGGCTGTCTTTTCTTTATTTGTTCGATTATTGCTTTCAATTTGGCGTCCGCTAATTGATGGTCGCCTAAATCGGTGAAGGCGTCGGACCAAGTTATTTGGTGTCTGTAGACGCATCAGCAGACCTGGGTTTGACTTGAATAGCCAATAGCAGATGGTCACCGACAGCTAGTGATGTATCCAGGGAACATAAGTAGGTATTGTTTAATGTAATGAACACGTAAATTCTTTTCGGTTTTTGTAGTAATAAGTTTCAATTCTTTGCCCACAAAAATTAGACTGTTAGATTAGCCGTGTGATGGAACGGGGGAGCAGGAAATCGGAATTACATCAGGGTTATGGGAATAACAATACAAATCAGTTACTCTGAGCTTTCCTCCATAGCGTTTCAATTCTACTAAGGCAATTTTTCGGTCAGTTAGGATGATTTGGTGTAGTGTGTAGGATCCAAACATTAAAACATAATCCTCTCCAGCCAAACTGTCAACATCGCATTCTCTGATTTACTACTTTCACTTCCTCACATTCCGAATCAAACACACTATAACAACGAAGTCACTTGACTGAGAATTCTTCAATGAGTAAGTCTACCGTTTCGCCCCGACATTCATTCAACCTCAATCCAACTGAGATTGAAATATCAGGGTTAAGCAAAACCACCACAGTCAAAGAGTCTTGACTAATTGGCCCACAGTTGCCAGGTGAGTTAGTTGGTGGAGTGTATGAACTTTTTCTTTGGCTAAGGGAAACGGTATTAAATGAAATTCTGAAGAGGTATCTACAATTGTTTGATCTGCACGGCTCAGTTTCAACAAGCATATTTGCTTCTCAGGGGTGTCCAGGTGAGCCCAACTTTTTGTTCCACAGGCTAGGAAACGCTCGATGGAGTAGCCAATAGTTTATTCAGGGATACACTACAATCGTTTGTCTCTCTTTTTCGTTTACTTTTATAATTTTTTCCTACTTAAACCTGGAAATTACTCTTATACTAAATCATTGTTGTAATTTATGGGTCTAAATAGATTAAGAAATTTGGTTAAACAGAATAAGTTACAGTTGGGATCAACCACCACTTGTGTTTAACAGCTTCCAAACGTGTTCAGCAAAACTTCAACAGAGTAACATCGGAGCTAACCCATAACCATTCGCTATAATTCTAGGGCGAGCACTAGCCCACCCCCCAAAAGGTTGTTGGATCAAGTCCCCTATTTGATCGTTATATCAAGTCCTACTTAATTCAAGACCTTATAAAATTGTGAAAGTATTGCTGAGACTAAAGACAAGTATTCAAACTCATCTTAGTGTTCCTGAGTTTTGTCTCTCGCTTTTTTTTTTCAATTTTTATGTCAAATGTAACTAACACCATTCTATGAAGTTGATTGTTTTATCAATTGATCCCAGCACTTGACAAGTAGGTGAATGAGAACCTAGCCAATAAAAAGTAGAAAAATTAAATCATTCTGATGCACTGAAAAAGCGCAGCTAGGGGGTTGGGAGCAGCGAGCCAAGGCATTAAGTAATACAAGGAATTCTTGCCAATACGTTCTTCTATAGACGACGCAGCTCTTTTGAAAAATGTGTAAACTTTCCTCTTACCTGTAATTGCGATCAAGAATGAGCGAATCGTTGGGGTATTATCAACAAAAATATAAGAAAGTAAACTTGATAAAAACTTACATGTTCACAACAAGGTAATTTAGAGTAAATCACACTTGAAGCATAGTTGTAGCATAATTGACTTCATTTGAAATGGATTGATCTACCCAATGAATCACTAATCCTGTCACTAACTTGTACAAATAAACGACTACATGAGGCCAGTCCAGAGAAGAGTGGGTCGTCTTGAGAACTCTGAATAAAAGCGAGTTGTTCAATTTACTAATCAAATGTCACATAGAAACAGTAATTTTCATGAAATACAGTTTTGTTTTTCCAATGAAACATTTGTAAGTTTAATGTTTTCAATTGCATTACCGCATCGGCATTGCCTAATTTTTGCTTTTCAGATAAGCAAGGTCACTAAACTCCTGTTTTCTACACTAGATGCTAAACCATTACTGTCCTCCCAACTTTATATGGATTGTAAGTGTGTTTCAACCATCAGGTATCACGTGAATCATCATCTGATCCCATAGTGATTGAAGCACAGGTCAACCACATGGGGGATCTAATTACATCACTAATTTGTAAAGGATCATTTTGTGAAGCACCTTTTCTTTCCATATCAGTTAAAATCAGGTTCTTCACAGCTATGGCGTGTGACCATCCATGAATGTTTTTTCAAGGTAATACCATTTATTTTGGGGTAATCTCTGTGACAGCAGATTCAAAGTTGCATATTCCACATTTGTACGGTTGCCGAAAAGAATCTCAATTGTGAAGGATGGGGGTCCCAGTCTGCAGGTAGGAGAAACTTAGTCCTGTCACTTGAAACATCAAAGAACCCTCACAGATAGAGAGAAATTACTCACGTTTAGGTTACTACACCTGCTGCAAGAGATACCACTGTAGACTACAATTTAGCTGCTTTTGCACTATAGTCCTCCCTGAGCTATACAACAGCTGGTGTCTGGGATGCTCTTGATGAATGGTGCTGGGGTTGGATGGTGCAGTCTTCAATTGTTCCCATTCAAAACGTCGAAGTACTAAACTCCACAATAGATTCGCCAACATAACGAGGGCCTCAAGCGGTGTAGTTAGCAAGATCCAATAATTAAAACGTAGCCCATTCGAGCCAGACCGCAAACCTCATTCTCGAATGTAGTATCTTCACTTCCTCACTCTCTCAGTCAAACTATGACTTGACTGGGAATTCTTTCAGCAAGCAACTGCTCTCAGTTTCCATCATCCGACCCCCAATTCAGCCAAGATGGAGACTTTAGGAAAACTCAGGAGGTGGTTCAGTAAAACTCCGGCTGTCGAAGAGGTTCGATTCATTTTTTAATTAATAATTGGGTTCAGTCGAAGAGCTGGTTGCTTGAAAGCCTTTTTCTGAGCTTTATTTCTGGTAGAGGAGGAGGGGTTAGAATTTGAATTTTTTGTGGATTGAACTATAAATTATTTGTGAGGCACTGCCTTGGCCCTTCTTAGTAAATCTGCATTTATCAGCGAAGCAATCGTGAAGAGTTTCACATACTATGGTTACTGACCCTACTTTCCATCTAATTATCTTTGCTGTGTGAAACTAACAGCAGAGCAAGGGGACAAGGGGTTCTGAACCATTCAGGACTGACCCATCCATTTTTGTAGGTCCTTGGAACCCCAACATTCCTTATTTTCTGGAAAAGGAATCAAAACCGTTTAGATCTAGTACAAGTGGTTCGAGATTTTTTTCAGGAGTTTTAGTTCAAGATATGCACAGTAGAAGTCTTCACGCTCATCAAAGACCCTTTTCCCCCCTTGCTATTTCTTGGAAATGAGCATAAACCTGGATATAACCTAGGTGTTACGGGCCAATCGTCTCAGCCTTCGGAAGGGGCGACTACACCATTCCGTTGCCTCGTTTTTATAACAGAGACAAAGAATTTGAACTCCAATCCATTTGCTACAAATGATGAGGACTTTCTCCCTACAATTGCCCGACTTTTGCCAAGTTTTAGTTACTCCTCGATGGAGAGCCAACTCTTCCCTGAGAAAAACCATACTTATAATCAATAGCTCCGACTGTACAGATTTGCGGCAGTTCTGCAAACTGGCTTGGAGCTGAAGGTTGTCCTTGGTCGGGAAGTTCAACTGATAGCGTTTTTGTACTGAAGAAACATGCATATCAAGCGCTGAATTTATTTTTCTCATCTTAGTAAACCGTTGACCATGTGGTTTCAGCCAATGGACGGATTTCTGGCATCCCGATGTAATATGAAAAACTCCGACTAGTTGATGTCGTGTCCGAACAGCAGAGAGGGCAGCGAGTCATCAATCAGGCAAACCCCATGAAGATGACAATTCTGGTAATCATCCAGTCAGGTCTAATGGTGATGCGGTTTCTGGTAGTTGTAAATTCGGTTGGAAGACGAGATTGAATACAGTGGGGTGCTCATTGGCCCACTTTAACCGAGTGCAATGCTCTCATCGGTAACTGTCCATCCAAGACGTGTGATATTCCATTGTCTACAATGTTGACTTTAGTTTTCTCACTGACAATTGAATCAATAGCTCCTCTTAGGAATTGCGAATAGTTTAAATCCACGATAGGCTGCCATGTAACTCGTCCGGAAACCTTCATACTAGGGAATAATCCTAGCTCGAAGTATTTGTTAATCAGATGTGTAGAAGGTTCAGCAAAGTTACGTCGGTGGTTCAACCGTGATGCAGTCGTGTACCATATGTTTCAGAGAAACAAGTAACAATCAGTTTTTGAAGAAAGGATAATCTATTTGCACAACCATTGGTTGTCAAAAATGTATGCCACGCCCCCAACAAGGGTGGTTAAAGTAATCTTTCATCCATGTCTCGGATGGACATTTTATTAAACTCCATAAATACATTCTAACTTCAAATTCAATGACGAACTGATCCAAGACAACTATCGAAGTTTCTCACTGCACCTACGACCTGATTTTCACAAATTGCAGAACACTTTTCCCAAGACAAAGAAATATGTTTAAAGGTCCTTGTATTTTGTTTCAGATTTTCGTATCTATTGAGGTGGTTTGTTAAACTGAAGAAAATTAATGACTTACCTGGACGAAATTGTCAGAGGCAATCGTACAGTGTTTTATAGGTGACTTGTCAAAAGGATCAACTACAAAATTGTGCTATTAAATAATGTGAAGATTTGATCGACAGAAATAAATTACATTACACATTATACGCTATTATTGTCACGCATCCTTTACCCTCATACTAACAACTACAGTTCGATTGGTGAGTCCAACAAAGAAACAAATGCACGATGCAAATGTACGATTTTAAGGCATTTAAACCATTCTAAAGTGAAAAGTTTGGAGCTACCATTTGATATTCTAATAAAATAAAATTTTGGCAATTGAAAAACTTGAATGGTTTATCATATACTCTAGTAACCAAAGATCTTTAATTTTAAGAAGGGGAATGGGTGTAAATAGTTTTCCTTTTTAAGAAGTGGATGACTATGTGTGAGCACTCAAAGTTAGTCATTATTGGGTTTAAATTAACAAAAAGGGGTAGGACAACAGTTAAAAATCGATACGGGAGCAAGGGGAACAATCATCATCTACAGCAATTTGACAATCATCAAAAGACAGCATCGAAGGACTGCATGACTTCATAGATCAACTGCACTCTTCAGTCACACACTATCATGAAAGAACGCCATTTTTCTAGAGAGAAAAATAGTGTCACTCTTGCATCATGATCTTACGAAAAAATTCATTTAATTTTTCGTCAGTGGGTTTTTATATTGAACTGCTTTGAACTGTGAGCAAAAAATGTGAGCTGCAACTTTTATGGCACACTTCTTTATAATATTCAGCTTTACGAATTCAATTTTAGGATGTTCTCCATTTTAGTCCACCCTGGTGGACCAAAACGATCAAAGATACATCACCAAGAAATCGCTGGAGGTTTATCATGACTGTTACAGTAAACATTTTTTACTCAATTTTTCATTGCGAAGGGGATGTTCCAGTTAAAAGAACATTTTGGGTTTCATGTCTGTTTATATGCATCTTTGCAATGTATACTGCAAAACCCTTTCCATCAGATTTTTATGTGTCCAGCCAACTGTATTCTATTCACCATGGTGGTGGTGTGATCAGGTGCCATAAAACAACTACAGTATGGGTAGTTACAAACAAATCCAATTCATCAACCAGTCAACATTACAATGCAGAAGTGATTAGAGAAACGAGATTTCAAACAAAATCAAACAATTCCAAGATCACCATAATTTACTTCAACATCAATATGACAACAATGTCAGACGTTATTAAGACTACGAAATACAAGAGGACAATTAACTAAATAATACATACTTATTGGAGATCAACGTCATCAGTGCTAATTATACCATCTATTGATATGGTGATGACAGACTGACCTGAATTCTCTTGCACCATGTCTTTCTTTTCCTCCAAAACATCTTCGCAAGCTTCTTCGCTAAGTGTTTGCAGGGCGCCACAGATAGTTTGCTCTTCTAAGGTAACCTGCGAAATTTATGCATGTTGTCAACGTTTTGCTACAGTATCGTCAGGTGCACGAAAATAATTGAGTGCAGTAAACGTACTTTTAAATTTCTACATCTATATTTCGCGTTTCCAGGGGACAGTGACATTTTAAGAGCTTCGGTCTTCTAATCCCGATTCTAAAATATACGTTCAAGTTAATTGAAAATACAATAAAATGCACTAATCTAACAAATTACAGGCTGCTGGTTATCTTGATACTTAACGAAGAAGATATTAACATTTATTCTGGTACCACAAGTTAGTTGTAATCGAAGAAATTAGCTGTTATTGAACTGGATTAAAAAATCGAAATCAGAATACCGAATAACGATTGTAATAAGTACCTAATAATGGTAATCTTTATACTTTATAGTTTTGGCACCTATTCTATTCAGGGGTTACAATTTTCAACCCTTCATAAGTTTCTACAAGTCTGCTGTCACAAAACATGCAACGAATGGCCCATATTGAATGAAAGAAAAGCGTCAAAGAAAAGTATGATCAGAGAAGTTCATATGAATCGTTCATACTCATTCTACGCCCAAGGGAAGATGCTTATGAAAAAGAGAACAACGCATAATTTTCATCACCATGGAGATAATCAATAATATTACTATTTTAGAACAGGTATGATTGAAATATATTAACTTACTTGATACTGCTCAAAGAAAGCAACAACAAAAATGTGAAGTGGTGAGGTGGAATGTTATTTGTCCTTCAGTGAGAAAGGAATTCAACTTAAGTGATACCACAGACAAAGAAAAAGTGGTGTGTGTGAGAATTTATATAAATGACTTTGTGGCTTACCTGCTTTTCCATAGTAGATGACTGAGGTTTGTTAGGGTTTTTATCTCTACCTTCTTGCCTAGAGGAACCAACAGAATGACCTGAAAACAGAGGGAAATAACAGATAGAAACAACAGCATAAACAGAATTTTTCATACACCTACTTGATAAAAAAAACCTGGAAGTTTTTACAGGAAGGGATTGAACTGATAACAAATTAATACTTTTCGGTTGTAAAGAGTCCATTAATAAACTTGTGATTATGCAATTCAGAATCATGTTTCACTGCAACATAATAGAGTACGCTGACTTGGACAGTCCGGAACTGACTCAGCATTTCTCAGTAAGAGTTCATATTTTCTTTTCCTTTCAATAATCAAGTACAAAAATTTGAATAATTTAATGGAGAGCAAACAGTAACTCTGGGCATTATCAACTGATTCATTAAAATTAAATCTACCAAAATCAAACTTAAACAGATAAAAAAATTACCTAACCTTTCATATAGAATTTTTTTGGAACTCAAAGCTTTAGAAAATGGAAACCCTCTAATGATAATCCTTTAGTTATAGGGTGTACTAAAATTTTGAAATTGATACTGATATTCCATGTACATCCTCAATCCATATCAAAGATTACTCCTAGTTTCAAATTTCATCATACATATAACATCACTCCCAATTTTCTTTTTAATTTTTTAAATGATTCAATTTAAGTTGGATCAATTACTATATAATTTGTAGTATTCAATATTCTACAAGCTAATTAATTGTACATTTATTACACGTTATCCATAGGCTTAATCTTTTTGAGCACAAAAAATTGTTCGTTTAACTCGTCTTCCCTTAGGTGGGTCACTTAAGCACTAGTGACTTCTAGCATTTTTTGGGGGGAAAAGGAAATTTTCTGTAATAAAATACAAAGATGAGATATAATTTAGAAGGTCACGAATCTATGCTTATAATGTATACTATGTTGAAAGCTGAAAACGGTACGATTCAGGGTTACTTTTCGGGTGTGTTAACAGTTTTCCTTGAGAAAACGTACAATAATATTGAATCGTTGTTATCAACGAATTGGGTCTTTTAATACTTACTTGATTGGGAGCTACCAGAATTTCGCTCGCGCGCACCTTCACGGGAAGAGCGTTTGGCAGAATTACTGCTGGAAGGTGGTTGAGGGTTAAGCAGTTCTTTTTCTCTCAACCTCGTGATCACAATTCTGAACATCTCCCAATCACCAAAACTCATGTTCAGCACCTAAAAGGAAAAGTTGTAATTATTTAAGGGAGGTGGATAAACGAGAAATTCCGCTATAAACATCTCATAATTTTCGAAATTGTTTAGTTACACAAGAAGTGCTGAGTTCGTTATCAGATCTAGGCTGAGAATATGTGAAAACCAACAAGTCACTCAAAGAAACATATTCACGTAAAACTATTCTGTAAAGCTTTCTTTCTTTACTGAAATTTCTTGAAGTAGCAGAAGTTACCACATGGCAAATTATAATTGGTATGTGTATATTGAGTGATCTCTTTCCTCCACATGTTAGCTACAGCAAGAAAAAATTTACATAATTCTATTCAAAATACGAACCTTCTTCAGCTCATTTAGGTCACAATGCGCAAGAACCTTGCCATTGATGTTATTACTCTGAATGGTTTGCAGATACGTAGCAATTTGGGCGGTAGTGAGGTCAGGGATATTTGAGATGAGTTGACAAACTCCTCCCACTGATAAACCAGTTAAATGCACATCCGCAACTTCAGGCTGTAACAACATGTTAACCGTATACTACAAGTACAGCTCCAATGGCCACTTTACAGCTTACTTGATTTAAGGGTATTATAAACCCAAAAGGCTATAAATTTAAAAAAAAAATTGTATTAGCTTAAAAAAAACTTATGGATATTCCTGATTCAACTGTCATATTTCATTTATTAATTGTTTATTACTATTATTGAAAACAGCGGGTACAAAATTCGTTAGAGAGGTTGTTAAAATATCCCAATTTGGTTTTTATAACAGTTTTATTATTATTTGTTTTTTAATGATTGATAGTTTATCCACATAACTACATAGCTGATGGCAGGCACTCATGATCCAACCTTTAAATTTAGTGTACCCAACTTCTTGTTCTCTCCAGAATAAAGATACTGCTCGATACTACTCAAAACTTGGGAGTCTTGTTATGACCCAACCTTAATACTTGAACGACTTAGTCCATTTTTCGTCGATCTATTCTGCCACAATCTTAAGGAAAATATTGTATCACAAATACAAAGCTCTGTCTTAAGAACAAATTAGTGAAGTCAATTATGTCTTCTGCTGCCACATCATATTTTACTGTGTTAATATTTCGTTTTTTAAGATCTACATTTTTTTAAATAATAAAAACCCCTCTAAATTGATTATGTTTCTTATCAAGAATGTTGTTTACAGTTCTTTTAACTCATGGGTACATCCCACCTTCTTCCATATTTTTCAAAAGTTTTGGCAGTATATAATTTATGCATATATTGAGGGCTTTCTGAAGAAAGGTGAACGATTTTTGTAGGATCACAAATGCACATGATTATGCTCTGTAGCAACAACTAGGGTAGGTTGCTTGTAAGTAGAAATCAGCAACATTTTGTGGCAGCCCAGCGTTTCACATTTTTTCGGCGAGTTACTCCAAGATTAAAGCAAGTTCCATGCTTGAAGAAACCTCAACGTCTAAAAACTACTTGGGCGTTTAGTCCGTGCCTTATAGAACTTCTTGTTTTAGATGACCGAGCTGTTGGTGACCATAAACATGTTAGTTATTAGTTTCTTTTTATTGTCACTGTATTGGTCTTCCTAGCAATATGACACCTTTTCACAGGCTAAAAAGGAATCGTTGGACCGTTGGAACTGTTGGGGAAGTGAGCACCATGAGCCCCCAGTTCACAATCCGAACTTTCTTCAGATAAACTGACCTAATGATAAGCACATCCACTCTTTGATTTCACACATAATGGGTTCGCTTTAAATTAAACCCGAGTGTGTAATGAAAAAACTAAGATCACAACTAACTGTAACAAACTAGAAGTAAAAAGACAGATGCAATCAAAAGATGGAAGAATCGAAACATTGGATAAGTTTTGTACGGCAAGCAGCCTCGACAGTAACACGAAATTTCGTACTTTACTGATGTTCCCTGTTCATGTCTCACGAAAGAAGATTGACTCGAGCGTTAGAAAATTACTACATCCTTTAAGAAAGACAGTTAAGTTCTTCGGTTGGTCCGTAGTAAGTAATTACCTAGTTCCCAATCCGAATTCAATAAATTATATGAATACACATTCATCACATGATTAGGGACTACTTTTATGACTAATATTTAGAAGTAGATTGAAGGAATTGGCTCACCGGAAGAGGCAATGTCTGTTGCTGGACAGAGGTTGAGGACTGTGGAGTGGGTAGCGGCATGTACATTGGGGTCGGCCAAGGTGCTGGTGGTGTCGCCCACTGCTGGCTCGGAGGTCCCAATGCAGGCACGTGGACGTAAGAGGGGTTGCTGGGGGGTGTCGGCATGTTCAGACTATCTTGTCTTCCAGCTCTTTGGAATATCTGTTGAGAAATGAAGACACACATAATACTTGAGATAGGAACCATTGTGGGATGAACAAGTGTGATGTCAGTTTAGAGATCACAAAAAGGCTTATTATTTGTGTATTAGACAGCCCTTCTAAGTCAAACACTGATTCATGTATATTCTATGTAGCCTGTGGTAGGTTATCTACACTCTGTTCCTTTCTCCTCTATATCTTGTACTTGCATTCAAGATGGCAAAAAAGATCCTATACCATAGAAAATCGACTAGGAACGAAGTTAGCCACAAGCTGATCATTGTGTCTCTATACCTTGCAATTGACTTCTAGATACGACTAGAAACGAGACTTCTAGAGAGAGTAGGATGACTTCATCCCAATACATCCGTGAAAATCCACCTTTACGAGTCACTTTGTACGAAACTAAAGCTGATATCGAAATACCTAGAATGATGCAACATACTATACTGTAAACTGGACGACGAAGAAATTCACGACTGAAATTCGACGAGATCGAATAAAACACCTACCGACGCTTCATTAGTCCGCAAATATGTAACATAAGACTTGAAAAACTCGAGCTCAAAAGAAACTTTTCAAAACGATACTCCATTGCATTTTATCGGCTGATTTTACCCTCACATGACACTAGGCGATTTCGCTTTAACTGTCCCAGCAAGTTCTCATTCACACACGAGCTGATGTTCTTTTTTCGTCAAAGCTTTTAGAAAGAATGAACGTAAAGCGATTTGGGTGGGCTTATTCGATTCATTGAAGAAACGTCTAATATTAAAGGATGTAGAGGCAAATTCTACCTTAATACTGCACCACAAAAACTGATAGGGATCATCCAGAACCCAACCGGTACAATCCTAGAAATTTACTTCAAGTTAGCAGTTTTGATTGCTACAAGAATTAGCAAATTAACAAACACGAAACCAATGTTCAGAGTATTCTAACAAAACGCAAGTGGGGATTTTAATTTTTAGGTCAATTTTAATGCACTTAAATTTTTCTTCCGTCTCATCATTTTTGGAATAAGCGGATGCAAGAAGGTTTTGTGTTTTCAGAGATCTGTTTGAAAAGGTTACTGAATAGCAATGAAAATGGGATATACCTGTTTCCTGAGATGATTACTTCTATTAGTCCAAGCATCCCATGACTGCACATTTGAAGATGGGGGTGCAGTGAAAGTAGCCCCTTCTTCCAGTTCTTGTTGAGCATCTATAACAAAACACACGAGCTGTTATGTTTGTATTGAAAGGGATCTACCATCATTTCACTTTTAGTGTAACATTAAAAGTTCGGTAGTAGTGAGTAACAAACATATAATAATATAGTAAACCCACAGAAAAATAATTCAAATACCTTTTATAACTTTTTTCAAATAAGGGTCGAGATTAATGGTGAACGGTAAGAAAACTCTCAAATCACTAACGAGGAGGCTGCTTCGGTGAAAAGACAGGAATACATCCAATTTCTTCTCATCTCGATCGAATTCCACCAAAGGATCCACTTCCTTCGATGATGGTATTTGGCCACGCACCCTGAAAAATAGACGGTGTAAGGAAAGTTGATCATTGTGAATCTCAACCTATTTGGATTGTCACTCACTAAGAACGTATGATTTTTCTTTCCAGTTCAGATCTTTCCAAAGTTGATCAGTAAAGAAACGCTAAACATAAGTCAATTTTTCTATTCGTATGGCATTGGTTCTCTATATCATTGTTTAAGTTTATGATGAATTTAAAACGAAGTGAGTGGGCTCAGCTCATCAAATCCTAGGGAGTGCTCGATAAATATGACTGCCCCATTAATAAGTTAATAGTGCATTATACTTATCAGGAAATCCCTTCCTTGGATGTTTGGGTCAAGGGTAATAACAATTTAGAATTAAATGGACAGGAACCATCACAACATTACACATCTTTAATTTCACCCAAAACCTCTGAACATGAACCAGCCAAAACCTCTGAAGGCTTCAATTGCCGATGCATGCTTTGGTTGTAACACTGTGAAATTCCGGATAATGGACATTACAGATTTGGAAGAAGTTGGCCCTCTCAACTTTATCCCTGTTCGACTCCACAATAGCTCACAGAGTGAAGCGCAACTGTTATCAACTTTTATTACTCAAGAACGGAAAAATATTGGACACCAAGAACAATGATATCTTGACTTAATTTCCAAAATTGCAACATTGATTTTGCCCTTTGTGGCTGACTCAAACACAAATTAAAAGCAGATCACCTGAGTGTGAAGTTTTGAAAGTCCATTTCAACAAAGAAAACGGAAGTTAATGAAAACTTTTACTATTTCCATGAAGTGAAAGGTTACGCTATTGAAGATAAGATCAACAAGAGTCATTAGGTAATTGTTTGTAACTAATCATACAAGAAGAATTCAATTCCTAGGTTATAGAAAGCACTAGAGCCCATAGGCGAGGCATATCTCTCACGATCTACAAAAAGTACTTTACCAATTTGAACAATAATTTTCCCATAGTAGAGGCTCCGATAATAGACTGCATTTTTGCTGCAAACAAACATAGTTGGGTAGTACTGATTTAGGAGTATCAAATGTAGATAGAACTTACTTGTCGTAAAGAGCTTTCAAAGACATATTATCTTCAATCGCATCCTCAGTAACTTCGTGGTAAAATATCATCCAAGACGTCCTGTATGGCCATTGCTCTGTGATGTTTATCCAACTCGCGAGATGGTACCAGTTGAAATCGATTTGGAATGCTTTCAATAGTCGGCCTGTGAGAAACAGAACGTCGTCAAAGTCCTTAGATAACAAGTTTAGGCGTTATGAAAAATTGGCGCAGTCACGCAGCAAGGTGTGAAATGAAGAATGCAAGAGTAACTTTGGTTTTGGTGGACAACAATTATTTGTTAGTATATGCACATATGAAAAAACAAAGCTATGGGATTTTTTAACTTACCCGTAATATAGACTACGTTCATGAGGCGTTTCATAGTTCTAGGATTGACATCGCTGAAGTAGTCATCCGTCAAAAGTACCTTTGTGAGCTCATGAGGTCCTCCCGCCCGGTTGAGGTTTGATCCCAGGCTCGAAGCGATACTCTCACTCAGTTTCAGTTTACGTGAAGACCTTTTTCCAGGTATTTTAAGCTTTTCGTCCATCATACCCCTTGAACTTCGTCGACCACTTTCCTAAAGTAAGACAAAACTCTATAAACGAGGAACACAAAACCGTTCGTGTTCTGTGTTTTGAATAGGGATACAATTAATACCCGATTCCAAATGCTTCAGATTGTATAAGATACGTAAAGAAAACTCAGTTTTCCTTCCAAATCATTTAGTTGTTTTTGAGGTGTCATTGAAAGTTGTAAATTATGATTAGCTCTCATTTAGTTGTCGGTGGGTAACACTGATTAAGTCTACATTGAAAACTATGAGTACTATTGTACTTAATCACAAACATCTTCGGTATCATGATTTTTTCAATAGGCTGACATTGAACAACCAACTTTTAGAAATATCATGATCAGAAAAAAAAGTTAAACGACTTATTCAAATTTTTTCATCACCCTCAATTCTTCTTACATTTTCATAAGTTGTTTGCTCGATACAGAAATTAAACTTCTGCATTAGAGTTCTTACCAAACCAAAATAGTCGTAATATCTCGGACATTTCTAGGACATTGTTTATAGGATTGCGTTGTATCAATTTAATACAAACTTACTGATAAGTAATGCATGCGATACAGGGAATTGTTTCCTGCTCAATACCATACGTGGTTCGTATATTGAACATGAATCCCATAATCATTTCTACACAATTAGGATACTACAGATAGTAATTACTAGGTAATCCTACGGAAGTAAAAGAGTTGAACGTTCCTTCCAATTTGCTAAGGGATCAATCAAGAAACCTAATTGGTTTCCGAACTACGACACTGGGAAACATAATTTTAGGAAGGAGGCAATCTGTGGGGATTCTTGAATCATTTAACATGCGCTAAACTACACTGCATGGAGTGAAAAGGAAATCATGGGAAATGGAAGGCAGTCAAGATTGAGGTGAACTTGAATTCTAACCTTCATAACAACAAAAGAAGAACTGTTGTTATTACACTAGTAATGTAAAAAGTTACTATTAAGTTTCTACTTAACGACTCTGGTTTAGAAACAGAGACAATATTTGAGGTCGTACTGCCAATGTAAACTTGACTGGCTCACGATTTCCCCATCTTCTTCTACATCCTAATTTAGAACATCTGGAGTGCTTGATATAAGGCGTAAGATATTTGCTACTTACATTAAGTGCAAACAAACTTAAGCCCAAACCTACAACTGAAGGCTAATCCACGCTGAATCATTTAATTGCTGGATAGTGAAGAGATTGAGACTCATTGGTAATGAAAACTTACAGGAGGAAGCCCCAAGTCTGTGGAGGATCCCTCAAAACCAGCAGTCACAGAAGCTTTTTTGCCCACAGCAGCTTTCTGCGCGATTTTCACCTTACGCAATCCCGAATTTTGTAAATAGAAAGGGAGCTGGACCATATTATGGAGGTAGTCATGACCTCCAATGTTGGTTTCATTGATGAGATGCTTTCGGCTGCTGGCTTCAATGCACTAAAAACGATACAAGACCACAATCAATCACCGAGGAAGACAAAATTAAAAAACTAACTAAAAACTATAAAATATGGAAGCAGCATCGAACAAGGTCTGGAAACGGGAATGACAAAGCCCGTTACATCAGCTTGCCGAGATGCAGTAATGCAGAGCTATTACTTCCAGAAATTTTCCAGGTCCTTCGTACATGAATCAAATGTCTCAGCTAAAACCTACAAACTAGTTAAAATTTCGTCCATCAATATATTTCACAAGGGTTTTCCTACAATAATCCAACTGTAGCTTGGATTCTCATTTTCATAATGTTGTAAGACACAACAGTCAGCATTTATGCAGAAGTTTACAATTTACTGAATGAGGTAGGCTGCGCTAAATCTTTTGCATCTAAGCTTAACTGGCCAAAATACACCTCTGCAAACTTGCTGTGCAGTTACACTGGCTTAGATCCCTACTGAAATGAATTGTTCATCAACCTATTAATTGAGCGTGTCTGGGTTGTTCACAAGATATTGACGATCGTATATCGAGAGACCGATTCTACCTGTTAAAGGCTTTCACAGGGCCCTAGAAAATGAATGGTTATGGGGCTTTAATCTCATTATACCAAGCTGGAAAGACACTCACGAGAGTGTTATTGCCACCCTGAAAGTGTAAAGAGAAAATAAGAACAGACCCTAGAAACAAAAGTTTCTGTTTCCGAGACATTGAAGCTGTAGGCCAAAACTTTCAATCTATCTTGATTTAGTTTAACCTTTATGTGCTTAATGTTGTGTACTGATTTATACACAATAATGATATAGTCATTTCGGTAAACTTTACTTAAATGCTAAAAATAAGAAATATTCACTGTACACCAGGATATATACATTTTTAAAAATTTCCCCTGAGCACAAAAGGTGCTCAAATTTCAAAACAATACAAAAAAATTAAATTAAAAAAATAGGCCCAGACAGTTGTATATTGTACAGCTGGAACTGTTTCAAATAAATTCAACATAAATGTGAACAAGAAATTGGACGATTTTTTAAATTTATTAATGGGAAGAAGTTAAACTGATCAATTGAGTTGAGTTAAATTGAGAAAATCAAAAGTTTTTGAAGGATTTTATGTACGTACGAGTAAAATGTACATGGGCATGCGCCACGAGGTGAATTAAGTAAATGAAATTGGCTGAAGATCACAAGGTGAAAGAAGAGGACTTCCGCTAGGTACGACCTCATGCATTCATCCAGGTAGTCAATGAGAAACTAATGAACACATAGTAGTAGTTGATATGGAATGAAGATGAAACGTATATGCACATAAGTATTGTTTTGGTTCATTAGTTCAAAACAACCCTTTGCAATCCAATGAAAGTTGACAAAAAGTGGGTGTGGCCCATCAATCAGTGGAGTGGATCAATGGATTGTAGTAATAACAATACATGACCATAGGTGTTGCAAACTAGGGGATTTAGCTGGATTACACATAGATCACATTGGTGAGGATACGATTGCAAGCTGTTGGTGGCTCAAGGGTAATGTAATACTACAGCCTGTTTGCCATTGATTTTCTAATTTGAGAGGAATTGGAAAGCAGGGATTGAAAATAATCACAACACCAAGATATCTCGTTGAGAATGTGCAGTAGGACTAATCATTGGGGTTCAAGTGCTACATATCGAGTATGCCTTGAAAATTCTATTAAAATTGTCTGAAAAACGAGAGAACTAAGTCTGTTGCAAGAAATTCGCATGTTGCACATGCGCATGGGCATTGACTCCACTGTACCTGAATTCATAGCGATTCATCAATAGCAAACCCAAAATTATTCTGGAAGATTACAGAAGCAAGGATGGATACTGAAGACTCTGAAAGTGTTTCGGGGGTTTTGCAGTTGCACATGAGAAATGTCTACCCTCAATTCAAAGACTCCATGAGTCATAGATCTAGGGTTGGAGCCACGCTATCTCTGGAAATTCCTCTAAATCAAATAAAAATTGGGAAGATGAATGTGGTGATAGATATAGATAGACCCTTTCTCAATTCTTGAAACTGCCACTCCTGAGCATTAAACTGGATTTTAGCTTTATGGATACCCTCTGGGTGTTGCAGCCATAATCGCCTCAGTCCCTGGAGGGAGGAAATGAACCATTCCATCTCCTTCTTGTTACAAAGTGTCTGGTTTCGTGCAACCACAGACACTTGATCCTGAAGATGGTCATAGGGAAATAAATGGTACCTTACCTGAATAATCCCTAGGTATCCATTGACCATCCTCACTCAGGACCTGTACAGTCCTCCTAAATCCAGCTACAGAAGCTGTTGACAACTGATGAATTGCTATGTGTGATGCAAGGAGTTACAGACACTCAGACTGGTATAAAGATCTGTATTGAAAACAGCCATGTGACCAATATTCCGAATATTGAATGTAAGAGCAGACTTTGATAAGGGGGAATATTTTATATTTTCGAAAGTTATAGTTAGTTCGAGTACACTAACCTTGGTAAATAAGGAAACAAAATTTAGGGTTTCAATTTTTCTTTGGATCAATAAGCCTAGGTACACTGGGTTTCCAGATTTACAACTTTTTTTCATGAATTGCTGGATTAAATTGTCACAAAAAACCATTCAAGACGTTCGAATTTCTGAGCCTAGGTTCAGCACACAACGCGTACAGGTTTTCCCCGTACCAACATGAACATAGAGGACAGCAATTTAAGTTGAGGTTATTAAACCTGTTGAAGCACAGAACCCCATGTTTACACAACAAATATTTGAAATAACTCCATCCGTATTTTACAATTGTGAATGATTTTGACGAGATTGGCGATATGAACAAATGGTGACACACCAAAGGTAATGAACATTGGAATTATGAAGCATGAGCCAGGAAAATGTGAACGGAATCATTAGGGGAAGTGTTCAGGATCCATGCACTAATTTCCGTGAAACTAACCTGTTCCCAAGCTACCTGGTGGTGCAATTGAAATAAGAAAATATGGTAAAACGTTCAACATGAGCCTAAATTTGTTTCTGCTTCCAAAACATGTCGTGACTAGTTACTGTAATAATGTTCATTGTGACTTTTTAAATACAGGTTGAAGAAAAAAACTATTTTCAATATTCATTTGGAGGCGATTGCTATAGCATCATCATCACCATCATTTATCTCATTCTCAGACCAAGTTCTGCGAATGTAGCAAAAAAAGCTCCAAAATTTCCAAACCAGCACTTCTGGTGGCTAACTGAGATTCAATAGACGGTTTGACGTGATTTTATCATTTACCGCTTTCAAATATTAACTAGGATTCGAATTATTTATTGATCTAGTAATACATTAATTAAATTACAAATGAAATGATATTAATGTTCTTCTAAACTAATTAAGAATGAACCATGAGGAATTCACAAGTAAAATATAAAGCAGGAGTGATGGCTCAGAAACTGGGTATGATGATACTCATATTTCAACATATAGATCGCCAGCAAATTCAATATTGAAAATCACGCTATACCTTTCATGTCACAATATTTATTAGAAATGAGTAGATTTAGAAAGTTAGTGTTAACAGAGAGGATCACTCAACTTCATGAATGAAATCTTCATTTTTTGTAAACCTATTTATGCTATCCTATCTTGTATGTTTACACTTATAGTTATTATATCTTATATGTTTATACTAGGTTATCTTTCATGTGAACCCAATTACTATAACAATATTTTGACATGAATAGGTCTTACGCAAAGAAGGTGCAACCACTAAATCACAAAGTAGAACTTTTCAAAATAAGATTGTGCCAGTTTGGGTGAAGTCCGTTGTTTAGTATTTAAAATATCCACTGCATTCAGACAAAAATTGTATGGTTCAAGATATATTTAGTTACCTTTGCAATAACATGAGGGTCAATAGCTAGAACTGTGATGAATGGAGAGTTCGCATTGGAGAACAACGTGTGAACGGCATCCAGAATCAAAACTACTTTATCCTGCTCGCAGCTGTCCAAACCATCAACTATGATTACCAGCCTCGTCTGCTGTTCAGAAAACGCATCCAAGCATTTTACCTGAGAAAACGAGAAACGATTTTGAGAATTCAATATGTACACTGAACTTAGTAGTTCCACTGAATCATGAAAACTGCTCATGAATTTCTGAATTTTCAGATAAGTCGTCAAAACAAACAGATGAAAGAAACAGAAATTTAAAAAATTAAAATGTACACCAGTTTTTCCTATTTGAATCAGATTTCAACAGCGGATCAGTCAGAGAATCCTTTGGAGTGTCATTGAAAGATATGCTAATTAAATTTTTGAGGGGACATAAAATTTTGCTGTTCATTCCTTAACCCTTCACCTAGTTAAATGAAAGTACTAATAATAAACAATTTAATCTCGACGATCACTTAGATTGTCACTCCATCTGATAGGTCTTTGCCACATCCGCGTGACAGGTGAAGTTATACTTTCTTTCCGAATTGAGGTTATGAGGTGCCTTTCTTTCCTTGACCTTTTTTGGAGAAGGTTATATTTCCTACATTAAGTACCTTGGCATTAATTAATTGATACTAATTGTTTAGGCAAACTGAACAACCAACACCAACATTTTAATTTATCAGGGGTTCTCTAAAGTACCTTACATCAGTAACCTCTATAGTTCTGTACTCTGGACCTGAATAGCACGAAGAATGTTTGCTGAGCATAATCATCATTTACCATATCTGTCATGAGAGCAACTTCCTTCCTTAGCACTTGAAGAAATCCTTCTGACTTGACAGTTTCCAAGTTAGCAATGGCGTACTGAAGCTTCCTTCTTTGAGAGAACATGAGAGACTTGAGAACTTTGGAAATCGTGTATAAGTTTGCAATTACAGCTACCAGTAGAATAGAACCACACATGCCCAACAGGATGTGCACAGTGATTCTATTGACTGAGGTACCATCACTGAAAGAACAAATCCAAGGTTCAGTTCATTTATGTTTCACGTAATATCAACTGGCAATCGCCAACAATGCATTGTTGCAAAATGTGGTCACTTACTCTGTGAGGGAAATCTCAGAGAAATAAACAGCCATCAACCCAGTGATGATCAGTAAGCAGAAGAAACAGATCTCAAAGACTATTATGTTGGGGATACAACACAACTTTCTCCATCTCCAGGTGCTAGAGTTTTTCACTGGAAGAAAAGACGAACCAAAATGTATCGATGACATTCAGTAACATATATCAGACTCGACATTTATTAAAAGAAATTCAGGAATTATCATAGAAAAAACATGGATCCAAAAATGTGAATGAGAACTTTGGTCTCCTTTCCTTATTAAGTCATGAATGTAATTCGACATCAGAAAATGTATGAAGCAATAGAGTGATTAACACTTGAAAGAAACGTACAAGGTTTGGGGCGGAATGCTCGGTATAGGCGAGTGGCAAAAGTTCCATAATCGTTCTCAATGGCATCGTAAAGTGAACCAAGCATCTGGACTACAGAATTCTCACCTGCCGTAGTGGTACCAATTCGATTGGACTCACTGAAGTAAAACCTGTCAAAACATATCATAACATTAGACGATAGCTAAGTGTGGCAACACAATAACGCTTACAGTAACTTTGTTTCGAAAGTCTTCATACGAAAAATCCAGTGATCGTTTGAGAGTGCCTCAAATAGGATTTACATGAAGAAAATTATATAAATTAGAGCCATTGCAGTAACTTGAGTCTTCCCAAAAGGGTCGAAATAACAAGTGTTTCAAGCACCTGATTGGCTGAGCTGTGACGGAGTCTGCAAATGGAGTTCCAGGGGGATGGCAGAACATAACTTGAAGGACAATTTTGAATGTCGTCATCTTCTTAGTGAGAACACCGCTAAATTTATATGGAAACTCCCAACTATATCTGTAACATTTCCAATATTATCAACATAAAAATACGAACATTGGAATGATATCAGACTGATTAGTCATATGCAATCAGTATCTATAAAAGTTCCAAGACATTATAAAGAGCAGCAACAAATACATATGTATGAATTAATATCATCGATTACCCATCATTACCTTTGACTAGAAATCCAAAGAAGGGTGTATAATGCATAACAAGCGATGATGAGAAAAACAGTAACAATAACTCCAATCATCCAGCTGAAAGTGATCAGCCCAACGATTAAGCCGATCATCAGTGATATGTGGAACAATATGATTTGAAGAACCCAAGAGAAACGGATAATGGGGTCATACCATTGACGAGCGAAGCTTTTCATTTCCTCTGCAACAAAAACAGTAGCAATAATAACGGAGAGTCTTCTTTGAAAACACACATTCTCAAGGGATGGTGTCATTCCTGAACAATCATTACTTGAGGGTCCAAAACTAGATGTCTAGTAATTTCAGTACGGTGACAGATAGAAGTTATAAAAGTTAGACGCAATCCTACATTTCCCCACCTTCAATACATAGGAGGGAACACACTAACATCTGCAACCAAAGTACTCAACATGTAAAACTTACCACGAAGTTTGTTTAAAAGGAAAGACTTCCCACTTCCCCATTTTGCAAATAAACCAACTGTGATCGGCATGGAAAGCGATGGATCGCTCAAAACATCTGCTAAAGCACTACTGTACAGATCATATCCCAGGAGATTCTCATTGTCTTCATTGGTATTTAGGCGTCCTAAAAACACAACTCTTATTACGATAGTAATTAAGACCAGCAATACTATAGGATGATACAACTAGAACAAAATCATGGATTATTACGAACTTTATACGTTGTACTATATAAAAGTTTACTAACTTGCACCAAATATTTGACCCAAAATTGTTTTAGTGTGGTTCATATCAATGTTATACGGTGTTTCGCCAGCCCTGTTCGGTCTGTAGAGTAATTGACTGTTTTTGGGGTTTCGAAGCAGGATTTCGACAATGGCTTTAGACCTTGCCCTCATGGCAATGTGAAGGGCAGTGTCGTTCCACTTGTCAGAAGCAGACACTTTGGCTTTGCGGTCCATCAAAAGAGATACAGCATCCGCATTACGAGATCTTACAGCCCTCAGAAGAGGTGTATCTCCGTCCTGAAAATGGAAGAGGAAATATGAGCCTGTAGCTTATAGTATACCGGCTGGGGTTTAGAGGTTTTTACCAATAGATAAGTGGAATGACATTTTCTTCGTAATTTTGGAAGTACGACTGGGATAGGTTTAAATCAGTAGAAATTCATCCTTACCAAATAATCGCAATTTCTGAACCTAAAAGTGACCCCCAAAATCTCAAAATGACACCAGCTACCACTCATATTTCAACAAAATCATATAATAATGTTTGGAATTGGCAGCGTTCTTTAACTCACTTTTGTGCAAATTTCTAGATCTGGATTAGCAGTAAGTAACATTTTGAGTACTGGAATGTTTCCTTTTTCTACAGCAGTATAGGTTGCAGTCTTCTTTTCCTGAAAAAATAGTACGTGCACTAATTAAAGAAGTTATTAAGATACTAATCCAAGACGCTTCATTTTTTGAAGCTTCCATGAAAATGCAGGGGAACGCTTTCGGAAGTGAGAGTGTGCTTTTGGTTGTCAGTCATAACGCAATTAAACGGTGAAGCTGATACTACGTCATAAGAAAAGTTAATAAGTTAACTGAGCACCAACTCGATTTTTCACTCTGTCAGCTCTATGCTCTATAGTTAAGTAATTAACTGCTTTTGGGACTTAGCAAGATTCACCAGAACATCATAAACCAACCTTCTCAATGGCCTAATGAGAAAAATTATGAGATGAACACAATACAATATTCTGTCTAGGAGGTTTTGTTCTAGGCATGCTACACCTGTCAACTTACCTTCCCTGGAATGTCAACGTCAGCATACTTTTTCAGCAGCAAGTCTATAATATTACGGTGGCCCCCTTTTACAGCATGAATCAAATTCGTATCACCACTTCGGTCCTATTGTAGAAACATATTGTCATAAGTTGGATATATTCAAAACATTTTAAATCATTCTTCTACTAACAAGATTTACGATATAGTGTATGTACCTGCACATTAATGTAAGCCCCGGCTGCTATCAATGCAGCAGCAATCTCCGTGAAGCCTTCTTTGCACGCTAAAATCAACGCAGTACATCCATCTTTATCAACAGCGTTGACGTTTGGTTTGTGTTCTAACAGGATATTCACCACATCGACATGGTTGCCCATCGTGGCCACCAGCAGTGGGGTCCACGAATGCTGCAAGCAAGGATAAAAAGTTATCGTACAAATAAATAGGTACATATTCCGAAATTTCCTTGTCCAACCATTATGTCGACAATCTTATACCACTATTTCACATAATAACAAATAAACATCTATATTTTTCTGTCTCCGAATGTACAAATTTGATTAGGAATGGCAAGCCTCTTTCAGATTAATAACCTATCGGTTGTTATCAACTGACCTCGAACCATTCAATACGATTCCACGTTCTGTTTGAAATTGGACTAAGTTTAAACATTTTAAAAGCGTTTGCTCCTATTTTAAAATTGGTTTTTTCTCTAGTTATAAGTTATTTGTTACATAGTGAATTTTACATACTCACAGCTTATTTTAAAGTTATTACACAATACATACCATTCCAGCAGTGTCTACATTAGCTCCTGCTTTCAGCAAGACGGAAACGATGTCTGCATTTCCTTTCCGGGAAGCCCAAACCAAAGCAGTGGTTCCATACTGTGAAACATTCATAAAAATTAAGATCCAAACGCTCACACTTGAAATTTCCCAAATAATTTTCATTAAGACATCATATGGGGAAGAAATACATTATTCCACTAGTACTCACCTTGTCACCAACATTCACTTTGGCTCCGTGAGAAATGAGAGCCTTTGCTATCGCTTCGTGTCCACGGCCAGCTGCCCAAAGCAAGGATGAGATGTGGTAGTTGCCATGGGCGTTCACATCAGCACCTTTTTCAATGAGGAGTAGTGCGATGTTGGTGTGCCCTTTGTACGACGCCCACATGAGAGGAGACCAACCTCCCTAGAAACACGATGAAAATATCAGATTTTACAATTTTATTCGTACAAACGGAGAAAGGAATAATTTAAACAAAGCCCTGGGTAAATCAGTCTTCAATGTAACTCATCAAACTTGGTTACTCATCAGTGTAACCATGAGGTATTTCGGGGGAATGAGAGGTTTTTGTGTGGCAATATGTCTTTGATCTATGTACACCGAAATATTTAACTGTTCAATCGAGATCCAGCTGCATCCAGGTAAAGACGAAAAAATTCAAAACTAGGTAGGATCTGAGGGTGGAGTCGTCTTTCCTTTGGGCATACATTTAGAAGAAGGAGTTGAAAATTACAAGAAAGTGGATCACTTACTTGTCTCCACTCTCGCTGAATAAATAAATAATGCTACTTTATAAAAGATATGTGGTAAACAGAAAGAAACATCAGCACTGTTGCATTAAATCAAAACAATGACTTACAACGTCTCTATGTTCCTTGTTGGCATCTCGATCGAGAAGTTCTTGAACAACTTCAAAATGGCCTTCCTTGGAAGCACACAGTAGAGGAGTCCAATTGTCCTGCAATCAATTATTTTAGTTCTCACACCGTTTAACAAAGAACCTCTGATGTTGGTGTTGAAATCTTGAGTAATTATGAATTAAAAGTAGTTTCACGAATTTACAAAGAAGTAAATAAATGTCTACAATTTTTTGTTTCCATTGACGATTCATATTCAAGTTCAAAAAAATTGCTAGATAACTGAGAAAAATTGTGATTCAACTATCAAAAATTGATTATATTTTCCACCCAACTTTTTGAACCCACTAGCTATGCATGAACTGAGCTGTATAAAGACACAAGTGAACTAATACAAATATATGAATAGCAGATGCTTATCATCAGTAATTGTATTGAAGTGTTGATTCGTAAAGCACCCAAAACACTTACTATTTCACAAACCACTTAAATTACATACATGTAATTCAATAATCATTAAGTATAAATGAATCATATTCAATACAAAAGGTGTACGTATTTGCATTTAATGCATAGTTTTCGTGTTAAAATTAACATAAGTCAACAATACGTAATATTGTATTCTGGCACTCATTACTATAATTTGTAGGTGTGGAGGAAAATATTATTACCAGTGTGAAGACTATAAACATTTCAGAAATTATTGAAACTGAAGAGCACTTATCACTAAAATGTTAATGGAATAGTATTCTTCGCACGAATTTCATCAGAATATGCCCTGAAAATACGAAATTCTAGGGCTTTAGATAAATGTGAACAGAGGGACTGATTTTAAAGCAGGTAGGGCTAATTAAGGTTTAATATTCTGCCAAATGCAAAGATTTAAAATAAAACATCTATTAATGCAAATGAATACGGAGCTGTGGAAACGATTAAATAAAATTGGCACCAAGACCAAATATCTCTCGACCAATCTCGGGACAACCCGAAAATGCTCTTCAGAAGTTTGGTCAACACCAAAGGAGGGTAACAACCAATTTGCAACTGAAATTTTAAATTCGCTCTTTCAAACTAATTTTACGCAATAAGCCTTGAGCAAGCAGACGAAATTAAAAAGTAACAAAATACATTATTTTGGAAAAATTAGTAATTTATTTATTTATTTTTATTTTTACTGAAAAACGATTACTGCTTTCTCACATTAAAACAAGCAACGATTAATCGAGTAAAATCCTAGGTTACCTGATCTTCAGCATTGATGTCAGCATTGTGATTGATCAATATTCGCACGAAATTGGCTTTCCCTTTGGTGGCCGCAAAATGTAGAGCTGTAGCGCCATTCTGTAACAGACAATGTCTTAATTGAAATACTTTCATCAACATTGGAGCACGTAGAGAAGTTGAACGGAGGATGTAAAAAGATGAACCGTAGAAGAATTCGCTTGTAAGAAGCTGATTTCTGGATTGTCCTAACCTTGCAGGAGTTGCCATAGTCAAATAATCCTGTTTTGATGGTCATCTTTATTGTACTGTTTCGGATAAGGCTCATTTCTGACGTGTCACCGTTAATTATTTCTATCAAAGTACAGAGTCTACAGAAAACTATAATTGATCGCTTTATAGTGGTTCATAAAGAGGTGAGGCGTTCCAACAGGAGTTAATCCGTGAAACATGATAGAAAGTTGGAACGACCTGGACGGTTACAAATTGTCCTCGCTTTCAGTTCCAACAGGAATGTTCCCACTTCAATGCCCTTATCTTCCTTTTTGAACAGCAATTAGTCTTTGAAACTGGAATCGACATTAGGTAAACTACAAATAAAGGTGAAACAGCGATTTGTCATGGCTGTTTGTGAGTTTTTGTAGATACGATCTTATTATCTATTGATACAACATTTGATTTTGTCAAACGATCTAGAATGTTTTACCCAGATCAACTTCAACTGGTGGAACCGGAATTATGTCCTAGTACCAGAAAGAGATGGCTGGTGTTAAAAGAAAAGCTCAGCTGTCAATATCTAACAAATATCAGATTATTGCAACCAAGCTGGTAAATTGGCATTGTAGATAACAGTTTCTAAAAGCAAGGAACTTTCTGATTATTGCTGGAAAAACATGGAAAAAGTTCTTACGGTTCTTCGGAGCTAGTACCAGAGCTTGGGCGAACGAGATACTTTTAGAAAAGCTCATTCCATAAACTTCCTCCAACATTTTCAAGCTATCCCACATTAAACGATTTCCCTATTAGGAAGGCTATTCAAGAGCGTCTTGAGCGATTTTTACAGCATTTTGATTGTAGATAATAATGTACAGGTTCCTACCTCATCCTTGTCGTCAACGGAGATTTTCTTATTTTCAAGATATGCTTGTAATCCTTGGACATCATCTTCAGCTATGTAGGTCGTAAGGGTCTTGTGACTGATGGAGACCATCGATTCAGATCGATTGAGGGTCTGGTAGGAAAATAAGATAAGACAATATTATCGGCTGGTCCACTTGGAAATACAACTGAGCACAATCAAATTAATGAATGGATTCTTCAACAACTTATTCTAGGAAAGGGCTTACACACTGCTTTTGATTCTGTACAATTTATCATATATTAATTTAATGATAGCTGAGATCATTTACCCTTTGGTGTGGGACATGGTAGTATTGGAGAGGGTAGAAACTTAGCTACTAATGCAGTATTAGTTTACAAAACTCAAACAAAACAATATAGGAAACAAAACCAATTTAATTGCCAAAGCAGCTACATAGCTTTTGGTAATGTTATATATATAATCTTAGAAATAATAAAATTGGAGGAAAGTACAGAGGATTCAATAACTAATCAACTTTTGTAAAATTGGTTCTGATAAACAGATGTCCACAAGATACTGTGTGTGGTTGGGGACGTAAGAGATAGGAAATGAGTAATGAAAACAGCTGTGGCACTTACTGATTTTACCTGTACATAAAATCCATATCACTCAGCTGAGCAGCTAATGATGAATCATTATAAGCAATCAATAATCAATAACTTTTGAATCCACTATTCTAACTTTACTAACAACTGAATTGACTACCTTCATCTTGGCCAAGAAGGTAATGGGTGCAAAAATTGATGTGTTTTACGTATGTTGAGGGAACATGATTACATTTTTATAGTAATCTGTAAAACTGCCTGCCGACTCACACAATCCTCGGTATGAGCTGACAAGAACGGGAGCAGCTGTTATCGAGAGAACCGTTGCCCCAAGAAGCATTTTGTTGTCTTTTAGGGGCACCAAACCACATCCAGTCTTGGATGCCAAAGGAACTCCTTTTCAACACCACCACTTCGGAAATGGAGCGACCCTGCTAACCTGGAGGTAAAATAGTGACTGATTTGATTAGAAGTAGATGGCGGGTGCAACAGTTTGATGCCGGAAGGATCCATCAGTCAACAGCAGGTGCGGTTCCGAAAGCATTAAAGTGAAACTAATCCGTCAGGGAGTACGATGTTTTGAGGTTAGGTTCAAGATGATTATTATAATAGCGTTAAAACTGAAGGGGTTAACTTTTATAGTAACGAAGACGAATTAAACTAACACCTCAGAAAACCGGAGTCGCAGCGTAAAAACAATTTACCCAAATATCAGCTGTTTAACAATGAAGAGGTGAAACCACTATAGGCAAGTTCGACAGTTGTAAGCTACAAATGATCTGTCAGTGGCAAATAGAGCTTAACTTGGAAGTGAAACCGCTGTTCAGGAAATGGTTAGCGCTCAGGCACGTTGCCTATCAAAGTTTGTGAACGACTGTCCAGTTATTGAAGCCAAATATGACGATAAAAAATACATACGGTACAGCTTCTAAAGCGTAAAATTGTTTCAAGACATGGACAATCAGAAGAAGTTGTCATAAACTCGGCGTTTTAATGCAAAGTCTTGCCAATTAAAAAGGGTCCAGTAAAATTTGCAGATTTAAACAAATTTGACAAGTCTTCGAATTATGACTGAAAATTAACTAAAACACAATAATATGTGAGGTTGAGGCACACGTAAATATATTGCCACTACTGAACTCAGTTTTGAATATCTTTCAGTCAGCTTTGTTCACAAGGATCATGAACATAACTAAACATAGAATTGCCATGATGATCAGCTCCAATCATCAGGACCACTAATTTCTTGTGTATGTTCACGGTATTTGATGGGAGTGGGATAATAACAATTGTTTTTAGTGACCTTGAACGAGAGTTTTCTCATTCCCTTAACATATTATTAGACTATTTATACAATGCTATGAGTTTGGTGGTAGGATTCCAATTTTGGGCAAATCAAAAATCAACTAGGGCAGGGGCTAGTCTCATCCAAGGTCACTCAGCTTTAAGACGCTTCACGAAATAACAAGCAGAATTCACTCAAATACTGCGTGGACGTGTAAATAGAAGCAATCAGTATAAAAGCAAATTCATAATTTGTTAGAATAGGCGAGGTAACCATCACTGGTATAACAGATGTACAATTTGTACAAAGAGTTGGAGAGGAAATCAGGCGACACTACGCTGGCTAGAAATCGAAAAGCGAAGAAAACATTTTGAAACACTGGAGCCGAACAAGCTCTCGAAGACGCTCGTAGTAGGTCCATCGATGAACACAACAATGTGACGAACACTAAAGAAATGCCGAAACAAAATCAACACGTTAAGCAACAGTCAACCAATACTAATCTATTTTTCATCTAAGAGCCAAACCAAAGTCAAAACAAAACAAAGCTGAACAATGGCACATAGTTACCGAGGTGGAGTTCCTCCGCAAATTGAGGCTAGAAAAGCTGAATTTCCTCGCTCCATCGATGGGCGCTGAGAGTGAAATCGAAGGGAAATCCCAACCACCGACATCAAGGTGGAAAAATGAATGTCTGGGCTTATCCATAGTTCAGGTGCATGTTAAATTTTCTTGAGCTGCTAAGTCCAAACTACTCTGTTAAATGAGGAAAGCCAAAAAGCATTGCACAACTCCTACGAGATCAGTGAAACAAAATCAAATTGTTTGAGAAGGAGGTCAAACATAGATTAAGAAATAGTGCTACCGAAAACCGAAAAAAAAACATTGGTGTGACCACAACACATGAAGGACGAAACAAAGAGTTATAAAACATTGAATGCACTTTTTACATGTTGATATCAGGAGAGTCAACGAAATACAATATAATAGAGCTCATTTCACATCAGTAGAATAATTGTTCATATTAGGTTAATCTGATTGTAAATTAGGTACCTAAGTACTAAACAATTGAAGGTATTGAACAATCCAATAGTTGCGTCATGATATTTTGAACATGACAACCCATTCTTGCCTTGAGTGCACACAGAGAGATAGTTCATTGAGATTACTGTTCGCAATGAAATGGATGCAAATTTTCTGGTCACTAACATCTAAAGGAAATATTGCTCTTTCGTACTGGGTAGTACCTCCCAAAATGCAATAAAATATTTATTTTTTTTACTAAGAAAAACATTTTTTTAAATTATTAGTCATTAGAAATGAAAAATAACAAGGGAACTATGGTCGTATGTTATTATTCAGGTCATTGTGTATTTTTTTTTTTTAAATTATGATATAAAATATAGTTGGATTGTCCTTATTTAGTTTGTTCTAGGTACTTGATTAGTACTGGGGATCAAACGTTTTCCCAATAAGTACTCATACTTTGTACAGAGATGTTTTTGTGTAATAACATGAAATGCCATTTTAACCAGGTTCGCATACATTTCAAAACACTTCCTTGGTGAGAGGGATGAGAGAAGGGGGCAGGATTTACACAGATTTAACCTATTTTCCTCTTCTGTCCCCTTTCGGCTAGACCCCGTCGATCTCAGTGCATCCCTTGAGTTTCAGTGGCCACTGAAACCGCTTATTATGCCTTACTAAAGCCACTTGCTGCGAGTTACATATCTTGAACCAACTGCCTCAAAGTGCTGAAATTGGTTTGAAGAAGGTAGGTTCATTTTACTCAAATATCGGGAGTCACTCAATAGTACTAACATCCTACCCAGTAGTAATAAAAGGATGTTACGGTCTTCAAATTAAAAATTTAGCTTCTGAAATATTAACTTAGTTCTGATCTGACATATCAAATTATGAATTCAAAGTTGTTTTTTCTAACTAGCTAAAATACTCTGCCCCATTAAAAAGATTAAGAATAGTTCTTAACATTATCGATAGGATGATATTAGTTCACCTATACTAATGATATAGAAAAATAATTCTGAATGTAAGGAATAATCAAACAGAAGAAACATTTAGTATCAACCACAGGTTACTTACTGTTGATTTAACAAAATAATCGATCTGTATTAATTTCACTGAAAGCAGTAGTTGTACGGTTCAATACAAGCAACATATGGAAATCACATAAAGACCAATCCAGGAATATCTGCACAGTAGATTCTATAGTGAATAGACATACCAGTTCTGCGTGTGAGCAGAGTTCTGTAACTCGAACACCGACAGATAACAATGAATCGAAAAGGAGTTGATTGATATCCTAGCTGTTTTGACTCGGGAATCAGGCACGTAAATTAAAACCTAAATCTACAAAACCACAATCTAAGGTAAACAAGCCGCAAATTCCAGCTTGATATTTGACTTTCACGGTTCCTCGTTCAGCTCAACGTTTCAGAACGAGAATCGGAACTAAAAACATTAAGTTGAAAATCAAGCTACGTAATAAAACACATACCTTGTAAAGAGATCTGAATGATTCTGTCATGGCTAGTAGACATACGTTCACCGAGCCGAGGGATTGACTGAATTAAAAAATCTAGAGATACCTAATCAAACGAGATAACGTACCTATCTAAACCATACATCACTACTTCAATGATAACGCTCCGTGAAATGGACGGAAATAGCAACTGTCAAAATCGAATGCCTTTGTGAAAGTAATTTAGACGTGGTTGCGCAGGGCTGTTAAGAAATGCGTGGCTTGCTATAACATGTTTGAATACCCGTACCAACCAACAAACATGCGCGCGAGCGCTATAAATTCAAGTGCATGTCAAGTGTCATGTAACTCCCTTTTCATTAATCTAACACGATTCTCGAAGCTGTCAAATGACGTCAAAAGCAGTCATTTTGTGAGTGTTCCGGTAGGAAATCCCAGTATTATGTAAGGAACAATTCATAATAGAGAATTAGTGAGAAGCTTCTCACTAGTATAGTGCACAATGCTTTGCCATAGTGTGAAATTGAAACACGAAAACTGCATCTCATTTTCAGTAATGAAGTTTTGTAATCGACTAATGAAGAAAATTTAATTCTCCCTCAAAATTTGAGGGTTTACGTTTTAAAATATACAGGTTCTATTAATCTGGAACAAATCCTTCCAGCATATAGAGATCTACTTAAATACGTGATATGGAAATAATAAACCTTTGAATAATATTTCAGAGCTAAGATTATGACAAGACATTCAAGCAAGTATTAAAGGAGTTTTGGGGATAGAACCATCCTATGAACTACTGGTTATGAAGATATATACGATGTTATACCTGTATGTTAGAGAGATTATGCTTCCGAAGGAACCAGGTTTCTGCAGTTTTGGAAACAAACTATATCTATCCTCCAAAATCTAATATTCTCTCTTATTGCGTTTCAAAATTTCCTGAATAGATTCGATCTTGAGTCAGTTTGGTTGACATGGGCCAGATGTCCGGAAATCCTTGCCGGAATCACAATTCCCTTAAATTTCGTATGATTTCAAAGACATTTTCGGGGCCAGTTTGGTTCAACCCTCAGGTGATCACCACGAATTTCTGCCAATTCTGACGATCAACAACTTTTGCGCGGTCTTAACGTCTCAGAGCTCGGAATCACAACAATCCATAACCGAAAACTTGATTGCCACAGATAAATCAGATGTCTGCTATAAAATTTGCTGCTGTTGAACAAGCAATCATACAAAAAATTAACATAACTGTAAATATGATATAATTTGAATGATACCTAATGCTTGAATTTCCCAGCTTAACCAAAGCTTATTACCAATCAAAGAATCCGTACTTGTATAATGGATTTTCGTCTAATTTTTTTCTTAACCAAGGCTTCGTATTCGAGCTCGAGGTTCAGACATACTATAAAATTTAATAATTATTTTTGAATTGTAGAACATTCTAAACGATATTTGTCAGTGTCTCTCAGAGTCTAGGCCTTACCCTTTGGAAACCGAAGTATATTACAGTCCGATTTTGAATAATTTTCGTGTGATAAGCCCCTAGACGGTACAAAACGCTACAAATGTCCTCACCGATTACCCTTTTCCTGGAACATTTATTTTTTCGGTATCTAAAGGCTCAAATATGAGGGAAGTTGGAAGAAGAACACCGGTAGATTGTCCGTTATTTTCGTTGAGACTGGATCAGCTACAACCACGTTCAAATGTTAGTTACCTACCAAGAAAACGGCGAAAGTATTCAGTCGAATCTGATGACATTACATCTATCTTTAGTTCGGAATAGCTAAATGAAACTTTTCAGTAAGTTTATCATGCAGGGACAGTATGGAGAGCGTAGCTGTGAACGTGGAATTTTTAAATCACAATTTCTAAAGACGTTCAGCTAATTAAACTCACTTGAAAATGGAGGACGAGGAAAATGAACGGACTACGGATGAAGGCTTAATAACAATTGATTGACAATTTTAGTTTACTGCCCATCCACAAAAGTAAAATTTGTTTCTGAGCAATAAAAATGGATGAAAAAAGACGAAAAACGAGAATCCAAGACTGTGAACGAAGATGAGCTGATCTCAACAACAAACTTACCTAGGGGCTGGTATAACAAAACAGTAGAGAACTGAGGACAAAATCAGCCTCATAACTGGATCTGTTTGTTAAAAATTATATCGACTACGCATACAGGTCATACAAACTGTCATGCAAGCGCAGACTTTGAGAGGAAATGCAAGGACCCGCAACTCAGAATTTTCAAGTCGGTAACATGTACATATCCTCCAGAAATTTGTACTTTTGGACCAAAATTACAATCAGGTTTTTGACTGTCAACCGAAACGACTTCTGTGCTTGGGCCTCCAAATCCTTTCTCTGAGAGTGTTGATATATATCACACCATCTAAAAACACTATTTACTTTCATAAACGGTGATTTTCTACCATCTGATGGCTCAACATTTCTAAAACTGTAGGGTTATTTTGGAGGACAATGTTCATGAACTTAACTGGTTGGTATCTACTACTGTATATGGCAGGCAATGTTGTCAATATTATATAATATCGACTACATTTATTAACTTTGTTGTACCACCAACTAATAAGTGCTCCATAAGTTCACGTTGCAATAAGGGAGAAAGCTAGATTGTCACCCAATAACGCAGTTATTACGTTATTAATTAGTCCGTCTTTTCACCTATGCCCAAATCCAATAATCAATGACGAAAAGTTTGCGTGTTTTTATCACTGTTAATAGAAAAGGTAAACAAGACGAAACCAACATGAGGTAACATGACAGTGAAAAAATCTGATTGATAATAATTAGATTTTACCGAACTTATAAACAAATATTGAACAGTTGTGAATACCCACAACAATGGAGTAGGGCTACTCGTTTCCATCGAAGCATAATTCAATTTCTGTCAATGTTATTTTCAGAACTGAAATGTAACTACAAGTTTAAATGTGACAGTACCTGAGTGATAGGTAGGGAGCCATTTCTAAGGAAGTTGTAGTAACTGAAAACGCTGCCATAACTGAGGATCGGCCGAAAACTGGAGCTTAGAGGTAGAGACTCGGAGCTGCCGTTGGAAGAGTTGGCCATTATCAAGTGGGAGATTCAGATAGCTCAGACGAGCAATGAAAAACCGATCGGAGGAATTGTTTATCATAAGCAAACAGACCGATTATCACACCGATATCGCAGGTGAGATTTTCAAGAGAGCATCCCCGGCCGAAAGTTTTTGGGCTAACACGTGCGTATAGTGGACGGTAGTTTTTCGTAAAGGAGCATTCGTGTTGACATTCTGGTTCCGGACTGGTTAAACAACTGAAGTAAAATTTGTTTTGACGAGAGGCGTGGAAGTCGGAGAGCGGAAGAGGTAAACAAACAGAAACGGGTCCAATCAAAGGCCAAGGAGTCCAGATAATCAAATGATTCTTATCGTAATCCATTGATGAGTAGGCAACCAAATACTCGTATTACGTCTCAACGAAACAATAGTTATTGGTAATAAAAATTGCATCATGCTTAACAAATAGAACCTTATTAGGCTCCTCATTTCTTACACTGACATACAGAGAAATATCGGATTCGACCCAACAAAAAGAACCATGAAACAACATGGTAATAATCATTTTAAGATCATGACGTTTTGGTCAGCTCCGGTGGGCTCAATCAGAAGAAAACAGTATTTAAGGGAGAGCAAACAAATGATTGGAGAAAGATCAAGGAGAAAGCTAAAAACTAACATTTTGCTATGCCGTCAATGTAGGTACTGAAGTACTTCTAGACATATCTGCCAAGTTAGTTGGTGTCTATTTCCAGGTGATAATAAATTCATAGTCAGACATCTTTGGACAAACCTAGATTACCATTAAAAATCGAACGTAATTCGTTGGGTATAACGAATACCAACCATGAAAGTGAGCAGTATCATTTCTTCGACTAGAATAAATTCAATATAAAATCATCAATCAATATAAAAAATATATATTTTGGCAAATAGCGATGTTGAGTGTTGTCAAGGAGACAATACCTCTAATTTCATCCGAATCGGACCATTAATCACGAAATTTATCCAGTAATATACAAAAAATCACATTTACAGTTGAATGTGATCATTCGGTGTTGATCTTGTCCCAATGATTGAAACATTTCAAAGGTGCAGTCAAGCTAGACTAGTTAAGTTCCTCTTACTCTGCATGATAGGATAAACTTATCTCAAAATTATGGAGCAATCAGGAAATTGCACCCTCAAGTAGACCGCTCTCTATAAATTACTTCGTCGGCCCTTACGAGATCAGAAATTCAGAATAGCCAAATACATATGTAGAAAAGGTGTTTTTTCGATCAAAAACACTTTACCGAAAGGATTTAGGTACTTACAGCAACATAGCTGTATGTATTCTAAATCAGCGCCAAATTGCAAGTAAGAATGGTTCAATAAATAATTTTGTTCGCACGGTAGTGGTAGGTAAGGCAACAACAAAGAAATTCGGGAAGACAGCGGAGCTTTTCTTTGACTTTCTGAGTAAGTGAAATACTGACCCAGGTGGGAGCCAATGCCGCATTGGCTTGCTTCGAAACGAATGGTTCAAATCCCACTCTAAATATCAGAAATTGACGTCACCAGAAGTTGTAAATGAATTCATACCAAGTTGGAAGCTCTTAACACGGCATTCATCATTTTCCATTTGAAAAGTGGAGCGCGTCTCACAACTTCCTCGTCCGGAGTAACTTTATTCATCATGCGCTTTGGCCGGTTGACCGGCAACCTCTCACATCCGATTTCCAGGAGAAACTAGACTGTATGAGTGTAAGGACATTGAGGGAATCCACGAGTGAGAGGTTCGAAATGGTGAATCAATAATCGTTTGGGTCGTTAGAGTTAAATCTTAATGAGCCCTCAACAGGGAACCAGTGGAATATGAAGTTGAGCAGAAAATGTAACTCATTGTCAATGTTAAAAACTGCGAACCCTCATCAAGGTTAACTTCCATAACCCGTAAAATAAATGAGCCTTCGAAATGATTCGGTTTAACGCTGACCCGAGTATTTCCTACAGGAGTTTGACATTTTCAAAAAATCAAACCGGACTTGATCAAAATGACAGGGGTTTCCCCAAATCCTGAATCTTCGATATCTTCCCTAAAGTTTTGAATGAATTAATGATTTTTTGGTCGACGTTAGAAGATATCATAACACCAAAGAATCGAATCGAACTACCCCTGGGTCCCTTAGGACACTGTCGAGACAAAAAAAAAAAAAATTAAAAAGGCTAACATGAATTTGAGATAAAAACTGCAAAATTATTTCACAGGGATTTGTTTCATTTTTACCACTCCACCCAACAAAAAACGAAAAATGGGGTATTGTAACATAGCAATTTACACCAAAAATGTTCAAAAGTTGGTTTACGTTTCCCCTTTCAAAACTACGTCTAAAAAAACGCTTTTGAACTAACACTCGAATAAAAAAAAATCCGTCCGCCCGCCATCCGATGTTTTTCTCTGAAACTATTTGTCCCAAAAATCCTACATCGATCCGGGATGAGCATTTCGGCACCTTGGTCAATCAACCCTAGGGATAATATTTAAGTACCATAAGATCGAAATAACAAATACTTTTGATAAAAGAGGGTAGTTTTTTTCATGAAACATATAGAAAATAGTTACGTGAATCGGATGAGATCATTCCGGTTGCTGCAGGATCATCGGTTCTCTCAAAAATCGCAGGTGTCTTTAAACGCATGAGTGGATGCCTACAAAATCTGGGGACAGACCTGTTGCAAGAAGGATACTACGAGTACATACATCGCCGTCTCCGTTCGAGTTTTTCACCTTACTTCTAGTACTATATTTGCTGGTAAGTGAATATAGGTATTTTATTTTTATCTATTCCAGTTGTTCCACTCGTGGATTTTATATCATCTAAATAAAATTACAATCCATGGAAGCACTTACATGCTGTAGTACAGATCTAATAATCACAGACCAGAAATCCACGTAGAAAGGTTATAATAACCACAGAAATAATAAACCTTTGTGTAGTAATTTCCAGTGTTTTTCAAGGACTCAAGCTGAAAATTCTTTGTATTGGATTATTTTTCTTCTTCTAATACTTGGGTTGTCTCACAACGCTCTGGAACGAAGCCTTTTCATATATGACCTGGCTTCAGAAAGACGTCCTAAAACGAGTTTTCAACAGTAATAACAGTTAGCCAATAAATATGATGTTATAGGCGATAACGTTAGTAAGAAATATCATCAAGAAGACTCGATAAGGCGAAATTAGAAGAAAAAACGGGTAGGTACCTACTACATCGACCGAAGACGACGGCTCCCGGTTGTGTAAATGAGTCCAGCATAACCCCATATTATTATGAGGGCATTGAACAGTAGATGACAAAATGTTGAGATGAAACTTTGTATTGGAAATAAGACCTTATGTTCGCGGAACATAACCTAGTACACTTCGATTCACTTCCTCTGTAACAAATGGGAGGCTGCACACGGTGTTATAGGCCGGGGATCCGTGGATCACACAAACCCTTTCGTAATACGCATGTCGAGTTACCGGGTGATTTCAACTTCGAGTTTCTCGAAGATGAATGATGATGTTATAAAATTTTATAATTGAACATATATAAAATTAACCTATAAAAATTATATGTATAAATAATCATTAAGATATAAACATTCTGAGATGTACAGGGTCCGCATTTGACGTAAACGAGGTTTAGGGTAAAACTAGACCCACAATGGAGCAAAACACCGCCGACCTTTTCTGTTTCAATCCGTCCCGAGATATGATTTTATGCATTTTTTTCTTCAAGAAAACCAGGTCATACGCCATAAAAACCCACATTTCTTCACTTGAAGAAGACGAAACATATTACACACGGACATGTTACTCAAGTTTCCTATGGTTAATGAACATTGGAAGTATTTCCAATATTGTCCTTACAATTGACTATAGAGAGTAGTTTAAAGAAATTGTGGGCATTTTCGTGGCTCAAGATCGAAATTATGATGAAAAATATCAAAAATGAAATAAACCCTAGATTTTTGATGATTAGGTTTGTCACATCTGTCTACAGTAGAGGTATGATAAAGACGTAAATGATTAATACATCTCATTCATAATATGTATCTCATAATATGAATATGTACTATATATATTATATATACTACATAAACAGAAATAGGAATAAATTGAAAAAATATATTATACATTGGGGTAAAAACTGGACTACAAGGGAGAGACGTCTGGTCTGAAGGCATACTAGTTATTCAAAGTGTTTACTGTAAGGTGGAGTTTGGAAATCGTCATTCTGGCCTTATACAAGACGACTCCATGATAAAACTTACATGATGAACGAAAACCGAATGTCGCTTCAAGGAAGAAATCATTTTAGATTGGCACTGATGACAAAACTAAACGGCCAACTATTTCAAAAATCTCCTCAAGCTGGCTGTAGATAAAGACGGAAATAACGAAAATATTGAAAATTGAAATAAGACTCGATCGATTCAGATTTCACAATCTGAAATAATTTAGGGTAAAGGGATGACGCTCTCTTAAAAATGATGCTGTTTTATAATTTCCCAAGCAACTTCTCAAGGCAACAATATTAAATGTACACTCAGATCTACTGTTCAGGGAAAACAATTCCACTCCAAACTAGTTCACCATCAAGTTCACATTTTAGGATCATTTTGAAAATTAGCAGTAAGCTATTGTGCGTAAATTCAAACCTACATTAACTATGAGTAAATCACGGATTCAATCAAGATTCCTTCAAAGGTTTTCTGTTTTTTAATTTAGGGAGTCTTTTAACTTAGAATGAACAAAAAGGGTGGAAACAATATTATTTAAAAAACAAATTTACTATTGTTTGGTAACAACATTCAATCGATAGAGCCGATAGCTTTTTGACGGCTGAATGTTTGATTATTTTGTGAATAGCATACGTTATAATTAATATACTTTATTATACAGGGTGTAACGCTAGTCATGTCCAACTGCTCTCCCGTGCGTGCTTCAATTTATAGCCTGATTTACACAACCCGGTCCTGTTAGACCCTGAAAACTGGTCGTGTAAACCAGCACTCCTGGTCACGATTGGGGGGGGCCAGGTCGGGAATAGATCGTGTAAATCCGGCATAAATCCCGTGGAAATCTCTCCCAACTTCCGACCTAGTCGCCCTTCCAAATCGTGACCAGGAGCACTGGTTTACAGGACCAGATTTCAGGGTCTAACAGAGATTGGGCCCGACGTTGGGTCTGAAATCCAGTTGTGTAAATGGGCTTTATAGGTGAGAAAAGAGGAATTTCAGAAGAGCTGTATCAAGGGCCATTCGAGTTCTGAGCAATCATTATCTTATTAATTTAAATGTTCAACTTTTGATTTAGCCCTGAAAATCCGTTATTGTAGAGGGAGGAGGCCCGAGAGAGTCACTATTTGATTCTGCGAAAAAACGAAGGATACGTAAATTCTGATCCTCAAATCTTTTTTTGAAGGACATCTACTAAAAACGGGGACAATTTTTTTCCGTTTCAAACTCATCTTCCCCTTGAAACTCAATGCGACAAAAATAAATAAAAATAAGCGCTTTGGAGAGCTGACCTTTTGGGTGCAATTTTTAGGATACCTGCACAATTATGCCACAACAACTAATGGGAGTACAAAGCGTTTAAAAAATAGGCAATCTTTTGATTGTTTGTTAAAATTCATTGCTAAGATGCACTTTTGCTTGAAAATGAGTTGTAGAACGCGTGGGAGAGTGGTCGGGAATGACTCGCATTACACCATATATGGTGTATATTATATAACTAGATAGGTAAATCTAATTAGTAAAACTAAATCAATAGGATATTTCAATTCGCAATTTAATTAGAACTACATTTATAACTACAGGAGTTCAAAAATGTTTCATTAGAAAATATCGGAATAATGTTGAAGTTGGTAACAGTTTAGTTAATGAGTAAAAACCAAGAATATACACGGAATGTAGTTAGAGTATGCAAATTTCAGATTTTCCAACTCATTCTTAATTAAAGGTGTCACACTGAAATCTACCGTAAAAGCAATAAAACGGAATCTTTAGACTTGGAAGGTTTTTCCACGATTTTCAATGGTTGTCTATAAAAACCTAACTACTTAACACCTTTGCTTACGGTATGACATTACAAAAACTATACGTTTAGGAAGAATATTAAATTAATTTTACATCAAACATTAATTTAATTATTATGTTTTGATTGGATTTAGAGATCATCCCTTGGCATAAAATTACTACTATCATCAGGAATTTTTTTTTTAAATCACTATTATGCCAAACAAATCAAACCCCATTCCTCTTTTCTTCAGTAACCAGGCGTAATTAAACACCAAAAAGCCATTGAAATCCAGGAAAGGCTCTAGAATATATCAAAATTGATTTGAAGGAAGGATATTGTTGAAAATTTAGTCATGTAATATGTTAGAGCCATTCGAACTGGTAATTCTCTTAAAAAAGTCACTTTAAAAACAAGGGAGCAACAGACAGATAAGAAGTTGAACGGCCAAAATAATTTAATATTTTAACCAATTTTAAGAAAACTAAGCTATTGCCATTGCTGTAACAAATATTCAAGATTTATTCATGTAAATTAATTTTTATGCATTCTGAAACTATTTATGAATTTAATAGGCTTGCAGCTATAACCAATTACCATCTAAAATCGGTTCAAACCCTAAAAAATCTTTACAAATTTGCTACAAACTCGCTAAAATAGACGAAAGTGACAAATTCATGAACAAATTTACTGAATTTCCATTTAATTGGACAGAAAATATAGAGTAGAACGTAGAAAAAATTGTTTATCATAAAGATTTAAGCGATAAAAAACAACAGGGTTGTAAATACTACTCCTTGAAGAAACCTAACTTCAAAACTTCGATCGAGGAAATTTAGATTGGAATTGACCTGAAGAATTCATGTTTCTGCGCTCACTAGATAAAAAATGTATAGCTTCTTTGAATGGGAGGGTATAATATGGTTTTGGAGCAGTTATTTCACACAAATCTGTTCGAACTACTTACATATTAGGGCAGCTGCATTAAGTTACAATATGTATTCCAATTTAGCCAGGCGATCCAAACGAACTATATTTCCAAACACAGTAGTTTAAAAACATGTGAAAAGTTCGCTTACCGGAGACACAATCATGGAAAAAATTACAGGGTGGATGTGGGAGATGCTTTCAAGAATGGGCATCATGTTTTACCAAGAAGAAATCTGTTCGTTTCAATAATCAATAAACAAGTGTTGGTTGAGTGTGGTTCAACATTTCGTGAGGTGTTTCACGGATCAGTTTCGTATTTGTGGGAGTTGTGCGTACTTTACTTACAATTCAACATTATTCGTACGATAAGACGAGACCGCGAGCGAGAGAACCATAAGTCTACACTGAGCGAAACGATGTCCGCCAAATTTATGGACAGCTGAGTGAATAATTGAGGATGTACGGTTCATCCACGTCACACAAGCGGTAAACATAATCTTGCTTTCCATTGAAAAGATTTGGAACAGAAATAGAGGTTGGCCGAACGCCATACCACAAAAATAAAATCAGCTTTAAATATTCCCGACAATTATACGTGGTAGAGTGGTAGTTCGATTCCTCCTTTCTGGCAACACGATTACAGAAGTTACCGAAAGAGTCGTTCACTCCCCGGAGATGGTGGACGTTCTGATTTATAGGTAAAACGAAATTTTCTTGTAAAATCGAAGACTTGCCCGGCTGCTGCACTCAATTTATTTCAAGTTTTGGGATTTTAAAAAAGTTTCAGAAGAAATACATAACGTTCCAAGCCATGCATAGTCTTAAATTTTAGTTATTTTTCGAAAACATAATCAATTCAAACTATTCTTCAATAACCAAGAAATATATAACTGGAAAACCACAAAACTAAATTAGCTTCCATCTTAAAGGCACTATTCAAATAGCTAGTTTTACAAACGGAGAACTAGTGCTATTGTTTTTTTTTTTTTTTTTTCAGCCTTCAAATAATGTTTCAACAATGTCACCAATTGGACAAGTACGTACAAATTTGTCCGTTAATATTTAATACAACTTTTAAAAACACTGTTCCTTGAAACAGGATGCCATCATCCACTGCCAATCAAGCTGCATGATCGTTTCCTTATCCCCGAAAAAATTCAGTTTTCGGATTCGCGATTGACGGATCATAAAATACTTGTCTATCGAGACAAATTCTTACTTTTTCGGTAAATAGATATGCAGAGGAAGATTTTACGTCAAATGCCGGCTCAGTAGAACGGTCCAGTTTGATCGTCTAACTATGATCTATATGTTGTTCATAACTAAGTTTTCCAACTTATTTTTCCGTGGGCAGCAGTAATAAGGATAATTCTAGGTTATACCAGGTTTTGTAAGGAAGATCAAGTTTGAGATTTATCCTGTACGTATTTGGTAGGTACTTCAATTGAGATACAATGAACGAGGAAGTACTTTTCAACTGAATATTCTGATTGAAGTATAGTTCAAACTGAATTTCCATAAAAGTAGCAAAACTAAAAATATGCTCCAAGTGATATTACAGAGTTGTCGTAACCCGACCATTTAAACAATAATACCATTCAAAGTATAAAACCCTTGTTTCAGTAAAACTAATTTGAGGATAATGTAATGGATTAAGTCTTAATACTATTTGTCTAATTAGTATCGCAATATTCACTTACTGGTTTGGAGAAAGTGATGGCTCGTCCAAGTCGTCAAACAAAGGGGCAGTTAGTGGCGAATTTTCAGCCTGAGATTCTTACAGCTACGCATTCGTGGATTCCGCTAAGTTGAAACAAATAGAATGGCAAAGTTCAGTTTTCATTCAAGGAATTTGCCTAACAAGCACAGATACAAATGAACCACTGTCGTGTGAAGCAGCCATTGAGGATGGAGTCAAACTGAGAATTGAAGACCAGGTTCAATGAAATAAGCCTATACAAAATACACTTCAAGTTATTCAATGGGTGTGAAAAACATATTATGGCTCTTAAACCAAAGCCTTAAAGGCTGCACTTTAACCAAAAGACACCCGACTCCATTCTTTTAGTGTCAGTTAGGTTGAGGAGCGTACTTAGTAGGGATGTGAGGGGACAGGTTGTCCCATCGAGCTAAGGCATTAGTCCTTTGGCTGTTTACTTTCAGTGGGAGTACTGGTTTGCCCGGTTCGAATCTGGCAGGCACCAATGATTAGGGCCAAAATCCTATCAAGTGTTGTATACCTGTCCTGTCGTTAGACAGTTCACCTCTATAACTCGATATCACGTGAATCCAAATCGCTCCCAACCCAGGGGCGTGAGGCAATGGGAAGCCACGAGCCAAATCGTCAGACCTAGTTCTGATCCTCTCTAGAGGACGGCTGGCGACGTCCACGACACCTTCGGGCAGTCGGACGAAAATCCAAGGTGAAATTCCTTGTTTGCTTTAGTTTACTTTTCTTTTACTTAGTAGGGATGTGAGGCAAAAAGTGCGTGCAGTCTCCTCTCTTCCATAACATAATATTTCATCTATCACCTGAGGGAGATGTGGCTTGAGGACTAGGACACTTTCCCTTCTCATTAGACACAAGCGTCCAGGAAGATGAATATAACTTGAATGACTTTAAGGCGATCGAAGGCTGAGGTTGACACCCCTCCCACAGCTCAATCCATCCTTCAGTCCTTCAACTGATATACAATTCACTTAGGTTAGATGGGGAGAGAGAGTAAGAGAGCAATGAAGAAGCCAAATAGGCTTGCCCCTGGAAAGATACGATCCATTACAATATGTTGATATATCTCCTACAGGAGCATTGTTCGATTTTTAAAGAGTAACAGAACACAATGTCTTGCACTTGACAGGCTGCAGGTTGCAGATGCTCCTAGAATAAGGGTCCTCCAGTCTAACCATTTGGGACGGGGCGACGGGGACACCCTATGATAAAATGGCTCCCTAATGAGGTTGCAGATCTTCGGAAATTCGGGGATACAAAATTGGAAGAATAATGGCTCTGGATAGAGAAAACTAGATAAAAAACGTCTTGGAGGGCCAAGTTCACTCAAAGCAGTAGTGCCATTTAAAGAAGAAAACCACTTGACTTTGCCAGCAACTCTGTGCCAGGGATTGCCATTAAGTTTCACAGTGTTACATGGTCCGTGCCGATATAACGAGTGGTATCTACGAGCTGTAGGGCTAGGAACAGTAAATGCGCAAAAATTGGCGGTGAAATCCAAATCCTACAGTCATATCCAACGACCGAATAAGTTGTATCGAGGTAAAGTATGGAAGTGCAAAAGGTCACTGTGTACCATTTTTCGGGAAAACAAGGTAACAAATGGTGCAAAGTTAATACAATTTTTTCCAGGAATTGAATTAACAGGCTGAAGTAGGGTATTAACATCTAAACTCATAATAACAATTTTCATCAATATTTTAAAGCTCCTTTGGTGCTGGTTTGGTGATTATGATGATAAGCATACCCTTAAGGTAGACCAAGATGATGGGTAATTATTGGCGTATAGGTTATAATTTTCACCTATATGATGTGCATCGCACGTAAATCCAATTGCAATTGTTAGAGAGAGTCAGCTTTTTCCCACTTGATCTTTGTCACTTAATCACAAGGCTTGGGAGCTAATTTTCATTAGCAAGGCATAGTATAAATTCTTACACCCCAGTTAATGGTTTCAGTTTACTGCTTTGAATTTCTTGAATGATGAAGTGACATCCGACACGAATCCTTACAAGATCACTTACTCAAATAGAACACGTCCCTTGATCACGGCCTGATGTGACACCAGGGTATTTTTACTACAAGGGAGATGTTATTATCATCATCACCTCAGCCCACAATGAAGACTGAACCATTAACATGCTGAGCACCAATCAACTAGTCCTACAAGAGCCCTGATCCACAGGCTGGTAAGAGATCAGTCGGACGTCAAGTATGAAATTACCCTTCTATTTGGGACAAGATTAACATCACCTTTGTGAGAAGAATCCTTAGGTTTTAAAGTGACATTGATCTACTTATTTCAGGGTCGGCTCTTTGTACGTAGACCGCCCCCACGGATCGATATTCCTTGTCTCCCGAGGCTACCTACTTTCTAAGAAATCCTCTTAGATATTCGAAGCTGTCTACAAATATCAAGTAAGTTCGTCATGAGATTCTCATGTCAACACAACTACTTATAGAAGCAACGGTCAGTTCATCAGACTGTTATCTTACCTCAGAACAACTCGGAGAAACAAGGTTTAGCACGAAAATCTAGTAGGCAATGTAACAAAGACAGATCTTCACATAGATAAATATAAATTAAGTTAACAAAGATCAACACAGTCAATACGTTCTTGCGAGATCATCAACAAATCATGTTGCAGCGATATCAGTAATCAATTCGTTGGGCGGTGTATGGTGGAAGAAGTGAAACAACCGTGAAGATAAGAACACAGCAGATAACACAATAGTATCCATGCTTCTCTGATATGTAGGAGCCTTTGAGTATCTTCCAGGGTTTGATTAGAAACAATTATTAAATAAATATAAATACTTATTTCAATTGTTCCAGAAAAAAATAGTTCAGCGTCTTGTAGCTCAAAGCGGTGCGCCCACCAATCATTCGTTTATCTCAAAGTGTGCTACTGAGAATCTTGGAGTCAAAGATGATCCTTCCATGACCCTAAATGCAATAGGTACCTTATTACTTATATGATTCATTACTTCCAATAATATTCCTTTTTTAAGTTTAGTTAATGTTTAGTTTTTATTTTCTTTAGTTTTTATTTCAGTTTTTTTCGCTCACATTCGGTTGTTGCGCTCGTATAGGGATGTTTTGGAACTACGAATCACTGTTATCTGTTCAAAATCGATTAGCGCCAGAATTGAAGAGACAACGAGATAGTAGCGAACAAATTCCAAATATTGCTCTCAATAATGCTTTAAATTTAATTTAATTTTTGAACACGTAGCCACATCAAATGTATCACGAAGTCTATGTTAGTCAGAAACACTTTGGGGCCTGCTCGCTTTGTTCCAACTTATTTTTTCTTTTGTACTTATCACAGAGTTTTTTCACAAATTCTCATACTCTATTTTACTTTCATAAAGTTAGATCATCTCCAGAAGAATGTTCCAGAAATCGAGAACATGGCAAATATGTACCTAAGGTATGTCACCTTTGTTCAAAGCACCCATAGCTGTAAAAAAAGGGACACACGTGTCTGGTAAGCCAAAAATCTATTTCGCGGATACTCAGTCAGCATTTCAAGTTTATTAAGTGTAATTTTGAAATGTGTGTGATATATTTGAGGCAAGACGAGTATCACATATTGGTTGAGAAAGGTTCGGAGACGACTTTGTGATGTGTCAGTGCCTGAAAAGGGACATAGGCTGAAGTAGAGAATAGGCGGTCCCTACCCCTTATCAGGTTCTTATGAACACAGAGTGCCAGATATAATGAATGAAAGCTTATGAACATGTATCGATGTGTACTTTCATCGATACGTAGTATAATATATCGATGCCAATGCCATGTATTATGGAATGATTTTCACGACCGTTACACCGATAAAAGTATTTGTGATACGCAGAGACACAAGTGTCTAACATTCTAATCTATTTATCCAACGAGCGAAGCTAGCATCCAGACCAGCAAAATAGACAGAACACATTCGAACTCACATCGAAAGCGTGGACCTATATCGATAGGATACATCTAGTGTTTCAATATGGCGACGAGGCGATAAGGAGGTGGTCACCTATTCTCGACTTTTACCAGGACATATGTTACAAATTGGGAAAATTATCCCAGTAAATATAATTCGTTTTATTTCCCTATTTTATTAGAAAACCAACTGAAAAACGAGTGTATCTCAATCCAAGAACTCTCAGTGCTGGAGCTAACTAAAAGAATTTAGAATATAACTCAGTAGGTACATTGTCAGAGTAGCTAGTTCGTGTCCATTCTTTACGTGGAAAATTGTTTAAGATATGGCTTGAAAGTGTAACTGAGCATAGAGCCACGCTATTTAGATAGCGAAACAAACGTTAGCTTTCCTAAACAAAAAAAAAAACATCTTTTAGATGCCGGTTTTTGGATTGCAGAATTCGTACGATATGCCCTCCGAATTTTAATAGAGTTACAAGTAATAGAATTACTGATGTTATTAAATCGTCACTGCCGTTTCAATTGTTATAATGTTTATTACAACACTGGATCATGATCTATGTGGGTAGCTGTCATAGGTGTACCTTGATGTCTTGAGATGGGTAGGTAACCGTGTTGTCTTTTACTCACAACGAATCAGTTTTTGCCTGGGAACTTGGTTTGATGATGTTTCATTCGTCATTTATGGATATCTGTGAAAAATAGGTATTAATTTCAAAGAAGGTCAGAATTATATCATCGTCTGTTGATGGTTCTTAGTATGATATTATAGAACTTTTCACTATTTTCACATTCTCCTAAAATCTAGGGGGTCTTAGCATGCTACCAAATAGAACAACAGGAGTCAAAGAAGAATTTAGCTATTGTATATAAATAGTTTGTCGATTAGGTGGGGCAGAATAACTTCCTTAGTAATTGCAGGGTGGATATTAAGAGGTATCTAGTGACAAAATAGCAAGATTTTCTATTAGTACTAATTAATGTATTTGGTTCTAACTAAATCCCCAGTTTAGTTTCAGTTTCCTAGGTCAGATCGTCGATTCCATCATCTCCTAGTTATTTGGTAGCAGAGCATGGCAATGAACCATTCCTACTCTAATATTGACTGTCCTGTCGCCCTCTTTTCTGTATTGCTGGCATAATCACCTCAACCCTTAGAAGGGACAACTACTCATTACACTGGCTCCCTGCTGCAGACTGTAGCTCGATCACTGCACTTCTCAGCAGATCATAGTTCCCCCCTAGCTTGTAATTGTATTCCACATGCATCTATGAGGTTCTATTGAAACTCCTTTTCTCTGTATGTCAGTCATAATCGCCTCCGCCCTTACGAGGGGCAACTAATCATCACGTTGGCTCCCTGTTGCACACTGTGCTCGATTGCACTTCTCAGCAGATCATTATGCCTCCCTAATTGTATTCCAGACCTCAGGCTCTATTGAAAGGTTTCTACGACATCATTGCATTATCTCCCTTGGCATACTTTTCAGGCAGTTTTTGTCCAGAACTAAATCGGGATCATAACCTGAACAAACATCATATGTCTCAACCACTTACTCCGACCTCCTTAGGTTTTGTGGGTGGGGTATTAGTTGGGCTTCCGGAGGTTTTCTTCATAATCGATTTTTTAATTTTCCCTTTGACCGTACTTGTGCTGGGCTCAGTCATCGGCTTTTCAGCTGGTTTCAATTTCCTCTTGAATCTAGCTCTCAAGGATCGCTCTGAAATGTATTTATTTCATTATCACAGGTGCTTGACTATCTGTATAAAGTTTTTCTAATTGTTTAAAATCGTCAATAGAAATGTCACCAAGCCACTAAAAGTTCCATGCAGCAATACCGTGTCGGCGGTTTTTAAAATAATTTTTCGAATAAGTTACATTTATTAAAAACTGTTTTTAAAATATGGCCATTTCAATAGGAAAATCACTTCTTAATATATCACTATGTACATTCAATAATTGCTGCCGTTTCTGTCTGTATATGAAATAATTTTGTTGAAATCCTGGAATCATTTCAACTTTCTTCAAAACCTTTTTATACGAAGAAAGTTTGGAATAAGTTTGTTTTGAAATACGTTCTTGGAAAAACAGAGAAATTCCTCCTTGTTAGCTGAAACTCTCTATCGTGGATAATTAGGTTGGTTTGTCTATTGGGTATAAATAAATCCGAGTACCTATCGAGACCTTCATTTCCGGCTTAATATAAAACAGCTGAATGATGTCTCTAGTTGATCATCCCGACCAATTGTGGTAGTGTAGTCTAGTGTCTTGGTTACCTTGTTACATGTTTCTTCGTTTTTCGTTTTTTTTTCTTTCTTTCCAAAGATCAAATAGGATTCGCCATTTCGAATTTTTCATTATAAAATACGCTTTTCGAAATTCAACTTTAAAACCACAGCTAAGGTTTATTTTGCGCTTATTAATCGGTAATAGTTCTCAACTTCAACGCTCTGCAGTCAGCAGAATCTAACTTTGTTTGAGCTTTAAGTTAAATTTAAAAAAAAAATGAGCAGGAAAGAAGTTTTGAAATGTATAGCGAGAACACTCAGGGAGTTATTCAGTGGAGCCACAATGTGCGAAAAGAATTTTCAAAATCGACGTACTCCAAGAGGAAAAGTATTAGGTAGGTACTTGCCTTTGTTTATCTACCATAATTGATATATATTGAAAACCATTAAATACCTGAATAAAATATATCGAAGCGGGAGGAAAAGATTTTACGCAGAATCTGGGCTGGTTAACAATCCATTGAAAAGTAACAATTTAAAAACGCTGCCTTTTCTAACACATAGGTTTATTGTTGGTTTATTATGCGTCAATTTAATGAACCTTTGTAATTAGCCAAGAAAATAAAATTTTACCTCCCCTTCCCACCACGAAGTTTGTTGGTTTACGTTTCAAGATTAGCAGATTTCAAAAATCTTTTGACAAAAAGCCGCCCGAAGCTTAACTCCGAAACTACTTACCTACTGGACCACAGTTAACGAAATTTGGGTCAAAATCATGCATCGATCAGGCGTATTGATAAATTAACCATGAGGGCTTATATTTAAAGGTTGAACTATCAAAGTCGGAATCTCAAACACATTCGATGTATTCTTTTATTTTGATTCAAATAGAAATTTGTTCCGTGAATTGAATGCGGCCACCCAGGTTGGCTGTCCGTTCGCTCCTCATTTGATAATAATTTTAAAAAAAATCAAAATCGAAGGGCTGGGAATGCTAGGATGAGCGAGAGTGGGTGCTAGAATGACAGAAGACCAGCCTCTTGAGACCTGCCTTGCAGTATCTGCAGTCTACTGATCTGCGGAGGAAGGGCTCCCTGATACAGAGATAATAAACGTTTTTTGAATGATGACACGAGATTGTTCGTGTCATTTCAGATTAGGGTACCACTTTTAATTTCAGAAATTGCAATAAATTGTTAAAAGTGAATATTTACGGATTTATAATCTATCCCATTTGGTTTTGCGCCCAAAATCACTAGTAAAATCACTTCCCAATTCCTACAAACGTCGGAAAACCATGTTTTCAAATTCGTTTTTGGCCCAAAGCAAATGATGTGTGAGACGATCGGGCTGGTTGGAGGTTAGGACTAACTGAACCCTCAACGGAGTCCGTGTGCGAAAGAACGGATTTTTTACATCAAGTTTAAAGCCTTTTATGGCCCTTTTTGCATATTTGGATACAATGCACATTGAAACGTAATAATATATGACTAAATTTGATAGGGGGTTATATAAATTTGTAGCATGGAATATTTTTTAGCCTTGCCATAAGTCACGTAGTCACTTAGCCACGTGAATCTGGAAAACGGGGCTGTCACGAAATGTCGCAATGATTTCCAATTACCTACAACAGACTCATCCTAGTCGCTACGGAACTTCATCTTCGCTATTTGTGATAGCACGAAAATCGGTCACCTTTCCTTTGAGTTGAAAGAACTGTTAACAACTGTAAATGAGTCTTTGTAATCGGTTAAAAATCATACCCTCAGTAGCATCGAAACAATTTTTTTCGCATTACCCTCTTCAATTCCTCTCTTCCGTCATGAAATGCAAAATTTTTTAGGTTAGTTGCACAACTGGAGTAAAATTGGGATTGAAAAACACAAAGAATGACGAGCATCGGTTAATAATTGCAGGCTGGGCAACATCGACAAAGTTTTTTCATATGCACACAAACACACATCGGTACTTAATCAAACGGACAGACATATGCCAATAGATTTTTGCACGGATTCTTTTTGACACGGATTTATATTCAAAAATTTTTGTGTGATGTTTGAGTTGTTCCAAACGCCCCTGGATCAAATCTAATAGGCGTCCGTTGACAAGCCGTAATTCAGTTGCGCGTCTTAAAAAAAAAAAAAAAAGTAAAAAAAAAAAAAAATAATAAAATTATTTTAGTGTAGGTAGGCTTTTCTTCTTGAAAAGATTTGACGATTGCAAGGATTCATTATTGAAAATAATATGATTCGGAGGGTTCTGAATTCATTGGCATCTCATTCGAATATAAATCGAAAGGCTAAAATGCATTAATGACAAAAATCAGGATATCGGAAACTTTCGAAGTAACACTAAAGTAATTATGCTTGTAATTGATGTACATCCTTTCAATGATTTGAATTAAACCACTTGGCTAGAACTATAGCCGAAAAAAAGAAATTAATCATGGTTGTGATCACCATCAAATAAACATAGACCAGTGATCCACCACTAGAGCTATCTAGTACAGGAATAACTAGCATTCATGTAATAATTTGCAGCACTCAAAATTTTGAAAAATGATTTCGTACAATTTGTCAAAGTTCATCTCACGTGTGATTAATATTGAACGATTTGAACACTCATCTCTATGTCTCTCCACTTGAATTACTCAAGTACGGTACCCTGACTAGTTCAGGTGGTGTGATGAAACTGATTAAGGGTGCTAAACACTTGTAGGTCACATACCGTTCTTCTCTTTGGCCGGTTTCTCTTCACCCGAAACGGAGTCTTCCTTCGACGACGCGGAAGGTTCTTCTGCCTCTTTGGATTCTTTGGACGTTTTCGAGGTGTCAGACACCATGACGGCCACAGTTGGCTCGCTCTTTTCCAGCAGACTATCGAGTTCTTTCTCCAAGTCCCATTTCTCTTCTGGCTTCGTTATCCCCAACACGCTCACCATTTTGTTTATTTCCTTAAACGGAAAATGATCACATTTTAGTAATGAGCTACGTTAGTAGAAACCGTTCTACAGGGTGTCCCAGGAGTTAAGCACAATTCGACTCCTACGTGTTCTACAACTCATTTTTCAACAAAAATGCCTCCTAGCAATTTTTTGCCAGAAGCCTCATTTCCGAGCTATTCGCGATTTAAGATTTTTTTCGTGTTTTCGATCTAATGTCATTAAAACTGTCATAACTCCCTCAATTTTAAAGATAGCTACGGCCAAATCAGATTGGGGTTGATAAGACACGGCGCGCAAAGCAACCCCTCCTTCAAGACCTGGGGGTCGTGCGGGTCATTGCATATCCTTGCCCCTGAATGAGACGATGCCTCCTCCGTAGCTTTCCCAATTTTCAAACATTAGGTCTTTTTCAGTTATACAGGGTGTTCCAGGAGTTATGTACAATCCGACTCCTACGTGTTCTACAATTCATCCCCGATGAGTTGCTTTCAGTTGAGTAGCTACCTATACCACGAGTGGGTATGTTGACATGATTTTTGTGTACGGTTTTGCCAATGGTAATACTTCTGAAGCAGCAAGGGAGTCACACTCCTCCTGCGTAGAACTCACACCCTTGCGAACACATGTTGCGATTTTGGTGTATGTTTTACCAGGCCTGCACAGTTCTGCATCAAGTATTAATGGGGTTTCTAGGCGAGATGAAAAACAGGCCATTTCAAGATTTTGACAAAACTGCCATTTCGCGCAGCAATCGCACATCTTCAACGCAATCAAAAAAATGTTTTCTGACATCAAATAGATAGAAAATTTAACGCTCTTACCAACGGTGTCATCAAATTTGAGCTATCTCTAAAATTTAGGGAGTTATAAAAGTTTTAATGACATAAGATTGAAAACCCCAAAAAAATCTTAAATCGCGAATAGCTCGGAAATGAGGCCTCTGGCAAAAAATTGCTATGAAGCATTTTTGTTAGGAAATGAGTTGTAGAACACGTAGGAGTCGAATTGTGCATAACTCCTGGGACATCCTGTATAATGGATAGGTTTTCATGTGTATTGAAAATGAGAATTCACTCAGATTTATCCTGTTTGCTTATGATTGACATTTGTAGCATTTTGGCTGAGAAAATCACCTTTTCTGTCCCCTTTGCGATAGACCACGTTGTTCTCTGAGTTTCAGGAGAGGAGCTGCCAATGACAACCCTCCCCCTCTCCACTTCATCTGATTAGCTGCAATCCCTATATCACTTTGTTTGCACTTGATGGTTGTGTCAACCATCCTGTTAGTCCGACATTTTACGCTTCATCTTAATATTCCTCCGGGATTATTTTAAAAGCCACTTATTGGAAATTCGAATAGGGGGTAACTTACTTCTTGCTTTTCGACCGCTTGTGCAGTTTCCTCGAGTATCAACTCCACATTCTTGATGTTCAAAACTTCGTTGGCTCTTTTGAGTGCGAGGTTCCCTGTCCGCAGGCCTTCGAAAATCTGAAAATGTGTCTTTATTAATGGAATAGGTAAACGTAATGTTGTTTCAGCTTAAATGTGTACGGCAGTGGAAGCCAGCAAACAGAACCTTAACACGAAAAATCTAGAAGCTCAAGACATTTCGCCTGTTTTCGTTGATTGCTAAAACTTGAGGAGTTCGTCCACAAATTTTCTTGAAAATTCACAGTTCGCATTTAATTTTTTGGTTTAAATTATGGAAATAATGTGTGAAAACTTGAGAAAAATTTTAGAAGACAAAAATAGAAATCATTTCTATAAACTTGGCATATAGTGACCATTTGTTCTTTGATAAGGAAGGAATATTAATAGTCAAACTCCATTTTCAATCTATTCAAAATCATGAATCCGGGTGTTATAGAAAAGTGTGGAATTAGTTGGTACCTACTGGCCGACAAAGCTTTCAAGTTGAGTTTCCTAGTAGATTCATTGTTAACTGAGACAAGAGAAATATGCTAAAAAAACAGAGTTTTACCAGGTTAAGGGAAATTAGCTAGCAACTTATAATTGTGAACAACCTAATTAACTTACTTTTGCCTGCAGCGCTGTGGCTTCCAATGTCACAATACTCTCTTCCAAAGCCTCAAGCTGTTTATCCGTTGTTTTCAAATGCTCTAGCAACACAAGTTGTTTGCGGAGGATGCATTTAGCTCGTCTGTAACAAATACAGTAATTTCATTCTAGCAATTAAAAAAAAATTCTTCATTGAATTTATTTTTAAGGCATTTTGAAACTATTCCAAGATTCATTTCAACCGATAACTTTTCTTGGGGATGAGAGAAACTTCGTTCTTTCCATAAAAAATCAAGCGTTTCAAAAGTTGAAAAACATTTTACGTGTGAAAGTAGTGTGATTTTTTGCAGAGTAAGGAGAAGTGCTAAGAGGCACTTTTGGTCGGAAATGAGTTTTAGAATCCGTGGTTGAGCGGTCAGACATGACTCACATTACACTCTGTATAGCGGTAAAATGTAGGTAGAAAATATAGTACATAGACGTATGTAAGGAGAGACACTCACTCTCTTCGACCTTTTTGTATGAGTTGGAGCGCCAAGTCTTGTTCATATTGCAAAGATTGTTCGACGTTCCGGAGGTAAATCTTCACTGTGTCACGCAGAAGCTTCACTTTCTGGGCAGCGAAAGTATTTTTCTGAGTGAGAAGTACGGACCCTAATTTAGCTTTACAGCTCTTATATTTAACGTACAAATTCATCATAAACTAAATCGACTTCCTATCAATTGCGTGCGCTCAGTAGGGGTTCGAAGTTGGTAGGTTGGTTACTCTATTGGTGTCCAGTTATTTTACAATTCCACTATTGAACACTGAATTTAATCATCTACAAATTTTGTGAGAGAATGTTGAAGAGTACGGATAAATACTTCGACCAAACCAGAGTTGGATTACCCTGTGACTTGCTTGGATGAGGAATATAGCTTGGAGTTACGAGACTTTGCAGACTATGAAAAGATAGGTAGTGGTTGGATGGTGATCCAGAGTGACGTGACCCCATGCTCCAATTAGTTGAGGTTTAGAGAAATGGATGCGTAGGAGTACTTCCTCCGAAGGGACATCCTTGTGAGGTACTGGCCGACCAGGGTTTCCCTGATGATACATTCCAGGGGTTGTAATGCATCTATCCTCCAGTCAGTTCTGGTAATATATGCATTACTTAGATGCCAATCATGTTCCTCTACTCGTTCATTGTTAAATGTGTAGGTGCCTTGAGAGGTTTATGGCAGTAGGTATGTGTATTGGAGACTGGAGGGCCACTCCCTGCAGGCTTCACTGCCTCCGTTTGCCATTGCGCTTTGGTAGAGCGCCTTTTGCGATCTGATGGTTGCTTTGTAAATGGCGTCACCAAATGATAGGGGCAATGGAAAAAAGCAGTTAGTAATAAGTAGGAGGAGGGTTGCTATGGGAACAGTGGTGCCAGATTGGATGGGGAGGAGTGGGGTTGCTGGGGAAAACAGCTGTATGAGGTCTAAATGAGTGAGTGGGGGAGAGACCTGCTGTCAAATATAGCAGTGTGAGATGGGAAAGAGAAAGGCTGCTAAGGAAACAGTGGCCCCAGATTAGATGGTTGGTGTTGCAACAAACAGGAAACACCACGATACGCAATTAGACACCATTAAAATATACATTTTAGACACTTTTCCCAATTTAAAAGGACATGATCCATGGAATTTGAAAAACTAGGATTTTTCTTTGCTCAAGAGATCCAGAGCTTGAATTTGAGCATCAACAACTTAGGGTTTTCTTGATTGGTAGGAGCGATCCTTTTGACCTTCATCATTCTCATTCTCTTTGTGCACAATTATTGTGTAAAATTATGTTGATTGTCAGGGCGTTTACTAACAAATAATTCATAGTAGATTTGGTAGAAACACGCTTGCACATGCAACCCCAGACTTAACTTGACTGACTACTGGAAAACGGGCATGCACGCGCCAGGTGCCAACTTTCCTTTAGTCGTACCTAACCTTTTCATATCGTCCATGTCTATCATTATAAATCGTATAGTTTGTTTCGATATGAGAGTGGAACTACTTCAAATTTATATTCCTCAAGTAATTATCTACGAAAAGTTTTTTGAGTTCCAAGATTTTTTTTTTATTGGAGATTTAGCTTAGAAAATGAAGCTATTGCAATGGTTCTGAGAATTTTAAAATACAAATTTTCTCTTTTGAAATACCTATGTTTGCATGCATTCTGAAATAATTCCTGAGGATAACTATCGTCACCTCCCATTTTTTCCCAAATTCGTCCATGTCACCCCTGTCCTGGGGGAGACATCGATCAAATTAAAGTTTTCGTTAAAAATTAAATTGTCACATGACTATCCTTCTTGTTTTATTGCGTTATATATATTGCAGTTGAAATGTTTAAGATTCCGTGGGAATCTCAGTTATTGAAATAGCTGGTTTCAAAAATTCAAATTCAACATTCCCATTAGGCATAACATTCCAAGGGTATAACCAGTGAAGATGTATGTGTCTCCAATGCAGGACTCCAACGGAATAGTCATAACTTGCTTAAATTTCGTCGTTTATTGAAAATTAATGATCTTATTGATTTGATGTTAAGGATCATTCCCATTTAAAATAGATTAATCAGTAAACTCACCAGAATAGCTTTGTCTTGGGTTGTAACCTTCTCATCGCTTCGGCTTGAGCCAGAGTTCCCCATTTCTCTCTCATAAGTTCACTGTTAGGTACCTACAAATCAATTGAATCCAAAAATGACAGGTTGTGATGAAAGGTACCTGTGTTTTCTGTATTCCGTTTTACATAAATTTTGTTTCGTGTTTAGTGTTCCTGATGATGTTTTGTATGCTTGATATGTGTTGAAAAAAGGAAATGGTGTGTCAAATAGTTAGTGATGTTTATTTATTTCACGTTGCACAACCAGCCGTTGACAACTATGGTAGGCGTAGGAACTACTTAATCCACTGCAGTAGCCGTTTTTTTAAACCTTTTTTTGAAAGTTTAACGCATTAAAAATAAAATTTCACACTGAGCAGAAACAACGCAATGCAATTTAAATTGAAAATAACATTTAAAACCAAGGATGTTGCAAAATTCTTCAATACAAATGAAACAGAGTAGTTCTGATGTGTTTTAGCGTTTCAGAGTTTGCAAATAAATTATGGTTTCTTGTTCGTCTGTATGATGGTGTGTTTGTGCCAATTTCTTCCGTGTCCAAAACTTTACTAAATTTTAGCTAGATTTTGAAGAAATATTCATTATGGGTATATTTTTTTATCACGTCTACATGGTTCTCTATTAATTTTATTGCCATGTGATAAATAGTTACAAATCGTTCACATTCACCCCTCGTCGACCTGGTAAGCACTAGAAGTTAAACAATCAAATTATTGATCGTAATTATTTATTCTCATGTTCTTGTGGGTGGAGATAGTTATTGTTATTGTGCGATAGGTCATTGTAGCTGTGAGAAAAGGAATGTTTCGCGTTTTCAAATAGATTTATTTTGTCTATAATTGTTTAAGAACTGAATCCAAAATTGTCTGCCCACTCTCTAGACGGTTATTTTGGTGGTATCCGAAATCCGGAAAGGTGTGGTATCCAGACAGCTCATGGTACAGGTGTAGCTCATAATGAATCTACGGACTTTTTATACCCCATCTTCAGACTTTCGTCCCTCAGACGGTTGCACTGTTGTGATAACTTATCTGTAGTATCACGATATCGTGACACCGCAGACCGTTATCAATTTGTGTTGTGGTGTTTATCCCTCAAGTTATTATCGTGTTGTCATTTTTTCACTCCCGCTTTTTAAGTAAATGAGATAATTCATCATTCTAGCTCAATTTTAATCTTCGGTTCATTCGACATTGTTATCTCATCAGTTTCACCGTACTGAAGTTCACGCCCACTTGTTCGCTTCGCTGCCTGTGTATTCAAGTGATCTTGTTCAGTCGTTTAATTTTCTTTTGAGAAACCTATTCCAATTTTGGGTTGATTTTGAAATTCCTCGAGCTTGGTTTTTAATCTGTTATCCACCACCATGTCTGTAGAAAAGCATGCTGAATCCGATTTCCACAAAGTTACGGAGCTGGCAGAAAATTTGAATGCAAAAGGAGACAGTGTTTTCCTGCTTTTCATGGCCTCTTTCCGTGAGGATGGAGTGAGATGGTGCCCTGATTGCGTCAAAGGTAAGTAATTTTAGACTTGGTTCATAGATGTTAATATTTAGTGTATTCTCATACGTACAGAACTATAAAACATACCTATACATTATGGGTGCTAATTAGCTAGTTCATCACAGTTTACTCAATGCATGTATGGAGATATTTAAGGTATGCAGACCTTCCTATCTATCTAACAAAAATTATAGGAACAACAAAGACCTTTTGCACTTTTGCAGCAATGAGACATCCAATAGTATAATTAGATATAACACGATTTGTTAGTATGTAGATAGTAGTTTAATGTAATGCTTATGATAAGATGCGAATATACTCCTATTTAGAGGAGCTGTAAATTACCTGCTGATTTGTGATTGTTACAGCTGAACCCATCATCGATGAGTTTTTGAAGAAATGCGCCCTGCAGAAAAATGCTCACCTCATCGTTGTTGATCTTGAAAAATCCTAGTAAGTTGATATTATTAGAGTCTACCATCTAATTAATTCGTTGATTGTACAGAATGACCTTTTACAGAAACAACATCCAAAAGCAGTTGTTGCTCATTAACTCTTCGTTGATAGAACTGCTAAGGTAGGAGTTAGTAGGTTACTCAAACATTCAAACAGCTGAAGTCAACGACTGCCAAATGTGAATAGTGTTAGTGATTCAAAACGCTGCCTATTCTAACATATGGGTTCATTATTTTGTATTAATACGTGATTGTTCGTGTCATTGTGAGGTTTGTCGAGTCACTTTTAGGTTCAGAACTTGCGATTATTTGCTGTTGCTGAGTGTCTGCGGATCTACAACCTATACCAGTCGATTTTTCGTCCAAATTACTTGAAAATGACTCCCCACTTGCCTATGTCAGTAAACACCATTTTCGGACTGTGGTACCTATGTGTGGTACCTATGGCAGGCGATCGGGCTGCCTACAAATAGGTACAACTGTACTTCAAGTACATATTTGAAGGGTTTTTTCTGGTGCGTTGGTAACGTGCCACCACTTTTGCATGGGAATACGCTGTTTGGACTCGATAATCTGTTCCCACTTAACTTAGACTTGCTTACTTTGTTCTGTGCCCACAAATCTGGAGTATGGTGTAGCACAAGTGGCAACACGTGTGTCTCGGAATTTAACGTCCAGGATTCGAATTCGAGTGACCACACTGCTTTCTTTTCTGTTGCTTCTTTCAACAAGCGCATCTATACCAACGTAGGCCATACAGGTTCGGGGTTGGTAATCTTATTTTGGATTTGTTGAACATAGAATGTGATTAAGGACGTCTAAAAATGGATTGGGGTAGTTGTGGGAGGTTCAGGCCTGTGCCATTCATAGAATCCCTCATATGTTGATAGTTCCCATGAAATCTTATGTCAAGCCTCTCTTTGCCATTCTCCTTGTATGACAGCTAGACATAATAGTATGTATGATAAAATCAAATATAACAATCAATTATCAGTTTTATTTATGCTAAAAAACACTATTCATTGGAGGTAGTCCCTGTGAGTGTATGATCTTGCCATCAATTTGAATTATCCTCAAGGAGTTATATTCAAGTGTATAAATTCGAAACTAACTATAAGTTTCTTCATGAATATAGATAAAATTAATGAATTAAAGCAAACTTGGACAATAAGTGATAAGATTTGGGCCTGGACGTTTGTACCTACTACATTACAGTTGTGTGTATTTACATAAATTATTATTAAAATGTGACAATAATAACTAATAATATCAAAAATCATGACTTGAATTAGAATAAATTGCTTTGTCATTTGAATTTGAAACAAGCATAGCAAGGCAAGTCCGTTCCAAAGCCAATTTGACTGCGATGGTACGTTTGCCTTTTCAGGGAATCAGTGTTGAATTCAGAGCATTAGCCCTTCTCATTTATATTTGAAGATGAAGGCACTGATGCACTACCTGTTCCAAATGAGTTACTGTTAGAACCCTAGAAGGAGGTGGGTGGAGGAGTGTGCCGTAAACAGGCAAAAGGATTTTCAGCTGCTCAGGCTGGTGGGATGGGAACATGTCAGCTTGGTGGCCAGTATGTTCCTATTCAATAACTTCAGATCATTAATTTTGTTTCTTTTCTAATTCTAGCCTCAGAGACCCTACAAACCCATACTACACTTCGGAGACGTTCTCCCTAAGAAAAGTGCCGACCCTGATGCGTTGGAAGGGAACAACGAAACTTGAAGAAGAAGACTGCATGAGTGAATCTCTTCTCAAGAACATTTTCCAGCCTGTTCTGTGATTGGAAGTGCCCAGTGGCTGATCTAAATACGAACTGTTGGAACAATTTTTCGAATGAGTATAGTTTCGTATCTTACCCCTGAAGTAAATAAGGTAATAACTACAATATGGTTCTAGGAAATATAATTTCTTTCTCTGCATTCAGTAATCTTGGTGGTTTATTTCCCATTAGTGAACCTTCGTCTTTGTTGGTTTCTTTTTGTGACATGAAGAAGACAAGAAAGGTTCAAACTGACGAAATTTTGCTCAAAAGCACTCAATAATCAAAAGTGTGTCTCAAAAAGGGACGCCAACCCAAACAGGAGAAACTTTTTTCTGAGTTTATTTTTGTTTTTCAGTGTATATGTATAAAAAAAAGTTCACGCTGTTCATAGGCTTGAATGCTTAACATAAACAACACGATTCCTGAGTGATAAGAGAGTTTCAATTAAAATGTTGACACTAAAAGTAAATAATGATCTGATCAGAAAAATTTCATGCTAATATAGATTTTCAGAAGATGGAGAAGAATGAATAGGAATGTTTAGGGAGTCTAGCTTCAATAAATTGGTTATTGCCTGCAAACATGAAGGTATTGGTGCGATATCATCCATGAATTCAACTTCCAATATCAATAGAGCGTCTTAAGGCCTTACCAGAGAATGGAAGAAGAATATTTGGCAATTTATTTTAGGGTAGCTAGGCTTCAAAGGAGAATGTAGTTAGTTCAAGTCCTGAAATTTATTTTAAGTTATCATGATTTACTTATGATTATGTATCAGCTCGGATGAAGGCATTGCCCGTAAGTGAGAGTTCACACTGCGCTGGTCTGGTGAACCTACCTGTTAAAAACTTATGTAATGTCAATTTTACGTCTGAATAAACAAGTCTCCTTAGTCGTGTAGTAACGGCACTTGACTACTGTCCAATAGATTGTATGTTCGAAACCATTGGGTAGTGGTAATTTTTTTCTTTTGCTCTTACCCATTTCAACATCATTCAGGTTTTAACATCAAAACGCATAGACACAAGGTTTATCACAGCTCCTGATCTCTTTATTTAACTAACGTATACATTACTAGAAGGATTGATTTGGTATATTTTTTTATTTTTGAGATGTGAGAATCCAGACCAAACTAAACAGAACCCTGACTTCGTATGAACAGTGGCTTTTGAGCTCTGGCAAATTTATAGCACGAATAATAGTAAGCTGTAATGACGCTTTAACATCGCGGTTTGATCAGAGATAACTAGTAGTAATCTTGGTTTTTGAGCCCTTGTAGGTTCAGATGATTTTTGCTGTGGCATCTCTTTCTAATTGTATGTGCTCATGACAAATCGAGTCTCTGACTTGTCCCTGGATGTTAAACGTGTCTGTCTATGCTCCTGTATAGGCTCCAATTATGGAGTTATAAACTCAACTTGTTTTCTAGGTAGATTCATTACACACCCAGAATATTCTATTTAGTTGTTGGTCCCAACCCAACGCAGAAGCGATATCATGGAAGAAGTTTAGATTGGATTTCAATGCAATGGAATACTATTTATAAAGACGTACTGAATCCGTTGAAACTACTTTTGGAAGACTCGATTCGATGCAACGAAGATAATGGAAACAAAATTTGTTATACTTGGCATTTAATGATACAACAATCTTTGATTCCTACAATGTCAGCTGTGAAGAGTGGATTTGCTGTTTTCAAACTTTGCAATGAACCTGGTCAGTGAAATCGCTGGTCAAGTAATGCATCACCTCATTGAGAGGAGGTACTATTGTCAAATTCTGGCTAAATACCTACTATAATGGATAGCTATACCTAACAACTAAATAAGGATAGCTAAATAGTATAAGCTGAATCATTAACAACATACATCGTTAAACGACAAATTGTAAAGATTTGGGTTTGAAATTGGAAAAAAACTACACTAGTAACAGTTTTATAAATTCATTTTTTTTATCAAATACCTAGGATGCTACCAAACAAATACGTACATAACAATTTTTAGTTTATTATGTAAAATTGAAATTATCGAGCTATTAGTAAATAACGTACTCCACATTTCAAATCCTGGCGTTCATTTCACAAGAATAAGAATGAAAGTGTGGAAAGAGTTCACCGACGTTTCAATCTTCACTTGATAGATTACGTATAACACAAAGAATAATGATCATATACACATTGCTAAATGAGACATACCGTTAATATTATTTTGTTATATTGTATTGACTAATTATACATAATTAGATCTTGTAATTCATTCAAAGGCATGAAGCTATTACCTACATACTCGGCATCACAATAGTTAGTGAATTCACAGTTTAGTGTTGGTAACTTTACTAAAACATACAAGGCCTATCTATCGAACTTAACGCACATAATGTTGCGTTATGCGCTAAATTATAGTTATGCATTAGATAGGTGTACGGAAGTTATATTTCGTTTCCTACATTCATCGTATAAAAAACCAAAAAAAAGAATACTTTAATGTATTAGAAAGGATCTAAACCATTGACGATGATCCTACATGAGTCACAAGGATGAAACCGTTTTCAAACGCAAGAAATGAAGAATGGATATCAAAAGCCGATGAAATCGCCCACGACAAAACTTGTGAGGTCTCTTTTCAATATAGGTGAAAAATATGGGGAGGGTATTTTTCACAGATCTCAATTTTCGCGAGGTATTGGGTTTCATTGGAATTTTAGTTTATTCATGGTTCACATTATAGCATCTATTCCTTTGTACCTAGACTTTACCATAGTGTGCTATCATCATCTAACCTAAAATTTTCACATTACATTTCCCGTATCTACTTCCACACACCTTCATGTTTATCATTTAGATTATGCAAAATAAAATAATAATAAAAGAATTGCTGTTTTTCCACATCTTCAACTGTTGTTACCATTAGCTTCTCCACGACAGCTATTATTGTTTGAACGTCAATTTAAATATTTATTTAGTCTTGAAAAACTATTTATAAAAACATCCCTGTAAAAAGAGCCAGACCTACTTCAATAGTCAGTGATTCTGGTAGTCTCCTAATTGTAGTCCTTCCTGTATATAGCTACTTTTATGTACATGCCGATTCTAAGAGTGGAACACAAAACCACAGTAAATTTGTAGTGTTAGATGCATCAACAATTCTTTTGAATATAGGATGCTAAATTTATTGTTGAACAATCAAAATCTAAAATGTTGAAGTTCATATATCCAGGAATCAGCAGATTTCAATTTCAATTGAATGAATTACAAATAATCTTACTGTATTTGGACCTTCAAAGCAATCGTATCGAGGCAGAGAGCCATCACTAGAAATCACATGTCACAGCCTTTTTTTTTTTTTTTAGAGACGCCCTTCTATTTTTCAATCTCGCTCCTCAACGTGCAGTGTGGCCACAATAATTTCCACATTAGAAGCACTGCTGAAGGTTTATATAAATCAACTCATCAATTTTCAACATAAAAATTTCTTACCTACGATTCGTGCAAAATCCGTAACGCACACTTCAACAAAAATGTGAATAATTAACGATTACAACCTACGGTTACTACCATCTAAATAATGGAATGCTACCGCGTCAAGTATTGGCGTAATAGTAGAGAACTTAAATTTACTACGGACGGACTCAACTCAAATAGCATTGAAACCTGCCTACCAACGATATGAAACCCAGTTACACCACAGTTATGCGATACAAATATTTCGAATGAATCCATTATGTGCAAATAATGTAGAACGCGAAAGAGTTCACAGGATTGTTCAATTAGCTAACATATTGAAATTTATGGTAATTGAATGTGTTCATCCAGTGTGAATTCGACAGATTAGCGCAAAATCCGTCGGCTTTCCCGTGGGATTATTCATTAATCGTGAGAAGAAACTTGCGTTGCCAGCATAACCATAATTAGGGTATTTCTATTAATAGAAAATTGGTTGAATACACGCAACGACAATGCAGCTCCTATTAATGGAATGTACACGTTTAGAGAGGGTCAAACGATAATTGGCCTCGTGCCACGTAAAATATGTAACATGACGCAGAAGAACAAGAAATTACGTGGTAACTAACTAACTTAGATTTTTTTAATTGATAGCAACAAAGTATACATCAATAGGTACGTGCGCATAGTTTACAACACATTTCAAATGAACTAAAATATGGGTATTCAAATTGAAAACCACTTCTGCAAGAAATATTCCAGATTCAATGTTTTCATGTGGAGCGATGAAATTATCTCGTCCTTTGTTAAAGACAAAGAGAACATAGGTGCAGAAAGAGGTTTTAATTCTAGCTAATTTTTTGAGGAAATCCGTTCTTCCGCGAAACAAAATTAAGCATTTTTATTGTACATCACTTATTGAGCGCATTAAATTGGTAAAATAAAAACAAAAAAAGGTAAAAAACCTTCTTAAAATAATGGAATTTATATATATTTTTTGAAGCTGAATATATATAGTATGAAGCAGGACATTGATAAACGTACTCACAAAATTGGACTGAACATTGTATTTGAATTTAATCAAAATATACTTCAAAAACATTGTATAGAATTGACGAAACTCTCATTAGTTCTTTCCAATCCAAAAATTTAGTGAAGTGGAGAAAAAAAGAACATTCACTATAAAAATATATGATTCATAATTTGTATTAACCCAATGTCGTCTCATTTCTGTACATTTTAAAATAAAGCAAATCTATGAATGCAAATTCGCATTTCCATGATCCAAAGCTTGTGGCTCCAAAGGCAAATTTAATTAGTTAATTGTTCATGAGATTTGAAATCAATACTGTTGTACGCCAGTGTACAATTGGAGGGTTCGGAGGCGTAATTCTATACCTGAGAGATGAAGTAGGTAGGCACTTGTCGGCTATGTTACCTGTTACATTATTACCTTCATTCACTTTTCATCAAGTTGGGCCACTGTTTTCAGGTTTTTGGTTCATCGCGTTGACAAGATTAATTCAATTTTACAAAACTTAATTTACAATTTACTCCAGTATTAATTTATATACAGTTTCTTTCGAGTAGGTACTAGGAAATACCTTTTATTATTGAGCAATCAAGACCTAAACCATTTACCTGTGGTGTCCTATCCTGTTAGTAAGAATTGGCTCACTATCCTGGTGAATAGGTATTGAGCATAAACGGACGATAACGTAGGATTCGTTAATGAGAGAAAAGATGAAGTCAGCAGTTTTCTTGCATGCGACCAGGCAATGGGAGGTAGGTATATAACGTACGTAATATAGAATTTATGTAAATTTGCGCGTTTATATCCACTTTTTTGGGAAACATATGTGGTAGGTCCCTTAACCCATATCAACAAATCTATTAACTAAATCTGGTTAACCTACCAAAATACACATATTAAGTACTAAAAGATGCGAAGATTAAGTACCTAGTTTAAATGTACAAATTCCCACACGATAATGAACTATAAAATAATTATTAAAACAACCTTTTCCATAAAATATAAAATTTTGTTGAATCACAAAGTTTGGTTGTTATAGACCTATCCTACTAGTACATTCGTCAGTAATTGAGCGAACAAATTTCAAATGAACAGAAAATGTTCATCAACCCGAGAGTAAATTGACTATTCGGGGGTACTACCTATTTCTTGTAAGACAATTGAAAGGTATGCTAGATTATCGCAAATTTGGTTTTCGTTTCATCTCGTGGCGGATGAAGGATTCATTTACGATTCCGTGGTGAGCGCTATATCTGAAGAGGTTTCTGGAGTCAATGGCGGGGTGACTTCTATTAGGTAGTGCAACTTCTTGCTTCTCAGGTAGCTGTAGGTGTTGTCAAAGATGACTGTATCTGCAAGATTACCATACGAAATTAAGCAGGTGTAAATTTTTATCGCATAATGAACAATTTGTCTTTATAATAGACAAATGAAAAACTGAACATCTCTCCCTCCCATTTCAAAATTGCTTGGTTTACGTTTCACTGAGGAATGGATGCAAAATACGGAAAAACTATTCAAGACACTGGCTAGAGAGATTGGCGTGGTTAGAGTCTTGGCCTGCTTCGAATGAAATTTGCGAAGAGTCAAATGCTGATACTTCCAAGTTTGTATATCCTCTATGTCTTGAAAATAATAATATCGAATTCACCGAACTCTCAACTCTGTGATGGATAGCTCCTTTTTCTCAATTCTTGAAATTGCTTGAAAATTAGTCCTAAGCATAAATCTGAGGCTTTTTAGGTTCCGGCTGAATCGTCTGGGCTTTGAAGGCTTATCGCTTCAACCCTTTGAAGGGGCAGCTAGACCATTCTACCACTTGCTTGTTACAACTCTTTATGGTGTCTAATACTTGGGTATGAAACAAGATCAAGGAACGATTTGACCATCCCATATTCCCTTGGCAATGCCTCTCTTCGATGTAATCCCCACCATGTTGGATCAACATCATTCAATTCGCTACCGAATTTCACGTGAATTAGATGGAAGGATATTAACTGAAATATTGCTCTAATTGTGAATGTTTCTGTTATTATAGACTTGCTGTTGACTGTTTTTGAACTGTTGCTTATAAGTTAAAAAGTATTTTTAGAGTAATTACGACGTTTGTATTGCCTAACTGAACTGGGGTGCTACAAATCGCTGTATCTATATCTTTCAGTTAGTACCTGCAAATATAAGCGTTCACAATTTTTTTATAAATAGCAAGTTAGAATCCTAATAACACTATTGACATCATAATTTCGCGGGAAAACGTCATCGTTTAGCGAAATTCGGAGATTTTAATTGCCGCCGGCGGCTTATGACGTTCTCAACAGTGGCAACCCGGTCGTAAGGATTTCTAAAATACCGTAGGAGTTGCCTATAGATTACCATAACTAACGTTTCAAGTTACTTTTTTGTTGTCTCGACTGTTGGAATGGCTTTCAACAATCAAGACAATTAAAAATGTTTGGGTTTGTGTTTAATTAACTTAAAAAATTGTATATTTCATTATTGCACATTAGTTATTGTTATGGAGAGTAAATGGAATCTTGTTAAGGATTCTAGTTATAGGAAGATAATGGTTGGGAAAAGTTAACAAGTATGCCATTTCTAGTTGAATCCAATTCAGCTTAGCCATATTTCGACGCCAAAAATCCCTAGGTTGGACACTAGCATACATGGTGGTGTCCCTACTACCACAATTCAAATTTGATATTAAAACTTCGATCATTCATAAACTTCTTTTTTTTTGTCGAGGATTATAACTATTTTATAATGGATAAAAACTAGTATTTTACGTTTCTTTAAGAGATTCCACTGAAAAAATTTGAATTTTCTATCACACGTAATACAGAGTTGAAAGGTTAGCAAATATACAAAAATGTGGCAAGTTGTGCTGGTAGGAACTTACAGGTGCCGGTGCTTTCGCAGGGGAGGAAGCCTTCTTCTTCGGTCTGGTCGCACGTGACCCGATGAACTGGGATTTCCTCGGTCGCCTTCCCCGTTTTGTCCTTTTTCACGATCCCGAATTTGATGTCGTGACCGTCCGTGAGGAAGCCCCATCTGAAAGGATAGCTCGAAGTTAGTTATGAGCTCTAATCGTTAAAAATAAAGCTTCCTTTTTTAAGGCCAAAACTTTCCAAGATAACGGGTCTTCCAATAGATTGTTTGATCCCCAGAAAATTAAAAGTTGAGAGTCAGATCTCTGTACCGGCCAAACTCGTACCGACAATGGTCGCATTAGATAAGTCGAAATTCAAGCTTGTAGATACATTCAGATCCTAATGGAACGAACACATTTAATTGTAATTACTCTCTGTCACATCCCCCCGTAAGTCCGTATTCAAGAGAAGGGAAAATATTTTTTTAAACAGATTATACTTCGTTGATTGTTTGTTCAAAATGCACCCAAATCAGAAAACGGACATCGAAAGCAGCGGGAAAAAATCGAATGTCCCACTTGGATACTTGGTACACCCGCATTTTGACAGAACCTTAGGCCTATGCCACTCGCTACGCTTTTGAACGAAGCGTTTAACGCCTCGGTAGGGGCGGTAGATCCCACACACTTCGTTTTTGCAAGCGTTCTTTCTCTTCGGTCTTCACAGTGGTTTTCAGCCGCTGTGCTGTTCTCTAATTCTCCTCAGCTCTCCCTTAGGAGTTTTTATCATTTTTAAGTGCTAGTAATTGTAAAATGTCTGTGGATGAAGAAGTTCTGCCCCTGTCACTTCTGTACTGTGGAAGAGAGAAGATTAGGAAGGTCATTTTGGGTTCACCCGATTATTCAGCTAAAAGAAGAAATGAGACACTTCAATAATTTGTAGGGAGAACTGAGGAACCATCCAGAAACATTTCTGAACTGTTCGTACGCAGCACGAGCACTACCAATTATGTAGTCGAAAAGAACTGACGAAACTAAATAAAAAGTGCTGCGTGTGGCAGTGACAATGTAAACACAATGTAGATACTAAGAACCGACAGGCGCGTTTGAAACCGAAGCGTTGGGTCGTTCAGTCGATTCGGTCTTACTCTCGGGAAACGCTTCGTCCAAAAGCGCAGCGTGTGGCATAGGCCTTAGGGATTGCGCAACATTCTGGCAGCTTTTTTGGACATTATTTTCATGAAATTTAGCGTAGAATTCGAATAGGAATAAAAAACGGGGGTTCCCATGTATTCGATGTATTTAAATTCTATTAAAAGGTAGGTACTGAAAAAAATCGATCAAAAACGCAAAGAATCCTAACGCAGAACAGTTTTTTTTTTTTTTGCAATGGAATTGATTGGCAGCTCAATATTTCGTTGCACAAAAGTGTTGAAATTTGAAAACAATTCATTATAGTTGTACCAAAAGTTTAGTCGCTGTTTTCTTTAATTTAGGGATATCCATTCACATCCATCACAAAGCCGATGTTCGTTCAAGCCAAAACGGAAAAAAATCAATTCACGCGTTAAATTCAGTTCAAAAACTCCTAGTGTGATTTTAGAGGGTCAAGTTTTTTCTTCTTAGGTACAAATTAAAGTAGATTTTTTATTGAAAATTTGATCAAAATGCAGGAAATGGACATTACCATGAGATTCATCATTAGAAAACACCAAAATACCGTGTGTCAGGCTTGGGTACTTAATAAGTGGGCATTTTGGCTCAATATTATGGGGCATCTTTGAGGGGTCGAATTTGCATGAAATATGCCTTAGAATCCGAATCTGATATAAAAAATGGGGTCACGCGGTATACAGAATATTCAACTCATCTTAACTAAATTATTGTGAACAAGTAGGTTGTGCAAGTACTTACCTCAAAAATGATCCAACTGTGTCGACGTCGAAATCTAAACACAGTTTGTCGCCTTTTTTCACGGTTGCGAATTTGTATTCGTCCTTTCGATCGTTCTCGACGATTTGGTTCTTGAGGTAGTACGACTTGGGGACTTTTCCACCAGGTTTAATCTATTAAACAAACAATAATGCGTGTTAATGTCATGCAAAAAATGTAAGTGTTGAGGTCGGAGGAAAGTTGTAAATTAATGAGAATTATGGAGATATCATGTTAGTAAGTTGGTACTCGCGAGATTAAGTCGTTGATAGGATGGAAGATATTCCATTAGGGAGCTAAACCAACAATAATTGTGATAATTATTATCATCCCATCAAGAGGGAAAATCTAAAAACTGCAAATTTTAGGATTGTCATTGAATCGAGTAGCGCCCCTAAAACAGGACAGCTCTCAACTGCATTGTTTAGGTGGGAGCCTACCGTGGAAACTTCAAGTACTAGTTAGCAGAATATCGTGAAACCTTCGAAGGGCTGTAGATTGTCTAACAGTATCAGCAACATTGAGAGAGATATGCATGCGGCATAGATTTCAGGTCGATAACCCACTAAACATGAATTCAGATAGAAAGTTTTGTACGTCTTCAAAAGTTGAGCGCCTGAGTTTACCTTATCTAAGCGCTATGGTGAAGTAGTTGGTTGAACTTTCCTCACTCTTGCTTCTGTGAGTTGGAGGTCGGGTGGCATCCAACCGCTATGGACGAAGATTTGGAGGAATACAACCGACTAATGGGAAAAAACACGAAAAAATCAGCCGGGGGGGAGGGGGAGGGGGGGTTGTATTATCTTCTTTGGATCTACGCTGAAACGGATTTTCGTGTGAAACAAATCAATCATTGCCGTATTTAGTTGACCTCATCCCTTTCACCATAATACCTCCTTTCATCCTCCTCACATGGAAGTTTGCTGGGGTGGGCATGTCTAGACCACATCGCCATTCTGACCAAGTCTGCCTGTTCTATGCGTAAGACAGGAGAATCATTCTACATCTTCATATACACTCCACATTTTCGACATGATCTTCTTTCTCGAACCTATTGAGCAATACTAAATTATTTCTCGTTGAGGATTGTTTCAGAGACGTATATTGGCACTGGGCCCGCCGATGCGCCATAGAGGATCATTAATTCTACACCAATATTAAGCAATGTGACCATCCAATTAGAAGTAGAAGGCCACCTGGAAGCCTCAGCTCCAACTAATTGGAGTTTAGAGAGTATTTTGAGGGATTTATGGCTATTTTAGTGACTTGAGATCGGAAAAACGCTTAAAAGCGAAAAACCCGGAAACGAAACCTCTACAAAAAAATTCCAATAGGTATTTCTTGTCAGAAATGAGCTCAAGAATCGAACCTTGAAGTTTGGTGAAACTGTATGTATGTTTTAACAAACCTGGGTGATACAGGCGGGGTTGCCGTCTGGATCCGTCTTGGTGCCTCCGTAGATAACAGGTAGCTGGTCAGGTGCGATATGCTCCAAGAGGACGGGCTTCCACTTGTTAGGCTCCGCCTTGTAAATGTGGATTTTGCTTAGAGTGTAGTCGTTCAGCAAATTCTTCACCAATGAAAACGCTAATGCGAAGACCTTGGGCACTGCACATGTTGGGAAGGTAAAATATTTATGAATGATATAACTGCATGGGACAAGAAAACCAAATAGTTTTAAACTGTTAAGATAATTATGTTATGTGGGAGGAAAATTTTATTAAATGGGTGCCGCGTTTCAACATTGTAATGAGTAAAGTTATGAGTACAAAAGTAATACTGAGGACGAGGGACTGGAAACTCTACCTAGGAGTATAACGTTCGGTATTGGATGACATGTATGCAAAGTAGCGGACCTAGTCAGAAAGTTCAAAATACAGAATGTGGGATGTAACAAAAAGTTGATTTTAAAAGATAAGTTTTAAATAAAAATAAGTTAGTATTAGCAAGCTATAGAATTAACATTTACGATTACATCGTATACATATGTATTTCAGTTCTATTTGTTTTTACACTAATTATGTACGTGCGTATTGTAATAAAGCTAAGCTGCCCCACCCCATTTGGCAGAGGTTTGTCCAATATTAGACACAGCAATAAAAAATGGTATTTGGTCGACCTAACATAAGTTTGGTGGTCATGAGCCTAATATACCTGTCTGAATTATTAGGTACGTATCAGGTAGTACCTACCGTTGATGATGTAGCATGTCTTTAGGATTTCTGGGTAGTTGGCCTCGTAGATTTGTATCAATTGGATCGCTATTTCAGCCGCTGTAAGAGAAACAGAGGTAGGAAGATTTTACTGTCTAATTTCAAATTGAAAGTGGGAAGAATAGTTCAATTAAAAGTAACAAAGAATCAGGGAGACATATAATCTACCTATTCAGATAGATGAGGTTTCTAACTTAAAAGAGATTATTAATGCTTACTCGACTCAAAGTTGTCCAGACACTATTATGGCGATTATTTTGGATTCCGTCATCATCAAATGTCTATCAGGTTGGGAGAATAAGCGTAATGCTTAAAGGTGGGTCAACACATGCAGTACTCAGTGAGTACCTTATTTTCTCCAGTACCGAGCATGCTCTTGTTTCAGAGAATAAACGTAATACTCGTACTGGTCACGAAATGTGATGCGGGGCTCGATGAGTAGCAATCCCAACTCCGTGCGTTGACAAATACTCTAGATGAGCATTCTATTTTTGTGGAAGTTATCACATTTCCGTCACACTTGTGGTAATGTGGTGATTTGGACTCTCTGAAATATTTTCTGAAATACCTGCGTGCTCAGCATTCAACACTGCTCTCCAATTACATAGCATGCTGAAGCATTGCCGTGCGAACCCAACCTTAACTGGGGCCCACGCTGTTAGTGCATTGACAGAGTCTGAGTACCGGTGGCCTGGGGCACTCCCGCCATATCATTTATTGAAGAAAGTGCTTGTACACCCCTCCATTAATAATAGCGACTTGAGAGAGAAGCTGGCTCAGATGCTAGTGACTTGGAGAGTACCGACTCCTTTAATGCCAACATCAAAATACTCGGTATTCGCTGAAGTATCCGTCTTCCTGGCTACACATGTAGGAAATAGAATATTTCTTCCCTACTCGCCGGGAACCTCATGTCTATGACCATCTTCAGTCTTTTATTGGCCCTGAGAAGCAGTGAATGCAAATTTCGCACACGCTACTGAAGTTGGAGGGATATGGATTGATGGAGAGAGAAGATTAGTGTGGAAATTTGGTTGGAGGTTTTGGAACCATTCGATGAAATTACCCTCGATGAATAAATTTACTCAGGTAGTACCAAGCTGGTACCCTCATGTTTCTGCGTTTGTAGATCTATCCGTATTTATTGCATAGGGTGTGTTTAACGAACATCGTACTACATACTTAAAAGCTGAAAACATTTGGTGCAAGGCTTCCCCGGATCATTTACTTCCCAGGGCTGAACATTTTTTATTCATCGTATCAACATAGTAATCCAGCCACCCCAAAACAATGCCAAATGCTATACATCTTATATAGGTAGCTTCCAGAGTCCTATAATGTGGTTTAGGAGAAAAGAAGGTACCAATTCAACCAATATTTCATCTTAATTGTAGTATCAGCTACTATAAATTATATTAAAATTCGAATACTTTCGTATTTTTTTAAACAAAACTCGGATTTTAACGACATTTCAGTATTTTTAATTGGAAATTATAATTACGAAAATAGGGAAGTGTTACCAGGGTATATATTTGTATTGAACTGTAAGGAGTAACTCACACCAAACCTATTAATGTTCAAAGCGATCGATAAAATGAATGTAAAGAGATGGTACTATCTGCATAAAAACAAATCTATATAATACAAGGACATATTAATAGGAAAATATTATCACCAGGGCGCCAGGCGAATTGTTTCAGGCTAAAACCGGTCATATCGAGGATACCGACAATTTTGCCAGCTGCTGGCCCGTGTTTCTCCGCTTGATCCCTAGCAAGTTGTAGGTTGGTTTCGAGGAGCCTGAAACATGACATGAAGGGTTTCTACGATGAGTGTGATGTTCCACCAGAGAACATATATGTACATAATACCTGTACAGATGGCTGCATGAGGTCCTTCTCCCTCTGGATTCCTCAGGTCACGTGCTCTAAAAAACAACTGGTTGGTAAACGGATTCACACATTTTATTTACGAATGAAGGAGCTTGGAAGTCCTTGAATTCCTTTATATGTGAAATGATTAAAAAGCCCTCAACCACAAAATATTCCAACGTCACTAAATATGAAGATATCAGACTTTTTGATTAATTCAAACGGAATTGAAATGAGGCTAGTCTTTCTCACAACATCAACATTTACTTCTTTTGCAACCACTCCCATCGACCGGGCATAAATGACCATACCAATATACTTTTCATGTATTTCTCCAGTTTCTGACCAAGGCCTGGTTTGGAAGATACAAGTGGAATTGTCTTTTATTTAAAGATACGGTGACAATAACTGTAAATGAGGAACCGTAATATACGATCATTGATAGATAGGTCATCTGACAGAAATATGAAATGGTAGATACCTATGAATCACAAACACAGAAATATTTTTCAAACCGCTCAGCCGGTCCAAGGTGGTCCTGCACGTTCTGGTTAAACAGAAAATAGCCTCAGCAATCGTTTATCCAATCAGGAAGGTTTCTCACGGTTCTGGAGAGCCTCTATTCCACACTTCTTACGTAGATCAATTTAGAAAGACATTTACCTCGCGGCCTATCCAGCTCCAGATACAGATGTACTCTCAGACAGTGACTTTGACCCGTTAACATGGAAGCCCATGTTCCGCCCGATCATTGTGCTTCACAGAGCTGTGCATTTAATCAAAAAGACTCAATTCGAGGCCCTTAATTAAATGTAAAGTTTGAATAAATCACATTGGAGTTTGTGGCCAGAAGAGTTCAAATCAACGGTGGGTGAGTGCAGGACACTCAAAGGTTATAGGACGCTGTTTCAGGTTGGTTCAACATGTAATTCCATCCATTCTAGAGAGGAGTCTTCGTTCCAACTTTCAGCATGATAAGCCGAGAAGAGTGCGATTACAACAACGATTCGGAGTGATATTAGACCCTGATCTCACTCATCCGATGAGGCTGGTTCCGCCGCTGTAATCTTTTCTATTCGTAGTGTCCTGGAGACACGAATTTCAGCAATTTCAAATTTCAGCATCTGCGGATGATCAGAAAAAAAAAAAAAAATTCACCCCACTGCCCACCCGGTAGATGAGAGGGTTGAGAGGGAGGAGCAAGTTGAACTAATTCTTTTCGAAATTTTTGATGTTGCATGATGAATTTTATAGGATGACTCCCAGCCAAAAGACAGATCCATATCAAAACGTCTAAGAGAAGCTTTTGGTTATTAATTAGTTAAGCCTAATTGTTAACATCCTGTGCATAGGTAAATTGGGTAGGTGCTTACTTGAGGGCGGTTTTGAGGAATTCAGTTTTGGTGGCTGAAGAGAGCAGGCCAACCATGTCGATCCCGGCGAAGGGGATCACGTACACTGGGGCGCCTTCTTTATCGAAACCCACCTGACCGCTGGGGAAGTAGATGTTATACACTTCCGGTATGGTCCAGCCAATTACGTTGTCCGCGTCCAGACTTGCTCGCCATTTGAGTGACTGGGAAACCAAATTTTCGTTAGTATCAAAGATGTTTAGCTTCCTCGTGCACATAACATTGTATTTATGAATTCATAAGGGCAATCCCCAAACATTGTGTCAATCAACATGTATGTTAAATTTAGAATGAAGTGTGAAATGTGAATAATGTCCGTTTGAGAACATGCTTTAAGCACGATGTTTTAAACACGAAGGTTATTTTAGTACAACATTAATCGTTTAATTAGTGAATAAATGGGCGTGAATTACGGACAACGTCCATATCCGGGCTGTCATATAATTGGAAAATCAATCTACCTGATGTGACATGAATTATGTGGAATATTGCCAGCCATTAACAAACCTCCGCCTAACTAAATGTAATGCTTTTTCTGCAAGCCGATACAAACAGTCACTTGTGCTTCCTCTTACCACCAATCTATATTTCCAACTCTGAAGATGATAAATGAATTTAGCGAAACCTTGGTCTAAAAGAAATAGGTATTTATTGACTGCATCCCCAGATTTCCCAAATATATTATTAGTTTAAGTACAAAGATTGAATTCAAGAGTATTCTTGAATGTGAGCAGGATGGGTTGGAATTGGCTTTAACCAACTAGTTCTGGTGAGTCCACCACACCCATAACGAGTTCGTAAAGCTCTGTAAATAATTTGTGAGTTTTATTATTTATGTATTACATAGCCCTTCTTCCCGATTATTGGCTTATAGATAATTATTAAACAAGGTTTTGGGTATTCTATCAAAACGTAACTACAGTGGGTGTGCCGCGCTGGATGTAACATACCAAAAATAGGCGAAAACTTGATCAAAAATGGGGGAAAACGGGCGCCAACCGCACTTCCTTATCTCATCACGTACCCGAGATAAGTATGATTCTTCGAATGTTTTTCCGATGAAACCACGTTTTTTGCCTTAGAACGCACTTTCTCCGATTAAAAACTGCTTTTCTATTTTTACGGATTCAGCTATTGCGATGGGAAATATATCTCAACTGGAAGAAAATCCCATTAAACTTCTGAGAACATTCTTGAGTTACAAGTGAACTTTTTATCAACTAGATTTTTGTTGAAAGTCCTTCCTTTCATGTTACTCAACGTGGTGTGAACATTTATTTTGAGATTTTGCCTAGACCGTCCACATCCACTTGTGTCGTATAAAACTGGAAAGATCTGCATACTCTCTGATTATTCAATGATGAACCTTTAACAAAAAAAAAAGTTGACCCGGTTCCCCTAAAAATACAAATTTATGTTTAGCACTACGTAGGTAGCCTTCAGAGGACTAGTCTATTAGTAATTGAAGGTACCAACTGAGGAGAAATGAATGAAATTAAATAAAAACGCTAACACTTTACTATCTAAGTACAATACTTATTAAAATATGAGTAAGTGGACACCAGGGACAGCCCCTGGCAAGAGCAACGGCGCATGTGCACGCTAGCAAATGAACCAAGAAGATAAAACTGAAATTTCAAAATCTCTCCATCCTCATTTGTGGAGTTGAAACCAACAAACTATACTACATGGTTAGGTTCAACGGTTTGAACTAATGAGGGGAAATATGCCCGAAGTTATACTTATATGAGTGTTGAGGCCTTTTACACCAAACAAGTATCATTTGCGAATATTGTTCTCCAATAATTGTGAATAAGATACTCTCGTGGTGTGAACTGTTCCCCCTGCTTTGAACAGAGTTTGCATTCCCTGCTTACAAACGGTCTCGAACATTCAAGCGCATTCCACCACTTATCAGTAAACCTGGAGGATCTGTTACTCTGAGCAGTTAACGACGAATCGTCTAAGGGATTCGTGTTTGTTGCGCATCCAGTTTAAATGTCATATCGGCGAGAGCATGAACAGCCGGTGGAATTTACTGCCTTGCAGAGAAGTTTTTCAGCTAGGTATGTATTGGCGTCTTTATTATTTTGTGTTTAAAGCGTTTTCAGTTGGCCAACGAGAAATCGTTAAGTTGAATCTTGTGTTTGGGTTAGAAAAGCACCTCTTCAGTCTGCGATAGCCCCTGGTGATATCTGACCAGCCCCTGTGTTTCACGGCAGGAGCAGCCACTGGTTGACACCAAGAGAAAATTAATTACAAACTAAACACCTGCCCTCACGCTCTACGTCTTCCTTGTCTATAAGTCTACCAAACGAAATAAACTAAAATAATTTAATAGAAAAGATAGTCGAGGTTCCTTCATAAGTTAATCAACATGTTCTCATTGTTTTTCATTTATGCATATGTTTTCAGTCCATGTTTTACCCCATAGCGAGAGTGAACTAACAAAGTTACAGCAATTTTTGTGAGCCTATGAGACTCATTGAAGAGATACCGCAAACAAACCGAGAATTACTTTTCTTTTCGAAAGACCTCAAAAATGTCATTTCATTCACAATTCGGTAAATGCTTACCTCCATGATGTCATAATTATTTGATGTTCTCTATAAACTCCATTTGCAATTACCGCTGATCCAATAAAGAAATAATAAACCTTTACGTAATAATTTTCAGCGATTTCATGATTTATATATTGACGTTTACAATACCTATCAACATGTCAAACTTCATTCTACCTTCTTTAAATACTATTTATTGTGATTTCACGATGTTGGGTTTGCCGATATGCCGGTATTGATAGATACAATTATGTTACACATGAGGAGGAAGCTAATCAACTTTGATAGTGATAATTTGGTTTTCCAGCAACTCTATTGGCGAGGGAGTCAGGATCCGGGGAAAATATTGTTTACCTAATTTTTTGACGGGTGAAATTCGGATATAATAGATGCAGGGAGATTAGCGAGTGTGACCATTTAACTCAGCGTGAAAATGCACTGAAATTATTCATTTAATAGTATGGCTTTTTCACATAAACTACAGTTATATTTAAAAAAAAGCAAATTCTTTCACTGAGGTTTATTCTTCAATTGGCTTGCGTTCATGATTTGAATTTCTACTAAGCTTTAGAGTGTGCGTGTTTCACAGCTGATAGAGCGATTACTGAATTTCAGGAGATACACATAGGGCACGTAAATCTGTTCTCAACCAAAATACCTATTTGGATTGATCATTTGATCATATTTGTGTGCCTCCTGAAATTCAATAATCGCTCTTTCACCTGTGAAAGACGCACACTCCAAAGCTTAGTATAAATTCAAATCATGAACGCAAGCCAATTTAATAAACCCCAGTGAAAGAATTTGCAGTCATGCATATCAGAATGCTTCAACCCGTGTATCGGCTACAAAGCCTTTATAGTTTCCAGTATCAAGACAAAAACAATAATAAACCAAAATAACGCAAATGTTAGCACCATAAATCGGGCCATACATCGGAAATTGTTTGACCTACGGACCTGGGGAGGGGCTCATTCGATTCCTCGTGGAAAGTTCTTCAAAAATAGTCCAAATTTAGGCCGCCTTGACTTTTTTAGGGATTCTACAAAACTTTGACAACCCTTAAAGGGCACTTTAAATTAAGTGAGAGAGCTGGCTCAAGAATTGAGTCGTCGTCGGACCAACATGGATTTTTCCTGTAAATTTCTTTTTGCTTCAGCCGTTGGGGAGAGATTAATAAAAACGGCGTACGGCGGACGGATGGAAAATTTTGTTGCAGATTTGGATTCTACTACCCTTTGAAACGTAAACCATGAAATTTTCAGGGGGGTACAATTTTTTTTTTTTTTTTTTTTCAAGAGCGATTACAATGGTTTATTATTGAATGATAAATCAAAAGAAAAACAAAAGACAAGTTCTTTGACATCACAAACGTCATGTTTTCCCTTGATTTACAAAGTAAATGTCATACTGACTAATCTGTTGACAAACAGAGAAGATTGATGTTTTACTACAGCAGTTTCCGTCCTGGAGGGGGTAAATTTTTTGCACGTCGTCTGTCAGACCACCGGTGTCAGTAATGGGGTTGTTGGACAGTATACTGTTTAGTGAAGTCAATAGGTAGTCTTCAAGATCTTGCAAATATTCTAACTTTAATGAAGCACGAGAATATCGTATTTGGGTACCCAGAGAAGCGAACAGGCAATTTTTCCACCAAAATTTTCTTGCTCTCACATGAGAAGGGGTGAGGGTGGCTATGCTTCGGTTTTGGTACTTTTTTTTGTTTTCTGTCTATTGTGTCTAAACCATCAACTTTCTGTCCCATGTAGACTGTCTAGTAAATTAAATTTACTTCAACTTTGGCCTTAAATTCAATTGATTCATGAAAGTTTGATCCACTACATACTATATATCCATAATTGCTCTTTTACACTACCATTGATTATGAAACTTGATTCAACCCCCTATGGAAATAGAGAAGGTAAAAAGTTTGATGGATGTCCACAACAGTTTCCTACCCTGATTGGCACCAATTTCCGTGGAACTTACAGCAACTCAAACCCAAATTTCAGGGGTAGAGTTGTTCTAGCTTTGTTCGTTGAAGACGGACTATTTGTGATTTGTGTTAGACAAGCCCAAATCCCAGACCAGCCAGACTTCCTCCTGTCGAATAGCTAACTACCCACCAGGTAACAACTTCCAAGTCCGGTTACGTACATACTTCGAGCATTAACAAGTCAGTTTCTGCCGAGATGTGTTGTTCCCATTGAAGCTACTAGAAACGCATCCTCTGACGATAATAATCACCATTGTTACGTACAAGTGCAAGAAAGGATGCAGTGATGTAGCATACAGCTGCAAGAAAGCTGGGCTGCACTATTCCCAAGCCCTCCCAAGAACGGGGCAGTTTGTGGATTTTAAAACTCTTCAAAGCATTCCAAACGGGACAAGGAAGAAAGGTTCTGTTAAGAACTCAACATATTCCACGACGCAGAAACTCTATAATGCGCAAAAAGATGATTTGGCCTCAAATTACTCAAAATCAAAAGTTATATGAATTATTATGGATTCAAATATGTATTCAGCTACAAGTACTCTGGCTGATTTCAAGTAAGTACTTACTTACTAGACGATAAATTCGAATTGTTTTACTGCCTTCATTATCCCCAATTAAGGATGAAGCCAGGGATGAGGGAGTCAGAATTGCCAAAACATAATGATCGATTCAGTTTTAGGCTCCTTGAACTGTACATTAATGAAAATAAAAGAAACTTTGAGCTTTACTTCCGAAATACAGATTGTACCTATAAAATTGATGATGGTTTAAGCAAAACACCTTCACGAAAAATGAAAAATTGTGTAGTTCACCTTTTTCCCAAGCGAAAACAATGAAAGTTTTGTGGAAAACTTGACTGTAGCTTCTCTGTGCACCCATCCTTACATGATATCCCCGAGATCATCAAGATCGCTGCAGGGTCCAAAGTACATACTGAATGGGAAATTTGTGGATCCTGACATCATGAAATCAGACCCAGTCCTAAAGGTGAATTCATTTCAATAATTCTACAATATAACGAACTTACCTTGGTAAGTGATGTACTATTGAGATTACGTACTGTGTCCAGTTCGAAGATGTCAAATAATCAAGTAGTAAGGCAGTTCAGTCATCAAATCGTCAGATACTATTAAAGTCCGTTCAAATACATATTACCCAAACTTGAGCGTCCACTGGTCGATTCGTCTTGTTCTGTGGTATACAAGGATGTAATTTGGAGATTAAATAAGATGGAAGGCTACTGGAGGTAGTAAAGGTAGTTGAACCATTCTCCTGCCAAAGAAGCCTCAAGTGGTACGATCATCATGAGCAAAATGTCGTAAGCTGATTGACTGGTATTTTGACGTTTGAATAAGTTCGTTCCAACAAGAGTTGCCGTTACCAGGACGTTGAGTTTTAAGCGGCGAATGTGCTGCAATGGTAACTGCTGCTCCAACTTTTCAAGCTGTCTAATGGCCACAGTTAACTGCTGTTCCAGCACACAGGAGACCTCAGCAGTTGAACTGCTCCCGGATGGAAACAGACGGCACTGAGGGGTTCCATTCCTTGCTGCTAACAAAGGACACCTTTGCATAATTGGAAAAGTAGACCATAGAAATATCCCTTCCATCATGACAATCTAATACATCACTTTCTTAAACACCATGAATCACAAGAAAAGTTTGTCAGTGTTTGAGAGGAAGCAAACGAAGAATTGCCATTTTTTCATCTGAATTAGACACGTATTCAGGAGCCAGAAACAGTGTTGAAATTAGCCTCCCACCTTATTTATACTCGAAGGAAAACACAGCCTTCTCCTTTCTTCTTTCTCGTTAAGTTTTGCTGTAACATTGTCTGCACTTTTAGTCATTGTTGTAGTTCATTGAAAAACAGTTCGTTTTAATCAGTTCTTGTCATGCATCAAGTTCTAAACGTCGTGTGCATACCAGTTCAAGTATATTAGTCAATAAAATGTGTTGCTCACCGTAAGTCTGTGCCTTGTGTGCCCTTTAATCGGATCTTATTGTGAAGGGGTGGAGGGAGGGGGAAAGGAGAGAAATATCTGATCAGTTTTCACAATGATTTTTAAGCTTTCCACCACTTGGGGGGGGGGGGGGGGGGGGGGCTGATTTTGTATTGTAAAATATCATCAATTCAAACAAAAATTTGTTTCGATCCTTCACATTTATCAAGTTGTCATTTCATAAGACATTAACAAAGAATGACCGAAAGTGAAGCGCTTGAGGGATTGAAAGGAATAAAAACATTCAACTCATAATGTAGTGTGAGATTTAGTAAGTGTGGTGGGGGTTATTTCCTACTACTGAAGTGATATTGTAAAACGAGACTAGTCTGCATGTTAAAAAGAAGGTTCTTCAGTAAGATATTCACAAATTTATACATTTTATACACTTGTGACAAGAATCACCAACTCACTTACTGTTGTGTAAATTTTATAGCTTAGGACCACACCATAAATGCTTCACTTCTTGCTATTCTCTGATGATGCCGTTATGAAAAGAAACGGCACAACCAGTAGGGAAGTGGGACGACTCAATAAACTATGAAGAAGACCCCCCCTTACTAATATAGCTACACAAGTGGAAAAAAAAAAAAAAAAAAAAAAATTGAAATCAACAAAGTTTGAAGTTTGAAAAACAAATTAATAGTGGCCGACAACACGAACCAAAATTTGAAAGTGAAATTAACAAAAACAAACAATTAGATTAAAACGAAATTCAGTTTTTGGGAATGGGTGGTCGAAACGTTCCCTGAAGTTTTCCAGATACTTTCCCGGCCCCAGACTGGTTAAGAACTTACTTGAGGGCGGTCTTGAGGAAGATAGTTTTGGAAGCGGAGGACAGAAGGCCAATTATGTCGAGCCCAGCGAAGGGAATCACGTACACTGGGGAGCCTTCCTTGTCGAAACCTACCTGACCGCTGGGGAAGTAATTTTCGTGTGGGTCAGGTACTGTCCAGTTTGTTATGTTGTCCGCGTCCAGAGTTGCTCGCCATTTCATTGACTGAGAAACCAATTTTTAAAAAAAATCAAAGTTGTGTCGTCTCCTCACATCTACAACATATATGTTATTTTTTTTTTACTAAACGTAAGAGCCCCAAACAAGATGAAATCACAATACCTACGTCGGTTACAGTAAACCTCAGAATCTGGTATTAGAAAAGGGGATTTAGGACGTGGCACTATTCTGGCACTATGGAGGCAGATACAGAGAAATTCTAGTATATATGAGTAATGTTTGAATAGATGGGCCATACTCCTTCCAGAGAGAAAATTAAAAATCCATGAGGTTCACAAGAGAGGTTTAGACAAATATCGGGATAAAAAAATATGAAAATAGAGGAGAACGATTTATCACTCCGTACCATAATTAAATTTGAAAGTTATGAATATATTTTGAAACTAGATAGATACCTAATAACTCGATAACTTGATCGACCAAAACGGAAAGAAAATCGGCAGTGTAGGTTATAAGAGCAGCGCTTGAATGGATTGTCTCTTTCTCGTTCGATGCACCCCTCCCGATGGGAAGTTCAAAATTGTCGAGGTTAGCAGCCTAATTAATTAGACTAAAATTGGGGAGGAGGAAAATAGTGAAGATATAATGATTTATGAATATTATCCCCTCCAACCACTTCTTTTTATGATGAAAATTGAAAGTTTTGAAATATGTTCAATTACTAACCTAAATCCTTGATTGAACAAAAAAATATTTATATGAATCAATTTTTCGAGTTGGGCACATTTTACTGAAATTGCAGCCGTCTTACAATTACTTGGCTTGAGGCTCGATTACACGGGGCGAGTTTACTAGCTACTTGCCAGATAGTCGTTAGTACCTACAAAACTATCTCCAAAATCTTATACTAGCAAACTACCACGTTACTAGCCGGCTAGTGAAAAAGCTGGGGAATAAATTGATGACCGGTCAACTTTACTAGCTACTAGCCGGCCCATAGTGGGGCTGATAGTGAATCTAGCTGGATAAAAGTCCATAAATGAAGTTAGTAATATTGATGAAAACAGTGTTTGTTCCAACAGGTATGATGCTAGTTAGAGGGAAAACGAAGGGATTACGCGGGGGAAATGTCAACAGAGCATTCCAGTAAACAACAAACTAGTCAACACATAGTTTTTTATCCTTTAGCAGGGAGTTAGCGGTCAGTACTCGATATTGCTTCGTGCGCGCTGTTTCTTGGAGAAAATGTTTATTGGTTCATGTTCGTGCCCCAGAATTGATTCTAATCAAACTTGTGAGCACTTTTGTTTGCTCAATATTTCTAACCATACTGTAGACAGTAAACTTTAATTTAATCGGTTATATCACCCAAACTGCTGTGCGTTTTAGTCCACAACTTTTTTCGTATTACATGAAGCAACTTATTTTTATTTCTGTGCATTCAGAAAAGTGTAAAGTAAATAATAACATTACACTCAAATCCCCGTTCTTCACTGTTTAATTGTAGCAATAAAAACTGTGTTACAGATCGAACACTCGTTGTTTCACATCTGGATTTGCTGATGCGTTGAAACTAAGTGGCCACCGTTTTGTGAATTCCCAAGAGAATAACAAATTATGATTGAGTTTGTAAAAAGAAAATTTAGTCTATAAAATATTTCTCACTGCTTTGAGGAAAGAATTGGTCACTCGATTACATCATTTTTGATAGCATTGTAAAAAACTGGAAGCTCTGCTACTGCACAGCCAAGCTGTTATTTAAAGAAAAATGTTCTTTAATTCTTCATATTATGAATGATAGTTAAACTTAATGTTGAAATCCCTTATGTGGCTATGCCCGCTAGTAGTATCGCACCTTCTTCAACAAACCTTTCTAGCTCTAAGTAGCAGGATTTACAGTTCGTTTGTTTTTCTTACTAAAGGTTCACTTTTATTAATTTATTTTTATCTTATTTACATGGAAAGAAGGTGTTTTTATCCTAAAATAACAATGAACGATCAAACAAAAATAATATTTTAAATACCCAGATCTAGTTAAACGTCTAGCCCGATAAGTTACATTAACAGTAGGAATGATTTTTACATACCACAGAAATATACTGGTTTTAATAAATAAATAGCTTAGTATTCTTTCTATCACCTTTTTTTTTTAGCAACTAGAGGTCAGTATCAATGGGAAATGATAATACATTATCAATATCATCGGTCCTAGACTTTTGTCCAGCTAGATTCACTATCTGCCCTGTGCGGCGTTTGACCGAGCTTGGCAGTAAACTAGCCGTAGGTAAAGAGATTTGTTGTCAAAAAAAGCGGAAAGCGGCAAGCCAGTGATGGTGAAAATGTCGGAAGCAAAAGTTGTGGCCGGAATCTTGTCTTGTCAACGGTATTAAAAAATGAGTTTAAGTTGATGTTTTTTGGCCGGAATCTTGTCTTGTCATTACGGTATTAAAAAATGAGTTTACAGAAGTGTCGCATTTTAGCCTTCACTGGTATTACATCCATTTCCCCAAATTTTCATCAAGCTCAGAGATCAAACGTTTAAAATCGTCCTCCTTCAATGTTTTGTTTGTGTAGCCTTTGTCCATGGCATTCCTTAATAAAGGATATTTTCGGCAAACATATCATATCATTTGCGTTCCACTTCATTTTCACAAAGCACAAACACGAGATAAACATGAAAAGCAAACACAACTCACTACCTATACAAAACAAGTGGTTCCAATGCAGCAACTTTGTAGGGAGTGAGCTAGTGGAAAGATACATGTAATGGTCAAGTAGCTCACTCGCCAGCGAGTTAACTTGTCGGCTAGTGGCTAGTAAACTTTCCCTTTGTAATCGTATCTTTTGTACTCACATAAATCGATTCTGCGTAAAAAATAAGAAACGACATTCTACGTGTTTATGTAACCAAATCAACAAAAACCATTATGTCAGATTTTTTCAACGCTTCTGGGCCATTTTAGGAGGTTTTGCCGTTTTTCAAGCTTTGAGGTCCGTTGTGCATCATCATGAACACGAAACTCGCAGAAATCCCTTTTTTGGGTTAAAACATCAATTATCTCGCCAATATATTTTTAAATTTGATTGTCAAATCCACCCCCATTACTGCCTCCACTTAATGAAGATCTTTGATTCAGTTTCTTCTATACATTTAAAAGGAAAAAAGAATTTTCGTGAATTTGATCATATTAGTCTTATTTTTCTTCAAGGAAGATTGCGACCCTATTAGCAACGCCTCTTAGCGGAATACGTTGGCTGCTTAGTCGATCTACCACTCGTCAAAAATCTATCCGCTGAATGCGATAAAATTGACCCCTGTTTCCATAACTGAAGATAAAACTACTTGATAAGTTTTCCTGGCTCTTAAACTATGGGGTCATGCAATCGGTAATTACGAACCAGGAAAAAACATTTATGTCTTTCCGTTCTCCAAGGTCTCCATAGTTGGTGTAATATTAATGTGATGAAACACTGTTCAAGCAACGTCAGAGAAAGTAATCATTGACGAATACTGTCGCTTTCCTTCACAAGAGGAGGAATAAACTCAGCTAGCGGACGCTCCGAATCTCAGATGTGTCATTCAACTTTCGATTTTTCCTTATTCGTCCCAGTTTTTTCCGAATTCGTCAAATTATGCGGCGCTTTGATACGTTTTGTAAAGTAAATGATGATTACCAGGGTCGTGTGAACTAGCGAATTAGTCAAGGAAACAAGGAAATTGAATGTATCTTCCATGGGAAACAGCACTGATCAGAGAGATAAGGTAGGTAGGTACTTGATAATCCGAATCCAAGGATACTCAACCACCAATCCTAAATATCCTCATGTGTGTTCCAAGTCACCCGACTTTATATGATAAATATCAAAAGAAGAGGAAATAAAATGTGACTAATGCGAATCAAAATTAAAGTGAGCATAAAAAGTAATAAAAAGCCTTTGTAAGTTTATCACAATTTTGAAAATAAATGCAGCCAAAGAATTGTGGAAAATATCCATATCACGGTTAGATTGTGCTAGTCTTAGTAGTCGTGGCATCCTGCATTAGGTATGGGTAGTACGTAGACGAAACTGTAAAATTTTTGTGAAGAATCAAAACGTGTGTATCTAGCTAATTTTTCGTACATCACGTAGGTACCATATTTTTCAAACCAGTGTAGGTAACCCTTACCAGAAATTCTTTTAGTCTTAATTCTTAATGAAATAGCCTGCTCTGTGTGTGGAAATTCATAAGAAATGTAATGAAAATTTCAAGTAATAAATTAATGACCCCAGAGAACACCTACGGGAAGGGAGATAGCTTGTTCCCTGAAGCGCCTCCCCCAAAGGGCAGCCGGAGATGGGAAAATTGTTTCCTATACAGGGTGTCCCAGGAGTTATGCACAATCCGACTCCTACGTGTTCTACAACTTATTTCCGACCAAAAATGTCTCCTAGCAATTTTTTGCCAGAGGCCTCGTTTCCGACCTATTCGCGATTTAAGATTTTTTTCGTGTTTTCGATCTCAAGTCATTAAAACTGTCATAACTCCCTCAATTGAGGAGATAGCTCAAATTTGATGACACCGTTGGAAAGAGCGTTGAATTTTCTATCTATTTGATGTCAGAAAACATCTTAAAAGTGCGATTGCTGCGCGAAATGGCAGTTTTGTCAAAATCTTTCATCTCACCTAGAAACCCCATGAATGCTTGACGCAGAACTGTGCGGGCCTGGTAAAACGTGCGTCAAAATGTCAGCTTTCCAACGGTGTAGTCGTTTTGGTTTTTAAAAATATTTTTAGTTAAGGAAATGGTGTTTAGCTGCAGAAAAACGTGTGTTTTCTGTTAAAATTGAGGTTTTCCAAAAGTCTCGAAGGTCAATGAAACTCATCGCAGTCGGAAATGAGTTGTAGAACACGTAGGAGTCGGATTGTACATAAGTCCTAGGACACCCTGTATCACTAAAAAAGACCTAATGCTTGAAACTTGGGAAAGCTACGGAGGAGGCATTGTCTTGGTCAGGGGCACGGATATGCAATGACCCGCACGACCCTCAGGTCTTGAAGGAGGGGTTGCTTTGTGCGCCGTGTCTTATCAACCCCAATCTGATTTGGCCGTAGCATTGTGTGTTGCAATGTTGATAATTTGTTGTTTCTGACCAAATTCAGTTTTAGTAAAATGTTTATTGACTCGAACATGTTATCCAGCTGTTGGACAATGGTAAGATATTGGGGTTTAAATCGAGTTCATACAAAGAGTTAGAGTTTAAACAAGATTTTTAAGATTTAAATTAAAAAATAAATATTTAAAAATGAAAAATGAAAATGAGTTTAATGAATGAAAACATTCGTTTGTTATCAGCGTCTACGGCATTTCCAAGCTGTCAGCCAAAGTCAGGATAATCGAAGATCCGAGAGACAGCTATTGTTTGCGTTCATTTACGATTGATTGCGATGATTTGCTTGCAGATGAGTAGCTATACCACAAGTGAGTATGTTAACATGATTTGTGTGTACGGTTTTGCCAATGGTACTAATGCTTCTGAGGCTGCAAGGGAGTCACACTCCTCCTGTGTCAATTCACATCCTAGCGAACACGTCGGATGTGGAAAAAATATATTGGTAGATAATATTGTTTATGTCACTAATCCTTCTTTGTCTAGTAAACTGTCTGTTTTTTATCTACTGTTTTTTGTCGAGAAAAGTTACGTATATCCCGCCACCAACCTTTTTTCGTCAAGACTTTTGGAAAAACCTCAATTTTAACAGAAAACATTTGTTTTTCTGTAGTTAAACACCATTTCCTTAACTAAAAATAATTTTTAAAAACCGAAACGACTACACCGTTGGAAAGCTGACATTTTGGCGCACGTTTTATCAGACCCGCACAGTTCTGCGTCAAGCATTCATGGGGTTTCTAGGTGAGATGAAAAACAGTCGATTTCAAGATTTTGACAAAACTGCCATTTCGTGCAGTAATCGCAAATCTTCAATGCAATTTAAAAAAAAGTTTTTTTTGACATCAAATAGATAGAAAATTCAACGCTCTTTCCAACGATGGCATCAAATTTGAGCTAGGTATCTCCAAAATTGAGGGAGTTATGACAGTTTTAATGACATAAGATCGAAAACACGAAAAAAATCTTAAATCGCGAATAGCTCGGAAACGAGGCCTCTGGCAAAAAACTGCTAAGAGGCATTTTTGGTCGGAAATGAGTTGTAGAACACGTAGGAGTCGGATTGTGCATAACTCCTGGGACACCCTGTATAAGCCCAAGAACGGGATTGGTAAGCAGGAAAAGGTGGAACCTCTAGGTTCAGACTCTCAATCACATAATTCGTCTCTTTCATTCAAACCACAACATTACACTTACTGTTCAGATTATTGGTACAGATATCAATATTGGTACTGGTACAGATAAACCGAATGGTTCGGGGATTCTCTCTGGCAACACTTATCGCAACATGACTTACCAAATCTTCCTACTACCCACCGGTGATCTGAATGGTGGGGAGAATAGCTCTCTGGTAACAGCATTCACTGAGAAGTAACACCTCCTAGACTCAGTCTGAATGGTGCGGGCACCACCTCGCAACACGCTTTGAGCTCCTTCCTCACCAAAGTCCGACCACAAAAAAACTGAATCATTACCTCTCGTAATAAGAAAAAGTAAACGAGTAAGGGACCATCAACATTATTAGGGCCTTACTCTGCACCTGGATTTCATAGATTTCAATCTCGAGCAAATTCTTATCTACAAGACGACAGCTAGTGCAGAGAGAAATATCTCAAGCGCAAGCTGAAACTTAGCATCGACGTATGCACTGCATGCAGTATGTCATAGCTGCTCTTGATGACAGATTCTCATTGAAAAGAACTGCTTTAAAGGCAAAATGCGTAACGAGTTTTAATCAAAATTGATGTATCCAATCCGCGGTCCACTTGTAAATATTCATCAAGTTGGCTCGGTATCTGTCGATTTGTAGACAGCTCTACCGCTCACGTCCTCAAAGGACTTTACAGTCAACAAAGATTTTACTCCTTCAAGATCCCAATTCATTCACTTTGGTGGACGGTTCAAAGAGCTAAAGACCCCTCCGAGGAACTTGACAATTAACTTACCTAACAATAAGTACCGTGAATATCAATTACCTACCTTTTTAATATTACAAACTTCAAAGTTATATAGTTTTTCTTTAACACGAACGGACCAAAAACAAGATAACATTAGAACGATCCAAGGTGTAAGAAACATTAACATGCAAAGAAAAATTTTGCCGAAACTTTCAGAAGTCGTAAAGGCGCAAACCACTCATTGTCGGAAAGACATGGAGGTCGCTTATTCATCATCACAGAAGAAACTTACCGCTCGCAACATTTTCTCTGCGGCCACTGGATCGTAGTTTCTTGCTGAAAAAAAGAAGAAGAAAAAAATAAGAATCAGTGAATCGATGTTCGAATAGCGTTAAGTTTAAATCAGAATCTGATCTGATTGATGTTTGATCAATTTTGGGTGATACCCCTATGAAAAAATTGTGTTTTCGTTAAATGATTCATGAAATCTATGAAAAATGTGACTAGACAAGAAAGGCGACAATTTCCACAAGTTGAAACCAAAACCACTCCTCCTGGCTCTGGGGATGGGCATCTTTAGGAGATGAGAGAGGCGAGATATGTTAAGGAGTCACCTCCGGAACCGATTTCTTTAATGGACTGTAACTTGAACCTAATGAATCGACATTCCAAAAATCGTACGAATAAAAACATTAATTTGTTCTCATTTCAATTTTTATTCTCAAGATTTTTCGTTTTGAAATCGAACATTTCAATTACTTATTTATAATATTCCAAATCCCTCAACCTAATGCTGAATCCTTGATTCTTTACGCCTAATCAACCCAACCGACTTTATGTCATTGATTATTCTAATACATGGGTTTATAATTTTTTTAATAACGCGTGATTGTTTAATGTCATTGTGAGGTTCGCGAGGTCACTTTCAGATTCGAAAATTGGGATTATCAGCTACTGGTGAATTTCTACGGATCGATACCTACATCAGTCAATTTTTAGTCCAAAATTACAAGTAATGGATTTTTTCAACATCAAGGCGGACGGATATTGCCTATTGTGAATCTACTCATCTTGAAGCATAAACTGACCAAATTTAAAAGGAGGGTTATAAAAAATGGTAGGTACAATTTTTTCTAAGGCTTGCTGTTGGTAATAATGTACCAAAACAGTAGATGTAGAGGAGCCTAGCTAAAATAAATTCAGGTTTTACTTGAATGTGACTCTCTAGATTTAGGTAATACCTCATTATACTCATTATAAATCTGATTAAAATGTTAGGAATGATGCAATCAGCGAATTGTGCAAATGGGGTAGGGTTAAACTTAAATAAGATCAGTGTTTGTGGTACAGAAGTTCCTCAGACGCATCGCTCACCTATAAATGACTTAACAGAAGATCCTGGCAGTACGAGAGCGTTGATCCCGCTTGGCAGTTTCATTTGGGAACTCAACCTAGATTCAATTTAATTACCTAGACGCTTCAAGAAGACACAAAGCCCACGCTTGTCGACTGCATGTCACATGTGCATAATTGTGACTTTGAACATTTATTCATCAATGTAACGACGTTCACGAAGACCAATCATTGTTTTATCATTAGTAGAAAACTCAATTTTGCTGCTCAAGGTGAACCACACAGCTTCCGCCTCAGCCAAGGTTACGGAAACCTCTTCTCATTATATTCGAAGGAAAAAAAAAGGCTTAAACGGTGACTGTTTAGTACTATCAAATTAGTCTTTTGAAGTTTCGCTTATCATTCTTTTTGCTTCCGAATCTACCTACATGTAGCTGAAGCTTTGTTTTCACTTTCAGGTGAACATTTTTTTTCCTCAAAATCAAAATTTCGACTTGGGTTTAGCGTTTTAGACCATCTTGAACAACTTTCGTTCCTCGTCTATCTTCGGTGAGTGTGTTTATGTCTGTCGGTGTGTCAGCAGATCCTGTTAAGAAGCTTAATTCCTTCAGTTTTAAATATCAGTTTCAACGAAATAGTATCATTGGTAGCTACTACGCTTGCGCGAACGTGACATTTTCTATATCCTTACAGCAAAATAAAAAATTTTCATCACGACTCAGAGCGTGACAAATTAGTCTGAAGACTAAATGTTTGAAATTTATGAAACAATTACATTTTTCCATGTTTCTCATGCCCATAATAAACAGGTTCTCTAACACCCACTTCCCTGAAAAAACTGCACCAGAATCTCAGTTTTCCAACGCTATGAGAGAAAATTTTTTTCACATTAACTTTTTTTTTTAACGGAATGGAATATGAAGGCAGACAAACATGGGCTTATACAGTGCCAATCAAGGTTTTTTGTTTTAAACAAAATCGACTTGCTAAAAAAATTTTAGTCTAGCATCGAATTTTATGTATATTTTATTGCTGGATCGAATGATGAGTCTCTCGAGACTTCGCACTCAACAAAAAGGGGTAAATCTCAGTTGGGAATTTCAATGGATGAGTTAATATTCGACTTTAGCTCCCTCGAAGAGCAAGTGTTTTCGAACGTATTCATTGGCGGTCAACGTTTTTACTTCTGATTATTTTAAACTTACATACCAAATTGTAAAGTTACTTTGTCTACTTGATTTTTGTAAAACTTATTTATGTTATATCATTATTGTTGCAATAAATGGGTATTTGAATTTGAGTTCATCTATGTACTTATTTATCTAGCTACCTGTCTATGTTCCCAATAGACGACTAAACTGCCAGACCGATTTTGACGAGAACGGTCGTAAAATGGTCTCCGAAACTTCACAAAACGACGCTATTCTTCACAACTGATTTGTTACGTTCCCGAATTTTCGTTATTATACTTTGCTAACAGCCAGTTTATTAGAGGAAGAAAATCGTGGGAATGGAGAAGCCTTGTACAGGGACGTTATATTTCGTGCGAGGCACGTGTTTGCTGCTGCTCTCATATGAATTTCAGCTCGATTGTATCGGTGGAGGCAAAGCTACGAAATGAGCGTGGAGCCCCCCCCCCCCCTTAATTGTGTTGATGACCATGGAAACATATCCTGGGAGATATAGATACTAAGAATCCTTTTAACAACATTAACTTCTACACCTTTTTAATATTCAGTAGCTTCTAAAACATTTAAATGATCTATTTATATACATCACGTTACCGATAAGAGGAACCTCTGCGTCACACCCAACTTGGCAGACTTTTTTCACCTTTAGGTACACCCTACCGACTACCTAGATAATTCGCAGCTTCTAACTTCCGAAGCGAGCAAGACCAATTCAGTGTAAATAGTTCTGCTCTATTGAGAGCGAATCAAATGGTAACCGAATACTAGAGCGGTACGTAACAATCCTAGTAGGTAGGTCGGTTCACAATGTGAGGTAGGTGAAGATAGGTGACGTAGATCAGGTAGGTGAAATAGGCAGCGGTACTCGAGCGAGGTAGAGTGAATAACGTTCTGGTCTAAGATTCAACACGCTTTCCATTTTGCTTCCTTCATTTTATTTCACGCAATGACTATGCCGTTAAGGATAATAGTATTGCACGGAGACTAGCAATAGAATCGTAGGCTTCGAGATAGCCAGGTAGGAAGAGCGTTCGGTTTACGTCAACTGTGACGTTGATAACATTTGGAATGTAGTTTCTCTGTGACTGGAGGGATGTAATGGCTAATGAATGAGTATTTTTTTGGCGTATTGACTTTGGTCATTTTAGTTTATAATCTGCAATGTTAATATAACCATGCCTACCTTCTTAACTGTATATCAGGCGCTTATACCAGTAGTTGAGTAGACTAAGGTAGTATATATTACTTGTTTTCCATGGCAATAATATGTATCCTTAGTTAACTTCCATGGCTAATTGTAGTACACCATTTTAACCCATGGTAATATTTACCCCTTAATGTAGATGGGGTATGATTACAAGCTTTAGGAAGGTCTTGCATCCCGTTGCTCCCGATGAAAACAAACCACGTTGAAATTTGTTTTTGCTTCCTTACGGCCGAAGAACAGATGGGTTCCTAGCTGTGCAAACCATGGCTGAGGTGAATGGTACAAGAGGTAGCAACTGAGCTGACATAAGCAGCCTTTTCGTTCTTTATACTAGAATGGATGACCACCGGGATCCTAACAGGAGGAGTCTTTTCGGTCAGCGTTTGGCCTCACGGGGCTTGGATCGGAACTCTCAAAAATACAATAAAGAGCAGAAATGTCTTTTGATGGCCAGTCCCTACCAATAATATCCGGAGTCAGATCTCGGGCACGCGTTTAAATGCTGGGAATGGACTCAGCAGCATAGTCCTCAAAGTTGCTGGACAATTATTATAATGGTGCTGTTATTAATATTGCAAAACCATCTTTGTAATATTTGCATCATTATCCAAATAAGAATGACGATGTAAGATTGTAAAGCAAATTTGTAGATAGTGGAAAGTCATTCATAGAAAACAAAATCTTATATAAAATAAATGATGTACCAATATGGGAACCTGCGCTGTAAACCGATGGGGAACAGGGTCTCGTCGCAATTGAAAAGAATTTAACAACAGCAAACTGAAATTCTCCAAAAAATATCATGGACAATCCAGAATTCTTGAGATATGACCATTTATGATAATTTCAGTTTGAATACTCCCATCGAAATCCTATTTGATGCGTCTCCTTCACCAAGATCACATCAACGCATGCGTCCGCGAATGAAGACCGAACGTACGGAGACAAGTAGGTACGACCGCGACATGTCAAGGACATCATCCACACCAAAACTGAACAGAGAAGTCTAAAATCCTGATTACAAGCAAAATTTATACATCTATCTATATTGCAGAACTTTCAACTATGTAATTACAATATTTCTTCCATGAAAGAAAAATTACAGTGTGATCGATGACCGTATTTACCCCTTGAAACAGTCAATGATGTATGCAACTATAAATGCACTCAAACGGGATGTCCGTGTCAATTAACTTCCAAAACTGAATTTGCTACTACATAATCCAATGTAGATATTTTCAGGTATCTTGCGGACTAGCTTCTGGAAGAACTCTATTCATTTCATTGGCGTAGGATCAATGGTAACGAGTGAGCATGTGCATACTACAGTTCTATAACACGGGTGAAACGACAAAATTAATGAATAGATTTTAATCAACTTTCCTATTATTGTATGGGTTAACTTCTAGACGATTCCCTTTTACATCCATAACCTTCGAATAAATATGGTACGAATAATTTATGAATGAACAGACGTAACGGAAATTAAACCTGTTTGTTCTCCCAGAACCATTTTCTCTGGATAGGGCAATTTTGCTAGACCTTGAATTAATCGTAAATTTAACCCATAACCACTATTATCTTACATAGCCTTACAGGAATGTAAAGAACGATAAACACAACGTGGTTTAATAATGAAACTTAATTTACTTCCATCGAAGGACGTGGATAAGTGCAAGCACGAGAAGAATTGATTCGTATCAAGCCTTGAAATTCAGCGCAGCGGACATTTGAGATTCACATCACGTGCGAAGTCTCAAGTTAGAGATCAGGCTCTGCCGACTGTAAAGTGCTGAATTAGCTTATTGAATTATTCTATCAAAGCCCCGTGCATTCGTTTAAAAGACGTCTGTCAAGCTGGGACGGTAGAATAGCTTCCCAGATTGTCGTGAAATAATACATCCCACTTTCAGTACCTCAAAACTCGAGGCTTCTGTCTTTTAGTGCAAGGAACAGAATCTTGAGTTCCTGGGTTCACTATTTGTTACGTGCATTTGAAGATTATGGACAATTTTTGGTTAATTAGCTTCTTCATAAAATTCGTAAGTCTTGCTCCAAGATGTACAGAATCCAAGTAAACTGAAGTACAGAAACGATTTAAACGGAAATAAATGTCGTTAACGAAACGAACGTGAAATGAAAATCTTCAATTTATGACAGATGGAATAAAAATCCTCACGGAAGAGTTCCGAAAGGAATCCCAACATTCCTGTGAAAGGCAAATTTCGGAAATCTCCGTTATATTTCCAATCCCTTCAAGCTTAAAAGAGGGTTTAATTGTTTGGTAACAGCCAAATTGAGAAGTAAAGTTCATGAATTCATTCTGAATTAGGCAAATTTGAATATAAATAAGGTATAAAGATAATTCATACGTTTTATATCCGGCTTCATTTTATACATATGTGTGCATATGTATAAACAATAACAGAGCTGACTTAATTCGTGCCTAGCCTAGTGAGAACAAACACGTTGGTGATTCCGTAGGGCTAAAGGAACTATTTATAATTTTTATAATCGATACACGAAACACGTACGTTGCGTTTGGGGGATGTCAAGATTCCACGTTATATGTTTTGGTATCAGTTAATGCCACAGTATACTCTTCTTCTTACATTCTTCTACTACCTTAATGAAATTGGTGAATATTCGAAGCTACGTAATAGTCTAGTCTAGGAAAGCTTAAATGAGAACCTCATGACAGTCGGACTCAGACAAAGTAGGCAACTTTTCAAAAATTATTTTGGTTCCAAGCAAAATTATTGAAAATAGTAAACCAAAACTTTCCGAAATGTTTGTTTTACATATTGCACCATTCTGTACAACTTCCGTCCAACGTCTGTTTGTATTTTATTTGAATAAGTATTCTCCCCTGAACTGGCAATTCTGTGTAATTATACCTAGTCAATGATGTGTCATATGCTATGGATTAGTTATGTGCACATAAATAGTGTCAAATACAGGAATAATAAACCTTTCTTTAATAGAAGACCCCGTTTCTAAGTGTCACCAAACCAACAATGATCATGAGAACTTATAACTGGGTCTTGTACCGTGTGTGTGATGCATACGTTAAAATGATTTACTAGGTGCTTACATCTTTATATCGGATATAGAAAATTCAAACGAATAGTTCACAAGTACCAACTTATTGCAAAGCTGCCGTGAATTAGATTTTCACCAATTAAATCATGAATTTTGTTCCATCTCGAGTTATTGAAAGATTCCGTTTGCAATGTCTCGCAGTAACTGTGGTAGTGGTATTGAGATCCGTTTAGTCAAAGAACTGTACAATGAATTCTTGAAACGAAGCCGATTTAAGCACTGGGCCTGATTTTGGGAAGGGTCTTGTTCTCAGAATCCTCAAGGCAGCTGTTTCCTCGGAACGCGCAACGAACACGAGCATTTGCGGTAAGACCGCAACCGATAGAGCGACCCCGCAAGAACAACGCTGCTCACATAGGTTGCTGGGCGAGGATGTGTATTTACATGGCATTCGCACTATATTCGTAAACAATGGGGGGCTCAATGTAAACGGAACTTTTGAGGGGAGCGTTGCATTTGGGTTAAAGTTGTTGAGGGCTTGAAACGTTTTAAAGTTATCTCCGAAGCTGAGAGAAACAGGAAGAGGTGAGAGCGATAAGGCTTGTTGCTGTCGGGTTCATCAGTTCATTTGCTCCCTCATGTCAAAGTGGACCTCAATGTTGGAGCGAAGCTCACCAGCTGCCGTGTAGAACGTCCGATCGTGGCGGGAAAACATTCAAATTTTTGGAATATCGCGAAATAATTGACAGGTCAATGACGTCCAGTCTGTGTGCACTGATTCTAGTCTATAATGGGAGTTGGCTTCGAACAAGAGGGATCAAACGTATGAATATTAAAAGAAGAAATCGAGTTCAATGAAATACAAAATAATTCAACAGAAGAGAGAAAAAATGTATCTGTGTTTTCGGATGGGGAAATGCTTGAAAGGCATTGTTAAGATCCTTGCAAGTTGCTCATGATATTATACTTAAAATATTCCATCAGAAGAGCTTAACTTGGGTCCGCTTATATCTTACGACCACTGTTTGTGCACGTTCTTGAACGTTCACATACATTCTCTAACAACAGGCTTCCATTTACACTGCCTATGCACACCCGGAGGAGAAGTTGTTCTCGAGCATTCAAAAGAGTTTGCAACGAATATTCTCTGAATATGAAACCCAGATTGTGAAGGTTGCGCGCCAACTCTTGTGCAACTGTAGGAAAGGAGGAAAAGAAGAATGTGGGAGTCTTACTTACATTTAGTATTGAACGTGCAAAAAATAATGCATATTTGGAATGTTTACGGTTCCTTTAAGCTTGTGAAATTAATCCAGATTCGTTCGAAAGTTTTGTCTAGTTTAGGAGGAGGATTTTGTGCAGCTTGAATTGACTAGTAAGGAGTTTCCTTAAGACAGATGTTTGTGTGTCATCACTAACGTCTTAGATTATATGAATGAGATTAGCTCCACATACCGCCACAAGTTCAAATGAACTTTTTTGGTAGGTGGATAGAAGAGAATTTGCTTCTTTACTGCATTTCCCATTGGCTTGTATTACATTTTAAATTGTTTCCCTTTCTGTCAATGATATTGACTGCAGAGTCCAGAAACATGTAGTAGTTACCACTCCCAACGGCTGAGGAGATTAGTATGTAACACTCGGATAATACTTTAGAACCTATAATGCTTCAGGTAAGGTAGGTATTCCATCTGGGGCAGGAGTTTCAGGAAATGGTAAGTGGGGATTTGTGATTCATAACAAATCAAACAGATGGAAATATATTAGTAGAGCGTTTCCACATTCGGGACTGAAGGCCTAATAGCTAATAAGCACTTACAGCATTTTTTTATCTCTATTTCCCAACGTTTTCTGGCAGTTATGTTAATGAAGAAACATGTTTCATGCTGAAATAATCATCGCGACCCTGAAGGTTGAATACATGTTAGTAAAGCAGTTTTCGATTTTAATGTGTAACCGCAGGAGTGGAGTTACTCAATGGTAAGGTCATCTCACATTTACTCACGGAAAAGGAATAAAGTATCAAACGGTAATAACCTTCAATGCCGGAACGTGGTTAACGAATTTCCGCACACGACTGAAACCAGACAATTTTCGGAACAATGTAACAAGGAAAGTAACTGTATACATGAAGGTCTAAAACCGCTCATCTTCTGTACCCGTGGAATTTCCTTGCCACTTTAGACCGCTGTGGGGGCTGGATGTACTTTGCTAGAACGATTGCGGCTGCATTCTATTTTTTAATGACCTAGCCACAAACACACGGCCAGAACAGCCTCCGTTAGTTGGGAGTCGTTAACCTCATTTCCTCTGACGGATCTGGTGTACTCGGCAACGAAACCACCGTCACAGAGGTTACAGACCAGGCCTGTCCATGATTTCAACAGTGTTATGTTTCACCGATTTTACCAATATTGATTTCACTACCGATTGTTCATGACAGGCGAGATTGTGCCACTTTTTCATCAACAAGATGGGCTCCAAAATATTGAACTTTCAAAACAGTACGAAACTTTAATGGTAAGTTGGAACAATAAGCATCATACAGTTTAAAGTTTCCTGATGGTCAGTCATGATAAAGGTACAAATATCTACGATAATCAGAGAAATAACTGTCTGTGGGTTTGTCTGCCTGTATCATGAACTGGAGGAGAGACTTGACGTCTCCAAGTACAGAAACGTTCCTGTCATGCACTATGACCATAAGAGCTTTTAATTTTGTTAGTCAAGTAACCACATTCTTCGCTCCTTTGGATTTTCACTTTCATTTTCTATTTACGATCTCATCCTGTAAATAGGTAGTGTGTAGAACCACATAATTATTAATTTTAATAGCCAAATGTTGAGAGTAAGACATAAATTAATATCTTATTGATACATTCAACTAACCTGCAAGCCAACGGAGAAGGAAACGGTCATCGTGGTAAGGTAAAGTCAGACAATCAGCAACTGCCCTCCTCATCTGCAACAAGAAAAAATATTTCATTTAATACATTACTAGAAACCTGCTACTAAGAAGCTTGTTTAGCTCAGGTAAATGGCTGCTTTGCTTAGCTGAACAAAAAGCTGCTAAAATACCTTGTTTCCCCTCTTCCCATTTCTTGAAACTGCCTGCCAATGTTTGTTGCTTCAAAACATGGAGGATAAATTTCTACAGCTCCCTTAACTAAAAAGGGCACATTAAACCTAAACAATAAGAAGTAAAAGTTCAAATTCAATGGTGATTGATATCCTTTGGGTCCTATTGTAGGGGAATAATGAAAATTCTTACCATATTCCAGAAATAACCTATTCAATGGGCCAATGGTCAGTCACTGGACAATAACCCAACAATTGATGGGATTTCACTAGTGGCCACTAGATTTCCTTACCATTGTATTCACCGCTTCAATTGTTACTGTTGGGCCTAAACACTGAGGATAAATTTGCAGCTTCCAAGGTTCACGTGCATCCTTTGGGTATTGTAGGGATATCGCCTCAACCTTCGGAAGGAGCGACCAGTCCATTCCTCTACCTTCTTATGTTTACCTGGAGTTACCTAAACTATTAAAATTTGAATTTTTGTAATCGTATTAATACAGGCTTTTTTTACAATTTTCTGCTCCACTGTTCGGAGCGGCGCAACGTCCAAACCTTGTGTTCGAAACCACTGGACGTTCTCAAAAACAGGATCAATTTCGTAATGACTTTGTGTGAAGGTACATTCGGACGTAACAAAATAAAATAAACAGACAATTATTATTTATTCAGTCAACGAATGACACCAGAAATAAAGGAGGATTTGAATTTGCGATCGATGCAGTTTTTCCCTGCAGTAACCTTAAGTAAGTTTAAAGGTAACTGAAGTAACCTTAAAGTTGAGAAATTTATTCATCCTGTTCCCACTGGTAATTTCAGTCAATACTATCATTCTGAGTTCGTTTGATGTGTCCGTTGAATTTCCAATCATCCACAAGATCTAGTCAACTTAACAAATCCTTGAGGAACTGAAAGGAGGACGTCTTACGAAGTTATTTATTGATTATCTTTAAGCCCTTCTCGGAGATCGAGCGCTTCTGCCACGTTACGACAGTTACGAAATGTTTTCTTCTTCTCCCGAAGGCATTTCTCGTTCATTTCCTGTTCGTATGTTAACTTCCCTCTCTGCCATTCAAAGTGTCAACTTATTGTCAGCAAAGTATTATCCTCGCGTAAATGACGATCGTTTTTCTCACTAAGAATACGCTTCATCTAAACATGAATATTTTTTGCTTTTATACCTATTTTTATCTACAACCTGCAGGGCTGTTCTTTTACATGTGAGTGTTTATGGTAGTAGATAGCCAGAAGAAAACTGAACAGTTATCTTGTTTACCACGACGTTAGTTATGAAATTCATTCGAAACGAAGAGCCTGCCGAGAATTGTCCAAGAAGTCGTGCAGTATGGAAGGTACTTATCGAATCATAGGAAGTGGATGTAACAATGGTGTAAAGAAAGCTGAATGACGCCCTACAAGATGACTTCTTGCCCTTGTTGTTCTCAGTACAAGCTTTGCATAAAATCACCTACGACCGTCATTGGTGATGAGAAACGTATTAATAGTTGGGTAAGTACCTTTTTTAAAGGAAAAGAGTGATCATTTCCGAGGTTTAGTTACGTAAGATAGGTTTCTTAGAGAAAATTGTAACCGAACAAATATAATCAAATGAAAATAGTGAAGATATAAAAATTCGTCACTATTACCCCCACCATTCACCCTCTTCCAGAATAAAATTGGGAATTTCGGAAACATGTTTCAAAAGTAGACCAAAGTTAGAGCATTCAAAATTCCCATGGTTTGTTGCACAGCTAGACCAAAACTGGGTAAAACAAAACCTTTTTTTAATTAATAAAATGGGTTGATAATAGCGATTTAATACTAATACCCTCATATTCACTACCCTTCATAACGAAAGTCACCGGCTCTGAAATATGTCCAAGTACTAAATAAAAATCGTAATTGAAAAAAAGAAATGAGTCGGTAGAGAATAGTTGCTTGAGCAGGATTTACTAATAACCCCTCCATCTACCCTCTTGTCAGTAGAAGAAACATTTCCAAGGTTCGTAGCACAACTGGACTGAAATTGGGAACAAACAAAAATAAGAACGACAAATGTCTGTTGGGAATTATAGCATGAGTAGGATCCCCAATCTTCATTCTCATTACGCCCTCCAATTCGATCTTCCGTCATACAATTCGAAATTTCCTAGGTTCGTTTTATAGCTCGATGCAAAATTGGTGTAGAACACAAGAAGAATCAAGAAAATTGCAGGCTGGACAGTGTTGACAAAAGTAGTCAAATAGGATTTGTATTAGTTATTTGCTTCCTCCTGTTTGGGTTGACCGGGTAATAGGCATCCGACAAACCAGATGAACGGGACCTTGGCCAGATCTCAAGCTTTGCGTGTCAAGGGCAGTTGGAGTAGTCCGCACCCCCAATCTTTGGGGGGTTTATTACCAGTCGAGGGGAGGAAGTCGGCACCGGCTACTCTTCCGAGATCTGGGTCTCAGCCTCCGGACACGCCAACTGGTTTCGCGGCCGTTTCACGTCATCCCCAGACGACTCGATGTTATGACACCCGCTCATTAGGTTGAATAGTGTTTTGTGTGAGATCTCAGTCTATTCGATCTGGTTTCTACGTCCAGATCTCCTCTATACAGGGTGTCTCGAACTTTGTTGACGAATAAAAGGAGATATTTTGAAAGAGAATCTGCAACAACACTTTTCTGCCTCCACCCATCATTGGAATTTGGTTTTAGGATAAATTTTAGTAATCAGATTGAGGCCCCTGGTGACTAATTCTGTTCCTAATCAATATACCATGCTGAAATATATTTGTAGCATAAGTATAGCGTATAAAGGTGTTTTGTTTCATCGCGTTAAATTTCAATCGTGCTACTTGTGGATTTCAATGTCAATATACAGTGGATTCACAATAGTAGGTATTCTGTCTCCTAATTGAGTCCCAATACAGAGGATAGCTTGCAGGAAGCGGTGAAGAAAACAAGATATTCAATTTCTTTAGTGGTACTTTCCAAATTATGACGGAAAAATAGCACTTTGCAGAAGAGCAGCTGTGGTAATTGCCTGCGCCGTGGACGCCTTTGAATTCCTGTACAAAACTAGGAGACCTGGTACTAAAGACTACGCCTAATAAACATGAATGGGTGATTTAGGTTGACGGGTTATCCAATACAGCAGTAATAAACCTTTATGTGACGATTTGCAGCATTTTTAAATGTTTTGTTACTTCCACCCGGCTAAAAGCTGTATAATTCCATAAGGAATAAAACAAAATAAGGAAGATCTGGAGTGAGCTATGAGCAAGCTAATAGGGTACGGCGTAAGTATGGTGTAACTGATCGTAAAGTCTCCTCTATGCCGGAGGTCTGACATCGTCATCACCTTATTCCCATAATGTTAGCCAAGCGGCTTTCTAAATCTTCTCGTGGAAGGCATCTCAAACCCAGTAGGTAGTGAAAGCTCCCGTGATGCCGGTGAAAAGCCCTTCCCAATTAATCAGTTAGGTACCACGGGACAGAGTGACAACCAGTTGTTTTAGATGGATAGCCAACACGAAGGTCCTTACGCAACCTTGCTCTAATGTTAAGACAAATGCAAAGTCATATGTACCTGTGTCTACAAGTATGTATACAGATGTACCACGTGGAGCACTCCACGTGAATGGTTGAACCAAACAAATAAAAATCGACCATTTTCGAGTTTGTTGACCCCGTTGGATGAGGAAAAATATTCCACAAATGTTCAGACCGATTCGTCGCATTATCACTGAAACACAGCCAGTCAAATTTTGCCAAACAGGGAGGCTTAGGTTCACTTTGAAAGCTGCTACAGACTGCTGTACAACATACAAAAAAAGGAAATCTTGGTGTACCAACTCTCTTCAAGCATAAAATACCAGTAAAATGGAGAAAATTCACGTGTTTATCCATTTTAGCGGTGTACATACATGATAATTTACCTTGCTTCAATGGCAGCAAATGAAGTTAGTCACAGAAGCTTGATAAGACAACAAATTATGCAGGCAACATACAAAGCTTTATCACCTAGTTGTAATGTGACATATAGAACATGTTGATGAACAATCAAAATCAGAATCAGTAGTTTTTACCCAAACTTCCTTAATGAAAATTGTTATACCTACATCATTGTTGTTTTGCCACATCTTGGCTTCTAACAAATTTTCAACGATAACACTTTACACACACATTTAAATTTCTATGAAAAGTGGGATAAAATCAATTACCAAACATTGTCAGGAAAAACTTTAATGTTTGGGAATTGGTTTTGAAATCAATACTGAAATGGTCCGAAATTCTATGCGATTCATGATAATTTGTGGTAGCAGTCTTAATATCCGTCAAATTGACGTTTTTCCTTCTAAGAAATCCGTTTTTGGGTAACTCTGATCCGACGGACTAGTTTCGCTAGACGTCTGATTTCGGTCTAGAGCTCTCAATGGAGAGAAATAACCCAAAAAAGTGGCGAAGGGGGCCGGGAGAACTTTCGCCAGATAGTGTTCACGCTGTGCCGGCCACGACCCGGCGCCTCGAGGTTATTGTGAAGTGAGCGCACTTGAGCAGAACTCAAGACCAAGCTCGTTCGGTAGTCGGGATTAAGGAAGTTGCCATCGAAATATAACACCACTACTCAAAATGTTCACGTATGGATTTTTGACGTGATCAGTTTACGTTTAAAGATTTAAAAAATCTAAAACCATATTACTTCTGATTCGCAAAAGGTCCAAAAATCCCTGAAGTAAGCAAGAAAACAATAATTTTTGAAAAGGGTTTGAGTGAAACAATCTTTACTGCTCACGCGGGAAAAAACGCTGCAAATTCTTTCATTGGGGTTTATTATTCAATTGGCTTCATGATTTGAATTCCTACCAAGCTTTGGAGTGTGCGTGTTTCACAGGATAGACCGATTATTGAATTTCAGGAGATATGCACGGAGCACGTAAATCAGTTCTCAACCAAAATACCTATTTGGATTGATCAGTTGATCATATTTGTGTGCCTCCTGAAATTCAATAATCGCTCTATCCTGTGAAACACGCACACTCCAAAGCTTAGTAGAAATTCAAATAATGAACGCAAGCCAATTGAATAATAAACCCCCCACAATAAAAACATCTATAATTTATCAAGTCCTTTAGCACTCGTATTGCGATAAAACTTCCCCAAATCCAAATTTAAACGATGTAGCCAAAGGCAGACTGATGTAGAGGAGGCACACAAATATGATCAACTAATCAATCCAAATAGGTGTTTTGGATGAGAACCGATTTACATGGTCTATGCATATCTCCTGAAATTCAATAATCGCTCTATCACCTGTAAAACATGCGTACACTCCAAAGCTTAGTAGAAATTAAAATCATGAATGCAACTAAAATGAATAAAATTTAATAATAAACCCCACTGAAAGAATTTGCAGTGTGCGTGTTTCACAGGATAGAGCGATTATTGAATTTCAGGAGGCACACAAATATGATCAACTGATCAATCCAAATAGGTATTTTGGTTGAGAACTGATTTACGTGCTCCGTGCATATCTCCTGAAATTCAATAATCGCTCTATCACCTGTGAAACATGCACACTCCGAAGCTTAGTACAGATTCATGAACGCAAGCCACTTGAATAATAAACCCCAGTGAAAGAATACTTATTTACTAGTAATATTGAATAATATTTACCTATATATCATCAGCGTTTCATGCATATCAGAATGCTTCAACCCGTGTATCGGCTATAAACTACAAGACTTGTACTTAGTATCGACATCGGCTATCACTCCAGTATCTACATTCACTACAACTCGACGCTATCGGCCGGACATCACTAGGTCACAAACAAACAATAATAAAATTTATTATTGTTTATTTGTAACCTAGTGATGTCCGGCCGATAAATTTTCATTTAATGAAAAAACGCAAATGTTGGCACCATAAATCGGGAATGGTTTGACCTACGGACGTCGGGAGGGTCTCATTCGATTCCTCATGGTATGTTCTTCAAAAAGAGTACAAATTTAGGCCGCTTCGCTTTTGAGGTTTTTAGGGATTTTACAAAACTTTGACAGCTCTTAAAGGGCACTTTCAATTGAGTGAGAGAGCTGGCTCAAGAATTTTGGCGTCGTCGGACCAAGATGGATTTTTCCTGAAAATTTCAGATCTTTTGCTCCAGCCGTTTGGGAGAAATTGTGCGTACGGCGTACGGCGGACGGACGGAAAATTTTTTATTGCAGATTAGGATTCTACACCCTTTGAAACGTAAACCATGAAATTTTCAGGGGGGGGTTAGCATTTTTTTTTCCAGAGCGATTACAATGGTTTATTATCGAATAATAAACCAAAATCGTGGTGTAGACATGTCTCATTGATGCATAATTCATACTTCACGTATTGATGTTCTATTTGCGATTCATGATCATATGTATGTAAACAATAATAATAACGTCACGAGCATAGACCACGTAAATCAATTCTCAACCAAAACACCTATTTGGATTGATCAGTTGATGATATTTGTGTGCCTCCTCTACATCAGTCTACCGTTGGCTACATCGTTTATACACATTTTGATTACACAGGTTAGCTTTCCGTACAGCTGTAGCCAGATGGGAGAGATATCCATCTGTAGTAAATAGAGCGAACCAAAAAGTGGCAAATGATGTTCATACGATGAAAGATAGAGTATCATAGCGGAAATCATTGTGAAATTGCGGTTGTAAGTGGAAATCATTGTGAAATGAAGTGAAACCGTTGTGTATTTATAGCAGACATTCTCGTACATACGTACCCCAGCCAAAAGAAATATCTATGTCAAAACGAGGAAAAAAATCCTTCCGTCCACCGTCTACCGACGGGAGCTTTCTCCTAATCTACTGGGGAAAAAGCGTTTAAAACTTGTGTCAAACATCAGAAATGGGGTCTAATTGGGATCCAGAATATTGAAATCCTTGGAAATAACAAAAACATCCTTTCAACGAATCGAATGAGCCCACTCGAACCGGTCTATGTTTATAAATCCGTTCACCCTCTCTAGCGCTAAAAGTTATATCTTAGAACTGTGTGATCGAAAAAAAGAACAACCATGAATGTGAAACATAGTGAACGCGCTTGAACATAGTGAAAATCGGCTTGTGAATTGTGACTGTCGAACCAACTGCTAGACCTACTTACAATGGGATCGTATTGTATACATATTTGCGGGAAAGAGCAGCGTGGATAGGTATTTTATTTTATCTGGTAACATTTCAGTTGTTCTTTTCCTGAATTCCTCGGTCGTGTCGATATTCAGTGTTGAGCACCATTGTAGGTATGGTATGCTTTTGTTTTGTACAAAGGGACTAGTAGAGGTTGATGTTCACGGAGTTTTATTCATCATCCAGTCATCTTATCGTCATTGTAACTTGTAGAAGTCAATTACAATGTAAGAAGTCATAATAATTAGCTGAAAGACCTTTGTGGCTAATTTCTTTCCTGATCGATCAACCGTGTTGAAATATAAATGAAGCTGTATTTTCGGCTCCTCGAATCCAGTTTCAAGGGCACCTGCATGTAATAACTTGCTGTCTTCTCTTAGGCTTGGGTTATCCTTCAATCCTCTGAATAATATCCAGTAGGACTCTGTTTACGAAGCCTTGTCTAAATAATCTAGCTCCAGAGGGACGTTCTAAAAAAGTCGGTCAACATTCGAAAGTACATAGATATTTATACATGTTAGAAAACATGATTTAGCAATCTTTGAATATAAGATAAGTTTCAAAGTTATTCATAAAGTTTCATGTATAAATTTAATATTTCTTTTTAGTGAGGCGAAAATGACTTTCCGTCTAAAGATCATCCATGTGAGTTCTGGTAGGAGTGGTACGTTTTGCCTAAAAACCAGATGTTCTTATAAGGCAGAAAATGAGCTACCCGAGACCTATTGGAGTTATTCGTACGATAATGTTTGACTAATTGAGAGCTCACAAAGGATCCTTTTAGTGAATTAAGGTAGAATTATGCATAGAAATTGAGATAATGGAGTCATTGGATGCGAAATCAAATAATGTAATCACCACCTTTAGAAGTTAGGTGGTACCACCATATCAACTTGCCTGATGAAGTCAGGATTAGGTAATGTCACGTGGAGACATCTACCCTTTATTCAAATTCAACCTCATCACTCATCGATATCGCTTGTCAATAGGGATCATCGATCAATCTTAGGTAGGTAGCTATTGGAAAGTTAGTTATGCGCGGATCCGAAATCAAAGGAGAGCTTGTTGGTAGGTAGGTTGAGTTCCACCAGCTTCGTATTTAACCTCAAATCAATATAACCGTCAATTCTGTATCTTCTTGAAATTCACTTTCTGACCTTCCTTTTATTCCTATAAAATTGTGTGAGGTGATGGAATTGTATAGTTGCCCCTTCCTTTCAGGTGGATGCGGTGATAATGCTCCACCAAGCTCAGAGCATCTCCCTCAACCATGGTATATTGCCTTCCAACATGGCAAATAAACGTAGAATCGTCACGTTCTTGACGGATTGACGGCAGTCAACTACAATACTGTTGCTTGAATTTCAGAGGACTGAACAAGTAAAATGAAACATATTATTATATTGTACACAAGACAACAAATGCAAGAGACAGGAAAATGAAGGAGAGAGAAAAAATTTCACCTTTGATGTCCCACACCTCTCGATCAATGGCAATGAAGCTCCCTTTCACCTGGGACATAACCACTGTAACTGATGATGACCCAACTGCCTATAAATCTTTGATTTTGTGGAAATATAGTACGTTTTCCTCCAAAATCTGTGATTTTTCTTGACATCGGTTTCCACAACTTCGTTGGAAATGATTTAGCTCGTATCAGTGCTGAAAGTTAGTACTGATGTAATGGGAGTTTTGGGTTAACTTTTGGTACTAGGTAGGGATTTTTAATTTGTTTCGATCTTATGCTAGATGTTCTGCTTTTTTCGGTTATATGTAGCGTCATATACGAAGGTGTTAGGTCCTTTTTCAAGTCTTACATACTGAGGTGCTCAGTCATATTCTGACGTTTTTCAGTCATACCTATCAGAACTCTATCGAAAAGTACTAGCTAGTACTACATATGCAGGGATTTGAAGTCCCCAAACGAGTCTGTTGGGTCCTCTATCATTAAACTGGGCAATTTTTTCCCCCAAAAATCTCCAACCAGGGGAAAATTCATCGGTACAAAAGTGAAACACACCTCCAGCAGTGTTTGTATAATGAAGGTAAGTCCACGTATGTCTTCCTAGAGCGACGGCTAAACCTTGAAACTCTTTATTGACCCCGAGGCGATACAATCAGTTAACTTTTCTCCCTCAGGTGAAAACATCCTTGTTGACACAAAACGTGAGGACAGGGGCGAACCCTCCGCCGTTACCGGCTGTTTGTGTCTTTGAAGGTTGCGATTGCCACATCGGGAACTCCAGGGTGAAGTGTGAAGGGCTTCTATGAAAAGCCTCACATTGATTCGTCCAAAAAGATCTTCTTGAGCATCTATTGCGAAATACTTAACACAAATCCGACATCTATCAAATCGTTCTTTTGTATAAACCTGTTGGGCTCCTTAAATGCCAATTTGTTAACACAACCACCCATCCCCACACAGGGTCTCAGAAAATGATACGGCCAAACTTCAGGGGTCGATTCTGCAACTAATTTGAACAAAAAGTCCTTTTAAAAATGTTTTTTGAGGATTCGTTTTTGAGTTTTTTGACTACTTACAGTAACCTCTCATGTAGTTAACATTCAGCTAGTTCAAACTTCAAACATGGTAATTCGCACTGGAACGCATTTCTTCACGCTGAATCAAATGGTGATGATCGTCATCGTGTGGGTCATCGTATTTTGATTGCAGCAGTAAAAATATGAAAAAAACGTCTGCCAAGTGGGTGTGGCAAAGCTTCCTCGTATCCATACATGACTGTATAGATTCAATGTATGTATTCAATATGGTTCGATCCAAGCTCGAGGTTACAACTTTATTTTCTCATTATTCACGAACCATCTTTACATCAGTCCGAACAATCCCTGAAAATTTCATCGAAATGTCATGAACTCCTGGAGTTATGCGTGAATTTCACGTTCTGCATTATTGATCCGAGGATCATCTTATCTGAAAATTTCATCGAAATCGGTCCAAACAATGCTTGTCCAAGGATTTCACGTTTGCGCAAAACTATTGACCCGGGGGTCGAAACTCATAGGCGACCATCTACACATCAAACCGAACAATCCCTGGAGAAATTGGTCAAAAATGTTTGCGCGTAACAAGGATTTCACGTTTGTGCATGCGCAGAGACTACTATTGATCCGGGGGTCATGAAACTCATAGGGGCCCATCTACACATCAAACCGAACAATCCCTGAAAATTTCATCGAAATCGGACTATAACTTCGTGTAGTTTTGCCCGTAACAAGGATTTACTGACAGACAGACACACATACAGACACGGAACCAAAATTGTTCAGAAAGGTCTAAAACGCAAAATGCGAGTGGAATTTTTGATTTTGGAGACAAAAAAATCTTCACATTCCGAAAGTGAAAACAATGCTTCCGCTACCTTGGTAGACTCGGAAGCAATACAAACGTTTAAAATTATTTTTGCAGTCTCGCCTTGCAGCTCCAAACGTAAACAACATACCTGCATACAATAAGAATTATCTAACAGTATCTTTCCAGAACCACGAATTGATGGGACCTGTTTAGCTCGGGGGGCACGTTATCATATTGGATTTTAGAACCTGTTCTATCTTGAATTGTATATACGCCCCAGAAAAATCAACAATATCAACAATCTTAGACTTGCAGTACTATCATACCAACAGTACGTCTTTTCACCGCCAGAATGGATAAAGGTCTCACCATTCGATTCAGCTTAGAAAGATGCATTCCAATTTTGAAATGGTGCTTAGTATTAACTTTGTGAGGGTACTGCGTCCATTTGATCTTGGGCTGTACATAACGTGCAGAACCAATCTGATCAGCTGAGTGATTCCCGTCAGTTACGAAGGTTGGACTCGGTGACTCAGCTAGCAGACTTGTTTAGCCCCCTTATTAACGTTGTTTAGAAAGTAATTAGACGACATTTCGTTAAAATATAAATATCTTCAATGTCTTTACAGCGTTCATTACGCATTGAAAGATGTCAAGGCGGTTGAATCAGCTAACTTTTCTCATCGGGTGGAAAGCTTCTTGTCACGAAACGTGGGGACAAGCGGGCCAACTGCTGAGGCGCGTTTGGAGGTTGCGATTGGCTCATCAGGAGCCCCAGGGTAAACTAGGTGGTGTCCCGCTGAAGGATTCATTATCACGCTCGTGGCAAACTTAACGCACCTATTCCGTAGTCGGTCACTCGACCTTGGGCTATTAAACTGCCGTAAAACTATTCAAGTCTTTACGACCACAAAGTTGAACTGATCATCGACCGTCGAGAATTTCAAGAATCTCGATTTCCGATTAACACCAGACGGCAAACAATTCTTCTTCTGAGCCAACCGGGCCATCTTATACACCGTGACTCCTCTTGGGAGGCCATAAAAAAGAAGGACTATAACCGCATTTTACGTTTTAAACTGTTTGACTGTGTGTTTTGATCCATACGGTCATACGAACAATCCAGTTCCTATAACGTGTTCAGCAGCTGTGAGGGTAGGGCCCTAGATTACTCCTATTGCGAAAACGGAACCTTTTGGTGGGTATTCAAATTGAAGTTCAAGCTCAAGTGTGATTGTCAGATTCTTATAAGCTTGGGTTCTTCAGTTTTAAATAGATTTCCATGTAACTTAAAAAGAGTAAATTATTCACGTTTTAAGATGAGTATTTCTGGGTGATGATGTTATGGATACTCGGAAGCTGTGGCACACTCAATTTGGGAGACTTTATCAATTTTTCGCATTCACCACATTTGATATAATAAACCGAAAACTCCCTCAACAGTCTTGGCTTTGAATACGTAAAAGTGAAAAGGGAAGAGCATTGGTAAATTAGTGAGGTTTCAGGGTTGTCTAAAGTAGGTGGATTCAAAGGTCAACTGGATTGTCCAGTCTCAGCTCTTTCCTCCAAAATCCAAACATTTCGAAATCCCCGGAGTGTGTCATATTTTGGAAGACTTGAGGATATCCGAATACCCTCGGATTTAAGCTTGACCGAAAACCTGTTGAGTCGGACGACCGGAGGCTAGACGTTCGCGAGGTAGAATTTTAAGGGGTTAATCGCGTATTTCAAGTGTGTTACTTGGGTTGAGCTAATTGATTCAAAAATACTGTGAGAATGAAATGGCAGTCCCAAGGTTTTGTAATGCAGCTTCCAGACACGGAAGAAAGGGTTTTCTTTTATATTGCTACTGAACTGCGGCTTACAAATTCAGAATGCCACTTATCATAAGTGATTGGTATGATTCAATTTCCTATTCTCTATGCTAAGTGCTCATATTTATAAACCTAAAGGGTTTTGAGATGAGATAGATTTGAAATGGAATTTTAAGTGAAACGTAATTATTTCATGTAAACATTAACGTAATCCAAGCAAACACAAGGTGTGTGTACCTTTTACTTATTCACAACAAAATGTGGGGAACAATGTTTTCCTGTAAAATCAAACTGTCCACAACTTACGTTTAGATAAAGAATCAATCAAAATCAGAGCCTCAGTAGATCTCCTGTACGATAGAAGTGCAAGAAGAAAGCCTATTTCACTTATGAGATTCATTGATAAATCTTTCCTAAATGTTTCAGTAAAGTACAGCGAATTATACAAACGATGGTACACGTTATGATGTATCTTGATAGATTAGAAATTAATAACAATAAAAGCAGATCGTCTCATCAGGAGAACAATGTCTTATTCCACTGGCTTCCCCTAAAAAATAAAACAACCTGTTGGCCACGTTTTGGTCACTCGACGTGAGAATTCGCTTATTCACGTGTGTTCGGGATAACGTGATCTCTGGTTAGTAACAATCTAAGCCAAGGGTTAGTCAATATAGAGTACGGATGAGTGAGGTGTAGAGCAGCAGAGCAGTGGCGCTGACACCCCAGTGGCTGATGGGGCATCTAGACAAAATGAGTCAACCCTGGCGCCAGGAACCAGGATCCTTGGCAAGTGCTAGCCCAAAAACCTGGAGCTGAACCAGTGAGAAGGCATCAACCAATCCTGAGCGTGATACATCTTAGGTTGAAGCGAAGATTCATGAATGGCAATTAGTCCATAGTCAGAGCAGACCCCTGAAGCTGTCGTCAGTTGCAGGTCAATATTGCAGGAGATGAAAGGCCATAAGGCCTTGTATTGTATGGGAATAGGGACTGATACCAGCGTTAGCAGGCGGGTTTATTCTCAAAGCTTCCAAGGTGTCCTTAAGCAGTTCAAACCAGGTACACCTAGGAATACATGATTAACCTAGAGAGGTCTTCTAAACACGGCCAGGAAGCATACTTATAATCTTAAGCAACCACTGCATCACGTCCCTCAGCAGGAGGATGCTGATAGATAACACGCCTAAGCAGCACAGCTCTCAGCACCGCCTCAAAAACCATAGTTTTGGGTGACCAGGAATTGAACCCGAACCTGACCAAAATGCCCATACCATTTCACAAATCAGCATGTACATAAATACATTACGCTTCTGTTTTGCATTTAAACAATTTGACGTGTATTGCTAGGGTTAAAGACATAATACACTTTTTCATAATATTTAACAGCGTTTTTTGATGGAGATATTTCCACATCGACGGGAGGCAACACACTTGTTTCTGCTACCGAAACAATTTTCCTTAGGTGGTTATCTGTTTCCGTGCGCGGAACGGCTATCAAAACTAAAATGATAATTATTGTAGTTGAAGCTCATGGAAGTTCAGCGGATGGCGGACCGATCACGTCAAGATATTTCGAAGGTAAGTGAAAGTTGGGATTGAATAGGCGCGGGAGCGTGTAATCAGGCTCAGATCGGCATTCGCCGTAACGAGCCCCTAAAAGCCATCATTTCATCTCTGGAACGACATTACTCTACTCCCATGACATTACAAAACTATTGAATGCGACGTATTTTACTTCACTTAGGTCGTTAGGTAAGTACCCTGAATCTCTGAAATTAGAATAAGAGGCTTATTAAGGCTCGAAGCAGATCACTGTACCTATCCGTTTACTCGTGCCTCGAGCTACTTCTAGCACAAAATGAACATGCAATTATTATAATTGCTAATACGAATAAAGTACCTATGAGTAATACACATAGCGTAGCTTTATAAAAAAGAGTGCCAAGTTGAGTGCGGCACATCCTCGTTTCGCTAACATGAAAGTATAGATCATTCAAATCTATAAATAATGTTGAAATATTTATAGATAATCTTTAAAGTTGTAAAATATGAGCTTGCTACAAGGACAAAAATGTCATGAGCACGTTCCTCAGATACCTGTAAATGGTAAATTAATATGTTTTGCAGGTCTACCTCTTAAATTCCACAATGGATAGGATAGTGATTAGATCGCGTAATTCTCAGACAGTTCTTCCCCAACCACCACCGAATTTGAGTGTCATCGGACCCCAAGAACCCGTGAAAATTATGATTGGTGGGTATCAAGTATGCACATGCGCAGGAATAAGAATGCACTTCTGGAATGGAATTAATCTAGAGTCCTCTAAAATTTCATAAAAATCGATGAATATAGCAGCAATTAGGCTTGTTACAAGGATTTAACTTTCGCTTAAGGACAGCAGCTACTAATGATGTCATCTAGAAATTGATATGAGACTTGAGAAATTCCAAATAACGGACCTGAGAAAATTTAGCTTGATGGATTTTAAATTTTCTCATGTAGGTACAAAGAGAAAGTTATGGAATTCATAGGGCACCATGTGTAGCCTAATCCATACAGTCGCTGACATTTTCATCAAAATTGGATGAAAACTGTTGCAGTTAAGCTTGGTTTAATACAAGAAATGAATGCTTTGCACCAAGGGCCGTATTATAATTTGGATGTGGTGGGGCGGGCCAACAGGGTGGTCTGGAGGGTCAGTCCCCGGAAAATTTTGAATATTAGACACTTGAAAACAGTGTTTTTAAGCACCCCTAGACGAGTTTGACAAATACATAATTAGGCCTAATATAGGTCCAAAAAATTAGTTTCTAGTGATTGTATTTTTTAAAATTCAATAATTCCTTTTTGGAACAATTGAATTTTCAGGAATGGAACATTTTGAAAGTCAGACACTTGAAAACAGAGTTTTTAAGTATTCCTAGACGAATTTGACAAATTAAAAATTAGGCCTAACATAGGAACCAAAACCTTCTTCAGTTTTTAGTGATTAAATATTTTTTTTTTTTTTCCATGATTATTAGTTTTTCATTGTTCAATAAGAAATAATATCAATTTCATTTCCAGGAATAAAAAACAAAGCATTTAATTTAAGAGAAATATATTTTGTATTTATTTATTTAAAATGATTTCATTCAAAAAAGTATTTTTGGAAAACCAATCTAATGTGATCTGTGCAATTGTTTTTTGCCACAATGTCTTTCTACTTAAGATTAAAGTTTGTTGTTCCAATCGTATGTAAATTATTACAATTTTGTGCATAACTGAACTGTCATTCAAGATTGATTTGTGAACAAAAACAGAATTCGAATGGGAACTTCCTCAGTAGAAATTGTAAAAGCAACGGGCTTTTCATTCTAATGATAGTAAATTACAAAAATTCACTTTCAAGGACGTGCTGGGAGGTTGAGAATACTCCAAGGTCAACAGCTTCTGGGATGTGTTGTTGTAAGACGAGTTAGATCCTCCGATGTGACCGTAGCCTCCTGAGATATTCTGCTCCGACCTTTCAAACAGGTTCTACTGGGAAGACCCTATGCATGATTACAGTTCACGGAGACAGCGTAGCTAGGGCAAGTGCAGAACCTTTACTGACCTCAAAACTTGGCAGACGTTTTTCATTCCAGCTGTCTTGAGATGGGAGACATCCACTACTACCTCATTAATAGATCCCGGAATTATATGGAAAAATTCGTCCCCGATAAGTAATAAGAATTGGATATATATACAGAAGACCCCGAAAATTCCTCAAAAATATGCAAATTCTCCTTCATTATTTTGAAAATCATTAAATCTGTGGTGTTCAGGTAAGGCACATGTAGCCAATCAAAGTAGGCAGTGCAAAGGTACTCAAGTTTTTACTATTCACTTCTTTCATTCAAAATAAAATTTCTAGTCAACTTTGTTAAATTGTACAACTGTAACCGAATGCTATCCCAATAGGTCTCTAGACATGGGACTAGTCATTCACCGCTCCTTAGATACATTTACCTGTACTTAGCCATCTGAACTACAACCAACACTGTCAATCGAAAACATGTAGCCAAGACAAGAGGCAAACCTTCAAAAAGTCATGCATTTAAAAGTAAATATTTAAGGAAAAACACGTTTTTATCCTTATTTTTGGGAAAATGTGCTTTTAATATGTAGATTTATGAAAAAATGCAGGTTTCTTCAATTCCAAGGTTTCTTCAACAAGAGGTTTTTCTGAAGAGGCCAAAATAAGAATAAGCACATTTAAATTTGAAATTTTCAACCGGAGTTGGGCAAAAGATAATGTCAATTTTAAAGTTTAATTATTCATGGAATTACGTTAAGATATGATTTCAGTAGAAACAACGGGACAGTAGACCTCTATGGTTCTACAGCCAGATTATTTAAATGATTTATTTTACACATTTAGGTACCGAAGATGAAAGTTCCTTGTGAAGAACAAGTCAATCGTTGTGTGATTCCATATCGAACCAATTCCGCATGAAGTCGATAAAGTTGATGTTCTGGGGCTTTCGCACGTCGATATTGAAATCTCCGCTGAATATGATAGGAATGTTCGAGTAAAATACCAAATCCTTTCAACTGTGTTCGTCGAATTCGTCGTGAATTTCGGCCATTCGGGGATTGTACTTCAGGAGATTCGTTAAAAGGAATGCTTCGATATCTTTCATCGAATACAGGTAGACACGAGCAACATCTGATGATCTCCGACAGTAGTTTCAACTGCGCAAATATCTCCGCAGTGATCCGAGAGAGGCTAGTGCTTACCAAGGTGGCAGGTACACGAATGACCCCCTCGGGCGGACGGAAAAGTGGTGATGCCGGGATAACAAAGGGCGGAAGGAGCCCAGCCGAAGGTTAGTTGAAGGAGTGTTGAGCGGAGGGGGGGGGGGGCAGTCAGGTCGGTCGCTAAGAACTGGATTGTACTCCTGTTAATCATTTAAATGATAAAAATACTTACATAACATTTGTCTATCAGCAGCATGTAATTGCTACAACTGAAAATTTGAACTCTACGCATTGTTATGAGCAAATAATTTTCAAAATTTGAATTTCTAAAATTTTTTTAAAAGGACATTGATTTCTGTTTTCCTCGGCCCTTCGTATGAAAAAATGCGAAATTCCTGACTCTACTCACTAAGTACATTGGTATTGTATGCGTTACACAAATAATGAATTAATCTGTCTCACTTTGTCCTTCGGCTCCTGAATTATGAGAATACGCGAGCAATGTCGTAATACGAGAGGCAGGAGGCCACCTACAGCTCAACTACACCCTACCTACATACCCACATTCGAGCGTAATTGAGGAACCGATCGCTTAAATGCTCTCACGCGTCGTCAATTAGGGACGGCGGCCGAGTGTGACGACCGGTAGCTTGTGTAGATTCTGCGCTGATATCGTTGTTTCCTTCCGTGCGGCGCGTAACCGCCGCTGGATGGTGCGCCGGCTCAAGCAAGTGAAAGTCTTATTGGGAATCCCATAGCAAATAGGCCAGAATGAGGAATTTGATTTTCACTATTCGTTGCTATTGAAATGCACTTCAAAGAACCTTTGAAAAGACAATGCGGCACTTGGACCCCTGGATGCGTTTGGTACCTACGGGTAAGATGAACGAAAGACCGAACATGCTTTAGCAATGCTCTCTACAACTGAGTGAAGAAGTCAAGTTCTGACGTTTGGCAGCTTGCCTGACTCGACAGTGTACGCCGAGAAAGGGCAACACTCCCAGGCTGCGTGAGGAACGCTGACTGATGTAGATTCGTGTAAGTGTAGTTACCTTATCAAGTTATCACCTATCTTACACAAGTCAATGATCATTGTTGCCATTGCGCTGCTCAGCAGCAGTGATCACCCACATTTCATTGTACCTCAGTCCGTACCTGTTATGTATGTAATGAAATTGGTTTGAGTGCAGTCTTGAGTTGTGCTCCGTGATTAAAGATGGCTTATTATTTATGGCATTTTTGATATTTTAGCCCAAAAGTTCTAAAAAAAATGCAGACCTAGATCGGAAGAGCTACTAGCAAGTTCTGTCTCATCCCTTTTCTTACCAGGCACCTACTGCCGAACTCAATTTGCGAGCAGCAGATGATTATGACAAAAGTTGTTATAAATATGTGATATTCTTGTGTCAATGACGTTGTATTAGGTGATGAGCTATCCAAAATTATCGCCAGGAGAGTGGGTTAACGGCAAACGTTTACGCTGTGAGTCATCAGTGGAAGGTATATACGTTTTGAGAATCTACGTACCCTGGAACTCACAAGTATACGTTTATGAATTCACCCAGTGAAGTATCTAGGTTCGCGCGCTACCTAAAACCACTGTAAGGTATTAACGTCCTGTAGAGTCAAAACCATGAGGCTATGAAAAAAATATTGCGAGCTCCGGTAAATATTATTATAATCTTGACTTTCCATCATCTGTATGCGCAGAGACTACTATTGATCCTTGTAATGAAACTTATATCTACACATAACCTTTTGAAAACTTCTTTCGGACTATGTCATGTTTTGCCCGTAACAAGGATTTCTGACAGACAGACAAGGAACCAAAATTGTTCAGAAAGGTCTAAAACGCAAAATGTAGTGGAATTTTTGATTTTGGACAAAAAAAATTGTACAAAAACTATTGAAAAATACATACCGCCAATTTTCTACTTACATTCGCTAAAAACCACTGCGATATATCGATCAGCCTCAGACAAGAATCAAGTTCGAAAAGTTTTGGTCTATTATTTCGCAACTGGCCAACTGAGCTAACGACTTCAGTGCATAACATCATCACTTAACGTAATCCTAATTCCAAACAACTGCGCTGCTCCGAAAAGTCGGAAGAAACGCGAGATGGCGTGTTCTTTCAAATGACATTATTATTTTTTCAATTCACGTACAACATAATCTGCGGGGTGAATCAACATACATTAGGGACGAATTCTCACGGTTTGATTTGTTTCTTAAGGAATCTCAGTCTGATCACCTAAGACAAGTTTGCATATTAAGGAATGACCTCGATTTAGAGTGAGAATACAACCAAGGCCCCTAGTGAACGTGAAAGGGGATTAATGTAGAAGGAACCCGCCGTCCGAGGGATATATGCATGTATTGATTGAACATCTAATTCATTTCACGTTTCATTGACATTACTTAAATACTGCGTTTAAACATTGGAACGATACGAAGTTTGCTTCCAAAACCCGCAAGGTGCGTAAATACCTTTTGAATATGAAGATTAGGATTCAAACCTAATAAAACCTCACCTTCCTTTCCCACGTTGGAACTCGGACTGGAACTGTTGAACACACTACTTCAGGCCAAGTCCTAGCGAGATGTTTATTCCTGTCGGTCCGTTTGTAGCCTCTTCTGTCTCCCTCGTTATTGGGCGATCTTTCTCTGCAGGATGCCTTCGACATAGACAGCTACGGAGGTCCAATACTCCTCTCTGAATATGAAGATTGACCAAACCCATACAGTGGTTCAAGATACGAAACTTCCTGGAGCATACGAAGTTCCTGGTGTGTATCCTTCGATTCCTGCTTGACAGCAGTACAAGAAACCTTCTCCTAACTAAAGAATTGTAGAACTAAGGCACAACCAAAATTGGCCGTAAGTCCCCAGGGAAATCCATTCAGAGGATTTCTGGTTTAGGATCGATTTCTGGATGATTAACGATTTTACGTTTCACTCACTTAGTTTAAAAAATAACATCAAACTCCGCTTACATAAGGAGGCGGTATACAAAAACGAATTAAACAAAATATAGAAGTGGGGAGGACAGAGAGAGAGAGTGATGAAAAGGAGTGAGCACTGGCTAGGAACAGCCTCAAAGAACACGGGCACTTTGTCCAAGCTGACCAACTCTTCTCGCATCTAATCCTTGTGAACATTGGCTGCCTACATTCAACATAGACACTGCTGGCTTCAGGTCGATTCTTTTATACTTATTCATGAGCCTAGCACGTGTGCCCCACGTCTGCATTGCCACTGCAACCTTAATATCCAGGGTAATGGCATAGACATCTTACGTTTTACCCGAGTCACACTTTCCCTTTCCACAGTCTGGCCGCTGGAAAACAAAGAACCTACTATCTGCTTCACAACTACAGTTTGAAGTAGAGATCGGCAATATTGGTTTCATTTGTTTGTAAACAGGCACGCCAAAGGCTCAAACCACGTCTGGTACACTTTCCCTTGGTGAGAAATAATTGATGAGTGGTCATTTGAAAGGTATGGAAGATCTGGTAGTTGTAGCTCATCAATGCCATGTGAAGCTCATTCCACCAACTGGTGTTGGTCTGAGTTCTTGAACACCCACCGAAACATGCTATGATGCAACGAACTCAGCAAATGACATAGGTTAGGGAACAGGTCCTGTTCCTCGGTCACAGCTTGCCTGACAAAGTCCGCGGCCTACTAGTTCGAATAAGGACTGGTGGAGTAGAGACAGAATACATGCAAAGGTTCATTGTTGAAAATAATAAACCAAAATAATATACAAACTAATTGGTTCGACTAATCGATAAACGTCTCTAACAAATTAACAACCATTCCACTGATTTCCAAGCTCAATTTATCTCTTAAGTGCACGGAAGACCTAAACGTCGGTACTTTAGAAAATGAGCTGGTAATTTTTGATACGGTAGGTCATGAAAACGATTTCAGTAATAACACGTAATGGAAGGAACTGCGCTGACCTGCCGCATCTATTGTTTTATTCTCTGAACGCGATAAACCCCGATGTTCCCATCGTCCTACACGTCCAGTTAATAATCAAATTATCCTGAGATGGGGGCGATTTCATTTAGAAATATTCTCATGTTCTACGCTCGGAAAAGAATTGCATTATTACAATTGTTTAGGTTGAGGGTTATGTAGCTGGTGTATCCTCGGTTCCAGGAATTACAGGCACCTTGTACTAGAAGTGTTGACGACGCAAGCGAAGGCTGGCGATAACTTCAGCAAATCTGTGTATTGCATTTGTATATTCCTTCAAGTTTCCGTAGTTTCTGGAAATATTACTAATATAACTATGAGTTAGCTGCTCAACACACATCTCAGCTTTGTAGTGAACATTTACAATGATTCATTTTCAACTTAAGGAACTTCAAGCGAAGAAGATGCAGAACGGTTCGAATAAAGAAACCAAGTTTCACATTTGCGTTACAGTACTAAAATACATGGCTAGAAATAAATAATTGTAGTCATTCAGAGAAAAAGCTTTAAATCGTAGGGATATTATCAATAACTAAAAATATCCACGAACTTCCTCGGACTGTCATTCCAAGCAAGCAGTTTCTCCTTCTGAGACTGTGCGGTAGGATAAATATCCATATTAAACTAGTGCATAGGGCTGAACATGTTCATGTACGGTGAACCCTCACTTGACTCCTAGCTCCTCTTCTCCTGACTCTCTGAGTTCTTTTTAAGTCTGGTCCAATTATTTATTAATATTTGTACGAGCCTTGACGATTCCGTATGTACAAATCTATCAGGAACAACCACATAGTACAGAGTCGGTCGTTTATGGTTGGTTAATAAAGAAAAAAGAAATGACGGTTTGAACTGAATCCGCTAATCGTGAAACAAGTGAAGAACAGATTAGAAACATACATGATAAGACCCAATGAGTTTTTTCAAAGAAGAAGGGATAAATAGAAGAAGTCCGGATAAACACTCGTATTTATGGTTAAATTGGCTGAGTAGAGCAGATTAAATCGGTCTAGAGATCGATTTGAATAATAGTTTGTGGCAGAGAAAGGCACAAGAAACAGCTGCGGAGGTCAGTCAGAACTGCGGGGTGCCAGCATTCCGATCATGGATAACGGGGAAGGTCAATGGATCTTGTCATTTAAAAGTTTGTGAAAAAATACCAGCTCAGGTAGGCACCGTCCTCGTCCAAAGTTTCTAAAAAAGACTCAAAATCTCTCTTGTCAGATTGTATATGATCCTAGAAGGTGATGTACCGTAACAATATATACCGAGAAATATCGCCGTTTTGTTCTTCGCTTCATTCTTGTTGATAGAATGCGCGCTGGAATACCTCCTTCTACCCGAAGGTCGGCACAGGTACACCGTTTGAGCACGGTGGCAGGGTTAAAATGGTGATTGGTTTGGAGAGCCCTTCTCCCTCCAAAATGTGACAAGTGGGTTAAAATGGTGGATGATTTCTGAAACGCTCCCGCCCCCAAATTAAACACTAGTTCAACTCAGAGAATGTACCCCTCCCCCACGGTCAAAAAATCGCTATCCTAATCCGTATTCTGCGATTTTAAACTCCCCTTCGCTTGGTCGCCTAATTGCAAGACTGATTTTTTGAATTCTACCCAATAATTTCAGCTCTAATCCTTCAAATACGTACGAATCATAGTACGAGTAACAATGCTTTGTAAGCATTCTGATGCTGAACCAGTTTATATTTTGGGGGCAGAGGCTTCACGAATCATCCACTGATTCAACCCCGCTTCTGTGGCGAATCAGTGTATATTTGGAGGAAATAGCACTATCCAAACCATTAATTTCTTTGGCCCCGCTAACAGGCTCAAACGCTGTATAGATATTAAAAAACTGCGTGTTAGTCTTCTCCCAGGAGTAGCCTTTTCAGATTGCTGGTGGTTTGGTGGGAGATCTCATGATAGATTGCCTCATGACGCATGAACAAAACTTCTCGAGTTCTGGAAGGACATATTAGATTCTTCTGTTATCAATCATTGTTGCTCAATAATAATAAGATCTGCTCCAATCCCGTTATAAATGAAATCCTGGATCCGGCGTAACATCGACAGGTAGGTAGGCACCTACTATATTAGCTCACATTAAAGGGGCGTCACCTCATGGGCCGAGCCCCGAAGCCCCTGACCTTCTTTAAAACAAACGGCTTCAAAGAAGACGATTATGATGACAACTTTCACCGAGGTGGGAACTGTCGATGGGGAGGGGCTTTTTTTACGTAATGGGTCGACGCCTACCGAACTTTGACATCCGTGTGCTTCACTCACACACTAGCCAACCATTATATTATATCTCAGCTACTACTCTAAACCACTCACGATCTAAAGATATGGTACTCATTTCAATACCAAATGGTTTCGGTAAAAAACTAAATATTGACAGATAAGAAGATTTAGGAAATGTTGGATTTATTTCAATAGAATCATCTCTTTCTTTCCACCTTTTTCATAACCGAAGGTCATGAGTGTTGACAAATAATTTATTCATGTATAATTTTTATCATTTAAATCATTAACAGGAATACAATCCAGTTCTTAGCGACTGACCCGACAGTTCCCCCCCCCCCCCCCCCCCCCCGCTCAACACTCCTTCAACTAACCTTCGGGTGGTCTCCTTCCGCCCTTTGTTGTCCCGGCATAACCACTTTTCCGTCCGCCCGAGGGGGTCATTCGTGTAAATGCGACCTTGGTAAGCACTATCCTCTCTGGTGCTCTGGTTGAATCTACAGATTTTTCCAGGGAGTTGGTTAGGCTTAGTATGTACCGTTTATGAACACAGAATGCTCCCCCAGCTTCTCCCCCCCCCTCCCCCAGCCGTAGCTTTCATCTCTGTTTACTAGCTCCCCTCCTCTGAGCTAGAATCCCATATTTGTAGGTTGCATAGGTAATTTTTCATCTTCGGTACTTAAATGTGTAAAATTAATCATTTAAATGATCTGGATGTAGAACCATAGAGGTCTGCTGTCCCATTTTTGGAAACAGGTGTTACCTGCAATTATAACCTAGACTTTGACTGTTACTATTAAATTCTCTGTACTGTAAGAGTTGTACTGCATTACTTACCAAAATCTTTGAGTTTGAATTGAATGTTCTACAGGGCGATCAAAAGATAATTCCCTCTGAGGGAACATCAAAAGCTGAAATATTTTGGTCACAGCAAATTATGGAAGTGATCCTGGTTTATCATTTCTAATTCCCGGGTTCCTTTGTAATCACGGAACAAAACCGTATTTTTAATACCCAACGAAGAGCTCCATGCATATTTCAGTATAACAGATCGATTAGGAAATTAATTACCCACAAGGATCATTCAGCTAATCATTTTGCCTCCATATCTTGTAATTGACTTCCAAATATCCATTGCGATTCCCTTTCTAGAGATTTTGAAGGATTGTATCTGTTCCTTTTGGTTTTTGTCATCAGAAAGACAATAATTCGGTAGAATCCCGAAAGTACATAGTAACACATAGTAAAACCAAGAAATGTAGTGTTAATATGCTCGAGTTGTTTTAAAATAAGATTCATCTCTTGAAATTTCTTCATATTTTTACAGGTTTTTGGGTTGTCTACAACTTTGGTGTCGTATCTTTCCGGTTGACTAGGTATCTCCAATTATGTAAAAATCAAAGAGGGTTTACCATCTAGAATGATCGGATATATCATTCAACTGTTTAAAATAATGTCGAAAAATATTAAATATATATATAGCCTTGTTACGAAAATTTACGAGATATCAACGCCTTCGAAAATTGAGCAGACGTGTTACTGGTTTGCCCCGTTAATAATACTGTAGTGGGTGGAAATGTGATCTAATCATGTCGACATGAGATTATTAGACCGTCCTTCCTATTTGAAAGCGAATGGGCCCATAACCTGAGATAATGATGCTTGATGGTTTTCACGTACGGGCAACAAGACGAAGAGATGTGACAAAAAAAAAAAAAAAAAAAAATGTTTCAGTGATTCCGGACAAGAAAAAATTAAAATAAGTTCATCTCCCAAAATACAAAATAAAAAGCTTCAGCTACCTAAAGTTAGACTCGGAAGTAATATTTTTGTAAAATATATAGTACGATATTAAAGGCCGGGACACACCTGTCCTACACTCCAGTGTCCTGTGACTGTGAAGGAAAATGTTGAAGAATTTTAGCAACAGAGATTTGGCCATGGTGGCACTTGCACTCGATGAGGAAGGTGAAGAGAATGGAAGGTGTTTGGTGACGAAGAACCAAAATAAACGTAGATTCTGGGTACACGCTGCTTGGAAAAGCAGACCTGGAGAAGGAGAGTTTTCAACGTTGCTACCTCATCTTTTGGACGATGAAACCAAGTTCTATCAATATTTTAGAATGTCGATGTCTACTTTTAACTTGTTGGAAGCAAAGGGTTGGTCGTACAGTACCGGATATTCCCTCACACACTCAATTAGCTCCTCCGGTTTGATAGACATTGTTATTTAATTTTAGTTTGGAAAAACCACCACAAAACGGCACGAACAAATTCACTAGAGCTTGGAAAATGAGAGCACGGCCGTCCTGCACCCTTCCCACAAGCTGGACAACAAATAGATTCCGATTCCGGTGCAGGATCGGAAGCGAAATCGGAGTCGGACGGGAGTGGGATCGGTCGTGTGTTGGAAAAGTGTGAACCACAGCGTTTCAAGTTCGAATACATTGCCCTCTCCGACACCCATCCGACTGCATGATCGGAAGAGTGCAGGACAGGTGTGTCCCGGCCTTAAGTACCTTAAATGCTACGAATACCAACCGAATTCAGTGGCCATATGTTTGTATGTATGCTTAGTACGAACAACTCTCGTCTCCTTAAAATTTTCTCCAGTACCTCCTAAGCTCATGGAAACGGAAGCTCATGGAAGCTCAGTACCGCAAACAGCTCATTGGGCTGTTTCACCAAACAATAGACCTCGCGAAGCTATGGGAGACAATCCTATTCTCAATTTCCAATTCAAGGCATTTTGAAGGACTCACTACCTACAGAAAAGTCTCATGTCTGCCTGCAATCAAATAAATGTTCCGCATAAATACCTGATAAGAATTTATATGCTTATTAGTTATTCAAATTAGTACCTAAGTAAATGACCGTATCTCCATAATTGTCTATTCAACGAGATGTATTCCTGTTTAATCGTTTTGTTTTCTTTAATGAACATGAGAATAAACATTTTGCTTTCAAATTAATGGGATTTTCCGGGCCCAAGGATTTTCTCAGAAACACCGGCCTTCGACTGAGGAGCGTTGGACTGGCTATCACGAGCAGTTGCCTCACGTAATGTGACTGCTCGTAGACAATCTCTTTTACTTACTTATCAATGATTACTCTTCGGAACAGTTTAGTAGGAAACTACCCTAATCGACAAGTTGAACGGCACTCAACTAACGTCACTATCATTCCGTACGAATAAAAACAACTCATCCCGTAAATTACCTGTGCATGATCGACAAGTGTTTGATTTTTCGCGATGCGTTTTTCGATTATCTCGGGAAATCCCTATGACGCAGAGGATTCGCGATATTAGGAGTATCCGTTTCCGTACAAGGTCCAAGTCGAATGACTGCGCTGAGAATATAATTGGAATGAGTTGTTAAAATTTTGACTGAATGAAAAAAAAAAGAAAAAACTCCTATTCATCCAATCCTTTTCAAACGTAGGTCTCCAGCGTGTAACTTCGCATTAGCTCGGCATTGAACGCGCACGTACCTAATAACTTCCTCGTATGAGCTAACTGTAGTTTCTGATTAGTTTCCTCATGCCTTCCGCCTACAAACAGTATTAGGTTGTCTTTGTAGTTCAGGATCAATTTATCTTTGAGGTCAATACACAAAACACAAAGAATTGGCTACTTGAATACTTATTTCCAGATAAAATTAATATTTTTCTATCGTTATCTCTCTTCTTCCCATAAGGGTCCCAATCGGATGATGCATTTTCACCGCAGTAGATTATGTATGTCTCAATAATAAAATCATGTGAAAATAATAATGATAATATAACTATCTGAAAAACGCTGCAAATTCTTTCACTGCGGTTTATTATTCAATTTCATTCATTTGGCTTGCGTTCATGATTTGAATTTATACTAAGCTTTGGAGTGTGATTGTTTCACAGGTGATAGAGAGATTATTGAATTTCAGGAGGCACTCAGATATGATCAACTGATCAATCCAAATGTATTTTGGTTGAGAACCTATTTACGTGCTCTATGCATATCTCCTGAAATTCAATAATCGCTGTATCACCTGTGACGCACGCACACTCCAAAGCTTAGTATAAATTCAAATCATGAACGCAAGCCAATTGAATAATAAACCCCAGTGAAAGAATTTGCAGCGTTTTTATGGTTATCAGAATGCTTCAACCCGTGTATCGGCTACAAAGCCTTTTAGGAGTTCACTCCAGTATCCACATTCACTACATCACCTAGTGATTTAGTGAATGTGGATGCAAAAGTTGGCAGCATAAGATCATGCCATACATCGGGAATGGTTTGAGCTACAGACCTGGGGAGGGGCTCATTCGATTCCTCATGGAAAGTTCTTCAAAAAAAGTCCACATTTAGGCCACCTTGGTTTTTTTGGAGGTTTTTAGGGATTTTACAAAACTTTGACAACCCTTAAAGGGCACTTTAAATGAAGTGAGAGAGCTGGCTAAAGAATTGAGGCGTTGTCGGACCAATATTGATTTTTCCTGAAATTTTCAGATTTTTTGCTCCAGCCGTTTGGGAGAAAACGTGCGTACGGCGGACGGACGGAAAATTTTTTTATTGCAGATCCGGATTCTACACCCTTTGAAAAGTAAAACATTTTACCTGAAATTTTCAGGGGGGGGGGGGTTAGAATTTTTTTTCAAGAGCGATTACAATGGTTTATTATTGAATAATAAACCAAAATCTTACATACCCAATCCTATCCTTAACTAAATCTCCAGCGTGCACAGACCTTCATCCCATTCTAAATTATCAGAGCACAATTCCACCAGTAATCGCTATTTATCTATTTCATTGACCTGTTATCACCTACTGGTTTTGTTTTTGTAATTTTAGATATCATACTTTGAGTCTGTCTTACCACTTAATGCGATTTTTGATTCTCAAAGTGTCTCAAGTATTGAATTTAGCACGTTCCATCAACAGTAATTAACAGGCTTAAATTCTACATATTTCGAGATTGAATTAAACATTTCAATTCTGTATACATTCATGTTACTGTTGAGATATGACATATCCACCTGGTAGACGCTTTTGACCTTAATACTATGTGTATTAGAGGTATTTCATTCATATTAGCAAATATAATAATTCTGTGATCACTTAAAGTAGCTCGATACATGAGTAAATCAATAGGTGCAATTTTCTGCTTCAACCGTAATAAGCCTCATAATTACGCATCTATCCTCATCTCGGTGATCCAGAGTAACTATTAACTAACGACCTAAGAGATGTAAAATACTTCGCATTCAATAGTTTTGTAATGACAGCGGAGCAGGACAGCTCAGGACATGAAACGAGGGCTATTATGGAAAGTGCATTTTTCAAAATGAATACCCAGTGGGCGGAAAATGAAGTCGCAAAAAGTACTGAAAGTGAAACCAATAGTTTGCACATTGTTATTCCGTTGAAAATGAGCTCAGAAAACAATTAACGCCAGACTTCACACCACTTTCTCAGCAAGTATGTAATGTGCGTGGGAGATATTGGTTTTTTTAATTGCCTCCAAGAATGTTGCGCTCTTGCGATTTCTTTCGAGAAAAAAGATGTGCCATCTTATGCATCCTTGTCTTTTCGTGCTAAATGAAACCTTACTGCCAACCCTTTTTTTGAACAAATTTCGAGAAAGTTAGTTTCCACAGTGAAGTCATTGGAGGAGTGCGCTGAACTTAAAAATTTAGTGTTTCAAATTAAACAGAGAAAATGTGGTCCCTTACCTTCCTGACTTCATATACGCTAATTGAACAGGATGTCGAATAGGTAGCCTACTATCTTTGCTCCAGCAATGTGATTATAGCCACGTGGAGTCCCCAATTACCATGGTCGTTCAGCTGGGAAGCGGATGTAGCACAGAAACTTGAAAACGCTTTTGTCTAGGTTGTAGGTCACCTGAGAGCTCGATAAGCGGGATAAAATATATCGGATGACAACGTCTGTTCTAAAATAAAACTTCTGAATTAAAAAAATGGGGAATCTTTTGGAGGATCCGTAACACAATAAAAATCAATAAATAAGTTGGAATCTTCACGCTCTCCTTAGACATTACGCTGGGACCGGTATTCGATTTCCCGAACCAGGGCCTGAGTGAGTCGTTATTACCCCGTAATCCCCAAACCAGAAGTCACAAAATGGTGGATCGAGTAATAAATAAATAATAATAATACTTAATGCCACCGTTACATAATAAATTAGTGATTGATAACGATTTTACACGACACAGCTGAGGCGAATAATATAACTCATTACCAGAAATACTTGACGAATTAGAATGCAATGGAAATCAAGACGGATTCGATTCATTGCTCAAGTTACCTGTCTACGACCGAACTTGAACTAACCGCAAATCACAAATACTAGTAGTTATCATGCAATACGGTTTCCTTTCTAATTCTAGTTTTGTTGTATAACAATGTGTATTGATTCATCTCGGCTTGAACACATTCCCTGTCTCAAAAAGCAGGTACATTATGCGAGTTTCCCCAAATTGACGGAATCAAACAGGTGGTTGCAACGTTGGATCAAGGATAGCTTATGACTTTCAGTTCTTGAAGTTGGTATTATTTCTAAAAGAAGCTGGTTTAATTTAAGGACGAACGAATTTCGTAAGGCCACGCCATCAATTCGTTAGAACTATCGCAAGCATATCTATCAGCAAATGTTTGTATGCCAGTAAAGTTGTGTGTTATAATTCCGTTTCCTACTATCGAGAGAAAGACACAGGGAAAAAATGAGATAGTAAGACTCCAACTAATTATGGTTAGAACAATGCAATATTTAGAGAAACAACTGTAATAAAACTAATCTAATAAACGTCTTTCACATTTTGTGCGTCAATCGTATTCGGAATGTGAATTTCCGTGTATTCTACGCTTTACATTTCAATATTCCAATGTTCCTAATGCTTGAACTTTCCTAAAAGATTCCATAGAGGGAATGAATGGAAACTATGAAGAGCTCAAAACGTTGAGCCAGTTTCTATTGGTTATTTACCAGGTAACCTACGAACTTGAGATCGGAGGAATACACTAATAAGAGAAAGTGACGTTGACGTTTAATGGTTTTAACGCTTGAGCATGGGAAGTGAAAACTAATTATTTTCCAGTGATAAGAGCTAATCTAGACATATTCCCCGAAGATGCCATCGAAATCAGGTGAACATCATAGAAATTACCTAAACCTCTTACGAGATGTTTCACACTGACTGACACACACACAACTATCACGAAAATTGTTTTGAAATAGAATGATTCAAATAGACTTTTACCTAACATGCGAGTCGAAATTTCGATTTAAGTAAAAACAAAGTTAGTTATGGAAGAGCAAAATTTTTCTATTGAATGGCCGTACACGAGCAAATTAAACCAAGGTTATTGTTATTTTGTTCACACTAGTGTTTTAAACCACAGATCCTGAAGAAGGGTGTTGAGGTGGGGGCACAGTATTCCCCAATTGCGATCGCATAACAGCGGAAAAAGGATTCTGCATTTTTCTTCCTTCTTCCATTAAAAGAAATCACTTCGAAACACAAATGTCTCCTCGCCATCGCGGCCTTCATGATTCGCTCATCAGCCTAAACCTGTATGAGAGATCTAAGTAGATTTGAAATGCTTTAGTTACTTAACTATAAACATCCTAAGAAATCTTTTCTTCAACAGCCACGTTTTCCAAGTTGATTTCGTATAATGTTTTTTTACAAGTTTCGCCCCGGTTTGGTAAGGTCATAAAGAACAGGATTCCAACGATCACAAAGAGAACTTCGCTGGCCAATCCTTGCATAGGAATTGTTCTGTTGTAACAAACCGTAGATGGGGTATTTCTTAAGGTTGATTCATACTCGTTCAATCCCAGAAAAAATCCTTTCCTTATCTTTTTGTTCACTGGATATGGCGGCATTTATTAAATCGTATAGTTTACCCCTGTATGGGGAACAAACGAACGAACATACTACTTACTCGGACTGAACTGCTTTTCATCAACATCAAACTACTGTATTATGATTTTACAGAAGAGACCACCGTAAGCTTTGTCTTCCTTAGCAGCCTTTCCTCTGTTCGACGTTTTATTCCAAAAGTTTCGAGATTTCGATTTTTTAATATGCCAGCCCTTGAATTTTGCCTTAGGTTTGTTTGAAAACGATGCCGAGATTACATCCCCTTTTGATAGACAATTTTTGGGCCAAATGTCGTAAACTTAGGTCCAAAAGTTGCGAAGCTTACGCCATACTACTCTGAAACTTTCATCTTTTTATATACGATATTTTTGCAACCCACTAAATAATAAGTCTTATTTCGAAAAATAAACCAAACATTTTGAGAGTGTGAGGAGGGGGGGGGGGGATTACACTTTTTTTTATTGGTACATTTCAAACGTTCATTCTGCATGTTCAGAAAGCATACGTAATCATTTTATTGAAACACTAGCTAATAAATAATTATTAACACTATAAATGATTATTGTTTGCTCTTTGGAACACGAATGAATACATGTTTTTGGATAACTAACTCGTATAAAGTTTACCCGGGGGGAAAATGGAGGCACCCAAATAGAAAATGCCATTTACGTTTTCATCATCGCCGGTAAGGGAAGGATGGGATTATGCACACAGCAGAGCTGGCTATGAGAAAATATAACCGTTTCTTGTATAAAAGGATACGCTTTCATGAAAATTAACCTACTTGCAATTAAGTAGAACTTCCTAGTTGTCAAGTTTTCCTTAATTACGAACTTGTATATCGGGGCGAGTCGTTAGGGAATTCCAAGTTGAAGATGAAGGAAAAGGTTCGAAAGGAGGAATCACAAATGTTTTCTGATGTTTATAGCCAAATGCTTGAAAAAACAGCATCAAAATCGGTCAAGCAGTCTGAGGGTGAATCAAGGCACGAATCATGAAGGCACGGAAGACTGAAGGCGTACTTATCTCTTTCATGTAAGAAGGAGGAGGATTGTAAACTGTTACCGTAACCATCGCTTTGAATAACTGAATTATTAACCACAAACGGTAGTGAAGACCACTGGAAAAAGAGCCTAATGTTATTCATCACTTCGATCACAGGATTCGTTTGTTGTGCGACACAAAGTGCACGTCTGGCTATAACCTTTATCTGACTCGCATAACAATGGCACCAAATTCTATAAACTATTCAAAGTGTCCGGAACAGGAATCGAATGCAGTCTACATCCTTCCCGTCACGTGCGTCACTAATTCAGTATTCAGAACCTCACCAGGTCAGTGATCACGTATTACCAATTCCGTCTACTGACTCCAGTAGTTGATATCACACATTGACGTTTGCCCTTCTAAATATCGCGTTTTGTCCTTCTAAATCAGTCACATATTTACATCAACAATATCCACGACAAACGAACACCCTCTGCCAGCAGACTATTTCACTGTTACAGAAGTGATGGGTAAGCATAAAACACTCATCAATTTTGTAGAATTATTTGACATAAATCATTAGTAAATACTATTTTTAGTATGTCCAAATAAGAGAAGAAAAGAAAATACCTTATGAACTCAGGAGCTCACCAAAAAATAGCTCACTATGTTGATTATGAACGGAGTTGCAATGAACGTGATAAGATTGTGAGGGTTTTGGCAGAAAATGTTCGAAGCTCTTTGGATTTCGCTTATAATAAGCAAGTTTACTGGCAGCAACCAAAGTGAATAGGCTGAGTAGCGTGAAGCCTCGCGCCGGAAGTTTTTATTGTCGTAAACCCGACAAGCTCGTGAGATCTGATTCAATTTTTCGTATCCGAAACGGAACGTTTAGACGACGAACAATAGAACAATGAAACAACTTGTCACAGGCTCTTTCTTAATGTCCCCCCTCATTACGGGTAGGTAACCTTAGAGTGATTCAATAACTTTCGCCCATGAGCTCCCCAGGCGGTCTGAGCTGCTCACGGACTGACTATTATTGGCTCTAGCGTTTACTTCCAAACGGGAGAATTTCGCAGATCAACTTCTGGAAAGATTCGTTTTGATCGCCCAGTCAAAACCATCCAGCCATGTTATTAGTTATACAATACAAATCGTTTTGGCGTTTGCCCTTTCACATCGAGTTTTAATGAGGATCATGATTTATCCATGACCTAGGAACAGCCTGAATACGTTCCCCGAGGTCGAAACAATTTTAGCATCGTCAGAGCAGGCAAGACATCCGGCGAGATTATCATACATGATATATGACATTGTCATATTTGAGTTTATTAAAGTCTAATAATTAGACCGGAGATAAGGGTAATCGTGGTCTATACGGACCTTACTTCCATTGGATTGGATTGTCAATTCAGCGTTGTTCAAGCAAGGTACGACCTTGAAAATGTTTTTATGGTGCCCATATCTCCAAAATACGCCAAAAAATGTTAGAAGTTTGTGTTACTCACATTCATTGTAATTTTTATCAAAATATCAGCATAAAACGCCGTGGGAAAACTATGATTTTTGGCATGGATCACCCAAGGGACAAACACCCTAAACATATATTGATTGATCAATAATTTATCAATCATATTGTCAATCAATCAAATATATTGAATTATTTTTTTTTGTATATAGAATATAAAAGTCGTATGGATATTGGAGAGAGAATATCTTATTAAGCACAAGACAAAAAGGGGAAACTGGAAAATCCGCCAAATCGGCAGGGCAAGTGGAGAAAAGAGCAAATTCGCATAGAGCAAATACATGATATTTTGGCAATTAATTTAACTGGATCGGAAGAAGTTTGATTTTAGAAGGTGAAAGTATTAAATAAGTTGAATTATAGTTTTTTTCCGGAACAGGATTTGCATCTCAGGTGCTTACTTGAAGATGTATATTAGATGGTTTGGTCATTACGAAGACAATGACCTGTTGATTTGAAGTATGACGAAGGAAGATGATGGAGCTATTAATTTGTCGGGAACGGAAGAAAAACTTGATAAGCTTGGCTAACCTCCATGACGTCCGAGAACGCCTGGGGTGAGCAATTTAGCTTCTTCACTTATTATAACAGGGACGTATAGATTTGTTTTTGAACAATAAACCAGTCAAAGTTTTTGAATGCAAAATAAAACAGCAATACATGTTCATACATGGCAATGTGCGAGATAAGGCTACAAATAATTCATGATTGCGCGTGCGCACACCCTGTCATCAGCTCAATGGTAAGTGCCGGCAAAAGTATGGGACTGAGACCTGAGAACCATCCGGCAAAATCGCCGACCATTTTACCTAACTCAGTTAGGCACACAGATTTTCGGGCCTCAGCGTTGGTGTTGAACAACCAAAATCAGATTTGCGGATGGGGAAGGGAGCAAAGAAATTTAAACGATCCCGGGACTTGAACCCAAACACCCATAAAGCTTGAACAAATTTGGATCGCTAACAGATTGTGAGAAAGCGATGGTTATGGAAATTCACGTTCATGCGCAATAGTGTGCTGTCATTAAATGTGTACCCCCTCCACCCCTCCGTTTAAGGGGCCTAACATTTCAGTAAGAGTATTAAGTAAGTTCAAGTTTGAATCACTCAAATCATTCAAGAACTGCATGACAGTATTGACTTCTCAAATTATGTTTTAAGCAAAAAATAAGTTTTAAAGAACACATTAGTTTGTTTGACACACGTTTTCGGCATCATTAATTATTCAAAATATAAAATTATATATTTACAAAATTTACAGCAGCATACTTAAGTTTTCTTCAGTACGACTAACAAAAACATCGGTTTTCGCACCGATTTTTGGAGAAAATAATAACAATCATTGTTATTGCGGAGAGAGTGATGGCCAAGTCGTAGACTTCATTAAAGACACAATCCAACTGAGGTGTGCAGACTTTCGACCATAATGAAAACCATTTTCAACCGTTACGAAGTTTTATTATCAATGTATCATACCTACGTAACACTGTTGTATGGATCAAAATCAGTCATGCGATCTTTACGCTATTCCGAGCGGCTTCTCGGTTATGTCCAAGAGTCGTAAAATGGATGTCATAACTTTCGAAGGAGCTGGCATCCAGGGATTAACAGTAGCCGAATCGAATCGATAAAAGCGTCAAAACGGGGGGGAAATTGGAAATGTAATCTATAGAGAATTGTGTATCCGCCGTTACTTGTAGTTACATCATTGGAAACCATGACAGGCAGCATTTACAGCGTCTTGTCACTCGATGGTGGAAACAGACAACTTTTTATGTCAAATAACTTATACGTTGAAAGTCTACTTGTATTTGTGTTCCGTCAGTCCGTATTTCTGTCGATCCCATTCAATTCAGAAAACTGGGCAATGAAGACAACTTTCAAATAGTTCTCTGCAGAATTATGCATTTGTCTGTTAACGATAGCCATATGACTCGTCCAACACTATGATGCTAAACGATAGGATGAATGGCATAATGTCTAAAATTCAGTAGACGTTTATTTCAGCTCTAAACAGCTAGCATGATTATGGCCAACGGTCGTTCACGAAGCGTGGCTTTACTCCGTTCAGAAAATCAATAACAACGACCCGAAGCAAACAACTAACCACTTAATCTACAGGAAAAAAGGTATGTTTGTTGAAGATTAAGAGATAATTTCGGATAAAGGGCAACATTACTGCAGATACCTTGGCTGCAGAAGCAGCTGCGTATAGCTGCAAAAGGAGGACTACAACTTCAGCGAAAGCAAAACCTCTGATGAGCGTGTGCAAACAGTGGTTGCAACAGAAGCAACAAAAATTATTAGTACCGACATAGTAAGCAGAACCCTGTCGACAAGATTCTTGTATAGTGGACTACTTGTCGGAAACGTGATGTGCGATGCAATAAACTCAAAATACTTATCTTGGTCTCGCTGAACTGGAAGACTTAATTCATTATCAAAAGATTAGAATCTGCATTATTGGGCATTATATGCTGCACCTACTTATTTACGTTTACTACGTAACACTTTCTTCTAAATTACTGGCAATTTGGGGGAGACATTGTACCGAATGAATTCAATAGATTTAGCGTGAGCATCTGACTGCTACGAAATTCGTAAGCTTCCAAAATAGTTCCCGAGCCTTTTTGTAGAAATAGCATGGAAATGGAAAAATGTATGCTTTGTTCAATTTATTTTATTACGGGATCGCTAGGTTCTACCCGCGGGGATGAGATTAGTACCAAAACATGAAGGGTTAAATTCTTGAAATACCTGGTAAGGATTTCATTTGAATCAGAAATCAAAAACACAATCTTGACAATTTGCATTCCAAAAGAACCTGATTAAGGAATTGGTACATGAAACCTCAACTCTATCTGGAAAAGGAGTCATACACTGACAGAACTTCAACAAGTAACTGTTACAAATTTCAAAATCAGTCTGGCAAGTGGTTGTGCTAACAGAACTTAAATATGATCGGTCTGACAATGGACCATTCCGATTACGTTTATACGAAAGCATGAGTATTGACACCTTGTACAAGACAGGCTTTAAGAATTTATCTCTCTTTATCGAATTGAATTTTGTCAATTTCATTAATTAGACTATGAATATATACAGTATTTAGTAAGACAGCCTTTCCTAGTCCAATAAAACCTTTTCCAAACAATGTATTTTTGGGGAAAAAACAAATTTTAGCTTACTGTAAATGACAAGGTTTTTGTAAATCAGTTGGAATTGGGGATAATGTCCTACGAATAAGCCAAAAAGAAGCTCATATTTCTCCTTGCAAAGTTTCATCTCATTTGGCTCGTTTTTTTCTTTACCCTAAAATGTCCATTTGGTCTGGAAAAGGTTTCATATAACTTGGAAAATGATTACATTAGTTGGGGAAAACTGTCATTTGTTTTAGAAATGCTATAATTAGATGTGCGTTTACTTTTCCACGCTTTGTGAAGTAGGTTTGATCTATCGTTATTCGCTTTTTTTGTGCTATCCAGGACAAACTTTGTTATACCTACCTTGTTACTTAAACTTGATAACCCCAAATTATACTGATGTACAAGAGGAAATTGAGAAGGAGACAAACTATCGATAAATCCGTTGAAATATGATGGAATTTCTATCGGTGAAAATTTGAAAGTTATTCCAGTTTCACGAAATTGAATACAATCCATTTGACAATGGTTACATTCTTGCAGTTTCATTATTCATACAAGCTTAAACTATTTTCAAATGAGTACTGGATGAGATTGAGTGGGGGGAAGTGAACTTTTTCAGGATTTCATGGTGGGGGCAATACATTTTATTGAGTATTTTTTAGGATGGATACAAGTTCAATTTAAAGCATGTATTGATTAGGATTGTAATGAAATGCAGGAGACCACCCAGACGCCTGAACTAAGCGATCAATAATTGTGATCATTGAACGCTAATTTTGTGTAATTTGACATGGAAATTTAGGACGCTGAGTGTTGCAGAGGAATCAACGACCGGCTAGAGACCATAATTGATTGCTTAGGTTCAAGGCAAGTGATAATTCCGATTTTGGATTTGAAGAGGCTTTGTCCACCAGCCAAAATCGTACAGAACGTTTCTGTTGACTTCGCATACTTCAGTTGCATGATCAACAGGGACAATTGGCTACTTAACTTGTGGAAAAACCTGCACTACCTCAGCCAAAGTTTACCTGCAATCTTGAAATAACAAATAATTGCATTGTTATTGAACTTGGCTTCTTACCTTCATCAAGGAGAACCTCTGGTCGTCCGTGATTTCGAGAGGAAAGTGTTTTTGATTTGGCGGCATCACTGCAGGGATAGGGAGCTCGACACGGCTTGTAAATAACTACGTACGCAACGCCAGCACTTGTGTGCGAAATATTTTATCGAATTGCTCGTGCGCAGGGTTGAGGTGCAACGGGTTCAAACGCGATCGCGTGACGACGGCAGGCGAATAACCGAGAGGACAGCAGAAGCTAAGTTGACGGTCGACGGTCACTGGGTGCACTGAGACACAGAGAGCAGAGAATCCGGAGCTAAGCGGCCTCCCCGCCCCAACCTCAACCTCCTCCAGCACGCAAGGTCGCGCCTTCAACAGGTGAAAATCCTCGTGTTTTTTTTGTTGAGTCCTCCTAAAGTCAAGTAATTTAGGCAAGGCTTCGTCAATAGCGGCCTATTGCACTTGATGATTCATTCAGGGGCAGCTACTGATAAGAGCGTAGGGGCATGCGCACCCCCAGCTAACAAAGTAACAAAATTGAATGAATGAATGAAATTTCAAAATCTCTCTACTCTCATCTGACGAGTAAGTTCGCTAGTTACAGAAGACCATTTGAACCAACGCGCGAAATACACCTCCCAGAATTCGAAATTTAACCAATCAGAAGCGATCAGGACCAGCTGATCCAAGGTTGCCCGAGTTAAAGTCAGTTTTTCTGTGGGTTTTCAGTTTGAATTGAAGCGGTTCTGTGAGAGAGACCAATCAGAGAGCTCGAAGAGCAATGTAAGGAGCACATGTATTTCTTTGCTCATCATTAGGGGTGTACAGTTCTTCCTATCATTTTCATTATCAGTGCTTTGCTGTTTCTGTTTAGATTGTTTTCAGTTCTGTTCCTTTTAATTCTTCCCAGTTATTTACTCACTAAACAAAATAAGCTATCAAGGAGAAATCAACAAGGTAATCGGGTTGTTCCTCGCGCTAATGGTATTGACAGATTAACTCATTAGACAACGGAAGTTCCAACAAACATGAAAATGCAGTACCTACCTTGCGGCATCGTCCAAATCAAGCAATCCCAGAAACGCACACACTAGCGAAGGGGAGGGGGATTTAAAGTGAACTTGTCCTCCAGAAGACCGAGTCCAAGAAGGAAACCGAAAAAAGGAATTGTCGTTCCAGGATGCTGTAAGTAGTACCTAAAGCATCCATCCACTTGCCATAAACAACTCAGAACACAACACATCAGATAGTTCCTACTTATTGATCGTCACTTCAACTAACGGTAGCATTTTCGGTTCACATTCTCTTTTTAATAGTTGTTTCTTACAGAACAACAGGAAGAAGTACAGCAACAAATCAAGTTTATCTATCCATATACCGGACATGAAGGAAAGAACCAGACCTTTGGGTTCAAAAGGGAAGTCTGGATCTTAAATAACTAGATTCCATTGGCTGATGCGGATTTGTTCCATCGGATTCAAAATAATCAAATACCACTGAATTATGCAGGCCCGTTCCTCTATATCCAATGGGAAGGTACAATTCCGGATTTGGTCCTCTGAATGGCGCTGATACTATCCACGGACTCGATCCAGGAACGAGTCCTAGAATCAGAATCTTTCAACGGAATGAACGAATCCGGACGCGGTCCGTCAAAGGTGCGACTTTGCCACCACTAGGGCAAACTTTATCCACTTTTGATAGAAACTTTTTCTGAACTTTGCAACGTGTGATACGGAATGATTGGCCCAATCATCATCACCGATCGCTGAGGTGATTACTTTCTGCAATTCCCAGAGGGTATAAATGACGCGAGCAGGCGTCAGGTACTCTGATGTAGCAGATTGAAAAATCGGGAAAGGGGAACTATCCATATCAATTTCACTCTCTGGATATTCAAAAACAGGGGGGGGGGGGGGGTTCGCAATAGGTAGTACAAGGGTAAAAATTTAATTATTACGCAGTTTTGTTTAATGTTGATGGTCACTAGGCAGTGTTAGACAAGACAGTCATTATTAGAGGAGGAGTGGTTTGTATCCAGACTTACGTAACATGTAATCATTAAGTAGTTGATAGGGAGTTTTGCATTTTCAAAGGCTGAACCGATTATTGCCTGCAACACCAGCTCCTATACCGTTGAAAAACGTCTCGAAATTAATTCCCGTGAGGAATTTAAAAAATAGTTAGTTTTAAACTATCAAGAGACAACACATCTAAGAAAGAGTAGCTCCATATTATAAGAAAATTCGTTAAAACTGAGTGTGCATCAACGTCTGTTGTCCCCCATGGAAAAAACATTGCACTATTATTTAAAAGACTACCATTTATTTCTTTACAACGCTTCACAGTACAGACACAATGCTTAATGACCTGGTAGTCAGCTCCTCCCGCCGTTGTCTGCCTTAACGAAACCACGCACCCAAATGGCGTGCACACTTGCCTGATGCCTTATTCGGTTTCGTCACCTTATCCTCTTCAATATCATCGGACGGTACGATTATATCTTTAACGCTAGGAGTAAACAAAAATATTAAAAGGCGAGAATTATTCAAAACCAGAGAAGTATAATTCTTATGTTCTTACGGTAACAGTTGGCATGTGAGTCAAATACAGAGTGCGGAAAGTAAGCTAGTGATGGAGCTTGAAAGAGCTTTCAAGTATGGTTATTAAATTCTACATCCTAACAAAATGTTATCAAGGAATATTATCGAGATATTAAATATTTCTTTTATCCTGTTCTTTAGGGCACCCCTTTGTTTTTTCCAAGGGTAGAACATTCGTTTCTGAATTCGTAGTAACCAAAATAAAATGTCAAAAATAATTCAACATCTAACAATTTCAACAAAATCGGAACGAAAATCGTAGGAATTATGTTTGTTACAAGGATTTCACATTCGCTCATGAGCATTAGCTAATGAAGATGCTACCGCATTTCAATTGATATGAGATCATAAGCAAGTGATTCCGCGCCTACCATGAAAATTTGAGCTTGATCGTACCACCAGATTCATAAAATATGATGCTCGGTGAATTTAACGATGTATTGACTTCTGAGCTGAGGCTCCTTGAAAATTCAATCAAAATGAATGCAAACACTCTAAAAAGTACCAAAACAATGCTACTTGGTAAGATGGATGAAAGGCGGATACTATAATTTCAAAACAGGTACTTGGGTCCAGGTACAAGTACTGAACTATGCATTGTGATTTATTCAAATTTTGAAGCTGTATCTACCGTGGTGAGTTTCATGAAACAAAAGAGAGAGCACCGCTTCTGACGTCAGTTTTAGCACGGACCATGATTTGGGCATAAACCCCTTCTCTCTTCATCAAATTACAAATATGATACTTGTCACAATATCAAGTACATAGTAGGCTCTTCAAGATAATACATAAAAATCCAATTAGGTACATGTACATTGGCCCCAACGCCCACCAACTGAGAATTATTAACATAGAATAAAGTGTAAGATTTGAAGAAAGAAGATTGTTGTCATTCTCTTTTTTTAAATATATATCACTTCTATGAATTAAATGAGCCGATCCAGACGGGTAAACCTCAACAAGAATATGAATTTTAATGACATCTCTTGTAAACCTAACCAAAATCTTCTAGTAAATCAAGACGATCGAATGTGTTGATACCAATGGTGAAAAAGGAATCAATATTATGGTATCTTCTGTAGCATATGGATCGAGAAGGAAGAGTAGACAGATATTAACATAGTACCTGATCGAACAAGGAAAAAGGTTTACCAAAAGAAAAAGTTGTTGGTCCACGTTTCAAGGTACAGAAATAATCAGCGTATGTGTAATTCTATCTTTCAACCTTGAAAAGTGTTTTCTTTGTTTATTATGGAACGAGATGAGGAAAAATTAATAAGTTCAGACTGATACCACAGCTCTTGCACAAACCGTAATGACGTCTGACCGAAACAGGTTGCCCGAGAAAGACCAAGATTCCTTAGTTTTTCAGTTCCTGAATGTGCAGCTAAGATCGTGACTTAAAGATCGGCCTCAAGGTGAGTAACCCATCCCATCAGCATCGCCGCGAGAGGTTTAATGAGATAATATGAACAGTACTGTAAAACGAAGGTTGAGAAGCTTCGAACTACTTTCTCAAGTACAACCTTTTTTTTTCAATATACAACTCGTTCCAGGTAGAACAGAAAGCGTTCTTTTCCTCTCATATCACTCAAGGTCATCAGTCGTGCAGCCCTTGGGCAAATTTCATGATTTAGTAACACTAAATGTAAATTTTGTTGAAATTTATTCAATTTTTTGTTACATAAACTGAATAATTTTAACAAAAATCTCATTTAGGATTACTAAAATTGTTTAGCATAATTTAATGCACTACTAGTTGATTTTTCACCTAATTTCGTTCTATTTGTCAGTGATGTTCAATATAAATTTAACAATATTTAGCCATTTAATGGCATTTTAGTAAAAATTTACCATTTGCAATGCGTGTGTATGTGTGTGCGCCTGTTATTGTTGTCTTGCTAGATGTTAACTTTCCATTGGACTAAGGGAAAAAAACTATGTTCTTTCTGTGAATAATGAACATTCGAAAAAAAGGAAGATTTCATCGGACAGCGGATTTTTGGGACAGTCACTGAATGAAATTTCAAAAAATTTTCTAGAAACAATGCAGTAAAAAAATACATATAATTATGTATGTATATGTATAACCCAGAATAAGTTTATCGACTATGAACTTGGACATCCAAAACTTGGTTTGTGAAGCGGAATGTTATTTAGAACTTCATTCTTAGAAAATTCGCAAATTGAATGTTACGGAAGGTTACGTTTACGACAGGATTATTTAATTTTTCTGGAGGTGCTCTCAAAGTTGAGTCTTTTTACGAACCGAGCGTTAAACGGCATTGTCAAGTACATCTAGGCAAATTTTGACTTTATTTCTCGACTTTATTTTCTCTAAGTTCATCAGTGGGGAGCTTTTCAGGGATGATAGTCTTGAAATACCTTTCTTTAGCCCGGTATCCCTCGAAGAAGAAGTCTTGGATGAAGGCGATAACGCGGTGGGGCTTGTCGTTGAGGAGATCTTGAAAAATCGACCTCAGCGAGTTGAGGAGCGCTGGATGGTCTCTCAGGTAGGTTTTGTTGACGATCATCAGCCTTTGAACCTCGTTTTCGTAAAACTGCTTAAGAACAGGGTCGCACATGTATCTGAAACAGGGTGGGCAATATTACAACTTAATATCCGTGCCTGCCCACCTAAATGCTGGTTCCCAGTGTAGCGCTTTTCCACCACTTCTGGACCCACACCTCGTATTCGACCGCTGTGTGTATATAGACCACCTTCTCTAATATTATGACCACCGCAAGAAGGTGATCAGTTAACTAATGGAAGTCGCTTAAGGCATTGTCAAGGTGTATAAGAGATTAGAAAATCTCATAAGTCATTGTGTAATCACGATTTACAAATGTTCGCAGCGAATTCACCGATTGAAGCAAATAAAGTGTTTCAACAGGTGTTGAAGTGAGCCTGAAAAGAAAAGACTAAAAAAGACTAAAGAAACCACGATTCAATAAATATGGCTACACAGATCGAACTGAGTTGTTCTGTTTCTGGTTCGCTAATTCACATGATACGGTCTACGCAGTAACAGGATCTTTGTTTGAAGGTCATTTATGTCCTTCAGAAACATTGCACTCCTTGGATCTGAATTGCCGACAGTGACTCTATCCTGACTCTATCATCAGCTCATCTCTAACTTCTCCTGAAATGAGAAATCATCCTAATCCCAAAGTGACTGGTATACCCGCACACATCACTCCTTCAAAGCATCCAAGAAAAACATTGGCTTTGACTGAAGCTTCGGACTATATGAATTTCCTTCCCTCCCAGTGTTTAAATTACTGCCCATTCTTCAATTTTATTGTCCTGGTGGCCATTTCTGGCGCAAATATGGAAATATTAATACGTGTAACTATAATTATTAGAATAGCTTATTACTTGAAGTTTGTTGTATGGCTGCAGATCTCAAATTGAATTAAGCAATGTTATTAATTAACCATTATTTTCTTATAACAATGGTGATTTTCACATTAAGTTGTACCTATCTAAATAAAGCTTCTACAAAAAAAACGTAAGTGTTCAATTTACCCATCATGCTCCTTACAAAATAATGCACTTACCTTTCTCTGAGTGGTACGATTCTCTCAGGAGGAACGACTCGATAACGGTTTAAAACAGCTTTTGGATCGACCTGAAAAATTTCTCTTGATTTATGATCTACACTCAACATCCATTTTTGTTGAAATTGAAATCAATTAATTAGTTTTCGCTAAATACAAAAATTAAAAATTGAATTTCTTTCACCGAATTGATTGTGTACTTTGCAATCAAGTAGATTTTTCCAGTCATCCTCATGACTAATCATGACGTATATGCCTTTAAAATTGAAAGAAGTTGGTCCAATCATACATTATCTGTCAAATAAACTAAGACTACGACAATTTGCTCATATAGGGATGCTGCAAGACTTATTAAATATCGTACGATTAATCAAAACAACGTTACATTTATAAGTACGTTACTTACTTGTAGCCAAAAAGGCGTATCGTAGGGGTAAGGGTCGTTGAACGTGATCGCCATCAGCTGCCCAGCTGTGGTCATGTAGTAGTTCGTCGTCTGGGTGAGATTTCCTGGCATCTCAATCCGACGTCTCACTCTCACGACGTCCAGTTCCACTCCGTTGTAAACGACCGGCACGGCCTTAAAAAACCTGCGGACAACATCTTCATTAAAATACAGAAATTTAAGTGAGTGGGTCACCCTAACTATCCCACAAAGCTTTATTTTTTCTGTATCTTATAACCCGCATGCAGATATCTGGTCTACGATTGAGCGGATCTTATGGTATATTATTCAACCACTATACTACCAAACTTCAAGGACCGTTTCTATAAACAATTTGCAACAAAAAGTGCCTGCTAAATTTTCTTTTTTTTTTACACTCGTTTTTGGGTTCTTTCAATTTAAAGATTTTTTTCATGTGTTCTGCCTCGTCTCACTAAAATTACTATAGCCCCATTAGTTTTCATGTTAATTCAAATCTGATTACACCATTGGAAAGGATATTAAACTTAAAATAGGCGAAAACAGATATTTTTAACCTCGTATCTAGAGTTTTTCTAGTACAAACTTCCAACTTTGAAATTTACAAGTTTTTTAAAGAAATTTTCAAGAGCCATTTCCTGTGGAGGAAAATCAATGCGGTATTTGGTGAAAACATCCTCTAACTCTCAGCTTTCCAACGGTATACTTAAATTTGAATTTACTTGGTAAATTAAGGAAGAAATGTGCGTTTAAACGCAGACAAACGTGTTTTCTAACAGAAAACTCCGGGTTTGGCGAGAAAAAAGGACTTTCCTATGACAGGGTGTGTTACATTGGAATCCATTCTCATACGATGAATCAAATGGTGACGAGGGTCTTCTTTCGGGTATTCGCGTGTAGGTTATAGAAGTTAGGATTTGGAAAAAAGGGAAAATAGAAACATTTTTCTTCTTCAAAAAAGAAAGAAGATTTCTTCTAAAAGTTGCAAATCGCTACACAACTATCATCATAGTAAGAACTTAAAATTACCTCCGTTTTCTTGCAATAAGAAGCATACTCCTAACAATTCTCTTAGTTGCACCTTTAACCATCCTGCGGTCTCCTCTCACTTCGTTGATAACCAAGCGTTTACGATTCACGAGCTGTTCGGCGTTCTGATGTTGACTTCGTGAACCCGCATTAAATTAATAACTATCAACAGAACTTATGATCATCGCTTTCTATTAAGCGAAGTTGCGATTGGGGAAATCTTATGTAGATCGATCGTTGGAAATAGGATTAGCTAGCAGGGCATATTCCCTTTTTGCAATCCTGGCCTATGTCATCTTCCAAGATTATTGAGGTGAGTAGGGGACAGCCTACAATGTTCTTAATTGAAACTTAATTGCTGCATAGTATCTCTAATGTTGAGGTTCGTTTGCTACCTCGGTGGGTTTGAACGGACCCATCTGGGTTAGGCATATTGAGAAGCCATTTCAACGATGAGTGGGGGGATATTTCAACGTTGTGGCAGCGATTCGAACCCATCAGCATACTCGTGTGATATTGGTGTTTCAAACACAGGTGACTTGGTTGGGGCCTACGTGAAGACATGCCATTGATTTCTAGGTTTTGAGTGAAAGAAAGACCGCGTGTCTGTAATAGCGTGACTTGGAGACATCAACGGACGGCTGAGTCAGTGGGGATTTCCGCATCTTCATGGATTTCAACAAAGCGAATATAGCTAGATGCGTCCAGATCGAGTTCGTTTTTTGAAAGATTGGGAAGCGCTCAAACTGAGCGTTGGAGACTGAACACCCGATTTCGCGACCATAATGGCAAGTAGGTCTCTCAAGAGAAGTATACATGATAGTTGTAGCTCTTCGGAGAAATGTTATTGTAGTAGAGAATATGGGGATTGTCGAAGGCAAAAGCTTCCTCAGTGATGTGTTTAGCCCACTTTGAGTAATAATGCCATCAACCTTGGTGAGTGAGATGCCAATAGTACCTATCACAGTGGAACATTGGTTTTGTTTCTGCGTAGCTTTGAGCTGGTTTTAACATTGATTTTGTTGTATTAGCTACTTTGTTGTATTAGTGCCATAGTATTTTTAGGAATACATTTTTATTCATCAAGTCGAGGCCATTGATTCTTTTGATGTAGAAGCAATCTGAAGGTGATGGGTTACTCACTGTTTAGTCAGCGTTTAGGTTCCGAACTGTTAATACACTTGGTCTTTTATCATGTCGCACCAGGGGTCATGAGGTACTCCAATAAGGAGAACGATTGTTTCATCGTAGTGTAACTTGCAAGATCAATCACTTATGTGGCTTTTGCAAGATGGACAAGAGTGGCAAACAAACACTGTTTCAGTTTTATGAGAAGGCCATTTGGGTCCGCTTTTTCAGACACCTTTTCAACGTATATAGGAACATTCCGCGATTTGGTCTCTTAGTTCAAATCACATAGACCATTATGTGCGATTGCTATGGGTAGGAGTGCATTTTTGAAATTGGATTGTGCATAACTCCTCGGACACCCCTTAGGTTCAAAAAATCCTATAGACCATTATGTGCGATTGCTATGGGTCGGAGTGAATTTTTGAAATCTGAATTGTACAGTGAATGTTCTATTTTGCCAATACAGCCCGATCGCATCGAGGTCTGTTTTTACTTTGAGAATTGGGGGTGTTTCTAGACTTACGAGTACAATCATCAGTTTCAGAACATATATCTGCCAGGAATGCAATGCTGGTTTTGGATTTTGCAACGCAAAATACAAGGATTATGATCATATGTCTGTAAAAAAGTTTATAATCAACCGACCTGTAGTTAGTTCTGCAGATGTCTCCTCCAATGCAAAGGGATCGCATTTTCAGTCTGAAACGCGTTTTGAGTGAAAAAGGTGTGTCCGTCATTTTGCATGTGCACGTTTGCCATAGGGAATGACATGGGCAGAACCCTTGAGACCAAAGTTCTCCTGAATCACCTGGTACCGAAATTGAAATGCAATAATTAGGACATCCATCGGAAAAACTATTTCCAATCATAAATCTTTGTAATCTACCAACAAAACTGTTCCTTTAATGTACTCCCCCCCCTCCAAGGATTGTTGGATCAAGATACATAAATTTCAAAACTCGAACAAAAAAATCTGTTCGTCAGCCGCCCAAGCCTTTTCTTTAAAATTAGTGGAAAGTAGTTTACTACATTCTACTGAAAAATCCAACATCGTTCCGGGATCTGCCATTAATCTCGACATCTTGATAAATCAACAATAAGGGATTATATTCAAGGATTAATCTATTAAATAATTGAAATCTCAAATTATTTCGAGATAAAATGGTAGTTTTTTGTTTGATTCAGATAGAAAGTAGTTTCGGGAAGAGAATGAGACCAATTGGATTGCTGTAGGATCATCCGTTCGCTCACCACGAGAAAAATCGGTCTAGAAGATGGTTGGGCTGCAGAGCCTTTTCAAGTTCAACGTCAGGCCTGAGTTAGACCGCGTGGATGGCGACAGCCCAAACACCACGGTTGATTATATAGGATTATGACATCTATAAGACCATCTCCAAAGCTTCAATTCGGTTGAGAAGAACAAGCGAAACCATTTTTATTGCCTGAATTTTTATGTTATCATGTTAGATTTCGGTTGAATTTGTACCTGTGTTACCCGCTAGGAAGCCTTCATCCCTCATCTTTAGATGAATGAATGAAATCTAATACAGGAATGAGAAGTCTTTTTGTGTAATAATTTGCAGCGTTTTTACATTCATGTCACAATTACATTTTTTGTACTAGTAGAAGCACCACCAGCACTTACCTTTTCTTTCTTCAATATGGATCGGATTGCAGTACATGACAATTTTCCTGATCAAAAGGATATTAGCCCCTTCCGATACCACTCGCAACATCTGATTGAAGTTTAGTGATAGCGATTTGCGGGTTTCAGTATCGTTTGCGCCTTCCCTAGAAATCCAAGTACAATATTTCATATACTTGTATGTTATATTTATATTTTATATATATTTTTTTTAGTTGTCTGATCCAGGGTGATCTTCTGATTCGATGTTTCTCCTCAAAATAAAATAAATATAAACCAGATAATTAGTTTATGAGTTACTTCTTAATCAATGGTTTTTATATCATGGCCGCCCCCAGCTAAGCTGACTAGGTTTGAAAGCCCGTGTTACCAGGTTGTGATGATATTTATTGTTTGAACGTAACTTGAATTGTAGCCGGGAATGGGTTAGTGCAATTTACTAGTTTAGGAATCTAGTATGCAGGTAGGATTCGTGATAAGCTGGGAGAATACTCAGTACTCGCCTTGTCTCAGTCCTTTTTCAACAAGATACGAACCATACTAAAAATTACATCCGAAAATGAGTAGTCCACAAGTTCAAAGATGAGGTGGACTAGAACCTAGGTGACATTTACTCCTGTCTCTAATAAGCACTGTATCCCAACAAAACCTGTCACCTCCACGTGATCCATCCCAGGCACACCCATAGAGTGTGTCTAACGGTAGAGACAGAAGGACCTGCTGTATCATCAAAAAGATTGAATGAAATCCAGTAGTGCCGCTTCTATTAAGTCCTGCCAGACTGTATTAGGCCAGATTTCCCCAGAAACAATCTAATCCACTCTGATACCGAAGATTTTTATATTGTGGCTACAATAATTATATTTCAGTTGGTTACAAACATACCGCAAGTCGAACAGCCACTTCTTTTTCTTCTTGTGGAAAAATAAAATTCGCGATCTAGTCAAGTCTGGTCGGCTGACTTGTTCCACACGGAACTCTGTCACAGGATTGAATCTTCTGTCGACAATGCCGGCGGTGTACATGCCGTAGTGTGTATTTCCGTCGATCAAGAGCCCTGATGATATTCAAAAGCGCAACATAAATTATCTGTAGCATTAAATAAAGAAGAATATTTGTATAAAATAGCAACTCAGAACCCTTACCATTTCCTTGACCATTGGCTCTCTATAATATGGCTGTATACATATTATATGACACAATTTGGATAAACATGAAGTGATTATGAATGTAAAGCTTTTGATGCAGGTTCAGCAACAAGTTTAGGCCAGGTTTCGGTCCCGCAGGGCAGCATTTTAGGGCCTCTTCTTTACAATCTTCTGTCATGACCGGATTACTGCCAACTCCGGACATATCTGGACTCTGTGCGGATGACCAAATATACGCTGTAAGCCGAGCAGATCCTCAAGAGGTTGCACAGGTCCTGCTAAACTATATTGAACGGCTAGGACAATGGTGTACCAAGTGGCGCTTGAAAATCAACCCAGTCAAATCACTCTCCGTCACTTTCTAGTACCGGAGGAACTTCCAAGATCCCACTGTGAGCTATTGCGGTACCACCCTCCCCGCTGCCCCTCACTCAAGTACCTCGGTGTTACTTTTGACCATCGCCTCACCTTCCACAAACTAGTCTCTGAACTCATCAAAAGAACCAGAATTCGGACATCCCAACTCAAGCCTCTTCTTTCCAACTCCCACGTTTCTCTGGACAACAAAGTTCTCATACATAAAACACTTATTCAACCCTTATGGGTTCAAGCGTCTTTAGAGCAACCAAAACGCCATCCTTCAACGCAACATAGACCACGCCCCCTCCCCCCTCCCATTCGTCAGAAATGAAGCACTCTACAACGACCTCACATTGGATTCCCCGTATTCGACCCGCCAGGCCTTCATCGAGAAATCTGTTGCTGCATATTCCGACCACCATAACCAACTCGCAGCTTACGGATTTGCTCCACTCTCACCACAGCGACTCCCAAGACAGATTCTCCAATCCATCCCTGCCATCCCAGACTGATCTCATTTTAACTAAGACTTATAACTGTTCCAAGATACTGAACTCCAGTACCTTATCAACCCAGTAAAATGTACTAATCATTAAGGTATATTACTATTGTGATAAACCTAGACCAAATAAATAAATTTGCAAAAAAAAAAGAAAAAAACATTTCAAAAGACAAGTCTTTTGAGGCTGAGATAAAAAATTCATTCATTACCTAAAAAATCAGTTACTACATTAGAGCTACATTTCATAAATTTTAGGACGATGCTCTTGAAACTTCCCAAAGTAGGTTTTGAAAGGGCTTCTATAATATCAGATAAATTTTCGGATGGTTGTACGTACTTATTTTTAAATCTACTGCTTGCTTTAATGAATTTCTATCTAGAGTTACTCCGCGCCCGAACAGAGTTTCTCACGAAATAAGACCTACCATGGACACATACATTTCTTATGATTAGTCTTGAGTTGTTAGCAAATTCAATCAAAGGCTGCTTCAATCAACATTTTATGTCAGAAGACTTGTTTCTACTCTCGACAGCTTCAAGCGAATAAACGCAATAAAGTCTTTACCAACCTTCAAATTGAACGTTGACGCGTTTGTGATCCGATTCACAGATTTTGGCATCGACGCTCCACGACCCGACGATTCCCAACTCCGGATGAAAAGCGTAAAGTTCTTCGCTGAACGCCAAACTCTTCAACTCTTGAAGGTTTCGAACGAAATATTTCGAAAGGACGAAATTCACTCCTTACAGAACCAAAATTAAACATTGAAATTCAACTTTCATTGAGTATTTTCTTGATTACCCGTAAGCTTGTATTAAGGTATCGGGCTCATAATTGATTTTGGAGATGATGGTTTGAAATAAAATGGTACCTACTTAGCATAATTTTTTAGTATATTCCAGTGATTAGCCATGCACAGTTGTAAGGAGATCGTTAAATGAGAAGAAGACCTTCCTGGTGGTTAACAGGTAAGTTTGTTAAGTTTTTTCGTGCAAGATGCATGTGACAACTCTTGGTGTGTTGTCTGTGGTCGGGTTATTGCATAATAATTATTCTATTGCCGAGGGTGATGAAGTTATAAGGCTAAAGTGTAATATTTGCTAAAACATAAAAATAATAAACCAAAACCTATTTATTATCACATCTTCAAATATTGTTACCAACCACTACATGGAACAAATGAGAATCGTGAAATGTTATACAAATGTTGACTGGTCGCTTGGGAAGAATTTATGTTCTTACTCTTGAAAGAATGTGTATTGCCCACCTTCTGATATTACCAGACGAATTTTATAGTATTAACTCCAGCTAAAAGACGTATCCATACTAAATAAACAAAATGATGATGATGAAACACCTGTTATTAATACACTTATACGTAATAGTGATGCCTTACCCGACTTGGTTTGGATTTCCACTTCAGATTGAGACTCAAATTCTCTTGTGTCTTCTTCTTTTTTTCGAGGTGGAGGTGCACCTTAAATAATCACATTAATTGGTGGATAATCGACATCAATAACACCGAAAGGTGACTACATCTGCATGTATGTGTAAGAGCGGAAGGATGAAGCGAAAAAATTCATTTTTTGGTTCACTCCCGAGCAAAAGTGTCTTTTCAACAACTTACTCAAAAAGAAAAGATAATTAAAACTCGCATAAAACCTGTCAGTATAATTGAGGTGAAACAGGGAAAACACGTCACATGAGAGAATCGCATTTATGATTTAATTGCGAAAAGATCTTAGAATTTTGATTGTGTTTGCGGACTGCAATAATGTAATGAGTCCCTACATATGTATAATGCATAAAAAGCCCTATTTTATCCAAATTGTTACGACTTTCTGGTTCTTATACCAGGAGAACCTCTAGATTTAATTCGAGGAATTGGGGCAATAATCAAAACTCCCTACGATTTTCATTTGATAAGCTTGAATCTTTTCATTCACGGATCGAAGATAGCAGTGTTCATCCCATATTCAAAGGGCCATTTGTGAATTTGTATAAAAGTTTCGTTAACTTTGATTCAGTAGTTATTTTCGAAAAGAAGCTCAAGAGGACGGAATTTTTTTCAACTCAATTTTTGGGTTCTGCACCTCTTGAAACCTTAACCAAAAAATTGTAAAGGAGGAGGCTAAAAACGAATCAAGTTTTTGGTGGATAATTGAGCTAGTTTCAAGGATTCAAGGGACATGTCCCTACGGACATTAACGCCTTCAATGGGCCAGCTTTGAAGTTTTATTGCGTCGCTATTCCTTTTCGAGTCTATACCGTGGTAAATAGGACAGTCTAGAAAGTGGTATAAGATGATTAAACGGCCCTTCACCAACCACCCTACAAATGTAACAGATCGGACTATGGGAAGTGAAAAATTAACCGTATTGGATTTTACGTTTGCGCAGAGTAATTTATTGATTTGGGGGCAGCAAAACTCTTAGGAACCATCTACAAGCCAATCCCAAGTTTCTCGAAAATTTCATCGACATCGGATTAAAACTGTAGAAATTAAGCTTGTTAAATAGATTTGCGGACACACAGACCAACTGGAAAAGAAGCAAAAGTGGTCCAGAACGGTCAACAACGTGAAAAGCGAGTAAAAATGTTGACTTTAGGAAGAAAAAATCGTCCATCTCCAGAAAGCGAAAACTACAGGACTCAGAAGCAAAAATGGCAATCTCAATCTTGTATGGGTAGGTGGTCCATTTCCACTTTTTGGGGTATAATTTATACGTCCACATTGGAGCTTTTGTGTTTGGAACGTTTACCTAGACATATGGGAGAACATTCTGTCCAGGCGAGTTCCTCTCCCGGGTACCCATGTGAAGGTTATCAATTTTTCCAAACCCTTTAAGTAACCCACGCGATTTCATAAGCAGAAATTTTTAAAACTCGGAAAGGGAAAACGTTTTCAAAATGCAACAAAAAACTGGAAGGGTTTACGCTGCAAGCTCAACGTGTGGGGCAAGATATGCATTGAGATAGAAGTTCGAACTAAGTACTTCTGCCTCACTCAGCTGCGAACTCTTTTCCTAAATTACCATATCTAGCATTACCTCAACAGGTCTCCACGTGACTTCAACTAGGAAATTTGATTGAGATATAGAAAGCTTGAAACAGATTCTTTTGACCGCAAACTGGTAGACACCACAGGACTCTATTAGTCTCAACACAACTAACGAAAGCAGCAGAAAATCCTGCTTATTATTTCACAAGTCGATTTTCCGTGAAACGACACAACGAAATGACGCCCTAATTGACACCCTGTGGTTTTGGGACCACAGCAGCTTTGCGTGTGATACAAATCGGGTTTGTTAGGAGCAAGTTGACTATTCCACGTGCGAAAGAAAGGGGTTTCTACATCGATTATAAGACTTTTATGTCCAGGACGGACTTTCCACATTTTGAATCTACTTTTGAAGCCTAAAATGGCAAAGTTTGATCCCAAATCGTTTGATATACCATTACAAAGGCTTGTTATTGCAAATAATGTACCAAAATTAAATAAAAAGTGTTGAAAGCAGACCTAATTTATTCATTTTCTTTGTACTGCGTCAGCCCACGTCCGATGAATTTCATGTGAGCACAGAAGGCTTCTTTATGCACGCTCTATTTCTTGGTAGAAAATTTAAACCCCCTCCCGTTCTCCAAGAACTGACTGCGATCTTGCTCTCTCAACATGCACTTAACCGTAGCACATGCACCCTTATCCCCATCTACCCTACTGTAAATCCTATACCACCCAACAATATGTTTATTGTGCATTTAATAAGGTAATTATTTATAGGCAGTTACAAATTTATTGTCTAACTATTAATTTATTCGATTTTGTGGATGTAGGTACCCGCTTTGGTTCGAAGGATTTTCTCCGTTTCACTGCTGGAGGACCGCTTGTCATCTGTAGAACTGGGATCTTTGTCGAGGCTGCCGCCAGACTCGGATTCCGGGACTTCGTTCTTGACGGCGACGTTGTCAAGACCCAGCGGGAGTCGATCCCATTCGAGGAGCTCCCGAATGTTCGGGTCTTCTCGGATCCGGAAATCCGGTTTTTCTTGAATCCGGAAGTCCGTTTCTTTAAGATCCGAGTGAACTTTATGGACGACGTCGTAGCAGCGATCTACCCATGCCTTCATCGTCCCTTCACGAATCTTCTGGGTTGCCGACTTTATAGGTTTCTTTCTTCATTTGAAAACCGAAGTGATCGTTTGAAAAAAACGGTTTATACAATGGGGTAGGGACCTAGGTACTAAACTTCTTAAGCAGGGCAACATTTCACTATAAATATAAACTTTTTTTAAACGTGAAAAATATCTATGACCACCACTAAACTGAAATCAAAATGCTAACTTGCGTAGGTACCTACCTATTAGTCCAGTGAACCTTATGTTCCTGGAAAAGTTCAGAAAACTTACATCTAAGCCAGTTTTGCTTCTATCCAATAATGACAAACCATTGTAACGCTGTTTTATTGTATTCCAACAGCTGAAAGATCTCGACATGAGCTTTTCAACAAAGTGTTATATTTGGTTTGGGTGCGGTAAAAACAGCTGAATACACGCATCGGCCCAGACGGGTTTCGTTGTCCTAAAAACTTTTCTTTTCTATATTGTAAGTAACCACTGCTTAAAATTAAACATCCACAGATTAGTCTGGAACCATTAGCTTCTAATTTTACTAACAGAACGGATTTTTGGAAGCCCTCAGAAACTAGGTCATATTGGCAATGCGTCATCAATAGAGTTACCGTCTACTAGACTTGATTAGCAAGTTAAGGGAGAATGAGAGCATAAGAGGAAGAATAACCGAATGCACATCCCATACAATCCATTCTAACAACGAATTTGCGGGAAGCTTTAGTGTTAGTCTCTCTTTTTCCGTTTTCTGTGTAATAGGCGAATGGTGTTTGAAACGTGGCTAAACAGACCTGGTCTGAAATCGCCCGATAAGCTATCATTGCTTACTAAAGGTATGAAAAATATGCGGTGTAAATAAAAGGATCGTTTACTCTCTTACTGAACTAGAGGGTAGGTACCTCATGAGTTTCTCTTCCATTGGTATTTCTGGCGGTTTGGAGCCCTTCAGTTCCTGCCGTATCGCCAAAATCTCGTCAATGCCTGTCAATTTTACTCGTTTGTCCATCGATTTCTTGACAAACCGATCTCCGCTTTGCTGGAAACGATGCAGTATTCAGAAAATGCGTTTATCATCTCGACCAATAATCCTAAAAATGAGGTATATACGGGGTGTCGCACATTAAGTGTCGCTAACTTCAGGGGTTGATTCTACAACTTATTTCCGATCGAAAGTGTCTCTTAGCAAATGCTTTTTACTCCTTATAAAACCAAGTTTTTCAATTTTTAGAATTTTACGTGTTGGCGACCGTATGACGCTACAATGATCAGAACTCCCTTAAGTACGTGGTGAATCAATATTTGAGGATATCATTGTGAATTTACCACCTTCTTAGGGCTGACAAAATAATATCTCTTAGGTTGTGGATTGTTAAAAATCAACTTAAGGCAATTATATGTTGTGTGTCCGTCTGTCTGTGTACGTGAGTCTGACCGTGTGTCCTCAGATCATTGTATGTACCTAGTCTAATTGTTACAGTTTTCAAGCGATTTCGAATCTGATGGAATGTACAGGTCAGACTGTATGAGTTTCATTGCTCAGAAATCAATGCATGCGCATGTAGAAAAGTAAAATCTACCGAACATTATTTTCTCAGGATCAAAAGGTCCAATCCCCAGGGTATTCAGGTAACTATCCCATATAAATGTAACCGCGGTAGTATCATTAATATTCACTGCGCAAGCGCAAACGTTAATCCCTGTTAATAAGCCTAAATCCTACAGCTATCATTCGATTTTTGTGAAACTTTCAGTAAATGTGCAGGTAAGGCTGTAAATACGCTTAGAAGTTTTCTTTACATAGAAATCAATACATGTCAGGGCATGCACAAATAAAATCCACCAAGCATAACTTTCCTTGGTTCTAAACCCTAACAAGGGTTTACGTGAGCGCATTCTTTGTTCATAAACGGTACTTACTAAGCCTAACCAACTCCCTGGAAAAATCTGTAGATATAACCAGAGCACCAGAGAGGCTAGTGCCTACCAAGGTGGCAGGTACACGAATGACCCCCTCGGGCGGACGGAAAAGTGGTGATGGCGGGATAACAAAGGGCGGAAAGAGATGGTGATGCCGGGATAACAAAGGGCTTTGAAAGCACGTGTTTCAAAATTTTATCTTTATACCAGTTTTTTTTGAAGGAGTCTTTGACAAATTTAGGGGCGGCTCAGGGGGTCGAAGATAATAGACTGTCAGGTGTAAAAAAAAAAATGGATTCGGACTTCTAAGAACTGATTGTACTTCTGTTAATTTGACATCTAATAAATTAATGAAAATAATAATAAAAAAAGTTATTCAGTTTTGGAACTCTAGAAGTTGGTTGTCAACTGGATTTTAAAGATCGTGGAGGCTGCAGAAAAAAAGCACATAGTTCTTGTTGATGCGCACCATTTCATCCCGTCCCGAAAAATTCTCTCTATATAATTTTACTATTTTGGGTTTCCCCGAAGATTTTATTTTATTTATTATATAATCGAATCGTAAAGAACTTCGGAAATTCGTCTGTCGAAGAATCGCCGAATTTCTCCTAGCGAATTCTCGTCAGCGAGCTGAATTTTTCGTACCGTTTTAGGTACCGACGTACTGCAAAAATTTGTATTTGGAAAGGATTTTCTCTCCCTCCACCCGTCGCCAATGTTCCAGAGGTGCAGCGACCGCAGAGTCCTTCCTGGACCATTTTCCCACCAGAGAAGTCCCTTAATACCAAAAACGCTTTTTTTTCATCATACCAGGTACTGTTAGGTTAACTAACCACCTTAGAAGAGGTACACGTGTTTCAAAATATTTCATTTGCGAGAAACACTTCATTTTTTTTTGCGCAGTTGACTTTCGAGAGTAGTAATAATTTCTTTAATTTATCATTTCAATATTTCGTACTGTTGTATCCCATTATTACTGTTCCAGAGGCCCCTGAGAAGATATATATATATATATATTTACTTACTTTCCCTTGTATTTTGAAGTTTTCCATCACCCCAACTTTGATTTTTTTTCTTTTTTTTTAGTTAGGTGGGTTCATCCCCACACTTTATGCAAATGTTATTTCATTTAATGGCACAATCTTTAAGATCCTAAGTTGAAAATCGGATCTCGTAAGATAGGTATCATGAGAGATCGCTCTTCGGGTGTGTGGGATTCAAACCAACTAAAACCTCACCTTCCTTTTCCTTGTTGGAACTCGGCGTGTAACTGTTTAACAAATTACTTTGACAATTATTTGACAAATTGTTTGGCCAACCATTGTATCAGTTTGGCAACTTACCCTTTGTGGAAGGCTTAAATGTAAGTAGACATTGTACATTATGTACTTGAAAGTTCACTACATTGAGAATCATGTAAGCCGAAGCAATATGTAATGAGTTATTCTTACTTGCTTGAGTTTGAAATCCCTCTCTTCTAACTTCGATTTCTCAAAGGCGATAATCTGTTCTCGGGGAATTCTAACGACATTCGGTTTTTGAACTTTCGGCTCTTCTGTAACTTCATTTTTAAACAATTTCTGTAAAAATAAATACCTAAATGAGGGAAAACTAGTCGTCCGGAAACCTGACCATACGAACGGTTTTTTTTCTTCAAAATTTTCGCATTATCTTTATCTAAGTTTAAAAAACATTAGCAGCCATTATCTATGCACAGAATCTATCGAACAGAAGAACTGATAGAAGATAACGAGATCGGTTAGATTTATTATTTTCGATAATGAGCCTTCGTAATCAACACAATGTTTTCGCAAAAAAATAAAATCTAACCCCCTCCCCCCAAATTTAGTGGTTTACGTTTCAAGATACGTAGATTTCAAAAATCGAAAAAATCTGTCCGTCCACATCTTTTCCTCAAAACTGTTGGAATAAAGTTTACAAATTTAGCTCGAAAATCACATATCGATCAGGGATGTGCCAGCAATCTCGGAGTTTCGATCAACCAATCCTAAAGATTACAATATTTATAAGAGTTTTTTTAGTGTGAATCGAGCGAGATCACTAAGGTTCCTGAATGATCAGCCATTCGTTTTCTAAAATGGTACCTACTGCTTTATCAAACCAGTTTTTCAAATTTTGACACCCGTCTCCAATTAACAGAACCAAATAAATTAAATAAAAAGCGAAGTAAGTTGTAGGTTTTGTAAATTCATGGAATAAATGTGTCCTTGACTGTTCCAGATTGTAGTTGTTCGATCTCGCTCGAACTTGGAGGGCAATGAGTGAAGAACCGTTTAATAATCCCATAATAATTTCTATAAGACCGAGCTCGTATAATTAATAGCTACATTCAAGATTAGGAATGCCAAAACATCGTTGATCTACAAACTCACGTTAACAATACGAGGAAACTAAGTGCTACAACCAGCTTGGCCAACGATTTAGAAATTGCAACGATTCCTTGTCTACTAATTAAGAGAATCACTTGGTCGGGGAGTTTTCATTGTTTGATTGGACCTTAGATTAGATAAAGGTACCAATAGATGATAGTGGCCTTATTATCGACACTAGCTCTCATTCAAATTCGCCAAAAAGCTGTCCAGCCACGGTTTCTGACAGTAGCGATGTAATAGTACACGGTAAAAAAAAAACAAATAAATTAATGATTTTTTTTCTTTCCACGCGATTGATTTTTTATCGATTTCGCTACCTTCTACTACAAGACTGTCAGAATATTGTTTCCAATCGTAAATTTCAAGAATAACCTACTAAGCCCCTGGTTTCAGGAGTAACAACGATAGAGTGCCTAAAACATTTCCCAGTTATTGACATGACAAAAATTCTGTTTAGAAACACTCCAGTACATGAAAATTCTGGCGCCAAATACAATGGCAGCTCTTTTTAGCTGTGTATAGTCGCGACGTTTTTTGCCTCTGTGATCATGACAGTACAATAATGTCATGCGTTTAGATATAAACGTACACGCTAAACAATGATCTCCTTTGAAGAAAATTATGAACTTAAGCAGTAAGATATGACAGATTTATGTTTTGACCGAAGAAGACAGAGGAGACCGTTCGTGTAGACCCTAGCCAACTTTCGGGAAAAACTTAAGAGCATGAGAACTGGCTGGAAAATAGGAAAGTTGTCGAGGACAAACTGCGACTATTACCTTAGAGTCAATAATAATCTTTTATGACTCAAAATACCCCTTAAAAGTTGTCCGTTTAAAGATATTGCATTGATTAAAATTACCGGGATTTCTCCTTCCTTGATCAACCTGATTTTCTTGAACAATTTGACGCTGAACACGTTTCTCTTGAGCTCTTCGTAGTGGTCCGGCATCTTCTCTCGATTTAAATTCGGTATAAAGACAGTTCAAGTTCGAGTTTGTTGTCCTCCCAATTGGGTATCTAGGAATCCAATATACTCTGCTCAGGTGTCTTCTCCACTCCGTGTAGGTTATCTCTCGATAACCCTGAAAAGCCGCACCCACCGATTCTAACTAGAAGAATAACTAGTTACCTATGTGCTAGTCATTTAAAATCAACTTATCTCTCCAGGTATCCTACAACAAGTACCACTATAAAGTTACAATGTGAGTTTATTGAAAATTGAGTTGATTAACAGATGACCTTAATTTATATAACTTGTGGAGATGATGTAGATGCAAGTTAATTTTTTCCCGGATGAAAAGAAAGGGAACTATTGCGTTAATACAGTTCAGTAGGGGGTAGGTACATAATTTTAAAAATCCGGCGGTAAACTAGGACTTCCTGATACGATTGACATATTCACTTCAGTGAAATGATGAGTTAATGAACAGGAAAGAATCTAACTCACTCGGCCGTCAGGTTGGAGCCACTCAGCTAATCCGGATCCTACATTTTATTATCGAGGGATTCTACATTTTAGTACGTAAGTATGTAATGCAGTATGCAAAAGTATTATGTAGGACAAATAGCGTAGAAAACAAACTGCTGGCTAGATAACGCCCGAAGTGCCTTGACGTGATGGATCAATATTAAAAAGTCACCTAAGTCATTATTGAATGTTAAAATTATATATTAGTTTAACAGGCAATTAGTAACAAATAAAGTTATAAGTCCAGGCGCCAAGATATCCGCATTTTTCAGTAAGAGAATTCAGAGGGAAAACGGTTAATGAACACTTTAGACATTTTCATGGCAAGCTGAATTAAAAGTGATGCCATTGTAGCAGTTCCTGGACTAATTCAATTTTTTATTTATTTATTTTTTTTTTAAATAATCTGTCCTCAAAGCGGAGGGGGCACGCCATTAAAATATAAAAACGAAAAACTAAATAAAAAAAAGTGGGGAGGACGCCCAGGTTTACCCGACGCCAGCCCTTGGGATATGGGAAGTTGAGGATGATGGAGGAGGAAGAGAGGGATGAAAGGAAGTGCCCCTATAAAAAGCCCACCAGTTCAGGTAAGAGCCCCGGATGACGTGGGTGGTGATACCACGAAGTACTCCTGTTGAGATGCCCAGCTCAAGTAACTCCGTGGCACTTTTCCCGCACCACACCCCGCGCCATGACACGGTCGCATCATGACGGAGTATGCGGCCACCATGAGTTCGTGGACACTGCTGCACCACATGATAAAGATTTTCATTTTTACCCTGACAGGCTCGGCAAAGGGTATCTACAGTCCTGCGACTACCTCTCGAAGATCTTCAGATGATTCACCTCAGATACACTATTGCATAGTTGATTCGAAAATCAACAAGGTTGGTTTTCGGGGGTGTCCTAATGAGCTTACATTCTCACTTCCTTACTACGAGTGCGGTGGAATACCAACTGGGTTGTCGCCCGAATTATAGGCGAACCACACAACTCACATGCGGGTACTACCCTGGGAGAAGAGTCTACCAGCAGAGTGCCTACCATTCAGCTATCGGGATTCGCCAATCCTGCCTGGGTAACCAACTAATGCTACCACGTACTGAACTGCTTTTCGGGGAGGACAGCAAGTGATGCTGTGCTAAAGCGTTGTATCAGGTGCATGGTGCCCCCCTGCCCGAGATCCGATTTTGTGTACTGGCTTTGTCAGTAAACTGGACACCATCACACACCAGACAGGTCGCAGACCCATTCAGGGTGGTCCTGCCATGAAACTCGGGAGGCACGCAGAGATCAACAGTGACTATCGGAAAGGAAGATGTGCTTCTCTCCGCCAAATACAATTCAACTTGTTCCATTTTTCGATATCTGCATGAAAACATGAAGGTATTAAACACAAATGAAAAAGGACACCAACACTAATTTACCTCGAAAGCTGCATTACCCCCTCCTGTGAGCAAATCAACATTTTCGAGATTTGTTGCACAACTACAGTAACACTGGGATCGAAGAAAGAAAGAATCACAGAAATCGGTCGAGAATTATAGCCTGAACAGGATAAAAAACAACAGGCTTTTCAACTCGAAAATAGACATTTCCGAGGTTTAAAGCACAATCAGAGCAAATTTGGGCCAGAGTAAAATGAGAATCACGAGAATCGGTAAAGAATTGTAGGCTGGGCACAAAATTTGTCATAAACACTTGCAGAACTGTGCAATACTGGCGTGGGATCCCACTTTTAACACGATTGAGGTTCGTAATGGGTGAACTTCACATTCGATTAAATCACACAGATAATAAATAGGGATTTATTGTAGTCCGCATTACATAATCTCTTCAGATCATTCATCTTACGTCAAATGCTTGTTTTTAAACTGTGAACACTCCCAGAAAAAACCCTGAAACGGCGCAAGCCAAAAATACACAAATCAAACTTGAACGCAAAAAACAAAAAACCAGAATGCTGGACATTTCAAATTCCTTAATATTGATGGAGTGAACTGAATTATACCTACTTGACCACAAGCTAGAAGTTCCTTTTTTAAATTTCAATGTTATTGTAAATATAAAACATCTATACATAGTATCACATTGCCGCAGACAACTAAAATGATGAATTTGTAACAGATCCTTTTTCACGAAAAAACAACATTCTCACAGAAATGGCACGCTCAAACGTAAAACGAAATTGAATTTTTACTGAGAAAAAGAAAATAATAAAAATAGATCTCCTTTCGTACCCCATTGACATGGATTTCTACAAATCAAATAGCGATAAAAATACTAGATACGCTTTTTTCATCATATGTCATTAGTGTTTTCTTTAAAGAAAATGCAAGAGGTATTTACATTTGATAAAAAACAGTGGTTTCTACAAACGTCTACAATATTTTGAAACCGTTCACGCTAAAGTGGCTTATTCCCTTTCAAACATTTAGATATAGTACACAATTTTCCAGTTCAGCAAAACTAGAATTAGATCGAAAGAAACAAAAACTAGACTATGATAAAAAGTGATGAGATTCTAAACAAAAATATCGTGTTCACAAAATCACGCAAGAAAACAATACAGTAAAATAAGAATTACTCTAAAATTAATTTAGCAAAATCAGATCAACAGGTCATGCTGTGTTCTGGATAGCTAGCTAGATCATTGAGTTATTTGAATGAATGGCTTGATGAGAATATTATTGATCTTTCGTAATCAAAGAGAATGATACGCATTTATAAACCAGAACCTACAAGTTTCATTAGGTAGGTATAATATTCGAGGTTCCCTCAATTAGTTGAATCTATAAAATTGAAATCCTCTTGGCGATAATAGGTTTAGTGAGGGAGGTAACCGAATGAACTGGTTCAATAAAACCAAGTTCGAGAACAAGCTCGGTTCAACGTCATGTTTGCAGTAACCATGTTTCTGATTGGAGGCGAAACCAGTCAGGTTAATTTTAAATAACTTGTCTCCATAATCATTTACATGTTGATTCGCCAATAACCAAGCCGAAGACAAATCAGGTAAAAGCCGACAACTGGTGAGTTCACTTATATGCATAATTGATTTACAGGGCGTCAAGAAGAAGTAACACTGGGGACTTTGACCAGCCAGGTTGTGCAAAATACATGAACAGTGAAGATGGTTCATGCAGTAACACTAACATCGTTGCATGCAAACCGAACGTAAGTTATTTTTGTAAACATAAATTATTCAAATAAAGTTTAGTTAAATTCAAGATAAGGCAGTTTCATTATACCTTCATCGTACTTGACAAAAATGACGGATTTTGGTGTGAACTCTCTTGATCCCCATAGAACGAGAATATTATTCACGACAGTTTAAAGTAGCACTAAGTGATTGTAGATTAAATTACGAAGAGTATGCTCATGATTGATTACTTGCAAAACTAGATGATGAACCATTCAGGGTCCTTGCTCCGTCAGATACTTCTGTGAGCATAGGACGGGACAATCTACTACTGGGGCAGCCAATGACGCCAACTCAATGAGAAATGATTCTCTGTGGACATAACTTCTTTATTCTGCCTACAGCTGTAAGTGTCTCTCCACCATAATGGTGAGTTTTCGCGTGGTTATTTTCAACTTCAAACTTACTTCAACCGTTTGTTATAAACGAAATTATGCTATTGTGATTTGTGACTCTGGACTGTTTTTGGACTATTCTTTCATTGTTGGGGAGCATAGCAAGTAATGAAGACCTTCCTACAATGTGATGGTTACTTCAAGGCAGACATACAGGGGAATGAATGAGAATTAACATAGCTCTCAACGGCAGCAAACTGGATGCATTGCTTCAACTCCATTAGCCAAACAAGTTCCTGGCAGTTTCCATTAGTCCGCTCTTCAATTGCAATTAAAGAAGGCTGCAGGAGACCTTGGATCAATCTTGAGTTTGAACAAGGCGGAAAAGTTCAGCAATGAAATTAGGCCCAACCAGACCATCATACATGAAAGCGACAAAGCATGCTTATCATCTGGCACATTTCCACCAAGATGGTTTAAAGAAGAGTCATCAAAACATGGCTAAAGCAATACATCCTCGAGATTTTTAACGACTGATAGCAGTTCCTGAATAACATAACCAATCTTTAGAATGAAATAATTTCTTGTTCTTCATCTTTCCCCTTTCTTATTATGGATGTAGGACATAATCGTATACCGTCAGACATCCATTGGAAAAAGAGAAATCCTACTTGCTGAGATGTTTATATACAACTATCACAGAAGGGAAACTGACAGGACAAGAGTAAAATTTCATGCAGTGCAAATTAATTAATTTGTTATTATAGAAGTTTATTTTATTTTTGATTTATTCAACTTTTCATCAATATTTAGTAAAATTGAAGAGGTACTTCTGCCAAAACAAAGGAAGCCAAAAATTGCTGGTGTGAGCGTATGTTACAGTTCGGGTTTTCCTGCCTTCGTCTTCTTTCTCGCCAAATTAGATGATACTACCAACTCTCAACTGAATATGAAGTTTTGTGCGAATGACTTGGACAAACTATTCAAACTGAACATATTTGAAAAGTATACAGTGAGAGATTCATCAGCGCAAATTAGCTGAGTTTTTAACAGATTCATGAACCTAAAGGCAGCTTTGTGTTTAGTAAGAAATATTTAATAACCCCTAATTATGGGGATTGCTAAACGTAAATCATTAAACCAACTTATATCCTTGTATAACATTTTTAATGCCTCCTTAATACGAAAAACTTCGAAAACCCCTACTGAAACTTGCAGGATATCCAACAAAATAAATTTCTAAACGAATAAAGTAAACTATTAAAAAACTCACAGACACACTACCTACCGACCAATATTCGAAGTAGACAAATCATCGACTCATTCAACTAGCAGATATTGATAATAATTTACAAGACTTATTTTTAAACTGGTACTTCCAGAGGCAGTTTACCATCTCAACACTGGCCCACGAAATCAAAATTTAAATAAAAACCTAAACATCACGAGCATTGATAAATGATATTGAATTAACATAAAATATGCCATTACTTACGAGGCAAATTGTAAACCTTCCAAACAAACATAATTTCCAACACAAATTAGTAATCCACACTATTATTCACAATATTTTTTAGAGTTGAACCAAAAACAACAAAAATTATAACTATTTAAATGTTTACTTAACACTTATACCCTGCGGAACGTAAGAATTTATAGAAATCATGTTACATTCTAACAGACAATAAGTACCTTTGCACACGTCCCTTACAATTGGTGGTGCTCCCATTCGATCTCTACAACAGTCTTTTAATACAAGATATTTCCCATTCACAAATAAAATATTCTGCCTCATGTAACCAGATCACAAAATCTGTTTCAAATTAATAAATAATAAATAATCGTAATAAAATAACTTGCACGATTAGATTTGTGCGCAGTGAACATCACACGTGATGATTAACAATAAAATTGAATAAGACACTTGATTTGAGGGAACGATAATCGAACTGTTACCTGCAGTTCGATGGTGGACTTTGAACACGCAATAAAAACTATTATTAAGAAAACAGGCTAAACTAAATAAAATTATTTTCAAACCGCACACGAAAAAACTAACACTCCTAGTAAATCTACACAGCTTACGGCTAAATTTCAACAAACAGAAATTAACTCTATGTAAAATCAGACCAAAAAGTGAAGACAGTTTGATGTGATGTGAAGGTGTTATTAAACAGATGTCACAATATGTCAAACGGATTCTAATGTACCTACTTCAGTTGATGTCATGACGAAAGATGTGGAGAATGAGCTTTGAATTGAAGTGTTGCAAATGAGCAAGAACTACAACCTACGGAACAAATGATTCAAATAAACATACAAGTTATAACCGTTTGAGAGTTTTTCCTTTTGCATGGCAAATGGACATAGTAATTGCAAATCTAGGGAAACCAAAATAATGCTAACCACCGACCAAGGTCTTCCCAATGAGTCACGTGACCAGTCCTGCAAGGTTCGTTATCTCATATTTGTAACCTGACCATTGGTCACATCCTGCATGTCAAGCACTACGAAATTACACCGATCTTCTTCCAACGTAACCAAATACTTTTTAACACATTCAGAGCGGACATTCCAGATCTAGGGGAGAGTATTCTCACCACCCATGTATCTGTCCCAGATCAAGGACTGAAGGTTCTCACCACCCATGTGCCTGTCTCAAATCTAAGACACATTCTACCACATTTGTTATCGGCTGACTGTTCCTATCAATTTTGTTTCTAACTGCAGGGTCCCTGAAGTGTAAATTTGGCAATGAAGTTCACTACATAAAGGTTACGAGAAATTTGGATTTTGGTGACTGTTTGCCACATTTTCACTTGCATTTTCTTCGTGTAACATTTTTACGCACTGTTACAGTTTTATGTGTGAAAATGATCCTTTTTTTGAACGTATGAATGACGGAAGGCCGAGTAGAAAACGTATGCAAATCGATTTTATCACACCTAACTCTCCATGCAGCTTTCCCAGATCTGGGATGATAACTAATTTGCGTTACAATAACGAAATTATGACATTTTGGCAACTAACAACACATTCACCTACATCTACAACGCCAGATGATGAAATGAAACGCAAAACCTCAAATCGAGTTGTCTGGAAGTTTTCCAATCTATTATCTGTATTGGTGTAGAGATCCTACATAATTAGATACTATTTATTAGGATATTTAATGGAACAGTTTTCAATTAATCTGAGTTTGGGCGGGAAAAACTGTTATCAATGTAACCTCCTGATGGTTACACAGGAGTGACGCAGTGTCTCTTGCAGCCATGGAGCCAACCCAGTTAGAACTTTCACTTCACGAGCTGTTTCTGGTCCTTCTGCTCTGCAGAAATGTATTTTCGTCCATAAAAAGGAAAAACTCTCTATTAACTAAACCAGATTTCAACTGATTACTGAGCTGAACCATAAAAATGATAAATAACTGTAAGAGAAATACTAGTCCAAGCCTCTGATTTGCATTTTCCATAAATTTTCGACGAAACAGTAGGAAACCCAACACTCAAATTCAATTATTTGATCAATGTATCAATAAAAAATAACGATATCAAACCTATTGATCATGGAGTGCTTGGCTGAGCATCGGAACACTTTGTGAAGGAATTATAGAGTTGCCATTAAATAGTAATAATCCATTAATATGATTTAGATTTAAAAAAGAGTAGTCATCAATAAGCTAACATTAGCATAGACAAATTTGAATAATAACAATTACAAAATAAAATTTATATTTGGTATAATTTGAACACTAAGACTTAAGAACAAAATTAAATAGAGAAAAATGAAATAACTAAACGAGAAGCTCAACAGTTCGTGATCGTTTACTCAGTAACATACCAGCTTCTAGCTTTGGGTGCCAGTGTCAGATTTAGTTGTCACAAACACTTGTTTGGCTGTGTCGGAACAAAGTGCATTTTTCTAATTAAAATTGTAAAATCGTATTTATACAATTGTGCTTATAAGCACAATTTCTTGTTTAGGATAACAAATTCACCATCATGAGAATATGCTGAGGTGTAGAATGCAGAAAGAGCATACTGTAGATTTCAAGCAGTAAGACGCATGTTCCAGCTGTTTTAGTACAAGGTTTGTTTGAATCAGTTAGGTTCACTATAGAGAGAAAGCTTTAGGTATGCGACTGGTTGTTTTCCACAAGTCCTGGGCGATTTTAATATACGATTGAATCGACATAAGTCCTGAGAGAGTTGTTTCCACATCAATTTCACTTTCACCGAGGAAAAGTCATGACAGAGAGGATGTGTGAAAGTATATCCCTGGGTAGGAGACCTAGATTAATCCGCTAATGCCTCTGGATACAAGGGATAAACGAACCCTCGCTCCCAATCAGCCAAAGATTGACACATTAATAAACTGGACGGTAGTCTGTCAATTTCAAATTGAATAGAAATACGATTACAGAGACAGGTTTCAGTGTGTATCAAACAGGGCTCAGGAAAAAGCACAAATTCTCACAACTTCTCAGGAATGAATGATGGAGAGTCGCAGCTATATTATCTGCCAGTTTTGTAACACTTTCCGCCAAATATAGGAGTATGCCAACTGAAGGTAGAGCGCTGTTCTTTAAACTTTAGGGAACTTGTGCTAAAGGAAAATGCTTTTAACTAATGAACCAAGGTCTTATAGGAGCTGTTACCCTCCTTAACCCGATGGGGAGAGGATAATGTGGTCCCGGTCTTTTCAATCAAGTTTGCAGCAAACTTCTCAGGCAAGTGTATCGGCTGAAGTTCTGAGTATGTTAACTATCTGTCATGGAAAGAATTTGAGCAAATTTTACTAGTGTTACTGTTACGTTTCCGCGAGCAACCACCAAAGTTCTGATACTATGCCCTCAGTAATCTTAATAGCAATATCAGGTCGAGTTTTTGTACAACCTCTTCTGATGTGGCAGATAACTCGGCTGTTCTTCAGTGGAAGAGACAGAATTTGTTCTGACGATTTCACATAATGCTACTCATGGGCCGACCACCAAGGAAGAGAAATAGGTACACAGGTGGGTGTGGAGTGCATCAATTTACCTGGACACTACTACTGATAACGTCTCCCCTACTGGATCATGGTGATGTGAAGATATCGATGAACTAACTCCTGAATAGAGCTCTCAGGCAAACGAGTCCGTGTTTGATCCACAAGCTGAGCAATCCACTGCCCTCTCCAGATGAGGAGGACCTAATAAGCTGTTTTTCAATGAAAGAACAGAATTTTTTCTGATGATTTTACTCAAGGTTACAGATGGGCCCCACCATTAAGGGAGAGAACGAGAATACACTGAGATTCGAACGGTGACTTCAGTCACCGAGTCACTGACCTATTCATTTGGACACTTGGGATTACAGTTGAGGATTTAAGAGAGGAACCTAGGACAGTTGAGACCTGAGAGAATTCATCCAATCAATCCATCTGCAGTTTCAATCAATGCATGTCCTTCAAAAGAACACATTTTTTCAACACTACTCAATCAAGAGTTGTAGAAATTTACCAACGTGCCTAGAGAGTTTTGGTTTTGTTACCCTGTAGATTTGAATTTAAAAAAAAAAAAAAAAAAAAAAATGCCAGGCTATATTTTGAGAGTTCTTAAAGGTCTTATTTTGAATAAACCAAGAGGGCAAAAAGATGTGCGTCAGCTGTTTGAAAACAACAGTAAGCAAAAAGCAGTATTCGACTTTGATGCCCGTTGTACGCTAAAAATTGTTGAATCAACTACCAACTTGTAAGATTAGCAGAATATTCATATGAATGAACTGTGTTTCTGTAATGATTCTAGATTGGAAGAAATATGCAATTAGAAACGTCAAAGATCCACGCTACGCCTCCATTCATTCAGTTTTACTGGATACCTTTCTTGGCTCGATCATATCTCACAGAAAAGAATATAGAAGTAAGTAGATACTACGTATAAGACAAGAAAATGAACAGTTATTGTAACCGGTTACTGTTGTAATGCAACAATTGGATAACTAGTTATGGGAAAACAACGATTTAGCCCATTTCACCTCAGATCCATCTACGATGAAATTCGTAAGGAGTTATCCTTGGGTTAACCGCACGAGTTCCCATACTAGTTGAAGTTGTTTCCATTATTATTTAAAGTTTCTTTTTTGTATTAATCTCATCCAAGATTGTAGAAAACACAGTGGGCAACACATTTCTATACTTTACCATGTTAAATAATACAAGTTAAACGCTTACAGGTATAAGAATATTTGATGCACAATCTACAGTGTACAACGGGTATCAAAGCGTTATAGAGAAACCGAATTTCCCTTCAGGCATTGAATTAAACTCAATCCCCAAACCTGTCAATTGATAATAAAGAGCTTCGAGGTAATTATTATTGCCTAGGTCATACTTCTTTCTGGAGTACTAAACGAGACTGTAGTCAAATGATAGAACTTATTGTACCACGACTTCAATTCAACAATCCCTAAACAGTAAATCAAATAATTCACATTCACTCGTCATCACATGAAATCCCCAATATTTTTGTTTAGTTCTTGATACAAGCAATATGTATTTACAATGCTCCTTAATTAACCTACGCACTCGTTTAAGGGAACATGGGGAGTCAATCTCCGATTTCATAGTCCGGACGGATGTGCCTCAACCCCCCAAAAACTTGGTAGTGTCAAAACTACAGTTCAAGTGCAACGGTATGTCAGAGAATGTTTTTTTTTCTTTCCGATCATTTTGGGACCGATGACGTTTTCTGTCCAATGAATTAGCGGCCTGGGCAGAAATGGCCGGTCCGTTCGATGGGTAACTATGGCAACGCTAAGGCCAGCGTTGTTGCGCTCACAGCGTCGAGTGTCATGAAGATGTGGCAGACTGTGGCGGCTCTTCGTTCTCCTCCATCGGTCCTTTGAGGAGCTCAAGAGCCCTTTCTTCCCATTCCTGACAATCACCACACGAATAGACACACATTACACAGAAGAACATAAAATGATATCACTATTATGCAACTTTATAGCAACATGAGTTTGTTGTCGGGTTTTCTTGCACCAATACGTACTTATTCAATAAAGCTACACACATTTGTACTGGGTATGGAAGAGGATTTTATTAGAAACCACCACAAGCGCCCATTCAAGTAAAACCTCTGCCTTGTTACTCACTTATTAAAATATTGATCAACTTAGGGCAGGTATTTAGAAACAGAACTACCCCAGTGGCAGCTGCCCTGGGAGGTAGACTCTAGGCGAGGGATTCTACGCTTCAGTATATTCCTGAACCTTCTTGAACATCGAACACACCATCTAAAACTCCTATCTAAAAATCTACAAATGCAGAGGTCTGTGGATAAGTATAATAAATAATGGTTTTCTATTCGGTTCAATAGATGAATTTTGCATCAATTGATGAATCAATTGATTATGATCCAGAAATCCATTCCGACAACGATGGGAAGAATAACCCTAACATTTCCTATTATTGATATTTACAACTGCACACGCGAATGTTCCATCCAACAATTATTCATTAAATTGTCCTTCTCATTTTTTCATAAGCATTCGGCATCATTTAAGTTTTCAAGGATATTCAGCCGTATCTCTGAAGCCGTACTGCGCCCTCCAAGAACTGGTCTTTTGTTAGGGCACGTATGCTACAGTTTTCCTTTTTTAATCAGATTATTACGGGGCCGAGATGACATCACAACCAGACTTCATTAGTTCAGCTTACTTAAAAAGAAACAAAAATCTTTAGGAGTAGAAAATTACCAATCCGTTTTGTCTAGCATTTATGTGAACTAATACACCTATCTCCTATATGGTTATTTGCAACGGAAGTAGTGATTTTCATTCGTTGATGGCGTAAACCTGTAAAATGCACTTATACTGATAATTTTCTGGCAGTTATTACTGATACAAATATATCAGCTAAATTATAAATAAAAAAGTCAACCCCCCCCCCCCCCCACCAACGCACAAAGATGTCTGATGCTTATAGTGACGTGTATCCTACACGCTACCTTCTTAAATGCTTTGTATCTTTCTGCGAATGAGTTTTCTACTCGTTCATTAATTAATTCAAAGCCTCTAGGTGTTGCAGGCTAAAAGGCTAGAAAGGGTTACTACAAGGGGCCTCCCATAAGTAAGTTTACTCTATTTTTAAACACATCAAAAATGCTACAAAATATTCAGGAATAACAAATTTCATTTCCTTACTTAAATACTACATTTTACGAGTAGTCAACATTTTTTCATACACATTTTTATTTATTTCAGTATTGTACCAGTCCGCCACATAATTGAACAACCAGATTTCCATATCCTTTTCAAGGGTTGCCTCTATAGCATACCGTTTGCCCCCTAGATGCTCTTTGAGGCGAGGAAAGTGGTGAAAATCACATGGTGCCATCGGGGAATACGGAGGATGACCAAAATCGTACCAACCAAACGACTATCTAGTAGTGCGACAACAATGGTCGGCGATTGTTCTGGATCCCGAATTTTTCCAACACTCCACAATGACAATTTGCGATAATGGTCGTTCCTCTTGGGAGGTAATAACAGTAACAAAAAATAATCCAGAGGGGGGGTCTGCTACAGAGGTGGACCTCAAACAGGGAGTGGAAAGCTGATTGTTGAATTTGGCGGCGGATGGGTACAACACTGGATTTAAAAAATGTTATGTTAAAATAAATGCGTACAAGACAATGGAGACTGCGTGAAAGAATAGTGTTTGAAAAAGTGAATAAAATGTTTGTTGCCCCAAATTTTTAGAAGCATTTTTCATTTTTTTTTTTAAATAGGGAAAGCTTACTTTTGGGATGCCCCTTGTACACCATTGCACCGTCCCCTTTGTATTTACCTTGGCATTTTCTTTGACTTTGCGAGTGTTGTCTTTGACTATCGAGTCCGGTTCGCCATAGTTAGGCGGGTTCGCCAATGGGTCGTAACCCAACTTGCTGAGCATCGGAGCGACGGAGGCCATGTTTTTGACCACATCCTTCGGAATCTGACCGACCCACTTGGTTAAAGCTTCGACGTTCACTGGCTTGATGACCTGATCAGAGGACCTCTCCACCCTAAAAAACAGTGAGAGAATCAATTAATTAAAAGCTACAAAATACGAGCACAACATCACTGAATGGTGTATGGTTATTTCTGTATTTGATATTCCTTCTAAGCAGGTCACTGGCTTAAAATTATAAAACGTAGTCTACAGATATGCCACCACAGCATCCTACACCTCTATGCACAAGAACCTACCAAGACGGAATTAATAATAATACTGGGGCAGGGGCATCACCAGGCTCAAATATCCGGGAGGAGAGGTCCCCTCAAAATTTTCCAACTCCAGCAATCATTTTCCCCAACTTTACCAATAAAAAATACCAACTCTTGATCCCAATTACTACTACGTTTCAACAACAGGTGTGCAACAACAAAATTTCAAATTTTATACACGGGTGAGAACTATCCCCAAAATATAAAGTCTGTTGGACGCCTGCCTTCCTGATTGGTGAAAACTTCAAAATCCCACCACCATTCGCTTTGTCTTGGTAGAAACTGTAAGTCTAAGAGCATGACAAACTGTAAGATTTCACACTACAAATTCAATATGTTCGTTACTATTGAGATGTTTTCCTCGTAACAATCAAGAAAATTGTATTCACTTGCTTCCCAAAGAAATATATTGTTTAAAGTTAACATTTAAAACAACTTGTCAATAATTCTCAGCAACATTATTCTCAGTTCAATATTAAATTACGGAAATTCGTTCATACGACCATGCAGCAAGATCAGATTTGTATCTACACATCACGGTTAGAGAAGTATTGCGAGGGTCTCGACATTTTTACTTGTTTCATTTTAATATTTCTTTATATTTCAAAACGTCGGATTTTTTCAGTGGTTTATTTCAACCTACTGTTTGCGTATTCTAACGGGTTTTCTGGGGGATAGAAAACAAATACAGAAAAAAACCGTCACTCCCGAAAATCCCCATCGACTGAGGAGGAGCCGTGTAGCGTGAAAGCCTTTCATCTGCCAGAGAGAGAAGAGTTGAAATGTATTACGTGGATTACACGCTACAGCAGTTAGCTCCGACTCCGTGTGGTTGCTTTGTGCAGAATATGCTCCCCCCACCTACGAACTACCTCCTCAATCTCATCTTTCTCGAAGTTTGATCGATTTCCCCGAGAGAGGAATCGGTTAGCGGTATTTGGAGCGTGATTCAGAGTATTCCAAGTCCCTTATCCGTAGGCGGGGTTGAGGGTAGAGGAAGAGAGCCATGGAGATCAGTAATGACGTATGTAACAGATACATTGAACAAATGATGAAGTTAATAACGATTTCAAGTACCTACCTAATATTAACTTGTAGATCGTAACATGTTAATGTTTCTTTGACACATCTTCATCTTGCTTTCACCCTCACACCCACCATTTCATGTGAAATACGGCCAATTATGGACACTAACGGTCACACCTTGTATTCTAGATGATTTACTAGGAGCTCCATTCATTTTTCGGCGCCATAGGTTCATCAGGAAAGAAACAAAGGGCTCACAGTTGATAAGTTCGCCTAAATTCCTAGCAACTGTATGTTTGATGCCTGAAAAGCACTTCATTTTCAATTCCAGCAGCGCTGTAGATTAAGGGCAAATTAGCAGCAAGGGTCAATCAGTTGATCAGTGTGCTTCTGACCTTGCAACTGTATGTTAAACGTCTCAAATGAATCTATTTCCAATTTCTGTACCGTACGTCAAGTAAGTAAAAATGATCTACGTTTACATTTATTTGCGGAAAGCTGTCGTTATCCAAAGTTTGTACGTAAATGAAGTGTACATTCAATATTTATGATCCACCCACATACATGGATTGTTTCAAAATGGATTCTGCTTTCCTTACAACTTACTTGGACAAAAGGACGCCGCCAGGCTCGTTTATGTGGTCTTCGTGATGGAGAACAGCTTCGTTCCACTCGATCTCCAAAAACTCGAGGATCTTCTTGAGCCATTGGCCCGGGTGGAGCACCAGCTGTTCGTAGTAAACGATCATGCATCGCGATCTATCAACATACAGTAGAGTAAATTCAGAGGTAAATCATCATTGATCGTCACAGAAGCTACAAAAACTAACGCCATGCTTCTACGTATTTGTACGACCTGAGAAACCTGACTTTTCAGGATGTCCCTGCGTAGGTAGGTTAAATAATAGGGGTTCCTTCTAAGAGATGTCCTATTAGAACTAATCCAGTGGTCTGGGGACAACCCAAGCTACAGACGCTGAAATTCTCAACCGATTCATAATGTTTATTCTCTTTTTGGCCAATTGAGGATTTGGTCTAGTTTTGGAACATATTCCAGGGATTCCAAATTCCATTAAGAAACGAGGTGTATGGGGAAGGAATACTGATTAATTGTTAAATCTTCACAAAGCTCATCAGGTTTTCGTGATTGGTTGTTTGTTCGATCCAGATTTAAGTTCAGTTATGCAACAAACGTTGGAATTTAAAATTTATGAAAGGTGTCGATAAATGGAGAAGGTAATATTGATAATTCGAGATTGTGAATAGATAAAAATCCAATATGACCTTCTTTTCAAACATTTTGTGATGCCATTAGTTTTGGTAGCAGTTTTCTAAAAACTGAGCCAAAAGAGCGGCTTTCTAACGGACTATTTATTAATTTTTTAATGCAATTGAATTTTATGGAGGAAATGAGGTTTGAATTCGGTATAACGAGGTTATTTTTCCGGTGAAATCATAGCTTTTCACTCCAAATTGACTTATTATTACGACACAGGACTTCATGTAATCATCTTTTTCCGCTGAATCGAAAGGTAACTCTCTCGGGTCACCTCGCTCAACGAATGAGAAATTTGAAGGCTGTAACTACAGCTGAAAATTTTAACGAGTAAGATTCGATCAGAATTTGTGTGGACTGTGATACAGCTATTCTGACCAGTAGAGAGGATAGGGCCAAAATTGTATTTGTTGAGTGTGGAGACCCTAGGGAATCATTTATAAATCATAAATAAACAAATTGAAACAAAGATTAGTCCGTTAAAAAGCTGATTTTTCGGTGCAGTTTTTAGGCTGCAAAATCCTGTTACAAAATGTAAAAGAATCAAAAACCGTTTGAAAATATGTAATTTTGAAATTTCGACCAAATTTACTCGTTGGACTCTAGTTTTACACCTCAACTGGAGCTAAAATACTTTTGTCAGGCGTTCAAGAGACAGGACATTTTAACGCCCTTAACAACGGTATCCTCAAATTTGAATTTTGGTGCATATTAAGGGAGTTATGGAAATTTCAGTAAAGTAATGTCGAAAACGCCAAAAATATTTTTAAAGTGAAATAACTCGGAAAAGAAGCTTTCAACAAAATCCCTTCGAGGGACTTTTGATCGAAAATTATTAGTTGAACACGTAGGAGTGTAGTCCTGTTACGATACTGTTCAACTAATATGCTAAGATAAATACGTAGACCGTACAATATGCAAGATGACTGATAATATTCAAATAGATGTAGCTGACGTGAGAGTGACTGCGTACCTCCCAACGGAGAGACATTTTTCGTACATAGTTTTGATCGCCTCGTTCCATTTGGTCATGCACTGCTTGTAGTCCGAAAGGTCGAAGCCCGTTATCGTGACCTGAAAGACAAATACATACAATTAACAATAAACATCATTAGTATTACAACAATGAGTAGTATAATTAGTAGAACAATTACAAACCAACAATGGGGCACAAGTTCACCAGGCTGCTGTTCGCGAAATACACATTACGAAGTATTCTAAAATTACATCTAGCATCGATGATGGGTTGGAAGAGAAACAACTTTAATAAAATGGAATAGAGAGACTTGACTATATTTTGGGTTGCTCCGAGTCTTAGTCAACCTAACCCACACTAGAATGAACCTCGATGCAAAACGAGATGTAGGTTGGGGTAGGAATGGGATGGAGGGATGCACGCATAGTTTTGTAAAAAACATCCTCACAGACAATAGATATGAGCGCATTCAGGTTACTTTCCACTTAATTGCCTATTCAACTTGCCTACATTTAAATTTTCCAGCTTGCCCTCTAGGCTAGCCTATCAGCTTGTAATGTCGAAAATTGGCAAGGACCAAAATTCATTGATCCAAAATATAGATAAAAGCCAAGATCCTGTCTTTGGTCTCAACGATGGTTTGGACCAATCTGTCAACTTTTTGGAGGCAAATGGACAACAGACTTGCTTGGAATGAGGATGTTGAGCTGCTACTCTCCTGACGAGCGTAGTGCAATTTTATGCTTTGTCGACTCTCTGCTTCAGTTTTGCCTAATGTTCTTCGGATGGTATTTTTCGCCCTGTTTGTGATACATACATGATCAGTACGAGGGGAAATTCTAGCGAGGCATAGTCAGTGTTCAAGCAGCAAAAAGTGATAGTGCAAATAACGTTCAATCTAGGATGTAATGCGAGTTGTAAGAGTTGAAAATTAATTAAGATCATTTAAGAAAAGTCTCCAGTCCCACGGTTCTGAATCTATATGTACATAAAATAATACATTTTCTCTAACCCTGATTTGGTTAACCGTTGTTCCAATATGCATCAATACAGAGTTCTTGCTTCACGCCGTCATGTGATTTAAATACGCCACAAATGTGGCCGAATTTCACCCAATTACTGGGGGACTACGCTAACGAACGGCTCTAAGAACCCTTAACACGGACCACCCAACCACTATGGGGGAAGGAGTAACAGCAGGGGATAAGGGCGATCAGATGACACTGCAGTAAGCTAACACAACGCTGTTAGCATCCCTTCATGTTTCCCTAGATTTACAGTCACGGTGCCTCTCGACGGTGTTAAGCAAGAACCCCCCCTCCTCCACCGTTCACGTGTCTTATCACTTCTTTAAAGATCCCTATGCAGATAGGGATAAGATTGTAAAATTGCATCCCTTTTATTTCCCCCAGTCTACCAGCCAAAATATTTGCTCGCAAATCGAAATAAATTTTAATTTAATCCTAAATGTATGGGGTTCCTGATTTTTACTCAACGTCTCTCGACACTTGAATTTTGCGTAGTTGTTATTATGAGAATAAAAGGACGTAATTGCATAAGCTGATTCGTTTTTATTTTGGCAACTGGCACCGACTGTTCTACTTTTTCATATTTAATCATTATTGTCTGAAAATCGTGTAGCTTTCTCAGGCGATTACAATAAATGAACCTTGAAACCATGAAATGAAACGAACTTTAAGATTACTTGTTTTTATCAAAACAGTAGGAAGATAGCGAGATAGGAGAGGACTGAAAAATGACATTTGAGCTAGATGTTCAAGAAAAAACTATTGCAATTACCACAAAATGTCAAAAAAGGCACATTTTGATTCATTTTAACCAAATGATTTGCAATAGTCATGATATAATTTCAAGATATGATTATAATAAAACGCTGTAATTGATTATACAAAGGTTTATTATTTCTGCATTGGGGTAAATCACATAAGCAGATGAAAATTAATGAGATAACATGAAACAGGCCTACTATAAAACAGTAATGAACGGTTTTATAGGAAGAGAACAATATTATCCCACGTTGTAATTAAATTGGGTTATTTTCAGATGATAAATATTTTAACGGTTGTCGTAGTCAGAAACCCACCTTGTTAGCAGTTCCGGTGGGCTGCCTCCATTTCTATATTGATAGTTTCGAGTGGGTTTCTCTCTCGTCTCCCTTTCGAGTGGGCTTAGGAGCTATTGAACCGGGGTTAATTAAACTTGCTGTTATAGAGGGAATCAAACACAGGAACCACTGCACTACCTCAGCCTCCACACCGAATTGGTTCCCTTTCATGACACTTAAACTACTCTCGGCATTATGTTTCCAATTCGGATCCCGCCCCAGTTTAATACGTTTGTGCGGTTTGCGATTATAATAGCAGCTGTATGGGTTCATATCCACATTACACCTCAATAGTTCTACTGTGTGTCTCCGGCCGTTTGTATTTGTGTCCTATTAAAGCGTTGAATTAATAACAGCATGGCCCTGTCTAGTGACACAAGGTAGCTAATTTACACGGAGTGGGATGATAGGATTATAATGCAAATAGAGGTATTCAACAAGTTCATGATCGTTTCTGTACGTTCAAAATAAATGTGTGTTGTTTCACTTACTCTAGTAACAACTCAGTGAACCAAACAGTCTAATGAAGTGAGCAATCTATGGTTTTTGCGTGATTTTCCACCTATTAGTACGGCAGTCAATAAACTTGCCACGTAACTTCCGACGCAAGACAGTAGTACGAATCCAACAGCTTCAGTGAGCCAAACATTCAGGATTCAGATTGTTTTCATTTGAGAAATGTTTTTACGACTATTGCAGCTCAGGAGACATTATGTGGACTAAAGGAACCCTACTTTGGATTGGAGAATGGATCCACGATCAAAGGCTGCCAAGTGTTCTGTTCAGTCCAGAGGTGGCAACGTTTGAACTGTCTTCTATTTTAAACACAGGAAACCGCTACTTCAGCTGAAATGGTCAGCTGGCGAAATAAGCCGACGTGGTTGGGATATCCTGCTGATCGGTCAAGCGATGAGGAATCTATTTGCCTTGTTGACTATTATAATTAATTATTACTATTTGCCCTGGTAAAACTCTAGTGGAGCGAGTAAATAGCTGTTTCTGAGTGAGCCACAAACCGAAGTACAAGGTTTAACCACAAGTGAGAGGAATCTTCCAAGAGATGCGTGAAACAATATCAGAGGAGGGGATAAAGAAAACAATCACTATCGTGCAATCAAAGTGTGTGAGGGTCGAAGGAATCGCATGTAAGGCATCCAAAGCAATGTTAAAGACATGGCAGCAAGAGAAGGAAGATTGTTTAGGTTGTTTTAAGTTATGTGAAGAGGAGCCTTAGAACCTAGATGTCGGGAACACATGTTCCTTACCTCAGTGGGTCCCATCAAAACCTGGCATCTCTAAGTAATCCATCCCAGGCAAGCTCATGGAATGTGGCTAACGCCAGATGTGACATGAGGGCCTCATAACATTCTCGAAAGAATGCGAATTGAACACACTACTGCTGTCAAAGTGAACTCAAAAAGATCCCCTCATGAGGAGAAAAGAGCAAGAAGAGAACGAGCAACTACACCATTCCATAATCTTCATTGTTATAAGTTACCCTTAAATATTACTGTTTGGGGTTGATTGAAAATTAAGCCAAGATTACAGGCACTTCCCCAGCTGATACGTTACTTTTAGCTTCTTACATTTGAGCAGCGGTGACCAATTTACTACAATTCGAACCGTTAGTGTCCATTGTTATCGATGAATTCATGTCATTTTTGTTGGCAACTCCGATAATTGGTGTTAGGAAGACCATTTACGATATTCAGGCAGGAATAAAGACTATGATCAATAATTTAAATGCCCGTAAAACCTAGTAGACAGATGTCTAACCATCATTTTGTGATACATTAACTATCAAATTGAATATTTTCCTACATAGTTTCAGCCTAATTGACACTAAAAAATATGGGATCATGAAGATTTCATGATAAGATCTAATAAGGCATCGTAATAAATTAGTACTATTTTAATTCAAGTTTACTAGTCAATTTTAAGAATTTTTGTTTTGTTTATTGCAGCAAAAAGAAAAAGCCGCCAATCCTAAAACATTAGTGTACTACTACTTCGATTGTGATTTTTTGTGTCATTGTGAGGGCTGAAGGGTCTTTTCAACATTTTGAAATTGTGATTATTGGCTTTGGGTGAATTTCCATGGATGCCAGACCAATCCCAGTGGATTTTGCGTCCAAAATTACGAGGGAAATGACACCCCACTTGCTTCACTAACACCTATACGTGGGAAGCGGGTCAGGCAGGTTATGCGTTAGGACATTTATCAATGATCCCTTCTCTCGAAAGTAGGTTTATTTAGCAGGGGCTATATTTCATAGACTGCGCATCCCCCTCCGCCTGCATACAGATGGGACACTACACAGACCCACAGTGGGCGCGAGGAATGGTACGGCTCAACATTCACGAGACTTTGTTCATGAAATTTCTTTACACGCGGTATCTGCTCGAACTTACAGGTAAAATTGAACCTATTCTGAAATATAAAACCAAAATATAGCTTTAATCTATAGAAACATCTGTAAAATTCAACTTGCCTTTCTGGATATAATTGAGTGAACTGTGGCGCGGCCGTCTCTGACCATGAAGATGAACTTAGAGTTAGGGAAGAGCGTCGACAGATAATCAGCTGCTTTCAGCGTCAAGGGGTCTTTGTTGCAAAGACGCTCAGCTGGTTCTCCATGTCGGGCGATCACCTCCAAGCAGAAAGCTGCTACTGCGGCGTCCAGCACCTGCCAAACGTTAATAAGTAGGAGTAAGCAGTGATAACGAGAAGATAACAATCCTTTAAAGATTTTGAAGGGTTGATAAGTTCAATTGTGATATTGCAGAAACATAAAGGGTGAACCGACATAAATTCAACTAAAAGTTAAACTAGAGCTCATTTTCAACACAGACATTTTTTCCGAGTTATTTCACTCAGAACTCAGAAATGAAGCCTCCAAAAAAATCTAGGAGGTATTTTCTGTTGGAATTAAACTCAAAAATCTACCCTCAACGTTTGATGCACATATGTCAGCACATAATGGAAATAACTTAATTTTCAAAAACACACACAAACTTGAAAACGTTCAAGACTGATACAAAGGGTTTAACATCTCCTTTTCTTTTTGAATTGAGGAAGGCCTTTAACTTCCTTACATGCTTAGGATGGAACATCAGGTTTAGCTGTGTGTCCTCAAAATAATCATAAAGGTATATTCTATAGCCTCTCGTCATGATGTCATATTCAGTACAAAGCATTCTTGTTTGATAGCTTGGTCCAATCCACCTTCCTGACAGCGTGTGTACCGCTTGATTCCGCATTAAGTCGTATGTTCTCTTTGATCTCGGCATCAGACGGCTTTTCATTTAGACGCCTTTGTTTTGCCGTAACGCACGACAATCATTTGCATGCCCTCGCCTCCGCCGGCTGCGTCCGAAGTGAATTTCTGACTTCCCCGACTTAAAGTCCCGGGAAGCCTAAACAACCCAACTCGGGAAGCGGCTTTGCTCTTCTCCTCCCCAACTTTGCTTTCAATATGCTGACACGAGACTGGCAGATTTTCAAAGTTAGGGTTCCGTTGTTACCGCACCGTCAACTCACCTTCGCAGCCATTACCACAATTCGCAGAGTTGCCTTCTAAGCAGCTACCGCCTGCCTACAATTGGAAATTATTCGCACACGTCTATCTATAAGTAAGTAGCTACTTATTCGAGAGTTCGGTGTTATCAAACACCCACCCGGAACATTATTTGCAAAACGTACGAAGTTGTTAGTATGTTTCTCCCATCTAAAGGATTTAGCTTCCGAGTCAAGTTTCAAGGCTTGTTCATCTTGAATTCAACTTTCATTTGGGTTGTAATTTCAATATTGGCAGTGCTAAAACTAAAAAATCTTACTACTATATTACTATAAATTTTCACCTCATTTTTATGAAGGCTTACAATCATATCATCTCTCAAGACTGAATTATTGACGATTAGTTGGTGCGGAATGGTTGATTTAGGTTAATAAATCTAAGAAATTTGCAGTAACCGACAAATCTAAATAAAGGAAGCTCTCAGGGCGATGCGTGGGTAAGGAAAGTCTGAATTGAAGGTGTATTTCGATAAAAGCTAAGAGTGGCATCTGAGAGAGCGATTTCCAGGACGGCGATCCTAGTGGCAGTGAGCCATTTCAAGATGCATTCAAAGTAAACGAAAGTTGTGACATGGAATCATAGGCCTGCAGCGGATGACAACAGTGAAAACCCATTTATCCAACATTGATCTTGTAGGTTAGATAGTAGATCTAAAGACTTCTACTTGGTGTCGATTAGTGATTGGCAAAGTCCTGCAAAGGCCGGGTCAAGACATGGTCTTTCATTGAAGGAATTGGATCCACGGACTCGTTCCAGGTACGAGCCCATGGATAGCTTATGTATTATTAGTGATATAGCATCCATTATTCATTCAGAGGACCAAATCCAGATTAAGGCTTCCCAGTGACCACAAAGGAACGAGCCAACATCATCCAATAAATTATATTTGCTTACTTCGAACCCGGATCTCGCTCTTGAATTCGAAGGAACCATTTCTTCCTTACGACTCTGTTGGAAAAATAAATCCCATAGCTGTTTATGCAAACAAAATTTCCTTAATTAGTGTCTCGTTCTAAAACATTTCTCAGCTACGCTGTTGGTTTTAGAAGCTGATCGAAAGTCATCAACAGTGAAAGAATGATCAAGTACCAAAAACTACATTTTCGGCAAATCTCCGGTTATTATACCTAATTTGTGCAACCATACCATCTGTCAAGTTTGAATGACAGCTAAATAATTATCGTAGCGGTTGAATTAGTCGAATGACCGAGGAGAGATCTAAAGTGAATCGCTGTGAACGGAACTCTGATTGGAGTATTCACATTTTCTCTCACATCCAAAGATTAGCAGCATCAAATTTTCGAAAAGGCCTAGCAGTAAGTTCAATGAAGGAGAGAAACCCCAAGAAACGGCCAAGAACTTGTTATAGGCGTTTGAAGGAGCCGAGCGAGGTCTTCAACCGAGGCAATTACGCGAAAAAGGGGTCAGGGGAAGGACAATAATTACTAAGCCGAGGTGATGAGTAGGTAAGGTAGGTCTGAACTGAAGGTGTAACTGAACTGAACTGAAAAACACTTTGTTAATCATTCCACCAACTCCTACTGGGTGCTATGGAACTGAAAATTGAGTTGACTGTTAGTTGACAACTCGTGACTGATGCCCACACTTTCCCAAACATGTTTCTCATGTACACTATAGCGCATACATGTGTTAGATTTGGTTTTAGAAGTTGAACAAAAGCCACCAAAGGTGAAAGAATGCTGAAGTGCCATAAAGTTTGTTTTTGGTTACGTAAGAGTTTTACAAATATTCTTAATATCATACAATTCCCCCGAGCCTCGATTTTGGCCAAATAATTCGATCTTAGTGGTTGAATTAGGTTAATGAACACGGGTGAATCACTAAGCGGCAATCACAGGAGTGTTCACAGTTTCTCTCACATCCTAGGATTAGTTGTATCAAGTAGGCAGAGTAGTCGAGAGTTCCTTGGAGTAAGTTCAATGAAGGAAAGCCCCCCAAGAAACAGCCGAGAACTTGCAACAAGCGTCTGAAGGAGCCAACCGAGCTTTACAGTGCGAGGCAATTACGGGAAAAAGGGGTCAGGGGAAGGACAATTAAGCCGTGGAAATGCGTAAGGTAAGTCTGAACTGAAGGTGTATTATGGTGGAAACTAACTGTGGCATCTAAGGGCTCAAGTGGGGTGAGGAAGGATCGCCAGGGTAGCGATCCTTGCGGCAAACTGAGCCACTCCAAGGAGCATTCAGGGCGAACGTCGCTTTGTGTAATGTAAATCGGGGGTTCGGTTTCGGGCTTTTGAAAGGGGAAAAGGGATCGGCCGGAGAGCATCGAACAGGATTTGGGTCGGCGGGCTTGCAAGGGGCCCTACAAACTCCGACGTTCCCTACAGCCCAAGAGTGTTTAGGAGGCTTAGGCGGAACGTTACAAGAAAATCTCCACACAATCCCGGAAGATGCGTGAAAACGGTTTATTGAATTCAAACTACGTGAATTACAACGAGTTCGTAACATACTTAACAAATAGACTTTGCTGGGTTCCTCTTTATTCTACTTCCCCTACACCCCGAATGACTGGAAGGCAGGAACTTTAAATAATTGGTCAGCAATTTCAGTTTATTCTTTTCAATGATAAATCTTAGTAATTGAATGAGAACAATTTTTACCCTTCTACCCCACAATTTGTTGAATCAGTTAGTTTCAAAATGCGTGGAATCCAAAACAAAGAGTAAAAAAATACAAATAAAACGCGGCAAATGATCACACAAAACTTTATTCTGTATAGACAACCCGTCTACGTAAATCTCTCTAAATTTATTAGATGTCTGCGGTGAATTATCCAAACATGGCGCTAACATTAAATTAAACGTAGCTTATCATATTTGTCATTCTCAATTACAGAACTAAAAATCCACCTGATAGTGACTGTATCTGAGCTGGTAGTTGCATTTCAACAATTTTGGGTGAACTACTGATATCTGTTGAGTTTGCACACATGAATCGAACAGAATCCATGAAACTCCTTATTGACACGCTTAGAGACCCACTCTTACTCAATTCTCTTCTATGAATATCGCCCTTATGCACCTTTCACCTAATCGTGTTTAGCTTAGGAGAGAGAAACAGCTAAACCTCAAGACTTGATAGAATAGTTTTGGAATGAGTCAACAGTCTCTGATGAGTCGCGGCTATAATTAACAACTTCCCTGACAATCGCATCTCGTTACGGCGGAAGACGTAGTGAACTGGCGTTCAGTCATCTTCCGTGAGGATCGTCACAAGTTTCACCTTCACTTTAATCCTCCCCTTAATCCTAATCACTTCCCGTCCAAATGCGCTCTCCAAGTCGATGTTTACCTCGTTAATCCCTCCTCCTCCGGAGAGAAAACTTTATCAATTCGGGTTCCACTATCCCGCCTCTTGTATTGCAATCGGATGAGGGAGAGAAGAGAAAATCGGAATCGAATGCTCCGCAGGGAGAAAAAAGAAACAAAATGAAAAGCTCGTTCTGGAAGCTTTGGTTCTTTGGTTGAGGAAGCAACGGGAAGCAATTAGGGAGCCGGTTCTCAAGAAAGTCATTAATGGCTGCAGATAGTTGAGTCACGTTCCTCAGTCGGGGTGAGGTGAGCTATTATCAGCAGCCTCCGTCTGGCCGACTGTCTGATCGAACTCTCAATCCGCTCGATTGATAAGGGAAATGCTCCAGTTACAAACAATGGGCGCATGAAAGAAGCCCCTGCTTCCACTTACCATTGGAAATAGAACCGAGAAGTCTCAGTCGAGATTGAACTTCACGAACGAGCAGCTTCCGACTCCACCATTGTTCTCGGGGAAATTGAAAGTTTGGTGTTGTCGAATAAAAGGCCTACAATTCCAAGGAAATTCCGCAATTCCAAACAATTCCATGAAAATGGTTTTTACCGAAAAATATCATCATACCGCCATAAAACATCAAATAATAAAAACAACATCAAATGATAAAATCGTCATTGAACGCAAAAGTGCACTGTGAAAATACACAATATTTTCGTAATAGCCCGCATTTCCCCTTATAATTCCAACTTTTTGTATGACAAGTATATTCGTAAATCATCCATTTTGCAACAGGTCTGTCTCCAGTCAGTTTTAGCACAAACTCGTTCGAAGACCTGCGATTTGTGAGCGAACGGGTGGTAGTACAGATACCGGAGTGGTCTCATTCGATTCACGGAACTAATTTCTATAAGAATATTGGAAAAAACCCGTCAAATCCTCTCACTGGGGTTTATTATTCAATGATTCATGATTTGAATTCCTACTAAGCTTTGGAGTGTGCGTGTTTCACAGGTGATAGAGCGAATATTGAATTTCAGGAGATATGCATAGAGCACTTAAATCGGTTCTCAACCAAAATACCTATTTGGATTGATCAGTTGATCATATTTGTGTGCCTCCTGAAATTCAATAATCGCTCTATCACCTGTGAAACACGCACACTCCAAAGCTTAGTAGAAATTCAAATCATGAATCATTGAATAATAAACCCAAGTAAGAATTTGCACCGTTTTTTTCAAGAGCGATTACAATGGAAAATATTCTATTTGAAAATTTTTAATTTCGTCGGACGGAGCATGCATATCAGAATGCTTCAACCCGTATTTCGGCTATAAACCCTTTTAGGAGTTCACTCCAGTATCCACATTCACTACATTACTAGGTTACTCCGATAAAAAATAAAAAAATAAAAAACTCTTGTGTTTGTTTTGATCGCAGTAACCTAGTGATGTAGTGAATGTGGATGCAATGTTGGCACCATAAATCGAGCCATACATCGGGAATGGTTTGAGCTACGGACCTGGAGAGGGGCTCATTCGATTCCTCATGGAAAGTTCTTAAAAAAAAAGTCCAAATTTAGGCCGCCTTGACTTTTTTTTGAGGTTTTTAGGGATTTTACAAAACTATGACAACCCTTAAAGGGCACTTTAAATTAAGTGAGAGTGCTGCCTAAGAATTGGGGCGTTGTCGGACCAATATGGATTTTTCCTGAAAATTTCAGATATTTTTGCTCCAGCCGTTCGGGAGAAATCGTGCGTACGGCGTACGGCTGACGGACGGAAAAATTTTGATTGCAGATTCGGATTCTACACCCTTTGAAACGTAAACCATGAAATTTTCAGGAGGGGTTAAACTTTTTTTCTTCAAGAGCGATTACAATGGTTTACTATTGAATAATAATATAAAAATCGAAGGTGTTCAAGATTCATATCTTTTGATAGATTAATGCCTAAACATAATCGCTTAGGGTTGATTGATCAAGATGATGAGGTTACTGGCACATCCCGGATCGGTATGTGACATTTCGGAGTCAACTTTCCTACAATTTGGGTCAGTAGTTTAGAAGACAAGGTCAGAACGGCCGGATCTTCCAAAATCCAATTCTAGGATCATCTCATCTTGAAACGTAAAAAAGAACAAATTTTGAGGGAGAGGGTTAAAATTTGTTTTTTTTCTTGGCCGATGACAAAGTTTCATTATGGAAAATAATAACAAGAGAGGCGAGGGAAACAGAAGTATGATCGTCTCACCAGAAATTGCGCTACCTTCAAGAGTCAAGGGTATCTTAGGTGTATTCTACCCTCTCGGTCAGTTTTTTTTGTGATGTCAAGACTTTTCGAAAATGGTACAAGAACGCCTGATCAATACTGAGTTTATGGGCCAGGAAAAACACCCAGGAATGATAAGTAAAACGGTAAAGCAAAACTTCCGACAGTAGTTGCAATGGTCAGAACCTAGGTAACTCAAATCGCTTGAGCGTAGGTCAAACCTTGTAGGAGATGCCGTGAATAAAACCTGAAACGTTTCCATTGAAGGAAAAATCGTTACAATAGAATCGAGAGATCCAATGAATGAGACGAAACACGACACGTCATGTAATTCATGCAAACTAAATTAATTGCGTTACGCATTCGGTTGTGGCTCATACTATTTCTGTTAAGTTGATAACGCAAAAGGTGGTTGAGCGCATTTTTATCAGAAATTATGTTGACACAATTATTAGCGGATAAAGAATTTCCTGAATCCCCAGAAAACACGTATTGACTAATCATATCAGGTGCGAAAATAGCGTTGCGTAAAACGTAGGGAGGACGAAGTGAATATCTGTCAACCCATAAGCCACAATATCTTTGGTAAAACCAATCAGATAATCTTTTCGCTTAAGTGGACCGCCCTGGTTGGTCGATATTCTTCATTATCGGACATAAAACACCTGATAAAAGACAAACAAGATAAAGACCCCGGGAGGTATTGCGATTTCAGTATCGATCTCCAACGCCAACCAGCCCAAAGCCTGAAATATGTTGGACAAGCTGTGCACCAAGTGTGGAATCGTTTTCCAATGCTGTAAGTCTACCTTCATTACTAAACCGTACCGCTACGCTATTCTCTGCAAATGCTATCTTTGAAATACCAATGTGTATAGGGAATATAAATAAAAGTATTATACAATTTCCTAGTTCTTAGTGATGTTTCCAAAAATAAAACAATAGGTTTTAAGAATTTTTCTTTTGCAAGAAATTGTCAAGAGTGTTGCATTGAAGAAGGTGAGTAAACATGAATGAACAGAACTATAAGAAACGTCTACGAAGTTGGCTGGGAAGTAAAGCTTCCTTACTAATTGTAACATGAACTTATAGAATTAGTAAACGAGTCATAATGATTGAATTCAAAATGGAGCTGTAATTCCTGTATGCGCTAATCAATCGGTCTATTAGTTTCGGAGTTTCATTCGTAATAACCGACCTAAGATTTATGAATGAACGCACCATTATTGATCCAAGGGCGATGATCAAGATAGAAACCCTGATATACTAGAGAACCATCTAGGAAATAAGCTGCACAATCCATGAACATTTAATCACAATCGAACTAAATATTCATACAGTTTTGGTCGAGAAGAATTGGCCCAGACAAACAGAAAGACTAATAAGGGCAGAAAATTCAAGCGCAAGCTCTGAAGCACAAAAAAAGCAAGCCACCATTTTCATTCTGGAGGGCAAACTTTTTCCAACTTCTGGCCTGATCCCAAACGTTTTGTCAGGAAGCCGTAGGGTTTTCTAAATTGTATTAGGAGGCACTTTCTGTAGAAAATTATAAGTAGAATCGTTCCAAAACACTCTATTTTATGAAAGAGTCACTTCATAATGCTCCACCATATTGCGAAGCTTAGTCAAATATATTTCAGTTGAAAGTTAATGAATTAGACGAACTCTGATATGTGTACGTTCCTCATTTGGGTTTACACTAGGTTATTGTGTATTTTCATAGGTTGCGAAGAAGAGTGCGATTGCGGATGTTTCAAGTGTGATGCGCTTTGCGTTCTCCTGCGCGAAGGAAATTTCAGGGTCTGGTCATTCGTTCGATCTATTTAGGTGAGAAAAGCTAACATATTTCACGAGTAGAATCAGAAATACCTACAATCTGTAAACTCAATAAGTATTTCCTACAAGTAAACTACCAAGAATCTAATTAGAAACTAAGTAGTTGGTTTTATTCCAGTAAAATGACCAAAAATAAGAGAATAAGGCAAATAAACCTAAGAAAGAAGTTTTTCAAGGACTATCCTGGCTTCATCATTAATAACAGAAAATTTTTATCAGATACACGTGAATTATTATTATAATTAATACGTAATCCTTCTTTTGGTTATTCTTATAATTGCCTTTGTTTTCTTTTTGTTATGGCATCTACGATCTTTTAGTTCTATATGGTGAAATGTTGAATTGAATAGTTTAAGCAATGTAACTATTACATCATAATTTGGGTGGGTATAGCAAAATTCGATAGTTTATTATGAAACATTGCAATAAATATGTATCTGGTACATTCTGGCTGCACAAGATTATTTGTTCAGATTACACGGTCTGAAACTAGACCACAAAGGTTGTGGATGGCCGCAAAATTGTCGGTTTTCACAATGTTTTTTATCGCAGGTAGACCTAAAAATTATTTAAGTAACTCTAAACTGAAGATGTAACTTTTAGAAGCGATGTTACGGTGTGGTAGATTTAATTAACAATTCAACAAGGCTTCTATGATAAATATTTCAAAATCATCGATGATGCTGACAATCAATGCTTGAGGTGATGGGGGTGACATTTTTACATGATTATATAATAAATAATAGTACCCTCATGGATGTACAAATCGATCTCACCACAAAAAGAATCAAATATCAGCTAATTACTTTTTCCTCTTTATTCATGATGTCATCTCACATTCCCAGTACCTCTGTCTTTTTGAAAGAAACTGCGAAATTGTTTTCATAGAGCAAATTATATGACCATTCGAAAAGATGTACGATAATAAGTTTGATTAGTCATTCAACTTGTTCCGCTTTTGTTGCAGGTTGCGAAGAGGAAACACAATGCTGTTGTTGTAAATGTGGTGTGATGTGCGTCATATTGTAATGAGACAAGCAAACTGGGAACTCCTTCCATGACTCAAACAACAGCAAAACATAAGAAACTCATATATAATTATACACAGTTATGCAATAGCCCAATGGGAATCCCAACTAAATCTCAATTTGGTAAAGTGTACTAAGTACTATATCCTATCTTAAATATACGAATTAACTCTACTTGTATTGTGTTTATTCTTGACTATCCAAAATGACTACAATGCGAGATGGAATTACTTGTCAATCATAGAAGACTTTGTCCTCATTTTGCCCGACCACCAGAAAAACAAATAGAAATTGGAGCTACCAAAATCATACTTGAAATATTGTTAGGAAATCGTTGAGGGAACGTTGTGTGATGAATTTGAAATTGAAGGAAAAATGTCAAATTATACATTAATAACGGTAGAGGAGTGTGCTTTGAGGTATCTTATACATATTAATATTTCAACAAATGGCGCCAATAGGAATTAACATTCTCAGTGGTGAGGAGTAGCCGTAACCCAAATTTACCACTTCATATGAAATCTAAGAACTTGTAAAAGGAATTTGGCGGATGAACTTGATTTGATCTACACAAACTCACTGAGTTGAATTGGAAACTGCCACAATGGTACAAAAAACAGTTCAAAAACGATGCGAATAATTACACAAAGGTCTGCATTAGTTAACCCTTCTACCGTAGGTATTCTAACAGGTTTCCATTTCTAAAATTTACAAATGTATTGCTAATCAGTTCGTATAATTGATTTATCTAACAAAGTATGTATATACATTCCAATATGCATACCTGCCACAATATTGGGTAACAAACAGTTAGACAATGTTAAATCGATTTCAACAGTTAGGATCAAACAATCACTGACAGGAAATACTCACTCATATATTCGAGAGACAGGAAGACTCTCACAAATCGAAAATAAGGGTAAAAAGGGTACTTCTTATCATCAAAACAGGTGTTACAAATCCATCAATTTACTGATCAAATGATATAGGAAATACGAACTAGCGGTACCATTTTATCCAGGGCAACAAACACTGAAAGATACTACAACTATCTTGCGGGAGGATAACAAATAAATTGAAAATCAATTGATTGGTGACTGATTATAATATTATTAAATGTTCAGCAAAATAAGATAACGTTGGAAAGGAAAATGCCAGTTGCAAAGATGCTGGGCGGCGGAGGCTGTAGAAATACCGTCACCGAAAACAAATCACAACTTCCTCAGAACAGCTCTAAGTGTCCAGAAGTGTGCACAAATACCCGAAGTTAGTTTCACTTGATCTTCAAGTGAACGTGCAGTAAAACAATCTTTATAAATGGCGACCAAATAAAACCTACAATACTGAAGATAGGAACGTGCAGATAGAAGTTGCACAGACGAATACGGGGCTAAACATCATCAGATGGACCCACCATCATTGGGGTGTGCGTGTTTCACAAGTGGTAGAAGGATTATTGAATTTCAGGAGATATGCATAGAGCACGTAAATCTCATGGGTTTGCCATTTTCAATAATGGACCGTTGCAATCGCATAGCAAATATTTTGTGTACCCCCTTCTCAAACTTTGCCACTTCAACCCTTTCACTTCCATTTTTGAATTTTCAAAAAATTCAAGTTTTTAAACATACATCACTCTTTAACAGTTTTTAGGGAGGACTTGCAAAGTTGGCCGAGGGCATCAAATACAAAGGAGAAAATTAAGAGTGTGTACTGTGAGTGTCTCAAATTCGTCCCGCTGTATTTACATGTATTTATATGTCCCAATCGTACTTGCCGCCTATACCATTTTCATAACAAGGATATCTTATAAAACATGTATGTTTTCACATTATAAGTATTTCCTGAAAAAAAAAAAAAAAAAAAAAAAAAAATGCAAATTCTTTCACTGGGGTTTATTATTCAAGTGGCTTGCGTTCATAATTTGAATTTCTACTAAGCTTTGGAGTGTGCCCGTTTCACAGCACCGTTTCAACCAAAATACGTATTTGGATTGATCAGTTGATCATATTTCTGTGACTTCTGAAATGCAAATCACGAACGCAAGCCAATAAATTCCAGTGAAAGAATTTGCAGCGTTTGTTTATGGTTATCAGATTACTTCAACCAGAGTATCGACTATAAACCCTTTTAGGAGTTCACACCAGTATCCACGTTCACTACATCACTAGGTTACTGCAATTAAAACAAAAACAATAATAAACCAAAAAACGCGAATGTTGGCAGCATAAATCGGGCCGTACATCGGGAATGGTTGGAGCTACGGACCTGGGGAGGGGCTCATTTGATTCCTCATGGAAGGTTCTTCAAAAAGAGTCCAAATTTATTCCGCCTTGACTTTTGTTTTAAGGTTTTTAGGGATTTTACAAAACTTTGACAACCCTTAAAGGGCACATTAAATTAAGTGAGAGAGCTGGCTCAAGAATTGGGGCGTCGCCGGACCAACATGGACGGAAAATTTTTTATTGCAGATTTGGATTCTACACCCTTTGAAACGTAAACCATGCAATTTTCAGCGGGGGGGGGGGGGGGTTAGATTTTTTTTTTTTTTTTTCAGAGCGCTTACAATGGTTTGTTATTGAATAATAAACCAAAAATAATTATTGGTTGTAAACTGCTTGTTTTCACTTCCGGAAGACAGAAGAAAAATATTCGCTGAATTTTCCACTTCGTTATAGGACATTTTCAACTCTAAGGTTTCGTATCTGTCTGTGAGTCCGCAAATCCATGTAACAAGCTTCATTTCTACGGTTTCTACAACATTTTGCCGCAATTATCAGGAGAAGGCAGATTAGGCTGCGCGTGGTACCCTTGATCACTCCAAATCACTGGTAACCTTTGCGCATGCGTATTCAACCCGACCTCACAAGCATAATTTTCTTGTTAGCTACCTAATAGACCGATTACAATAATGGGGTATACTGCGGAATGTGCGATTTGATAGTCTCTTAAGAAATTAGAATTTCGGTATAGCACGTCTAGTAACTATAATCTGGGTAAAGAGTTACCAAGCACCTGGTCAAATTCCAAACCGACGACATGAAATGTGGAAAGTGGGCGTGGCACATCAACAACAACACAACACATCCATCCAACAACCACTTGAAATTACAGATCATTGAAACGTTTTAAATGATCTTAAAAATTGTATGGTGTTGTGTATTGTACAGCATTTGTATTGTAGTAGTTGTTTCTTACAGTTATGAAAAACAGTAAACAGACGGGACCTTCTAAAAGAACGGGTTCATAGTTTGCGAGGCGGGCGATTTTCCGATCAAACCATGACAAGTGAGTTGTGTGACCTGCGCGCACACGCTCTATCGCTAATCGCTAACACGCACACGTCATACTTGGTTTGAAATCAAATCGATTCGATATTTTCTCGTCACAAACGAGATAATTTTTGGATCTGTTGTCATGTTTATTGGAGTTGTAGAAGTCTGATGGAGTCAATATTGTTTCTCGAGTGTTTACAAGGTTAGTCAGAGCAATGTTGGACCTACTTATCAACGAAATAAGAAAATACCCTCTTTATGGCATTAAAAAAAATCCACACTTCAAGACTGAGCAGAAGAGCCGTGGAATTCCCGAATTCGGTCTTTGGTTGATGAGTTTCATGAGACGGTAGTCTCTGCAAATGCCTAATGCAAATGTAATTTTGCAGAGCTGGACTGCATGAGGGCAACACAAATCGTCTCTTTGTTATTTTTGTTGAAAAAACACTCATCGTGATGAGATGGAAGGTACGAAAAAGTAAAACGCACTCCCCTCCACTCGTGGCAGTGGCCCGCACAAGGACACCTGAGGAGTTTCCCACTGTAAACGGTGGCACTCGCGAAAACTGCAAGGAACGCTGAAATCGCCCCACCCCAGCTCACGAAGGACTCGGCCTTAGAGCGTGAATGCAAACCGTAGGATTTGAGGTTCGTGCAAGCTCAGCAGCTACTACCGATAATTTGAGTTTGATCGTAATGAAACTCACGTCTGAATGCGAGTGAAATCGCATAGCCCAAGAGAAAATGAAGCTTTTTCATCTTTGGAAGGTACTCATATTGACAGTTACATCATCGATATTCTATAATGCATTAAGTACACTATCTGTAGGACATCCTAACTTTTATGAATTACTGCACACTTGCAAAGGAAACGAGGGTCCTATGCATTCCACTTTTGTTTTCATCATCCTATCATCGTAATAACTGCTTGTTGATGGTTGACAATGGTTCATGCAGTGAGTTGAGAAAAATATTATTTATTGATTGAAATAACGATAAAGTGATGTTTTTTGCAAAAATTTATAGACATTCATCGGCAAAATCACGCATGTAGATTTCATGGACAGTACCGGAGCAGTGTAAATGAGCCCATTCCGAACACATGTGACACTGTAAGCTAATTTCACTTAAATCCACATAACGAATGATTGTAAAAAACGATGCCAATAAACACGGGTATGTTATTATTTGAATAACTTCTGATTACAAATGGCATTGTTAGGAGAGGAGAGTCACTTTCATGTTCAGAATGTGATTATTTGCTAAGGGTGGATTGCTACCGATTTGAAAAACATTCCAATCAATTTTGCGTTCAAATTACTAAAAAATGACAGCCTATTCGTCTAAGTCAGTCAAAACCTAGAAAAACAGGGTTTTGCCACGTATTTGGCAACTGGACCTCAAGTGGAGTCCATCTGATAAAGAACGATTTTTTTTTTAAATCTACGCACCTTGAAAAGTGAAATGAAAACAAATATAAATAAAAATAAGGTGATTTATGAACAGTTTTTGTTTTGCGATTGCGTAGGCTCTTTATTGAAAATAATAAAGCATACCCAAAATCATTTTGTATAAGCATCAAACAAGTGTAGAGCAGGCCAACATTTAATTCACACTTACCTTGGAAAAAGTTAGAGAATTAGTCCAAGAAAAAAGGTATTAATTTCAGCCGTTCAGATGGACAATACCAAAAGGAAACTGACCTTGGGCAAACACTAGTGAGGTCAAGTAGCAGAAGTTCACAAATTACCCATTTTTCTGGGCCCCGTTCCTGGGCGGATAGTCAACAAGTTCATATTAAAATCAGTACCCTAATGCTCTCTCCTTTCCTTAAAGAATACCAATAAAGGTGGAGCGCTGAATCTCTGGATTCAGTTTTGACGGTAAACAATGAAAATTTGTAGAAGAACCAGAAAGTTGTAGTCGCGAACTTGATTAGGAACTGATAATAACCTACGTCTAACATTTAAGAAAGTGGAAGATATATATGAAAGGGGTATGTAAATAATATTTTTAACTGCAACCTATGATGTCAACATTTCGCGGGAGCTTCATGAAATTTGGAGATTTGGCAACCATGTCAATGGATTTCTAAAATCCCTTGGCTACAATATGAATGGATCCTCAACCCCCCCCCCCCCCTCCCCGTTTTCGCAGTATGATTAAAACTCGCTTCTGAAAGTATTACATGCTTCTGAAAGAAAAAAACTAGAATTTTCTACCACACTTTTACAGGATTTCCCCAAATCCGGTCCGGCAGTGGAAGTCGTACAATAACCCTTTAAAAACTCCATCTTAATACTCACCTACAAGAGTAAGATGTTACGAGGAGATGTTTACGAGAACCACAACAACTTTGGCTTTAAAAACTGCGAATAAAACTCTCCCGTATCTCCACACTCTCATATGCAGCGTGAAAAAATGTAAATACCGAGATTACCTGCCCGCGATCGTTATCACGGCTAATCCCGGGTCAGATGATGAATTGATGGCCACGAAATAAACATGTTTTTCAACTCTCGAGCTACCCACATAACCAACATAAGAAAAACAGCTTGCCGGTCAGAGAGGAAAAAAAATGTGTGAACTGATGTCGAGTGGTATTCGATCACGAATCCGGATGACAACGGCCGGTAACAATGCGGAAAAAAACGATGCAGAAATCGAGTTCGACAGGTAAGTAGGTGCTTAAGAAGGAAAAAAAATGCTGATTTGTCAAGAATGACTAAATCTCTTCCTAAACAACGGGAAAAAAAAAACACTTGGGGGAGTCGGAAATCCCAATGTAAACTTGTAACGTCTCTCGCTATCTTAGTCGTTTATTAAATTTGGCGGGTGGGTGCTAAAAAAACAGCTCATTTAGTGGTTATTCTAGAGGATAATACAATCTGTCGAGTGTTGAAAACCCCCATCGTGGGATAGAATGCAGTATAAAACGAGTTGGTTGAGTGATGAGTGTATTCATTCGGATTTCAACTGTGGGTCGGATAAGTTGTGTGGCTTGAAAGTTTATTCAAGAAATGGAGTTCATCAGCGAGGAAGTAAACATGGACAGCGGCCTGCAGACAACTTCCAAGAGCGGTAAGCCGAAATACTTTTTTCAAGGGGCATCGAGTAATAGGAATATTACTCATTCTACACTAATCTCAGTCTGAACGTAGAGGATTGCGTACTCTAAAGGTTAAGTGGGGCATCTAGGTCCTTACGTCACACCGCAACCAAGAGTTGAATATTTATTATGTTAGTACGTATTACAAGTAATGAATTGATCCTTTCCCAATAACCATTTAATGACTTTAGAACCCTTCAGAACTTTCCCCCAAGACGGCATACAAGCATTCGTAGATCAACAACTTATCTTATATTTTTCTGATCTTATTCATTCAGAGCAATACTTTTACAAACCTAGCCAAGGCTTCATGCTGTTCACCATTTTGGCAGGTTTTGAACTGTCTTCACTATAAAGATGAGGGTAACAACTTATTTAAGCCATTTAATCGGAGCGCTATTCATTCTATACAGATCTTTGTTTATGATTTTGGGACTTCCACACTGTGGAATTAAGGAGAAGAGGTCGAATGAGGTGAAACCAAATATCAATAAAACTGGCATTGAGTGCCGCAAACAAACGCTTTTAAGTAAGCCTGAGGGAGGGGAACACGGGAAAACAATTGATTACAAGGGTTTTACCAGTTGGAATACAACGTTGGAGGGTAAAATTAAATAGGAGGGCAATCAATTTGGAGCAACAGGTCAAACAACAAAAACACGTTCAAACTTACATCCACATGGTTGTGCGAGCCCGAATACAGCGTTCTTTTACGAGATATCATATCCTACTTTGCTGCAATTAAAACGTACATTCAATAGTTCTTGGTGAATGTTTTGGTTACAGTTTTGGACGAAATTAAAAAAAAAAAAAAAAAAAAAGAGTTAGCTTTGGGTAAACTCATAACTTGCCTAAATGTAGGGTGGTCAAATTCCACAAGCCAGTACGACTCCATAGTTGAATGTGGTGGTTCACTTGGAATTTAAGGGCACTTTCGGAGTGCTTCAGGGCGACAATCCTTCATCACGTTTTCGCCTCAAGTTGTCAGCTCTGATAGCATGTTGTAGGGAACGTTTGTTTGGTTATAGAGGAAGTTTTTCTTTTGAAGGTGATCGGTAATGTAAAATCAATCAAAAGGAGACTGCAAGAAGGGTGAACAACATGAAGCTTCGAAAATAGTGATGACACCTGCCATAAAGTCAGTTCAAAGCCTGTCAAGAGGATGGACAGCATAGAGCCTGCCAAAGTAGTGGGTTTTCTAAAGCCTGACAAAGTAGTAGTAGTATTGCCTGCCAAGAGTATTAATTGCTTGTCAATATAGTGAGTATTATAAATCTAGCCACGGTGGTGGGTAGCATAAAGTCTGCCATAGTGAGGGCAGCTCTAAGCCTACTAAGAGGGTACACAGCAAGAAGCTAGCCAAGGCAATGGATAATATGCACCCGGTCACTAGGTACACGATAATATTGCTATCAACTACCACTTTCCAGCCTCGTACGAGCCCATATTCTTTCTGTTCGCCCCATTGGGAAGACTTTTGTATTAATAAAACAATTTCCACTGCACGATTGAAACTCGCAAAAATTTGTTTCTAATTTTAAAATGGTTCTTCTGTTGATTTAGCTTGCGATGGCACTTGCGAATGCGGGCAATGCTGGTGCTGGTATGGCATGTTCTGAGCCACCCACGGAGGCCCACGGTTGAAAAGATCTCGAATCGAGGAGGGAAACAAGGACGAATCGTCTTCCCCAACGTCGAACTGCACAACACATCGATTTCAAGATGAGTTCGATCACTGAGGATTCGAATCGTGTCATCTCAGCAACACCGTCCAACTCTACCAGCAACCTGTCACCGGGAACCCTCAACCAAAATCCATAAATAAATCAAACAATAATATCGTAGAACATCTAATCCAACTATGCAACATGTACATACAATGCCTATGGTGTATAATATTAATCACTGCACTAAATAATTACTAGTAGGCTAATGAAATCAAAAACCAACTGCAGGGGAAGTTCAGTTGAGTTTAAATTTCTCAAAAGTTCTAAAAATCCCAATCAATCATCAATAATTATATTCAAAATTGATTAATTATCAACTTTATTCTATTGAAAAGATGTGTATTGTGTTAGTGGTTCTACCGGTAGGCTCCCCATATAGGAGAGTATATATAGACTTATTCTTTGACTGTTTATTTTTTGTTAGTGCGAACAATTTTATAATTATTATAAGGATTTTATAATATTTTTTATATTGATTGATTATAATATTCGTAATAATAAAAAGCGTATTTAACCCACGTAACTCCTTTTTTTCTTAAATGATCATTTTTATGTTTAGTAGCGTATCTTTGAGAAATAGCCCAAGCTGAAAGCACAAACAGAAAATGATGTCTGAAGTGGAGATTTATTTTTATTTATTTATTCAGGAAGGGTACAGCTGCCATCCCCCGCAGATACATTGAAAATTCCCGCTTTTCTATGTCAGTTACCGATGTTTCGAAGGCAATAACCCCACAAGTTCCTGTAGAATCAACATTTCACTGTCTGAATTATTGCTTAGTAAACGACATACACATTAATCTTCAAAACGACGATTCACCGAAGATTTTTCCAAGACTGGGATCACGAATAGTCATTAATGCAGGGTGAACAAAAGTTGAGTTGAGCTTTGCATAATGATGTTTTCACTCTAAACTAGCATTGTCTCTTTTAAAAGGATTTTCCTGCCAAACGATGAAACGATCATAAAGCCAGGAAAATATGATTTGTTTGAATCAATTTGTAAGTGAAACCAGTAACAGTGTATTCAAGAGACAGGTACGTCTTGCATAATTTGGAATCTTCTCAGCAGTTTTAGATTTGAGTTTGTATAAGGTTTGTTTTAGTAATGCAAAATAGACACCGGGACAGTAGCTTCTAGTAGATACGAAAGACTTTTTGGATACAGATTTCTTCACTTCACGAAGTAAACTAGAAACGAAGAACTCCCGCAGAGGCACAAAAATTATGTAGTTGTAAATAGTCAGGTAATTCTGGTTGCACAGAAGCGTTTCATGAGTAATAACAATATTTATAGGCGGTAATATTATAAATGGGCAGCGTTTGGAGTGTTAGTTAAGGAAAAAGTTCGGATTAGGTGAAATCAAACTGAGGTGCAGCAACTCCCAGAATAAACAGATGCGACTTTCCAAGGGGTTGGGGACAATGATGACTCCACGAACCAAGCAGGATTTGGCTCTGAATTTACACATTTATACAAACTCCAGACAAAGTGGTGGGTCGGTAGAACTCTAGTTGTGAGGTGCAAGCAACGTTAATTTAGCTCTCACGAGACGTGAGGATTAATGTCCGCAATCCATCAACAAAGTTGTTCAAATCCTTTCAGTTACACCTCAAGTTGGATGCGGAGAAACTCTCCTTATTAAGGGAAAAGGTTATCAAGAAAATCATTAATTATCATAAGAGAAGTTTATGGAGGCGTTGATCCACTTCAGAGATGGCAATCAGCAGGTTCCTTCAGATAAGTTTGTACTTTTTCCAGAGACCGAAAGAGCGCAATAGGAATCAACCTGCGGGGAAAGACCCTTGTTACCACTCACCTGAACAAACACAATTTTGTCTGCCTTCATGAGGTCAATTCAATGTCTTCAGTGAGGTGTACTAACTATATGGTACGGATTTTGCAAGTTTTGGTTTATTATTCAATAATTCGCTCTTGAAAAAAAAAAAAAAAAAAAAAAAAATCTACCCCCCCCCCCCTCCCTGAAAATTTCATGGTTTACGTTTCAAAGGGTGTAGAATCCGAATCTGCAATAAAAAAAATTTTCGATTTCTCATAAACGGCTGGAGCAAAAAATCTGAAATTTTCAGGAAAAATCCATCTTGGTCTGACGACGCCCCAATTCATGAGCCAGCTCTCTCACTTAATTTAAGGTGCCCTTTAAGGGTTGTCTAAGTTTTGTAAAATCCCTAAAAACCTCAAAAAAAAAGTCAAGGCGGCCTAAATTTGAACTTCTATTGAAGAACTTTCCACGAGGAATCGAATGAGCCCCTCCCCAGGTCTGTAGGTCAAACCATTCCCGATGTATGGCCCGATTTATGGTGACAACATTTCCGTTATTTTGGTTTATTATTCTTTTTGTTTTGATATCAGTAACCTAGTGATGCAGTGATGTAGTCATGTGGAAACTGGAGTGAACTCCTAAAGGGCTTTGTAGCCGATACACGGGTTGAAGCATTCAGATACGCATGAAACGCTGCAAATTCTTTCACTGGGGTTTATTATTCAATTGGCTTGCGTCCATGATTTGAATTTCTACTAAGCTTTGGAGTGTGCGTGTTTCACAGGTGGTAGAGTGATAATTGAATTTCAGGAGGCACACAAATATGATCAACTGAACAATCCAAATAGGTATTCTGGTTGAGAACAGATTTACGTGCTCTATGCATATCTCCTGAAATTCAATAATCGCTCTATCACCTGTGAAACACGCACACTCCAAAGCTTAGTATAAATTCAAATTATGAGCGCAAGCCAATTGAATAATAAACCCCAGTGAAAGAATTTGCAGCTTTATTATGTTTGTTCAGCATGTTTTGTGAATTTACCAGCTGTTGTTACAAAAAACTTATGCGTACGATTGCTCGTATGGAAGTTTTCTTAGCTAAACGGAGTGAGCAACATCCGTGGAAGAGGAAATGCACACAAATGCATGTAGTTTGGAAACTGCAAGGTCTAATTGTTTGCGAGGATAATAACGGTTTCCCTTCTGAACTGTGGCCCCGTTTGACCTTCCCACTACCACGTCGCTCAGTTCATGCATTCAGCAATTTCATCCAACAACTGATAGTGAGATCGTCAAAGACTGTGAATTCAAGGATTCAGTTTTTGCTGATTTACCCATTGTGTCCTGTGATTGTGAGCGGTCATTTTCTACTCAGAAGACATTTCTAAGTGAGGACAGGCGACGTTCTAAGGTTGCTAACTTGGAGAAATCATGAATACTTGACTGTAACTTCAATGAGTTGAATGATGGGCGCAATACAGAAGAAAATGAATGTGAAAATTGGATTAATTGTAATATAGGAAACTCCTGTATTAGGGACAAACGTATCTGTCAATATAATGTACGTTTGTTTCTATCTGTTAACTTTTTTCTCACCTACATACATTGTTTTTGAAAGATTGGAAGAAAACAATACAATAACTACAAACAGAAAACAATGAACACAATAATTGTAACGATTAGCTTTGCGTTATTCCACTTGTAGGATTTTTTCGTGTGTTCGAGATGGTCTCCCTAAATTATTATTGCTCTCTTATTTTTTAAATACGTTGAAATTTGATTATGCCTTGGGGAAGAGCATTAAATTTCCTGTCAGATACTAAACACAGTTTATAAAACATGGATCCTAGTTAGAGTTTTTCTAGTCTTAATTTCACCCTTGGGAATTTTCAGAAAATTTTCACTCATTTCCTCCTAGGGAAAATTAATGCGCTATTCAGGAGAAAAATACTCAAACTCTCAGCTTTCAAAAGGTGTGAGTAAAAACCCGTGGGTTTATATAGTGAAATCGAAGTTTTCACTCAAAGTAGAGTTGCTATAAAAAACGCTGCTAATTCTAACAGATGGGTTCATTATTTTTCCGAATAAAGAATTTGAATTGCTCGCGTTATTTTGAGGTTGAGAACTATTATTGAGAATTATTACTGAGGGATCTGAAACCTATCCCTGTCGTTTTTAAAATCACTAGGGAAACGACAGCCCACTTGCCTATGTCAGTAACAACACGGAAAAAAATACGTTGTTGATCAGTTTCAACCCATACGATCTAAGCGTGTGAGGCGATCGGGCTGGCTAGAAGTTAGGACTAACTATACTTCAAGCGAAAGAAAGGATTTTTTCAACATCAATTCTAAGGTCTTTTAAGGCCCGTGCGGAAGACACACACATAGCAGATTTGGAATGCATGCATCTTGAAACGTAAAAGGACAAACAAATTGTGGGGGGTTTTAAAGATGTTTTTCAAAACAATCTGACATTAGTTTACTCATTATAAAATATAAAAAAAACATTGCTCATTATTCCTTAAAGGTTCATCATTTCTGTGTAATGGAGCCCTTCTACTCAGATAAATACTAATTAAGTCATTACAAAGGCTATTGTTGAAAATAACGAACCAAAAATGAGTTTGGCATCGGATTTTATATACTTTTTTTCGGTTCACCGTTCGACTTTCTCGAACCACCTCGCTTGGCTGTATCTTTGCAGGCCACGCTGTATATTTGGATGTTGATGTACCAATGCAGTTAGATATAAATTCTTGCTACGCAAAGAAGACAAGATGAAAAGTAGGAGTATTATTAAAAAATCATTAGTTTTCCATTATACTAATTAGGTAGTAATATATTTAGATAATGACTTCAAGTGATAATTACGTACCTATTTATCTGAGTAGAAGGATTACACTACATAGAAATTATAAACTTTCAAGGAAAATGTGTGTTGGGTACTTCGTACATGTACATTTTTGACAAAACCTTCGGGGATCGCCTCTTCTAGATCTCACTGAGCAGGCTGCAGGCCATTAAAAAAAATGCTTGCATACGATTCTGCAACACATTGGAACATTTTCATGTGTGCTTTCTTATTTTATTTATTACTAGGAAAATTTCACCCGTGCGTTGCACGGCGGGGCGTACAGATCAATTAAATGGGCCATAAGAGAAATCGCCCACCCGTGGGTACTTAATAGAATTCGCAATCGTGTTGATTCATTGTTCCGACACCCGGCAGAAGACGAAAGTCAGTTAACCCGGGGGTCTCGCAAATAGCAACTTAATCAATTTCTCCATGTTCCGACACCCGTGGGTACTTTATTGAATTCGAGCCAGGCTACATCACCTACCCCAGTAGCGTTGTTGTTACACTACTGTTGCACGATCCTCTCGCGTTTGTTCACTGATCGTTTTGAAGTGGAAGAAGTACGGAAATTGTTGAACTAATAAACCAAAACAAAGTATCATATTACTGGTATCGCCTAAGCAAGTTCTCGTGACGATTTTTTCAGTTTATGTGCCAAAGCAAAGACATAAAAATGTCAAAATGAGCTACGTTTTTTTTTTAAATTATTTTATAATGAGTAAACTAGGGTCAGGTGTTGAAATTTGCCACATGAAACTGTGTGATTAGAATAATATCTGGTGGGTGTAAGTGTGTGGAGATGAATGTATAATGGCTATTCAACAAGGCATTCGTTTGGTCATCACGTTAGATTCCATCGAGCTCTGAACTCTACATAAAAAACCGAAACCAACGCTTGACTCATTTGTTCCAGTAGGCACAGGAAAGGAAGTTATTCAAGGTTCCATTACGTAACTTGAGGTTTTTCCTTCCAGCAGCTCCCCCTCTCCTCCTCACTGGCCAGTTGAATCATTCAAGTTCCCGCGTCATAGGCGACTTTCTAGCCGAACAATCGAGAAACCCGAGGCTCTACCTCTGACTCAACAGTGAGTTCTGCGCCGTTCGCGTCAGACGAGCCTAAAAGTAGACCGCGTTCCATCTTCTTCGAGATAGGCGAATAAAAAGAGCAAACAGAAGAGCAATTTGAAGCGAGAGATAAAACGGGAACTGTATATCGTGTTGAAATCACTTCAGAGGAAGTCAGTACCTCAGATCAAAAAGGCGTCACCACACCACGAACAAAATGCTCGACGATGACTGCAAATGCAAGAAAGGATGTAAGTGAATCATGATAATTTATTAACGCATTATAATTGCGAATAATCCAAGTAGTTAGCTATAAAATTTGAACACGCATTCGACTTCACGATAGATATGATCTATTTGGAGACATTTTGAGACGTTACACTACTTCCTTTACACATCAAGGTTTTTCGAGTTAAATGAATTATTTTCTGAAATAAATTGAGAATTAATTAAAGAGAATACATGGAACAAAAAAGGAAGAGCTGAGTGTAATTACCGATTATTACCAGAAATAAATCAACGGTTTATTATATTTACATTCAAGGAAGGAAACTTTTGAGGAAAAAGACTAGCTTTTATTTATTTATTCCGTCTAACATACGGTATTGCAGGCTGTCGAGGTTTTGTGAACTTCATTACACTTGTACTCCACATAACTGCAGTTTTGTATCGCAGAGTGACTGATTTACAAAACGAAGATAAGGAGTTATCATACGGGAGGTGATCGGTCCAGAGAATCGAGCACGTGCTTTCCACAACCGCTTAGTTCCGAAAAAATTCTCAATTTAGTTTGGAAAAGTCTCAATATCACTTGGAAAACATAGATTTGTACCAGTATTGCGCCAGTACTCGCCAATTAAGCATTATTGAACTAAGTCAACTTATCGATGCATTATAATTTTGACAAACACTCAAATACCACCAAAACTCGAACTCCCATTTGACTTCAAAAAGGCACGATCTATTTATGGCGAAAATTTTAAGCTTTAAACGACTTCCTTGCCACTTTCCTGTAAATGAACCCATATTTCTTCAATAAACACGATGTTTATATTCAACATTAGTGAATTCTGTCACCGTATGCATAACCACTGTGACTAACCCACTCAATTACTCGAAAATTAGAATACCCTTTCAACTTCGAGACAACTATACTTTGTTATATTATGGGAAACTTTCAACGAATTTTGAGGGTTCAACATATTTCCTTGCCACCTTTCTACAGAGGGGCAGATATAACCACTAGACGTTTCCTCAATTTATTATTCTCTTGTTCCAAATGACAATCTTCATATACTCAAATATCATTCCCATACACTCCATATTGCAGCTAGAAACTCTTTTAATAAAAAATTTATAACCTCATAATAGTGTCATTACGACCAGCGAACCATCATAATACGCATTTATATAATCCATCTTATTTATCACACTTTTACGTGAAAATAAACTGAACTTTCAATTTAATGGCAAAAAAACGTGCTTCAAATAATAATTTGCTTTTCCAAAAACGTATTATATTTTGTACATTTTAATTGATTTTAGAGCATATTTCAATGAAAATTATGTACGTACACTGTTCAGCATAATACACAGCTGATACAATCGTATTTTAATGTTGTTATACACAGTTGATTCCTCTTTTTCTGATTAGCATCCTTCTGAAAAACGTTAATTTCTGAGCAATACGAGCACTTTGAGTTTTCAACTAAACCAATTTCAAAATTTGACATGAATACCTCCTTACGTGCCGTAACATATTTTTTTAAAGCGCGTTCTTTTGTGCATGAATGGAAATTTTCAACAGAAATTCTCGATTCTTGAAAGGAAAGTATATCCAAATAAAGGTACTACTAATAAAGCCGCCTAATCTCTCTCGTGTTTGCAGTTCAGAGTTCAAGTTGGTGCCTAAAGCAAAATCTTTTAAATTCCAGGTTGTGAGGAGGAGGTGACCTGTTTCTGCCTCAAATGCAGATGCTGCTGCATTATCATGTGAAACTCCGAAATCAAGATCAAAAAGAAAAGGACTGACAGGAGGGTCAAGAAGTTGTGAAAGGTAAAAAAAGTGCGACAATTTATTTCAAAAGATTTCAAACAGTAGATACAATTGAAGGTTCCAGGGGGAAAATATCGAATGTTAATATTTTTGGTTATTGGTACAAACGCTATTCTGATGAGAATAAAATCACTCGCAATGAAGTTATAGAAACCAATTTTAATCAAGGAAACAGATATTGATAAACATTTTATTCTATTTTGTCAAAAAAGAGTGGTAATCTTATACCGATTAGGTTAACATCTGTAGCGAAACAATACGGAAACCTAATTTGAATGAGCCGAAAGTGAAAATAATGATTTGGTCACCTATTATACGTACTTTCAGAAGGGTAGTTTCTGGTCAGTAACAATTTGACTTGCAACGTACTCGTTCATGTCAAGGAAGTGTAGTTGCTCCTCTCAAGGGTTGGGGTGATTAGCATGAAACATCCAGGGGATGCCACGGAAGCATATTTATGCTTATATAGGTATTGAGTCAAGGGTAATCGGATTAAATTGCACGGATGCTGAAATGCGCAATTGAAATCTACAGAACTGTCCATATCCATCACAAGTTTGGAATTATCAAACAACTGGGACAAATCGTTGTTGTTGCGTTGTAAATGGTAGTGCAACTACTTTAAAAATATATAAACTCCTCCTAAAGGCTGAAAGAGTCACATCAATATATAGAAACGGAACAAATTAATAAAATAAAAGTGGAGAGGACGTCCAGGTTTATCCGGATTTAGGAAGTTGAGGAAGATGGAGGAGGGATGAAAGTAAGTGCCCCTGTAAAATGCCCACTAATTTAGGAATGAGGCCCGAAGGATATCACGGGAAGGAGTGATATCAGTAAGGACTACTGATTCAAGCCCAATTCAAGTAACCCCGTGTCAATTTTCACCAGACTCAAGGCCAAGACATGGTCGTAGTAATGACGCTGATATTATAAGGCAGCACCCCATTTAGCTCAGACACAGCTTGCGGCAGGTCATTCCTATCATATTGACTCATCTTAGCACGCCAGGTCTGCTCTATGAACACAATGGGTACTGAAAAACTGGGCATACATATTTATGGCTGATCCATTGAGCTTGACCGCAACGGTATCTAGCTTCTTGCTCCGGTCACTCGACAAATGGTACAGTCTCTAGCCATTGGATGACAAAGCGCCTGCTATGCAGCCACCATGAGTTCGTGGATACCGCTTCATCACATGACACATTTTCCAATTTTTACACAGATTGGGGTGGAAAAAAGCACCTATACTCAAACGACTAACCCTTGAATACCTCACCGAGGTGATGGTAAATTCAATATATTCCATAGCCTGTCATAATCATGTTACTGTTACGAAGAAGCTATATGCCATTCCCGACTTGGCAGACGCTATCTAAATTATGAACGAATCAAAAAACTTAATCAAGTTTAATAAAAGAAACTAATTAACAACACACCCTGAACAGATGTAACAACACATGTGTTTTTACATTTGTAGGGAAAGATACGGTTACCAATTCAATCTGTAGGGATCCCCGAGATTAAATTGTCAGAATTAGAGAACAATCGGACGAGGAGGGATTTTCCAGCGATGTAAATCAAACGATAAGAATGTTAAATTTAGAATGAAACAATTATTTCGAATGCTAGCTACCTTCACGCCTAATCCTCTGCTAACAAACGCGCCTCACATCACTTGGAACATGTCTACAATTCTTTTTTTAGGACGTCCTTCTGAAGCAAGGCTTCATCAGTAGACGGACGCCTATTAGAATTGATCCAGGAGGAGGGCCGGGGGGGGGGGGGCAAACATCACAATTAAAATTAAGACCGAATCCGTGAGAAAACTACAGGTGTACGAGTATGTCGGTTTTTGTATACGTGAGTGAGACAAATTTCCAAGATTATTATTTTGTTTGATCCAAATCGTAGTCTATTTGAGCAAAAAACCTTGGAAACTTTTAATTTTCTGTTGGGAGGGTAGGTGGAGGATGTGATATACCTTTCTGCTTATACCAACGATTTTTTAAATTATTTTTTGTTCGATTGGTATTGTTTTAAAATATATTTCATATTTTGCTCATTTAAATATGGCAGGGATATTTCCAATTCTGACTTCCGTCAGACAAACCTCTCTAGTGCATAAACCTCAGGCATTTTGACTTGGATGTAGACAAAGAGGATGGGAACTCTTTCTAATTGGTTTTCAGCCAATTTTCGTGCTTTCTTCTTCAAATTTGGAGTAGTTTTTAAAAATATTTGTAAATGTTTATAATTATATTTATAAGTGTGAAGTCGGACGAATGATCGTGCGCGCGGCCAGTTGCGAAAAAACAGTGGTCCATAGTTTCTACCAACCAATTTTTGCTTCAGCTGAGCTCAAAGGAAAGAATGGCTACGTCGAGCCAAATATTAACATTTTACTACTTACAAATTTTGTACTATTTACAAACACACATAAGAAACGAAAGTTGTTCAGAATCGTCTAAAATGCAAAATGTGAGTGGAAATGTTGATTTTGGAGAAAGAAATTGTAATCTCCCGAAAGTGAAATCAAAGCTTCCGACACCTATAGGCAAACTTGAAGCAGTATGAGTGTGCGTATCTCGATACCTCCCGGAAAGAATGGCAGTTCTTCAATAACTGGGTGATGAAACCGAGCTTGGACGATTCCGAAATTTCTGTCACACGGGGTAGGAAGATTCTGAATATTTACGCTCACTGATGCAAGATAAACACTAATTACAGAGATGCAATTTCGCCGACAATGAAATTGATCACGCTCCGGTTTCTTCCGGGCAATTCGTTAAAAACAGATAGAACGAACGAAGAAAATATCGATTCGATCCGATCACTGAAAATCGCGGGCGAACAAACATAATATGGTTCATTCGGATGCTCAATAGTTTACACCAGCCGGAACAAGGCGAACGAAGATTTAATGGTCACCTGGCGATTATTGGCGATTAACAATTTGCTCATTCTTCTAAGCTCGCACGACCGGTGGAAACCCACCTTCATATAAACGATAAAAACATTTCAAGGATCTATAAATTCGTTTAAAGGGTTGACTTAACACTTACCTAGGTTGACAACTCCTTACTGGAATCAATATTTGTAGGCTTAATCATAACAATGATTCTCTTAGTACGATTTTATTTTAACATGAAAAGTTTGTTCTCGTATTGGCAATAATTTCAATAAATTATTAAAAAGAAAAAAACCCCGCCCATTTTTCAAACTATAAGCCGTTACTCAAAAGTATCATGGTCTATAAAAAACACCTATTAAGAAAAACAATAACCTCTATCAACTATTGAAATTGCGAAGATTAGATAAAGTTTTCGGGTCGAGTGCTTTTGACATGTGCAGGAAGGCGCCACTCAAGCTCACTCTGAAATAATTTAACGTTATTCACAGTTACGCGATTCAGTAGCTCTAACAAGTGTTTCGAAGAACTGGGCAAACATTTCGAACTGATGAAAGTGGCAGAATTCATTCCGGGAGTGATCTTGTAGTGTTTAGGTTACCCTGCTCTGTACTCCATTTTCATGTGAAATTACTGCAACATTTCTGGTTTAATAAAATTTTGCTAAATAGATTAAGTTATTTGAATGGATTGTAACAGCAGAAATGACAAGAGTGATACTCTTGCGACTTCCATTAGAACCTCAAGTTTGGAAGATTCCTAACCGGGCACATGAGAAGAACGATGTTGAAAAAATAAATGTACGGACCTGCTGGTTCAACGTCCTTTGTACACTGCTAGAAGAAACAAATACCTATTGCGTTCATATAAAAGTTTGGTTGATCAGATAATGTAGTGAAGAAATATCGAAATTCCTGCTTCCATGTTGGGACATTCTTCTTCAAAAAGACACAGAATGACCAACACATTGGGGTTCACCAATTCCCTAATAAATACTCCTAATACTGGACATGGATAGTAACAACGTTTGTGCTAATTGCCTTAGAATTCATGGACACTCACGTTCTTTATCAGGCCTCTACATTTGAATAAATTGAGGTCAGACGACCAAAATATACGCGCTTCATGGAACACATGATACGAACATTCGAGCGTACTACTGATAGTACGATGACGAATCTATTACGATTTTTGAAGAAGTTGAGCCGAAAAATCTCTTAAAATGTAATTAAATTTGGCCAAATAGTTTCCACGATTTATCCAACTAGCTCCCTATAGCACCGTTCCGAGTAGGTTCAGCCGGTTCAGAATGGCTTTTACGCATTCGTAATTGAATAATTATTGTGCTGTTCGCTAGAACCTGCAATTGCGAATACAAGAACGTTATGAGATCGTTCGTAGAACTGGAAGACCCAACATTTCCTGGACTCTTTGTTCCACTACTGACTAGTTCCTAATTTCTTCGAAAATGCATCGGATAAAGAACCTAATGTTGAGCGAATTCGGACTTACTTACTTACTTTTTCACTTTTTAAAAAAATGGTTGTTTCAATTTCTACAGGTGAAATCAATAGTTAAAATGCTAGAGATAAGTCGACCAATGTCTGATGATTCGTCATAAATATATGAAGAAAACATTAATTAAAACTCATCGAAATAAAAATAAATCTCATTAGAGCTGAATGAAATTCAACGAGCGTATAGCTCCAATATATATTATCTACAATTTTACTAATAAAGGCTCAGCAATGTGTACAACTATACTAAGGACCAAAGAATGAGTCAGTCATAAGGAATACAGTGGAGATGGGAACTCAGAAAAATATTATTTTGCCAAATAATAAAGGGGAAACAGATGTTACCCATCTAATCAATACTGGAATAAAGATCACTATCAACAATGGATTAGATGTCAACACTTTCATGCCAGCCAGGAAATAAATTTGAGATGGGATCACTGGAAAACATTGTGTGAAATGATGGAGGCCAAACAGACTAATGGAATAGTGACATCTATCGAGAAATTAGAAGTCAAATGCTGTCAGGCCAATTACATGAAACAGAATTGAAATGGAAACATTGGAAGAAATGATGGGAATCAATGAAGGACATACGGACTAACGGAATACAGATGTCTATCAATAACAGAATTAGGTGCCAACACTTCCAAGCCAGAGAGGAGGAATAAATTTGAGATGGGAACCCTAGAAAACAATATGGGATATTATGATGGGCAAATAGACCAATGGAATAAGAATAGATATAACAATTATAAGGCACCAGATACTTCCAAGCCAATAAGAACGAATGCATTCGAAATAGGAACACTGAAAAACATTGTGGAGAATAATATAGCGCAAAAAGACATTATTATCTACCAATTATGTATAAGGACATCAAATAGCAACTGTGAAAGGCCAAAAACACATGTCACTTCTGTAAGACCATGCATTGTCCTACAGAGAGATGACGTGAGTACAGTTTAAATCTAATGAGGTACGCGCGTGGCCATGATATTTCATTATAATCTCCATAATTTGGAAATACAGGCGATGAAGTCATAATAATACTCGGAAAACGATGTGTAAGTGTTGGTAGGTACCTAGCACACCTACAAACGGAAATGGCGGGGCTCAGCCGTTCGATTATCTGGAGAGCAAACAAAATGATAAAGTCGAGTGGCCGAGTAAAACCCCACTTTTACGACCGTGACGGGAGCAGTGTGTTGTCAGGCCTCCCGCGTGTCGTTCAACTCAATTTAAAACCTTTTCTCAAGAGGGACAACTTTTGACAGGAACATTTCATACAAACCACCGCAATATGTACGAGGACTTGTGCACGTGTAAAGGGAAACACGGATGTGAGTACTATTACATTAATTTCCAACCATTTAAAGCTGGATTGCGAATCGTGGTTTAACAAAAATACAGACAACGTGTGATTCTAATCATTTGAATAAAACATTATCTAGACTTCAAGTACACTTTTGATTCCGTGAGGATCGCATTCAAATACAGAAATTGAAAGAACACAAATTGTTAAGGATTCAGTCATATTCAAAACAGCAACATAAGCATTATAGTGGTTCTTGCTAATCTAGAATGCAATGTCTACATTTATGTTTGGGTAAACCCGTAAAAGTATATATCTGGGTCTGGAGCTGTGTAACTTTGATAAATGATTTCAATGTTAATAGTTGTCTAGACACACCGCATTCGAAGTAATCCGATTCCAACACGCTTCTCTTAAGAGCTCAAACTTTTAAGCAAATTATTTGAGTACGGAGGAACAACACAGGTGGAACAGGTTGTGACGAGAATCGTGTCCGACCGCTCTCCCACGTGCTCTATTACTCATTTCCGAAAAAAAGCTGCCTCCTATCATTTGTTGTTTACACCGCTTAAAATGCCACTTTTTATACATCTAAATTTTGTTTCGTGTTTTCAATCTCATGTCCCTCAAATTGCCATAAGTGCTTTAAATGGCACAAAAAATTTAAATTTAAGGATACCGTTGAACGAGCGTTACATTTTGTCTTTTTGATGCGTAACAAAAATGTTTCATTATTCGTTTAACAACATTACCTATTTTTCAAATGCATTGTAAACGTGGTAGTATTGTGCTTGCCTCCTAAAAATTGGTCCAAAAATTAAGATTTATAACGGAATAATAAATTCTTTTGTTGCAATTTAATTTTGTAAAGAAAATGGAGCTTGAATGCGAAAAAAAGAAGTTAGTCAGGTCCCACCATCCAATCGTATGTATATTTTTCGCTGAATTGAATGGTGACTCTCACGGGACTCCTCTCTCAACAAATAAGGGATTTTTCAGGCCCTTTTCCTCTTTGGAAAGGCTGAATCACACTTCACTCCTGTTATGGGCGAATGGTATCTTAATTGCAGTTTCAACTGTTGATTCAGCCCTTCAGAATTCCTGAATAAGAAATTTAAACATTTGTTAAAACACCTGAAATTTTGAACGAGCCAACCTTTTTTTCAAGTTGTTTCAGTTGTAGTTTAGAAACATGATGCTCAGAATTAGCGCTTAAGGGCGTTGGTAAATTTTCAGGTCATGCACGAGTTTCTTACATTTTGGATTTTAGTTGTTTTTATAGATTTTGTGAGGGGCTGGCCTAGTTTGTTTTGGTGGAAGTCACGTCTAAAAAATCGATCTTCTCGATTTATAATTGACAATTTGATAACTCTGTTACAGGCTGCGAAGAAGAAATCCGGTGTCCCTGCTGCGCTTTCAAATGCGCATGCGTCATTCTCTAACCTAAAGAAAACTCTCCGAACGGGAGAGAATTTGGATCTGCCGAACCACCTCATTTCTAAGAAGTGGAAGTTTTAAATTTTGTTCAATTGTATTTGTTTTATCATCGCAAACCATGATCAACTGTTACTGAGTGACACTCAAATAAAATAATTTAACTACCTCTCTCTTTCTGCGTTTCACTCCTCTGATACCACGAATAATTCAATTATAGGGAATCGAGTACAACAAAGCATGTATATAGCGATGAGTAACTTATCTAGAGGGTCGCACTAGAAAACAAACATCATGAATCATGGTGTAGGTGGACAAATTTTTCACCAAGGAAATAATTCCGAATGAGTCACCGTTTATTTGAAACTACGATTTCACCAACTTGTTTTGGGGCTTCCCAATAGCCAAGTAACTATTGAAAACGCTGCAAATTCATTCACAGGGGTTTATTATTCAATGATTCATGATTAGAATTTCTACTAAGCTTTGAAGTGTGCGTGTTTCACAGGTGATAGAGTGACTATTGTATTTCAGGAGATATGCATAGAGCACTTACTTAAATCGGTTCTTAACCAAAGAACCTATTTGGATCATATTTGATCCAGTATCAAATATGATCAGTTGATCATATTTGTGTGCCTCCTGAAATTCAATAATCGCTCTATCACCTGTGAAACACGCACACTCCAAAGCTTAGTAGAAATTCAAATCATGAACGCAGCCAATTGAATAATAAACCCCAGTGAAAGAATTTGCAGCATTTTTTTTTTTTTAGGGTTATCAGAATACTTCGGCTATAAACCCTTTTAGGAGTTCACTCCAGTATCCACATTACTGCATCACTAGGTTAAGGCGATAGAAAAAAAAATATTATGTTTGTTTTAATTGCAGTAACCTAGTGATGTACTGAATGTGGATGCAAATGTTGGCACCATACATCGGGCCATACATCGGGAATGGTTTGAGCAATGGACCTGGGGAGGGCTCATTCGATTCCTCATGGAAAGTTCTTAAAAAAAAGTCCAAATTTAGGCCGCCTGTTTTTGAGGTTTTTAGGGATTTTACAAAACTTTGATAACCCTTAAAGGGCACTTTAAATTAAGTGAGAGAACTGGCTAAAGAATTGGGGCGTTTTCAGACCAAAGATGGATTTTTCCTGAAAATTTCTGAAAATTATTTTTTGCTCCAGCCGTTTGGGAGAAATCTTGCGTACGGCTTACGGCGGACGGACGGAAAAATTGTTATTGCAGATTTGGATTCTACACACTTTGAAACGTGTGAAATGAAATGAAATGAAATTTTCAGGGGGGGGGGGGGTTAGCATTTTTTTTTCAAGAGCGATTACAATGGTTTATTATTGAATAATAAACCAAAATGCCAACTTATGAGCAGTTTGTGAACGGGGTCCTTCAAAATCATCCAATTGGAACTAGTTATGTGAAATCAATACAAATGATACTTATCATATGTTTCATAGCAAATGGAATATGGGATCAAGTTGCCGTAGTTCGGCGTTTCGCTATCTCTAAACCAGTCACTCCTCGCTTCTTCCCCGTCACTCGTCTCAAGTTTGGTCCGTTGATAGCCGACAGGTGGTGTGGGCTATCACAGGCAATGAGTTTCTTGTGCGATTAAGCGTAACGGTCGGTTCAAGAATAAAAACTTATTGAAACTTCAAAGCGGTTCAAAAGCTCTAATTTCAAAATTCAAATAAATTGAACCATCTATTTTTGGCTCAATTATCTCAAAATTCGGCTGAACCACAGAATAGATAACGCACACACCTCCTATCAGGATCCGTGTACTTTCATCCATATATATGATATCAATATATCGGTACCAGCGATATATTTGTGGCGTAGTGCACAATGTTAACACATTCTGATCTGTTTCCCCAACTGATCTATACTTTATAGAAGGATTGATGTAGGATAGGAGACATCTGGTTTTTAAATATGGCGACGGTGCCATAAGAGGTGCGTTACCTATTCTGTGGTTCTACCCACAATTCTTTGCCAGAAACATTTAAATCTTTATCAGACTTTCTGGGACATGGTGTAATACTAAACATTTGACGAGAATCGCCGTAGCATCAAGGACTGTATAGAATACCTAAACATGGCAATAAACATTTGAACGGGGATGGTCCAACCAAATGGATCGAGGATCAGTCAACATCGAATGGTCCACTTCAAAGGGTGTGGTAATAATTTCAGTATAGCTCGGTTTCCGCCTCAATCATGAGGGAGCGTCTACCCAGCAAGCTATCGTCCAGTCAACAGGCTTCCTTCCTGTGATGGGGGACACTCCATAACTCCGACATTCGAGGAAGATGTTCCCTGATAGCTGCATATAACGTGTCATTAAGGGTAAATGGAGCTGCCACACCAAGTTGGAAGACCTTCAGATTGAACGTCGATAGACTTCATTGTAGTTTGGAATGAATCAAATTCGGTAAACGTCCGTGTCACAAACCGAAAATGTTGAAGCATAGAATGGAATGAAATACCATACAGTGGTTCAGTAAAAATGATCCTTGAATGGAAACTAAATCGGAATAACGATATAGAAGAGAAAAAGCATGAACTGAAGGTTAAAAACAGAAAATTTTACCTGCCTTTCACTTCACAACAAACTGATAACGAGCAGATTCTCCGCCCTACGTGGATCTGTGGGATTCAACTTTGGTGCTACGCAAAGAAATCCAAAACTTTTCAAAACGAAGTAAAAGCGAAACGATGACAATCGCCAAGACTTGAGAATAGATGTTATCCATGATACATTGATTAGTTACGTGAGGAAACACAAGCAACACCTCCACAAACACGAGAACCCAGATTTATCCATTCCTCACATCTTCCAAACGGAAGATGTTAATACGAAATTGTACACAAATGTCATTTTTCAAACACAGAAAAATGGAAGATTTCATTTTATCTGAATAATCTCAACTTCGTTCGAGGCTAGCTCAAATGCAAATATCCTGCTAGCGACCAATATAAATGCAGACAGTAAATGCGCCAACAGATGTCTCCTCCCACGCTATGACCCTCACTGTAATCATTACCTTGGGCAAATGATCTCACTAATTGATCCCGTCAATTTCTTCGATCTGGACTCACCAAATTAACAAAGATGTGAATACCTAGATTAAATGTATTACTAACTCAATAGCAAGGTGTGAATAACGTTCCAACCAGTGTTATCGCGCGGCTAAGATCCTAAGATTATTACTCTCTCAAAGCTGGGCCCACCCCTCCCCCACTTACATTTAATTAAAGTTTTAAGGGTACCGCTAAGGAAGTGTTTTCTCTTCTGATCACACCACACTCGGAAGATGTCTAGGTTGGTATTTTTATTTAGATAACGGATCAAATACTAAATTTGATCATTATACGCCAGTGGATCAGCTATCTACAACAGAAATAGTTTACCACTGTGTAATAATTTTCAGCGTTTTAAATTAGAAACTAGCGTCTCTCGCGACAGGCCCTGAATTCGACGAAACGAATCAAGTTAGTTTACGTGAAGAGTGGTCTTACTCACAACTCGTTAGACAACAGTGAATCTCTGAATCATTGAATGAAAAACAGATGACTAGGAAAACACACCTCTGTCCCTCAAGGTGACAAGGACGTTACGCAACGAAGCTAATGGCGTTCAATATTGGATTTGCCAGATAACGACAAGAGGATAAAATTGGTTTTGAAGTACACGTGTAAGATCGGCACTTGGGATAGTTGGATTTAGAAGGACAACCTCGCAAGCATTGTGATCCAGCGACGTTCAGCAACATGTACGGGGACAGAGATGACTATCGTGATGAAGAGAGCACGTGCTGCTGCAGTAAGTGATGCACAATTTTTTGTCAATTTTTACAAAATGTAAATGGAATTCAAGAACATTTTGCGCACACACGATACACGACGACGATATGACAATATTTTGTCATACAATATAAATATCACGAATTTGCAATGTTAGTAATTTTTATTATCCAACAAACTTCTTTCTAGGCAACCCCCTGCATGACATCGTCACTGTATCGTCCTTGGATAAAACAACATTTCAGGCTCTAAACACGAACTCACCATTTGGGTATTGGGTTGAAGAGCTCACTGGGTGGGACAGCATAGAGAGACACCCTCTGGTCCAGCATAAGTTTCCCTTCGTCTTAATATAATGCGTGATCACTTCCGTTTTAGGGGTGAGTATCACGGGCAATACACCCTCACATATCCTCAGATTCCAAGGATTTGTAAGACACACACTTGTTTCACCAATGGCTCTAAGATACATGAGGGTGTTGGCCTAGCCACATAGAGCACATGCTCTTTTGAGAAGAGTAATTGGTGATAACCCAATCGAGATGTTGCCTATGCGAAATGTGAATCAGCTTGTATCAACTGACACGAGCAATGGCTGGATCTCTGTAGTAACCTTCAAAACCTCTGTTCATTTGGTCCTTTCATGATATCTCTTTCAAGGAGTGACGGAACTGTGATCAATCAAGTAGCTACACCTGTTTTAAGCACCGACTCCTTCTTACTCAAGGAGTTTATGATGTTGTGAGGGAGACATGGGAGGCGATCGATTCATCCGTAACTTTCTAGAGAATGGCAGAAACATAGACCTTCGAGTCTAGCGGCCCCACTAGAAGTTCTATCTGGGACAGACGCGGTTCAGTACTTGTTCATGCAGCTGAGAGCTGCTGGGCCGGACTCCGAACTGGATATCAACATCTGTGTTATAAATGCATCTATTCATGGCTTCATTTCACTTAGCTATACATGGATCAATTAGCATTATGTCGTATTAGTTGTATTTTGGGATCGTGCCCCTTGTTGTTGACACCTTGCTAAGTATGGCTCACAAACCTCCTGGTTGAGATCCAGTTTTAATACTAATTTTAAAAAATGGAACAAATGCAAATCATAATTATTAGTGGGTGAACAAATGAGGTTTTGAATATAATTATTATTCTACAATTAATGCATTTCAGGGTGTGAAGAAGACGTTTGGTGCCCCTGCTGTTCCTGCAGGTTCTCCGCATGTACGATATTATGAACAGACTTGAACGGGGATCTACATGACCACAGCTTACATTCCTCCAGGCACACGAAGCACTTGATTGACGGATATACTACTAACTACGTTTTGCTAGGATTCTATACTGAGAAACCACATACCTACTTATATGCAAAATATGTGAGAAATTAATCTGCTACGTAGGTCTAACTGTACAGTTAATCAATTGCTATAATTTTATCTGAATATGATGTACTTTAATGATTCAATCCAGACTTCAACCCAAATGAAAGAAGTGGTGAAAAATACGTATAGCAACAACAATGCCAGACCTCCAAACATTTCTAAAGCAAGTATAATAATGATTTCAACGATTTCAAGTTTCTAGTCATACGTTTTTAAACTTCCCACTGCAATTTATTCAAGAAAATATTCTTGAGGTAGTTGTTCAAGTAAAATTGTTACAGCGTGTACGCTTGCATCAGACCTAATAAATGTTGAATTTTTAAATAAACTTTTATTACTATTCAAAACGCTTTTTTAATCCTCATTTTTGCACTAAAACCAAAACTGAACACTTTACTACAGCATTTACACTAGTTTTTTCAAGGACATCCCATAGATGATTGGCAGAGAAGAACACCTAAGAATTAATGTCAGCCGGTAAGCGCGGAGAACATTTATGACCCGATCTAGTCTAGTAGGAACAGAATGTAAGCGGGCCCAAGCGTAACTAGCAGCCGAGATATAGGAAACCAGGAACACAATTTGCATCGCTTTCCATTGAATTCCAACAATTGCCGCCAACGCACATATTCCTTACCAGAAATTACCTAGGTAAATTACCTCTAATGGAACCAGCTTCTCTCAGCCAGTGAACATAATCAAGAGCAAATGATAGATATGTACCAACGAAATTTCATACCTGGCTAAGCCTCCATAGAACAATAAGGCCAATTCCATAGATCCCATCCTCCCTACACTACTGAGTTACCAATAATTACTCCTTAAAAATAATTGGCAGCAGTTCGGTTCTATTGAGATCGATTCACGGAGATGAGTGCAGAGAAATACCCAGAAATGCGGAATTTTGTGATGCCAAATCCCTACCCACGATTCTAATCAGCCTGAATCTCCGTTACTTCAGAGCTTTATTTGTTTCAGTAACCATTTAGCTGAATTGATTGTTGCTCTTCAAGTAGATGATCATGTCATTTTTTCTTCCCAATGGTGATCATAGTTTGTTTCATCTTGGTGAGCAAACATGTGGTTCTCTCTGGATACAACAAAGATAAATATTCAACTAAAACTTCAAAGTAGGGGGAAACGCCTAAACGAGCCTGCCACATTATCATATACCCATGTTACCCCGATTATGGTCCACCTTAGGACCCTTTTCAGTTTGCTGTCAGTTCATTACCGAAGCTCCCCCTTCTTGCTTAATCAGTGGAAGGTGTTTCGTCTTTGAAGAAATGTGCTTTGAGCGTGAGGAATAAATTGTGACTCACCTCATTGTTGACACCTGCTTCTTCTAGTCGCATGCTCTCCTTTTTGGACTTCATCCAATGCTGCCTCATCTGGAGAATCCTAGGGATGACTCTCGTCTCTTGTCCGCACCTGAAAAAAAAAAAAAAAAAAAAAAATTGTAATGAGTAGCTGCACGTGCAAATATGCGAATTTTCAAAATTACTTCTATCACTTATCTTGTTATACCAACATTTGGAGTTGCCATGTTAAAATGAGATGCTATTTGTCACTTATTTCAACAGAAGTTAATAGTTCATTCTGACCCTATTGACTAAGACTACATTTGGGTGACTGGCAGTGAAAGTTGAGTTAAAAAATTGTCTTAAAGAAGTGGAACAAACTTTGTTGATCAATATTGGACATTAAGAAGGGTGGAAATAATTAAGACTGAGAGAGCATCGAAGTACAACCTGTGTTTCAATAAACATTGAGCTATTCCTCATAATTGTGTATTCATAAGTTGAAGGTAGACCAAAACCAAGAGATTGACAAAAGTCAAGTCAACAAATGATTATTTCTTGTCTGAGATTGTGTCAATTATTAGTTGAGCAGTACGATGATACCAATTTTTATCAGCTGAAATAACAACATTGACCAGAATGAGCACAGGACTGTCCTGTAAACAAGTCCGCGTTTTATATCGGAGTGAGCCGCACAGCTCAACAATTCGATTGTTTCATTCAACTTGCCTCCCATAAAACCTAAGCCTTCTCCAGCACAATGGACAACAGCGAGTCAGGTAAGGCTTCATTTCGCAGCAGTTTTTTATTCAGTAATTTAATACGAAAGTGGTAAAGTCTGAGAAATGAAACTATTCTTTACAACGGGATTAAAAACTTTATTCTCCACTTGAGTGGCGTTATACTAAATATAACCGACAGATTCCAATCGATTCATTTACATTTAGTTGCTCCAACTCGTTCTACTTGTGGGATTCATTGCAATTTTTTGTGTTTTGGCTCTACCTAACGGAAGAACGCGTTCTTGTGTAGAGAAAGAATCAAGGGAAGAGAAGTTTTCGATGAGTTTTGGTTTATTATTTTCAGTGAGGAACTTTATTACTTATGAACATTTTGTATATCCCCCCCCCCCTCCTCAAATGTTGTCTTTTTACGTTTCTAGGTTTGAGGATTCAAATTTTGCAATATTTAACCACCTTCAGCGCTATGAAAAACCTAGGAATTGATGTAAAAAATGAATTTCTTCCGCACATGGATTACAGTTGGGGTCTGGTTGGTCCTAACTTCTTGCCATCTCGATCTTTTCACACTCATGGATGCCTCAGGGCGAAAATCTAGTCAAAAACGTGACACAAAACCTGGGCTTTCGGGGTTTTTACTGGCATAGGCAAGTCGGATGTCATTTTCTAGTAGTTATGGACTAAAAATTCCACTGTAATACGTTTCAGGTCCGTAGAAATCCGCCCATAGCAAATAATTATTTGCTAACGAAACGCTGCCAACTCTAGCAAATGGATTTATTCTTTTTCGAATATTACGTGATTGTTTATTTGCGAATTTTGTGGGGTTACTTTTAGGTTAAGAAATTGCGATTATAATCGAATAAGCGAATATAATATAAGAATTTGCAGCGTTTTTTATGGTTATCAGAATACTTCAACCCGTGTATCGGCTACAAACCCTTTTAGGAGTTCACTCCAGTATCCACGTTCACTACATCACTAGGTTACTGCAATCAAAACAAAAACAACAATAAACCAAAAAAAAAACGCAAATGTTGGCACCATAAATCGGGCCATACATCGGGAGTGGTTTGACCTACGGACCTGGGGAGGGGCTCATTCGATTCCTCATAGAAATTTCTTCAAAAAAAGTCCAAATTTAGGACGCCTTGACTTATTTGAGGTTTTTAGGGTTTTTTACAAAACTTTGACAACCCCTAAAGGGCACTTTAAATTAAGTGAGAGAGTTGGCTAAAGAATTGGGGCGTTGTCGGACCAACATGGATTTTATCCTGAAAATTTCAGATTTTTTTCTCCAGCCGTTTGGGAGAAATCATGGGTACGGCGGACGGACGGAAAACATTTTATTGCAGATTTGGATTATACACCCTTTGAAACGTAAACCATGAAATTTTCAGGGGGGTTAGAATTTTTTTTTCCAAGAGCGATTACAATGGATTATTATTGAATAATAAACCAAAATGACTATGACTAGATCACATGACTCCCCGATACCTGCCCACCTGGATCAGTCATTCGTCCCACAGTGCGGAAGGTCAACCATGATAAAAATGCTCAAGGGTTTTGTATTTGTTTCCAAACGTCTCCAAGGGGTTAAATGAATCTCACGTGATTTAATGACATGACAACAAATGAATATCAACTCCTTAGTTTTTCTGAACAAACATCGTTAAAAGTAAGGGTGGCGACAGCCCAACTCCCTCCCAAAAAAAAACATCCCAAAGGTTCGTTCTACAATATAATGCGATTTTGTAAGCTGAATAACAACGTAAATAGATTTATCGATAGACTGCCTTGAAAGCTACGGCGTTAGCGATATTGAAGTTGAATAAGCGAGTCATGTTTAACTATTTACACCTTCCAGTAGCTACGAACCAAGTTTATTGTACGATACAAGCTAAGACTGAAAGTGGGGTTGCTTTGAAACATTTTTCAGACCAACTCCGGTGAAACAGAAAACCGCACAGAAAACATTGATCAACAACTTTTCAAACAAAGTTTCAGCCAATCTTCGAGTTATGCTTCAAAACTGACTTCAACTCGTTCCAAACTTTCGGTTCGTTTCCTAGCAAGTTTTTTGTATATTTTTTGTTTGTTATTTTTTATAATTTTTCGACTGAAAAATCGAGCGAAAGGAAGGGGTAAAGGGGCGGAGGAAATGAAAAAAATTAAAAATAAATCAGAACTTGACCGGAGAACTTTTTCAGGAGTTATGACCGGGTTGGTCGTCTTCTCGAGGAGGAGCGAAGGTGAGGGAACGATATTTTCTCGTCGTTCAAACTCAACGGATTTCGTGACTTCGTGAGCGAGGGAAAGTTGACCCGATCGAAAAATATAAATCTTACCGTTTGATCCCCCGGTGGATCCAAGTTCGGCCAACTAACTTGAGTTACAAACAAGATTTGCACTTCATCCCTCCGTTTCTACGTGGAATGAACAAAATCGCGATGTATTATTCAACAAATATTGGATACGAGGGGTCACCTTTTTTTCCCAATTCACAAGTCGTTATTTGCCACTTTGGTTCATCATTTCCAAAAATTAAACCTTTGTAATAGTCTAAGATAAAAAGTCCCAGTCATTCAGGATAATCGTAAAAGCTAATTCGCCTAAATTACCGTACCTACTCATTCATGTTTTATTTACTGCAATTTGGGCACGTCAGGACAAAGATGATGTTTGATTATAAATTGGGTAGCCAATAAACTTTTTCTAAGTGATGATTGATGTTTGGCGTGCTCCTTTCAAGTGATGTTTGTAAGTGTGCTTTTGTGTGTGTTTCCAAGTGCGCGCTTTTTAAACTTGATGTACCGGTGCTTTCCATAAGCGATGTTCTGGCAAGTGATTATGCTAATTTCAAGTTTTATGACAAATTAACTTTTCTAAGTGATGTTCTACAAATAAATGTGTGGATTTAGACAGTTTTTTAAAAGTATTCCTAACGATTTTTAAGCTTATTTTATATTTTAATTCAATTTTATTATACTTTTTTTCATTACAATTTTGCGCATGCATTTTCAAATTTAATTGGTACTTTTTCTAGTAGCGTACTGTCAAAAATCTAAATATGAAATCTAAATCTAAAATCTAATATTACAGGTATTTTTTTCTTTCATTTTTAGTGATTCTTTGGCATTTATTTCGGAAGCTGTTAAATAAAAAAGTATTGACCAACAACTTCCTTTATAATGATTGATTTTTGCCGCACTTCTCTCCTGTTTAACGATGATTGTAAATATTTGCGGGATCACTTGAAATGTGCAAAGCTCATTGATTCTTTAATTCCTGATGCGTAAATTATTTCACTTATTAGAAGAAACTTGTAACTTTTTATCGTGGAAACTTATTTTTGGCTAAGTATTCTCCATTTTCAAATATGGCATCGTTCTTTGAGTAGTGCGAATAAATTGCGGATCTTGTTTTATTTGATCATAATACTTTACGAATACATTTACATTGAAATATTATACTAGTATGAATAATTATGAATTTCTTTGAAAATGTTAACATTTCTGGATGAAATGAAGGTTTTACAGTTGAATGGTTGGCAAATGAAATTATTGCTAACAATGCTATTAAATTAAAATGTTCTTTCACGAAATAAAGGGCACTCCATTATCGTGTGTTCCAATTTCCCATTCCAAAATATGCATAGCGGTAGTATTTTGGGTGTATTCGGTTCAAGTATGAACTACGAACTCCACCCGCCTAATCAGGGTTCTGCGAAACGGTTTATGTACGAACCACCCTTTCAAATTAGGGGTCTCTTGGAAATTCGGAGCCGGACGTTCTTGTAATATGAACCGTTGTTCGAGCTTTTATACTCTTTTCCTACTTCATTTGAGCACGTTCTCATTTATTCCTGGATGAAAAATGGACGACGGTAGCTCATAAAAAGTTCCATCAATTTCAAAAATCGAATTAAAAAAAAAGTCAGTTCGCTGCCGAAGTTTTGCTACGAAACTGCTGGACCAAGGGTTTGATCTGGGATGTACCAGTAACCTCGGCATCATGATCATTCAACCCTAAGGGATTACATTTGAGGGTTAATCTAATTAAAATCGAAATCTCAAAAACTTGAGAAATAAAAGGGAAGTTTTTTGGGTGGATTCAGATAGACATTAGTTCCCAGAACCGAATGAGATCACTCGGGTTAATGTACAATCATCCGTTCGCTCATCATTCAAAAGATGTTAAGCAGGCGGTCTGGATACAGGGCCGGGTCGCAGAGCCCATTCAATGGGAGGTCTGAGCTAGACCGAGTGGCTGGCGTTAGGCCAAGTATTTTCATCTTGAATACAATTACTAGATATGGAGCATTTTATCCTCATCCTCCTCTCAACAGTTTGAGATATGTAACGGTTCTCGCACCCTCATTCTCTCTTGTGTACATACCCGGGTATGGAAAAAAATAAAATCTCCCTCTCCGTTCCATACACATCAAAAAACAAGTTCTGTGATTTCAGCTGCGTCTCTGGTTATAGGGCTGTTTTAAGCGACTATATGTTGAGCGACTTTTCAAGTTAAATAACCTATTGCTCAAGTTTCTACAATGAAAGTGTGTACATCACATTTTTAAACCTTATTTCCATCAAATCCTTCATTATATTCGCTGGTCTAAAATGATAATAACAAAAGCTTTAAACAAAGGTTTATTGATAACTCGGTTGGGGCAATGTTCCCAATTTCAATTTTAGTGATTTCTGTTTGTTGTCGACCACAATACTAATTTATTTTGATACCTGCTACATTGGTTAGGTACTACACGCCAAATTGATAACTCCATTTTTTTAAACATCCCACATTTTAAAAGTTTTTATGCAGAAATTCGCAAAGAAAACGAGCGCCAACCTCATTTTTAGGATGGTTTACTCACAACAATTTCACTTAATGCCTTTGTCATGCTCGAATTCGTGATTAGCGTTATATTTCCTAAAAAGATAGAGGTTTGTGATTTTTCGATAAACCGTTTTTTGAAATCTACATCTCTTGACGTAAACCAACAAAAATTTTGTAGGGAATTAAATATTTTGCCTCCTTGGTCATGAAGGTTCATTATTGAAAATAATAAACCAAAATCTACCATTTCGCCAGAATGTGAAGAAAATAAAACTAAACCAAAGTTAGTAAAAAGTTGTTTACCTGACGATGGGGTGAGCGTCGAGCATCGCTCGCATGAGAGTTGTCCCCGATCGTGGAACTCCGCCGATGAAAATGAGCGGCATCGACCGATCGTATTGGTAGACTTTGGCGTCGTTCCCAACCACGAAGTTCTGTAAAGAATAATCGAAATTAAAATAGTCAATTAATTATTTATCTAAACCGTTATAATATGCTCATACACTATGAACAATTTGTTAATACAGAAGTTCAGTCAGAACAATGCCCAAACTATGAACAATTTTGTGAACAAAGAAATTCAGTCAGCACAAATTTCAGCAGTTTGAGAAGTTTAACTTATTTGGTGATTCATCATCTTGTCCTCCAAAACCTCCAGTCTATCGTCTGACATACCGATGTTCGTCTCACTAAACTTAAGAAGTATTTATTTCTCTATCTACTGGTTAAATAACTATATTCTGTAACGGTTGTAATTTATGCACGTACATCTACATCCAAATTACTGTTTGCTTCCTAGTTTCCTATAGGTAATGCAAGCTTTGCTTTAGGACAATATAAACATTTTTTCTCACCAAAACTCACCTACAACATTTTTTCTCACACTTCTTTACCTATTGGACCACTTAGAACAACTTTTCGTTTCCTGTCTGACTGTCTATGTATGCCTTCTAAGTAGGCAATTCTCCTTTAATTTCCAGTTTCCATCCGCGTTTGATGAAATTTTCAGAGAATGCGGATTAGGCTGCAGATAGTCCTGATAAGAAACTCAGAAGCTCCAACACTTAGTCCGCGCATACATTCAGACTAATTTGACATCGTCTATGCCGTGTTGAAATTTCACATTTCGCCATAAGAAGTGTGATGTGTGATGGTCAATTCCTCCTTCCCGATCCTCGAAACCGCCGCCTCTGGGGATAGCCTGGCGCCTACCAGCATCCTGGTCATTTTCTGAGTGTGGTGGACATAAGCCGCCTCAACTAATGGAACTAATGGACTATACCATTCTATCACCTTCCCATGTGACATGGTAGCAGAGAATGATTATGATCCACAGACTTATTTTAGTATTGACGGTCCTGTCGGCACCTACCCACACAATTGTTCTAATGATACACCTACATTGATTATTAAGAGCACTCCCCCCCCGCCCCTTCTTGATTGTGAAGCATATGGTTAGTTCCCCCTTCCCGATTCTTGAAAGATCCACCGCCCGGATAGCCTTCCTGATTATCTTCTGAGTGTGGTGGCTTCTGATTTTAGAGATTAGTCTAAAGGAGTTACGGCCATTTAAGAAACATGAAGCTCAAAAACACGAATCTTAAAAATAAAATTAACTCGGAAACAAAGCCTTTAAAAAAGGAAATCTTTAACTAACACTGCTCTAGGAAAAAAGGGTTATGAAAGTTGCAGGCCTCATTTTATCAAGGATGTGGGTTTTCGAGGGTGCTGAATCCGCAACGGTCGTCGGACATTTTTTCCAATTGGACAATTTTTCTTCGTGTTTTGACGTTTTAAAAAACAATTATGATGAGTAATATCATCATAAAATAATATCATATAAGATGAGTAATATTATCATATATCATTTAGTATAAAATTTGCAACGAATTACATCATTTTTTTTGGACTAAGTTCGCGACGACCAGGCAAATACACTGTAAAATTGTAATAAAAAACAATGGAAACGTCAAAAAATGGTCCAAACGGACAACAGATTCCGATTCAGCAACAAAAAAACCAATCCATGAAAAAATGAACCCAGCCACTTTGCAAGTCACTTCCTATGTGGAGTAGTGTCATTTTTTTGTTGGAAATGATCTCTAAAATCGATTTCTAGAATTTTGACCACTAGGTTTGTTACACCTTATGTAAAGACTTACTTTCTTGGGGAGCATAACAGGGCCATCTCGAGGTCGCGACGAGCAGTATTCAAGCTTGTAGGTGACGTAGATGAAGAGGAGGGCGGCACCCAGGAGGAGAGCCCATCTCCGACCGCTCCTGCTCATCCTGCCACCCTCATGCTTCACCTGAAACAATCGGAAAACCAAACGGAAAAGTCAACGCATCATCTGGTTCTTTCATCGATAATCACAAATTAATCATCATGTTATAACTAGCAGTGACCACAAAAAAAGAGTGCAAAACAGTTGAGTAGGTATCTGGAGAGTTCATGCAACTTTTGTAGAAATGCGAAGACTGCAATCGTACCCATTGATTCTATGAACGTCATTACATGTAGATGCATCGAAGTGAGAGACACACGTTCAATTCTATGAAGTCAACAATTTTGGGAGGCGAAAATGACTTAATTTAATGGTACGTGTAACAAGGAGCGTGATGGAATGTTATAGTTGCCCCTTCCAGAGTTGAAAGCGAGTAATGCCGTATCTACCAGAGGATAACTAAAACGCTAGACTACGTCTGGCCATTCCGAGAGAAATTCATGATCGTACCCATCACACCCCCTGCCAAATGCCAAATTCGCAGGGCAGAGGTAAACTTTAAATGTTAAGGGGTACAGTTTAATTTTATTGCCCATTTTGCCTAGGGGGGCAATGCGAGGGTTCAGGGTTTAATAGTCTATCAACCGCCCGATTGACGACAGCCCAAGTAGCATGGCTTCCTTTCATTTTATCTTGTTAGGTTTCAGTTGGAAGCATTTTCTCTGGACGTGCAGCCCAATTCTGATAGTTCATTGATCCGCGTAAGAGGGTTATCGAATAACGAATTGCTAAATCTTTATGTACTCATTTGAACGTTTTTCTAGATATTCGAAACCAAAATCATCGACGAATTTAGTGCTTCCAAGATAATTTTCTTGTTCGCCGTATGATTTACATTCCACGCATTACGTTTAGCTTGACGTAGAATGAGGAATTACAAACGAACGCCTTTTTGTACCATAACTTTAGTTCTGATTCCTTTTCATCTTAAGACAGGTATTGAAATAGGAACACCTAGTCAATGGTTTGGAGTTGGATGTTTAAAAAGCTATGAATACCCGACTAACTGCTGGTTTGTGCAAACTCAAAATTAGAAGCATTTTTTGAAAGAATCGAATGGGGTAAATTACTCGTTTCTTTTAATAAAAGAGTTTCATCTAAAAAAATGACCGTAAAACCTAGAAGACTAGAGTAGTAATGACACTTGAGTACAGTGTTTCATGCTCCTAAATAGTAAAATAATTTCATTCAATTAAATTGACCTTCAATTACAAAAAACATGCTAATTAGACGTTCGTAAAGGTGTACAACAAGTACGTTCGAATTATTCAATAACGATTTCCTGAAACTTTATAAGGTGGACCACAACTTACGTATAACAGGGTTGACCTAAAACACCACATAGTTTTAAAGCACTGGCTTCAAGGCGGTCGTCACATTTGTAAGATCACTGTAACACTAACGGATCACCCAATTTGGAAGGAACGATAACCGATCAATTAAGATTATTCGAAGCCGTAAAGCAAATCAATAAAACTGCGATTCAAGTTGCGTTTAACAAAACGAATTTTATGTACTTGATTAAATGAAATTTCATACCAAATCCCTACAAGAAATTCAGGGTAATGCGATGATCATAGTATCATAGATTCCAAGATTCGTTGGTAGCAACAAGCGCTAGCGAGGCAACAACGGTAAATATCACAATAAAATAGTAGAAGACATCTATAAATAGATTGATTCGTTCCGATGACATTTTATGAGGCCGTATTGTGCTCACCGAATATTTACTAGGTAATTTTTATTCTTACGAAAAAACCCTTAGAATGTGGCCATATTTCTCCATCTTTTTCTCTGAATCTACCGAACAGTTTATCAGTTTGAAATGTTTAGGAGTTTTTGTTGGTATAACTATGTAACTTTCAGTCCCAGAACTTTTGGAAATACTGCATTAAAAAAACTGATGGCATAACACACAAACATAAACACTAATAAAATGATTATTTTAAAAAATTTGTGTTTTTCAGATCTGCTACAAATGTTGAAAACTTGTATGAAGTAAATGTATATCCATAATTGATAAACAACTGGTAAAAATTTCATCAAAATTCATTGAGGGATAATCGAGAATGAAATGAAAAATGTAATTTTCCATGAGAGGCACTTTCGATTCTGCCTACGGCTCGGATATGATTCCACTGTTAAACTAAGTTATATGATTTCAAATTCATTTTCAGCATGGTCCCCGATGTATTTTAAAAATAATTCTTGGTGTAATCTATTTGATTGTGTGGGTTAATCTAATAACGTTTCAAAGGATCGATTGTTTTTAATTGTCTTCAACTTTTCCTTAAAATTAAAACGCTGAAAATTATTAACTAAAGGTTTAGTACTTCGGTATTGGCTGGAGCGCTAATGTAGACGGGACGGGAGCCTTGTAGAGAGCCCTGGAATTCATTTCACGAGTTTACAAGACGGACAAAGAAGGATGGCCTGGGAGATTCCTAAGTGAGTTTGTGAAGTTTCATGGAAACCCTAAAAATAATGAGGACTACCGGCTTTCCCAACTTGACAACATCCTATTGGCCATTGGTGTGAAACTTGATTGGGAAACAATCTCCCGCCAGTCAATGCAGAGTGTTCACTTAGGTGGTTTGGAGACCTTCACGGGACCTTTTCCGTTATAGTTCCGCCAGGCCCGCCCGGTCTCATCCGGCGCCGTTATCGTTCCGCCACTTCTAAAATGACACTCTTTCCTTCATTGTTGATATCAGAGGTCATATCTGTCAGTCATGTTTTTGGAGTCATCTTGCCTATCGATATCGGAAGTCAGTTGTGTTTCAGTTCGTGTGTTACCGTTAAAAATAATTTTCCTGTCTTTGTATGACGCCGTGAAAACGAAGGAGGGTGCCGTTCGGTTTCTGCAAGATAGAAAGATTTTGCCTCAAAACGAGACGTGCTCAGAAGGAAACACGACTATTTTATATCTTAATGGATTGAGAGACCGGTGACAGTGCAACAAACGTGGATGCTGCAGAGCTGCAAGGGCACTAAGGAGCAAAACTTACCTGACTGGTTCTTAACTCCCTTTGACAGATATTGTGGTGTTCATATATCCTTGGGGTACTGCAATGGGGTACTCGCCGAAGTCTCCTAGATTCCTACCTCTGCGAATTTATGTGGGACCAGACCCTTAAAGCCCGACAAGTGGACCCCTTTGTCGAAATTCTCGATGAGATTCCATCTTTTGGCCTCCCAGTGAAGAATTGTGAATGGCAACTTCCAATAATAATTGACGAAAATTCGACACAATTTTATCTTTTACGTGAGTAAAATAAACCTTTACGTATCCTGAACCTAAACCTAAACGTATTCTCTTCTTTCGTTCATTATATACAGTACAATAACATTATCAAGGGCGGCGGAACGATAACGGCAGAAGGGGAAGCAGGCGGGCGGCCGAGAGGCCTGGCGGAACGATAACGGAAAAGGTCCCCTTCACGAACCACTGTTTTAAGTATCGACATTCAGTGCCCAGTACTAGAGGGCAGCTGCTAAAATAACGCCATCTGCACCAAGACTTGAGCAGAAGGCAAAGCTAGGAGCCACTATTCATGGTAATTACGTTTGATCGCATTTGCCCCTTTAAATTAATTTTCCATTTACCTATTTATACAATGAGATTAATCAGATGAGATTTACCATTGTGTGTGATCAAAAATTTAGGTAAAATAAAGAGTTTTGAAAAAAATTTTAAAAATGTATAAGGATGAGTCGAAATTGTTAACTTCGGAAGGGAGCAAACGCAATATGTGTACTGGGAGCTCAGTGGAAGTTTGTACCTATTTATAAACGTTTAGATCCGTCGATTGATACTGTTTCCTGACCTCTTGGATTTTGATGAATGTCTAGAAGATAATCCGAACATATATTCGGACGGAAGGCTTGGGGGTGGTACCTTCAATTCAGCGTAAAGCTAATCAAACTTTCACTCAAAAAGTCACAATTTCGCTATTTCCTGGAAAATAACGCGATATTCCTCATTTTCCAACATCAAAACAACTTTTCTCCTCAGAAAATGTTCTGAAAGATAGAATAGACCATACCGTTGGACAGGTGAGATTTTGGCAAAGTTTTTATCGTTCTTCCATCTCGAAGAAATATTGGTAGTCATAATTCAACTTTCGATTGAAAAACCTCGAGATTCCCCAAGTAGGGTAAAATAAACTATTCAAAAGGTTTTTTCATGACTCAACCTTCCCATTCTAATAGAAAATTTGATGTTCTTTCCAACGTTACCCTCAAATATGAATTTGCATGGCAAATTAAGGGAACTATTACCGATTCGATGACGTAAAAAAAACTTTTATTCTAAAAAACATCGTGAATCGGCAAAAGTTGTAGCAAATTAGTAGTCAATTCGGCAAAACATGTGTTTTATACATAATAAATTATGTATAAAATCTCTAGCAACAGATTCGTTGATTGTAATCGATCCCATGGCTGTATAGATCACTTGGCTTTGTTAATATATTATATTCTCAAGAAATGATTCTTTAAAATATAAACAATTTATGAAGGAGAAATTTTCAAAGTTACCTACATAGGTTGAGAGAAAAGTTTCGTAATATTCTGAAAGTGCCTTGATCACATAAGCCGGAGCAGCGTAGCAGATCACGGTGTTTCATAATGGTTTTCAATATGGTGTCCAAGGACGGAACAGAATAATTTGTGATGCCTGTTTTTCATGAAGTTTTTAGTAATTTAAATAGAAACCAGCGGTCTATTAGCTCCCAAACTCAGCTATGAGACCTTTTTGAATGTAGTAGCTAACGATCATTTGGTGTCATTGTACATTTGTTACGGTACACCAACCACTTGTATCCCAAAGCGTGCATAAAACGTTGCATTAGGATCGCATAATTTTATCCAAACATAAGTCATGAAATTTGAGCACTTCGTGTGTACCAAAATAAAGTATAAAATAAAAAAATGTTCCAATAACTTTTCGAATTTTTACCATTTAAAAAAATATATATTTATGATAGATTTCTAGATTGATGTAGGTATTTCCATTAGGTACCCAAAAACATTATTTGTATTTTGAGGCATCCAGAGAAGTTTCCGGAAAATGGCTGAAAAATCAGAATAAGGGGAAATTAATACGAAAAGCCTCGAATATGAAATGATTTTGGTAATTTTCATAGAGAACGAGAGGATAACTCCACCGTTGAAAGTGATGAAGCGATCAAAATCGATATACTGGCAGACATATTGATACTCGGACTCATTTGAATAGAGTCGTAAAACATTTATGACTGAATAACGTGAATTATATTGTTCACAAGGAAATTCAGTTTTTAAAGCATCATGACATAAATATGATGGCTCATATAATGGATGTCTTTACCTATTCCAGTGAATCAAGAAGCAAAATGCAGTGAATGGGCGGCCCAGCCAGTCCAATCACTTTCCATGCACAGATGGTATGGACCAAAATCTGGACAACAACGTGGGTTTTGGTGTCATAAGCAAATGTGGTGGTGTCTTTTACGTAGTAATTTTGGAAGCAGAATTGACTAGGATTTGAGGCACTCAGCATACCTATTACAAGTCAGATATCTTGTACAGGAATGAGTTATGAATGACACCAACTCACACTACATCAATTGTTGGAAATATACTGTAAAATCTCTGGAGTAGCAGATATTGGAACCTGTGAGGTGATGGAATGGTCAATTGCCCGTTCCATTGAGCTGAATGCAGACGCTCGAAGCCAAATCCATCACACTCCCAAGGCTCTGGGGAAGGGGGGGGGGGGAGGGGAATGGAGGAACCAATCTCATTCACGGGTGGAGGGGACTCCAATAAGTAGGGCAGGGGCAGGACAATTAGTAAAGGGGTCATAATTTATGGCATTTAGCCTGAGGGGATATATGAGTGATTGGGGGTGACAGAGCAGGTAATAATAAAAGGCAGTGGTCGTAACCACGCTCTGCTACCATGTGAGGTGATGGTTTGGTATAGTTTACATTGTGTTGAATGCGGGAAAGCCCACCACGCTCAAAGGATGACTCAAACGCTTGAAGGCGTCTGATTCATCTCCCAAGGCGACAGATTCAAGAATCGGGAAGGGCCAACTAACCATATCCATCACAAACCAAACAGAATAGTTGACTGAATATATCACAAGGCTTCCCGATTCTCCCAAACAAATTAGAGAGACACAGCATACCTATTATAAGTTAGACATGTTGTAAGGGAATAAGAGATGAGCTACGACAACTCACTCTAACTGCAATGTTGGGACTAAGCAGTATAATCTCTGTAGTAGCAGATATTGGAACCAAACAGAGTGGTTTGCTGAATAGATCAAATGGCTCCCCGATTAGTGGAGGTTTCATTTCCTTCAGAAACTCACCCATAGCAAATAATCGCAATTTACGAACGGAAAAGTGGGCACCCCAAAACCTCTCAAGCCATCACGAAGCATTCAGAAAGTAACAAACCCATGTACTGGATTCGGCAGCGTTTTTCAATGTCAGAAGTGTTACTGCAATACTGTCATATTGAATATACATTCACATCTAATCAACCCACTATACATTTCTCAGTTTGCGTGCTTAACAAGAAACTGTATAATAAACCTGTCAAAAAGGGTTGAAAAGTAGGTGGATGTAATTAGTATTAGGGTCTAGAGTGTAACTTCAATGTTTACCATACCAGAGTAAATACTCTTCAGATGTTTAAACGGTGAGATGACTGTTTGACATTCTGCAAGTGACGATGAGAGGCGACAGATCCATCAATTGGAAGCTACGAGTCAACTCCAAACATGTCGCTTTTTAATTAACCTACTCAGTCCCAACAGAGCACTGCAGCGACGCCAAGCCGTTTTTTCGCCCAGGGGAATGGCACCGCAACTGTGCCCGGATGCGTAAAACACTGCCCCTACTAAAATCGTGCTTCCCTGGAATTTTAAGTTGGGGTGAATGTCGATGTTGGCAAATGTTCAGTAAATCCTGTAGTTAACTATGAAGCCCGTCGTCTTTTGGAATGAGAATGAATAAACGCATACCTACGTTAGTTTATTTTTTCCTGCTTTCATCCATGTTCCTCTTTTATTTCTCCTCCTCTAACTATTCTTTCTTCAACAACAGTAATCTGGACTGAGGATTCAGTTAACGTCGCTAATTGAGCTCAACGAACGCTCTCCAAGGTGTTTCTCCAAACCATCCATGACAGTTCGTTCTTCGCACTCAGTGTTCTCACTATAGGTTAGCATACCTCCGTTCTTCACCAAAAACGTTTGACACCTCGTCGGTGCCATGGTCCAAAATTTATTAAAAAATAACAAAATATGGGTCTAAATGAGTTTATTTTGTTGTCTAACACATTTATCGCATTTTTAATGAAAATTGCAGAGGAAAATCGTCCGCCTGGGGCAAAAGTCTCAGTTTTGGGAACCACACTGAAACGGTAAACAATTGTTTTGAACTTTTATCTACTCGTCCGATCCAGAGGTGATACGAGAAACTTACGGAACTACCTCTTAGTTCATGAATATTCCAACAGACCAGCCACCTCCGCATTCTCGTTTGGTGTAAGAATAACCCACAGCTGGGGGTTCATTTGGATTGTCTATGCTCGAAATATAATAGTGTTTTCAGAATATGGTTGTTTTTATCACGATCCTATGAGTTCACAAATTGAGTAATTCAGACTGTTTTGGTACAAAAAGATATGCTCCGAAATTCAAATTGAACTACAGTATGGGAAGTAACGAATCTTGTTGGTTCTTCTTTCAAGTCATTTTTAGGTGAAGAATGATGATTGTGGAAAACAAGGAAAGCCTAGATTAAAAACTCAAGCCTCCAAGCGATTTTCTTCAATTTCCCCAATATTTAAGGAAGAATCACAATCCTCTTAAATTACGTTATCCTTTTAAAATCAAGAGAGGGCACTCTTTCTGGAAACATCTAATCCAATAGAAAATGCATTTTCATGGCTGAGCGAGAAAAATAACCAGCTCTGGAAACATTTATTAAATGATTCTTATGAAATTACTTAAATATTCTCAAAACGGTTCTACATCTTGAAAGATGTAGGAATTAAGATTGTTACAAGGATTTACTCGATATGTTCCCACTGAAACAAGGTCTCCGATGGTAATTCCAAACCGTTTTTCCTCAACCCTCCGAAATGGAGCAAGATCCATCCACTAGAATCTGGGAGAATGTTGCTTGGCAACTTTTACAAGGGCATGAGGAGAGTGAAGTATCAATCAAATTTCAATCAATACTGTTGATGACTTTTGAGTAAAAAATCAATTGATTTTCAATCAATGACATTCATAGAGGATCATCTACAACCTAAACTCCCATATTGTCTGAAAAATTCACCAAAATCGAACGAAAAGCGAAGAAATGTTACAAGGATTCGTGAACATACAACAGGGAGACACGAAACGAAAGTCGCTTATAATAGTCTGAAAAGTAAAAGAAGAGTAAAAATTTAGATCAGGTAACAATTTTTGTTCAACTCCCGAAAGTGAAAATAGTAAGTAAAGTAAAGTAAACAAGGAATTTCACCTAGGATTTTCGTCCGACTGGCCGGAGGTGTCGCGGACGTCGCCAGCCGTCCTCTAGAGAGGATCGGAACTAGGTCTGACGATTTCGCTAGTGGCTTCCCATTGCCTCACGCCCCTGGGTTGGGAGCGATTTGGATTAACGTGATATCGAGATCAGGGGTGAACTGTCTAACGACGGGACAGGTTTACAACACTTGATAGGATTTTGGCTCTAAACATTGGTGCCTGCCTGATTCGAATCGGGCTAATCAGTACTCCCACTGAAAGTAAACAGCCAAAGGACTGATGCCTTAGCTCGCTCGGACAACCTGTCCTCATAGGGTGGTCCGATGTGTCCAAATGTCATGCGAGTAGTACCTACCTGACTACTTGTAGCTCTCACCTTCGCAACTCTGCACTGACATAGGGTTGTTTCGAGACCCCAAAGTATCGATATTTTGTCCAAAGTATCGATATCCGATAATAACGTTAGAAAGGTATCGAGTTATTGAAAATATCGGGATAAAAATATCGATACTGACCGATACCGATACTTATCACTAGTATAAGGAAATTTTATTATTTTTGCGTTTTGTTTTTCTATACAACACACTGATTTTTATTTACTACGGGCACTAAATAATATGTGTAGCTACATGGATAACACATCAAGTAGATTATCAATAGGTAGATGTCAGTGACTGACATGATAAGCGAAAATAATGTTTCCCCTACATGTACTTAATAAATAAACCACTGCAAATTATTACACAAAGTTTTATTATCTATGAAGTCCTTCTAAGCAAATCACTGATCTGTTTATTAGATGTAGCTTGTGGTAGGTTATTTAAACTCGACGATTGTATACCTCTTAACTGTATTCTAGATGCCGTAAAAAGAGCTCTATTTATACTTCATCTCCCAATATATATTACGACACTCCGATCCTTCTCAAAAAAATTAGATAATTAATTAATAAAATAGAAAATAATAAAACAAGAATTCCGAATAAAAGGATGAGTTCGTTGAACAGCTATTTTTAGGCACAAAAAATTGCTCACATTTCCAAAAAGTGTTTAAAAAAATACTAAAAGTGGGTGAAACGCAATTAAATTTGTATTTTCCAGCAGAACATTACTTGGAGATTGATAAATTAACTATGAGAAAGAATAAAAGGAAGTTAATGAATGAAACATTGAAAACTTTAGCAGATTATCTAGAAAAATATTGTTTGCTGTAGATTACTGAGAATCAATTCAATATGAGCACATGAAGTGTTCCAAATTCAAATAATTCAACACATATTAGGTAAATTCGCGCAAATGGCCACGTTTCCAAGGCATATGGCCTTTTTTGTACTATGTGATAATGTGTTTTCAGTAACGAATATTATAGTTGTAATCGAAAAAGTGATTTAAAATTCTGATTTTGCACCCCTTTAAAGTACAATTTCATTTAGAATAATCCCATTCTCTGCTGTTGTTCGAAATATCGGCTATATAAGTACTCATAGGATGTACATAAGTACTTGAAAAATTATTTTGAATAATTCGTTAGGTAAACGTTTGAACTTTTTACATTTGATGTAGTGACCTAAATGAAAATCCTAGGTCAACCAAATTTGATTTGGAGAAGAACGTATTTGTACGTTCCCCTGATTCGTATGAAGATGTGTGTCTAAATTCCATCCGTTGGTCTCTACCACATGTTCTCAACCGATGCCTGATGATCGGAAATTCAATTCTAATTCGACCTACGCGTCCGTTTATTTGATTTTCTAATTTCAACAAGGCACAAAATGAATACGAACAAGAGTGTCAATGGGTCAGTCACGATGACAGTTCGTAATTAAGTAAGTAACGAAAATTGAGATACTTGGGCATCAATTTTCCATTCGAAACGGCCTTCAAGCTTTTGATTATCATTTACGCTGCTTAATTCTTATCACTCATTTCAAGACAAAAACTATACTCGTCAACATCAGTTAATTTTATGTTAACAATTTAGGTTTTAACGATCTACTCAACTCCGCAAAAGCCAGTACCTTTGGTGGTACCTATATATGAGTCAAAAGACACTCATAAATAGCATTTGACAAAGTAATACACTTATTGGGAAAGTAGGATGAAGTAAAGTGTTAGGCACCTGCCTATCAGCTAGGGGTTAATACGAATTTGTGATTGGACGTACGAACATTACTTCAACCTAAATATGTCAACAATCTCCTAACAGTATTATTGTATCAGCAGGAATTGGAATATTTACTCACCTAAAGCAACTTCAAGCGTTCTGCCCTAGACCTAGGAAATCCGTAACTTCTGAATGACGTGGGATTCTGGAATGAAGATGAAATTCCGAAAACACTAACTAATGATCCACTTCGCGAAATTAGCCACAAAAGAGACAGTTTTCTCAAGCTTGAGCTGAATTGAAGGGGTAAATAAAACGTAAAAGTGAACGAGAACTAGTTGAATCGTTGATTGATTAGCGCAGAAGAAGCAGGTTTTGGGAAATACAGCCAACTCAACAAACGATTATCTGGGAGATTGTGAGACGGACGTTGGTATCTTGGTAGGCGAATTTCGTTTGAAAATTGTTCGATACCAAATGTTTCCAAGTGTTGCCGAACCTTCGAATTAAATAAATTACGAGTTTAGTTGTCGAAAGAACGCGAAGTATGGACGAAAAATAGAAACACGATACTTTACGGATCGCCGGAATTTTCGATTTGTTTTGACGTTGAACATTCGCGATAACCTGAGAGGATAACCTTAGATGAAACGTCAGTATGGAACCTATAGCGTGTTTAGGATCCATGCGACCCAGAAACGTGGCGGTGGAGAGGTTGGACCCGCAAAGCTGTTGTGTTGTGCGGAATTGCCGCCTTCTGCGAGACCGGCGAACTGCCATGAGCGTTCCCTACCAACGAACAGAAATTATACAGCCAAGTGCCTTAACGTGATACACTGATGAAATGAGCCAGTTGAATGAAAATGAAACAGTTGATAAAAAAGGGTTTGAGGGCTTTGGTTATATAATTTTCAGAATTTAATACTCAAATGTAGTAGGTACCTACGTATTAAAATAAATTAACGATGAAACGTTGTTTTTATTAAGTTTGGTGTGGAGTCCCCTACAATGCTATATGTACCGTTCATAAAGCCTTGCTTTGTACGTGCATCGTCTTAAAAATCTTCCAGGATGTCGTATGGCAAAAATGATGGGAAGGTACCAATAGTCTAACGTTAAAGAATCACACTATTATCGTAGGAAAAGTTCAATGGTAAAACGTTTTCTCCTCGAATTTTTAGACGACGGCATCTAATTTTGGTACACGACTTGAGAAAAAAAAACTCCTTCAATCAGTTGGTCCATAGCCAAAATCATAAAACAGCTGTCTAAGTACACATTACAATTAAATCATTGATTTATCGAGAATCATCAAGGATTTGTAACAAAGATTTTCGGGTCGTTTCTTCTGTTCGGAAGTGCTGATCCACAGACCATTCGAGTTCTAAGCGAACAGTATCTTATTAACTGAAATTTCTATTAGTTATGTGATTCAGTCATAAAAATCCTTCATTTGTTCAGCGAGGAGGTCTGAAAAAGTTATCAGGATATCACCGATTCAGCAAAAAAAGATACCTACATGAAATATGAAGGTAAACTCATTTTATGAAAAAGTTGATTTCACATAAGAACCCACTTTTTTACCCATTTACACCTGATTTTCTCTATGAAATTCAATTCAATTCGTTCAGTGAGGTAAATATGACCAAAAAGTAGAATATCTGGTGTATGTTCCAAAACAAATTTGAAATACATACTCAGTACCTAAACCACCCGTTTACTTCCTTTTCAAAACTTTCACTCAAATTTTGTTGAGGCACAATTTGAATGAAAACCCGCCTTGGACTGGAGGTCGTTGGAAAACGTTTGATCGGTGATTGCACGTGAAAAGTGATCAGGAGTGACTTATTATACCTAGCTTCTGCATAAACGGGAATTCAACGAAATTTCTATGAGGATTTTAAAACTCTGTGCCACACTTGGGTTGAGTATGCAGGTATACTACATAAGTTTGTGGTCGGGCCAGCAACTAACCATCATCCGAAAAGGGTATCAATATCCATAAAAGAAGTTGGTCATTGACTAGTAAAGAAGAACGGATGGTCTAAACGTAAGTTCAGGTGTTGTATTGCATATTCATTGTTATAATATGGTTTATGCTGTTGGTTCAATCTTCTATAATCCTGTATTATATTCTATAATCCTAATAATTCACTAATCTATAATTCTAGCAGACCGAAGCGTGGTGCAACACCCTCATAAGTTAATGTTTCCAACGTTTATTTGTAGTTGGAATGTTGAAAGATGAAACACCCGGGTTGAGGACTTTTCTTGCTCCCGTATTTTCCAACAAAACTTGAAAAAAATTAACAAATTTTGAAGAAAAAAATTAAATAAATCATAAATAAAGTAAAATGATGAAATATGACTTAACAACTAGAATATTATGTTATTGGTCAAAAACTAAATATGGTAAAATATGGTGTATAAGTCTAAAATTGGAGAAACCTTGAAATTGGTCATAAATTGCTTAAAGTAACCTTAGTAATAATGAAATTTTCCCAAAATAACGATTAGTTGTGTGACGAACAAATAAACTAAACTTGAAACGCTGTTATTTGTTTATTATTGTATAATGCAGTAGGTTTCGAATGAAATAAAGACCTGAAGAACGAATGAAGAACGTGAAGTCGTAGAAATTACTACTTCTTCAGCATATGTGATAGATACATATATATAGGGAAATCACAGAACTAGTCTAGAGTTGCAATGGCTTGGTCCTCTCTATGGCGCAGACGGCGACCATTGGAGTGTCTATTTCTTTTTGTTGTGGCGATTTTCGTAGGCTTTTTCTGCTTTTTCGGTCAACCATTCAACCGCTTCCTCGCACGGTTTGTCGTACAAGTACGGGAGGAACGGAACGATAGCTAGCCCGGTCGCTACCGGCCCGAACCTCCGGATCTTGGGGTTGCAGAAGTTCTTGTAAAGGAAACCGGAATGCGAGACGACCGTGTGGATTGTGAAGGCGGGAAGGGCCATCGAAGCGACGCTTTGGAAAACCAACTCTTTAACGGCGACGACGCGCCAGTCGCGTTCCACAGCTGTGGCTTCAGCGGCGGTATTTTTGTCAGGGGGAGGCGCCCGGTTCCAGGGCATCAGCCCCGGCTTGTAACGCCCTTCTTGTCGGAGCTTGGCCTTCCAGGCGTGGTACGACACATCTGAGAATTCAAGTCGATATCTTTAGAATGACATGTAATTGTTTCATTGGAGGGTGGTGTTTCCATTTCAATTGAGGATGTATAGGTTTGACGTTTTAAGTAAGTCAGGATTCTTTCAAAGACTATAACAAAATATTTATGGGACAAACGCCAGTTTGAAGGGTGAGCGACTCGTTCCTATTCTTCTTCACTGATCTAATCATCATAGGTCACACTGTGTTTATCCTAAAATTCTCAAATTTTTACCATGGTTGAAGGAATAAATTAGCTTTAATTTGGAACAAGACAAATAAAATCGCCGATATACAGCTCGAAATAGGAAAAGTTAAAACTTCCTTTCCATACTGAACTACCGGAAGCTTTTCAAGGCCGTGTGCTGGTTCGCCGAGCTTTCGGTTTTGTGTTCAAAGGACAAAAATAACACATCTCACTTGACTCTCAAAATGACACTTCTCGTTCTCGTATCTTAAATTTGAAGTTCAAAATTTGGAAACTCACAATGTTCTTGACTTAGACGCATGGTGGGCAAAGTGTATCACGACTACTTGACACAGGCAAAATACTGATACTGGTGGACTGATTTTGATCAAATTTCCAGGAATGGAACCGGTTATCATCTTGGTATGTTGATAGGGTTTGAATTGTTTTGCGTATTCGCTCATACGTACTAGGGTGAATTAAATATAAACGAGAGTTTTACTGAGCAAGCTCTTTCTCGCGGTGAGGGGTGTTGGGTTGGTCTGTCAGGTGTGGGGGAAGCAAGTGAGCTGGCCTCAATGACCCTCTCAGACGATGACTGAGCAGAAGGTAATTTCGACGATTGCGCAACGTATTGTGATAAAATTTCTAGCTACGGAAGGAGTTAAACCAGCCGAAATTTTGAGGAGATTAACTGCACAGTTCGGGGAAGGGACATTATCGAGAGCTAGAGTGTTTGCATGGCACAAAAAGTTTGTGGGGGGCCGTGAACATATTGAAAATGAGAGCCACGACCGCAGACCCCAACAAAAATTACTGGGGACAACATTAACAGTGTGAGACAAGTTGTTGAAAGTGACAGGCGCTTAACCACGGCTGAAATCGCAACTGAAGTTGGAATCAGTTACGGGAGCACTTACTCCATACTCACTGAAGAACTAGGGTATCATGAGTGATTTTTCTCCACGACAATGCTTGCCCATACAGCAACCCTGACTCAAGAAAAATTGATGCAAGATTTGGACACACTGGAACACCCTCCTTACAGTCCGGACTGTCTCCCTGAGACTTCTATGAGTTTGGTCCTCTTAAGGAATCTTTGGGAGGGCATAAGTTCCACATCGATAATAAGGTTGAAGAATACGTGCGCAACCGGCTACAGACAAGACCTGACTCTTTCCATAGGTAGGGCATTAGAAAATTACCCACACTCTGGGAAAATTTTGTTTCCAAATCAGAAAATTATGCTTTAAAATAAAGAAAATTTTTTTTTTGTTCAAAATTGAAGCAAATTTAGAAAAAATAGGGTTTTGTTTATATTTTATTCACCCTCGTATATACTGGTGTTCTTGAAAAGCAGGTGTATCAACAAATAGTGGGAGGGGGGTTAACAGATTTTGTTTTTCTCGGTGAATTACTAAAGTTCACTGTTGAAAATATTAACCAAGAAGTAGTACAAGACACTCCAGTTCCGGAAAATGTACCTACCTATCAGTCTCGTAGAATCAAATTGGTGTCCTTACCCGTGATGACGTAGGCCCACGAGACGCCGTATCCGAGGCGAACTATGAATCTTGGGATGACCGGGCGGAAGGACTCGCCGATATCAGACGTGTACGCGAGGTAGCGCGCTGCTGATTTGATAGAAGCGTTTATCACGGTTTTTATCCGATTCCCGTACGCCGCATACCTTTACAGGAAGAACAATTCATGTGAGACTCGAAATTGAACCCAAGTTTAAGAAAAGAATCGGGTACACAGGGGGTCTGCTAAGCTATGGATCACCCCATCTAAAATCATCAGTGTGCAACGCTCACCAACTTTATTTTATCGAATTGGAACCCCCATTTTGATTGAAGATTCGAATCCAGATTTATATCGAGCTAATTTCAGCTTAGACCCGTTTCCATCATACTACAACATTCAACGCCTTTTCTTCAAGTTTTCTGCATGAAATGGCATCAACTTTATGAGTTATGCTGTAATTCAATTGTGAAAGTTCTGAATTTAGTATCGCTGGATACAAACGTTGAAAAGAAGTTACCCCCTTGACTCAAATGAGCTTCAAAAGACTTGAATAAGCTAATTCTTGGCGAGTCCTGTCCGGCTCTTGTTTAGACTTCTACCCTTCAAAATCATCTGTCCCCTTCAATATTGGTCTGATTCAAATCTATTAAAGCTTATTTGACTTGAAAGATCGGAGTGAACTTACCGAAAATAAACTCGATTTTCCAGTGGTTTCTAATCCACCTGTTTTGAGATGGCAGACAAAAGTTTTCCCACTTAGAATAAACTAAATTTAAAAGCCCAATCCCTAACAATCTTCAGAATTACTTTATTTTCGCCCTACTGTATTGAAGGGAATTAATTATAAACGAGACGGTAGTAAAGAAAGGCGGATTATCAACGAAAAATACTTCTTTTTTTCCTTCCAATATCGTGTTCACCCTGATTAACAAATTACAATCAACAACGGTTGTACCGTTGGAAAGCTAAGATTCTGGGCTAATTAGTGTCGTTAAGGACTCGGCAATATCGCTATTAATTACAGGTAAAAAATTTTCCTGGAAAACGGTAATTCCCCTATGAAATATAGAACTTTGACCCGTTATTATTATTATTATTATTATTATTACCAATCAAAATTGGTTAAGGTAGTTTATATCCCACCGAATGGATAGAAAATTTTAATTTCTCCCTAACGGTATCCTCAATAGTTATTCAATTAGTAATCTAAGTGAGCTAGAGCCTGCTCTAGTGAGTGAAGGTCGAAAGCACACAGACATCTTGAAAGTGGTGAAAATCGAATTTTTGGTTGTGGAAAAAAATGTATGAGGCAGTTTTTGTTGCAGATTAGCTGTTGAATCGATTCCCTGAGTTTTTCCGTAATTTCACTAGTCACACAATACAAAGTCTTCACCTGTAGCAAACTGGTGCCCCGTCTTCATCTTGAGTGCTCAGGTTGCAGATACAATCTCCATCTTCGATGGGGTCGTTCAAACCTTTAGCACCATCAGGCGGACATTCTAGGGCTCTTGTCGAGGGTTTAGATTTTCGGTGTAAATCGTTCTCTCCCATCGAATATTGATCTGTTCAGTTATTCCTGGATTCAAATTAAAATAGGTAGACGACGAGGTGTAGCTTGAGTGAGGATTTTGGACAGCTTGTAACCTTCAATCGGCAGCATTCCAACTCCATCGGAGAATGTGGCATTTTCGAACTTTCAGACTATGCCGGATCGTTCTGCTTCGTTTCTTAAAGTAACAGGTTATGAATTTCGGTTTAGTAGGTTGCAAGCAAGCAGGTAGTGGTGTGAATGAGACATTGATGATGTACCTAATTTGTGATAATGTAAGCCGTGTTTATGAAGCTGTAGAATGGTCAGGAAATCGGTATTAAAAAAGTGGCAACTGACAACAATAAGGATTAATAACAATTGCTTATTAGGTACTTAGTGACAACCTTACTCAGTACATACGCGTATTAATATGGTCGCGTAGAGACTGTGAGATGGGACCATGGTTTCTAGCGTTTATAATAAATGCAATTTCATTAAGTTTATCGGGCATTTTGGAAAACCTTCATTGACTAAAATGAGGTGTTTGTCTTGACCAATGTACTGCAGTTTGGTGTCCGGATTGGTGAGACAGTAATTCAAATGCTGCTGTATGCTGACAACTTGGTGGTTTTGGCAGATGACCCTAAGGAGCTGCAACTGAACATTAATGCACTTCGTTCTTATTGTGAGATGTGGGGGCTTGAGGTAAATTTGGTGAAGTACAAGGTCATGGTGTTCCAGAGGGGAGGCAGGCGTCGTCCAACAGAGAACTGGACATATGGCACTGAAGATCTCCAAATTGTTAGCGAGTATCCTCACTTGGAAGTCATTTTAACGCTTAGACTGTGTTTTAGTAAGACTTATTACGCAAGGCGAGGTCAACCAAGACAGCTATAAACTGTATTTGGGGCCAGTTATCCAATCCAAACATCCCTATCCTATCATAAGAGCAATTTTGTGTTATGCAGCGCAATCATGAGGTTACTTGGAGAATGATACAGTGGATTTGGTGCAATCGCTGTTTATTAGGAAATCGTTCCATCTCCCTTACTTTGTATCGAACTATCTGATGTATCTGGAGACCGAGCTTAATCTACTATCAGTTCACACTTTTAAACTCTACTTTGAGTATTTGCTGAGGGTTTCCAAAATTTTCGAGTCTCGTCTCTTCAGAATTGTAGCAGTTGAGCAGGCCAGGGTTGTGGTCGGCTATGCAAAAACATATGCGCACTTTTGTGAGCAGCACTCAGTACCAAACAATTTGTCCTCGTTTGAATACAGCACCCTCAAGTTGGACATGGAGTGAATTTTGATGGCATTGGCGGGCTGCTACGTCTGACAGATTCACTCTGCATAGGAGACAGGATCAAGCAGTGAAGTGTGCTAGTCTCAGTAGAGATCACTATGTTCCCCTGCACATACCGCGCTGGTCATTTAAACTTCGAGCAGAAGTCCTGTGCCCTAATGCAAAGCCCTGCAGGACAAACGAGCCTGAGGAGTGCTTAATGTGTAACCTCCACGAGCGGGAGGATGTATATCACTTTCTTTGTAGATGCAAAGTTCTTTGTGAATTAGGCGCGTAGCATTTAACTGCAGCGTGATGTCGCCAGACTATTGCTATGTTGAACGGCCCGGATCGGAAGAACTTCGATCTATATTGCAAGGCTTGGAGATACAGATTTTAAGTAAACATTAATAATTCATTAATGAGTATAATTGAGGACACTAAGTAGATGATTTACGAGTACAGTACGGTATGCCGTGGCCCTACTTCCGAACGACAAATCGTTATTGCCATATTGTTTATTTCTAATATTTACAATAATCTTTTAATGCATTCATTTATAAATAAACCTTTTTCTTCTTCTTCTTCTTCTGAGGCGGTTTCTTGAGAAAAACGCTGCTCTTTCTTGTTATTCCCTAGGCCTACTACCTGCTACCTTAGAACCCCCAACAAGATTCCTCTGGTAATATTTATGTACAGTATATTCTAGAAAAAATTCATTACGCGAATTCTGTGATTGATTACCAGTTTCAAATTAAATTACTTTGAGGCCATCTCTCAAGTACCTCTCACCTAATGCTCCGAAATGAGGCCTCACTTATTCCGCAATATAAAAATTTCATTTTCTCCCGTTTTATGTCACTCGTCAAAAGACGTCACCAGCCAACCGCAACGAACGTCTCCGCTTTTGCGTGACAACCTTCAGATAATAACCGCCGTCTTTTTCCCTCCTCCTGATTGCTCTCTTTTGTGCAAAAATATATCCGGTCTACCGAAAAAAAAACGAGAAAAAACCGCGTTCCCGCGCCTGCGCGCGTCTCGCCTTCCCTTCCTCGCGCTCCCATTATGCCTTCGCCATGATTTCCACAGAGATCCGTTCTCCCCTGCACACCCCGTAGCCGAGCTCTTTTATTATGATGGATGTTCCTTCCCCTTATTTTCTCCCGACCCAAGAAAAAGAAGCCCTTGGGTTGGGTTGGTTCTCATCAATTTTCATTCTTCCGAGGGAATTTCCCGCCTTTTCCCCAGCCGAGACGTTGGGGGCATAGAAAATCACGAGCATTGTGTCCCCCGCTACCGGCCCTCCCTCGTGCCCACAGACAGAATGAGGAAGGATTTCGCGCAATACGAATAAACCCGCGGAGGTTCATTTTAAAGAAGCGTAGGATGTAATTTATATACCCCCCCCCCCTCCTATCCCTCTCACCCTTCACTCAACCCTGTCTTCCTCAGGCCATCGCCAGCTCCTCTTTCATCAAGCCTCTTTTCCTCCGCTACTTCACTTTTCTCATCAAAGGCCCTTAAAGCCTTTTGATTCGGTGCTTCCCGCCAAGTATTTTCTAACAAGCCTGTTTCTCATTCTTTATCCACCGGAAAGAGGCGGGAACGGTAGAGGGGGGAAGGGTATTTCCGCTGTGGATCGAACTGCCAAACTGCACGATATTTTCTCGACAACTCGATGAATCGGAGGAAAATATTGTTTAAGGGTAATTCTCAAACTACGGGCAAATTTGTTTAAATGGCACGCTGTGCCGTTCTAAACCGTCTGACTTTCTACTTTTTCATCTTATCTGCATAAATTTATTGAGTGCTGCAATGACCAACAGAAAACCCTCGGAAGCTAATATAATTTCCATGTTTTTTAGAGTTGAGAAAACCCGATTTGTCACTGTCATGACCTGCAACTATATCGAGGTTCCCGATTTCGAGTTGGTTTTTCGAATATTCTACCTGAGATTGAAAATTACAGGAAAATTCCCTCGTCCTTATTTACATCTGAAGAGCAGCTGTCAATGGTTTTCAACTCTTGCTTCAAGTTTTTAATGTCCTAACACTGCACTTCATTCAGGTCACTTTAGTCTAGGGTTCTAAAAAGAATGTGTTCCTGAAGGAACAAAACAGGGATTTCCGAGAAGTTCTTGTTTTGGTGGTAGCAGTGACTGACAAGCAAGCGGGCACACATTTGAGTCACCCTAAACGGTAGGTGGTGTGTTTTGTGATAGAGCGAGAACATCTTAAAACAGGTTAGTATGTTTATTCAATGTCATTTTAATGGCCCTAGTTGCTCACCTATTGTGTTTGATCCCAACATTTTCTTTCAACCCACCTATTCTCTTGGAAGGCCGTATCACTTTGCATTTTTAAAACCTGCAAAAAGTCCAGTAGTATTGGAAGAATCTCTGTTGAAAGCCTAAATTGTGAAAACATTCCAAAATTGTCATTGTCGTGACCGCCACGTCATTGTTATGACTTCTATCAAATTTGAATTTCGCGGAGAATAATTTGATGTCTTATATGACTGGGCAATCCGGGGAGGCCAATTAAGTGATAAACATCCAAAAACCTAGCAATAGAAACACCTAAATTTTTTAAATGCCAGGACCTGAAAACTGCCCGTACTTCAAGAATCACCCTTAAAGCATAACGAGCCTACCCCATTAGCGAGTTATCGAAGTAAAATTAAGTAGTTGGTAATTTTTCTGGACTGATGAAATCCCCTCTGAAAAGTAGTCAGTTTCATGCCCCATTTTCTCAGCATCTATTGAACTTATAACCCTAGTTTTTTTGTTTTGTTAAGTATATTATTCTGAAGTGATAGAGCCATAGGAATTTCCATAAGAAGGCTAAGAAGAATTGCAGGGAGTTCGAAAAATACTTCAAGTTTAGGCTTGGAATTATAAAAAAGCATTAAAACTGTTCTGATGTAAGAAAAAATACGCAAAATCCAAAAAAATGTTTGTACATTAGGTTCTTACGAACATTCTAAAAAATATTGAGGCTGTAAGTTGTTCAATAACGGAGATGATGGGGCATTTGTGCTGAAAAAAATTGTTTTTCAAGAGACGCCATTTTCTGAAGTTATTGCAGTTTCCTCCTAGTCCCGCAGGCTTCAACTCACTTCCTTTATTTCTCACTTACGTTTTTTAATTTCTGCATCAAGACTACAGTAACCATGTTTTAGAAAGATTAGAAAGAAGAAGAAGAGAAAAACATATCAGTTTTATTTACTTCTTGATTCTTTGAAAGGACGAGAAAGGCGAGTGGGGGACGAGAAAGGTGGGGGCCTGTACTAGCGGACCCTGCAATCGAATATTTTTTTAACTCACTTCCCGTTGATATTTTTTCAAAATTCTTTCATCACTAGGTTCTCCATATAATATAGAATATTGATTTTTTTTAAAATACCAACTACCCTTGGAAAACTTCAATGGTTACATAATTTGTCAACAACGGAGGACACACGCGCACAAATCGGTACTTCCCTCCAGAAAACAGTAGTGTAAAGGTGAACCCAAAGAAGATATAACGGTCATGCAGTTTACTGATGGAGGCTAGATACTTCAAATCAATGTGTACATGCTCAATGAACAAGTATAGAAATATACCATTCAATTCGTATTCGTCGATATAGTGAATCAATAAAATAAATAAAGGTGTTGTTGAATAAAATCTTAGGGCGCTTCTGCAGAAGTTGAGGTTTCTCGGGTAGTCAACAATATCACAAAATATGCTGCTTTGCTTCTACTTAGTTATGAAAATGAAGTCACTTTGACAACTATGATATGAAGTAATTCGAGTTAACAAGGGTGTAAGAGCAAGCTAAAAACGAAGGAGAGAACTGACTCTGGATTCTGTTAACCAAAAAACGGGAAAATTTTGTTTGGAGGGGAAGTGAAGAAAATCTAGAGTGGGGAATCGCGGGGAGCAGAGAGGGGGATAGTAGAAACCAATCAGGGACGGGGTTACAATTACCCCGGGAAACCCCAGGGTGCTAAGGGGGGAGAGTATAGGTGACTGACCGTTTGCCAGAACAAGGGTGGCTTGGGAAAAACCTACGGTACAAAGCAGCTTGGGGAATTTCGGGTCCATTAAAGGCTTTAAATACTTTCACATAAGAACGGGATTCATGACAATGAAGTAAAGGCGGCGAGTACAGTCACCGTTACCTCCGGGCCTTGTATAGGAGTCAAACGTGGTTTTCAAGAGGTAATGACCCAAACACCGAAAAACTCTTCGTGATCCAAAACTATTTCAGATACATCTGAACAAGTAGGTAGCCAAGTAGCAAAAAAACACAATGGAAGTAATTAGTAAACTAAGTACACAACTATGAACAGCCATTTCTTACTATTGTGAGACTTCATTCACCTTCAGCCACGTGCCTTGGAAATGGGAGGTAGAAAACTGTTGTAAAATATTGCCCTCCCAATACCTGTACTGGGAAATGTCCACCGTGTCCTAGTGGAAAATTGGGAAATGGGAAAGCTCCTGTAAGACATAACAATCGTAGGATGCCATAACCTTACGGTAGAATGGAGCTCCGAACAGATAAGGACCACGGCTAGGACCGCCAGGGGGCAGTGCTCTAAAGAAAACAGTCAGTGACGTGATTGTCCCCTTGTCGGCACCTCATGTCGACCCTTTTTGCTCTACAATTCTTTCTACGCATGGCCATCCACATTAATCGTTTGTAAAAAGTAAAGTTATTTCATTAATAAGTTAATATTAATAATAAATGATTACATACAAACAATAAAAACCGTAGGTAGGTAGCAATCGCATTTGAACGACCACACTGTCATTCATAGAAGTCAGTATTTATGTGCTGTGCTCTACCTCAAACTTTTTTTTACGGATTTATTGTAGATCATTACAGAAGTAATATACCTTCATGGTAATTGCACACACTACCTACTTAGCTATACACACACTAATTCTCTGCATTCCTGCACACGAATGGGTCCGTATTTAGTGGCAGGATGTATCTCACTGATCAAGTTACAGGTCCAAAAAGTCCGAGATACGTCGTGGAGTACGAAGTCTCCTGTTTACGGGTGAATTGGATCCCTCTTTAGCAGCAGTATTGTAGTATTCATATTTGCGACTGCGAATCTTCTCATGGATTCCTGGAGCGTTTCAAATGGGTTGGGAAGGCCGATATCGTCATAAATTGTGGCATTCCGAACGTAAGGAGGCGTATAGAGGACTTTCCGATGCTGTTCCAGTCAGCGAAAGACAGACTTGGACATGTTCCGTACACTGGGAGTGCACAGATCCATATTGGTCGATTGAAAACCTTATAAACCTGTGCTCCGTTCTCAAGATACATCGAGGGACTGATCAGGAAGTACTTCAGTTACGTAGTTCCCACGTTGAGACTCTTCTTAACATCAGCAACGTGCTTTCGAAAAGTGAGATGCTTATCTAACATGACGCTAAGGTACTTTTATGACTCCTTGACAGAAATATTCATTTCTGCAAACATTAGTGGAACGTCGGAGTATGAGCTCATGTCTGTGAATGTGACAGTACAAGACCTACCTCGTACAACTGTTATTCGGAGCCCATTCCATATATCGCTCACATATTTGTATTCCTCCCCGTCCTTCATTAAAATTCCAATTACTCAAAGGGCCAACAAATTCTTGTTCAATTGTAAAAACACATTTCTTGAAAAATTAGAATGTACAGATTTATTGAACCGCAGAGAATCATACGTACCCAATGCATTGCTATGCAATTTTTCTGAATGAAGCAGCATAATTTTGTTTTCTTTGGACTTCGTCGATCGTCATTTTGGACGACCGAATAGGACAGCGCCATTTGTAATAGGTTTACACCCTTGTGGTGAGAGACGGTGTAAAGTCTGCCTCATAGTTGTTGAAAACGAACTGTTCTCATCGGCCAACAAACCCAAATCGATCAAATGTAAAGGATCGCCCGAATCTCGAACATCAATGCGCGTACGAATTGTGTAAAGAATGTCCTGCATTTTGAGTTGGCAAAGCTGAAACAGCACTCAATTTGAAAGTCAGACGGCATCAGTTGTTGGTAGAAACGCTGATTTGACTTTGTTCGATGAGTTTTTTGGGAAAGCTGTGTTTTGAAGCCCTTTGATTGTTCATTCCCAGATTAAGGTTTGCTGCCTTTCACGCATAAAATACCGAACTATTTTCACATTTCCTGACAAATTAGTTGGTACAGACAGTTCTTTGACTGGAGTTGGTAGATAACATTTCCGTATTATCTTTGATGCGATGTAAAAGTATACCTAGTATAAATAACTATTAATTTTGTTTGTGAAAAAAAAAAAAAAAATGCTATTCATTTAACTTTTTGTTTTAGAATATAATATTGGAATAATATACCTTTAAGTAATAATTTGCAGCGTGACTGAATGTGATCCAGCCATCGACGCGGCTTTCGTGGTTGACTTCAATCGTGGAATGGAGTAAAAAAAGGAAAAATAAATAAAGAAAATCTATTTTCTCCGTACAAAAAAGAAAATAAAAGGATATAGGAGGGAAAACCCTTTTCCCGAACGCCCCTTAAGATCACGTTCGACGTCGTAAAAGAGCAGCAATCTGACGTATAAAGACAAAGAGGGGGATAGGAAATGAATTCTCCAGACGGGTCGGGCCTCTTGGGGGCCCCCGCTTCTCAAACGAACCGCTCTCGTTCCCTCTTCAGGGGCACCTCCTTCCTCGACGCCCTTCGTGGCCGCCGGATCCACCCCTTCATGGCCTAAACTTACCCTCGTGCCCCTCGCTCGCTCTCCGCGCTACCCTCTCCCATCGGCGACGCATACATTATTCATCGCCAGACCTCCGCCGGAGAAATTATTCATCTGCACCAATACTTCCCCTCGGGAAACCGCATTCATTCGAGATGTCGAGAGCGAGTGAGACGATGGGAAAAGGACGGTGAGGGGGGGTTTCCCTTCTCGCGAATAGGAAGGAAGATTATTTTGTCTCTCCCTCTTATCGCGAAGTTTCGAAGGGAAACGTTCAGAGAGGTAACTCTCACCTGTATCCTACACTGGAGTGACTAGTTTTCTCTATTCAATAATACGAGGAAACTGCATCCCTTGGTAAAGCGTACCCACCTAAATGCATTCTACAGCGGAGTAACCTAGTTTAAATTATGCAGGGTGTTTAAAATTTATAGGCTCCGCCACTATAGTTGGGGAGAGTGGGGTAGGTTCAACCAGTTTGGTTTTCAGAACGTAAACGATCGGGAGCCTACTCTTCAACTTTTTGATTATTCGTTATCCTCCCACCGGAAAGCTTACCTATCTAGCTATGAATCGCCTTGGGCAAATTATTTTTCATCACCTAAGTGAAGGCGGAATAAAATGTTCAATTATCTATTACAAACGGCACAAAGTGCCAATGTTACAGTTTAAATTAAATTTGATCCATTGTCATTGACAAAGTAACATAAAAAAAAACGTCTGCCAAGTGGGTCTCCCTCCGCCCAGTGGCTGTATATATCTCGCGCATGCGCAGAGGCTACTATTGATCCGGGGGTCATGAAACTCATAGGGGACCATGTACACATCAAAACGAACAATCCCTGAAAATTTCATTGAAATTGGTCACGAACTCTTGGGGGCGGAGTTATGCGGTGCAAGGTTACTATTGATCCGGGGTCATGAAACCTATAGGGGACCACCCCCCAACCCAGGCACAAGATGAAATTTTCATCAAAATCGGGAGATTTGCTGACAGACACAAAAAAGGGCTGACAGACACACAAACACACAGACAGACAGACTCGGAACCAAAATGTTCAGAAAGGTCTGAAACGCAAAATGAGAGTGGAATTTTTGATTTTGGAGACAAAAAAATTCCAATGCCTCCTACTACCTTGGTAATCGGAAAATTACTTTGTTTTGAAAAAGGAAATAGTTCTGGTGCATGTAGGAGTGGCGAAAGATGCGGCGAGACGAGCGGTAAAGATTGTACAAAATAGCAGATGATAGAGATGGGACGCCGATTCAGCCACTGCATTCCATCCTACTACTCCACATGATGGTCCTGTGAGTACAGTAGGGTATTAAGTCGGCGTTGAGAATCGTTGAAGTGATCGAACCCAGTAGCCGAGAGGAAGGCATTCGCCTCACGAGGCAGACGGAGGAGTGGACGATGGAAGAGATAGTTTCGGTCGGCAAATGGTACATAGAAGAGCTGACCCGACCTAGTTGGGTAATGAGGTGCTGAAAACCCAACACGAGAAAGGAGATAGGGACACGAAATTTCACCTCTGACCAATTTAAAGAAGAATATCAAGTCCGACGCCCTCCTTCGGTGCTCAAGAAGCTGAAGACGATGCTCCACCACGAGCGCCTGGTAGTCCATCCGATCTCGAACTGCTACGTATGACCGATAATTCGAAGCTCCTCCAAAGGCTCAGGAAGTTGAGGAGCTCACTTTCAAACAGGCACATATCCATTCCGAAAAAATGTTCTTGAAGATTAGTGGAGATGTTTTTCTTCGATTTTCATCGGAGTAGTGTGTGAAGCACAGATAAAGATGAATCAATTTTCTCCAAAACACGAGACTGTATATCCATTTTCACTTTGGAAATGTACCCTTTCATTCACTTTGGAAAAAGAAAGAATTCATTCTCCATTCTGTAGGTTTTAATGAAAACTTTACCTGACTCCATATTTCCATTTGTCATGCCTGCCATCTATCGAGTCTCGCGTAAATATTCAACGTCAAGACGAAGCCGCAATGCTTCTTTTTGGATATGTGCCTTTTTGAAAACCCACGACTTATCGCCTGACGAAATTCGGAGGATATGTGCCATTTCGATTGCAAGGCACTGAAAAAAATGTTGGGAACGGATTTGTTACCTCTTGATCATAACTTTAGCCCCGTAATTGACGTGGATGTGTTCTGTTTTGTTCGGAAATGATAGGGGGATCTGATTAAACTCATATTCAGAGATAGGAAATTGAGTAAAAAACGTTTTCTCCCAGATTTGGATACGTGCCTTTTTGAAAGTAAGCTCCTCAGTTGATCACTTGCCGTCCTACAACTGGTAAGTCTCCTTTTACTATATTTGCGGTTTCCTTAATAAAACCCAAATCCTCTCTTGATTTCATATCGGACCTATATCAGATTCAATAAATCTATATAAGGTCCAATCCGATTTGTTATTCATAAAAATACCAAATTCACCATTAATTTCTATTTTCAAGTTTAAATTATTGAAATAGTAAATTAGGTTTTTGGGGTAGAAATAATTGTTAATTATCATAGATAATTCTAACACTATTTCAGGGTATGCGAAGCTTGAAGGCCAGGAAGCGAAGGAATCTTCGCTGGATCCTTTCTTGAAAATAGTTTTTTTGGTTGAAGGTGGGGTAGATTCAACCATCAACTGGGGCACTTTCAACCACCAGTGGGGCCCTTTCAACTATGATGCAATTCAAGAAAAATGAATTATGAACGGCATTAAACTCTTTTAATAATTAACAGTAAGGAACATTAATGGTTGAACAAACAATTTTACAATAACTGGCCGTTAATGAAGAATAAATCTAGGAAAATCATGATTATGAAAAGTGAACGAGTCCCTGATTGTCATGGGGGCGGCAAGCTTTGCGATCACGTCCGACATTTCCCACGGCACAAGAGGTAGGAGTGGTCACCACAGCACTGGAAGTAGGTGTAGGTTGGGCATAGTTAACTCCATGCCCATGGGCGGAACGAAGGGGAAAGAGGTCGATGTTTGAGATTTGGAGGTAACAGCCTCAATAGAAGAGTCCCCGCTGCCTTCTGAGCGGCCAGGGAAAGAAGATGAATTGCCAGGTCTCATCAAGTATGTTTCAACACCTTGAGAGTTCACAGGATAAATTCCAGTTTTCTTGAAACCACTGGAAATATTGTTGTGCGTGATAGACAACGAGAAAGGCTCCCTGGTGAGGGTGGTTTAATAGAGCACAGAACAGCACGAAAATCGGCATGGGATTTTAGTAGGTTCACGTATAAGGATCGATTGAACGAATTGGCCATTAACTATCTGGAATGAAATTCAAAATTTCCGATTTTTAATGCAAGAGAGAGGTTTGTTAGAGAAAAAAAAGCATGGGAATAGTGAAGGCATCGATCAATCATAATTAGCCCCTCCATCCTCCTCCTTCCATAATTAAATTGGAAAATCTAGAATATGTTTCTAAACAATAGCAAAGTTCTCAATCGAACTAAAAAGACAAAGGAAAATCCGCGGTATAAGCTGATTGAGTTTTGACTGGATTGCCCACTAATCCCCCTATTCCCCTTCCCAACAGAACATTCAAAATTTCCGAAGTTTGTTGCAGGACTAGATAAAGTTGGAACTGAACTGAGGTATGTAATAAAAATTGCGATTATTTAATACGGGTGAATTTCTACTCATTAGAATCTATCGTGAGGGGACAATTTTGACAGAATGACTCACTATTTGGCTCATGCAGGTGATGCTGAAATCGTGGGTCCGCATGGGCGCTTTATATGAGTTGAACCAAGCTGCAAATATACTAGGCCTCTCTGTCAACGAGCAGAAAACTAAGTACTGGTATGCAGGTAGTAATGAGGTTGTCCAAAAGCGCTAATTAAGCAGTCAGGTGAGCGACAGCTCGATAACGTTAATTAAAGCTAAAGCCACTAAGCTAGATGGTTGATAAACTAGAAACCTACGTTATCACCCTGGCTAAATTATATAAACTTGGAATCGTTCTGCAAGGCACATCTTTCCAGAAAATGTGCAACGATGTATAAGCATTATGTTATAATGGTTTTTAAAATGTATACCAAAAACATCATCGAGTGTTGATCTTCAGGATGGTGACAAGGTGAATCTACTTAACGATATTCGAAACACAATACGAGGAAAAAATCATTTTTATTTGTCCTATAATTGGACCTCTATAATTTGTTATTGGGCGTTTACTTCTCCCCACTCCCATTTTTGTCGATTCAGTAATTCCTACTACAAGTATGTTTTACCTCTATAATAATTTGTGGCGATTGTCCTTAGGGCCACTTTTACTTCCTTCCAATCACATATTCTGCCTCCACTATAATACTATAAGCGTGTTTCACCTCACTAATACGAACTGGCGCTTACAATAAGTTTTTATTCCCTCTACGTTCATTTTCTACTCCACTGTAATTGTTACTTCAAGAGATATTTTATCTCCATACTTCGTAATCGAGCTTTTGATGTACATGCCACTCATCATCATCATGCTCACTCGTTTTTGTCGATTCTGTAATTCCTACTACAAGTATATGGGACCTCTATAACTCGTTATGGTGCTTTTGGTGTCCGCTTCACCCAATAATTCCATAAGTATGTTTCACCTCTCCGATAGGAACTGGCTCTTGTAATGTGTTTTCATTCCCTATATGTCTATTTTTTACGCCACTGTAATTCTTACTTCTTTCAAGAGCCTTCAACCTCTGTAACTCTGAATCGCGCTTCTAAAGTTCAATTACTTCCCTCCCCCCTTTCCATCATCGTCAACAGTTATATTACTCTCGATGTAACTATTTTGCCAACAAACGTCTATTCATTCAATTAGAGGGTGAGTCTTCGTGTGTTATTTCGTTACTTACTACTCGTTTATTCGAATCAAATTTTTAGCTTTCCAAAATAATTTCACGAGACAATCACATTTTATATCCTTTTCATGGAAACGTGACTATAAATCGACCTTTTTCAATTTGATTTTTTCTGAGCTTTATCGCTTCACGGACCCCCCCCCCCTCCCCCAATTACAACCCTTCCCAAACATTCATTCTTTATTTCTTTCAACGCATTTTGTTTTCAGGATCCCCCCTAACTTTTTTCTCTGCGACAAAACGGAAGCAGGGAATTTCAGGGGCCGTTTCATGAATTGCTAATCTCTCGCGGACTATGACAATATCGAACCTCGTTCGCCGCCCCCGGTCAAACGCCCCTGGACACCCGAAGGGCCTGGCAATTGAATTTATTATTGATTTAGTTAGTTCGTAAATCGCGAACGGTGGAAAAGGTTTTGGGGCGAAAAGCGACACCGGCTCAAAGATATGAATGAAATCGTGGATAACGAAAATTAAGGTTGGGGGGAGGGGATGCGTTCAGTAATTTGTCTCCGCAAAAATAACTTACATTCACTTTTGCTGAATATTTCAATACAAAAACGTTGTCCAGTTTAAATAACAAAGCGGAATGTTCAGTTTTTCATCGCTTGGAGAGTGAGGATCCCATACAAAGTTGTCCTGTCACTCCTGACAGACCCATTGTGCTGGATTACCTAGAGAAGCTTACCTCCTAATTAACCAATCCTCATATATAGACTTTTTTTCGATTCTTTTAATTCTATTAGCTCTTGCCTTTTTAGTAGCCAGTAAAAGTTGAATCTTGTCTCAATATTTTCTCCCCGAGCCAGTTAATAGTGGACGGATAAGATAATAGATAATTAGTGAACCTTGTGTACTAATTTGCAGCGTTTTCAAAATTAAATAACGTCTTGTTTTGCAAACGGGTGAAAGCTCAGTTTCGTTCCGTGGGGCTAGCAGCTACCGCTAGACAAAAGTTTGTAGTGTTTTGAAAGTTTATTCGCGAGAACAACACAGAAACAGCTGGAAACACGAGAATAGCTGCAGTGTCCCTCCACCCTGGTCGTCGTAATTTATTTGTATCCTCACAATGTTCCTTATTCGCTCGTTCCAAAAGGGGCAAAGAAGCGTTAAATTTTCAAAAGGTTCCGCCGAGGCCGCGGACAATGAGATGAATTTATCAAAGGGGTCTCGCCTCCCCTTCGGCCGCCCCTCCTGGACCTTCCCAGCGCCTTCGCCATAATCCTATCACATTCTCCGAGGGGGTCTGCGGCGCCTTTCGCGCTATTAATGACGTCATCGGCGCCGAAAAGTGGGGGAAAATACGATTATTGTCTTGCAGACCGCGTCGTAACTGCCCCTCGAAGACTTTTCTTTGGCGAGTTCACTCTCTACGGGCTTCTCCACTACCATGACTGATGAAAGAAGAAAACATATTTATTGTGGAAGATAACTACTAACAAAATGTAAAATACAATTACAAAAAACGGAATCGTGAAAAATACGTAACCTGAAACACAGAGAACCCCCGACTTTGCTATACATTTTCGTTCGCTTCTATCAAAAGATCTAACTTTTCTGCGACTTTTTAATATGAATAACGGGAGATCTCAACGAACAATATGAGATCAACTCGAGCCAAATCGTTTGAAGAGTTTTGATGCTAACAAAAATATATACGTGGTAATATTAAATGTAATACAAGCAAAATCTCAGATCTCCTTCGTGTATGATGCCGGTTAAAATGCTTGACTGTATGAAATGTTCTAAATAATCTCGAACGATTATTATACAAGATTTGTGTAGCACGTGAGTTCCTCGAATTGACAATATGAATGTAAAGATCATTATAATGTTGTACATAATCTAAGAAGATTCTAAACGTTGAAACTAATCGGATGTAAGCTGCTTACAATGAGAAATGCTAGGGGCCGTGTTTCCTTTCAAATGGTTTATCAACATGTATTCCGGTTGTGCACATGTGGTTGATCCACATTCAATCGTACGAATTGGCTAAAAGATTTTAACTGGTTTTAGAAACGTTCACGTTCCTATTCTTGTTAACTTCATTTTTCCGAAAGTTTCAGTGCTTAAGTAGAGCGAACTCTATATGCTGACGATTTGGTTTATGCTGTGAGCTGCCCCGACTCGGAATCAGCCACTAATCGCCTACAGCAAATGCTACATGATCTGGGCCAGTGGTGCACCAAATGGAGGCTCAAGATAAACCCAAACAAATCGCGGACAGTCACCTTCACCTACAAACGCTCATTTATCAACCACCCTCCGACCTATAACAATGAAGCAATCCCATCCTCCTCCTCCCACCGCTATCTCGGCCTCATATTGGACCAGATATTAACGTTCCATTACTACATCACCGAGTTACTAAAAAAAATAAAAATAAGGACTAATCAGCTGAAATCCCTTTTAACAACCCTAACTTACTGACCCATAACAAAGTCATGATTTGCCTCTCCCTCATCCGCCCCATCTGGATCTAGGCCCTTCCAATCTGGGGTACCTGCTCGAAGTCTGAGTTCCGCCGAATCGAACAGCAGCAAAACGCGATCCTACAGCGCCGTGTCGTCCACTCACCTCCCTACGTCAGCAACAAAACCATTTACGACGATTTCCACATACTTAATCCCACCGAACTGCTCTTCAAACACACCAGTACCTTCATCATCAACAACCGAGATCACTTCAACCCCCTCGCTGCTGACGGTCTATCACCTCCTCCACCAACGCCTCGTCTAAATCGCCCTCGCTATGTATTCAATAACTTCATCTCCATAGACTAGCTACAAAAGAAGCAACGTGTTCTTAATTAATTTTCTTAGTTAATTAAGGTCAAATGTTTTGAATACGTAAGCCACTTCGTCAATACGGTATGTTATTTAATTTAACGGTCGTAAATAAAAGGATGTCAAAAAAAAAAGAAGTAGAGGAACGGCATTATAACGCAAAAACTAGCTGAACGAGCGAGAACCAGAGGTAAGAAGCTCCCTGTATGAGTTCACGAACTATACCACGTATCAATAGTGAATGCACTTCAAAATTTCCGTTTGTTACCGACTATTTCTATTTCAGTATAGGCATTACGATTAGACGATCCACTACGATGTCAAACTGGTCTTTATTTCGGTCTCGGATGTGAGAGAGAAGCTAATGAAGACAGCACATTTCTGATTCAATTATTTACGAATGATGATATTACCGCCGAATGGTTTAGATTAATTGATGCAACCCAGGCGAATTTGATTTATCCGCCTGACGTAATGATGGGTAGGATTGTCATCAAGCGTCCGATTAAAGTGAGAATTCCGGTGGAGAGGGCGCTCATCGAAAAACGGACGTTTGAGTGACAGTGAAGACGCGGTATGAGCGGAAATAATCGCGTTGTCCCCCTCATTCCGTCATCACCGGCTGACGTTGTCATTAATATCGGGCGAGGACTCGGATTTGGTTAAATGTGGAGGCGCTGAGAGGCCAAAGCGGAGCGACTTTGTTGAGCTGAAATGGCCTAGTGTCCATAGTCCGTAAAAAAATGAAAAAGGACAAATTATTACACATAGGTTTATTCTTTCGGTACTTTCTTCTGTGAGTCATTCATGTAGATAGAATGAAAATTCAAGAGTGGCATTGAGTTTCCTCGTAACAGTAACATGATGACAGTGCCCTACGACTGGAAATGCCTGAAAACTGCTACCTGACTGGATATGCGGATGATGTTGCGGCGGTGATTTCGGCTAGAACCACAGAGCTGGCCCAGAGCAAACTGAACCAAGTCATGACAAAAATCAACAGGTGGATGGAAGATCATATGTTGACTTTAGCAGCTGCCAAAACAGAAGTAGTTGTTTTTACCAGAAAGCGAATCCCCACTATTATCTCAGTGCAATTCGAAGTCACAGAGGTCACTAGCGAACAAACAGTTACATATCTAGGAGTTATATTAGATACCAAAATTACATTCTGGGAACAAACTAAAATAGCAACGGACAAGGCAGCGAAGAAAACAACAGCTCTCATCCTCCTTATGCGAAACATGAATGAGCCAAGACCATGCAAGCGTCTTCTGATGATGAGCGTTGTCCAATTCATTATCTTGTATGGCGCGAAGGTGTATGCTGACACCCTAACCGCAAGAGAATGATGCCACACCACGCTTGATACCACATGTCCAAAAGTGGCAAGAGAGAAAGCGTGGATAGGTGAACATTTTCTTAGCACAGTTCCTCGGACTGTGTCCTTAACATAGGACACGGACTGATACCTACCTTCACAGAATGGGGAACGTAGACGATCCAACTTGTCCGAATCGTGATGGAGTAGTGTGTGTTTCACACTTTCTTCGTGTGTAAGCAGTGGGAAACACAAAAAAGATATCCAGGATGACCTGGAGATGCCATCTGAGAACATGACACCGGAGAATATAGTTGCCAAAATGCTTGAAAGAGAGGAGCTATGGACCTCTGTAGTTGTCTATGTCGAAGGCATCCTGCAGAGAAAGATCGCCCAAGAACGGGAGAGACAGAGGAGGCTACCAATGGACCGAGAGGAATAAATTCATCCCAAGGACTTGGTCAGAAGTTATGTTAACAGTGAATAGGAAGATGAGGTTTTAGTGGGTTTGAACCCTACGCAACCAGTAGAGCGGTCCCTTCTGGGTATCTTACTAGATCCGATTTCCACCTTAGGATCTTAAAGATTTCCTCACCTGCCTACCGAAAAAAAAAACAGTAACATGATTATAGCAGACTTAAATCTGGCATATAACGAATACTTCGCCTTCGCGGTAGGTTTTCAAGAGGGAATCGTCGTAATGACGATGATAGTTATGGATGCTAAGTTACGGTGTGGTCGACTAACAGACGCTTTGTCATGCAGTGGCTGGGATGTGGAAAGAGAAGAAGGACCGTGCCATGTGACCAGGGCAAGGAGCCAGATGTCGCCACCGTCAAGCTCAGCGGGCTTGCCAAAATCCTGGGTGTCGAGGTTGTCATAGGCGGCGTGTACAGCAAATCTGGTGGGCTGAAAAGTAAAAATGATAGGAATGACCCACGACCTGAGTTTTCTGAGTTAAAAGGAATGGACCTACTAACATCAGGGTCATGGCTGCATCCGTTTTAAGGCGTGGAGTGTGATGCGGGATAAGTTCTACGGAGTTACTCGCGTTTGGGGATCACTTCAGAAGTCCTTCATGATATCACCATCCACCTCTTCCGGTGTTCCTTATTAAATTGGAGATGATTTTATAGGATCCTTTCATACCACTCTCCTTCCTTCATCTTCTTCAACTACCAACCTGAATCCCTTTGGTAGCACTGAGCGTTCTCCTTTACTTCTTTGCTTACTTAAAAAACGTTCAAAGTTCATAATGGAAGGGAGAGATTTTAAAGAATTGATGGATTATAAAATTGATAATCCACCAATTATCCAAAACCTTTCTCTTCCATAATTAACTTTAAACTGTAAACGTTTTTAAATAATATTTATTTTTTTTCTGATATGGGCAAACTTAATTGCTACGGAAATCGTAAACGACTGAAACTCTTATGTTTTGCTTCAAATGTGAAACACAGTTAAAGGTTATTGAATAATAGGTCACAAATATATCCACAGAATTTCAATTAAAGGGTCTGTTAAAGTGGCTATTGCGGGGTTTTAGAGGGATCTGAGTTTGATGGCATCCCTATTGAACCAATTCGATTCAAGAGAGTCGTCCCGTTCCGAGACTTTTTTGGTTAGCTAATTGGATATTGCAGTGAACGGGTGGAAATCAGCTGATATGGGATTAATATGTTATTATGACGCTGCCTTCGCAGTTATTCCGATCTGAAGAGAATTAAATCCCTTCGAATCGGGAATATTAAAAGTTGAAAAGCAATTCCTGTGGCTAAACATCTCAACTTATCATTCAGAGAGTACCTAACTAATATCTTCTGATGCATACGTTATACAATCAGAACAAAACTGGAGTAATTAAACGTATTCGTGAAAAACAACGTCAGTAATAATATTGGTGAGGCTTCTTATAAATTTAACAATGTAGATTTCAGATTGTCTCAGATGGCATTTGCTTAACTGTCTAACAAGGGGGTGTGTGATAGACTAATTGCCCCTTCCAGGGGTTGAGGCGATATGCCTGCAAAAAAACCAGAGGATACCCTTGAAACTTGAAGGGTTTATGTTCAGGAGTAGCAGTTTATAGAAATTTAAAGGGGGAACTCCATATCATCATGAATCTGAATTTATAATTTATGTGCTAGATTCAGTTCATTTAGAATAACGATGAGGACATCATACATTAGATTGTTCTTCTTGCCATGAGGTTAGTTTCAACTGAACATAATCTGCTGTCTGTACCCTCATTATTGTATGTGGCTGCAACAACCTTCAAAATCAACTCAATATTTCAAGTATCGATAACGAAAATTTCGTTGAGTTAATGGAACTAGTTCAGCAATATGTCATTCAACGAAAATTTATTGATCAAGCATGTCAATCCAGACGGTACCAATTGCAAAGCTACTAAAAACACGAAACCCCTCCTGTTCTTAGTGACCGTGGACAACTGTTTCACATGACCTAATTGCGTAAAGTTATTGGAGCTTTTCAATGTCCCCTCTAGCGATTACATGGATTCCCAATTTTTCTGAGTGGTTAATTCAGTTGAACTATGTTCATTCAGAATAACTGTGAAGAAAACCTACAGTATATTGGGGTAGTCCACCTTTCACATTACTTTCAGTACACCGTTTACTTTGCATTGCATTGGTTACTAATGCCTTCTTTTTCTGGGCAATAGGTCATCAGATACCTCTCGCCTGGCCATCATCTGGTGTACTCTCCTTTGGGGGTTTCCTAACTGGAGGACGCCTGACGCCGAAATAATCCGAACATTTTGATCTTCAAGTTTTTCTTTATTATCAATGGAACCGGTTCGGCAATATATTGGCATACACTTGGTCCCATCCTGTTAATTCTGGTGGTATCAACAGCATACTAGGAATAGGACTCTTCCAATATGTACGTTGAGAACGTGCACAACTTGTTTACTGATTGAGTTAATCATGCAAAGTAATGTTTCAATGACACCCCTAGCGACTGCAGGGTTTTCAACATCTTTTGGTTGATCTTTACAGTTTAATTCAGCTCACTGTGAATCACATTGACCAAATCCTACAATAGCTCGGAATAGTTGTGATGGATTCGGATGGTTCCCCCTTCTGTTTCTTGAAACTTGCCTGAACATATGTATGGTGCTTTTTGACTTCAGGGGTATTTGCAGCGTATTGCAGGCATATCCACAGTCGTTTTGCTGGAAGGGGCAACTAGTCCTTCGGTATTACTCCGTTCTGCTTTAGAGCTTTGGATTTGACGATTTTCTTTGCTAATGCCTTCTTAGTCTGGCCTATAATGCATCAGGTTCCTTTTAGCTGCATTCCATCTACTGTACCCTGATTTGAGAGTTTGGAGGTTGTGGGGCTCAACGGTCAAAATCATTTCAATCATCAATTGCACAGTTGTTCGTTATGATAATGGAACCGGTTCTGCCATATGTTAGCATAGACCCTGGTTCCGCCCGTAAACGGAAAATTTATCGTTCCTCCTCGTCAATTCAGGCATCCACTTCAAAACTACTTGAAACACAATTCCCGCTCGATTGGCCACGGTACAGGGCCCGTTTTAATGAATCCCTCGTCGATCAATGAGAATTTCAAACAATTCCAATCCGAACGTTTAATTTGGTTACACTCGAGTCCTCTTAGGTATTTCGAGCACGAGTACAGGGAGCTGTAAGCGGAATTATCGCCACAACCCTTGTCACTGTAGCTGTCCCATTTATCCGTTGATTCCTAGTCACTCCGAACTTCCAGATTGAGAGGTTAAGTTGGAAAGGGCTTTTCTACCTTCATAACTTAGCAAAGAGGATTCCTTAGGAAGAACCAAGTGGCCGTTTCCCGTCACAATCAAGATTGTTTACTCTGTAGGAAGAGGTTGAATTTTCGATCCCGCCCTCTTCCTTCGCCTTCTCTTTTAATCTTCCTTCCCCTCTGTCGCTTTTTCCTTCCGAAGTCAGCTTCAAAGCAAATACCTTATTCTTTTCGGACGAGAGAAGCCGGAGGAGAGAGAAAGCAGGCGAAAACGAGATTATCGCTGGATCGGAAAAAGCTGTCAGATGGAAACTTTTCAGCTCGTTTGTATCATTAGCTTTCCGAGTATGTTTTGAAATTATGATGTTTTGAGTTCCCAACTGAACTAATCCAGATTTTTTTAGGTTCCGCTGCAATTTGACACATCATGCGGTTTCTTTGAAGGTCTGCCGCGCTAATTCTATAACGGATAGCATAGTGATACGATCGAGTATATTTGTAAGGGAAGATTGAACTGACTTTTCCAAACTAAATGAAAATCTAATCAAAATCAAATGAAAACTGTAGAAATTAGATTCGTAACAAGGATTCCACGACTGTGAAGGCGCTATAGGTACCTACATGATAGGTACCTGCCTACTATCGTGCAGAAATATGTATGAGACCATTAAACAGGTCTTGACACAAATATCAATTATTCTTGGCGAAGAAATTGGAGAGAAATTATTCTTCATCTTCCGAAAGTGAGAATAAAGATTTCGCTATCTATCACGCCGAAGTTAAATGTTGCACACAGCTTCCTAGTTTCCGTGATCCCGGGCATGTAATTCCTTTTTCAAATGGTGTTTCCTAATATTATTGTTTATAAGATATCATTATCAGAATACCTTACAAAATTTGTATTTACTCAAGCAGCAAACATTACAGTGGACTCCATAACATACGTTTAATTGAACACTAAGATTATTTGAAAGCTCCGAACAAGCTGTTTTCTTTTGAAAACAGGGTCAACTTTGTTATGGATGTCAATAGTTCCCACTTCCCATTTCTTGAAAGTATTACACCTCAGCATAGAACTGGAGTTTCCCACCTTTAGATTGATCCTCCTGGTAATACAGGCTAATAGCCTCCGCTCTTTGAAGGCGCTGATATCCGCTAGTCATTCCATAATCTTCTTTTTATGGCTTAAAGACGACGTGAGTTGATAGAAGTTACACTATCTCGGCTCGGATATACTAATCAGAGGTTTGTAGATACAATTAAGTACATAAACATGATAAGTGAGTGCTCCATTTCTTATAAAGTTAAAACATAAACTGGTATTAACGTACCACCATAGGATCGAACCAGCCTTCCGACCAGCCTCACCTGAAACAGAACAAAGACGAATAAATGATAATAATAGATGTACAATTTGAATGGAACAATTCGTAAATGATTTTTGCTACAGTTGAGATTCCACACCTAACATCATGATGAGAAGAGTTGTTTTCTGCAACTTCTTGAAGAAATATAGCTATTTTCATATCTTTAGTAAAGAGGGAGCGAATTCTCATTCTACCCAACTCGGCTGAGTAGTTCCAGAGAAAAAGAGGAAACTTGGCTACGCGGGGTCGGGTAGAGCAGTATAAAGCTATCAAATAACGCCCTCAAATCAAGTGAGCTTATTTTAAGATTCAGGAGCGATCGTTTCCACCTGAACTGTTTTTCTTTGGTCTGGAGAGAGCGACACCCTTTCCCCCTTCATCTTGAGATATCAGGCCCGTTCGTGAGGATAATATATCGAAGAACTTTCCGCCTCGGCGAAGGAGAAGTTGAAGGGCCTAAGTGGTAAACTCCGTCGTCAGATAGAGTGTTCTTCCCCGAGTTTTCTCCCATTAAGAGGTAAACAGCCTTTCGGAAATCACTTCCGCTACTGAGACGAACGTCAATGTCTACGGCCGAGTTCCATTATCACAGATCGTTTCTTTCATCCTGTTCAACCATTAGATCAATCAATTTGATACAAATTGTCATGGGCAAGAGCGAATATCGGTGTACTACCTAAAATCTACGTTCAACATACTTAAAAATGTCTATCTGCCAATTTTTTTCTTAAGAATACATTTATCTAAGTTGGGAAAATGCACCCACAAGCACAAAGAACTGGTAAATGATTGACAAATCGCAGTTACAATTACCTAATGTACGCGAGCTTGAAAAAAAAAAAAAAAAAGAGTAATTACAAGTGGGTGCAATAATCGTAATTGATGTTAGAAGTACTAGTGCACAAATCTTTTGGTTTATTATTCAATAATAAACCATTGTAATCACTCTTGAAAAAAAAAAATGTCTAACCCCCCTCCCCCCTGGAAATTTCTTGGTTTACGTTTCAAAGGGTGTAGAACCCAAATCGGGCTGGAGCAAAAAATCTGAAATTTTCAGGAAAAATCCATGTTGGTCCGACGACGAGCCAATTCTTTAGCCAGCTCTTTCACTTAATTTAAAGTGCCATTTAAGTGTTGTTCAAGAAATCCTAAAAATCCCTAAAAACCTCAAAAAAAGTCAAGGCTGAACTTTTTTGAAGAACTTTCCATGAGGAATCGAATGAGCCCCTCCCCAGGTCCGTAGCTCAAACCATTCCCAATGTATGGCCCGATTTATGCTGCCAACATTGCATCCACATTCTGTACATCACTAGGTTACTGCGATCAAAACAAAAACAACAGCGTTTTTTTTTTATCGCAGTAACCTAGTGATGTAGTGAATGTGGATAATGGAGTGAACTCCTAAAAGGGTTTATAGCCGATACACGGGTTGAAGCATTCTGATATGCATGCTCCGTCTTACGAAATTTAAAATTTTTCAAATAGAATATTTTTCCATTGTAATCGCTCTAGAAAAAAACGCTGAAATTCTTTCACTGGAGTTTATTATTCATTTAGCTTGCGTTCATGATTTGAATTTGTACTAAGCTTTGGGGTGTGCGTGTTTCACAGGTGATAGAGCGATTATTGAATTTCAGGAGATATGCATAGAGCACGTAAATCTGTTCTCAACCAAAATATCTATTTGGATTGATCAGTTGATCGTTTTTCTGTGCCCCCTGAAATCAATAATCACTCTATTCCCTGTGAAACACGCACACTCCAAAGCTTAGTAGAAATTCAAATCATGAATGCAAGCCAAATGAATGAAATTGAATAATAAACCCCAGTGAAAGAATTTGCAGCGTTTTTATAATTACTATTACCTATTGTTGTAAGTTTGAGTGGACATTAAATTTAAACGGATGAAAATTTGTTGTTAAGTTGTGACATTTTAACATGTGAATTTTCAACGGATTGAACTAATTCGGAGATTTGAGTCTGGATAATAAATAGGCATTTGAACATGATGGTGATTTTAGTACTTTCCTGAAGAGGTGACAAATCAAGAACAGTTACGACACAGGTGAATTTAGGGCTACATTTTAAAAAATCAGAAAAGGTTTAGGACAGAGAGACGGAATCAGGAGAGAGGGTCGAATGAGTCCCCTTGAGCTGGCCTTTTTTATACGGGTGTCCTGAACCCCCGTGTGGAATTTCCCATAATGACCGGGGAAAACCCATAATCCTCGACTCCTGGGTCATCCTTCGTTAGTTTATTGTACACCACACGTTGTATTACAATTGTTGGGGCTTCTCCCAACAAGTACGATCAATAGTTGTTCCTAATTTATTAGAAGTAGATTAGAACTTGAACTTGTTTAGGTAGCAACCACAAGTACATGTACTGCAATTGAGCTGTAATTTCGGGCTCTCGTCCTTCCCCCTGGTTCTCATTACATGTACTTCCAAAGTACAGCTACACCTTGCCATTCTTATTACTGTTTCCTTCGACTGCTGTGAAATATTAATAGATACTTAAACACACAATCAACTTATAATTAAGTACCAATTAGGTACCAATCTACTTGGGTATGGAGATGCTGAGTTTATAGTCTAGTACCAGAGTTGTGATGAATATGGTTAGTTGGCCCTTCCCGATTCTTGAATCCCTCGCCTTGGGAGATGAATCAGACGTTTTCAAGCGTCTGGGTCATCCGCTGAGCGTGGCGGAGCATTGAACCGCATTCAGCTCATTGGAAGGGGCAAGTATACCATTCCATCACCTCATATGCTAGCTTGAGCGTGGTTACGACCATTGGTTTTTATATTGTTGATTATCCTGCTGCCCCTAATCATTCGCAGTTTTCTACTTCGCTTATCTCTCGGGCCCGAGAAAAGGGAGCTTCTTCGCGAACTATGACCGTCGAGATAATGACACCTCAGATTTCGGTTCCATCTTCCTCCGCACCTCAAGACCTCATCAAGCCAGCCATTCTTCGTCTTCTATTTTCCATCCGAGCTCGCAGCATCATTTTCGGGCAGGCCTCCCTTGGCGTGTGGTCAACATGCCCCATCCATTGTATGCGCCCAGCCTTGATAAACCGGACTATGTCTTCATACTTTAACAATACATCAATTTCTGTGTTTTGTCTATTTCTCCAACCTTGACCTTCTCTGAATGCACCACAGATTCTTCTTCCAATCTTTCTCTCAAATACCAGCAGTCTTTTCTCATCCTCATCCCTCATGGTCCAAGCCTCAGACCAGCAACAGACCACAGGCCGCCCCACGGATCTGTAAAGCCTCATCTTTGTTGTCCTGGGGGTCACACGGCTTCTGAAAGATCTTTGTTTATCTTGGTATAAAATGCTCGGTTGCCAGCCATTATTCGAGACCACATCTCACTCTGTATGTAGAAGTATGTTGAATATAATTCAATTCGACGTCAGGGTAATTGGTGTGAATTTATCGAGGTATGAATAATAATAATTTACAATAGTGGTGCTTTGTCTTTGTAATTTGGACGGGCAATGCTGAATGTAGATAAATAAAGCTAAAGATGCAAAAACCGTTTTTTATTCAGATATTCGACTTGTTTACGTTGTTTCTTTTCCTTTTTAAAATTCACTATGCTCTTTTGTATATTTCCGCCGTATTTCCGATGAAAAAAATACTTCATGTAAAAACATTAAATGCAAGTATGTGAAATGTGAGAATTTTTTTTTCATTTTAAGATTTAATTAAACTGATATGTACCTACCCACCATCAAAAACATATACCTAATGCACGATCCGACTTTTATATCTTCGAATGGATTTGAAATGTATCTCCCTCCCTGCGATGGCTGTCGGAATAATCCCAGGTTCGGTCCTAAAACAGCGGGGGTGGCTATAAAAAGAATTCCCTCCCGTATAAAGGACAAACCCATTAGGGGATTGTTCGAGGAAGAGAGAGAGAGAGAGAGGTTTACGGACGAAAGAGACTCTGGAGGGGTGGAGGAGGGGGCAAGGGGGGCCAACAGCCCCCGGAATATTCAGAGCCCATCTGTTAGGTCGTGGAAAGAACAGGCGATCAGTATTAGTGGATGAAAGGTGGAAAACGGGCGCCCCGTTAGCGCAGAGGCACAAAACCTCGACTCCGGAAAGAAGAGCGGGAGAGGGGTGAAAAAAAAGACAATTTTTTGCCCCTCTCCGCGCCAATTGCCGTGATTTGTGGCAGCCGTTTTCCTCCCTACAGGACTCTCAAAACGTTTAGCCCTCCAACTGTACTTTTCGTAGTAATATCCGGTACCTACGCGGGACAAGAGCGGAGGGGTGAAAGGATAGATGATAACTCCTTGTTTAAATAAAAAGCGAGATATAAAAAATCCCGATGAAGAAGACAGGGGGTGGAAGGCAACAATGAAACTGCGAGATATACTTCGTTTTTATTAAAGGAAACAGCGGTGAAGGAAGAAGAGGGGGGATGTGGCAGTTTTTTACTTTTTTGTTTCGAAACCGGAGCTCTCCTTCTGCTAACTGGGGTATTCGTATAGAGGAGTCGGAAATTCGTTTTAAATCCTCCTTTAAAATTGCCCTTTCGCTCGGGTATACATATATATATATGCATATATATATACAACAATGGTCCACCTACGTAGGGGACGGGGTGAGAATAAGAGGAATAAACTTCACCGGGAGCAAAAAGCTGTTGAGGGGGAAATGGTAATTTGGACGTAGGAGTTTGAAACTGGTAAAAAAACTGGAGAGAGCAGAATGTCGGCCAAAAGAGCGAGCAAGTGAAAAGTTCCAGCGTTGCAGCATGAACGAATTTTCGTAATTTTCCAATTACAGTGCGGTTTTTTCTTTCTCTCCTTAACCCGGGAAAGCTGGAAGGTGTGTTCACGGGTTAAAATTGAAGCTAGTTCGTGCTCCACCGTTTCCCACCTTAGGTAATCGTACGATTGCATATACGAATAAGAGGGATCGATTGAGGAAAATAGTTTCAAAAACGGCAGAATCTATACGTTGTGAATTTAAGGGAACATGAAATTTGAACGGATGGTAATTTAAGGTTGAGTTGCGAAGTTTTCAATGTGTGAATTTCGTACGGGTGGACTAAATAACTAGTAAATCATCAAGAACACAAGGTGTACATATGAGTGTCCATAGTTGGCTGTATTTCATTTGAAATTGTGGCTCTGAGAGCAAAAGCAAGATTGCCTGTTAGTAATTGTGGTAGCACCCCTCCATAGCAAGCCACCCTTACCGCTAATCTTAGAAGGAATTTCGTTGTACGTTAGAATAACACAACATAACATAATAATAACAACTCTGTGTTGTGAATCTGAGGGGGCATAAAATTGAAAGGGTAAACATTTCGTGTTAAGTAGCGAAATTTTGAACGTGTGAATTTTGAATGGATGAACTCATTTTGGAAGAGTTAAGTTTGGATAATAAATAGGTATTTGAATTGATGATGATTCACGTATTTCCCTGAAGGGGTGACGAAGGGACCGTGAAGCAAGATCAGCCGAATTAATTTCAGGCGTCAGCTACGTCACGTTGAGAAGGAAGCAATTCCCTGAGAGGGAATACATGTACAACTCAATTGTACAGGAGCAGGAGTTCCGAGGAACCAACTTACACTGTGAATATGTAGGGGCAAGTGTAAGAGCTACGACCTCCACAGATAGGTGGAGCAAGCACCTACGGCACCTGTGAATTAAGGTTAAATTTTAAAAGAGTAGTGCATGTTTAGGACAGAGAGACGGAATCAAGAGAAAGGATCTGAATGAACCCTCTTGGGCTGGTCCGGGCTTATATGTAAGGGTGTTCTGATCTCTATGTGGGATTTCCCTCCCTTCCGCCGTGACCGGGAAAAAATTAAAATCCTCAATCTTGGATCGCCCTTTATCGGTTAATTGTTAACTACTAAGATTGCTGGTTTTACTCTTAACACTGCACTTTAAATTTCTTCAGGAAAAGCGAAAAACGTTTCCCTGAGCAACAAACCATTTAAGCCACGTTAATTTGATTTTACTGTTTGCGACTAGGTGCCCTATAGTGGCATATCACAAGTTTTGACTTACTAAACGGTCTGAGGTTTACCTTTGGAGAAATGAAATGCGACTATTGAGTGGTTTACTCAGAAGAAAATTCCCAGCTGTGGGGTGCGCCGGAACGTAGGTTTCTCTGAAATGCTACAGGTGGCGCTACCTCCGATTGAAAGAAAGCCAGATTTTTCCTTCCGTCAGAATCCATTTATCTTCCAGCCCTCCGCTACCCCAGGATTGCATTCAGGAGAAATTCCTTCGATTAATTTTCTCAGATACGTTTTTAAAATCCGGATGGTGTCGTTCAAGTCAATTACGGTCTTTATGAAGACGAGGTGTTTTCTTTTAATTTGCCTCAACGGTCATTCCTATAGGTGTTAGGTTTTTCAGCCTCCGAATTCTGAAAAATTTCACAACGTTCTTACATTGCCTTTTTTGGAGCGATTGAGATATTTTCAACAATTGTAATAGAATTGTAGCCCAATCAGATGGGAGAGCCCTATCCACATAACCAGTTCTAAATAGCAATGACACAAATACAACTACCTACTCTCTTCTGAAGTATTTGGTTCTCCAAGCTGCCAGTACAGCGATTTGGTGCGATTGTATCGAATCCTCATTACGGAAATCTGACAGGAAATATGTATGCCGATGTGTTTCATCTCGCACAGCTCTTAATTATTACATAATGTCTAATAATATTATAGTTCTATTATTTCTGTAGTAGAAAGCCCTTCTACGTAAATCACAGGCCCAGACTGTGCTGCGTTATCAAAACAAAGCGCCTCTCGCCAACATGTCTTGTAATTGCACTCAAGCTTATAATACTTGGGCTACCACCATCCACGGGTCCATTTCAGACTTCACGTTGCAGCCAGGCTCTGTAACCGGAAAGCCAAACTATCCGATTTTTCAACAGGTGAGCGAATGGATGATCGTGTATTAACGCGAGTGGACCCATTCAATTCAGGGAAATAACTCTTATCTGAATGAAACCCTCTAACATCGACAGTTTTTGGGAAATAAACTTTTCGAAAGATTAATCCTTGAATGTAACCCTTCTGGTGGGTTAATCAAGATTCCGAGACTATTGGCACATATCGGATCGACGGTAGATTATGGAGCTAAATTTTTTAAACTTTGGTCCAGCAGTTTCGGAGAAAACCTTCAAGCGGCAGACAGGTATGGCAGACGGACGAATTTTTTAAAATTTGATTTTTGAAATCTATGTACCTATCTTGAAACGTACACAAACAATTTTTGATGGATTCTGGATGGATTTTTGATTTTTTCTCGGTAGTTTAAAAAGATACATTTTAGAAAATAATAAATCAAACGCACTGTGCAACCACTGGATGATGATTTCAGTTACAAGACAGGGGTAAAGAATCATGACAATCTACGTATTTGCAATAAAGTCGTACACATTAACCGGTATAAGGAAACTAGATATGCTATATAAAATGCTAAAACATTAAGTGAGGGTAGTAAGATTTTAAATAATCCCAAGAAATGGGAAACTATGATAACAAACAGAACGAGCCAATGATACCAAGAGAGGAAACGGGGACCCTACTGCCACACAACCAAGGGTTCGAGCCATAATTACAGAGATACTTTCTTCTATCCGGTGACGAACTTCGTTGCTACATCGACCCTGGAGCGCCTACAACGGGAATGTTATATATCGCGAAAGTGGAGCTTTCATGTGGTATCTTTGAGTAACTCTTAAGCTGGATTCAAACGTACACTGAATTGCAGAATGCGTACGTATGAATGTATGTACTTCCTCCCCTTCTGTTATCAACAGCGTTATTCTAGAAACGTATCTGGGAAGCTATTCAGCAAATACTTTTTGGACGGTATCGGACATTTCGAAAGGTTCTGGGGAGGTAAATGCCTTTTTTGATTTCGTCAGACATTGGGAAAATAAGATTAGCAACGTGGATGGTTAGGGATGGGCTCCAGGTAGGAGCTAGTTTGCTGCACATACTATCTGGGTTGTACACACTCCTCGTTCACCCTACCCAGTGTCATTGTAGAATAAATAGAGAAGTGGAGAACAGTGAATCAGAACTCATTTTAACATAATTCATTTTAGTTATCCACATAAATATGGAGTATGTACACCTTTATGTTCGGAGAGACAATGGTTCAATTTGAAGAAGATTCCCCAACCTACATATTTTCACAGGAGATAGAACACAGGTTTCATTTCATCTTAGGCTGGGAGCATAACTTTCTCATATAACCAGAGCTAAACTTTGGGGAAAGTAAAGACACACTTTCCTTCCAACTCGTAAACCCCGAAGACACTGGAAAATTATTGTCTTGAGGGTCAACCCTTGTTGGAGCCCTTGGGAAAATGAAGGAAGACACACAATCACGTGGTTTACAGAGAGGAAATGAACTTTGCGCTGCAAAAGGGAGGCGGTAAAGGCACAATGGATGTTGGAGAACCTGCGAGGGACAATTATGTGGGTCGTTCGGTCGAGAATCGGTGCTTCAGGCTTCAAGAAAGGGATGCGAGGACCGAGGACCTTTTGAATGGGAGCCGTTTTAGACGGGAATTGAGCGGCGGCAAGTTGGAGGCGGAGGTAGGTGGGCCTGAAACCATTAAGGTGGTAGATAGAACCTGTGTAGCGTGTGTTGGCTTGGAAAGAGAATCGTCTTTTGTCTTTATAGCCTTTCGATCGTCGGTCTACTCACGTAATGTAGGCGCGCTATAACCCTCAAATGCTCGAAATGGGTTTTTGGGCTCATCGGGCCAATCTGGATAAGCTTGGCAAAAACAACCATTTTGACCCTTACTTATGTGTGTACCCTTCCTACAATACTGCGTAATGATATCTGAATGGTACGGTTTCTCTTAGAATCAACATTCTGATTTGGATCAGTACCACCAAATTCGTTAGAAATTAATGTTCCCTTGAGAAATCAATGTTTAAAGAAATTTACATTTGCCCATGCTCGCACCCTTAAAGCAATCCTACATAACTCACCATCTATGGTCGGGGGACGGACTGAAAGGTAAACTGACTGTTTCATCGGTATTTTCTCCACGGAAATTGTAACGAAATTTCAAGTACTTCATAAATTAAATTTAGTTCAAAGATGTTTGCCTCTTTGAATAGAAAAATGCTGCAAATTATTACACACAGGTTTATTCTTTCTGTAGTGGATTTCCACGCAAATCAGTCATTTATAGCATCAGCAACCTGAATTAAACTTTTTGCAAACTGAATTAAACATTTCGCAATTGGAATTAAACCTTTCGCGAACTGAATAAAACTTTTCGCAATTAGAATTAAACCTTTCACAATTACAATTAAACCTTCCGCGCCTTCTTCGAGTTGTGTTCCTAATAACAGGAGGTGAATCACTATCACTACTAATTCGACCCGAAACGATGACTTTCAAGAAGAAAAAGGGAGATATTGCAGAGGTGAGTCTAAAAAACTGTTTAAAAGGGTGGTTTTGTGTCCCATCAAATCGTTTTAAAGCTTCTCTGACCGAACTATTCGATCACTCATCACCATAACGAAAAAAACCCCCCCAAACAAAACCTACCAACACTGGTATGACTATAATTGACGGGTAGAGAAGGGTGACGCTACTCGGAAAAGGCCAACGAAAGTTTGGCAGCCCACGGGGAGGTACTGTTTCGGGACTCTATGTCCCTGTTATCATGTTTAGTGCAGAGAATTAATGTAATTAAAGGTTCTTATATTTGCCAATATTTTCTTATAAAGGTACTTGTATTTGAAAGGTTTAACTCAATTGCGAAAAGGTTCAATTCTAATTGCGAAAAGTTTAATTCAGTTTGCTAATGCTATATATAGATTAGACGTAGTCTGTCGTTCATTATCTAAACCTTACACCTCGTCGATCCATACCTTGTAATTTCATTCAAATGAAAATATTTGACCGGTCGCTAGCCAAGCGGTCCTGCTGTGTAGCACTAGAAGTTCTTTTATACCTCACACTTCATCACATTTATCTGTAGAGAACAGCATACTTGGGCTCAACCAGAATGTTAAAACTGAGTGACATCAATATTGCATTATGCTAAGACATTCAATTTGACATTCTGAAAAATAATTGAAAATAATTGGTGACAACGTCCGTCCCCAACGTTATGTTGATAAAGATGAACTTAACTTAACTACTCTTCATACATGTTCGTGAGCTCTAGAAAAGAGCCAGGTGTGATTAGCCTAGTGTTGTATCCAAATGGATCCGTGTTGAATGAATCTATCCAAGCCTCTTGGACATGTGGACCAACATTTATCAAGCAGAAACCTATGCATTTGAATTGTGTGCACAACAAAAGGGTCATGAAACCACTTAAAAATGCAAGAATCTACATACTTCCTGCAAGCTGTTCAGCACTAAGGGCTATTTTCGCATCAAACTAACTTTGCTCTGGGTACCGGGTCATGAGGAATCTGATCGTCTTGCTAAAAAGGCATCACAGTCCAACTCAATTGGATCTGAACCTCAAGTTACTCGATCCATGTCCGGCAATGCGAGGACTGGACACGAACAACACTCCTAAGCAGAGAGAAGCCAAACGAATCTCAACTATTTCAAGGGAACTCGCAATTGCCGCGACTCGCTACTGTCATTGTGGCGCAAAGACCTTCGTAAACTTGAGTGACTTTTCACCCGCCACTGTCCCTTACCTACCACTATAGTAAACTGGGTGAGGCCAGGAAGATAGATTGGCGGCTCGGCTATGAAAAGGGAGAAAAAGCAGACACCCTCTGTGACTATTTTGCTGTTGCGTCAATACGATTCCGTCGTTCCGGAAAGGCTTACGATATTGTCCTGAAGAAATCCTTAACTTTCAGAATAAAGAGGTTATTTAAAAGATCCTGAACTAAAAAGTAATTAGATAGGTTGATAGATAGATAAATGATTTATTGACATACAGAAATAATAACGAAAATAATACATTTTCTAATACTTAGGAAATTAAACACACCCTTATATAGGTCAGTGTTGTCAACTTATTGTCGGCAATGGGCAAGCCCGTGCTGCCGGCAAGAGTCGGAACTCAGCTCAAGCTTGGATGGTAACAAAGGAAGGATCTTCAAAGTGGCTGAAGAAGAAAAAGAAAAGAAAATGTTTCTATAAAACCTAAAGTAAGTCCCTAATTCAAACGCATCGCGGAACCATGTTATTATATTACATAGGTACTAGACATAATATTTTCTAAGGGGATGTACTGAAATCAACCAGGAGTACGCAAGCTTTTTGTATCCATCTCGGCTACTTTTGAAAGGTGATTTCAGAACTCTAGGTAAAGATTTGTGCACTACATGTATTAAATAGCGAGGTTTCTTTGTAAACAGAGTTGTTGCTGCACGAGGGTTTGTTACATTACCATCCAAACAAAATCTTGTAGGGTATGCGTGACCTGTCCCAGCAGATATTATTTCAGGATGCTTAAAATAATATAGTAAGAGATTTTTAACAAACAACTGCCTAATTGAGAAGCTTTTGCTTAAATTGTATGATTCCACCGAACTGAACGTTTTGGGTTTTTTTTAAGCACACCTTCAATATACATTTCTGTAATGTAGCCAGAGGTTTCAATGATGTTTGGTATGTGCCACCCCATACGATAATTCCGTGTTGAATTATGGATTGTACAAGGCTTACATATACCATTTTTATGTTTGTGGGGGGTAACTTCGTACGTAGTTTGTAGAATATCTACATCTGTTGATTAGTACCTCAATAGATCAGGAGTGGAGCTGATTAATCACATACCGATTAATTATGACTGAGATAATACATTTATCCATTTTTTTATTTTTTGATCGGAAAAAAGTTGCAGTCATGCAGCAGGACCGTAAGGACGAATATTCCAGTCAGTACACAACATTTATGTTAAAATGTGTCGTATTAGATCACTTAATGAGAAAAGAGATCGTTAACTACCAACCAATTTCGAGGACAGTTTCTCTAAAATTATATCCTGCTATTCAAATAACCATTTTGGATTTTTTGGTTTTCACCGACTTCAAAAAGAAAGAGGTACTACTTTTTTTGGATTTCCATTCTGATTTTGTGGCACATTTTTTATGAAATGTGAATAATTTTCTCAGCATAAGTTTGATGTTAACATTTTCATTGTTCTAGTTCATAGTTGGTGAACTTTTTTTGAGTGATGTTCTGCTTTAAAATACAAATTCTTTTCAGAATACCTCAAACGGAGCTCCACAAAGAAGATTTTGGACAAATTTTGGGGCATTATCGATAGTTTCATATTGTAAGTATATTTTCCCAATAATTGTGTTATTCATGCTCCAAGGGCTCCCCAGAGCTTATCCATCTTGGTGGGACAGACCTTGTTTTTGAAAGATACCGGCTCATTCCACCAAAAGCTCTTCATTTTAAGGAGTAAACTGTATGAAAAAAAAATTAAATAATCGAACCCAATGAATCAAATCCGTTTAATCGATTACCAATTAATCGTGTTAGAATAACATCGATTAGAAAATAACATTTTTTTGGAATAACCCCATCCTGAAGCTCTGTTTGGCGCCTGAATTTGAAACTCTTCCGCTATTCAATGAGGATTCATGGAGAACGGTTGGAAAATACTATGGTAATTTTATGCTTTTAATATCAGGTATCTTTTTCATTTTGGCATTGGGTGCAGATGCGACCGTGCTCCTGTCAACTAATGCCCCTGACCAGCACTGCCTGGCGAAGATCAAGCGAACCTGCCGGAGCTCAAAAACCTAGGTTACCTCTAGTTTACAAGTATTGCCTGATGTCCATTTTTGTGGTTACATGTGCCATGTATTGTTGTAACCTGTCATTATCTGTTGGATAATGGTAATTAATGGTTATTTCTACACTATTTCCATCTTTTTTTTTCTTATTCCAATGTTGTGTGAACCTCTCTTGTGATGTAAACCTTAGAGAATTTGGTGTCTTGAAGGTGGATAAAAGAGGCGGGGGATGTCCGATCCATCCAAACGCTCCCCATGTCTACTAGAATTCTAGGCTGATTTTCGTGCTTCTTTTGTTCGGTCAAGAATTTCATCTAGTTTTTTAAAATATTCATAAGTGTTTATAGCTATATTTACAAATAAAATCCAATAAAAACCGGAAATAGGGACGTCCCTGTAATTAGTGCATTACACCCCAGTATGTTTACACAAAAAGTTACTTTCTTGTTCCTACAACAGGGTAAATACAACTCGAAAGACTTGGAGTGATATATAATCGATTAGTGGCTCTATAAAAGAACCCAATACGAATGCTCTTGGTCATTCCGTGCTTGATAAATAAATAGAAAGGCCACGTTCTAACGAACCGTTTCCTGAACAAGGGAATCGTTAAGGGTGGAAAACGACTCTGAAACAATTGTTTGACCTTTACCCTGTGTTTGCCCCCCGCCACTGAACATTTTCGTTGTTTTTAGTGAAGTTCGGCTCGAGTTGTTTAGGCGTTTAGCCGTAATGGGAGAGAGCGTACCAGATGGTCGGAAGGACGCTCTTCTAAAAAAAAAAAAAAAAGGTTTTTTCTCTCTTGTTTTACAAACAAGTCGAGTCACGCGCACTTCACTCTCTCAAACAAGCGCAATGGACGAATCGGTTCTGACTAAGAGATTGGTCTAGTTGTTCTTTAATTAATTGTGGAGCGGTTGGAAAAATCCAGAAACAGAAGGTGCTATGGTTTATTTCTAGTTTCGTGGACTTGGAGAACACTTGTTCAGTTTCACGCGAACACAAGTGTTCACTAAGCCCAAACCCAAAAACACACACATTATTACACTAACGTTAATCCGTGGTTGATGCTTCTTCTATCAAGATTACTGGTCTATATTTAATTATCAAACGAAGTCTATAGAACATATATAAATATAACTGTTTGTGACTCAGGTTGTGTCTAGAACTTTTCTTAACAATTTCGCATTAACGTTATGACTTCACGTTCTTCAAAATGTCGGTTTGAAGATGAACACATCCGAACAACATTTGCCTACTCAACTCGGAATCGAGCAGCTCGGTGCCCTTTCCTTTTCGTCTCTTGATGTTTTCTTCGGATTTTCCGAGGTCCGGGAAAGAAGAAAACTTTTAATCCTCGTTCCCACGACACTTTTTTATTCTTTCGGGACTTCTCGATAATGGAATCCATTCACCAAACTTTTTTCCCTTCATCCCCTACCTCGACCCTGCCCCGCCACCTACCTCATCCTGCTATCAGACCCCCGAAACTCCCAAATTTTTGTTGCCTCACCACGCAGGTTTCTGGTTCTTTTTCCATGACTTCCCCCTCCCCTTCTCCTGTTTCCTTTTTTTTTATATTTCTCTCCTCCTCAGTTAGATGATTGCGGTCGCCGGGGAGGAGGGAGCTTGGAATTTCTCGTGGGGGAAAAAGTTTATTGGAACCTGATAAGAATTCACGAATTTATGGATTCCCCATTTATTTTTTCTTGCCGCGTCTTCATTCTACTTTTGAAACTCTTTTAAGCCCCCTTATCCCACCGCCCTTCCATCCGTTTCACTGAAAAATGTATGTTTGGGAGGTTCATTAAGTATGCTTCAACCTCATATTATAATTCTCCAATTTATTGTACTTCATTCGAAAAGCACATTTTTTAAACATTTTAATTTCATTCCTTTACAAACGATTTGACACATTTTCACTCAACTGATTTGAGAAATTCATTAAAAACTAAATACGTAATTCATATTTTTCTGTTGATGCAGCAGTCGGGTTCCTATATGTGATTGCACTGATTAATCTCTGATATGTACATTTATCACGCTGAGCCCTAAATCAATTTGCATCCTATTAAACCTGATTGTTTAAACTTGTTTCGTGTAGTATGATAGAGGCGTATATAATTAGATATAAGAAACACGTGATATAGTGGAACTAAAATTTGAAAAAATGAAGTTTATCGTAATTTCGTCAACTATAATTGACATATCTCTATACATGTAGGTATTTATGTTTTACCTATAACCTTTTACCTATTGACATACCTATATACATGTATTTATTTCCTAAATTATAATTAATAATGTTGGTTTACAGGTTTCTATAATGAACTTTTGTATTCAACTAAGCAACGGAAGTGCACCCCTGAAAAAATGCTGTTTTTCGTTTCAAGATATTTATAATCCAAAAATCGAGTTTAAACAGCCACAATCGTGGTTCTGTTGGGACTGAGTTGTCGGCAAAGCACTCACCTCGAACGTGAATGTGAAAGTTCTCGGACATAGTAAAAATCGAGTAGTATCACGTGAGGATGTAATAATGATAATTATTACCTATAACTGCAATTGTAATATTTTAGGATGTAATCAGCTGACATAAATACAATCGCATTTTTTTCCGAACAGTTCATTTTGAAATCAATTTTTTCAATACTGGACTTGTACTGCACGCAAGTGAAGCTGACGTAGGTATTTTATTGCGTCTCGTTGAATTTCAGTTGGTCTACTTGTGGATTTCTATGTCGTGTGTAACATCGTCAGTTGATGATTAATCGGTTCGTACTGGGAATCAATTTAGAATGAACAAACAAGTGCTCAAGATAACTTTTTATAAGGCTATGGCAATATTTGCGAATACGCTCGTCTTCGATGGAATTAGAAACTCATTAAAAATCGAATATCTAATTCAATGGTAAATTAAATTTTAAGGAAAGAGAGGGAAAAGGAACGTAATGCGATAAAGATCTAGGACAACGCCTATTAATCAGGAATACGTACGAAGAAAGACTATCATCGTCGGAGGATAGACCCGGAATACGAAGGGTGCGTTCCGTCTAGCCCAGGGGTGTAATTGTAAGGCCTTAAGGGCCAAGACCAAAGCCCATGTGGCTAATGTCTTTTCCAATCAATCTTTTATTCTTAGCTGAGCTTATATATAAGAGGAGTTTTTTTATGGCATCTAGAATACCAATTACAATGTAGGGAAGGAAGCGAAAGACACCGGGCACTGTTACTTTACCATAGACTATTTACGGAGAAGGATTTTCTAATATGGAAATAATGAACCTGCGAATGAAAATTTGCATCGTTGTTTGATATGAAATAACGTGATTTACAATTAATTAAATTGTCTGACTACCCACGACAAACTTTGATGCCGTGTTTAATTGATGAGCCGACGTCACTGGACTAGAAAACAAAATTATAAATCAAATGTGAGCGATGATGAGAACGCCCCCTAATGTAGGGGCTGACAGGCAAGTTTTTCCCCTCATTACCAGAGGAACGACCTTCTCAGATTATCCCAATATAAAACGATGTTAAATTGCCTCCTAATTTCTCTCCTCCTGCGATACAATAAAACGCTGATCTTTACTGTCGTCTTCACTTTAATTCGCTTTCGTGTCGTCACCTCACTTTCTACTTAAAGTTAAATAATTCAGGTTTCTGTGCGATTATGACCATACGCCACGGAGATTAGTAATGGATTCTGATGTTATTTTCATTGATTTCATTATAGAAATGATTGTATTGCTCTTGTACTTCGGTGAATGCCAGATATTAAACAGACGGATGGTCTGCACCGATTGATTCATCTGACCATTAAATAATGGTTCAATTGTGACGTTGAGTAAAAAAAAAAAAAAACAATTAAACGATTAAAACGAAATAAACACGACTTTTATGGGCATTATCGATGAAGTAGGAGATGTTGGAATTCCTCATAAGTTTTAAAATTAAAATATTACGCGACTTCATGGCAATCTGTAGTAAGACATCCTGAAATAAGTCCTGGATTTTGAAGTTCGATCATTTAATATAAGACGATTTATACCATACATATTCATAAGAATCCAATTGTTGTCAATCATAATATATTTAAACTCGTATTACTTGCTGTTCTACTGAACAGTATGCGTGTGTAATACTTTCTTCTATTATAACAAATCATGTAGGCCTTTATGCATGACCGTTGAGCGGTTTAAATTTTTCTTAAAGTTGCATTAATGAATTACAAAACCATTTCCATAAAAGTTTTTCAAATTCATATATTATATTCCTTTATCATATCAAAAATTTTCGTATAAATAACAACATCCGTCTTATATAAAATAGTAAAATAACTAAAAGGATTTCCCACTTTTCCAATAGTATTTTTGAAAATGCCTACTCTTTTGGCACTGAATTCCACACATTCCATAATCAAATGCTCCAAATTCCCATTTAGATGACCACATATAATACAGGTTGGAGTATCCCTTTAGCTTATCTCTTATATCTGGAGAGATAGTGAGCGCAAACCCCATGGTTTGACCATCTGTCAAATGAACCTGCTGTATCAGAGAGGGATAGATTGTTTCTGGGGCCATTCTGGTCCAGTACAGTCTGGCAGAACTTATTGGGTGCGGCAGCAGTGGATTCCCCTCACTCTCTCTTGATCATACATTATACATCAGGCCCCTCTGTCGTTAGCCACACTCTATGAGTTGCCCGGGATGGACCACGTGGAGGTGCCAGGTTCTTATGGGAGGCGGTGCTCATTAGGGACAGGAGTTAATGACACGTAGGTGCTAGTCCACCTCTTCTTTTAATTTGTGGCATTTCCATTATGGCCCTGCCGTTAGGTGCATATCATATTAAGAAGAAAAAATAAGGCTGAGACAGAGGGAGTGCTGAATATCCTCCTGCCTATCGAGGATTCTACCTACATACTAGATGCCTAACAATTACATTGCAAACAGTATCACAGGTCCATTCTCGACTACAATCCAAGTCACATTCACACAATGAATACAATCACTACCAGTTAACACAGACTTTCATAATAGCCGGGAACCCCGACCGGCACCCTCAAGCCCATCCTTCCTTGGATGGCCTCCGTGGTACCCGTCCTGTAAGGTTTCCCGATCTCAAGGGGTGTTTCAAAAGCCAGTAAGGTCTATAGCCCTGTAAATTAGAATAGAATGCCGAACATAAAAATCATAAAGATTATGAATAACTGCGGTACCGGTTCGCTGCCCCCCTCCGATGGGCCGGCAGGGTCCTACACTGCCATTCTGACACACACATACAAACCTACAACTCTATGATCCTATTCTAATATAACACTGAACTTATGATAGTATCACAGTGGACTTCCTCACACTGACCGGGCACACATCCGCTCTCACCCCATCACTTACAAACGAACATACATACTGGGGAGAGGATCACCTCTGTGTCAAATGAACCATGGTTTAACAGGTATGTGGGCTAATAACAAGTGAATATACAAAAGCCTGAATTTCCGAAACCTACATTTTGAAAACTCCAATCCTTTAAGTTTTAAAAACGCTCATTTCTTTGTTTCACTCTAGTTAAAATGGTTGTTCGCTTGAAGCGGATTGCTCCAAAAGCCAACTAAGGTTTCGTTGGCAACGAAGGAGCAGACCTTGTCGCCGAAGGGGGTTTTGTTTTAATCACTGCGGATAAGCGACACAGTCTTTTGTCTCAGCAGGAAATCTTGAAGAGATTTTCCGCCTTCTTCTCGACTATTGTTCTCCTTTCCTGCGGCCATTAGGGAGAGAAGTCCATATTTCGTAACAACAGAACGCGACTCTTGCAAACGGGCTATCGATCAATAACCGGCTTAACTTGAGCAAATCTGTCTGAAATGAGGCGAATAACCAACGTGGAAGATTGATTTAGGATTTATGATTGTAAAAACCGCAATTGATGGACATGGCGATGTGTGGAATTAAGGAATAAATAGATCAAGCGAGATTTTTTTTTTAATTCAAAACATCCCTCAAAGCAGCATTTTGTGGGAAAAGAGATATGGATCATGAAAATCGGCTCCACAATCAGCACGTCGAAGCCATTTCACTCCCAGACTATAGCAATGAGGTGCAGCGACTGACCGAACCCTTGGACCTAGTTACGAATCGCTAGTAGGAGTGTACTCTTTCGTGGAGGTAGATTGTGATCTATGAACCACCAAAACTGAACAAAAAATTTAGCATAATTCCTTAAAATTTGTCACTACTCGACCGATAGTTGCGTTCACGGAAAAATTTTCGTTTTGGTGTGATGATCTAGAAGTGTTAGAATGACTGCCGAACCTATTTGAGGGCTCGCTACTTGAAAATCGGTGGAGTACATTGAAAATAAGGGTTGGTACGGCATCAAATTGTTTGAGAATGTTTGGGATGTTTGTACAAACACCAAGGTAAATCCGTTGAAATCGTCGTTTGTTCCTTCTGGTTTATTATTCAATAATAAACCATTGAAATCGCTCTTGAAAAATAAATGTCTAACCCTCCCTGAAAATTTCATGGTTTACGTTTCAAAGGGTGTAGAATCCAAATCTGCAATACAACTTTTTCCGTCCGTCCGCCGTACGCCGTACCCACGATTTCTCCCAAACGGCTGAAGCAAAAAATCTGAAATTTTTAGGAAAAATCATGTTGGTCCGACAACGCCCCAATTCTTTAGCCAGCTCTCTCACTTAATTTAAAGTGCCCATTAGGGGTTGTCAACGTTTTGTAAAATCCCTAAAAACCTCAAAAAAGACCAAGGCAGCCTAAATATGGACTTTTTTTTGAAGAACTTTCCGAATGAGCCCCTCCCCAGGTCTGTAGCTCAAACCTTTCCCGATGTATGGCATGATCTTATGCTGCAAATTCTTTCACTGGGGTTTATTATTCAATTTTATAAATAAACTAAGTAAAGTAAAGAACCTAAAAACAATAGTGTTATTTCGAACGTTTTCAATAATTCGATTTTTAAATATTGGTTTATTATTCAATAATAAACCATTGTAATCGCTCTTGAAAAAAATTCTAACCCCCCCTGAAAATTTCATGGTTTACGTATCAAAGGGTGTAGAATCCGAATCTGCAATAAACAATTTTCCGTCCGTCCGTCGTACGCCGTACGCACGATTTCTCCCAAACGGCTGAAGCAAAAAAACTGAAATTTTCAGGAAAAATCCATGTTGGTCCGGCGACGCTCCAATTCTTGAGCCAGCTCTCTCACTTAATTTAAAGTTTTAATTTAAAGAGCGATTATTGAATTTCAGGAGATATGCATAGAGCACGTAAATCTGTTCTCAACCAAAATACCTATTTGGATTGATCAGTTGATCATATTTGTGTGCCCCCTGAAATTCAATAATCACTCTATCACCTGTGAAACACGCACACTCCAAAGCTTAGTAGAAATTCAAATCATGAACGCAAGCCAATTGAATAATAAACCCCAGTGAAAGAATTTGCAGCGTATTTAGCATTCTAATTTGATCCTTCAAGATCAATACTGCCCAGGATTTAGCTCAAACAGCCGGAATTTGAATTTTGGTCTACGTTGCGTCACGTCTGTCAAAAGCCACGTCCAGCGGAAGCATTTTTTTCTCTAATCTGATTAATAGATTTTTACAAATTACGAGGTACAAAACATCAAGTGCCGGGGGAGAGGTGAATTTGTTTTCTTCATATTCGAATAAAAAGTTTTAATATTGAAAATGATGTATGATTTCGTTGTCAAGTACATTGGAAATATTGGGATAGTTGAATTTTCTTTATTAAGTGGTAAATTAGCTAAACTTTCCTTTGACCCTTCGTATTTGGAAATTAAAAGAGCTACGAGTACAACCGGGTACAAAGAGAACGAGTGAGGAGTTTCATTAAGGAACAGCGTCCGCCGCCGTCTTGTTGGGAGTTTGGATGGTCAGCAGTTCCCGGGAGAAGTCACCAACATTACCTCCCTTCCCCCAAATCTCTACCGGTCAACAGATCTCTCTACAGCCCTACAGATCTCTCTTCAGTTCTGCCCATCCCTCTCGAGAGCCGGCCCGACAAAAAAAGGGGACATTCTTCCTCTGATCCGAACCTCACAGAGGGAATTCCCAACCTCCTCCCAACCTCCTCCCAACCGCTTTCCCGGTTTAATCTTAATTGGGTCCACTTCAGCGGAAGAACTCGGTTGTATTTCCTCCGATGGCTACGAAAGATTTCCACGTATTTCGCTGTAATACTCAGTTCCGCTATTGTACTCACTAACGAACGACCGAACTGAAAATCTGAAGCTGAAATATAATCGTTATCAGCAAAGCCTAAAGCTGATACATTCCCGGTGTATATTGTTGGGATGCCACAAAAAATTACACTAAACCACACAATAATAACAAAGATACTAAGGACTGGAAAACTAGAAATGAACTTTTTATTATCAAACTAATAAACAACACATTTAACGCATGTAACCAACTGTAACCCTTTTCGAAGGTGCTGTGGAAACACTTTGAGGTCCGGTTTTACCAAAATTTGTGATAAACTTTTGCTCATTAAACCGAATATCTCAGCAAAACAACAAAGTGTTTTTGAATTTTCATCAATTTGTCATTTTAGTGAGTTTCTAAATACAATTTTTAGCATAAGTTTGAGCCTCACTTTTCGAATAAGCTAGTTCATGAATCATAAAATTTTTGGAGTAATATTCAGCAAAAATAGGAATGTAAGGACTTTTATAAGTTTTTGTACATTTTTATTGTGTTTTTTTAGTCAATGTTTTTGAATTTGACAAATTGGACGTGTTCAAAAAGTGTGGAGCTACGAACTTATCCTCACTTTTGGAATGCTTGATTTTTTTTCTTAACCCTATCAAAAGTTATAGGCTGAAACGAATGAAACGAGAGGATGTGAGCGAAGGGGTAAAACGTTTTTTGTATTCAAATTTTGGTCTAATTGTGGAAAAAAACCTCGGAAACTTTGAATTTTCTGTCAGGGTTGGAGGGATAGGAGAAAATCCAACTAAGCGCTGCTCATACCTACCAGAATTCTCCGCCGATAGTCAACCTTTAAGAATGTTCGTTTAGGAGTTAGTCCATTTAAAAAAAAATATTTACAAGTGTGTATGAAAATGATTATAAGTGTGATCAAACATACATAGTCCCTGTAATCAATGCATCACTTATAAATTTGTTTTCCGGATCACCCGGCATTTATTAATGTTAGTTATACAAGGAAGCTATGTGTCAAACCCGACTCAGCAGACTTGTGCCTGTATTTTTAAATTCTTGGTTGAAATTGGACTTGAACGAACCTCTTTCCTAGAAGCGACCTCCATGTCGAATCTAGTAACTTTAACATTACGTCAGAGGAACAAGCTGAGATTTCTATGGTAAAGAAGGTAAAGGGAGGTTGGGCATCGTGAATGCAGACAACCAAAGTGAACAATCGACAGTGAACGGTGAACATAGAACAGAGAGTAGCGAAACATCCTGTCGCAACGGGGAGCCCCCGAGGCGGGACCCGCCGGAATTTCACCGACGACAAACGGGACAGAACGGGAGGAGGGGGACGTTCGGAGAATGCCGGTGCACCCAAGGTAATTCCACTTGTCAATCCCTCCGGCAAGGAAGTGGTTAAGCTCTGCGGGTCCCAACGGGATTAGGGTGTATGGGATTAGCCCTGTATGGGATTAGGGAAGAATTCGAATTAGGGCCGATTGATAACGTTACCTTACACGAGAAACCCGTCTCAATACAAACCATCAGACTACCCAGGATTTTCACTAGAGATAGCAGTTTTCAGCCGATCCAAACCCCTCAGTTATTTGGTCTCAAAACTTTGTAATCGACCAAGAAGAAAAAATAATGAAGTTAGGAATTTAATTTATTAATTTTAGTTCTATTTATTGTAAAGTTTATGTCCCAATTTAAGGCTTATTAATAAGGCTAATGCGTATGCATTAATTAAAAAAAAAAAAAAAAAAAAAAGATCAGTAAGGGGCAGAGGTTATACCATAACCGCACGACCTAACTGCCATGCGGGTATTGCATACTCCATCGCTATCTCCACCTCGTTGTCAGCCATATCATGCCTTGTTCCTGTTGATTTTCCGTTGGCGCATCTCACTTCCAAATGATCATTAAACAAATGTATCACACAGGATTACCTTGTGCATAGTACATATTTGCACAATAGAGAATGTATTCAGATATTTTTAACAATTTGTAAACTTGGCTATTAAATACAAGTTCAGGGTCTCAATAAATTACGTGGGTATTCAGAAAGCATTCATTTGTAAATATCAAAAACTCAACTATCAACATGAATGGCAGAAACACATGAAAAAGTGACCAACTCTAACACATGTGTTCATCATTTATGAATAAAACTTAGTTTCTGGTGTTATTTTGAGGTTTTGGGAAGCAATTTTAGGTTAAAAAATTGGACTATTTGCCGGGCTTGAATTTTAACGGATCTGAAACCTATCCCAGTCGGTTCTACGTTCATAATTTCTGAGATATGGCACCCCTCTTGCCTGTGTCTGAAAATCATCAAAACCCACGTCAAGATTTTGAGCAGTTTTTGGTCCATAGCTAGAAGCTAGGAGTTAGCTAGATGGCTAGAACTTAGGAACTATTAGAACCTAAGTGGATTCCACGATTTCGTACATCAATTCTAGGCATATTATGACCCAAACAGCCGACGGCTTACGGACATTGGAGTTTGAGACCCCCTTCCAGCTGTTAACTGATTTATAGATTCATGTAATGATCCCAATGAATGAATCCCAATCTTGAATCCTGCAAGTGCGGATCCTGCAAAATTCGCGCGTCGATCCTGCAATCCTGTAAGAAGAAAATGTCTCACCATGGCCTTTTCTTTTCTTACAAAGGTACCACCCACCAGTGTTGAATCCGAATGCGCCTTCGCGGATTATGACTCCTATTTAAGAGGGATGGATTTTTGGGAACTGCTTATCTTGAAACCTAAACAAACAAAGCTTTAAGTGGACACTAAATTTCTCTCTAGATTGATTGCAAGAAAATGTTTCGGAATGATACACCACAAATTGGTAGCAAAATGAAAAACTAAAACGGGGGTCCTAATGATATGAATATCGATGTATATAATTCGGAACTACATGGTGTCAACAGGTGGTCTTCAGTACACATACAGATTAGATCTTCGTCCGATGTTTGGCAGAACCAAATATTTTCATAGGCCAAACATTTGTTATCGATCAGCTATCCACAGATAGGACAGACGTCCTATGGAGGGCAAAGAGCGTTTTCCTCGCCAATCAAATATTTTCAGTGTGTGCCGCTATCACGAAAATACGCAACCTTTATCGCTTGACCTCTCAGTCCCAAGTGGTCTCAAACCCTCATAAACCTTCCACGTGGTTGAAAGAGTAGGAGTTGAATCCTTTTTCCGTGATGTTTTCATCAACATTCACGTCGCGCTGCGTTGAAAAGGCCGAGCTGTGGCGTACAAGCTCCCCCTCAACACCGTTCTTCCCTTATCGCGGGCCAGTGCCTTCTATATATTCGAGCCATTGCGCACGAACGCACGCACACACCACCGGGTTCACAACACTCTCTCCCCGTTCTGACTTAATGACTGGACAGTGAGGGTCGCGTGGGAAGTAATTTTCGGGGGAGATCGTCCTTCCCAGATTTCGCATCTGATACATGACACAGCCTCCACTCTCTCTCCCTCTGACAAGCGCATTTCTGTGGAGATTTTAATCTCAGCTTTGCAGATGTGAAAATAAATAAGCCGGCTGAGCCCAGCAGAGCTAGTATATATGAGTTTGCCTTGCCGCTGGATTATGTCCAGTCCTTGTTTTGCCATCCTCACAAACCTAACTCATAGTGCTGAATCCGGCTCCATTGAGGGGACGTTAATATCTTTGAAATGAACTGCAACACCAAGGCAGGAATCCCCAAACAAACTTTCTAGTCATGCACATTACGAACGAATTTTCGTAATGTCACCCAACTTTTCGTAGCAAACGGGATATTACAGCCGATGTCGATGCAAATTTTTGTGTTCGAGAGTTTATAGTACTATTTTATAATAGTTATTCATTGTCAGATTTCTTTATAATATCAAGAAATTAGATATGTATTTATGGACATTTTGTGCACACTACTCCTCCAAAACTTCTGGCCCGAAATCGGACCAAAGTTTGATATTTTGTAACACCATGTTGAAACTTGAGCCTCGCTGAATTCGGTGATCGTTAGCTGATTGCGAGCCCTAATATCAATCATGATGATGGCAAACTCTTGCTCAGACACATCATCTTAGGCCGTCGAAATTTGATAAGAGCCTCCTATCAATTACTTAGAATCGCTCTAGATTTCCCACTACAAGTTTGCCAACAATTAGTCCATTCGCTGCTACTCCCTTTGTCAGACCAAACAATTCTCGCTTTTTGCTATCTCAATGATGAGCAAGTAGAAAACATCTGGAATCCCAGAATTCCGCGGTTAGCCTCCCTCTCGATGAACACATAACACCACACTACAAAGAATTGAGAATGTTAACATCTAATGTACAAAAAACTAGCGTTATCCACAATGCTATTCAAACTGTAAAATATCAAACACAGTCTTATCTACACGAGCTACTGACGTTTATGGAAAGTGTGCACAATCGAAAAACTACAAATGCACGGAAAATGCTGCAAATCTCCACTCATAGAACTGTATTATGTAATAAATCCTTTTTAGTACAAGGAATTAAAATGCATAATGGCGACTAAAAAATTGTTGAAATAAGTTTATCCGTAAGAAGCTATGCTATGGGAAAAGTGTGAATATTAAAATGTTGAGTTTATTTTTATTTTGTGAATACTATAATTTCAATTAAAATCGATAATGTGATCAGGAAGAAAACAAATAAGAAAATAAGTAGGAATATTCTGTAAGTCAAGTGAGTTATCAAGTTGATATTTAAGAGGTTTTCAATTAGTTTAATGCAATGTTACGAGACACAACTCCAGTAAATAGAAAATTGTCGTTGATTTGTTAATTTAATTTCTGTTATACATGGATATACATAATTTTATTTTTATTGCAATGTACTAACCACGTAAAAAGTGAGGTACTGTAACTAACGCTTGCATGGGGCAACAAATTTCACTTTTCGATAATATCACTGATATTATCATACAAATCAGTGAACACTTATTGGAAATGCATTAGAAGGATTTTAGTGATGGAACTAATCTACAACCTAATCTGAATATTCTCTGAAAATTTAATCAACATCGATGTAAAAAGTAGAAATTAGGATTGTTTCAAAAATTTGCGGAGATCAGACTGATACACCTATTTTTATCTGAAAGTGAATATGGTACCAATACCTATATATAGGCAAACTCGATAGAAGAATTGAACCTCAAACACCTCTAAATAATCGATTAAGCAATACATTCTAGGATGAACCTATTGCCAAAAATTAGTTGTAGGATCCAGGGGTGACTGCTGACAAAAGCATAGGCGGGAGGAATGCAGTTCGAAGGAGACTCCTTATCAATCAGAAAGACCTGCCCCTGGGTCACACAATAACCTAGGAATAAGTGCCGTTAAACGAGTAGGTATTACATGCGAACACTGTTCTCAAACAATCATGAGGAAGATTGTTGAGTGTTGATTTGGCAGTGTGAACTGACTGACCTAGAACGTTTTTAACACTTTTTGGTAAACCTAGTGGACTTATTACTCTGTGCGGTGAACTAAACAATCGTCAAAGAGATTCTTGTTTGTTGTACATCCAGGGTAAACGGCATATTGTTGAGGAAACGAATGGCAGGTGGTACTCACTGCGTTATTCAAAAGTTTTTAAAATCGATACGATTTAGTGTCTTCGTCCTTTGTTTATTGCTTTTTTGTTTTCACGCTACTTTTAATGTAGTGGGGTAACGAGAAATAGACTAGGTGAAATTTGTATTTGGATAAGAAAGGCATCTCTTTAGTCCTCTTTGCGACAGCACCCCCCAGTTTTTCAGGGTAGCACATCCTACCCCTACTACTAAGATCTATCCTTGAGGCGTCTGAAAGCGGAACAAACTGTTCATGATTATTACTATCAAGAATGATTATTTCGTAAACTGGAGGGAGTATATTTTGGTTACGTTGCATGGCGTCGTACGTCCTCACCAATCCCTCAGGATATGGACGAACTGGGAAAATCAAAAGCTATAGGGAGGAGAAAATAGAGCAGCTCCAAAACCGGGTATTACCGGAGGGGTTAAGCCGTTCACATCAGCGCCGAGGGATCAGGAGCGCTGCGGAAATGCGGGAAGAGGGTTGAGGAGATACGTCGAGGATGCTGGAGGATCAGAGATGAGCTCCTACAAATACCAGGAGTTCAGAAGGAGGCGGAGGTTGAGGGGGGAGATGCGGCACGTAGATCCATCTTGGAGCCGCCGATCCTCTTCGGGCTCGGGTGGTATTTATCGCTTCAGTCTTCCCGCATACTCAACAGTCTTGGACTTAGCCTTTGCGTTCTCACGGGACTTAGACTCGGTTAGAACCCGTTTTAGGGCTCATCTAATCATTAAACGAAATAACGTGTTGTAACAACAATCCGTACAGGCCCAAATCGCAGTCACATTGAAGAAAATATGAAATCTCTATAGGATATTCATATAGGTATGTTTTCGAATGGTAGGAAGTCAGTATTCATTATAGTCAATCTCTACGAATGAATTTGCATGGATTTTTTATTTTGAATTATACCCAACCGTTCTTTAATAGGCTAAAATCTACCTTGAAATACAATACCAACGAAAAACCCCACAAGAGGAAGTATCACAAAGAAACGAAATGAACAGTTCGAATCTCAGTTGCAAATGCTCCAAAACCATTCTCAAGATCTCCTGCACTTTCTTTCTGCTTTATACTATGGATAAACAATGTAATATTGTATTATTTGTTCAAAACGGGAAGGCTGTTCGAAAGTCACTACTTAAATCACAGAAAAAACCGACGCATAGTGGCCAATTTTCCATATTTATTTGGGCAAAATACAAGTCATTTTTTTTAAATTTGCAATCGAAAGCATCGCCAACAATATTCTACGGAACAGGTAAACGAAAATGATAACTGTCTTAAGTTATTTATGAACTTTTGTCTTCCACGACGACGACATCTGTGATCATGTTTTCCATCTACCTAAATTTTTAAGCGGATTTGAAACTTGTGAATGATATATTTGTGACTACTAAACCCCATTTTATCTCAAATTATTTTGCTGAGCACTAAACTCATGTCACAGCAATCACACAGTTTCAGCGTATATTTCACATGTAAGTATAAGATATGACATTTTTATAAGGTGTAACTTCAGAGGTAAAAATCGCTATTGTCCCCATGGTGATTTTAGAAATAAAATATTCTTCCAAATATCTAGTTTTCAGAACCACTAAGGGTTTTTAGCGCATTCTTGCGCTAACCGACTTTTTTGCCGTATATAGTTAGAAAATGGGCTCAGGTGTCCTCGGCTTAGGACCGCCGCCTTCATCAGTCCTAAATTTCTATTCCCGTCTCTAATTATCAGGGAGAATTTCGTGCTACATGATCTCAGATAGTTTCCAAACACGGTTTGAACACTTTTTTTCAGTACAAATAAATATTCAATTTGTAATTGCTACTTCAAAACCAAATTGAAAATTTCGTATTTTATTTTTGCAAGATCTCATGATACCGCTAATGTACTAGTTACCAACTCAAGTATATATTGGATGATGCATTTCATTATTAGTAGAAATATTTGGAGAATACTCATTAAATACCTCTCTCACACAACTGTGTTGCACATTCGGCTTAAGTAGTCATCGATCGTGTCGGTGTGTGGTCTTGAATTTGTGTTTATGAGTGAAGATTTTCAGCGGTTTCTTCTAGGGGGTGGGGAATCGTGTAAGCTCGCCGATATGGAGCTTTTCGCCTATCTCATCCGTTCATTTTGAGTACCGTTGGCTCAAGGAGGTTCCGAGGCGGGTTCGAGGAAGGGAATTGTGGAGAAGCACTCGACAACCTGAAACTCGAGGACTCGGATTCTCTTTAACAGTGCGCTTTCCATGTTTACATATCTATGCTACCTTCTCGTTATGAACAAGGTATTGCACATTTTTATAAGAGGGAACACTTAATAACGATAAATATTGTGGAACATCATACCTGTATGAGTACTAATAAAATCATGCTTTCGTTTAACAAATGAATTGAAGGACTTGAGACATTGCGATAGACAGAACGCGGTATGTGGTGGGTAACAGGAGCGTCGAGTGTTGTGCTGAGAAGTGGATCTCATCCCTTAGCCTGATGAAAAGATTAGAAGGAAAGAGGTCCTCGACAACGGAAGGGGGAGCAGGTCGTCCAATAACAGCGTTTCTTCTCTCCAATAACAGGCCCGTGGGACCGAAGGCGGAAAAAGGGTATCCCGCCGTTCTGATTGGTCGGTGGAAAAGGTAAAAGCGGGAATGGAAGCCGCAACCGCAGGGGTCGAGCTCATGGGGATACCGATAACCATTTGTTCGTTGATTATATATAAAGCTACGTCCGGAGCTGGGCAACGGGTTCCCAGCACGTCTTCGGTGGGGTTTTCGTGATTGGGTTGTAGCCATCGGTAGCCTACGTGGGTAATAGCCTGTCCTCTGGGGCTTTGGGTCGAATTTCCGAAATTTTGATCGTGGAGATGTTTTCAGGCTGAGCGTAGCACGTCACGAAAACGTGCAACGAATGGGTGGGAAGTATACTTTCCTGACTTATTGTAAGAAGGACGTATGAAAGTAATTGGAAACAATTTTGAGTCAAAATAGTAGTACATAAAACAGATCAATAACCAATGTATACGTGCTAATGCGAGAATTATTCAAAACATTACAACATTAGATATAAAATATTATTCAGCAGCGTTACAACCATTCCAGGGGTTTCTTAAATGAAAAAGATGGGAAATTATTTTACAAAGATTTATTTTTGAACCCACCACAATTTCTCTTCACTCCCGAATCGAAAAAACGAGAAAATAAAAACAAATCGGATTTAACCAATTGAATTTTACACCTGTTTTCAGCATTTCACCCTTAATAATGACATTTTCTAGGTCAGATGAGCCATGAGGGTCCCATAACAATCGATTCGGCGTCCAACAGTATTTGAAAATGACACCTCACTTGCCTGTGGCAGTAAACAGAAAAAAAACGAAACCCCAAATTTTTGGGCAATTTTTGGTCCCTAGCACCTGTTCATGTAAGGCACAATATAGCAATATACCTATCCTGGCTAGAAGTTAGGACCAACTAACCCCAACGGAGCCCATCTCCCAAAGGAGGGATTTTCGTTACATCAATTCCAAGGTATTTCAGGGTCCGTACGGCGGATGCCTGACGGACATATTAGATTCGAAATCTATATACCTTGAAGCAAAAATGACAACATTTGAGGGGGTTATACAATTTTTTTTGCTATACAGTTAAAAGGCTTATTATTGAAAATAATACACCATAATCATGAGGTTCATGATACTCAATATTTATCTGTGGTTGATTCCAAAATAAGTAGCAATCCTCACCCCACTAAAAATAATATTCACATGGGTTAACATAAAACCAAACCAATAGCAAAATCCCTTCCTTCTTCGAGAAATAATTTTCCAAGGAAATTCGGTAAAACACTAAACAACTATCCAAAAGAGAGAGAAAAAAACATTTATTGATCATTATATGGGGTGGAATGTTGGATTTGTTGGGTTTGTGAAAATTATAAATTGATATGCCAAAAGCTCGAAGTGGTACGCCAGAAGTTGAAATTGAGTCGATATGCCAAAAGCTCCCAAGGTACCTATCCAGAAGAACGACTAAGAGCTAATCGCCATAGTTGTTCTCGATAGATTCTGCTAAATTGGTTCATTATTTTCAATAATAAACCTTTCTAATCGACCAAACAAAATTCTAACCCCCACCCTCTCTCTCTCTTTCTCAATTTGTTGTTTTTCGTCCGGCGTCAGGAAGCTTTTCTCTGAACCTATTGAACATAGGTTAATGAAACTCACTAATCATTCTTGAGTCTGGTTGGGGTTGAATTCTTCGCATAGGTCTCAGTCAATCCTAAAAGGGTGGAATCAAAGAGTTGAAATATCAGAATCAGTCACCACTTCCCTAATTTTCGAATGAAATAGGACACTTAGATAGATTAATGAAGAAATCTACTTACTCAAAACTCGAAAAATGCAATAATTTTCTCGCGCGAGAAAAATCAGCTTTTCAGCTTCCACGTTTTTCAACTACTGTTTTACACCTGTTTCCGAAAAATCTCGGTAGAACGGGATTGACCGTTTTTGTACGAAAACGAACGTAACAAACATGCAACGGCATAATAGATGCTGCCACCAGCTGGGCTCTATAATTTCCATGATGACAACTGATAAACCGGTGTAAAAATTCTTTTACACGAATCTAAAAAACTGAAAAGAAGGATTGGTAGACCTCTAAAACGCGAAGTAATTGGTTGAAAATGTAGGAGCGTGGTTTTCTCAAAGATTCAAACTTCAGTGCGGAAGAGCGGCTTTTTTTCCAATATTTTTCTTTTCCATTTTGGTGTAGATATGTTGGTCGTCTTGCTGGGCATTAAGCCTGGCACCCGCACACACTTCTAAATATACATTTAGTAAGTGGGATAAGTCTAAATCTTAGTACAAAAGGTCAAACTCGAAAGTGGAGAGAGACTAAATCCAAGTGGAAAAGATCTATTGTGAAAAAACTCTAAAACCTGAATAGAAAAAGTTGAAACAGAATCGGAAATGCATTTTATTCCGCTCTTGAATCTACAAATCTCGGTTTTTCTTTCTAAACGAGAGTTTTAGAAGCTGTTACAGGTGAGAGACCCCGAAGAAGCTTTAGATTCCTTCATTCTTTGAAAACCATTTCCGACAGCCTGTTGTGAGGAACTTGAAGGGAGCACGTGTCCTCTCATAAACTAAGATGCGAACGTGAGATGGAAGCGAAGCTACGGCTAAGGTAGAGGATTAAAGTGAAGATTATAACCCGAGGGATTAGAGATTAGGAGCGACATTATACGGAACAGGCTGGAGTAGATGGCCGACGTGACGAGATTCGGCGCTATCGAGGTGAATACAGTGCCATCAAGACCGGCCGGCGTTGCGTTTTATAGTATAACCAGCGCCGTCAGAGCTGGATTACCAGACATTGTGACTAGGGCTTGAAGATAGTGGTTTATTATTTGCGGCTATGAACCTTAGTAATCGACCAGAAAAAAAAAAGATTTATTAGTTTACGAAATAATATTAACGCGGGGAAAAATTCAGCTTTTTTATTATTCCACAAAGGTTAATGAACAGGTTATTATTTCTGTTTAGTTAGCCGTTCTACTTGTGTTACGATATATTTTGGATGGCGATTGATGGAGGTATAAGTTGTCAATAAGCCAACACGAACATATTATGTATAATGGGGAGTCACAAGATCACATGATTACGATAGGAACGGGACAGTAGATCTCAGATACGGCTACTTTTCCACGGTAATTGATATTTTTTCACGGACGGGAACTGGAAAATGAGGTCACGCAGCTTCTGAACAATGCTCGTAACATCCCATCCTTCTGAATTACCTGCCCCAGGTAAGTTTTATAGACGGGAAGGTCCGTTTGTGGCTGTGTATAGGGAACTCCTTACTTTTTCTGGATAAATTAAAATGTTGTTTTTGAACAAATTTTACCATGTATATTTTTCCTTGTCTCCCAAGTTTATGTTCGTTTTCTACAAATTGAAAACCGTTATTTAAGGACAAATATGTTCAAATTTGCTTGTTCCTTGACAAATCTCAAAAAAGACACGATGCACCGTGATAGACATTGAAATTTTTCCAAATGGTAACCCCAAGTTTTATCCTATATTTGGATTCAACGGTCGATTTCATAAAAATCTAAATCCTCATTTGATTTTTCAGCCACAGAAAACCCTTTCAGCGAGCGTGATAGTTATCTAGTCATTAAAATTGTGGAATTGCACTAACTTACCTGTTTAGGTTAGATAGTGGTTTTTTAATTTGAAACTTTAAATTGCCCATATTGAAACAATAGATCAACAGAATTGAAGCAATTTATATTGTCCCTGACCCGGGAAACGTACGGTACACCAAGCAGTTATTGACACGCTTGTTGGCCTCTTTCCGACTGTGTCTTTAAATAAGAGAAGCTTTCGGTCAATTATTTTTGATAATGAACCTTTATAATCAAAAAAGAAACAAATACGCTGCAAGTTATTACAAAGTGGTTTGCTGTTCCCGTATTTGAATGACCAAACTACTTAACAGACTAAGTCACTCGCGAAGAAGTTGTGGAAACTCATTTCAATAAAAACGGAGTAAGATATAACGTTGTCTATATTTCCACAAAAACAATGAGATAGCCAGTTAAATAGATTTCGACGGTGAGGTCACCATCAGTAACAAACATGTACTGAAGGTAAACATAGAAAGTACATCTTACAGTAGTCAAGCCCACATGGACATTGTAGTTTATAAACCCCACTTTCATCGTTGATTTTATCCTTAACCGAACCCAAAGTAGCTTTAATATTATCTTTATTCTTGAACCCAAAATGGAACCTCTGGACGACAGAATTCTACCAATTTTATCCGAAAGTTTCCCATAATAAGGTACACTAATCTACTTCTTCTCTTCCAGCTCAATCACCCACTAAATTACACACATCTTCCCTAATCTTTTTCTCAAGAATCATCGGTCTCTGTATGTTACACGTAGTTTGTAGTAAATTATCTTACTCGGCATCTATCGCCTACATATCATGTAATTCCGTTCTAGGTCTCTTAAAAAAACCTCATCCATGTTTCAGCACAGTACATCGGTCAGGATCAAAATTAGCCATTAGGGTCTATCAGCTGATCACCTCTCTATATTTGTTTTTGACTCCTAGATGTCCCAAAGACAGTATGACTTTAATAATTCTCTCCACGGATCGTCTTATATTAAATATAATTCTGTGAACACTAACCTTCACTAGTCCCAATGTACGAATCAAAAGCTGATACCCTCAATGACACAATATACAGTATATGAACATGAGGTAGAAATCTACGAACAAAAACATTGAAATTTAATGAGAAAAAATGAAGCACCTGCTCTTAATTTTTTCGAGAGTAATAAAACCAAGTAATGAAGTAACATGGGTGATTCTCGAACTGAAGGAAATTTTCAGGTCCTGACATTTAAAAATCAAAGTGATTTATTTTAACTAGGTTTTTGGATGTTTATGATTTAATTGGCCTCGCTGGATGTCTTTCTAACGCCCAGTAATTCGAGACGTCCCTTTAATCTCCAAGAAATTCAAATTGGAAATTCGACCTCGACGACAATGATACCAGTCATAACAATGATAATTGCGTGGCGGTTTCGGTCAAGACAATGACAATTTTGGTGTGTTGTCACCTACATGACAATGCCAACTTGGACTTTCAACAGAGATTCGTCCAATACCACTGGACGTTTTGTATGAATGAAACGTGACAAGGCCTTCCAAAATAATAAAGGTAGGTAGACAGAAAATTTTGGGATCAAACATAATACGTGAGCAACTAAGGCCATTAGAATGATATTGAACAAACGTACTAACCTGGTTTCAGATGGACTCGCTGAATCAGAAAACCGTTGAAGGCGACTCAGAGGGCCCGCTTGCTTGTGAGTAACTGGTACCACCAAAATAAGAAGTTCCTCAAAAATCCCCATTTTGTTGCCATGACAATGACCCATGACTGAAGTGACCTCAATAAAGTGCGTTAGGACATTAAAAACGTGATCCAGGGGTTGAAAAACCATTGACAAGATGCAATTAAAGACGATGGAATTTTTATGTTATTTTCAATCACAGGTAGAATATTCGAAAAACCAACTCGAAAATGGGGACCTCGATACAGTTACAGGCCATGACAATGACAAATCATTGTTTCTCAACCCTAAAAAACATGGAAATTATATTAGCACTCGAGGTTTTGATATTGGTACTCAATTAACGTATGTAGTCAAGGGGAAAAATTGAATGTGAGACAATTTTGAACGGTACAGCGTGTCATTAACAAAAATTTGCCCGTAGTTTGAGAATCACCCACATACGCCTTGAAAAGAGATCAGTGATTTGAATAGAATTGAATACACAAATAATTAACCTTAGTATCGTAGTATGCAGGGAGTGTGCTTTGTGTGCTTCGGGAGTCAAATGTCAAACTGCTTGTCTATTTCTTTAAAAGACGTCTCACAGTGCCATTTTGGATTATCTGAAAACATTTCTCATTTAATGACGATTTTGAATAGTAAAAGATTTGTCGTTTTTTCTCCTCCCACTTTTGACGTTGCGTTGAAACGAGCGCGCGTACAGCAGAGGAAGCGAAACCCCGGAAAATAAAAAGGGGAATATTTCTCCGGGAGAATATCCATTATGCGTTTTTTTTCGGTCGTCCCGCAGCGTCGAGGCAAAAAGAACCCTCTCATTATTTTATGAACGGTTCGTGCACTTTCTTTTCAAACTAAGCGAGACTAAGTCTGAAATTTCACGGGTCGGCGGGTCGCGTTTTTAACGAACTCGCCTGCGTTTTCCCTTCTTTTCAGTCGGCGACTTTTTTCTTTTTTTAATTTCTTCCAGAGGAGAAAGATTTAAAAAAGGGGTTGACGGCTCAACTGAATAACCGGGCTAAATATTAAATGTCCTAAGAAGGAGATGAGCGAATGAAAGTTGAGAAAATTAACGGAATTACCTCGTTTGTGCGAGCCCTTCGCAGAACCTTTGTTTCGTATTGGCAGAAAATGAGTTTTGAGTTATTATAATTGTGTATTTTGATATTAAACGCTCATTGGATATTTTTCGAATGTTCAAAAAATAAAATTGTGATAGATTGATTAATGTGTTTAAGAGTGCCATGCCAAACGATCTCTTTCCCCTTAATTGAGACATAAACACTAGAAAACGACAAAACTTTATCTATAACACAACTTCAATAAGTTTTATGTTTATCAGAATTCGGTGATTTTCTAATCTTGACTTACATACCTCATATTGTAAACAAGAAGCCTTAAAAAGAGCTCTTTTATATTTCACCTCCGTTGATCGATTAGGAAACAAGTTCCCTTCAGCTGATCAGTGTTCCCCACGAGTTGTATTTGACTACTAGATATACCAAATTAAATAGGGCGACTTCGTCATAAATAAACTTCCTTAACAAAAAAAACTTTACTAGTCTCTGATAGTTAAATGCCAACGGTTGGGTGAACTCAAGCCCGTTCAATTGGAGGTCTGAGTTGGCCAGCGTGGCTTACGGCAGCGCAAGTATTTTGACGCATGCTTGACGTATTCTTGACGCAGAACTGTGCAGGCCTGGTGAAACGTGCGCTGAAATGTCAGCTTTCCGACGGAGTAGTCGTTTTGGTTTTGAAAAATATTTTTACGTAAGGAAATGGTGTTTAACTGCAGAAACAAGTGTGTTTTCTGTTAAAATTGATGGTTTTTCAAACGTCTCGACGAAAAAAGGTTGGAGGCGGGATATTCTTAATTTTTCTCGCTGAATCGAATACAAGTGATGATTTAAGTTAGTTTTGTAGGATGCATAAACCCGTTCGTTAGTGAACAGCGTCTACGGCATTTGTAAGCTGTCCGGCCAAAGTCAAGATCATCGAAGAGCCGAGAGACGGCTATTGTTTGTGTTAATTTACGATTGATTGCGATGAGTTGCATTCATCTTTTTGCTGACACTATGGACTCTTATCAAACCAGGCTTCCGTACCATTACCAACTCTTCCTTCGCTGTATTCCCGTCAGCGTGGTTTTCCCTATTGCATATTCCCATTCATCATGGTGCGCTATAGCTATTGAACATAGCTGGTAGTAATAACCAAAATCTTAGTGACAAAAAACAATTAAGTAGTAGATAAAAAACAGAAAGTTTACTAGATAAAGAAGGATCAGTGAAATAAACAATATTATCTACCAATATTTTTTCCTCATACTATCCGACGTGTTCGCTAGGGTGTGAGTTGTACACATGAGGAGTGTGACTCCCTTGCTGCTTCAGAAGCATTACCGTTGGCAAAACCGTACACAAAAATCGTGTCAACATACTCACTTGTGTTATAGCTACTCAACTGATAGCAAATCACCGCAATCAATTGTAAATGAACACAAACAATAGCTGTCTCGCGGATCTTCGATTATCCTGACTTTGGCTGGACAGCTTGGTAATGCCGTAGACGCTGATCAAAAACCAACGTTTTCATTCATTAAATTCATTTACATTTTTCATTTTCAAATATTTATTTTTTAATTTAAATCATAACAATCTTGTTTAAACTCAAACTCTTTGTATGGACTCGATTTAAGCCCCAATGTCTTACCATTGCCCAACAACTGGATAACATGTTCGAGTCAATAAACATTGTACTAAAACTGAATTTGGTCAGAAACAACAAATTATCAACATTGCAACACCCAATGCTACGACCAAATCAGATTGGGGTTGGTAAGGCACGGCGCACAAAGCAACCCCTCCTTCAAGACCTGGGGGTATTGCGGGTCATTGCATATCCTTGCCTCTACCAAGACAGTGCCTCCTCCATAGCTTTCCTAGTTTTCAAACATTAGGTCTTTTTTAGTGATACAGGGTGTCCCAGGACTTATGCACAATCCGACTCATACATGTTCTACAACTCATTTCCGACTGCGATGAGTTGCATTCATCTTCGAGACTTTTGGAAAAACCTCAATTTCAACAGAAAACTCACGTTTTTCTGCAGTGAAACACTATTTCCTCAACTAAAAATATTTTTGAAAACCAAAACGACTACACCGTTGGAAAGCTGCCATTTCGGCGCACGTTTTACCTGGCCTGCACAGTTCTGCGTCAAGCATTCGTGGGGTTTCTAGGCGAGATGAAAAACAGGCGATTTCAAGATTTTGACAAAACTGCCATTTCGCGCAGCAATGCAATCTTCAATGCAATAAAAAAAGTTTTCTGACATAAAACAGATAGAAAATTTAACGCTCTTTCCAACGGTGTCATCAAATTTGAGGTATCTCCAAAATTGAGGGAGTTATGACAGTTTTGATGACTTAAGATCGAAAACACGAAAAAAATCGTAAATCGAGAATAGCTCAAAAATGAGGCCTCTGCAAAAATTGCTAAGAGGCATTTTTGGTCGGAAATGAGTTTTAGAACACGTAGGAGTCGGATCGTGCAAAACTCCTGGGACACCCTGTATAATATAGAAATGATAAATCCTCTGTACAAGTAATAATTCGCAGCGTTTTGGATTCTAAGCATCTTGGAGCGTGAAGCAACAAATTGTGAGAGGGTGTTGAAATTTTTTTCAGGACAATTTCTACGTTACATTATTCAAAATAATAAACCAATTGGAATATATATAAATATATTCATAAATTCATAGGAATATTCAAATGAATATGAAAATGTGTGGTATGTCTGTCTGTCAGTTTTCCCCCAAATGCCAAAATTTTGAAGATCCCACTTGAAATTTGGTAGACTCCAGGTAGTAGAAGTAGACTCCAGAGTCTACGCTGATATGCTACACAGAGTTTGATGCCGATTTGGCATGATATGATGGCGATAGGAGAATTCAAACGAAACATCATAGAAATACAAGTTTGAACAAGACTCAACACAATCAAGACATTCAGACCTGTCCGGTTCGATGCCACAACTATATTAATGCGGAACTTCCAGCTTGAATAACTTTTTGGCTACAAAAATAGTTCTACCAAGTTCAAAACAATAATTTGTAAAACGTCTGTTTTGTGCAAGTAAATTTTACACTATACAACATTTATGGTAGTTTCATAAGTTCTAATACAACTTATGCATATTTCTGGGAAATTCAAGTGTACTTTTTCAACCGAGTTTTATGTAAATGATCCAGTACCTAGGTATTTGATCATTTTTTTTTCTTCATAGTAGATCATTACTTAGAAATAGTTCACCCACAGTGCATTTGAAAATTTGAAATTTGTCATTGAAATTATGATGAATATTTAAATAAATCGCATTCAAAAGAGTCAAAAAGCTACCTAAACAGTTTTTTTGCCGGTATTTATTAGCCAGATATTTTTATATATCTTGATAACTGACTTTTCAAATCAGTTTTACATATATATGAGGATAACGGGGAAAATTACGAAAATTATGCGGCATGACCTCAACTTTTCAATTAGGTAACTTTGCCATCGCAATATTGGAACAAGGTTTGAAAACAAATGAAACTACAATTTAGCACCCCACATGCATACCTAATTTTGATGATCACATGTTCAAATAGGAGAGTTTTCTTTTAGAATTCATAATAGCTTGTGAAAAACAATTGTTGATTTACAAGTTATACGAACCGTCATCTTTCTAAGTACTTCGCACTGAAATTCGTCTTATTCAGGACTCGTTTAATTCATCAATATGGTGAGTGAATTTCGCATTTATACTGCTTATGGGAAAAATAAGATTCTAAAATTTCATAAAGTACGATTTTTTCGTGTTGCAATTAGATTATTGGGGTTTCACTATTTGTATTTATTTTTGGGATGGACTTTCCTATATTTAGTACATAAATCTCTTTAACGTGAAATAACCTTTTTTAAATTTGAGTAATATTTTCCTAAAAATATAAATGTAGCAATTTATGGCCTTTTCGCGTCAATTTTCAGAACATTTTTTGATATCAGACCAATTTATTGTTTACTGTTCAAAAAGTGCTGGCTAACAAACTCTCTTTTCAATTATATGATTTTTTATCTCAATATACGTCCCAGGAATCGGTTCAGAATGCCTCATGTTGGATATTTTGAAAAATGTATGTCTTAACATTTTTGGAGCTGATAACGTGGTGAGGTGAGGTGATGAGGGATAGTTGCCCTTTCCAAGGAGCTGAATATGGTATAATGTTGCGTGGATGACCTAGACGCTTGAAGAGTCTGATTCATCTCCCAAGGCGACGGATTCAGGAATCGGGAAGGGCCAACTAAAAATATCCATCACAAGCTATTGCAATTGTCTCACAATTTGAGAAAATTCACTAAAAAGAGAGAATCCTTTCGAGTGAACCTATCGAGTGGTTCAAGAAACATGATGATGCAACCCGAATGAAACAAAAGACAGGTGTGAGGTAGGAGCAACGTGGTTTTCGGAGCTACCACGTGACAGATATGGTGTTATGTGTTATACTTTGGCATAATATGACATAACATATTGTTTGGAACTCGGTCCATTATCGATTTCTGTAACCCTTCTACTGCAACAGTAATGTTTTGGGAGCAGATGTGCTCTATAGACCTTCAAGCTTCAAGCTGGGAGAGGATTGCCAATACGCTTTTCTCGTCTGGTTTCATCGTACATCCGAGATTCTCGTAATGCACTGCAATCACAATGTCTAAAAACCAATTCCACAAAAATGCCTCTTTTCAGAAATGAATGTAACAATCAACTTATAATAATTATTATCATTGAATCTTGCATCGAAGTTAGGAACGACAACTCCAACAGCTATTGGACAAACCAAACAGTTCAGTCAGGCTACTAGATAACTGGCAGTTTTATGTGAAGGTCACCTAACCAAATTTGCCTGTTTGTCTACAATGATGAAGGATCTTACGTTAAACGTCATTGACGATAATTGGTACATCGCCGTGTTGTTGTTTTACTAAAAGCTGATATGAGTAAATTGGCTCCCTTCACCCTCTCATCGGGCCTCTTTGCTCGTTACTCATATTAAATATGTCAGCTCACAAAACTCATCATCATATTCTGCTTGACTTGATAATTTCTGGCTCTAATTACCCTTTGATTGGTCCAACGGTTCCTATTCCACGTGAAATGAATGTAATTTTGCTTATCGATATACTACCCAATTAATCCGTTTAATGAATACTGTTTTTTAGCTTAAATATTTAATGGCTCAGTTGTAAACTTTTTTTACCGATTCGAAATACGAGGAGGTACTCAACAAGCGAAACAAACACACAACTCCTAACATCGTAATTTCTGGGATAAAAGAAATGTTAAGAAATGTCTGCTATTTTTTTGCCTAAAATCTACAACCCTCACTCTACTTTGCACGTTCCGCATCGCTTGCGTCACAAACATGAGCAATGCACGCCAACTTGGTTTCTTCAAATAAGGACCCCCATTTTTTATTGCTAGGATTCTGCGCTCGAAAAAATGAAAAATTCAGCCCTCATTTTATTTGAAAGTAAATTAGCAAACACAATGTGTCAGACATCAATTTTCACTGTTCTCCAATGCTGATTCGGGTGTAAAAGCGTTCAAATTCAATCAAATGATAAACTATACCATTACATGAAAAACCATGAAAATTCGCGCGTCAAACTTTAAAGTTTACGTTTCCACAACGATGATCACAAAATCGAGCGAAGAATTTGAATCTGGAATGAAAAATTTGGGGTTCTCATTATTAAAATCTTAACTGGCGACCATTGATCAGTCCCCAGAGAGCAACATATCATATTTGAGATATTCGGAAAAAATATGTTAATAAAAGTTTATTGTTATTATTATTATTGGTCATTACGACTTTAGCATTTCTCTGATTTCTCGCTGTGCGCACTGCAGGGTAGCAAATAATTAGGTTGAGGGGTCAGATTTGCATGAAGTTGAGCAAAGGCGGTTAACAAACATGGATTCTCATTCGGGAAAACAAAGTTAGTGTGCGCTGTGCTAATTTGCACACCTTTGTGTAAATATTTGAAATGCTTGGGAAAGAAGCAGATAAGAGAAAACAAAATTGCATTTCCACTTGTTTAGTATGCCTAGGCGGTTATACAGGTACCTAGGTACCTACCAAATGTTCCAAGGTTGATCGCCGTATTGGATTTGTTACAGCGTGAATGTTTGTCAGTGCACGTCGGCCAGGCTGGCGTCCAGATTGGCAACGCCTGCTGGGAGTTGTACTGTCTGGAACACGGTATCCAGCCTGATGGCCAGATGCCCTCAGACAAGACCATTGGAGGTGGAGATGACTCTTTCAACACCTTCTTCAGCGAGACTGGCGCTGGCAAGCACGTGCCCAGGGCTGTCTTCGTCGATCTTGAGCCCACCGTAGTCGGTAATTATGATGTTCATCGCTTTTTAATGACCAAGTTACTCTTTGGTTTATTATTGTCAATAATAAACCTGTGTAACCGACAAAGAAAAAAATGTAAGTAATGTCACAGATTTGTTGTCTCACGTTTCAAGATGTGTAGAATCCGAAAATATAATTTTAAAAAATCCGTCCATTTGTCGGGCGTCTTTACTAGCCCCTTAGTACAAAACGGAAGCCGATACCAAAACTTACAGCTCAAGAAGCCATTACACATCCTTTAACATGTTACGTTGGAAACCCCTCGATTTACTTCAAATCATGATTGATGATGTAACGCTAAGATCTTAGCGTGAATGAGCTAGTCGGATCAAGGTGGTTCCACTTTGGTCAGTCATTCATTGAGTGAGCTGTACTATGTAGAATTTTTTTGACGTTGTTAACACTGAGCACACGGCAGAACTTGATTTGGACTAGTAGAAGGTCAGCAGGTTGAAGCGTGAGTCGCGTAAGCTATTCAACTAGTTTTCCTAGAGTTGGACAAAAATGCAATGGCCCATTAAGTAAATTATGCAACGAAAAAAGATGTGAAACGCAACACGAGTGATTAGTACTGACTGAGTTCAGTACTTTCAGATCTTTCTGAACAGGTTGTAAATCATCTTCCTATTGTAGACACATTATTTTGCTGATTTGTAGAGGCCTTATTATTTTGGCTGGTTTAAGAAAAACTAGTTCATAACTACAAGTTTGGTGTCTTTGAAATGTGCAGATGAAGTGAGGACCGGAACCTACAGGCAGCTTTTCCATCCGGAGCAGCTCATAACTGGGAAAGAAGATGCTGCCAACAACTACGCCCGGGGACATTACACAGTCGGGAAGGAGATCGTGGACTTGGTTCTGGACAGGATCAGGAAACTGGCGGATCAGTGTTCTGGACTTCAGGGATTCCTCATCTTCCACTCATTCGGAGGCGGCACCGGCTCGGGGTTCGCTTCTCTACTCATGGAGCGATTGTCGGTGGATTACGGCAAGAAGAGCAAGCTCGAGTACGCCATCTACCCCGCTCCGCAGGTAAGCAACAAACCTTCAACTGATAGCTTAATTTCTTTTCAACATCGCCAGACTAAGGAAGGTATCAAAGTCAACGGAGGAATTCCATAGAATATCGAACTAGTTCCGATCCAAATTCTGGCTATCTCCACAATTATTGATGGAAAAACTGCAAAGTTTGACTGAGGTATATTCTTAGTATTCTATCCATATTATTAGTATTCTCTCAAAATATGTTAAACAAGGATATACATACGCGAGTGCAGAAGGTCATGATTGTTCCTAACTTGTCACATATTTGAGTTATGGACCGAATGTGGAAATAATCCATTAGATACCACTTCTCTTAAAAATAAGAGGAATTAGCTGAATTTCGAGAATTTTATATTTACATATGCACTCAGGACACACCCACGGGCTAGGAATTTCATTGATCATTGTGCTGGGTTTGTCCCAACAAAATCCGTAAATTTGTCAGAAAAACAGAGAAAACGTGCAAGTCATGTATGTTGGATTGCTTCGTTGGACGCAGAGTGCTCAGTGGGTGTTCTTGATTGTAAAATTAAAGTATAAACTACTTTTCAATATTGTACAAAATCGCAGTTTTCAATTAACTCATTAGGGAGTTTGCAAAACGGCTTTTCTTTGTTAACGAAAAGCACTTGATCGGATTAATGGTCTACCTAGGTAGATCATGAAGAAAGATGGCTTGCAAAATACTTTCTGTTGGGATTCTTCGAAATAAATCGTAACAAAACACAAAAATATTGAACAAGAAACACCCGAAACAACAATAAAGTGATCTCAACAGTTACTGTAGCTTAATCCGATTTTTTTCTTGTTGTGCCTTTCTCTCTGTGCGTGAACCAATTGTTCCAAACCAAAATAAAATTTTTCATCAATTTATTGCAAAATGAAGACCTGAAGAAGAACCGAATTAATTTGCTAGTAAATTTTCCTCCCCCATCCCTGGACAACAAAGCCAGTACTGTTGCCATCCATAGGTTATCTTAAAGTGTTCTTTGAATGTAATGATTTTGTATATAAACGAACTATGGCGGTTTGTAGAAGAAATATTTACTTGGGTAATGATAGAGAATACAAAAGTGTATTTTTATTTTAGATCTCCACAGCGGTGGTGGAACCGTACAATGCGATTTTGACCACTCACGCCACGTTAGAGCACTCAGACTGCGCTTTCATGGCGGACAATGAGGCTATTTACGACATCTGCAGGAGGAATTTGGACATTGAAAGACCAACGTACACCAATCTGAACAGGCTGCTGGGACAGATCGTGTCCTCCATCACAGCCTCCCTTCGTTTCGACGGAGCTCTCAACGTGGATCTCACTGAATTCCAGGTAAAAACCTTTAGATTGCGATTGACTACAGTCCGTACTTCATGGTTCGTGCTTTTGGGGTAATCTAGTGTCTGGACCTATCTTCCATCGAATAACATTTAGGGAGCAATACCAAAACCAAAATGAAGGTCGTCTAGGAATAGGTCCAAACCATTCGGCTTTGGTTCCAGGACTTGTGCTTTGATTCCGGACTAAAGATTCCAAAGGAGAACACTGTAGGGGTTGTATACATCGAGTTCCAGGCTTCAAAAGTAGTAAAAAGTTGATTGGGATGCCTTATCAGCTTAATTTTCAACTACTAGATTTTGGCTTGAATAGAAGTTTGGCATGAAGAACAGTTTCCAGCCCACCTCCGATGTCAAAACTTCAGCATAAACATCGATTCAAAGAAAATGTTTACGAAACTCCTTTTGAAGAAGGGTGGGGCATACCACTAAGGGGGAGACAAACTACATTAAAAGCGGGTAGGATGCCGGTTTACCGGCCCTAGGGATAAGGGAGGTTGAGGAAGATGAAGGAGAGGAAGGGATGGAAAGGAGATGGATGAATACCATTTTAGGTAAGATCCACGTGGGCGGTGGTACCATGAGCAAATGTTGACGAGATGCGCAACTGGAGCAACTCAGTGTGACTATTGCCACAACTCCCTCCGCCATGACACGTTCGTGGCCATAACTTTGGTTTTATAGGCGCCATTCCTTTCATCTCTGATATCGCTTGCCATTACTATCGTATACACAAATCTTTTCAAGGTTCTACTCTTTCAATAAAAAGGGCCCTGTAACGGATATATAGTCGATTTTTTTTCCGCATTCGCTTGGGTTTTCGAGCACCTCTCAGGATCGATCTTATGGTCCGCCCTGATGCAGCCTTGTGGGCACGACGTAGCCTCAGAGGGACGTCGTAAAAACCCTCACAAGACAAACAAACTCGTGAGTGAGATCCATAGATTGGCGTTCGTCTCGTTTAGAAGTCAAGACGGGCGAGTCGTCACAAACGACCCTCGTCCAACATAGTGGACAAGTTGAATAATCGCCGCGACCCTCCGTTCACCGTTCGGCCCATTTTCCCTTCCACCTGGAGCGTGGAATGGATGGAAGTTTAGCGTTACACCATTTATCAGTATTCATAGTCCATTTATCCTGTTTAGTGCTTGAGGGAGACCGCGATGAGTTATGAAGGCGGAGTATGGGAGCAGCGTTCCGAAATTGATTTTACGAAGGTGACTCGCATGTTACGGGTTGAAATTAGGTGAAATGTGTAACGCATTTTGGGAACACCGAATCTCATTATCATTGATGAGAAGAGGGAACATAATAAATGAGTTGGGAAGTACGTTACATTATGTGGTACCTATGTCTGCGATAGAAATGGGACATACCTCGAACCAGTACAACTTTCCTCTTAAGTACCGACCAACTTATTTAATCTAAGGGAGAAACGAATGATGAATAACAACTAAAACCCAGCGAATTCCTTTCCTTTTCTTTGTGATACACACTTCTTCAGCTCATTTGAGGCCATGCAACAATCAGCACTAACATCAATCAACATAACGTTTTATTGACTTTATTAGAATGCACATTACAACGGAGCAAAATCCATGGACAATGTTTATCCTGATTTTGACTCAACTATATAGCAAGGGTTTTCATGTTATGTATCGAAAGTTGATCTCAAATTAAGATGTCATGAGGCTTCATCTTGAAAGGACAAAAGAAGACAAAGACAAAGAAAGTAGGACAATGGATGAATCATGATGATTTGACGTCAAAAATTTACTTTCGAAGGCTCCAGAAGGTGGTAAATTGAATTATCTTAAAATTCGACAGTCTTGTACGTTGGAATCTGTCAAACCAGGATACCGGTCCAAAAGTGTCCCTAAGTTTGTTGGTAGACTTGAAACTGACATGAAATAGGATGAACGTCAAAAATGAACTACTGGTTTTTTCGACTTTCCTTCAGAGCTCACTGACAACACAAAAAAAACTTGGGGTTGAACTGCCGACAAGCTACGATTAGAACAGGTCTAGACTGCATCTCCATTGGAGAGTGCATGTGATAGTTTACAGTAAAGCAAGAAAATTAACTGCAATAAATAGTATTCGACACACAAGAAACATGCTAAATATTGCCATAACATTTTTACTTGTTTGACAATTGCAGACAAATTTGGTGCCCTACCCCCGAATCCACTTTCCTCTGGTGACGTATGCTCCCGTTATCTCAGCAGAAAAGGCCTATCATGAGCAGCTTTCAGTAGCGGAAATCACCAACGCTTGCTTCGAGCCCGCGAACCAGCTGGTCAAATGTGACCCCAGGCATGGAAAATACATGGCATGCTGCGTATTGTACAGGTAATTTCACAAGCTATACTCAGCTACTCCTATTTCATCTAACTACTAAGCCAGGTGAGTGGTTATTGGTACTTGTTCAAGCCTGCCCCATTCCAGACAGCTATTAGGTTGAAATGGCAATTGCGGTTATCCATCCTAACACTCAATTTTACTACTTACTATTGTAACTCCTAGAAATCTACAAGAGAACTTCAAACTACCATCTTGCAAACTTTTTTTTGACATTTCATGTCTTTGCTATGGTACACAACCAAATTGTCGTTATGTCACGTTACGTTACGTAACGAAATATGCTCAATGATTATTATGATTCGTAGAAGTGAGGTAGGTAGGTACCGATATGTTTATAGCTGAAATTTAGCTATATGATTATTATGATTTGGCTTGTAGCCTCCTTAGGACGTGAACAATAAGGTGCAGAGGGTTTTGATCAACTGAGTGGCTCCTGAAGCGAACTCCTTTCTTATCAACTGTGGAAAGCTGAAATTTGGCTGGTAGCCTCCTTAGGACATGAACAATAAGGTGTACAGGGTCTTGATCAGCAGAGTGGCTCCTGAAGCTAACTTCTTCCCTATCAACCATAGGAAGCTGAAATTTGGCTGGTAGCCTCCTTAGGACGTGAACAATAAGTTGTACAGGGTCTTGATCAGCTGAGTGGCTACTGAAGCTAACTTCTTTCCTATCAACCGTAGGAAGCTGAAATTTGTCTCGTTAGGACATGAACAACAACGCTACTGGAGTAGGTGATGTAGTCTGGCTCGAATACACAGAAGAAAATGTCCCAATGTGTTGCAGACTCGTATGCAAGCATTTATGATTCTTAGAAGTGAGGTAGTTAGGTACCTATATGATTATAGCTCCTAAACTTTATATTGGAGCTTTTGTTTTTTTATATTGAAAAAAATGTAATTCACAGAGGAAGACAAGATTGCCAGAAGATGGAAGGGAAGAAGGAGGGAGGGGAAAGACATGAAATGTCCTAATGCGTTGCAGACTTGTATGCAAGAATTTTTGCATACAAGTTTAGGAAGTCGGAGTTAGATGTTTGTTGCGATTTGAAGTGTTAGCAATAATAGATGTATTAAACGGGCGGGATTTGTGAACAAGGGATTTTAAAGGAGTACAAAGTTGTGTACGTTTTAGAAAAGAAATTTCTCGTGTTTTTTGCTAACGCTCTTTTCTTTGGCCAAAACTTTTGATTCCCAATCCAAATGTTCTTTGTTGTTCTCTGAAAGAATGCTTCTTGCTGAGTGGAGAAAGGAGAATACTTCTAGGGGTGATGGAAAATAGTTCAGTGAAATCCTGTATCCGGTTGTGTAGCTGAAAGTGGTTCATTTTTTTCAGGCCCACAATGAAGGGTGTCTCCCCTTTCTGGCAGCCCTTGAAAATGTTCAAAAAATTGAGCGTATTACGATATTCTAATCAATTTAACAGCTATGACCAATAAAACTGAAACGTTTTAAAATATTTTCAATAGTGTCCCTTCTTGGATGATAATTCATGACCCCATTCAGCTGATATAATCAATAACTTAGAATTATTTGACCAGGTCATTTCTGTCCAGCATCCATTCTACGGAAATTAGTTTCCTACATATACCAATCTGGCAAGGACAGTTGATGACATTCAGAATATGGGCACTTTTTGAAAATAACCCAGCGGGTTTCTTACATCTTCCTGCAAAGTGATTGAAATTTCATAAAATATCATGGCACTTTCAGCTGTCATAATAAAAAACGATATGAAGGTAAACAGCTGGGACTTGGGGCTTCCCCTACATTTTTTCTATTTTCTCAAGAATTATTTAGGAAGAAAATTTTGGGAAACTCAGTAAAGGAAATTATCGTTTTCTGGCAGATTTGCGATTTAAAGCCTACAGCTCGTGGATGTGCAAAGCTGCATAAATAAGGCAAAATACATACAATTTAGAAATATTGCTTTGACGAGCTGGAAGAAATCGTATCGCCTCCAGTTCATGCGGTTTTTCATCTACTTCCTCCTCGTATAGTTTTTACGGGTTGCAAGTCACAACACACCATGAACGTAAACTCACTTGGGTGATTAATTAATTTGATGGTGCCATCGATTCAGCTGAATTGGGTATAAAGGCATCTTGGCTAGAGCTTTTGCCCGTTAACCATAGTAATTGTTTTTTGCACATTTTTTTAGTTTCATATTTTATAGTTTCATCTATTCAAAGCCAGAAAAGCGACTGAATTGAAATTCTACTCAGTCAAGAACCTATATTTTGATGGGGTGCCTCATTTAAATTTGTCCGATTAATAAAATCAGTTGAAAATTTGTTTTTAGGGGTGATGTTGTGCCCAAGGACGTTAATTCCGCCATTGCAACTATCAAAACGAAAAGAACAATTCAATTTGTTGACTGGTGTCCTACAGGTTTCAAGGTGAGTCCAAAATATTGAAGATTCTAGTCAAATCAGATGCGTTTTATCTGTATGAAGTATGGATTTGTTATGCACTTCACTATAAGGATTTGACTGGTTATAACTTACTTCGATAGAAAAACGAAATTTTCTTACCTGCAACAAAAAGAAAAAGAGAGAAATGAAGAGAGTTAATCAAGAATAAACATTAATTGAAAATATTCATAAAAGTACAAATTCCTAATATTTGAATTGAAAATTGGAATCAAAATATATAATACATATAATATGCTGTAAACAAAATTATTCTGAAGTTATCACTGGTTTTAACCCTTTTTGACATGGATGTCGTTCAACTTGTGGTTTAATCTTTCGCCAAAACGAAAATCAACCATTCCGAAACACAGAATGAGTTCCTTTTCAGTAGTGGAACTTCATTTTAGGTGGGAATCAACTACCAACCACCCACTGTTGTTCCAGGTGGTGATTTGGCCAAGGTGCAGCGAGCTGTCTGCATGCTGAGCAATACTACAGCCATTGCTGAAGCATGGGCCCGTCTCGACCACAAATTTGATTTGATGTATGCTAAACGAGCCTTTGTCCACTGGTAAGGAGATTCTCTTCGTACATAGTAAATTCTCTTAGTAAATATTTCTGTGCCGACTGAACACCTGAGAGAAAATGGCCTCGGATCAGCCGGTAAGAGCCAAAAAACTCGCCACGAACAAGATTTCTGACTTGGAGGTCTCACTACCTTACTAAGTATATGCTTTCAGGGTCGCCGAATCCAAATTTGAGGTCCGAGTTTCAATAAAGGTCCATTAGCGTCTATTTTTAGTAGTAACCTCAAAACAATTCAAGTTGAACGGTTTTGGGGCTTATTTTTGAGGTTGAGACCAAACATAGATCTTGTGGAGCTGTTAGACCTCCAATTCGGATTCAGCTACTCTGAAAACTTGTAGTAAGGATAGTGTGGACCCCCCGGTTAAGAAATTTGTTCTTCTGTGGAGCTATGACATTTCCAATAGAACTATCAATTACGAGTTTTCTTGAAGCCACAAATAAGAAGCCCATTTTCGGTCATTATAAAAGAATCCACTCATCAAAATCCATCGAAAAAGGATCATGTATGTAGATACATGAAGATTTTCCACATTCAATTCTACATTCTTAAAAAATTGGTGACTTAACCAAAATGTTGACTCCTTTTTGTCCATAGAAATTGTTTATGTAAAAACAAACATTTACCAACTATAATTCTGCTACATCAACCAATTTTTAGATATTCTCGAATTTTTACAAGATAAAAACAAAAATTAGTAACCCTCTAAACATTTCTTTGAAATTGAGCAGTTTCTTAAGAGAAATTCCGTGAACAATTGCACCAAGTAAGTTGCTTGTAGATATAGATGGCGTTGATGGACGTTTGTTATTTTTCCAACACAAAATCTTTTCTCTTGAGCTCTCAAGTTCTCAAAGTTTTGAAAAAGGGCATTGATCTCTCTTCGATCGAGCTCTTCAAACATTGAAAATAATGAGAACAAATCTGTTACAAAACTCATGTCTGAACAGGTATGTCGGTGAGGGTATGGAGGAAGGGGAGTTCTCAGAGGCTCGTGAAGATATGGCGGCCCTGGAAAAAGATTACGAAGAAGTCGGCATGGACTCCATGGAAGGCGAAGGAGAAGGAGCTGAAGAGGCCTGACTGCTTAGGAAACCTACGTCCAGTACAATGGACATCCCTCCATCAAATCTACTGTTACATTTTCGTTACGTTTCCGCCCAAGCCATTGTGTTAATGTTCATCGTTTGCTCCAAATTGATTTCGATTGTTGTTGTTCTGAAATCATCAGTTACAGTTTTGGCAGACGCCTCAGATTATGTCCGTCCTTAGAGTGCAAACAAAGATAATAAAACTTTCGAGTAACCTGGTGTATTTTCCTGAAAGTGTTGACTAATAAATGTGTAGGCACTCGTGAAGTGTCAAAAGTTTTGACCTACACTTTGATCTAAGTGCTAAAATCGTTAGGTTCATCAACGGTGTAAAGAATTCACCTAGGTAAAACAGAATTATTCCCTGGAAAGGAGGCCCAAGCCGACCAGGTAGCGTCGTCCCTTCCACCCTCCTCCAACGAGAGCAGGGTTGAAGGGGATCCCCATCCGTATAAAAACCCGGCCTACGAGCCGGGAGGACACAGTCGGTGGAAGCCCTAGCAGCTTTAACCAAAACCCTGCGTTCTCATTTCTCTTCACCTAACCTTGCCTTGAGTCAGTTGAGGCTACCTATTTCCTTCCACTGAGGTGCCGCCGTCTTGAGAGACGGGTATCATCTCAGCATCCAAGGACCTCTCCTCTGCAGCAAGCAAATTGGCGCCGCACTACATCCTGCTCTCTTCCCAGCAAACAGCTTTGTTGCTTCGGACGTTCGCGGCCGGTATCGCCAACCTTGTGCGCTAGTCACCCTCTTGCTACAGCAAGCAAATTTGGTGCTTCGGACGCTCGCGGCCGGCATCGCCAACTTTGTGCGCTGTTAACTTCTTCACACAGCAGACAATTTCGGTGATTCGGTCGCACGCGACTTTGCCGACTTTGCGAGCTAAAACCTCAATTTTGATCAACTGATCGAAAGGGGTAAAAACTTAAGCGAATATCTCCCTTCAGGAGAGAAAGTTAAATAGTAGGCGAATTTATCGTCAGGAAATTCACTACAAACGGTAAAGCCCAAGCATAGTTTACTCGGTTCCTAATTTTTCAAATGAGGGGATTCGTTGGGGAATGGTCTCATTTAATTTCAACTAAAGGTAGAAATTGATGCCACATCAGCGCTGCCCAGCGAAGATCGGCTGAACGTACCCGTTTACAACCAATTTTACGTTCAAGTGAACAACTCTCCACAGCGTGAGGTTACTGTACATTACTGCGATATTGGATTTTGTGGGTTCGTACCCATTAGGAATTGATAACTTTTTCGTTGCCTTTCACATTTCATCATCAGAGCAGGTTCCAACATCAAAACCTATAGACACCATTTTTGTCACAGATGATGATCCAATTGTCAACCAAACTATTTATTAGTAGACCACGTGATTCTGATCTTTATTTTTGAAACTGCCGAAATAAACAAAGAACTGACTCTCTATAAACAATGACTTTTGTTCTCCGATGGGTTCACTTTATAGTACAAGCAAAAGTAAGCTCGAATGCCGCATTCACACCCTTGGACTGACAATAGATAGCTAGTGGTAACCTTGGTTTTGGAGCTCCTTTGGGTTCACCTAAAATTTGCCTTATATCCTTCGTTAGCTACACCTTATTTTTGCCAGATATATGGTGACGTGGTATCGTTTCATGCAAAATTTCATTCGACGGTATTATACGGAGGTTACTACTTATAAGGAGGTTAGCGTTTTATTTAGTTCGGAGGTTTGGAAATTCAGCAATAGTCGCATCTCAGAAATCAAAAAAATATCTGTGATATCTATGAAGTGGAAAATTTTGATTTTATGAATTCTTTCACCATTAGAAAGCTACATCTTCACTGAGTAACATAGACTATATTATATTCTTAGAAATATTGGATCCCTACCTAGAACGGAGCAATGTAACGCAGGAATAGAAATGTAACAATTTAAGGAAATTCTAGAGGAAAAAATAGAGAATTAATAACGAGATTTCAGCTAAATTTCCGTGTGATGAGTTATTATTACCTGTGTATTTTATTAGGACTTTTACTGCATATTTCATTACTCGAACCAGGTCATAGACGGGTAAACCAGCTAGTACTAACAGTATGTAAAAGAATGAATGATTATGTGTAGTCAAAATAAATAAACAAGAATGAGGGAAGGGAATTCGATACCTACTGAAAATAGCTTGAAAGGCAAATGTGTGCTAAGGTTGTATAGAGTATGAACTATAGGGGCGTCCAAGAGGTACATACGTAATTGGATTGCGTTACTGTTACATACACTCAAAAACCATGGAATAATTAACGAGTTGACGACAGAGACTTTCAAGCGGACGCAGTGTATTCGGAGAGATACATATATAATAACTAAAGCAGAGTCGCAGAACTGAGGATGAAAGAACATAATACTCATCCGTCAGTTCACTTTGACTCGAAAGTCAAACGAGGAGGGTGTGAAAGCTTTTACAACCCCCTCCCACTCCACAGTGCAAATAGAACCGGAGTAACAGATGGTTTTTCAAGGCGCGAACAGGGTTTCTCTCTTTGTAAGGTCCCACTGGTTACATTATGTTTTCAGAGTGCGTTGTTCCACCCGGGAGGCGTCAAGTTTCCGTTCTGTAGGATCCGCGATATTTTTTTTCTCTCGCTTTTTCGTGGGTCCCTGAAAAAGTCAGAAAGTCTTTTCCCACCCGCCAGGAAGTCGGGTAGGACTTCCTTAGCGATTCTGACCTTTTTTTCATAAGACCTGCAGAAGAGGCGGGAAGAACGAAGGGAGAATTTTTTTGTTCTGCACTCAAGGGTCGGGTGCCTTGTTTGCCGAGGGCCCTTCCTCCGAGCCTTTCCTGCCCTTGGACTCCAAATTATCGCATTTCTAGAAGAAGCTCAGTTTACCTTTGACACAACGCTGTTCAGGTGAAGAGTTGTGTTCGTACTTCAAAACGACGAGCTGTTTTAGTACAGTATATCTGTCAAGAATTGCTGACACTTTGAAATCGAAGTAATTTGTGTATAGCAATAACTCGTCTTGTCCACTCTAGACGCCATAAAAAGAACCAAGTTAGATCGGAAAGGAACGAAATTAGGCTTGTAATAATTACAATTATTGACCACACTTCGACTGAGGAGTGATCTCGTTACCTTACAATCGAGTTCTAGATGTCCAAAGACAGTTGGATAACTTCACCTTAAATATAACGCCGTGAATACCAACCTTCATTGGCTAAGGACAACGAAACATAAGGTGATATCAAAACTTCTCACTCACGAAGCTCATGGGTCATGGATAGAATTTACCTTAAATCATCATGCTACCTTACAAATGACAGCTTTCTAGCTTGATTAGGACAGAAAAAACGTCTGCCAAGTGTTTGTGGCACATAGCTTCCTCGTATCCATAACATTACTGTATAGATCATTGAAAATTATTATTGACTAAAGAACTTCGTTCAATTAGGCGAAGTAAATATTGAATTAGGTAAATTTATTGTTATGCAGGAGCATAACTTGAGAAAATAAAGGTAGGCATGTTCAACTATTGAACAAACTATTAAATATACCTAATAATAAAAATTGACAAAATATATGCATCGTTCAATGATGGTTCTATATGGTTCGATCCAAGCTCGAGGCTAAAACTTTATTTTCTCTTTATTACTCACGAGGATCATCTACACATCAAACCGAACAATCCCTGAAAATTTCATCGAAATTGGTCAGGAACTCCCGGAGTTATGCGCATAACAAGGATTTCACATTTCACATGCTCGGAGGCTACTATTGACCCGGGGGTCATGAAACCTATAGGGGACCATCTACACCCCAACTCGCATAATCCCTGAAAATGTCATCAGAATCGGACAATAACTTCGTGTAGTTTTGCCCGTAACAAGGATTTGCTGACAGACAGACAGACAGAAACGGAACCAAAATTGTTCAGAAAGGTCTAAAACGCAAAATGCGAGTGGAATTTTTGATTTCGGAGACAAAGGAATTTTCACATTCCGAAAGTGAAAACAATGCTTCCGCTACCTTGGTAGACTCGGAAGCAAAACATTTGGGCTCACTCAGATGTTATTGGGAACCCTCTTGGAATTTCAGATATTCGAAGCAACTATATCAACTGATGCAGTTCTCACATGATACCAGATGATGTTCACAATGTGCAAGCAGTGCAACACGTTGACATTCGTGATTACTTTATTTATTCTGTAAACAATTTAGCCCTTACAGGTAGCGAACTGATGAACATAAAGCTAAAGGTTGGGTTCATTCCATTCTTTGAAGGCTCGTCTATCAATAACGTACATAAATGCAATAGTGTTATTTAGAAAGTTTTCAATATTAGAATTTTTTATGTTTCAGCCTAGCGTTTTCACCCCAGACTTCGTTCCCTGGGTACAAAACGGAAAATGTGATTTCTGACCCCCAAGTTCCATTTACTTCCGTTCAGTAGTTTAAGAGGAAAGCTCCTTACGGCTGAAATGGATTTAAAAAAAATTCAATGTCTGGATTTATCACGTAAAAACAGCAAACTTTGCTGGGGCGTTGAATTGTTTTTTCCTTGGTCGGTTACAAAAGTGTATTACAGAGAGTAATAATCCAATAACTGTAATAAGGCATTATTGCAATGACTTCATAACAAGGAATTGTTGGCCACCCAAGTCCGCGCGAAATCAATATGGTGTCAACTGAAACGATTTCAAGTATGGTTATTCATTGGTAGCGCACGTTGTAGGAGACCAGGTAGGACCGATCTTGCTCAATCTTTGTTAAGATGAAAACGCAGCAAATTCTTTCACTGGGGTTTATTATCCAATTGGCTTGATTTCATGATTTGAATTTATACTAAGCTTTGGAGTGTGCGTGTTTCACAGGTGATAGAGCGATTATTGAATTTCAGGAGGTATGCATAGAGCACGTAAATCTGTTCTCAACCAAAATACCTATTTGGATCGATCAGTTGATCATATTTGTGTGCCTCCCAAAATTCAATAATCGCTCTATCACCTGTGAAACACTCACACTCCAAAGCTTAGTATAAATTCAAATCATGAACGCAAGCCAATTGAATAATAAGCCCTAGTGGAAGAATTTGCAGCGTTTTGTGTTACCAAACCAGGTGGTAAATTTTGCACGACGATTACGATTGCTTGGATCCAAGTGAATTTGGACAGGAATGCCCAGAATATACATGAAGTTCCTTAGAAGAAGAAGCAAAGGTAATCATTTCAGTCTGCTATCTGAATTTCGAACTAATTTGCTTTTCATTTATTAATTTTTTATGGTTATCAGAATGCTTCAACCCGTGTATCGGCTACAAAGCCTTTTAGGAGTTCACTCCAGTATCCACATTACTACATCACTACGTCACTAGGTTACTGATATCAACACAAAAACAATAATAAACCAAAATAACGCGAATGTTGGCCGGGAATGGTTTGACCTACGGACCTGGGGAGGGACTCATTCGATTCCTCGTGGAGCGTTCTTCAAAAAGAGTACAAATTTAGGCCGCCTTGACTTTTTTTGAGGTTTTTGGGGATTTTACAAAACTTTGATAACCCTTAAAGGGCACTTTAAATTAAGTGAGAGAGCTGGCTCAAGAATTGGGCGTCGTCGGACCAATCTTGATTTTTCCTGAAAATTTCAGATCATTTGCTACAGCCGTTTGGGAGAAATCGGAGAAATTTTTATTGGAGATTCGGATTCTACACCCTTTGAAACGCAAACCATGAAATTTTCAAGGGGGGTTAGAATTTTTTTTTTCCAAGAGCGATTACAGTGGTTTATTATTGAATAATAAACCAAAATGAGATCATTGGACAGTGATTGTTTATCACATTTTAATAGAGTCCTTTTAACAGGAATTTAATTATTTCGAAAAATTACGAAAGGTCGTATAAATGATAATGCTGGGATTTTTACAAATAAATTTGAGAGTTTTTTTCATTTTACCCGTTATTTTCTCCTCAGGAACGAAAACAATATATAGGCGCGCGTAGTTTCAGACGTTAATAACTGTTAAGTGCGTGTATGTGCTCCCGGAATATTATTTATTTCTCAGGCGCCGGGCGAAGCTCTGCAAATAAAAGTTGAAGTTTATGGCGTCTCCCCTTCTTTTAGCAGCTGCTGAACGCAGGGCATATTCTCACGGGTTCGTCGGTCATTCCGACCCTCGTTTCTTCTGAATTTTCTCCTCGGGGAAGGTTGAGGAGAAAGGTTCCTCAAGCTTGGTTTTTCATGATGCTCACTACGAGATGAAAATATCAACCAGAAAAAGGGCGTTTAGCCGCATGAACCACCAACCTACATTACTCCTTCCAATCTTCCTCCTTCCTTCGTAGGTTTTGTTTTTGGTTCATCATTTCTACTATGGAACGTTTGTAATCAATCATAAAAACAAACATTTAGGATCGTTTCATAGTGGCTCTAGACGAATTTCCATGATATGAAGAATGTAGAAGGTTATCCAAATTTTTTCTAGTAAGATGTAGTAAGGCAGTAGGTAGTAAAAGGCATCAAGAGTTCAGAGTTTAGACAGGAGCTTTCTGGAGAGGGTAACATTTGTTGATCTCAAAACATTCTAAATGTTAAAAGGTGTAAAATTTAAGCTTGTTTCAAGAATACAAACGACTACAATGTCATCTGATCCCACAGATATAAACCACTTTAAGTGGCTGGGCGTTTACGTACTGCACGACCACTGCTTTGAAAATTCTGGCGAACTGATTTGAACCTTTGGCACAAATAAAATTTAATTATTTTTGGCATCTTAATTTCAACTTTTGGCAACTCAATTTCAAATTTCGGCATACCAATTCGAACTTTTGGCATATCAATTCATACTTTTCACAACCCCAACTATTCCAACATTCCGCCCCATATAACGATCAACAAATGTTTTTTCTCTCTATAATGAAAAAAAAAAAAAAAAAAATTTATAGAGAACAACTTGAAATTTATATGAGAAATGCATTGTACAAATCAAAGAATACAATACATCAATCAAAATAGTGAATTATCTTAATTAGATTAGAATTTATACAGTGCATAAAGAAAAATTCCAAGGGCATATTGTTGTCAATAGAGTTACCATAAAAGAAAAACTTGGAGCCAACCTCCCATCTTAGGAATATGAACAATGTTTCTCATTTTCCTAGTTTCTTATTTCTCTTCCAAGTTCTTATTTATTTCTTTTCCCAAATCAAATTAATTTCTCAGGTAATCGAAAAATGTGAATGTGTGGTTACTAGAGTGACAGCCGATGTGGATACTGTTAGTTTATAGCCGATACACGGGTTGAAGCATTCTGATATGTATGCAACGCTGATAATATATAGGTAAAAATTATTACTGGGGATTTTTATTCAATATTATTACTGGGGTAAATAAGTAGTCTTTCACTCGGGTTTATTATTCAATTGGCTTGCGTTCATGATTTGAATCTGTACTAAGCTTCGGAGTGTGCGTGTTTCACAGGTGATCGAGCGATTATTGAATTTCAGGAGATATGCATAGAGCACGTAAATCTGTTCTCAACCAAAATACCTATTTGGATTGATCAGTTGATCATATTTGTGTGCCTCCTGAAATTCAATAATCGCTCGATCACCTATGAAACACGCACACTGCAAATTATTTCAGTGGGGTTTATTATTCAATTTTATTCATTTGAGTTGCATTCATGATTTGAATTTCTACTAAGCTTTGCGTGTTTTACAGGTGATAGAGCGATTATCGAATTTCAGGAGATATGCATAGACCACGTAAATCGGTTCTCAACCAAAACACCTATTTTAATTGATCAGTTGATGATATTTGTGTGCTTCCTCTACATCAGTCTACCTTTGGCTACATCGTCTAAATTTGGGTTTGGGGAAGTTTTAACGCAATACGAGTGCTAAAGGACTTGATAAATTATAGATGTTTTTATTGTGGGGGGGGGGGGGGGTATTGAGGTTCAATGAAAAAACGATCTTTCACTGGGGTTTATTAATTAATCGGCTTGCGTTCATGATTTGAATTTCTACTATTTGCAATTTATTACACTTTTGCAATACGGCCACACACTTGTTTGATAAGGTGTTCCTGAATCGATTATTATGACATTTAGACTTGTTTTCCTCAAGACGATGAGAACATTTTGAATCTAACAAAAAATTACATTTTCCAACAAAAACAACTTAAACGTCTACCGTCAAGAGGGGAAGATAGAAAGGGGCTTTTACTGGTGTTAATGAGGGAAAGTCAGCCGAGTTAAATGGTCCGCTGTGGTGTTGCCACCTGATGGCGGGGAAGGGGTTTTCGTCCCTGCGGTAAGGGGTCGCGCCTATATGGGCTAGGGGTACGAGGGGTACGCTCCTATGGGTACAGGGGCGCTGGGCGCCTGCCGCGCCGCTGGCCGCCTGCCTCACGGCGCCTCTTGAGAGAAAACTCTCCCACAGCGCGGCGCGCCTGTGTATGCACCTACATGAAGAAGTCGCCAGCCGCAGGCGCGTCAGGGTCATATGTGAAAAACGAACGCGAGCGAGCGGGCCACCAACCTGTTCTATAAGCGATCAAACTATGCTGTTCTATGGAATTGTCATACGTAAAAGCGCGGTACCGCGCTAGTTAAGTTTGTCGCGGCAAACCCTCGTGCCGCGTGGTGTGACTTTCAAATCGCTTTTTCGCCGCGCAATCCCGTTAACATTTACGTTACACTTTGTAACGTTAACGGCGGACACTTTGTAGGTTAACTCGCTTCTGTCGAGATTTACCGTTCTTCGTTGATATTGCCTTAGTGGTGTATTTTCAATGATTTTCAATTGAATGATGTTCCAAAAACTTACAGTACGAAAATTTCAAAGATTCTAATAAGATAACATCAACAAAATGAAACGTGAATTCTTTTCATGATTTTAATAATTTGAAGAGTTTTAGAAATTTTTTCATTCGATTCAGCGAGAAAAATTACTTGGTTATTTCCCCTTCGTCTCTTCATTTTCATCCAACAACACAGGCATTATTTCATGTCAAAACGCTGATTTCGTTTGAAAAATTCACGTTTTTCCACGTTTAAACACCGAGTTTCTCTGTCAAAAACCGCTCTGAAATAAAAAATTTAATTGACCTATGAAAACGCTGCAAATTCTTTCACGGGGGTTTATAATTCAATTGGCTTGCGTTCATGATTTGAATTTCTACTAAGCTTTAGAATGCGCATGTTTCACAGGTGTTAGAGTGATTATTGAATTCCTGGACATATGCGTAGAGCACGTAAATCTCTTCTCAACCAAAATACCCATTTGGATTGATCAGTTGATCATATTTGTGCGCCTCCTGAAATTCAATAATCGCTCATCACCTGTGAAACACGCCCACTCCTAAGCTTAGTATAAATTCTAAACATGAACGCAAGCCAATTGAATAATAAACCCCAGCGAAAGAATTTGCAGCGTTTTGTTTTGATTGCAGTAACCCAGTGATGTAGTGAATGTGGATGCAAATGTTGGCACCATAAATCCATGGTGATGGGCCATACATCGGGAATGGTTTGCCCTACGGACGTCGTTGGGGTCTCATTCGATTCAACATGGTATGTTCTTCAAAAAGAGTACAAAGAGTTAGGGCGCTTTGACTTGTTTTGAGGTTTTTGGGGATTTTACAAAACTTTGACAGCCCTTAAAGGGCACTTTAAATTGAGTGAGAGAGCTGGCTCAGGATTGGGGCGTCGTCGGACCAAGATGGATTTTTCCTGAAAAATTCAGATCTTTTGCTCCAGCCGTTTGAGGAAATCGTGCGTACAGCGGACGGACGGAAATTTTTTTATAGCAGATTCGGATTCTACACCCTTTGAAACGTAAACCATCAAATTTTCAGGAGGGGGGTTTAAACTTTTTTCTTTCAAGAGCGATTACAATGGTAATGGTTTATTATTGAAAGACAAACCAGAAGATGTGATTCAATTAACAGCGAAGTTTTAAATCAATATTAATACGTCAGGTACCCAGAAAAAGTGAAATAATCCTTCCGTAGAATATATCACTCTTAATTTCCCCTGTCATAATAATAACAATAATAATGATAATAATGAAGGAAAAACCTAAAGCAATATCTCAAAAAGTGGTCGAAGGTGAGGAGGGCTGGGATAAAGCCTTCATTACATTCCGTAACGCCTTACACAGGACCGAGGGGTTAGGAGCGTAAATCTAATTTGCTACGGTGAGAAAAAAAGAGACGAAGAAACTTGAAGGGCTGATAAGGTTGGGGCCCTTCTTTTAGAGCCCGATCTTATTTTAACCCTCTGACGATAACGAGGCAATTCCGACGGCAATTCTTCCCTAAACAGAAATCCATTTCTGTTCGTTGGTCTCTACGTTCAACGGGTGGATTTATTTTGAAAAGCCGTGTTTATATTTAGATTGTAATAGATTTGGAACAATTTTCGTGTTATTTCATGCAATAGAGAGTATTTGTGTACCTGACTTCATGGAATGATGTATTAAGTTCGAATAATATACCTTTCTAGTTGACCAAGAAAACTTCTTTTTTTACCCCCCCCCCCCCCACGAAATTTATTGACTTACGTTTCAAGATGAGGAAAAACAAATTGATCGATAAAAAGTAATAATTTATTAAAAAATTACTACCCAAGGTGTATTATTCTGTAATACATACCCCTCCTAAGCGGATCAATGGACTACAAGACAAAAGTTAAATTCAACTGAATAAAATAAATGATCTACTTGTTCTTCTTCAATTGCTATTTAACGAAATTGAAGCTTGGGAGGCTAACGTTAGTTACCATCTTGTCTCTTGTCAGCCACGCTGTTTCTCTCAGTCCAAGAGTGAAATACAACCTTCTCGGTATATTATTTTCAATAATAAGCATTTTTAATCATGAAGCAAAATTTTAAATAATTTTTTTTCCGCCCTCAAATTTTGACCTCCCTTTGGAGTGTACGTGTTTCAAGGTGATAGAGCGATTATTGAATTTCAGGAGGCACACAAATATGATCAACTGATCAATCCAAATAGGTATTTTGGTTGAGAACTGATTTAAGTGCTCTATGCATATCTCCTGAAATCATATTTGTGTGCCTCCTGAAATTCAATAATCCCTCTATCACCTGTGAAACACGCACACTCCAAAGCTTAGTAGAAATTCAAATCACGAATGCAAGACAAATGAATGAAATTGAATAATAAACCCCAGTGAAAGAATTTGCAGCGTTTTTTTCAAGAGCGATTACAATGGAAAAATATTCTATTTGAAAATTTTAAATTTCGTGAGACGGAGCATGCATATCAGAATGCATCAACCCGTGTATCGGCTATAAACCCTTCTAGAAATTCACTCCAGCATCCAAATTCACTACATCACTAGGTTACTGTGAATAAAAAAAAAAAACCGCTGTTGTTCTGATTGCAGTAACCTAGTGATGCACTGAATGTGGGGGGTTAAGTTGATTGAAACAGTGTTTAGCGTGACGACATTCAAGAATAAACTACATAAACTACATGTTTAGTCTAAAGAGACAATATTGTTGACTGGCTTTGAATTTTTTCCATACTTATTCTTTTAATCTTGGATAAAATAAGGGGTGCTTACCGGTGCTTTTTTTACATTTGGGGGGGGGGGGGTCTAATTAGAGGTGGGCTGGTCATGGAGCTTGTGGGGGTGGGCACCCCTGAATAACTTGTAGAGTTTTTCTTGATCCGTTTTTAGAAATAATTACACAAAAATACGATCAATAACGATTTTATTTCTATGTGGAAATTTGCCTCTCTTGCCCCCTCCCCCTCTCTCACCCTCTCTCTTCACGAGACTGCTGTATTGGATTTAGAATTATATTGTTTGTATTTTCATATTGTGTTACTCCCCCCAGAAGTGGGATTTCCCACAGTGCGTACCGCCCTATTTCACGTTTCCGTATTATTCTGCTGAGGGCCGCACGTATCCATTTATACAACTCTAGAGCTATAGCGTTTGCCTTCCTCATATTATTATGAAGTTCTCATTTCAAAACCTTATTACTTCCACTTGCCCCGCTCCGGGGGCGTTTTCATATGGAGCCTTGGGCGAACTTCCCCCTACTTATTCAAGCACTCGCTGGCGCCTGTTATCTTGTGAGCAGCATAATAACGCAGTCTCTATGTAAACTGACCTACTTTCCCCGGGTTTTATGTTCTCCCTTGTCTCGTTGCTATTCCGATGTTATTCGTAATGCTCTGAATACCTGAGCAATATTCACTCCTGCCTAACTTTAATGATCAATTTAAAGAAACGCCAGGTTTTTCATTGGGGCACGACTGGCTTTTACTGACGTATAACCAAGCAGTCTCGTTAAATTGAGCAGGAATATGCGGTAACAAACAAAATTTCATCATTATAAAAATATCAGGAAAGTCCGTAGTCTAGAATACAATGGGTGCTACAATGCGAGTATAATAAAAAATGCCGTTTAAATTTTTATCATCGCAGGTGGAAGACGGGAGAAATTATGCTCAGAGCTTAAACAGATGAACGTGGTGGCTGTTTACCTAGTCATTGAAACCACTACTGCCAGAGATGCTCTATTTCGAATAGCAGAATATCAATCAGAGAAATAAGCTTCAGAGTTTACTCAATTGATGAGAGTGACTCTGAACGTATTGTACAAATTTAAATAGCTTTGACTAATGGAATATTTCTTTTTTTTTAATATTAAAATTAGTGTTGACAGATTAAATCTTTCATTTACAAATAAATGCATAGTTTTTGGTTAATTATTTACAATAATGAACCTTGGTAATCGACCAAAAAGTCTACGCATCATCGGAAATAATTACGGTGGCATTTGGTTTCAAGTTACTTTTAAAATCGAGTTTTCAGTGTAACGTAATATTTATTTTATAATTGAACACATCACAGTTATCAACAATCATAATTAAATGTCACTAAACATAGTACCGAGAATGGAACATGCAGTAGGGTACTATCCAACGATAGTCCTACGTTAAGTTGTACGGGTGGTCAGAGTGAGGTTTTCTGCTGATCTGGGGAATGTCTAGGCCTCGGTGGAGGACTGAATTCCTTACATGGTATGGAGAGCGCGTGATGAGTCCAATTACTCATGTTGGATCCTATCAGTTTGCGTGGCGCTGGCAGAACCTCAAGTCCCATACAGGTCTTATGAGTCAAACGTGCAGTAAACCTTTTGTGCTATCTGTGAGCAAGAGAGTTGGTGTATATGTTACCTAATGCGTTTCACAAGCCGGCCAATGGGCATCACCGGTCTCTTCTCCAGTGATCATTAAATCGGAAAGTAGCTACACCTTATTGATTAGTGGGATTCAATTATACCAATAGCCTGACTCCTCACACCACGTAGTGGGATGTAATTATCCTTCCGCCCTTATCCTTATCCTTAACTCCATCGTTGAGTCGACACTGGCAAGTGGAATAGAACGGAAAGTATTCGGGTCATCACAGAAACAAGTCAAAAGGTGACTTGTTCCTATCCTTTGGACTAAGGAATCACAAAACATATGGAGAGGAGTCTAGACTTTTTAGCATGGTAGCGAGAAGTTTGGAAGACCGGATGGGCCCTCACCAATATGGACTGAGTAGGCCATTCTTTTGTCCAAGTGGACACCCAGGTAGCGTGTTTACTCTGTTTCAAGGACAAGAACGGAGTCGAGGCTGACGATAGGTGTGTTTTAACTGTTCTTGATGATTTTCCCTCATTGACTGTTGCCCGCCATTTATTCCATTCTTCGACAGCTGTTAGATGCGATTGGACGTTGTGGGCTGATATTTGTCCATCATGGTTGCTACTTAGGATAGCCAAGTCTTCAGCAAACATGGCAATTGACGTGTTTAATTTCATCACGTTTAATTTCAGTTGTTCTACTCGAGGATTTCTATCCATGTACAGTATATTGCACCACCGTAGGTATTGATGTTCACAAAGTTGTTTTATGTTTTTATTAACTTAGAAAGCTGAAATTGGAATGGTTATTTTTCTGGGGCTTCTAAAATCTGATAAAGGCCCCCCAGATCAGCTGAATGAGCCCAAGGTTATTTAAACTAACGTTCTGAATTATAAATGTGTATTTTTTATAGCACCTAGAGGCACCGAGTCTAGATAACGTACCACTGACTACCTCTAATTTACAAAAACAAGTAATTCACTAGAAGAGTTATTCTGACACAGAAATGATAAACCTCTTTGTAGTTGTTTGCAGAGTTTCTCAATCATTTTTTAGTTATGCATTTTAGTTTTCCTTCACTATGAATTAGTTTACCGGAGTATTGATGTTCTTCATCCTTACTTCACCCTGAAAATGATAACCTCGTGATTCACAAAGCTGTTTTATGTTTTTATTAATTTAGAAAGCTGAAATTTGAATGGTTGTTTTTTTGGGGCTTCTAAACTCTGATGAAGGCCCCCCAGATCAGCTGAATGAGCCCAAGGTTATTTAAACTAACGTTCTGAATTATAAATTAGTATTTTTTATAGCACCTAGAGGCACCGAGTCTAGATAACGTACCACTGACTACCTCTAATTTACAAAAACAAGTAATTCACTAGAAGAGTTATTCTGACACAGAAATGATAAACCTCTTTGTAGTTGTTTGCAGCGTTTCTCAATTATTTTTTAGTTATGCATTTTAGTTTTCCTTCACTATGAATTTGTTTACCGGAGTAACGACGTTGGAGAATTCCAAGCTGACGTAGAAGAAGGTTCGAAGGAATTAAATACAGCCTAAATGCTATCCGGAACTTTGCTATTCTTTACCCAAAATCGGCATCAAAATCGGTGGCGATCGGTGAGTGTGAACAGGGACGTAACCAGCCCGTATTTCACCCGGGGCAAGAAACAAATTTGGCGCCCCGCCATAGACCCGATATCTCATGACTCATACCATCTTAATAAACCAATGAACCAAAATATAAATATAATTAATTTGATTTATTCACAATGTATAAACTCTTTTACTAAAAGGAGGAAGGTTTGGTAAGTAAGTGCTCAATGTAAAATACCATATAATTTTTATTAAGTTTAACAAACTAATAGATGATAAATAAATTTTTGTACGAAATGGAAGCCCTAAACAAACTTTAAAATGAAAATTGTCGGGCTTTTTTTGCTGCAAATGTTTTAATGATACCATCAAAAGATAGCGCTGAAGCTATTTTGTGCTCTATTGATATGATGGCCAAGTTGCTTAGTCGTTGTTGTCCTGTCAAGTTCCTGATGTAGTTTTTTATTATCCTCAGTTTTCTAAAACTTCTTTCATTCGATGATACACACGCGGGTATTGTAAGACAAATTCTCAAAGGTGAGGTTATATTGGGATAGGCGTCATGGAGGCCGTTTTGGCAAATATAAAAAAAAAGTTCGAATGGAGTAGACTCGCCTCGTCAACTAGTTCTCAAGGCTAGTTCTCGCCTCGCGAAGTATACGTTTTCTTTATCCTTTGCACTTTCTTGTAGGCCTATTGCATTCCTTATTTATATTATTTTTCCTTTTAGTAAATATTTTCAAATTTACTCCAAACGGTCATAATATTTAAAAGAACTTGTTAAGCTGTCACTTTTTCGCCTATTTGGCGCCCAGGGCAGCCGCCCAGCCCCCCCTAGTTACGTCCCTGGGTGTGAACCGACCTTACACTGAAAAACTTTTTTTATATAGTATAAAAAGTGTTCAACAAATAACATTTTTCAAGTTCATTCAATGAAGGTCAATTAACATTAAATTAAATCAAGAATAATGATTGAATATTCAACTGCAGCAGGATCAGTCTCTAGAAATCGATGTACGTTACTGATCCGCAGTTCGTTGTACGACGGAGAATGTTGTGTAATCTATACTGAGAGACGACTTGAAATATGTAAAACGTGGATTGATCGATTCCTAGGAAGTTCTGATAGGAATAATCAAGCGGATGACGCATAGAAACGGATCACATCAGTGGGGCAGGTGAACTGAATAGGTAGACAGTAGCGAAATATCGTTATATCACAGAGACACACCAACACCGAGTTCCTACAAGTTAGTGAACCTCAACACCTCGCACACGTCAATGTGTCTTGATCTCATTACTCCGTTCCCATCCAGTCCTACAAGACCCCTTTCCTCTACCCCCCCCCCCCCCTATCTTAACAATTCCGAGCACACGACGACAGGAGTGGAACACACATTAACCTCCTTCTCTAACCTTCCATTCCACCGGAGGTTTCGATGCGGTTACCGCTCACGCTCACATGCATAATCCTCGTAATCACGAGTAAACACTCTCGCATCAGGCCTCATCTCCCATTCGCATGTAACGCCGCCCTAATTGCGCGGTGATTTTCATATCAAAGGGGACACGCACTCGACAATTATTCAAATCCGAGTTACACCTGGGAATACGGGCGTCCCGTGAATGACAAAGCGATAGCAATTTAATTATGATTGAATGTTAAGCGGAGGGACTACCAACAATGAAGATGCTTTGCATTCAGTCGTTCAAGGATGAAAACGGTGATTTGTTAGTAAATGCCCTCCACATGTATAATTCTTGGGATCATTTTCAATAATGAACCGTTACAAATTACTAAGAAAAACAAATGTTCATTTATTCCGTCTGTTTACGATTTAAGATACGAAGATTTAAAATTTAAATTTAAATATTTGGGTAAAAAAAGTGGAAATTTACATCCTTTTTTAACCATTTTTACCATTACAAATAAGATTTTTCAAGTCAGATGAGCTCCGATTAATCGAGGACCCATCTGTATCTATTTGGCGTTCTGAAGTACTCGAAAATGACACCCCACTTGCCTATGTCAGAAGGAACCTCGAAAAACCACGTTTTGGCACATTTTTTGGTGGTTTTGGGACCCTGTCATCTATGCATGTAAAAAAATTGGGCTGGATAGATGATAGAACTAACAAGATCCCAAATGACTCCATGCACGAAAGAAGGAATTTTTACTTCAACTCCAATGTCTTTTACGGATGGCGTACGGCGGACGGACATAAAAGATTTGGAATCTCCAAACCTTGAAACGTAGGATATACAAAGTTTGAGGGGAGTTACAGAGAGTTTTTGCGGAACTACAAAGGCTACCAATTGAAAATCTAGCGCTCTGGAGCGATTGGTACTAGTGATTAGAGTGAATTCAAGAAAATCAAAATCGTAAATGTGTATTTTCGAGCGATTTAGAGTTTCTGTTGGTAGGTACAGCTAATGTACGAGCTAAGATGGGACTGTTTTTGTAGTTAACCTCATCAAATTTTCCAACTCCTTTAGGTTTCTTTACTAACGTAAAATACGCCCCTTCAACCCCAAATCCAGGTAAGTCCAGCCTTCTGAGTACAGCAGTGGTGTTTCTGTTTGGCTAGGGGTTTAGCAACAAGGTCATTTAGCATTTCGTAATAATATCTTGGTTACGTCACCGTATAAAGTCTGTCGGATGAACTGGATTTGAATTTATTTCTTGTATATTTTTGATAATCCGTTGTGCCCCTCTGTTATTATTAGACATTTCAATCGGTTTCGTACAATCCACAAGCAGCCCAAACAAGATTTGATGTATTGAAGAGTTGTCGACATTTCTGAGACGTGGTAACGAACATCTTTCCTTGGGGCCATTTTGTGAAACATGAGATGCTCAATGAGAGTTGTTTTGCTTGCCTGCCCTTTTGACTGGAAAACGTCCGTTGCTTCAACCAGTCATCGCCAGTTTCGCAGTTCTTAGGCTGGACGTCCACTAGACGCGATTTCGAGCGAAGGGAGAACAAGCGGAAAGGCGATTTTCGGCGCGAACAGTTCGCCTGATTTCGAACAGCGGGGTTTAAGTGGGATCCCGTCCACTGCGAGCGTTAGTTTCTTGCGAGTTTAGGTGAACTAACGCGAAGGCGAAAATTTTCAATCTAGTTTGAATTCAGACGGGCGTGATCGGCGATATTCGGCATGGATGTTGAAAAGTTAATTGTTCTGGTGCAGGAGAGACCCGCAATATGGGACCAAAAGCTGCCCCAATACAATATGCCCATTCTCCACACTGTCTCCTCTGCAAAAAAAAGTCTTTCACCCACTCTTCTCTTACGCCAATTCTTCTTCCTCGTCTTCTTCTCACCATATTCGGAGACTCCAATGCATACAGTTGCATTAAACGCTCTGCAAGTGGCATTCTTCACCTCAGCAACACAATGAAAATCCAAAACAAGAAAATCCCGAAAATGAACTGAAGCGTTTTTAGCCAGAGTTCGCGTATAGTGGATGGGCTTCCTTCGCGCGAAGCTGGGATCTGACGAACGAGTGCGTTTTCGAGCGAACGGCTTTTCGCCGTTCCTACATATGCCATACATATGCCATATCAAATCTCATACAGATTTTAAATCAATCTCCTCCCAGAGCTTTTCTGCTGTCTTGGCGATTCTACCATCGCTCTCTGGCTTTCCCGTCTCTACATTCACGTAATCCCATTCCACTTCTGTTGCCATCAATGCCATATGCATTTTCCAAGTTTCGGAGCTTTCTTTACCTAACTGGTCGATTTCTTCGGCATCCATCGTTGGTACGACCTCTCAATTGTCAAGGGGAACTACATTTTGATTTTCTACATTATTTACGCCCGTAAAATATTAATTAAAAAACTTCAGGAGTTTGTTTAGCCCCCTTCATTTGCGTCAGGTCTATTCTTACATAAAAAACTCAAAGTTTATTCCCATCTATCAATATTTTTTTCTATCTATCCTTGTCCCCAATAAACGGCTAAACTGACTTAAGAATTTCGACGGAAGCGGTCGTAAACGATCAGCGAATAACGGCAGACAACATAGTCTAGGCCAGAACCTCCAAAACACCCATCTACTTCATAAACAAGCGCTATTCTTCCCAACCGATCAGTTTGTTTCTCAAACTTTTGTTATTATGGTTGCTAACAGGCAGTTTAGTAGGGGCGGAAAATCACGACAACTGGAGAAGCGTTCGGCAGGAAAGCTATATTTCATGCGAAGCAAGGGCTCTTCGCGTGTATATATATTATGACATTAAATGTCAAACTTAAATTCTAAGTTTGAACTGTTTCTGTAGTCAACCTCACGTAATTGGTCCCTTACAAGAATATTCATAGGCCTTTGTACCTTTGCCCGATCACGGAATTAAGTATTGATTTGTGAGAAAATGAAACTCTTGGATTTGAAATGCAAATGTTGCTGGCAATTTCTTTCCTAATTAACCAATGGTGCTAAGATATTCTCTATAAAAGTTTCTTTTGAGGTTTTTGTATAGACCTCGTTCAATCCAAAGACAAGTGATCTGAATAGAATGGTTATAATAAACGTCTGTGATAATTTGTAGCATTCGAGGTTCGTTGAACCCGATCTCTTTCAATTGATCAAATATCTCGATATTCATAACACAAACAAATTTAGAATTGATGACACCTGATTGATGATAATGATGATTGACACCGGTGATTAATCGATGTTGTTAAATAGTGTGGGTGATGATAACGATGAACCTAATTATGAAAAAGTTGTTTCAACTTGATTTGTTTCAAATTAAATCAATTCTGAATGAATATTGGCATTTCAGTTTGACACCTCAGTAATAACGTTTCCTAATTTAGAGTTGAATTCGAAAAACACTTTTTATGAGGAATATTATAATCTCTAGTTGAACAGTTATTACTAATTACTATTTTACTCTTTTCTTCGATTGAATTTTGACTTTCTTTTTTTACATCCTTATTATAGGTATATTATTTTACATTATAATTTTACGTTCTGAACTAACGACAGGATTTAAAACGATTTTTATATTCTGAAAGACGCAATAACAATAGAAGGTATCACAATTATTCAATTATTGTACTGATCAGGGTGCAGTATTTCATGATCAATTATTTTCTCAATATTATAAATCGATAATTCACTCGAGACCGGAAGTTTCAAAACTGCTGGATTTTAGTCGTTTATCTTTAGCAAACTTCTATTTTGTAAAGAATTTTATAATATGTTGGTTCATTTTCTATGATAGTCCTCATAATAAATCAAGGAAACTACTTATTCACAATGAAATCGAGTAAATTTATCTGAAATATAGCTGAGTCTTTCTCAGCTCCTCAATTTCAGCCGAGCTGAATTTCAGGGGATATGCATAGAGCACTTACTCGGTTCCGAAGCAAAATACAAATTTGGATTGATCCGAATTCATGAAACATGAATCATTGAATAATAAACCCTTGAGAAAGAATTTGCATCGTTTTTTTCAAGAGCGTTTACAATGGGAAAATTTTTCCAATAGAATTTAATATTCTATTTGAAATTTTTAAATTTCTTAGGACGGAGCATGCATATCAGAATGCTTCAACCCGTGTATCGGACATAAACCATTTTAGGAGTTCACTCCAGTACCCACATCACTAGGTTACTGCATCGCTTTTGCAATCAAAACAAAAACAATGATAAACCAAAATAACGCGAATGTTGGCACCATAAATCGGGGCCATACATCGGGAATAGTCCTCATGGAAAGTTCTTTAAAAAAATCCAAATTCAGGCTTGACTTTTTTTGAGGTTTTTAGGGATTTTATAAAACTTTGACAACCCATAAAGGGCACTTTAAATTAAGTGAGAGAGCTGGCTCAAGAATTAGGGCGTTGTCGGACCAACATGGATTTTTCCTGAAAATTTTATTATTGAATAATAAACCAAAATCAACTATTTCCTCCTCAAAAAGAGACTTTTTTGATTGTAAATGCTGTAAAGTAAGGTCAAACCCCTACTCGTCACGAATGATTTAGTGCGTACAAATGTAGATTAACTAGTGAATCGTAGATAGGTGTTCAATTTATCTCATTAATTTATTCAAAGTTGGTTGTTGCTTTCATCAGAGAAAAAGCTTTTTGATTCTCCTAAATCGAATTTCCCGCTCGCATTTAGCGTTACAGACCATTCTGACAACTTAGCATTGGTAAGTAGCATTATTCTTACAGTTTTAATCTGATTTTGATGGCATTTTCAGTAATTGTGCCAGTTATGCAGTTGAGAGTTCCCTTTGAGTTTTATTATTCATAAAGCAGTAGACCAGTGTGCGTATGAGCGAATCCACCAACCATAATTTTTTCTTTTCCTAAATCTCTCTCAGGGTAATCAATGCCTGATTATTTCGTACCAATTTCAACGCAACAGTATAGTTAGCAGCCGCCGCGCATGCGTTTGCGTGATATCTAAGTATGTAACAAGCCTTATTGGTACGTTGTTAATCCGATTTTGATTAAATTTTCAGTGAATTTGCGTGATGATCTGACGTTCGGGACCTAATAAATATCCAGAACAGAAGGCATCTAGTATAGGGAAATATGCTGAACCTAGGGCTCAAAGCTTAACATTATCGCTGCGACGGGGCCGGTCGCTAATAGCCGAGCGGTCCAAGGAGTCCCGGCTTTATCAATAATTCAACGAATAAGGGGCTACAGCAATCCGGGATTTGGTAGTCCTCTTCGCCCTTCGCGAATACCTAATGAGAACCGAAAACGACATTAAAATTAAATCGACGGTAAAGATAATCCTACAAATCCAGCTCTAATCCGGCAGCGCGGGAGGCGAGGGGGGTGAAAGCGTGATGAATAATACACAAGTTGTCTTAAATACTTTTGTCAAGGGAGGGAATTGTTTTTACATCGTGAACCTGAAGCTCTTTGATGAATGTAAATCAGGAGCGTTAGAGTTTGTTGGGGAGCCGAAAACGATTTGCTTTAGACGGAAGAACTGGCAGGTACTGGTGGTAATTGAATAATGAAGTCGAGTGACCTCTTGCATCCGGTTGTGTGGTGGTGAGTTAACTTGAATGTACTTCATTCAACATGACGCATTTTAGTCATGTCTACCATCAAAAATTTCTTAGGGTTCCCATCTCGGCCGAAAGTTCTGCGAACAATGGAAGAGTCGAACGTTCCTATCCGTTCATTCGAGGAGTTGATTGGCTGGCTGTACAGTAGAACCTCGATTAACCGGCACCCTCGGGACCGGTACTGTGACGGATAATCGAATAGACGGATAACAGAAATAACACTAGCGCCGGTACAACGTAGGCGCTACACAGTGTTTGGCGTGGCACCGTCGCTTTGTAAGTCCTAATCCTCATGATTGCTGAGCAGTTTTGAATGTGAAATGATTTTAAAAGAGGAATAAACAAAGCTACATGAAGTTCAAGTGAATGATACAAATTATTTTAATAAGAAAATAATGAAATATCAACTATACTTGTACAAGTGCGCTGACGCTGAAACATAACAAAAAAATTTTTGCGCCGGGGAGGGTGCCGTTTAAAAGAAACTGCCGGTTAAAAGGGTGCCGGTTAATTGAGGTCCTACTGTATTATGAATTAATGAAATAGTTACAGTTCATCATCGTAGGTGAATCCGACAAGGTGAGCAGTGATGGAGGGATCCAGAGTAAACGAGACTTGAGGAACTAATCCTTTGGAAGATCCGAAAAGAGGAACCTTCTTTCCATGATATTTTCAAAAAATATTCTAGTATTCATCCACATTTCATGAAGATAGAATGCATACCCAATTTAGCATTCATGGTCCAATTTTTATTTTTCTGTGATTGAGCGAGTCATAAGATGTGCACTCCCGCGCAGAACTAACGTCATAACGCTAAATTATAAACGATCTAAAGGAAGATGTGATTAAACAAACTGAAAATGTGATTAACATCAGATTCCTTATTTGAAAGCCACCTAATTCGTCAGTTTTTAGAAATACATAGAAAGAAATACATTCTAAGAAAAACTGATTCACCAACTGATTGAAAGTGCTCCAGTTAGACCTTTTGAGGCCAAAATTTTAATGTAAAAAAATGTGGATTTTACGATTTGTAAACAATTTTTGAGATGGGAATCTCTGTTTCAGACTTTCATTTGTTAAAATAAGAATTTGTACAAACTTTTTTTGTGGAAATCCGTTTTGAGGCATTCTAAAACGATTTCGGTTTTTAATAAGTAGATTTAATAAGTAAAACTACTGTATAGGTACACAAAAGTCATCTCGGATGATTGGTAAAAAAAAAAATCAAATGGTTTCAGAAAAATCTTTCTAAAATCTCTAAAAATGGACATATTGGCTAAAAATGGCTAAATCTATTACGTTCTTGTTTTCTGCAGGACCGGAAGAAGATAGGGAAAATAATTTAATTTGTATAATGATGGTTTGATGATTGAAGCAAAACTTTAAAAAACTTGTAAAACAGTACATGATTTATCTATCTCCTTAATCTATACCCAGTTCCTTTGGAGTTTAAAAATAAGGAACAAATCCATAATGACCAAATACAATTAGATGTTGGGGATCCGTTCCACAGTGGCCATAGGCTTAATTCCAGATTCGGTTCACCGTACGAATCCTGGGTACGAAGAACTGTGTTCAGTGTAGACTCTACACTCTACATGATAGTTTAGATTCTATACTAATCCCAATATATACGTCATACTGCACATCTATACTAGAGATGTTACTGGTTCTATACTAGAGATGTTACTGCAGCAAATGGCATGAACTGGTTCTTGGAACGATTCCGAAGAGGCAATTATTTGTAAATAGTGAACGGACCCGGATTCGGTTCGGCAAAAGAATCTTTACGCTCACACTAAATTCTTAAAAAATTATATACAATCTCCGCTGTACACCTATGGTATACATTAACACTGAGCCGCATAAGAAGAAATCTGCAGAATTGTTAGATGGTACTAAACCCCCATTAAGCAAAGAACGGTCAAAACGGTGAGTGGTGGTTCTCTTCTAGATCTCATGTCCTAAGATTCGGGATTAAGCACCCTATTGGGGACATAGGCTTGAAAAGATTTTACCGCAGTCAGTCAATCGAGAAATTAATCTCTACTGAATCCATCAACACTTATGAGACACTCTTGTATATACGAAGAATAATAAATCTTCTTGTGAAAATCCGCTGTTTTCTCTTTTTTCCCTCCAGGTAAAAATCCTCAGCCCTTCGCTCTCAACCTCCCCGAATAAACCTCGAAATGAAAAGGATCCGACAATCACCGCTCGCCGGAGCGAAGAGTTATTGAGATAACGGCCATTGTGATCGACTTTTTTTTACCCGATCTCGCCTTTACACCGAACGACCCGCATGAATGTCACTGTAATAGAAGTATCCGGTTCCTATAAAAAAGCGATCATCCCCTTTTGGGAAGTGACACATGAGCCAGGGGCTGTCAAACATGACAAATATTATTAAAACTGAGGTCCGGTACTGGTGAAACGACAATTTTCAACGTCAATACCCGATGATCTTTGAATTTTAATTTTATTGCTGTAGACTTGGCTTAATGCGACACAAGTGACCCATGAATGATAATATAAGCGGATAATAGCAATAGACGAGGAAAATAATTTTAATATGTAGTACATACACATAAAATATTTCAAATCTAAATAAGACTTGTGATGTACTATGTACATGATGCAACTACCGAGCGGATATAGTTAGTCTACGTGTGTAGATAGGGTAAATATTTTTATTTCGTATGTGTGTGGTTAAGTTTGCCTGACTTTTTCCATGAACCCTACTAACAACTTTAACTTCTAGTTTCCTTCAGATTTCCATGAAAGTTTCAGGACGGGTTATAAAAAATCGGTTTCATTGCTCGCCGTTATCGCCTCGTTCGCATCATATCAAGGATACCCCTCTGAATATTGGTTAAGTCTAAATGTATTATACTACATCAATACTTACGTAGGAAAAACATTAATGCTCTTGGCAAATCGTGCCCATGTGCTACTTTCTCTCCGAAACGTCTTAGTTAATTTTTCTGACAGAAAAACTACTTCATTTCTTATGGGCTACGCATGAGAAACACAGTTAGTAAGATTTCTAACAGTTTTAAAGCACTTATCTCGTTCTCTAAATCCATTACTGCAGACTAATGAGCCCCAAACTATTAACAGACCACAACTGGCTGCGGTGTTGACAAATAAGTCGAAGGGGAGATTACGAGAACTTATTCAAACACGAATAGAGGTGACACGTGTGGTGATAGCGTCCACGATCAAACAAGTGATTTTTAAGAAGATTTTCTTTTTCTAAAAGACTATAAAGCCTTTTAGGAGTTCACTCCAGTATCCATATTACTACATCACTACGTCACTAGGTTACTGATATCAACACAAAAACAATAATAAACCAAAATAACGCGAATGTTGGCACCATAAATCGGGCCATAGATCGAGAATGGTTTGACCTACGGACCTGGGGAAGGGCTCATTCGATTCCTCGTGGAGTGTTCTTCAAAAAGAGTACAAATTTAGGCCGCCTTGACTTTTTTGAGGTTTTTAGGGATTTTACAAAACTTTGACAACCCTTAAAGGGCACTTTAAATTAAGTGAGAGAGCTGGCTCAAGAATTGGGGCGTCGCCGGACCAACATGGATTTTTCCTGAAAATTTCAGCTTTTTTGCTTCAGCCGTATGGGAGAAATCGTGCGTGCAGCGTACGGCGTACGACGGACGGACGGAAAAATTTGTATTGCAGATTCGGATTCTACACCCTTTGAAACGTAAACCATGAAATTTTCAGGGGGTTAGAATTTTTTTTCAAGAGACGATTACAATGGTTTATTATTGAATAATAAACCAAAATAGATATTTTCTAGGAAAAGTTTGATTCCAGTAGGTATGTCCTGATACATTTTTGTGAACAAATAATACATTTTGTACCACCGATATTTTTATTGATAGATTGAAAAATCTGAAATAATTAGATACCTAATGATTTCCTCGCAAACTCTCCTTTCAATCGCTTACGAACATCGTAAACCCATTAAAATCCTTCGTTTAAAGGATTTCCCTGGAAGGCCTGAGTGCCCGACTCGGCTGATCCGCTAATCAAGTTGGACGCTTTGAAGGAAAACCCTCGCTTTCTCCTCGTTGACGTTTTCATCGAGCTAGTTAACTTTCCATCTCCGGGCCTCTAAGATCCCCTCTCCCCACCCCCATTTGCCTCCCAAAAAAAGAGCTCTTTTGTGGAGTCGGAGTGAGGTTCGTAATAGCTCGTTAGGTTTCCCCCGAAGGTCGTTAGAAGGGTTTTCTATAAGTCAAACAAAAGACGTCAGAGCCCTCAGGCTCACCGAGTAATGAACCCGTCGTCGTTGGATTGGGTTTTTTCTCTAATCATTAGAGGAAATTGATAACAACCGAGTCTATCAAGTGATTGTTCATGAGTAATGGGTAATTTTTCTTTTAATTCATCCCCAACGATGTTATCCAATTGGCAGTACCACATGATGATGGAAGGCACATGGTATTGCATGCTACCCTAGCATTTCACATCGTGAATGTTATAGGGTGTCCTAAACATTTAGGGCACCTGTATAGTCCACCATGCTTGTCTGGTCATCAACGTCTACATATTTTGATTTCCAACATTTGTCTTGACTTTTGAAATCTTCAAGAATGCTGATATAGACGGTATAAAACCAATTGGTTGGGGACCTTTCCACGGGCTTATTCACAACTGGGGGCTTTCTAGCTTGGTTTCCAACGCTCATGATCTCGGGCGAGCTGAATTTAGGCATCCTGTAAGTGAATCGGTTTTGGAATCGCATTGTGATTAGGACAAGAGCAAGCAATGCGTATGAGTCAATCTGCATGAGGACACGCTGTTGAAATTGTGCCTCATTTGATTGCGGTGTCAGCCAGACCAGGACGTATTGAAATACCTGGAGGCCGTCAGCAACCAGTATGTTCCAATTTTGGTGAAATCAGCGAGAATGATAAGACGAGCTGTTATTTCCAGTGAATACTATCATGATGTGGTAGTGTGATTGAATGAAGATGACTTTTTGATAGTTGAAACGTTCTTTAAGTTGACATTGTTGGAAACTTGTTTTTTGGTTTTTGATGTTGTGGTGGATTTGCCTTTCCCAATTCATGAATCCGCCGCCTTGGAAGATATACCAGACGCATTCCAGCGAGTAGGACATCAGGACTTGGACTTCTGCAAGTGGCAATTACAAGTGCGTGTATGCATTTAGAGTCAAGCACAGAGAGAGTTCGAAATGTGTATTGGTTCAACTCTGATTGATGATGCTCCATCAATAATGTTTACGGATCATTTCACAATTTCGGTCACATTTATGTCACTAATCAGTGTTGCCGTCAAATCTCAACTAAATACAGTTTTGTAAGTGTTTTAAAATTTTCTCCTATGTGGGTGTACATGTTCCATGGAAAAGTATGTAAAATTTGTGCATACAGGACCCAGGGGAAAATACCAAAGTCCGTATTTCTCACTCCCTACAGCTGTCACTAACCAGAGGTATACAACTTCCATCGTCAATGCTCAGCGAAATATTTATTGAGGCTGTTATATCCACTTACACTATGAAAGAACACACCATCTACAATAGATATCGGCCTCAGGAAAAAATTGGATCAAATCAAGTAGCCTTATCAGCCCATTATTTCAGTGTTACACGGTTTTTCCTCACTCCCTACAATGTTTTGAAAAGTAGCCCCCAACTGACAGGAAAGGGTGTTTATGGAGTTGCTTCTGATTTTTTGGCATCCCTCATTCAAGATGGTCCCAACGCTGGTGGTTGGATTTTGCCTAGACCTTCCCAGTCAGTTCTACGGAAAAACCATCCCTGGAGGCAGCAGTGTGGGTTTTTTAACTCTCACTCCCTACTCCAATACCATTCTGACTGTGGCAAGTGAAACTTGATCGTACTTGTTGACAAGTGTATTTGTTGGAAGTTCGTTGACAATATTTTGATTCAACCAGTTTTTTTATTTATTTATTTTTACTTATTTATTTATTTAATAACACGGGCAAGGCCCAATTGAACAGACAAGTTTCAATTGATTTATGGCCTTTAAAGGCGGTCAAAGGCAATAGCCTCTCTCCCTACTCCTCACTCCCTACAATATCCAGCCAACAGCCCCTTAAATTGTAGGGAGTGAGATCTGCTAGTAGCAAGTGACATTGTGGCAAGGAAACCTTAGTATTTACTGTAGCTAAAATTAAGATTATTTGTGCTGTTCCACTCACCTAAATTGAAAGGCTTGAGCGGCGATACCCATGGAGGTTGGAGGCTCAAGAGGGGGAAAATAGTAGTATATTCCTCACTCCCCACAAATGTTTTTTTTTAGGAACAAGAAAACTGATCAAGTTTCACCGAAATTTTTTTTTTAGAATAGCGCGTTAACCAAATGTGACCGAAATTTCGGACGAAAAAATGACCTTGTTTCTACTACCCTTCACAGGAATAAATATGAAACCAACAAACACTTGTGGTAAATGTATTCCAAATATATTGCCAATGATTCAATATTTCCCGGAGTTTCGGTAATTTCATTGATGTGATTTCATGAATATTCTGATATCTTACTGTAATATACGAAGAACCGTGTAGAACAATGCTAATCTTCCACCATCAATAATTTATTCATCAGGAATTGTAAATCGCGAATTATAAAGCTACCTGAGTTATATTTAGGCTCGACGCTCAATTCATTAAACAAGCAAAATAAGTCCACGGCACGAAGTAATTCACAATTAATTTGCAATCAACGGGCCCTCCGCCTTGGGCCAAGATAGAAATTAAAACGACATTTTGAGCGAACGGTAGAAAGACGTGGTGGGTGAAATTAAGTTATTTGCCCTTGACGAGGTTTTTCTAGAAATTCGTTTTCTTCACGGAATGTCGATTACGGAAAGTGAGTGAACCATCAAGTTCGTCGCAGTCAATTTGACGAAGTTTCACTGAAGACGTGACGGAAAATGTTGTTAACCTAACTACGGAGTTGAGATTAACAATCACTGCTGAGCGATGTCCCAGTGAACTGAAATTGATGCGTTCTCATCAAGAATGTTAAATTCGTGTACTTGACCTTCTAGTATTGGCTGTCTCTTTCACAGTCTACGGTAGTAATACATTTGACACGCTATTACACACGTCAACTGTACTTTGGACTGTTCTGAAAGGGCCATATTTGCTAAGGCTTAAACTTTTTTTGGATGCATTTTACATAATGGGTAAACCCCTTCCAAGGGCTGAAGGGATTAAAGCCCGGAACACTCAGAGGATAACCATGGCTCAAGAAGGAGCATCGTAGCTGATTCCCACAGATTTTGATAGTTTGAAAGCAAAAACGCTGCAAATTCTTTCACTGGGGTTTATTATTCAATTGGCTTGCGTTCATGATTGGAATTTCTACTAAGCTTTGGAGTGTGCGTGTTTCACAGGTGATGGATTGAATTTCAGGAGGTATGCACAGAGCACGTAAATCTGTTCTCAACCAAAAAACCTATTTGGATTGTTCAGTTGGTCATATTTGTGAGCCTCCTGAAATTCAATAATCACTCTATCACCTGTGATTCATTATGTTTTGTATAACTATAACTGCTATTCCTTTCCTTGCATCACAAACAATGTTTTGAGCATAGAGTTTTTTCAATTGACCAAAAATTTGGAAAATGCAGAAATACCTACCAAATTCTTCTAAATGGTAACCTTTTGGCACTCGAAAGTAATTAAATCACTAGAAAGTAATTAAATTACTCGAAGGTGATTAAATTACTCAAACGAAATTAAATCACTCGAAAGTAATTAAATCACCCGAACATAATTAAAATAGTCGAAAGTGATTAAATTACTCGCAAGTGATCAAATTACTCGAAAGTAATTAAAGAGCTCGAAAATAATTAAATTGTTCGAAAATAATTAAATTACTCGATTGTAATTGAATCGCTCGAAAGTGATTAAATTACTCGAAAGTAATTAATTAAATCACTCGCAAGTGATTAAATCACTCGAATGTAATTAAATAGCTCGAAAATAATTAAATTATTCGAAAATAATTAAATTACTCGATTGTAATTAAAACGCTCGAAGGTGATTAAATCGCTCGAAAGTGATTAAATTACTCGAAAGTAATTAAATTACTCCAAAGTCATTAAATTACTCCAAAGTCATTAAATTACTCCAAAGTCATTAAATCACTCCAAAGTCATTAAATTACTCCAAAGTAATTAAATTACTCCAAAGTAATTAAATTACTCCAAAGTAATTAAATTACTCCAAAGTAATTAAATTAATCGAAAGCAATTAAATCACTCGAAAGTAATTAAATCGCAGGAAGGTGATTAAATTACTCGAAAGTAATTAAAATGCTCGAAAGTAATTAAATGACTCGCAAGTAATCAAATTACTCGAAAGTAATTAAATTGCTCGAAAAATTAAATGCTCGAAAGTAATTAAATTGCTCGAAAGTAATTAAGATACTTGCAAGTAATTAAATTACTCGAAAGTAATTAAATTACTCGAAAGTTTCAGCTTCTGCCCCAAATTGCATTAATTACTCTAGAATCAGTTTAGTAATTGAAAAAAAAAAAGTAGTTTAATTAAATAATTGGTAATTGAGTTGTAACTACTAAGTTGTGTAATTGGTAATTAAAAAGTAATTAATTACCGAAATTAATTAATTACTTCCCAACTCTGGTCTGTTGAGATAACATAGCAAAATGGACATTCAATAATAATGGTACCTACTTGTTATCACATAAAATTGGAACCAAAAGTACCTACTAATTTAAAACCAAGAAGTTAAAACATTGCGTAAGTTCAAATCTTAATTTGTACTAATCTAAAAATATAATTTTTCATAATTATTGTCTATTTTATTGTTCATTTATGAGCTAAGCCTTCTTCTGACTTTGTGTAATATGCAGATTTTTTATTCATTAAATTCAGGCAGAAGTCCGTCTGCGACGAAGATCAAAAACAAATATCAACGGCATGGACCATTGTAATCGGCAAAATACGATTGTATTCTAATACTTTTGGCGATTAAAAAAGTATTCGAAAAATTAATCGCATCGAGCGAATACAAAAGTTACTGATTACTCTCATTATTCGATTACTTTTACGAATACTTGTATTCTTTTTTACGAAATGTATTCGTTAATCACGGATGCCCAACTCTGGTTCAACTACGGATAATCGTTAAACTCATAGGTAGTGTGAGCTACAACCACACTACCGAATTTATACGTGCATAATAAAACATTAAGAACAGAGATGGATCGAGAGAAAATAATAGTACCTACTATCAGACTAAAGGAAAACCTTTTGGTTTTTTCCACGAATTTGGTCTGAGAAAAGTCTGAAATGGATTTGCATCATGTTATTTATTCCTCTTGGGCTTAGCTGGTCCTAAAAACTCCCCTAGACCAATTATAATCTATTATCCTTCTATTGATCAATCATTGCATGCGTAATTAGTGATTTTGTAGGAAAATACTTGGTACTTACCAATGTATTTGCAGTTCCCGCATTCCTTCGTATCGATCCATGAAGATTCACGTTCCGAATTGACGGAAGATGAAGATTGAGCGCGCGAATACGAAACGGAACGCGAAACGGAGTAGACTGCGAGCGACCACGCCCGAACACGAACCGGAGAAGACTGGCCGAGGCCTGCCGCTCTCCGAGTAGAGCTAGCCGGCGGAGGGATACATGGGCGGTGGCCGAGGCGCCCGGTAAATTCGTGATTTCGAGGTTTTAGGCGCCCAAAAACTTCGAAAACGCGAACTTTTTGACACGACTTCACCAAAGACACTTTGAAATAAACTTGAAAACAGAGTACCATGTCCTAAACATCAAAAATATAGGCACTACTTTCATCATAGGTAATAATTCCCAGTGATTTCGTGTTTTCGAAGTTTTATCCGCCCAAAAACTTCGAAAACGCGAACTTGTTGGCACGAATTCACAAGAGACACTTTGAAATAAACTTGAAAATAGAGTACCATGTCCTAAACATCAAAAATATAGGCACTACTTTTATAATAGGTAATAATTCCCGGTAATTTCGCGTTTTCGAAGTTTTAGGCGCCCAAAAACTTCGAAAACGCGAACTTTTTGACACGACTTCACAAAAGACACTTTGAAATAAACTTGAAAACAGAGTACCATGTCCTAAACATCAAAAATATAGTCACTACTTTTATAATAGGTAATAATTACCTCGAAAAATAGATTAAAAATAGCGTTTTTCCTAAATGTGCTGGCCTGTATGAACGATCACTGAGGAACAATGATACTGATCATATTCCCAAAGACATCTAGTGGTTTACATAGCGTGTACTGTAAGAATGACTGTGTAGAATGAGATCCTATTGAAATTGATTTGATAGTGTTAAACCGTTCAATATCGGCTACCCTCCGAATCCTGAGGGAATGATGCTATATGGATTTTACGTTCGCACGTATCACTGTAGGCCATATTTATATTCATGAATACAAATACGAATTTATTCACAGAATACATTATGTGCGAATATAAAATCTATATTCACACGTATTCGTATTTACACGTATGAATACGAATACATTGGTATATACACGTATGCATATAAATACGTTAGTATAAATGTTGTTCCGAATGTAAATACGTTCGTATAAATGTTGTTCCGATCACAATGTTTACCTTGAACAATTCTTACAAATGGTTTATACCTAATTATTTATATTAGTGAATCAGTTAGTAAAATCAATTCATATAAAACAATACGGGCGTTACATCATTAATATAGTAATAACAATCAATCGTACAAGTGAGTAAATACATCTAGGTGTAACCTAACTATTCCCAGAATTTGATTTTCAGTTACAATATCAACGAACAATTTGTATACTTGGCATGGATAAATTGCGTATCACGAAATGCAATATTATTTTGTGTCTATTACTTACTATATCTCATCATTTCTCTGTGTTTACCGAGCTGCGACACGCGTCACATCGTGTCTGTATTCTTGCTGACTTTTCGGTGGCATTAAGTTGATTAATTACCTGTTTTTTTTTCTGTACGTGCGGTGTCGTAGTATAGCCTGAAAACTAGTTCTGGTTGGTTTTGGTTTATTATTCAATAATAAACCATTGTAATCGCTCTGGGGAAAAAAAAAATCTAACCCCCCTGAAAATTTCATGGTTTACGTTTCAAAGGGTGTAGAATCCGAATCTGCAATAAAAAAAATTTCCGTCCGTCCGCCGTACGCCGTATGCAAGATATCTCCGAAACGGCTGGAGCAAAAAATCTGAAATTTTCAGGAAAAATCCATCTTCGTCCGACGACGCCCCAATTCTTGAGCCAGCTCCCTCACTCAATTTAAAGTGCCCTTCAAGGGCTGTAAAAGTTTTGTAAAATCCCTGAAAACCTCAAAACTAGTCGAATCGGCCTAAATATTTTCCTATTTGAAGAACATACCATTAGGAATCGAATGAGCCCTTCCCCACGTCCGTAGGTCAAACCATCCCCGATGTATGGCCCGATTTATGGTGCCAACATTTGCGTTTTTTCGTTTATTATTGTTTGTTTGTAACCTAGTGGTGTCCGGCCGATAGCGTCGAGTTGTAGCGAACGTGGATACTGGAGTGATAGCCGATGTGGATACTTGTAGTGTAGTTAGTAGCCGATACACGGGTTGAAGCATTGAAACGCTGATAATATATAGGTAAATATTATTACTTGGGTTTATTATTCAATATTATTACTGGGGTAAATAAGTATTCTTTCACTGGGGTTTATTATTCAATTGGCTTGCGTTCATGATTTGAATCTTACTAAGCTTCGGAGTGTGCGTGTTTTACAGGTGATAGAGCGATTGTTGAATTTCAGGAGATATGCATAGACCACGTAAATCGGTTCTCATCCAAAACAACTATTTGGATTGATCAGTTGATGATATTTGTGTGCCCCCTCTACATCTGTCTACCTTTGGCTACATCGTTTAAATTTGGATTTGGGGAAGTTTCAACGCAATACGAGTGCCAAAGGACTTGATAAATTATAGATGTTTTTATTGTGGGGGGGGCGGGGGGGTATTGAGCCTGTTTATATCTCATATAAACAAAAACCACCCAAACAAGTGCCAACAATAATTGTTGCATCAATTATTGATACTTGTAAAGTTTCTGAAAAAATAAAAATAAAAAAAGTTCTCTATTCTACTTTGTTGAACATGGAAAAGATTTATGGTGATATGTTTGTTGCTTAATCGGTCTGATCCCGTAACAAGTATGGTCTTTATCTTCAAGGTTCTACTAGCCAGTAAATATTGGTGGTCTACTATTAACCTAATCAAGTCAACTTCTCGCCTGATTGAAATGCTAACGTTCCAATATATGGCGTAATTGCCAATTTAATATTCAATAGCGCGCACGCAACGTATTAGCTGCAATCGCAGGTTAAAGTGGAGCCCTGTGAGTTGCGACTCAAATTTATCTGAAGCTTCGTTCTTAATATCCTGGACTTTTCCTGCTGGAAAACTTATCAAGGTAGCCCCCCCCCCCCCCCCCCCACTCCGGAAAACTTTGCGTTCTGAGGACCTTGAAAAAGTAAGGAAACCCACAAAACGGCAAGATGGACCAAAGATAGAGAGGCTCACAAGCTATTTTACGATCGGCGGCGCCGGGCAAGGACAACACCCATACTTAGAGGAAGGAGGATGGGTTGATGCCCAAGATACGGAGCGTATGACAGGGCCACATCCTAAACTACAAACTCAATGGTCGGGTCGAAGTATCAGAGAAAACCTCTGCCAAGTTGTAGAACTTTTACAATCCGATCTCCCACATCTTATTCTTCGAAATTTCCGCGTTGACACGTGTAATCCCTTATCATGTACGTTTCATTAAAAAGAAAATAAGACAAACAAAGTATTGTTTGCTGTTAACAAAGAATCAAACGTAAAATTGACGTTTCGGTGATACAGCAAAACTAAACCATCAAATTTTCGTTTTTTGTTCACCATTTTCAATAATAAGCCTTTGTAATCGTATATCAAAACATTTTTATAACCCCCCTGAAATTGCGTCCTTTTACGTTTCAAGGTGCGTGGATTCCAATTTATCAATGTCCGTTCGCCGGGCTACAAATCGCCTTAGAAGTGATGTAAAAAGTTTGTTCTTTCGCACATGGACTCCACTTCGGGTCTTGTTGGAATGAACTTCTTGCCAGCCCGATCGCTTCTCACGCTTACACGCTATGGACCTAACACTTTTCAGAAAGGTGGTTTTCATTGACACAGGCAGGTAAAGTGTCATTTCTAAGTAATTTTGGACGGAAAATCTACTGAGATTGGTTTCAGGTCCGTACAAATTCATCCGTACCTAATAATTGCAATTTCTGAGCCCAAAAGAGCTCCCCTCTCCCTCCCCTCCCCCCCAATCACACTGACACAAGCAATCGCGCATTATTCAAAAAATAATACTTGATGAATATAATTTGAAGTTGGATGGTTTTGATGCTGACAGTTTGGTTACATTGCTTATAGGTAGTCACTGACATCATCAACTAAGAATCTTATGAAATCTTACGATCTCAATCAATCTTACGAAAATCTTAGCTAACAATTTCAATTTTTCAGCTAACAAGCTCAAAAATTACTACATGTAGTGTTTATATACAACATGTATATTGTACAAAATATGTATTTTGTATGCAACCTAGAATCAAACCAAAATCCAATTCATTTGTAGTTACCTATATTCAAAACTAAATTCATATTTGTTACAGATTGGCACACAGATTATACACCAATGTACATACATTTATCTGATTCATAAAGATGCCATGTTTTCCATTAAGGTCCTGACCAGTACGTAAGGGATCTTATACTGGAGGAGGATTCAGAAAAACAATTTTCCAGCTGATTGAGTACCTATCTCTTGACCTTTCTGAAAAGCCCGCACCTTATATGTTGGTTTCTTAAGGTTTTCAGCCAATAACTCAAATGGACGGTGAAATTATGTTTTTCTCATTCTTCCACAACGGCAAATAAGTGAGATAGTAATATCGTCTGTCGTAATATCGCTTGTACAGAAAATGAAACTCTTTTCCGTTTTCCTCGGATTATTTCTGGGCTAAGGGAGGAAGTTCGATGTAATTGGAAAGCCTGCGGGCTCACGAAGAGCGAGGCGAAGGTTACTGTTGACTTTGGCTAATTAACTGAAATGGGAACGAAATTAATGAACCTGGGCGGGGCGGGAAAACGCCTCCACGGCATAATTAACGTGATCTCCGTCGGTGTATTTTCGTAGGCAAGTTCGCAGATATGTTGCCTACACCTTCCAAGTGTGTGGCAAAAATTAAACCATATTCAATCAGACTTGTAGACATTACACTATTGGATACATAACACTAATTGTAGACTATAGCAACTCGCTCTAGTAACAGGAAGAGATCCGACACAGTTTACTGGATAGAGTAGGTAAGTAAACACCTTGTAAACACGTAGATCAGCTTTTTGAATCACCGATGAACTGTAATCCATACAGTAGTAGCTATTTCCGGATTCACCGGTGATCAAATCACGTCCAATTGACAGTAAGGGTTTGGGAAAGTGAAACCTGATCATCGTGAATGGAACTAAGCTCAAATCTAACTCAGTTACAAAAACCATCACTGGTCTACCAAAATTGAACTGTACAGCTCCAACCTATGCTTCCGTGAGTTACAGGCATGATGAAAATCCAATCAAGAGCGAATTGATCAAGTTATAGCAACACGCGGTATCATTAAACTCAATGACGAACTAAAATGAGCAAAAGAAATTACCCTTTTATTTTCCGACATTTTACCAATACTAAAATTTCAATTGAAAAAAAAAAAAATTCTCTAATGGGCATCATGCAGCAATCCACTTGGTATCATACTATTTATTTCAATTTTATAAATCAACATATATGAAAATTAAACGAAAAAATCTTTGAAAAGGTTGAGATTTGTAATTTTGATATGAACTACTATATTTGAAATAACAAACCCAAACAATTAAATATCCAGTACTATTATCATAAGGGGGGGGGGGGGGGTTTAGATCTGAGTTTTTAAATGATGAATGAACCATTTTTTGTAGTCAAAATAACAGAAAGATTTAGTTTCCAAATTGACACTGGTGTACAGATTATTTATGATTGATCAAATAAAAATACCGCTTCATTGAAGATAAAACAGAGAAGAACAGGTCAATATCGGGATTGGTTTGAACTAATAATTCGGTACAACGAAACATTCTGGAGAGTGATCGATGGTACATTTAATTACATTAATGTAGTAGGTGAAATATCAATTGGGAAAAGAGGATGTAATTATATCAGTTGGTGCGATTTATACTATGTCCAAGATCGTTTCTGTTCTGCATTTTGTCAAAGTTGTAGCACTTAGGGGGAGAAAATGGATGAACGCAAAACGGTCCGAGTGAGCTCATTTGATTCTTCGTAAGCACGTCGATCGAAAACAAACGTAAAAACATCACTGTTATTTCAAAGGTTTTGATGTTCTGATTTTTGGATATTTCAGCTCTTAAATTCGTTCTGTAGGATTGACGAAAACGATTCCGAAAATTCAAGGTTTGTTTTGACAAGAGGTTCCGAACCAAAAAAAAAGAGGCAACAGCAGCAACAACACATAATAATATTCCTGCAAAAATCAAAACAACTTGACTCGGTACCTATTTTTTTAAATTTTCTGACTGTTTCTGTCGGTGACTGTATTTTTGATTCTCCCGACTGATTCTGATTTTTGATTCTGACGACTGATCGACGATTCCTAACAACACACGACGACTCACTCTAAAATGCTCGATAAATTCCACTTCGGTGTACTGAGCGACGGTTTCCAGGTAATTCTCCGTTTTCGGGCGCAGCCTTTGATTAACTACGTACTCACTACTTCTTCGTCAGACGTGAGGAGTGTGGTCTTCATCACTCGAACTTGATAGTTGAAAAATTCGGAATTTATACTTGAAACAAAGTTTGTTTTGACAACCTCAACGGTGTAGGTAGGCCGTATTCGGGCGCGAATAGATGATAACCGTTGATAACGCGATAAATCTACTGCGCATGTCTCGGACTAAAAGTTCTGGCAAAAATCTTCGAACCACTTGAACTAGTTCTAAGTGGTTCTGGACTCCTTGTCCGAACAGCGAACCAAGAGGTTCGAGATTTTTCAATACTAGTTCTGGCGAGCCAAAACAGCCAAAAAGGGTCGTGTTTGGTTCTGAACTGGCTCTGAACCTCTTGTCGAAACAAAGTTTCTACTACATTCTAAACGTGATTTTACCAAAAATTTATTCACTTTGTTCAGTAGTTTCGAAGAAAAGCTTCGGACGGCGGTCGGACAACATCTGAACATCTTGAAAAGTAAAACAAAACATCCTAAGGGGGTTGAAATTTGGTTTTCTCGTAAATTACAAAGGTTGTTTTCGAAAATATTGAACCACTATGTGTGATAGTCTCACACATTCCCACAACTGACAGGCAAAGATGCGATCTTGCGAGTAGGTATCTTTAGCCAAGCAATTCATGTGGGCTCATCTTCAACCCATCATAAACTTTGTAACCACTGATCTTGAAACTGAAAATTCCAAACTCCTCTAGAAGGTTTTCATATCGTGTGGTGTTATCTTACTTCTATCAAAATGAGTTAATTCAATATTAAATGAGGTAGCACTTCTCACGTCTCACAAAAATCACACTAGAAGTATGTACCAATATTTTTACTCATCTCCAGCGAATTCGGCTTGAGTAAAACAGATTCTCAAAAATTACGTTTCAACGATAGGGAACTTCATCAATTTAGTTCATAGAAAATTCAGGTTGAGTGTACTTAGTTAGGCAGTTCAAGTAGGTTTACCTTCAACACGTTGGAGATTCCAGACTGGTTTCGTAACGGGGCGTTTCGTGGAAGCCTCGTGGAGAGGCTAATTGTATTATGATTAAACTCCGCGTTAACCGTGTTCTCGTTAACATCAACCAACTGTGATCCCCTGCTCATGAAGGCAAACGGGCTCGCTCAGAAATCTCCGCCCGGGGTTTTCGAGGTTCAGAACTTTCTGAGTCTTCCCTATCCGTCCCCTTCTCCCCCGGACGTCCACTACCCGCCCCTTACTTCTCCATACTACACTCCGGCAAGCTTCAAGTCGGGAATTAAGAGATCTCGGATCAACTTCTCGTCGCTCAAGAGGCACCTTGGGGGGTCATTAGTGTTGCGGAGTTTTGATGAAAAGCGCTCCCTCCTCCTATCTTCCCCACTTCCACTCGTCACCGCGGTGGAGTTTAAAGTCGACGATGAGTTTCCAAGCTTACAGGGCCTAGGGTCGGGGGACTTAGATGAGTTACACAAACGTTTTCTCGTATCCACTAATTGACTACTGGTTTATTACGGCTTAATATAACGAGTCAGCGATATTACGCTACTGATTTATACTTCCAGAACAGTCGGATGGGTCAAATACAAACCAAGCAAAAGTTCTGTCATTTCGAACATTATTTCCAAAAATACACCTCTCTCATCGTATTGCAAACAAAACTGTTTATTACACCCTCAAATTTTGTCATTGTACGAGTATTTAATTATCATCAAATTTAATTAATTAATCATCAAAGCATCCAATCACAAAAGTAGAACGTGGAAAAATACGTTCGACAGAATTCAATACAGTTCAAAAGTGGAAGAAAACGGAATGAACTTGTATCAACCGAAGAGAGAGAGAGAGAGAGAGAGAGAAAGAACAAATTAAACCTTGCACTACTAATGCATAGACAATAAATAATTTCAAAGACATCGCCTAATTGAACACAAAAGCGAAGAGAAGAAGTAAATGTCGGGATTGTTTTGGAGAATTAAGTTAGCACAACGTACAATTCTGGGAAGAGGTGGGTGAACACGTAATTCGTTGGCGAAAAGTCTATCGCAAAACGAGCCGCATTTCTCGTGTGAACCTTTGGAACTGCGAGGTTGATCTTGGAAAGAAGGCAGGAGCGATCCAGCTGGTCACGAATCAACTTGTATAGAAGAGTCGGGTAGCTCATCGATTGACGGGATCGAAGTGAGTACAAATTACATCGTATCAACAGCGGAGTTCAACCAAAATCGGCAAATGGGATGCCTCATTTATGACCATTTGATGGACACTTACGGGATGGACTCTCTTCAGGTGAACATGCACCACATCGTAAGGTAACCAACTACAGCAGTGTATTCGAATAAAGACAAAACCATTTTTTTGTAGAGTGATTCAATATCAGGAAAACTGGAAAACTCTCTTTCGATCCTCTTGAACTAGAGAGGCAACCTCGGGCTTGAGCAAAATCCAGGATACTGCAGCTAAATAAGGCTGTTAAGAATATATGCACTATTCTACCTATTTTAACTAGAACTAGGTAGTCTCCTTGATACAAGTTACAAGTTTATAACGTAATATTTTAGGCTCTGAACAGGCCCTGGCGGTGAAAGAACAATGAACGCAATAAGCAGGAAGAGCTACTTTATTTCCTCCCCTCAATAATCAAAATACGAACAATCAAGTGTGGCACACACCACTTCATTTCACTGAAATTGTGGACAAGTTGAGGATCGTCGAATTTATAGGATACGAGGGTGAGAAAGGTCTTGAAGACTCAGGCAGCCAACATGAATAACTCTACGTTAAAAGGGGATGCCGTGAAGAGGGTATCACAGGTCAATACCGAGCCACCGAAGAAATCGTCTTTGTCAGCATATTCTCCGTGTGAAGATCAGAATGAGTTTTTCCCCCTGAACGTCTCAACTCCCAGTCACCGCCTCGAAGCTTTTCAAATGCATCGATTTTCCCGCCCTCTCCTTCATCTTTTTTTGCGTCTCTTTTCGAATATATCTCCTCCTCATTCGGTCGTATTAGACGTGTGAAGTACGTGGTATGAAGAGAGGTTTTCCATATTTATGTAAGAGGAGACCTGGATTCCTGCTCTATACAAGATACCCGTGTTCATACGGTTAAAATTTGTTCACCCATTCACGTAGGCCCCGCTCCACATCAGTAAACATCTCAGAATTTCTGAGAGGAATATTTGTGCATAAGAATATTCGCATTCCATCTCAACCCTACTCCATTTCTTGCAAATTAATACTCAAAGGTTTGTAAATTCAGTCTTATATAGAACTTCTACGCAGATAATGTCCAGGTCCATAAATATTTAGTCGCAAATAACATACATGGTACTCTATACAAAGGTCCGCTTAATAACCATAGGTGCACCCATCTTGGTAAAATGATATACCATAGAATAAGTATCCGTAACTACATCATAGAACCGCATAGCAACCAAAAGAAAATTACTGAAATAAAATTGGAGTAAATGGCGAGTGTACCTACACTTTACTACCAACATTTGTGACGGACTTGATTAATTGAAAACTGAATTCCATTTAAATGGGCTGGTCGACCTTAGTAGTTGATTAGAAGTTTTTAGCAACGTCACACTTATGTAGACGACCTTCAGTGAGAACAAAGTACACGTATGGAACAAAGTACGGAATAGCGAACGGATGAATGTAGAAAGATTCGGGTGGGCTCATTCAATTCATTGAAGTGATATTTAAAAATCAAAAAATTATTTCTATACTGGATCGCCCTTCTAGATCTCATCTATGCAGATTAGAATTAGTATGAGGTACACTATCTAAACTCGGCATCTCGAGCATCCATAATTTGTAATTACATTCAGATGAAAATACTTGAGCGGCCCGTGCGGTCTAGATCTGGAATCCCGTTGAACGATCCCTGCAACGCGGCTCCCTGGTCGACCTGACTGAATTTTCATTAATTGAAAATAATATTGTTGTAGTAGTGAGCGAACCGATGAAATTTCCATCTTAATCCAACAAAAAACTACCTTCTTACATCGAAAGATTTTGAGATGCAGACTTTTTGATAGGTTAATCCATAGATGTAATCCCTTAGGGTTGATTGATCAACTGGCTAATCCCGGATCAATATTGGATTTTTGAGTCAAATGTCTTAAACATTGGAAAAAAACTTCGAAAGGCGTATTGATTCATTTTTTTCCGATTTTTGAAATTTACGTATCTTGAAAAGTAAACAACAACATTTGAGGGCGTGGTCGTTTTTTTTTTTTTTTTTTTTTTTGCTGTCGATTGCAAAGGTTTACTATTGAAATAATAAAGCATCAACAAAACACTATTCTCATGTTGTGAATTCTCATAAGAGTTGTCCAGAACTAGAATTTTTGATATTTCAACCCTTCCATATTACCTATTAAAGTTCACCAAAAATGACACGTTATTCACGACCAACTAGAAACCATAAGTGATTTTCGAACCTAACTTCATTAACTTTGTGCGAGTAGTTGGAAGAGAAGCTCTGGTCCATCGCAGGGGGGAGCCACCGAGATATATACGGCGCCATGATACTACAGCCCGCAAGACCGTCCGGTGTTGCAGTTCGTTGTTAGGTATTCAGTTAGCAACAGTCCTAGTATGCGGCCTGAACTAGCCTTAACAAACTATTTAAACAACCGTATGTACACAAATATTACAAAGAGGAAACATTTAATAGTTTGTTACAATTCAATTCAAAAACTAGTTGTCCGATTGTGACAATTCTCTCACGATTACAAATCTACATCTTTATTCAGTAAAATAGAAGCTACAAAAAACCCGCGACGGTATATGTGTATCCATCATAGTTAAGCTACAATAACAGTTTTTGTTCAAATAAATGAGCTCCGAAAATTGAATATTGGTGAGAACTTTACCATGATATACCCTTATCCATTGAAATGGGTTGGAAATTAGCGTTGATTTTGTACGTTTAAATCCAATACATTATTCGGATCAGATTAACTCGTAGATGAAAAACTTGTATAAAAGTTATTAATTAAATTGTCAATTTTTGAACAAACTGTCCTACATGTATGAATTGCATGTTATAAACAGTAAAAAAAAAAAAAAAAAAAAAAAAACATTAAATGAGCTACCAAAGTCAGGCAACAACTTCATCTCCGATAATCACACATTGGGCAGCCACTCTCGCACATGTTCCATTGTACTTGAGTACTTACAAAATACCTTGTAACTTAAGTAGAATACTGTAATGTTAATTCAACTTAACATCATAGTATTCTAATACGCAAACGTTGAAAATACATTGAACAGAAAGAACACATGCACGAGTTGCTATGAATTTATCGCCTTCGATAGTATCTACTCATCAACTTTGATGTTTTAAACATCATCTTGGAGTAAGATGGGAACATTAAATATATTATCCAATTTCGGAACTGCCATTGACAAAACAAAAAGTGAAATTGAAGATAAAAATTGGCGAAGGACCTTGTAAATATTGATAGAAGTAATGTTTGGAAATCGAAACCAACACATTGATACAAAAATTATAACAAGAAAATAAATAAATAGTACACACCTGCTGTTTTCAAAAACTTGGGAAAGAGCATAAACTTTTAATTTATAACATGAGTATATTAATATGATATTAATTGTAACCTTGCATTTTGCTTGTCCTTGAGAATAGTAAAAATCTTTGGCGTGAATTTGGCAAAAAAAATTACTGAACTTCAAGAAACTTCTGCCTCATGTATACCAGTCATTGACATAGGTCGAAGTCAATTAATTAGTTTAATCGGGGTTTGAAATCAGCTCTGTCAGTATCATGACATATTGAGATGGACATTTCTCAGCAATGTGAAGAAACACGCTTGAGTTGGTTTGACGTTGAGTCGGCAGAGTTTCAAATTTATGCGATTGGGAATGAGGGTGCTATTGCCGTTAGGAGAGTATAAATAAGTTGCTCTGTCCAAAAGCTTTTAGAAACATTTCGACCCAACGAACGACATGTGAATACACACAGAAAAGTTATTTAAACCCTCACACACAAAGTCGTTCAGTTTCATTGGAGTCAAATCGGACTTTTCAACGTCCCATCAAAATCTCGGAACTAACTCGGATACCGTCCAATTACAGTTGGAAGAGTCGATCGCTGGGGAGTGACACAGGAAAGGGGCACGAGCAAGTTAGAGAGGAAACGTAGTTTATAGGTCGGACGTGTGTCGCGCTAAAATCACTAAAAGAGCCCTCAGGCACCTAAATTAGTTCCCTACTGTTTGTCGAACGTCAGATTTGTTGAAAAGGGTCGAGGAAAAGGGGGAGAACTGCGTGACGGGAACGCGGTAAATGTGACACGGTAAAGCGGTAAACAAAGTTGTTGACCGTTTTGTTGGGAACGGGGTTGAAGGGTGTGGAAGGGAAGGGCTATCGCTACCCTTATTGGGGTCGTGGGACGAAGGGGTCGTGGGTTTTTGACGAGGGCGGCGTGAATAATGCAGGAGCTTCCGTCCTTTCGCTGAAACACGGGGAGTCGGAGCGGGAGAGGAGGTCTAGAGTGACAGGAGAGTGAGACCTACTGGAGCCTGTCAGACAGGAAAGTGCAACGGTGGGGAAGTACCTTGATGATGTACACGAAGAGGTGACACAGGAGCACAATTGACTCGGTAGAGTTCTCCTTTTCAAGATACTTCACACCACCGGCACATCCTTATTAAATAATTTCTTGCGACTGAAAGGTCAGTACCAGTATTTTAAAAAGTTCCATAACTTCTACATCCTTTTACTTGCAAATAGTCACAAAAAAATACGTTGGATTCAGTTCATGCATGGAAGAATCAAGTACAGGATTTCAAATAGGATAAGGAAGGTATCCCCTATCCTATGAAACGTGTCCCCCAGCAAGAAAAGTTGGACCCCATGCTGTGTTGCCCACCTCTATTACTGCTCCTCGCGAATATCCATAAAATTGTATGTAAATAGGTACTGCAATACTTTATTCTGAATTAAGCTATTTAAGCATCGTGGCTCATCAGTACACTCCAAGGAGTGAGAAGTCTCAGGCTCGTATTCTTTTGCCACTTGTTTTTTTAGGTTTACATCCACATTATTTAATTCTCTCACCTGTAGCTAGGTGGATTACGCCTGAATTTTAGTTTGGGGTGGTTAATGTTGATTTGTCTGATAATCGGAAATTAGGATAAGTGACTTCTAGAGATTGTTAGGGGCGGTTCAGGTCTACGGTTCCTCCGTATAAACAAGCATCATTCCATAAAAGTATGGCTCACGTAGGAATGGATATAATCAGCGAACTACCTATTATTAAATGTTATTGGCACAAAAGATGTATCAATTGCAACCATCACTTATCACTTCGTGACATTCCCGTCCTTACAAATTGTGCACTTAAGTACCTTACTAATCCATTATAATATTCCCATTACTTACCTAATGCATTTTAAGCATTAGAATACATTAACATCCTGCAGGATGGAAAAAGGAAAATGGGTTTTGCAGAGCAATGCTTGTGAATACGCTGTTTTTAAATATTGGTAATATGGAAGCAAAAAAATTACAATCTAACAATATAACTATAACCATTAACTATTAATTGTAACTGTTATACGGATTTAGTGCAACAACTATTAAAAATGCTATTTGCATTGTTGTAGACTTGTGACTAAGCCTGAATATGCGTCTAGTTTCTTTCTTCATTTCCAGTTATTATATATTGATTGAAATTCAGAAATCATGTTTCAATATTAGGAAGCACGTTTGTGCTTTCGGTATGCGCTTTTCAGTTTAAATTGACTCCGGCCACCAAATTAGGAGGACTGCCGTATGCGTGTGGTCATAAACAAAATGCCTATCAAGAACAGCTCATGTAAAAAATGTATGAAACTTATGAATTATACATCATTCTTTGCTATTGACGGATGCAATTGAAAAAGGTGGGAATATTAATGAGTGTAATGTTTGTGGGATGTGGTGATAATGCAAAGTTTTTAGATTTCTATAAATGGGCTTAAAGTGGAACATGGTTGTGCTTTTATGGTCTCGGGTAACGAGTGGGATATTTAGAGCCCCTGTCTCGTGACGTTTTAAAATGACAAAACTATCAATCCGTCAAGCGTCGAAAGCGATGTGACACGTGGCCGACAAGCGGCTGAGAGTGGTTTGCGCGGATTTGGTAGCGACGAGTGTAGATGGGTAGAGGGAATGACAGTGAGGAAGCGGGGACAGGTGGGATCATCCGATCATAGGATCATCCGGTAAAGGGGATCATCTAGCGTTGGAGGGGAAATGGAGGGGTGGGATGGGGCGGTGGAGTGGGGAAAGGTCATCCATCACGAGCCTGCCGATGACGTATCGACAGCGGCCTGAGAGGATCATCCGATGATCGAGGAGGTAAAATAGATGCGAGACCCCTCCCCTATACCACCGCACCTCTCCATCACTTTGCTCTTCCGCCCTCTTGTTTTCTTTCGACTTTGTGCTAGATTATTTTCATTTTTACAATTTTTTTGTTATTTACTTTATTTTTGGAGGAAGAACGAGTTGATGAAAGTAGGTCGAAGTAGGAAAAATCGCAACAATTCATCATATTTATTCGCACGTCAACGTAGTACATGACTGGTCCACGAGTCCATTCCTAAAACCTTAGCGGTAACATTGAGACTACTTTAGAGTTAAAGCAGAAAGCAGTCGATTTTTAAGGGGAATGTAAAAGCAGAAGTTTTTGCGATGCTCCATTAAAGTTCAACATGAGGTACTTCAGGGGGATCCTTTTTGAGATATTCCAAAACCATTCTTAGGCTTCACTATTTTTCTTTACTTCCTTTGAATCCCACTGAAACTCACTGTACAGTTAGCTACTAAGAACTTGTTCCTATTTCCACTCGTTGAATCTTGAACACATATTGTTCTATTCATTAGTTCGCTGTTCTTTTATAGCGCTAAAATTTCACGAGGGCTATCACTGGGCATTGAAATCATATTCACAACGGTATCCTCTCTAATGGTCACTATTAGGGTAAACTACACTGTAATACATAACTACAATAAATTTATTAGGAAAAAATTTCAAAAAAATATTATAAATTACACCAGCCACGACCGGCTATATCTCTCATTGGAGTTGTCCCATAACATTTTCAACTCGTTTACTTTTCCAATCATGTCTGTAGGTATATAATTTTTTCCTGGTGTTTTCTTCTTCAACTCACTAAAAATTATAATAACCTTCTTAATTGAAGGTGTAACTTTAAATTTGATTGTGTTGTTTGAAAGAGCGTTAAATTTTCTTCTAATGGAAATCGTCTTGAATAGACAAAACATATGAAAAATGGACTTGAAGAGGAAAAGCAGTAACAACTTGAAATCTCAACGTTTTTCAATCGCTCATACGTCCGTGACAAAAAATGGATGTCGTCTTAAATCTATTTCTAACATCTATGTCACTGGTTCAGAAATAGTTCCATGTAACTTCCAGCATTTATTATGTTTTCACTGTGTGCCTTGCTCGGACCAAAGTCATTAGTTTGGCTTTACCACAAAAATGGACAAGTGTATCAAGATATGTTTGTATTTTAGCGTATAAAATATTCTTTCCATTCTGTGTCACGCTGATATTTTGAAATTATCAGTCATGTAGGTACTAATTCTGTCTCATTATTTTGTCGGCATAATTTCTTATTTTTGATTGGCAATACTGCACACGTGTGTGATACTTACTACACTCCCACTTTCTCTCAGTTCGTTCTGTGTGCACAACCGTGCCTAGTGCTTTCAGGTAATTAACTGCTTTTTGAATATTCACTATTATAACTCTCTTGGAACTTATAAATAGTGTTATTTATTGAGGATGCCCGTTCTATTGGAAATCAGGTTAATTTTATCTGTGAAGTAAATAAATTTGAATCTGATATTTGAAATGAAATAGTAATCTTGGTTGACATAGCTAACACAAAATCAAACAACTAGCGTTATTTGAATAATCGAGCCGACGGTTGCGATCCACAAGTGAATTTTTGCGTATAGACCTAAAAGTTGCTAGGCGTTGTAAACTTTTGAACGGTATGATCAAAAATATTTTAAACTGGATGTTGGTGGAGAAATTTAAGTTTGAATGCGGAAAAACGAAGGTTTGTTCGGTTATATTCACGTTTTTAGCCCGAAATTGGCTTGCCACAATGAAAAGAGTTTGGCGTCGGATTTCATGTATCTTTTTCGCTGAATTGAATGGTGACCCTCTCGGGGCTTATTGCTCGACAAATAAACGAGTTTCAGGCCCTTTCCTTTGGTCGGAAGGGCTGAATCAATAGTTGAGCATGTCAGTTAATAAGATGATCCCCCTCCCTGAACTTCCAACCAGGAGAAAGATCCTGAAAATCCCTTATTTGCAGGGAAAAGAGGCACGAGAGGGTCACGATCAGAAGTGAGCTGCATAATCTGTGCCTGGTTCAGTCAATTAGGAATATTGCTGTAATACCCTCCAAATATTTGAAAAAATGCTTTTCAAAATACTTTTTATCGAGCGCTCGAACTGACATCTGGAGTCTAATTTTAAATCTGATAAATAAGTACCTAAACCTGCCACGTGGTACTAATATTACTGATTCAGAATTCATAAGAAAATCAAATTAAGATAAGTTCTGTGTCATTGAGTATCTTTATTCTGGAGAAGGAATATTGTCTTATGGAAACAAATTTGATGGTTGTATACCATTTTTTGGAGTGTTAATCACTTCTAGTTGAGAATGTATTGTTCGTTCTGCTAACATTTAAGAATGTCCAAGTTCACGGTCGATACGGGTTTTTCTAATCACAATTTGGTTAAGTACATGATTACGGTAGAAAATTCAAGTCTGTTCATTAGGATATCTTTCAGAAACATGAAATACTAGTTTTTATGCAGTTTAAATGAGTTATAATTATTTGTAGGAAACAGGAGAGTGTTTAGGAATAATCAATTTTGAAGATGAACTTCAAACAGGAATACATGCGATTGCATGATACATCCTAATTTCGAACCTTGGGATTTTTGGCGCCCTAGGTTAGCTCATATTGGTTTCAATTACAAGTAGCCGATTTGTTTATTGTTCCCAACCATTTTCTCCCATAAATATCAAAACACAATTTTTTTCTCCATAACCACAATCGATTTTGAGCAATGAAATATGTGTTTTTAAAGCAAATCAAACAAAAAACAATACAAATTGCTTTGACTGTTGACAGTCGAGACAACGAAACATCAACTTCGAACGTTCATTATGGGATGCCTGTTCAAATCTCCAGATTTTGCCAAATTCAGATCACTTGTATAATTGTTCTCGACCTTTTGAAGTGCTGGGTGGAAGAAAGTGGGGTATCCAGTGGACTCTCCGAGATAGGCTATAGGACCTGGAGTATGCAGACGATATCTGTATGCTGTCGCTTGGGCTTAAGGATATGAGCATTAACCACGATAAACTCTGCGCGTACTCATCGGCAATAGGGCTCAAGATAAGCGTGAAGAAAACGCAGTGTCTGCTGAAATAAAGAGAAGGACATGGCAATAAAGAAGAGGCCAGACACTGAGGAAAGGCGATGGAGCGGAGGGCAATGGAGTGGAACCCACAAATATACACAAGACGAGGCCAACCTAGAACGACATGGAAGCTCGAAGAGCTGGAAAGTCGTGGCATCAGATCAAGGCTTTGGCCAGGAATAGTGAGGTATGGCGGAACTTCGTCTCTGCCCTATGCTTCTCCTGAGGAGGAACAGGAAATAAGTCAAGTAAGTCAAGATAACTCGTATTAGATGTTGAAACCAAAAAGTTTAGTTTACTGAGTAGATCTCACGACTATTCGATTCCCTCCACCCTCCCATCCTGATTTGGGACACCGTATTTCATATCTATTACGAGTGTGATTTCTTGCATAGGAGTGAGCCATGTACGACGCCAACTCACTACAGTAGCAGATACTGGAACCGAACCATTAAGTTGATTGAATAGATCAGATGACTCCGAATCGGAACATTGCTACTAAAGTGAGTATTCGTTCCCGCGGAAGATATCTGACTAGTAATAGGTATGCGGGCGTCTCTGAGTAGTGCGTAATTATCGGAAGGTCATGTGAACTGTTTGGTTCCAACTAGGGATGAGCATCGAACCATTAACCAGGCGAAGATCAGTTAGTAAGAAGTTAGTAGGAATGGATTTCACTAAAGTTTCATATATTCTTGCTAAACTGTGATGATGTTTGACCACTTAATGGGTTAGGAGATTGTTTTGATTAATGTTCTGCTTTAAAATCCAAATTCAACTATTTTCAGTTCGATTTTTTCCATTTTCAGTGATTGCAGTGAATATTTTCAAATTTGATGAATTTCCTGTGCAGCGAATTCATTCTTTTAGAACGAGGTTTTAATACCAATTTAAGAAAAGTTATAGTCTGAAAGAAACAAACAGTACGTATGTATTTTGTATATAAGCATTGAAATCCAAGATTTTTTTTTTTTTTAGTACACCTCAATACGCAACCTGTGAAGACAATTTTGATATATTTTTTGGGGCGGTTACATTTGCTTCAAGTTCTAAGGAATTTCCATGAAGGAGACCCTATTTTTTGAAAAACAAAACCCATTGCCGCGGCCATGGTAGGTATTTATGAATTGTATTCATGTTCAAATGGATTCCATATACTAAAAAAAGCTGCAAAAAGAAAAAAAATGCTTTTCTAAATAGCTTTAGTTGAGTGTAAATAACACTCTGAGTTCATCCGTCTCGATGGGAATGATCTAATGATTCAATAATTGTGGAAGAAGATCTCCATCGCTCCGTAGAGATTTTTTGAAAAGTAAAATTGATGAGAGAAAAAAATAAATAATCCAACCCCAGGTATCGAATCCATTAAAATCGATCACCAATTAATCAAGCCATAGTACCATCGATTAAAAAATAATCCGTTTTAAAAAAATTACATACATACACATTTACAATTACATCATTATTATTCCGACAAATCGATATTCATCCATAGTTTCAACATCTGCTACTTGAGTAGTTACACTGTTTGATTCCGAAATAAAGGAGTTTTTGTTTTCCATTCGCCGGTTTTACAAAAAGTAAACTTTGAAATTTCTGTTGCATATTCTGTGTGGATACGTAGTAGGTATAGCTAACAATTTCATGTGTTTAGATATCAGCTTTTGTTACGAATTCAGGAACTAGCAAAGATTGGGTTCCGTGGAGTCAAAGCTCTGGATGGGTCAAACTTTTTCTGGGGAAATTATGTCGTGTAATACAGGTCGTGTATTGTGTTGAGATTCTAGTTTGTAAATAAAAAATAGCTTTTACACTCCATTCTAAGAATAGGTACGCCTAGAATGATGCTGTTATACATTGCTGTACTAGAATTTCCAGTAAAACAGTTTGTCATAGTGGCACTCCCAGGTTACCCGTATTGTTTAAAAGAGTAAAACACTGTTCAGTCTCATGAAAGAAACAAGAAATCGTCTCGTATTTTATAAGAAACGTGAACGAACCTAATTTCCCATTCCACCAAACAAAGATAAAGAAAGCTTCCCACTCCGAGCTATTTTCAGCTACTCGTTTTCGGAGCGATAAAGATCGTTCCCAATTAGAAAGGGCCTTGTTCCCTTCGAAGGGTTAGTTAGGATCGGACAAGCGACCGGCCTTTTCAATTTTACGACCCATTCACGCTCTCGCCGCCCGACTCCGGAGAAGAAGGTTTCAAAGCTACATAAACTTCTAAGCTCTAAAGCGACATATAACACGATATAAATGATGTAATGTCGGAATGAGGGAAGGGGTTTCTCGGGTTGGGAGCGTTAGATTGAAACTGGAGGCGACCGATTCTCGGGTAGAACGGGGTCCGAGGGGGTCGTTATTTTTGACTGGTTTACTGCGTCACTTAGAGCCGCGGCTCCTCGAAATAAGTTGGACTTGACCGTTCATCTTTTTCGAGGAAATTCTCATTTGGTTGGGATTCATGGCTTCTCAGCCCATATTTCGGGTCTCCGAAACCAACAGCTCCAGTTTAGCTGTTAATTAGAAACTGTAATTGGTCAACTTTTCTTGTTAAATTTTTTTAGTAAAGTTCAGTTCAAAAATGAAAGTGTCACAGTTCCAACCTCATTAGTGTGAAGATAATTAGACAGATGAACTTTAATCAGTAGGCGCGAACCAGAAACGTTTTTCTACTGTTTTTGTCACCGTTGATACTCATGTGGAGATAAAGACTACTAGAGACAGATGCTAAAATGGAACGATCCAACACAGATTTAAGCTACGTTTCGAAGCGTATACTGCTACCCAAACAAAATCCAGCTTATAAGCGTATTTTAGCAAACGAGGTATTGAGATGGATGCTACTCCTTAGGTAGCTAGAAATAGAAACTATACTTATAGCAAGCAATCAAGTCGCATTTTGTAGATTTTTGTCCTTTTGTCCACATTCAAAAGAAATTTCTTAGAAACATTACATGTGAAAAAAATGGTTCAGTTAGACCGCTGGAAACCTAAAAGCTCCCTATCGTTTTTCCTGAAAACTGCATTGATTTTCCTGCCCAGGATATTAGAGAAAATCTGTTGAGAATTTCGTCAACGAACTCGTCAACAACCAAGTTTGAAGTTTGTACTAGATAAGCAGTAACTTAGTTACCGTTTTTGTTTTGCATTTTTTTATATTAGTTACCGTTTAAGTTTTGCATTTTAAATTTACCATCGGACAGGCAATTTAAAGCTGTTTCCATACGTGAAATCACAATTCCTTTTTGATTGAAAAAATTAATTGCTCTACGTGATTTTGGTGACACGGTCGAACACACTAAAACAATCCAAAGTAAAGTAATAAAAAAACGAAGGCTAAAAAAAAATCTTGTACTAGGAACTTTTTGTTGCATATTAATTGCAAAATTGATCCTGATTAAATTATTGAAGTCTGGCTGTTTCCTCCCACACCCTGCATTACAGGGAGGGTCCTTTCGGAGTGCAGTATCCATTTCAAATTATAACTTCCATCTAGCTAAATACGAATTAGATTCTCCAGAGTTTCCGCCTCTAGTAGTCTGGGCCCGGTTCAAAATTATAAATTCATCCTCTGCACTGAAACTGCCGGATCCTTAAACTGTAGCTACCGTGTCTTTCTAAACGTTAGACCCAAAAAATCATATATCGTTTATATGAGACCTTCGGGCATGACAATGTGGAAAAAGTTTGGGAAATACAGCTCCTAATTCAAACAGAAAAACAAGAAATACTTTAGGCGAACGTTAGCTTCAGATTAGATGTCTACAATTATCCACTTCTAATACTAATTGTCTACGGATCTCAGACAAAGTCGTTGCTGAAGGGTACTAATGAAGAAACCGAAATTCACATTGTTTCATACAGTACTAAACTGTGAGAAATAAATAATTTTTTTCATTCCAATAAACAAAACCTTGATCTTAATCTTCGTTCACAACCAAAAATATAAACTGCGTTGTTTTATTATTATTTTATACCTACGTATTTGCACAACTTCTGACAAAGAAAACAACATTTCAAGTAAGCATTACCAATACATTCCAATACCTGAAAAATTAATAAATAATTCTAATTGTTACAAAAAAAAGCTCTTGATCTTAGAGATTGTATACAACATCCAAAAATATCTACAAACTTCGTCGGATCACAACCCAAAGAAGCAATGCCTCCAGCTGAGACTCTGCGACCTCTGTCGACGCAGCGTCACATTCGCTACGATTAGACACATGTTCAGTCAAATATGATTTCGGTAAGACTAGTAAATTTGACATAACAATAGGAAATGACCTAGAGCTCCTGATCCAGCCTACTACAGCTCATACACGATACTAAACAACTTAACTGAAGAAGCACCTTTTGTGAATACTTTCAGTTTATCCTTGTACGCCATTCGTAATTTTGCTATAACTCTCACCATGTATCCGTAACCAATCATTCCGATACATTCAAGCCTTAACTGCACACTTTTATTAAGTACTTTTCCAAGCATTTAATTTTTATAACAACTAGCTGTTATACTATTCTGACTATTACTGCATTATTTTGTAAGTAACTATTCAGTTCGCACAGTTACACTTTTTCACTGTGATATCAGTCCAGTGGAGTACCTCAATACGTCTAGCAGTTCTAGTCCGAAGCTGGAGATCAGCATCCAACGACAAAGGACTTGCTCCTCTTATAACGCTGAACTTGCTGTGAGTTATCCAGCAGCTGGAGAGATTCTGTGTTCGTATGCTTGAGCATCCTTCGCTCGTAGTTGGTGGCAACACGAATTATGATGAGAGTTTGAGCAATTTTCAACTTCAATTCAAAACCAATAATTCTTTTATCGTCCGTATAAATCTGAACACCTTTGATTGTCCTAATACCTAATTACTACATGTAATACATCACTGCTTCCAATCACTCACAATCAGCGTAGTGAACAACTGCCAAACCCAATTCAGCCCTGGCAAGTTCCATTTGAGGAAGTTAAGTGCCAACAACCGTTCCAGGCAGAAGCCTGCTTTCTCCCAATCCTCTAATTCTCACCCAGCCCTTAACCATTCTTCAAAATATAGGTACTTTAAGCGCTAAACAACCCGTTTCTAATCTTAGTTAGTGCGCTGGATTAGGCATTGGATGGTACAGGAGGCGGTTGAGAAATAAAGTTTGGAAAATCTCGACTGTAACCAGATACTCACAATTCGGCCCCTTAAAACAACACCGACTCTACCAATGACTGAAAAGAAGTAATTTTCGAATAAACGTTGGATCCACGGAGCACCTCCAAGTCGTCAGACAAGAAGCTACCTCGCTTGTTACAGATCCTTGATCTAAAAGGGAGGTAGTTTTCTTCATCATGCATTTGCGTTTTTGTATTTAATTACATCTTACATTGTCATTGATCATTATTTTTTCTCTTGTCTTCTTCATGGAAATAAATGTAATACAATCATTCATCCATTCATTCTAAGTGAAGTGTTGGCTTCAATTCGTAACTTCAAAATCAACAGGGTCGTTCATCCGTTACAATTGTATCATATTCACAATTTATTGTATTGCCTAAAACCTCCTCTTTCGAATTTTGGATACTGAGCGAGATCATGTTGGCACTAAATAAGTAAGCGTGAAAGTAAAATTTGCACTATATTTCAAAATAACTTCGCTACTTGTCATCGTCCTGCGAACTGTGTAGTTGTTTACTTATCAAACGAAAGCTCGCTTCTAAAAGAACAATTATTGATCACGGTAATGTCAGAAAAACATTGCGTCAACACTAACAAAAAAAAAAAAAATTATGAAAACAAACTAAAAGATTATAAAATATTGTTGACGTTTAAAATGAAGAGAGTTGCGATAAGTGACTACAACAAAATACTGATGTTACTTTGCACGCCTTATTTTCTGGGACGCTTTCCCACAGTGGCGTCACAAAGGGCGCCCCTCCTTCACATTTCACAACCCGTCCTCGTTTCTTCCCGGTTTAATTTAATAAACGTTCTCCGTGTCTGTAAACTCTAGTTGTTTCCTCGTCTTAATTAAAATTTATTGTGAGGAGCTGAGGTGATACAGGAGAGAAAGATGGTCGGAGGAGGAAGTCACCTTTGATGTACAGCCGCGCAGCACTTCACCTGAGCAAATTGGACAGTCAAAGTTCGTGAGGCGGGAGAAATGTTGAGTCGGTACTGCTTTCGGGAATTAGATTCAGAGACAACTACGAAATGAAGAGAGAAACCTTACACTGTTCTAGATTTGTTTATGCAGGACGTTGACTCTATATAGGGCTCATTGCGATACGTGTAGAATAAAATGAACGACCCATTTGAGAACAGTTTTCAACGCAAAAGCTCCTCAAGTCGTAACATTTTTTCCAGGAATCTATATTATTTTTGTGAATGTTCTATTGCCTCCGGAAAAAGTATCAAAATATGAATTAAACGATTTGCAGTGATTTTTTGACACGTTTTTCAATTTGATCGATTTTTAGTAATAAACTTACGAGGGAGCTATGGCGGGTTAGGAACTTCATTAGGCTCAAACATTTCACTTATAGTATTTTATTTGAATATGGGGAATATTGATAACACACATTGCTTTAGAGTATCATATCATTAGGGCATTATCAACTGCGTACCAATAACGTGACTTTTCCCATCCCAGTTTTTCCACATTTTAAATTGTTTTCGTGTTCTAGACTTGTGGCCACCAAAACCGCCGAGGCAGAAGATGACAGACATACAGTAAAGAATCATAGTCTATTACGTCTGATGTTACACCAAGTTCGGACTACATCCAGATGATTTTATAATTATACCAACTTCATTTACTCGTCCTTAGAAAAGGAATGAATTGGGAAATAGTAATAGGCTGGCACTATCAAATATTTTTGCCAAAAATGTGGTTTTAAAAATGAGAATGACTACAAAATTATAAAAGAATTTCGATATCGGTTCAGGCTTAGTGGCATTCCACCTACCGGGAAAGTTCCAGGAAATGTTTCAACAATGCAACCCAATTAACTTTACTAAGTCCTTTTGAAGAAGTTAAAATTCAAATTGCTTTTTGATTAGTCTTGAGAATGAAATTTGATATTGGTTCTCAAAGATCTTGAACGATTTCCTTCATCGGACGTCGGCAGGTAGGTAATGTAAGGGACAATATAAACAACTTGACGCAACACAACGTGAATGGCGCCGTCCCCTGCTGGTAATCCCTCACTCTTGCGTTATCTCCTCGCTAAGTATTTAAGGTATCCTCCTCAGTAAATTTGTTCTGGGGACCTTCCGCTGACCTCAGCAGCCTCTGTACCCTACGCAGGGTCCACTATCCCAACAAAACAGCTTGACTTCCTTCATCTCATTAGCATGTTATAACGGCCCATAAGTCTACACTGTTCACGCGATGACCACATGAAATGGTGGAGACATATTGTAAAATGTTCCATGGCCTCAAACAACTTAGAAAGCCTAATGATGATCTAAAATGTGGATTAACACAAGGGTAGTACTGGTAGTACATTGGGTAGTACTGCTAGATTATTCTTTGGTCATTGGACGTAGAAATGGAAGATAAGGTTAAATGAGGCAAAGTCGGTGCATGTTGATTTCACCAACCAGAAAATCAACTACATCCCACTATACCTCAACAACGTGGCCATTTCCTACGCGAATGAAGCCAAATACCTGGGCATGACGCTTGACGTCAAGCTCAAGTGGAAAGAACACGTAAAAAAAAAGAAATCTGAACTCGTGTTAAAACTTAGACGAATGTACTGGCTAATCGGCCGAAGATCCACCACGACCATTGGCTGCTATTGTACAATCAAGTACTAAAGCCAGTTTAGAAGTATGGAGCACAGTTGTGGGGCTGTACAGCTCCAACCAATAGACTGATTATCCAGCGTTTTCAGAATACCGTACTGCGGTGCATCACTGACGCGCCTTGCTACTTTCGAAACGATGCTCTTCGCCGCGAACTGGAAGTGGACAGCATAGACGAAATAATCAAACAGAGGGCTACTGCTCATCTAGCCAGACTACGAGGTCATATCAATGAAGAAGCTGTGAAGCTACTTGATGTGCAAGACCTAACTAGGCGCCTTAAGCGCACAAAACCACATGAACTTGTGTAGGAAGTGAATGTGCCGAACCTCAGAAGGACATGGACTGGAGTAATGGATCTTGAGTCCCAATAATTATGTAGAGAATTCAAGTCAGAATAATATTGTTAATAAGTTATTACTTTGTGCAATAAATAAATTAAAGAAAGATTATTCTTTAGAATAATCAAGCCTGACTGGTCAAGAGTCAATTTGAAAGCAACATATAATTGCTATGAGCTGCGTCTGTTTTCCGTACAATTGCAAGCTGATGGAAGAGTGGGTATACAGTATCTACTAGGAGTTTCGTTGAATAGAAGTCTAAATACACTTTTGAATTTTACTTGAAAATTGTGTAGCGCTCCGAATTAGTGCTCTTGTGAAAGAGCTAAAGAGAGATAATGGGAGATAATAAACTTTCCTCATTTTAAATTTAGATTCGCATCCTTCTGTTACGTTTGTTCACTCATAATTTATTTGTTATTCTTAAATTCGATCGTCGGCGGACAGTCAGATGGAGAGGAGCAAGAAGTCAAGGGAAAGTTCACCATAGATGTAATCAATCTGCATAACAACTGTTTTTTCTATTTTAATGAAGTTGTTCAATTCTTTTCTAAAGATGGAAAGCCAGAAATGTGACTCTGTACTTTTTTAAGGAAATACAAGGTAGCGAAAAAATTGCCAACTAAAAATGAGTAAAAATTGATAAATACATGCGACAAAGCTGAAACTCAAGTGTCACGGATGTAGCGTTTAAAACTGCAAATTATCGTGAACATCGGTGTTCATTTTGCACATTTTTAGCCATGGAATCGATGAAGGGCTGCTTACAGTAACGTTTTACGCAAAATCCGAACCTGCAGCTATAAAGACCACCCATCTTTTAGATATGTTTTTAAACAGAGAATTGTTTAAAAGGTTTCACCCCTTCAAATTCATTCGTCAAATTGATATGTAACGACTAGCCTTAGAATTATCCTTAACCCTAATGCGATGTTTCATCAAAATCTGTCAAGCTTAGGAAAAAATTGACATACTGAGGGTTCCTTCCTTGATATTTTTGGAATCTACTAATCATGAATCATGAACCATTAAACTTGAGAAGAGGGGGGGGATTTGATTTGTACCGCTCAACGGTACTTTTCGATCTGCAACATCTCTGGTTTTATAATAAAATAAATAAACAGAAAACGCTGCAAATTATTACACATAGGTTTTTTGGCTTAGTATAACTGTCGGTACATTTAGCCGTCTAACATAAAGCATATTATAAAAATAACATATGTGTACATGCTACGGGGTGTCCCAGACTTAAGCACAATCCGACTCCTACGTGTTCTACAACTCATTTCCGACCAAAAATGCCCCCTAGCAATTTTTTGCCAAAAGCCTCGTTTCCGAGCTATTTGTGATTTAAGATTTTTTTCGTGTTTTCGATCTTAAGTCATTAAAACTGTCATAACTCCCTCAATTTTGGAGATAGCTCAAATTTCATGACACCGTTGGAAAGAGCGTTACATTTTCTATTTATTTGATGTCAGAAAACTTTTTTTAAATTGCATTGAAGATGTGCGATTGCTGCGCGAAATGGCAGTTTTGTCAAAATCTTAAAATCGCCTGTTTTTCATCTCGCCTAGAAACCCCTGAATGCTTGACGCAGAACTGTGCAGACCTGGTAAAACGTGCGCCGAAATGTCAGCTTTCCAACGGTGTAGTCGTTTTGGTTTAAAAAAATATTTTTAGTTAAGGAAATGGTGTTTAACTGCACAAAACGTGTGTTTTCTGTTAAAATTGAGGTTTTTCCAAAAGTCTTCAAGATGAATGTAACTCATCGCAGTCGGAAATGAGTTGTAGAACACGTAGGAGTCGGATTGTGCATAAGTCCTGGGACACCCAGTATCACTAAAAAAGACCTAATGTTTGAAAATTGGGAAAGCTACGGAGGAGGCATTGTCTTGGTCAGGGGCAAGATATGCAATGACCCGCACGACCCCCGGGTATTGAAGGAGGGGTTGCTTTGTGCGCCGTGTATTATCAACCCCAATCTGATTTGCCCGTAGCATTAGGTGTTGCAATGTTCATAATTTGTTGTTTCCGACCAAACTCAGTTTTAGTAAAATGTTTATTGACTCGAACATGTTATCCAGTTGTTGGAAATCGAGATCATACAAAGAGTTAGAGTCTAAACAAGATAGTTAAGATTTAAATTAAAAAATAAATATTTAAAAATGAAAAATGAAAATGAATTTAATGAATGAAAACGTTCGTTTGTGATCAGCGTCTACGGCATTTCCAAGCTGTCCAGCCAAAGTCAGGATAATCGAAGATCCGAGAGATAGCTATTGTTTGTGTTCATTTGGGATTGATTACGATAATTTTTTTTCATTTGAGTAGCTATACCACAAGTGAGTATGTTGGTATGATTTTTGTGAACGGTTTTGCCAATGGTAATGCTTCTAAGCAGCAAGGGAGTCACACTTCTCCTGTGTACAACTCACGCCCTAGCGAACACGTCGGATAGTGTGAGGAAGAAATATTGGTAGATAACATTGTTTATGTCAGGGATCCTTCCTTATCTAGTCAACTATCCATTTTTTATCAACTAATTGTTTTTTGTCACTAAGGTTTCGGTTATTACTACCAGCTCTTCGATTATCCTCACTTTGGCCGGACAGCTTAGAAATGCCGAAGACGCTTTTCACAAACGAACGGGTTTATGCATCAGACAAAACCAACTTAAATCGTCATTTGAAAGGTCTGGCGTTGTCACCATTCGATTCAGCGAGAAAAGTTACGTTTATCTCGCCACCAACCTTTTTTCGCCTAGACTTTTGAAAAACCTCAATTTTAATGGAAAACACACGTTTTTCTGCGGTTAAACACTATTTCCTCAAATAAAAATATTTTTAAAAACCAAAACGACTAGACCCTTGGAAAGCTGACATTTTGGCGCACGTTTTATCAGGTCTGCACAGTTCTGCGTCAAGCATTCATGGGGTTTCTAGGCGAGATGAAAAACAGGCGATTTTAAGATTTTGACAAAACTGCCATTTCGTGCAGCAATCGCACATCTTCAATGCAATTTAAAAAAAGTTTTCTGACATCAAATAGATAGAAAATGTAACGTTCTTTTCAACGGTGTCATCAAATTTCAGCTATCTCCAACATTGAGAGAGTTATGACAGTTTTGATGACTTAAGATCGGAGACACGAAAAAAATCTTAAATTGCGAATAGCTCGAAAACGAGGCCTCTGGCAAAAAATTGCTTGGAGGCATTTTTGGTCGGAAATGAGTTGTAAAACACGTAGGAGTCGGTTTGTGCATAACTCCTGGTACAGCCTGTATAACGGAATACATTAGTGTCTAGTAAATGATTAATGTATGACAATAATTATCACTTCTGCTCGTTAGAATCATATTTTTTCATTATTATCAAATTATTTGCTAAATCCTTTCATCCTGGATTACTAAAAAACTCGAATACAGGATTTTGAAAGGGGCTTAAAAATGTTTTTCTTGGTGGATTGCGAAAGTTTTGCAAAATGAAAATATTAAGTAGCCCTATTTCGCAAATTACCATATACGTATATGCATATAAGTAGTACAATATTACTGTTATGTGCAGCGATTAACTTACTCTGTTTATTAAACTTATTCTATGCGACTGTGGTATAGTGAGAAAGCTGAAATGGCCGCAAAACTGAGTAAACATTTTTCCCTAGCCTGTATGGATGTAGGTGCATTATATAGCCAAGTACTAACACCATCAAAATTTCTGAAGTTCCCTGATACCATTAGCTAGATTACCAATTAAGATTCTATCCCGTCTGAGTTATTGTTAACTACCGCTCGTTAGATGAAAGACACTGATAACTTTTGCTCCCCGAGGTCCCATCCGAGTCAGTTTCCCCAATTCTGATGGCGGTACGGCGAATTCAACTTTCTTCTCGTTGACCCCTCGGGGGAGCCAAGCAAGAAACGTCCGAGCGTTCCCCGAAACAGGGCTACGAAACAAGGGATCTCACAGGGCTCGACAGAGGGAAGTAATGGGTTCCCTCAACTATAACAATCCCGGGGAGGTTCCACCCCGCGAGAGGTTGAAGGGAAATTAATTTTCACTTTGCGAGGCTTTCGAAGATTGAATAGTTGACTAATCTTCTGGTAAATATCTGAGCTCGGGTGAAAGTTTCCGCGGACGTCAGGGATGGTTAACCGCATGATAAACAACCGAAGTTTCGATGTTACCGAAAGGGTTTTGTCGAGTTGAGGGACAGTTTCGAAGGCAGCCTTTTTCCTAGCCACGCAAAGTTGGAGGACAAGCTGATCAATTTGTACTTTACTGACCCTTTCCAATCTCGTTTTTTTTTTGTGTGTGAAAAGTTTGGTAATGCCACAACAATTGTATCACATAGGTAACCCTTTTGAAAAGTTTGCTTTGGCCTCTACAATTTGCTCGCATAATACCCTTTGGGAGAGAAGCTTTGTTTTAACTTTTGGTAGATGAACCATTTTTTCTCCAAAATCAAAATTACCCTTTTATCAGACTCTACTTAACAACTTTCGTTCCTTGCCTGCCCGCATATCATTGTAACAACCTTTCACTCCTACAGTTTTCATCCGATTTTGATGACATTTTAAGGAAATGTGCGGGTTAAGCTCTAAATGGTCCCCCACGAGTTTCATTGCTCAGAAATCAATACATCAGTCTGCGCTTGCGCAAATCGAAAGTTTTTTCAGGTTCTAACGGTCCGACCGAGCTCTAATTTTCGGAATAGTCGAGGAAGAACGGTGTGATAATCTCATACTATTTCGTACCGCGATCGTATCATTGGTATCTACTACTCTTACGATAGTGGAATCCTTCAAACAAGTCTAATTTTTAGTTTTATCCGATTTGAATGAGATTTTTAGGGATTGTGCGGGTTACGCTATAGATGGTCTCCAATGAGTTAAAATGCTCACAAATCAATACATCACCCTGCGCATGTACTTATCTAAAATTCACCCAGCATCGTTTTTCCATGTTCTAGCGGTTCGATTGCACTTAAAATGTTAGAATAGCCGGGGAAGAACGGTATAATGATCTCGTTACGATTTCATCATTATTCCATCCGATATAGAATTAGGCTTCTCGTCCACTGGATTAGGAATGCAGCGAAAAGTTGCGAAATCAAATCGGCCGAACCCGCAAGGAAACGGACGAATGATCCCAACACGTAGCTCGGTGGAGGACTGCGTCCACTGGGCCTGTACCTTTCGTCAGTTTCCGGCCGTACAGTAGCGAAGTGCCAACGGATCCCGTTTTGCTGGTATAGTTGGCGGTCGTAGTTGCGAACAAATGCGAACTGAAGAGGAAAATGGACATTGAAAAGTTAATTTTGCTAGTTCAGGAAGGTTCGATCTTTTTTCGGTCGTTATTTTCTAGATGTTTAATGTAATTTTGGGAGCCTGATCTCATATTGTGAAGTAACCAATAAATTCACTTGATGTTATGAGTAAAATACTCCTTTTTCACATGTATAGGTGTCCTTGATTTTATCCTTTTTTTACAAGGTTTTGATAGTTGTCAACTGATAACCTTAATTTCATGTATTCGATTATTTTTCTTTAGTAGGTATGTTATTCAGTCTGATTAAATGTAACCTACCAATCAAACTATAGAATGCCTGACAAAAAGAAATAAATTCAATTGTTCTTAGCCCCTTCCTGTCCTTGGGATACTCCCAACCGAAGGCGAGCCTTCAACAACAGCTCGAACTGTTTCGTAAGGTGACAACTACAAAGCAAACAAATCTTCATCAGAAAACCCGTTCCGAAGAGCCATCTCGTCTACTAGGAATCCGGACGAATCCTGATGCAATGAACGAGAGGCATTCGACCGAACGGCGTTCGTCAGAATTTGTTGTTTGGCACTTCACAGCTTTCCTGACCTAGTGGACGAGAAGCCTTAGCGACGAACCTGCAATACGTGTCGAGTAGCCTTTTGAGGAGTTGATGTTGTGATGAATATGGTAAGTTGGTCCCTTCCCAATTTTAACATCGGGAGATGTATCGGACGCCTGCAAGCGTCTGGATCATTCTCTGGGCGTGGCAGAGCATAATAATGCTTCCACCTCTTTAGAAGGGGCAACTGTACCATTCCATCACCTCACAATGTCCACCGAAAATGCCCCTAGGCATTTCTGCTCCTCGAATCGTTATAAGAGACTTATCACGTCGTTCGAAGTTATTTAAAACATTTTAATGATCCATACCAAATCGGTCGCCAAATAAACACTTACTATTAAAACCCTCCAAAACATGATTTCTGACATTCATCCAGGAATTATAATAAAATGGCTCGTTGTATCAAAAAATCTCTGGAAGCCACCCTTTTAGTACATCGAATTCACGATAAAATGTCTCCAATCGCTTGTTTCTATCGGAGTTCATTGCCGAGACGTGTTTTTTGCCTGAATACGTATGAGCAACATTCATATTTTCCCACTCAAAACTATTTTTCCCCATAAATACTCACGTTTATTATTTTCAACTCGCACTTTTTCTATGGTTTCGTCAGCGTTTTCTAAATCAGCTATAAATGACTTTCAACACCGTGGAAATTACCTCGTTCAGATGTTTGAATAATTACACAGACAATAATGTAAACACTTTCACTCAGTCAGTGATATATTTTATACCATTAAGAACTAGTTTTTTCCTTTTTTAAATGTTTTCATCAGTATTTTATGTTCTTTTATAAATTGAGAAGATGGTGAAACCATTCTGACCATTTAGACAAGTTCATTTTCAAAGTCTTCGGAGTAATTTAGAGTTTATTGACCCCCCCAATCAGTTCTAATAGGCTTCGCTGCAATGAGGAGATATCCTGAACAGCGTCCAAACTAAGCACACTACTATGAAGCCGAATCCTCAAGTGCTCTCACTTCTTTGTTATTTCAAGAATACAGAAACTTTAATGAAGTTATAATAATACCAACTCGATTTCCCTTGAAAATGCAATTTTATTATTGCAGGAGTCGAATTCGAATAATTTAATTGGCGATGGAGTTTGAACAAATGAACAAAACCTCAACAAAGGTGAGTTTGAGCCTTTCTTTTCAAGACCAGCAGGAAGGAAGCTTTCAATTTTCACGCTCGGAAAAAAGTTCATTATTATTTGCTTCTGACAAAAAAAGGAAGAAAGAAAAGTTCTTGAAAACCCCGTAGAAAAATGATAATTACGAATTCAAGAGCCCGTGATATCTAAACCCGAGGGATGGAAATTTCTTCGAGACCGGCCAATTAAAGTTTCACCTCGAAACACCCAGTTACAGTCGAGAGAAAAGAAATAAGAGAGCGACAGGGGGTGAGAAATATAGGGGTGGCGTGGGAGGGGGGGTTGAAAATGGGGAGGAAATTTTTTTCCTTGTTTCAGAATGAATGTTTGTGAAGTTTATGATTAATTAGCGGGAGGAAATGGGGGTATCAGAGGCGGAGACGGGGTGTGAGGGGAATGAATTAAGCGACTTGGTAGAGCGGGGAAAAGGTTTTGTTGGAATTCGCTACAAATATCACGTAGGGAAATTAATTTCCCTCACTCCTTTTAGTATTTCGTCGTGGGAGGAGAAGGGAAGGGGATTATGGGGTAAATAATGCCCCGACGTTAGACAAAGATATAAGCGATGGCGAAGGGGTGGGGAGTTTTCGGGCGTCTGTTTTGAGGGTTGAAACGAAAGAAATACGTCGGGGATTCGTGTCCGGTAGTTATATCACCTCTTTATGGAAATCCCGACAAACAGGATTTACGTGAATGGCGAATTATTCGGGATTACGCCGGTAAAAACGTCGCCAATGGCCGTAAATTAGTCGGATTTGCATCATAGCCTACTTATTTGTAAGGAATCCATTGTTTCACTTTCGAGAGATAAAAAGTTTTTTGTCTTATTATTTTTTGATGAACATTTGTAATCGACCTAGAAAAAAAAAATGTTCAACAACCCCTCAAAACTTCCGAAACTACGGAACAAAAGTTAATGAAACTTGGGTCGAAAATCACATTTGGGATTTAGTTGGTACTTACTTAATTCTTGGCATCGATCACAGTTACTGCTAATGGGATCGAAGGGGTGAAATATCATAATCTGATTATAGAAAACTTTCGAAATAAGACTGCTGTTTTTATGTTCCTTATCGATTGAGCTTATTTCCCGTACCTTATTTCCATATTCATTCAGTAAATAGAACGTGAACACGATGATGAATGTACACGTAAAAAACTTGGACATCGTAAAAATCGCTCAGTATCATGTACTGGTCATATGTTGCCTCAAGGGGCTTAAATTCTTGACCGGCGAACAAAGTTGCATTTAAAAGAGGTAAGGTAGTAAGTTCTGAATAATAAAAAACTTCAAAATACGTTTTTGAGCCGTAAGATCCGTTCTTTCTGGCACGGTCACATACGCAGTAGGTTAATTCCATAATATCGTCCCTAGCCTCCTACTGGTGAAGATCCGGTGTGTTAGCGATGTTGTTGAACGCGACGGACACATCACGAATGACTTCGTCACTGAATTTCCTAATCAAACTAAAATCCCACAACTGTTCAGTCTGTAACACCCCTAACAAGAAGTTAAACTTGATCAAAATCCACACAAGTTGGCTCCGAATGCGCGATCTCACATGGCAAGGCGGAAAGTTGAGTTGTTTCGCCTGTTAACTTTGGGAATTCTGCCCTATCCTCCACACTCCCCAGATCTCTCCTTAAGTAATTACTTCCCTTGCACCTCAAGCTATAAGTCCACCTGAATGGAGAGTAATACAACGACGAACTATTGAAGTCGAGGTTAACAAGAGTTTCAAGGAGATACTGCTGTCTGACAACGTGCTGAAAAGGCAATAAAACTCTGCGAATTATTACAAAAATATTGATTATTCTCTTATTAGATAACCCTTCTAAGTAACTCACTGATCAATGCTTGATACTCGTAGTGTGTGGTCTGATTATGTAATAGAGGTGTGTAAGCGGCGAGTATAGATAATGCACCACAGGCTGCGTCAATTAAACAGAGATTAAATATCAATACAACTCATTTTAAAACATCTAGAATACAATTTTTGGCCGCAGCTTCCTCCGAAACTACTGAACCAAAGTACCTACCTATACAAATATGTCTCAAAATGCAACATCGATCGGCGAGGCCAGTAATCTCGGCATCTTGATCAGTTAACCATGAGGGATTTCATTTGAGGATTAATCTGTCGAAATATCGGATTTTTGAAAACTGTAGCCGTTTCGGCTTCATTCGGAAAGGAATTCGTTCCATGAATCGAATTTGACCACTACGGTGAGGTCATCGGTTGGCTGACAAATCGCACAATTGTCTTTTAATTCGTGGATGCTAACAGTTGCTAGTTATCGACGTCTCCGATCGAGATCTTCATAACTTCTTTGTATGTTTGCGAACAAGTGAAGGGTATTTCATTTTATCTATTTGAATTTCAGTTTCAGTAGATTTCTACGACGCGCCGATGTACAGTATATTACGTCATTGTAGGTATTCCGATATCAGCTTTTGTTAGTTTTCAGTTGAATTTCTACGTGTTACGGTTGCAAGTAGGAAGCGTTCACTCTGTATTTCTTCTATCTTATTAAATTTCAGTTGGATTTCTACAGGTGTTTCCGAGTGTATCTAGGAAGCATTGTATCTGGTTGTCTAGTCCAGTTCTGCTAGTTCGGTAACACAGGTAGGAGGATTATTTAAAACAACAATAATAAACCTTTGTGCAATGATTTGCAGCATTTTTGGGTGTCAATTTTGTTTCCATTAGGTATTGTATGCTTCAATTCCTCTGAAGAACCATGAAAACGTGGCTATTCGTAGATAGTTTTTGATGTTATCGAGGTTTTCATCTGAGGTTGTCTCATATGAACCAAATAAAAGGAGCTCGACAAATTGTAGGTACGGCTGTACATAACCTGGTGTTTCTTTTCATAAGTAAAGTATCTACGAAATTTGATTTTTCCTGCGTCCTTAACCCTTATAAGCCTGATGGAAGTTATTTCAAATAGATTCATCGTTATTTTAAACTATTTATGAAAATTAAGCAATAAACATTAGAGATCTACACCCCTCAGAAAGAACGCAGTTGGCGTCTAACTTTACCTCCAGTTTTATTGGTTTCATCTGGTTTTTAAAAATGCCATCGAATTGGAGAGTCGATTACGGGTGCATTACGCTAACTTGAAAGGTTAGCGTTACTTTACAGTAACGACACTAATCTGTCCAAATTAATATGATTTTAGAGACCGCTCTTCTTCGATTACCGTCAAAATTTGGGAGCTATCGGACCACCAGAACATGAGAAAATGATGCTTGGTGGATTTTACATTTGCACATGACAGAGTGAAGTTCTGATTTTCGAGCGATCACATCCATGATCCATATATTTTGCAGCGACCCAGATATTTTCTGAAAATTTTATCAAAATCAAATATATAATTTCATTAGAATCGAACAATAGTGATCTCATTTGCGGAACGACATCGCCCTTTAGGCGTATCATAAGTTTCTAACACACAGACAGATAGACATGAAACAAAAATTGTTTAGAGAAGTCTAAAACGTTTAATGAGAGCGGACAATTTTATTTAGCAGAAAGAAACGTTTCCATCTTTTGAATGTGAAAAAAAGCTCCACTAACTACAGGTAGTCTCGAAAGCAAAATTACGAGAATCCACTTATCCGGTCGTGCAGAATCACTTGAACTTTTATTCTTTAAAGCCTAACGTTTAACCACCGATGGTCTGCCTCGACCACTGAAGATAAGATCTTGCAGCAACATATTTTTTCATGCATTCAGTGAATTTAGTTTATTACTACTGCGCACCTGACGGACTCTACAAAAACTCAAATGAAACGGACAATTAAAGAAGAAAACTTCTTCGAAATAAACTTTGAAACGATCTTGACAACTCCTCCAGGAAACACTTGCACGGTTTCTCCGCGTTGGTTTTAATTAAGCCATAAAACCTAACACCTAACTACCATCGCGCCCTTGAGTCATTCCAACGTTTTAACTTAGCTCATCTGAGACTTCGGGGCTAATTCCTATTCAGGGGGCCGCCCGGCGCAAAGTGTCTTCTCCAGTCGTTTCCTTTCTGTTGAATGAAACCATTTGCTTCTCGCCTTCACCGAAACGACTCAGAGCGGCGGCTCTCGCTTCTGAAGCCAGACCGAGGCGGCTCAGCTCTCTCATAAATTCCCCCAACAAACGAAAACACTTCTCCCCTCCCGTCTTGGGTAGTCGTAAAACGGATATTTGATATCAGGCTGTGAAGAAGAGCGTCGGTTGTTCCTTTTGGATATTATTTCGAACTGGCGGGAAGAATGCATAAATAGGTAGGTAGGATACACGACGGAACTGATCTAAATTAATCGCTTTCATCTTATCAAAGTACTGGAACCGTCCCTACCCATCCCTAAATTCCTAGACATCCTCATTTATATTTATCCAATGTCTCACTTATCCAAAAACATGGACCACCTCCGAACCTATATGCCCAATCCTGGTATAGATCCGAGTGGTCTAATCTGCCAAATTGGTTGTAGCGCATAGGTTCCTCGTTCACTAACATGAATGTTGTGATGGATATGGTTAGTTGGCCCCTTCCCGATTTTAGAATCTGTCGCCTTGGGAGATGAACCGGACGCCTGCAAGCGTCTGATTGATCCTCTGAGCGTGGCGGAGCATTCATAATGCATCCACCTCCTCGGAAGGGGCAACCATACCATACCATCACCCTCACAATGTGCAGACCATCAAAATATTTCAAATAATCGTAAAAGAACCTCGATCTTAAAAGACGCGAAAATAAGGCTCGTTAGACTGATTTTAATTGATTTAATTTGTTGATGGGAAGGCCTAGGCAGGTCACCATTTGATTCAACATGAAACAATAAGTTTTCAAATTATTTTAGTCATACGCAGCTTGTAAAAAAAAAACTAAAATATCTCAAAAAACACGCATTGAACTTAATTTACTCGAAATTGTTCCCATGAAAATATAAATTTGGTTATATCGTTGGAAAGCTAAGGTTTTTTTTTTTTTGCAGTCACTCATCAACTCATGTCCGTTTTAAAAAAGGTAATTTCCCTGATTTGACTAAATTAACTCTTCGTACTCATTTTTCGCTTTACTACAAATTAATACTAGCCCAAAAATCGTGTTCCCATGATTAATGTTGATGATTAATCCCAAAACTTGTAGTTTTCAAATTTCACATTGAGCGTATGTGCCGTAGCTAGATCTGATAAAATCACTATGAAATTCGTGGGCCAGCGAACCGTGAATTACGGTTCATGAACGAATAAACTTGCCCATTTCGGAGTGTGGTTCAGCAGTCATAAGATCGCAGTTCACAAGTACCGTTCCTAAATAGCGTCCCAATTAATTATTACGATGCAAAGCTAATGAGTTTGGTATCTTCAAAGGTACGTGCATGCGATTCCTTAATCTACTCTTGTCCACCTCTGCTATTTAAGGTCTGAAGGTACTAGCACTTAAGTTGAGATTGGGCAGATTAGAGACGACCAGGTCATCGACTCCAGCCAAATCGATAGCTAGCGCCGTGCATACGACAAATATGTGGGACCGTTCGTCCCACATAATTTCCCATGGCACTGTTTATACCATCTCGAAAAATTTTGTCTCCCTCCGGACTATTGAGAGTCACCCCAAAATTTTCGGCTGTCCTCAAATTTGACGCTGAGCGCATGCGCATTAGCTATATTTGATCCAATCGCTAGGTATTAAATTCATGGACAAGTCTATTCTGGACTGTTTGTTTTATAGTCAATCAACGTCACAGTACCAGACATGATTGTTTACTTTGTGTCTTTATTAGCTACTTGTCATCTTCTGCCTTTGGAATATCGACTCTTCACAGATGATCTGTTCCGTCTTCCCTAGGTTTCGAATAACGAAATCATTTGCCCGAAAATTCTACTCGAGATTAGTGTTCGGGAAGCTCCTAGCATATAAATTGGGATTGAGCAGCTTAGAAACTAGTTCGTCGACTCCAGCCAAATCGATATACCATTCAAAACGTATACCGGTGGTTCAATTAAGACTGTTTGCAAACCTCAAAGCGATGTGGTCGAGTTGTAAATGTAAATAATGTCGCATAAATCGGTTTATACCAGCTCGAAAAATCCTTTCCACCTCCGGACCACCGGGAATAGCCCCAAAATCGATACGTCGCTCATTCTTTATATTCCCTCTATCGCTCTTCCCTCCCCGACGGAGTCACCCGAAATAAAAAGAGGACAAAAAGTGGATAATTTCATCAGACGAGTAACTCAGTTTTACCTCCCACGTTGCTTTTTTGCTCCTTCGCAACGATTCGATGGGTTCTTATTTTATTTCTTATTTTTATTCCCTCGGTCCTTTCTTTTGAGCATGAAACGAGAGAAAAAAAGTTGAATTTAAAAAGACGATAATTGGAAAGGAAGGATTTTTCCAATATTTCTAAGAATAGAGAGTTTTAAGGAGGAATAGAAGGGTAAGAGAAGACAGGAAGGTTATTATGGAGCTGGGAGCTATTATGATTGGAATCAGCCAAATCTATAATGGACACTTGAGACAAGAATGCATTAACAAAAATTTGCCGATGATTACCCAATTGTCTAACGTCTAAATCTAAATTTGGAAAGATCTAAACATATTAAATTGAATTTCTTGTATATGACGGGCTCCAAAGAATACCAAACAAATACGCCAATAAGATATTCAGAAACCAGCTGAGATGCCTGTAGTATACAGCGCAGCGGAAATCGTATTAGCGCCGCAGAGCTGAATCGAGTAGGAATGCGGCATACTCCCTTTGTGGCAGCTTTCCAAGAGAATTGTCCCCTTTCGTTTCCTTACGGTTCAAAGAAGAAAACAAAGAACAGAAAATATCGGCACTAGAGTTGGTTAAGAGACGTATGTTGTATATAGGTTTGAAGATCAGAATGGAATCCACATATGAAGCAGATAATAATGAAATGAACGTTGGAGGGTACAAAACATGAATTCCACTGATGAGTTGAACAAAATCCAAGCGTTTCGTGTATAAGGCAAGTAGCTGCAAATATACATTATTATTTAAACAGGTTACAATATTATTTAGGTAACTACCGAGCCATTCTTTCCGAACTATTTTTTCACTGTGATGTTAGTCCAGTGACAAGTAGGTGCCACAACAAATCTTGCAGTTCAAGTCTGAAGTTAGAGATCAACATCCAAGGCCAAAGGGCTTGCTCCTCCTCAAACGCCGAACTTGCTGTGAGAATGAAATTTTGATTTATATAATTTGGTCTTGATTAATTGCACTGATAGATAAACAAATATTGATTAAGACAATTACGGATGGTATACGTAATTGGTGTAGAACATTGTCCAGAAGTGATTAGATGACCTGGAGCCCGAGTGAGTGACAAGAAATTTGATTTCGACCAGAAGTGCTGGTGGTGGACCACTGATCCTCGAAACAACCCGTGTAGGACTCTTCTGTCAGCCAAACTGAGGAAGTGAGTAGGTTGAACTCACAGCCAAGGAATTAAAATTAGGCTTGCATATGAGTGTATTTATTTGGTAGGCTACTGACATTTGAACAACCACGTACGTCTCCAGCCAATAAACCAAAGAATAAATAATAAAATTAAATTTCTTAAACCTCATTTGGAGAGTGCAGCAGTTGACTAGAGACAGAATATTGGATTGCACTATCTGGATCAACGCGCGAAATACACCTCCCTGGGCTGGTTGAGAGAGGTTCACCTCACAGAACAAAAGTGTTCAGGAGCAACTGCCCAATGTCGCCCACGTTAATAGCCTATTTCAGAAAATTTTCACATTAAATTGAGGTGATCTCTTGAACCTCGAAAAAGGAAAACAATAAGCACACTTAAATACTATGCTCCACCACAGGAAATGTTCAACGCTTCTTTTCGATATTATAAAGGAAATTGTTATTGTAGTAGGATTGTACTTTGAAATAATTTTTAGCCATAAAGATTCGGTAAACATTTATGTGCGAACATAGCGCTCCGATTTCAAAGCAATTTAAGATAAATCTTATGCCAAAAATGAATTGAGAAAGTTGACTGGACGTTAACGGTCAAATCCGTCAGTTTGCCGTTGGGAGTTTTTCTCAAAGTTATGGACTGAAGTCAATGAAACATCAAAAACCGCAACTGGAATCAAGTTGAAACTGATTTGTCGGCACTGCGAAACCGAGATATCAAAATCTTTCGAATATGTTAGGGGCAAATAGGACATCAGGTTTTCTTAACTGATATAAGATAAGAAACTTGATTTATTATGCAAGTTATTATTGTTTTGTGAACATGTTTCTGCGAGTGAACCTGAACTTTCTCGTCTCCCTAACCAGGGCTTGGCATCGCCCTTATCGCCGACCTACCCTCCTCTCGTGTTTGCTCCGTCGCTTTGTTCTTTCGTGTCGTCAGTTACCATCGCAGTTCTGGCGTATTGTACCCAAGGCTCTTTTAGCAATTGCTCCCAGGTGCTGGTCACCATCTTCTCCAAGCCTATTTTTCTCTCTCTTTTTTCTTTTTGTTAAAGTCCTCGTTCTCTTTTTTCATAAGAATCTCTCTTTATAGATAAACTCTACGGTCATCAACGTTCCACGCGTTTCCAACTTCTCCAAAATGTTGTTAACCCAAACATTTCGTTGACCCTCACTTCTAGGAGCCCCCAATATTTAATTTATTTAGTTTACAATTCACTTCCTGCTAATTTAAAGACTGTTAATAACATCTCTCGTTTATGTTTATGTTTGTGTTTTAAAAAAATGTATACTTGGCTGGTTAATTTGGGTCCAGAAAATGTGGAATTGCTATTGAAGAGCATTTCTAAGGAACAAGTAGAAGAGACTGTTTTGTTTTTATAAGAAAGTTTTTTGTTATAAGAATGAAGGATATTTATGATTTTGTTTAGAGGAGCACGTTAGAAATTGTTGGTATGATTTTTACAACTATAGCTCGCCAACACTGGCACTGCCTGAAGGCGAGCTATATTATTCAGTAATTTTCTTTTTCTTGATTTTCTGTTAATATTGAATATTGGAATTGTTAGATTATTCTATTCTCATGTGCTTTTTGTGCTTTTTATTGAATAAATATTCTCTCTCTCTTTTTTTTGTTCTGCTGCCTCTTTCTTCCCTTTTTTCAATGTTCAGATCTCAGCAATCAGGCCAGTCCTTCCCAATGTATCATACCAGGCTATTTGGTATCGGGCGCTGTTAATTACCACACACTCAAAGATCCCTCGCAGCATCACCTTACCGTCGTTTACTGGCCTCTTTTGAAGAACACCGATCCAAGACTCATATACCCTTTTGATGAACCTATGCTCCAAGAGCTATAATTCGCTATTACCCATTCGTTGTATAATTTATTCTTTCACATCACCGATCTTTGTCCACGGCACACCGTTAGGTAGGTTGATCAAGTTTATTCATCTGTTTATATTTGAAAGTTAATATAAACATAGTCGCAATAATTCATATTTTCTCATTTTATACCATTTCCCTTTATTACGCAGTCCAACAAATTTCATTACCACAGATTCAATACCACCAAACGCAATAGATGAGTATGAGACTTTAGGATTCCTTCTCTCAACAAATTAAATGTTCTGTTGAGGAATTGAATTTAGTTCAGCTCTGTGAGCGCTACACTTCCCTCAACGAAATAAGAATAGAGTTTCTGATAATTAGCACATTTGGATCGCTCCGTGTTCATCCGTTTGCTCAAGTCAACATGGATGTATATCATTGAAATCACTTCTAAACTAATAAAAATCGGCGGATAAAATGCCACAATTAGCTGTTTTTACAACTATTGTTGTGAAGCGTTGGACCAGTCAAGCGTAAGTGTTTTATTGTATGATTTTCGCTTCGCCGGTTCCCAACACTACGATATACGACAGCAAGGACATCCGATTCATTCGTCAATTTTTTATATAACTGCAACCAATGTAACAGCCGCTGCGGTCAAAGTGTTTATGTACCGGTAAAACTATAGTAGTTATTTCCTTTATTAGAACTTGAATAGACACAATAAAAGTATGCATGAATAATTATATCCAGCTTAACGTAAATTGTCAGTTCCACAACTTTTTCCGATGTGGTACCTTAGCTATTAATGGTAGCTAAGGGGAGTTTTATGTAGATTAGAGTTTATAGAAGCGTAGTAAAAGTAAAGTAAACAATACAGATCCGGTTTTTTCGCTTGGGCTCCCCTTTTGGTATATTATTTTCAATTATGAAGTTTTATAATCGACCGAGAAAAAAACTTGTAACCCTGTCTTAGAAGTTTAGTTTAGGTTTATACGTCAATATTTCAAAAATCGAATAAAATAAAAACTAGACCAAAGATACCAAAATTACCATTAGCCATTATCGAAATTTGGCTCAAATCCTGGATGTGCTACTAGCGTCGGCATCTTGATCAATCAACCCTAAAGGATAATATTTGGGGGTTAAGTTATTAGAGAATCGAAGTCTTAAAAACTTTCGATGTAAGGGGGTAGTTTTTTATCTGATCCAAATTTATGTTAGTTACATGAATCTAATATACTACTCCGGCTGCTGTAGGATCAGATCCCAGGGTTGTCTGTAACCCTAAAGGATAATATTTGGGGGTTAACTTATGAGAGAATCGAAGTCTTAAAAACTTTCGATGTAAGGGGGTAGTTTTTTATCTGATCCAAATTTAAGTTAGTTACATGAATCTAATATACTACTCCGGCTGCTGTAGGATCAGATCCCAGGGTTGTCTGTAAGGCTGTATTTACATTGCACGCGGAGGCGCGAATTTCAAAGTTGTTTTGCGATGCGATGATGTGTTTATATTAATAGCGATTGAGTAGACCAGTCGAGGGTTGGGTTTGGTCAAGATGCCATTTGAAATTAACCCCGTCAATTCGTTTCTATTGGAGAATAGTGCGATGAAAGTTAAAAGAAAACGTAAGTGAGTGTATGAAGTCGATAATGGAAGATATTTAAATGGAGAATAGTAAATAGAATGAGTAAAACTACATTTGACTAGATTCTAAACCGAATTTCAAAGCAATATAGAAACAGCACCCCTATTGTCCCACAATTCTGGACTTTGTAGCTCGGCACTAATTAATTTTTCAATGTCCATTGTGAATATTCAATTTAATTAAAATAAAAGAGCAGGATAATGGGAACATAAATTTAAACATTTGAATGGGTGAAATTCACTGCAACTCGTTTCAAATCGCAACGGGGCTTAAGACGACCTCGGAATTTCTCTCAGTCGCTCCCGTCCGCTTGGAGTGTTAACACCCAGCCCGCTTTGCTTGTCAACAACCATACTCGCCGGAAGTTTGTCTTTTTCGCGAGTCATCGCCTGTAATCGCTACGTATAGCATCGCATAGCTTAGCGTGCAGTATAAATGTAGCCTTCTCCATTTAATACGGTCAAGCGGATCAAGAGCGTCAAAGGTTTTGTCCCCAACAGGAGTAGAACGCACCAAGTTTTATTTCATATCGTTAAATAGGAAAAATAATTGGGTTTCCCAGCTCGGAGGAATCGTTACAAAATTGGCTACTCCACTCTACGGGAAATGTGATGGTGTCGGCTGTCACAAATGCTAGATGCAAATGCAGTTGCGCTCCAAAAACAGGCAGTTCTAAATACATTGTCACTATGATGGAGTACGAAGACTATGAGCGAATGATTTTTCCGTTTCATAACAAAGTATACGTTTCCACCATCGATGGATACCAATATTTTGAAGGCTATCTCAACTGGGGCATTCCCATCGTCGTTAAGCGACTGATTGCGCAAGTTCGTCTTCGAAAGGAGGGGTTTCTGCGGTTATTCCTCAACGAAGAAGCCTGGAAAACTGACGGAAGCAAAATCCATGTCTTGTGTAACTTGAGAGAGTATGAATCAATGAATAATATTCTGGCTAGATGACCACAGTTCGAAAATGAGCGAAAAAAGTATTTTGGGACGCTACATTTGATTAACGAGTACATTAATAATTGTTTATTCTCTTGCCCAAACAAAGATATGGTGTTCAAATTATTTAATTTTATATGCAACTATTTGAGGAGAAGAAAGTTTCTGTTGGAATTGCTAGAGGATATCCAACTTCTATAAAAGAACTTAATCAATATCTGTTCAAATTGTTATTATTGCAATTATTTCATTCAAGATTTAAGATATTTGCCAACTCTTTGTTGTAGAGGTCAGTTACTTATATCAGCATGTGAAATTATATGAATTGAATTTGAATTGAGTTGTTATATTCGTGGATTTCTATGTACTATCCATATACAATATACGTCACCGTTGCAGATATTTTGATTTCAGCTCTTGTTTCGTGCATAGGGACTAGGAAAGGTTGGTGTTCACACAGTTATAAACAAGGTCATCCCACTGTCTTTGAAATTTCTAGAAGCTGTGAGGTGATGGACTGGCATAGTTGCCCCTCCCATTGAGGTGGATGCAGATATTAATGGTCCGCCAAGCTCAGAGGATGATCCAGACGCTCGAGAGCGTGTGATTCATCTCCCAAAGCAACGTATTCTAAAATCGGGAAGGTACCACTAACCATACCCATCACAAAGTTAATTACACGGTATGGAAGCAAAGCTATCACCTGAAGGACCTTGGTGGTTAATTTCTTTCCTAATCGATCTATTGTGCTGAAATATAGATGTGCTCTTTTTATCGCACATGTAATGAATTGCAAAATGTGGAAGAGCGAGGCGGCGAGCTTATATCGTGTACCACCGAATACTTCCGATACATAGGGTGGTAACCTTTGGTTCTTGCCCCAGGTCAGGTATCGATTATAAGCTAATTTTCAAACACACATTTCGTTTATTATTAGTTATTGAAGTATGTTAGTGCTTTTTCTTGTTACCGAACTCACTTAAATGATCAAAGTTCAATTAAAGGAGTAACTTCAAATTTGATAATACTATTGGAATGGCCGATAAAATTAAATTTTATCGGCCATTCCAATAGTATTTTTCCCATCTTCTGACGGAAAATCGAACATTTCCAAATAATTTGAACTGATTAAAAATGAACTGGAATAGGAAATGTTGTCAAATGTTGAAAATCTCCACTTTTTTCAATTGGTCATAGGTCCTCGTGGTTGCGCAAAAATTCCGACGGTATAAAATAACACAATAGTTATTTTGGGCTTGAAGTCATTGGAGACATTGATGTTTGATTCAGAAAAAAGGTGGATTTTTACCGTGAAATCAGCCTTTTTCACCTTAAATCGATTTGCCAATTCGGCATCGAGTTTTAGGAACAAAAGGTTAATATCCTGTTTATAGATCAGTGATTTACGTAGAAGGGTTATTTTAATACTGAACTAATAACTTCGCGTCTGTTATTGGCTTTGGGGAGGAGAGAGTGCGGACAGATTTGTAGTTGATATTGGATCACATGGGAATTCCAAACTGGAGGCAGTGGAAATGGCTTGCGCTCCCGGAGTCTTTACCATGACAATAGAGGGGCGTCCCTTCGGAGTAACAATCCAGCCGGGTACATCGGAGAGGCCCCTAGTACTAGCGGCGAGCAGATACGTTTGTTACGACGACTCTTCTCCCGTTATATGGAAATAAAGGGAGTCTGAAACGATCGTTGGATCTATCTGTAGGGTTCGCAACGCAACGATACTAATTCGAAACGGAATAATACGATGACCGTAGGTATTGCATTGCGGTTCAGAGGGCTAGATATATGTTTCCATGAATCTAGCGTAGCCGACAATGGAGGAACGATAAGACCATGGGAGCAATAACTACTGAATATATTAAAATACTTGAAATAGTTCTCTCTCTCTCTCTCTCTCTCTCTCTCTCTCTCTCTCTCTCTCTCTCTCTCTCTCTCTCTCTCTCTCTCTCTCTCTCTCTCTCTCTCTCTCTCTCTCTCTCTCTCTCTCTCTCTCTCTCTCTCTCTCTCTCTCTTTCTCTCTCTCTCTCTCTTTCTTTCTTTCTCTCTTTCTCTCTCTCTGCGAAATTATGATCTCATCATAAGAATAAATCCTAGTAACTGTAAAACGATTATTATTATGTGGGTATAAAAAAAGTTTAGACAACCAAAACAGCAAAATACAAAAACAATATTGGTGAACGGACTATTTCTAATGTGTCTGGGGTGTACACTTGGGTAGGGTAACCTGATTGCATGAATTGAGAATGGTGAATGACGTCAATGCGCTACAGGGTTTTTAAGGAGTAAAAGCAGCTAAATGACAGTTGATTTTCATGCATATAAACTACTCAAAATTTGAAATGTACCACCTACAACCCCAACGGTATCCTCCACCCAGGTAGTCACAGCGCTCAGTCACGGGTTTGGTTTTGTTATCAAAGGCTCGAAAGAACAAGGGGAACAGAATTTAACAGTGCAGCTGCTGAAAGACATTTGAGACGCGTGAGGTCACGCGGTGTCCATAATTAGAAGTAGGATAATTGAAGAATGGAACGATATTCCTTGTGACTTCATCCGTTCACTCATTGAAAGTATGCCGAGAAGAGTAGAGGCCGTCATTCAACTCGAGATGGGCCAACTCGTTACTAAAGACAAATTTTTGTTCATTCACTCTTCATTTTCGTAGTTATTGTGTTTCATTCTGTTTTGACTGACAGAAGCATTTTTCATTTCGGCTGAATTACGTACAATTTTGCTCTATACACTTTTTTCAGCAGCTGCACTGTTAAATTCACTTCCCTTTGTTCTTCCGACCCTTTAATAACAAAACCAAACCCGTGACTGAGAGCAGTGACTACCTAGGAGGAGGATACCGTTGGATTTGTAGGTGGTACGTTTCAAATTTTGAGTAGTTTATATGTGTGTGGTCGACTAGACGTTTCGCTTCTCATAAGAGTCGTAGATTATTCGATCTGGGCATTTTGAAATCTGAATGCGTGAGGTTCATCCAATCCCAATCGATGAATAGCAATAACTTACTCACTTGCTGAATATGAGCCCGAAACATACTCACCCTGACATCCTGTAGTTGCCCATCAGAAGGATGGGGGAAATAGGGTTATAACAGAATGTGATAGTGGTATCACATAAAAGTAGGTTGATGAATCACAAGCCCTTACAGAATATATACGTAGAAACCGTGCAAAACTATAGCCTATAGTGTTCTTTAAAATTATGAAATATTTGGATTATTAAAATAAAATAAAGAGGCTGGAATACGGATCTGCTGGGTGACAAGTGTTTGCAGTGACAATTTTACTGGCTGAACTTACCAACCAACTCTTAAACTCATGCTTCATTACGTATTTTCCTTCATTCCTAACTAATTTTAATTGCGCTGTACGAAAGAAGTCAGATTTTTTTCATTAATTTACTTACGTTCTGGAAAGGTTGAATTCGATGAAACTTCACGTACCTGCGGAAAAAAAACGACTATTAATTCACGTGATGGCACGGATCAAACTGGGTTTCGATCACAAGATTATCTGACAAACTGAAAAATGATTAAAAAAAAATATTGATCAAATGGCATCCATGTATAACGGGACTGTAATGTATTCCATATGGTTTCTCTTTATGTAACTAAATTATACAATTAGCAAAAACTGGTGATGGTTCTGTTTTGTTTGATCAAGGTATACAGACATGAGTATAACATTGAGAACTTCGGTGGGACGGTGTACACGTCAAACGTTTTGTTAAACAAACACGTTGGAAACGTTTTTAGAATATTGTTTGAGGTGAAACAACTTCGCGAACGGCATTTGAGTTTGATTAATCAAACAACGTGGTAGTAGGCATTGAAAGGATACTGGTAATATAGTCTCTGTTAGTGTTGGCTTGTGAGACACAATGTATTTTAGAAAGAACTGTTCGAATCAAAAGGAACTCATGGTGCAGTAAGAGCGTTTGATCTGAATTAAAAGAAAATATTTAGTATAATCCCTTAGAATTTGTTACTACTCGACCAATAATTGCGTTCACGGAAAAATTTTCCTTTTGGTGTGATGATCTAGAAGTGTTAAAATGACTGCCGAACCTATTTGAGGGCTCACTACTTGAAAATCGGTGTAGTACGTTTAAATAAGGGTTGGTTCGGCATCAAATTGTGAGAGAATGTTTGGGATGTTTGTACACACCAAGATAAATCCGTTGAAATCGTCGTTTGTTACTTTTTCTCTGAAACTTGAAACGGTGGTGAGGAGGTACCAGCTCGTTAATGAGACTCATTAACTCAGTATATATCAGACTCATCAGACTCATTAACTCATATACTCAGTATATACCAAAACTCAATAATGTAAAATATTTAGGATTAATACTCGATAAAAAACTAACGTTTTTGGACCATATCAAGTAGCTGATAGAGAAATTACGGTCAAGGCTCAGAGAACTCTATCCCTTTCTTACAAGCAAACAGACTGGCCTAAGCAATAAAAAGCTAAAAACCTCCAATTAATTAGACCCATCTGGACCTACGCACTGTGGTTCGAAAACGGAAAAATGCGGCCGAAACCCCAATTTTCCAAATCTTTTCTTGGGCTCAGTTGACTGCCTACATTATTAGTGCTACACTAGGTGAGGTCAGTGCAGAAGTTTCAGGAAATAATCTTCACTAGCACACTAACAATAATCCATATACTGAAAATCGTCGTTTTGTTATTTCGTTAAAAAATACTTTTCATCTCCATAAAAAAATTAATTTATTAACGGATATTTCTTATTCACCATGAGTTTTGAAAATATTTTCAACAGCAGGCAAAATTTGATCATTTACTTTGATGTTAAACGTTTATCTCGTTCAAACTGCTATACACTTGGAATTCCTCCAGCCTCCCCTGTGATTCTTGTCGGAGAGTGCACTCATAAATGTGCTTGTCAACGCAAAAAAAGGAATTAAACCCGACCGAGGCCGACCGTTGACCTTTGAATACTTGATGATTGCGATTATTACTACTATTGTTAGCTGCTGTCGATGCAAGTTCATCGAAATCAAAGAGGAAAGGGTATTTGGGTGGTTATCTTATTTTATTTTATTTTTCTTTTATTAACAATTAAAGATCGATCATAGTTGCAAAAAAAAAACTGAACAGAATGATTTTTTTTTTATTTTCTGGTGTTTTAACAACAATTTTTTTTTATTGTTTAAATGACTATTTTGGAGGGTTTTTGGCTACGTGACAATTTTTTCTGGTTTGCGATGACTATTTTGGGAGGGTTATGAGCCATCAGACGAATTTCATGGAAGTGTAGTATGGCCAACTCCGTGCAGATGTTTTCATTAACACAAAACGTCAAATTCTATCGTTTCTTCATCTCTACAAATAGTGGCATTAGAACTCATCCTTCTAAATACACACATTACTTTTAAGGGAAAGTTTGGGGTTTTTCACTCCAAGTTTTAAGGAAATACAGAGTTTTGACTGCAAACAGCCGTTTTGGATCGATAGTGTTACGGTTGCCAAATCTGGGGCTTGGCTGCAAAAAGAAATTTAAATTATGTACAAATATTTCAAAACCGTGCACTATTTACTTAGCTTGTTCATGATTGGAACAACAAACTTTGGTCCTACGTGGAAATACATTGTAACCAAAAAACAATTGCACACATCACATTAGATATTTTTTCCAAAAATACTGTTTTGAATATAATAATTGTAAATAAAAAAATAGAAAATTTATTTCTCATAAATGTTTTGTTTTTAGGTATGTTCCTGAAAATGAAGTTATTAATATTTCTTATGAACGATGAAAAACTAAAAATCATGGAATTAAAAAGATTTATTTGATCACTAAAAACAAAGTTTTGGTTCCTATATTAGGCCTGATTTTGAATTTGTCAAATTTGTCTAGGAGTGCTCAAAAACCCTGTTTTCAAGTGTCTGATTTTCGAAATTTTCCAAACCTGAAAATTCAACTGTTAATATTTTTTATTGAACAACGAAAAAGTAATTATGAAATTTTAAAAAATACTATCACCAAAAACTAGTGGTTTTTACCAATACGAGGCCCATTATTGAATTTGTCAAACTCGTTTAGGAGTGCTTAAAAACACTGTTTTCAATTGTCTAATTTTCAAATTTTTCCAGAAGGGGGGGGGGGGGCGCACCCCACTGTTGGCCCGCACCACCGCCTCAACATTACGATACGGCCCTTCTGGCAAATATTTGAAGATCCTTGCACTAGAGCATCACACCGCGGTGGATATTGTAGCCAACTAGAAGCCATGAAAATGCCGGTAGCCGCAGGCCCCCATGCGTTATGAAGTCCATTCCTCCCATTTGGAGGAAATGGGGGATTCAAAGCACTTAGAGATTCGGAGTTCTTTACCATCCACTGAATCGTGTAGCGCAGCAGCGAATTCAGCAAATGAGCTGGGATTTGAAGCACTTGGATTTGCTTGTAACCGTAACCTTACCTGATAAAATCAAGTTCAGCACCATTGCAGGCATATCAACCCCTAAGGCACATACACTCTCGCATTCCTTCACTTCCCTGCCGTAAACGTCAACCTCCTAAACCGGATTCGTCCACATGATTTCGGATTCAGTTTCTAATCCTGACTCGTTATCGACCACTGATACTTGTCATTTTCTAAGCTCGTTGTGCGGGGGAGAGCTGAGCCGACACCGAGAGATTGAAAACACGATGAAAACACGGTCAGCTCTAACGATATCGCTGATCAAAGGACGCAGTTCACATAAAAATCATCGAAGCGGGATTAGCTCCACCAGTAACGAACGAGTCAATCGCGGCGGTGAATATTTCAAAAGCGCCGCAGCTGTGCGCTCTCCGAGCGGGACGGCGGCATTCCGGCTAATGCAGACGTGTTATTAGCTTTCGCGTTGAATATTTTACGATATCGTCGAAGCAACTGTTTGGGTTCCGTGCGGCCCTCATGTCGAACGCTCCGTAGAATCTGAATATTGTGGATGGGAAACCAATACTATTTTATCGTACCAGTATATTTATTATACAATTCTCACTGGAAATATGAAAATCGTATTTACCTAGCGCTCACGCCAACCGAAGCGTCCAACAAACTGATGCTCCTCAAAGTTATTTATTTTCATTTTTCAACAGAAATAACATTTTTAAATCAAAAATTAAACCTTTTGAAAAAATTAGGCTTTATACAGTTAAAAAGGAGATTATGAAAAATACATCTCGAATAATCATGAAATTTACAATCTAGGAACATCAAACTGATTGGAAAATTGGTTTAATTATTATTATTAAGAAAAAAGCAAATTTAGTCCATTAAATAATCTATCATTAGCAATGTTTCTGTTAATTGAGGTTCCTACTTCACTAGTACGGAAATAAATACACATGGCACTTTCCCATCTAATTAAATCTTCCTCACCATGAGTCAAACGTTTTTCGTACGGAATCCTGAAACTTTTTTCCTTCTCATTTCAGTCATTTTCATATTCAATGCAATGTTTTTCAAATTGAATTAAATGTGAAAAGAATATTGGAAAATCAGTAAGAACAAACTCGATTTCTTAAAACTATATTGTCATGACCATTACATCAGTAGATTAGACCGACGTAGCTTATAGTGCGATGTTTATATCGTGGGGTTCCGGATAAAAGTGACCAAGTAACATTTGCAAAATTTTACGGAGGAGTGATCTGAAGTTTCACCTATTTTCTCCTTACTAACACTGGTTGTGTGATGTCTCATCCTACTATGTTTCGATTTTTCTTTATCCTGTAGGTAGTTAGCTAGTGCCCTCCTATGATATCGTGCTTCGAAATTCACTTCAGATTAAATAAGAGCTGTTGATTCGGAAACTATCATTTGATCAATTTTACCTGCCAGGAGTTTCAAGCTACTCACTTGGTCAATTCAATTCTTTGAAAAAAAGTTGCATAGTTACATGAAATTGAGAGATTGAATAGTTTTTTCGTTAATTTATCGTGTTGCCAAGCATCTAATCACAATGATGTACCATTTAGAATGATATACCTAAGTTAGAAAAGGTTCTCCGTTACCTACAACTGTAATTGGTCATTTTCATCTGCCCACTATGCTACCTTACAGATCTTACACAGTAAAAGTGATCAAATGGCAATTGATAACATTTACAAGCATCAGCGAGAGTACATTTATAATCTATCTCGTACTAGGTGGTTGGGTTCAAATGCCATTTGGTCACATGAAACTCTTTGGGTCAGGCAGGTAAAATTTATTTTCAAGTGTTTTTTACACATCAGTTTGAAGATAACGTTTTTAGCAACAGCACACAGTAGACAACGTTCCTTAGTACCGGGATGATAAAAAAAGCTCATTTTGAAAAAAATGTTACATGGTAACGTTTACCCAGAACCCCACGGTAACATATTATGTTCACAATTTTTCACAATGTGAACATTGAACGAATGTCATTACGATTCGTGTTTTCGTTTTTTCTGATTCTAGCCATTGGGGAAAGTAAATTATTGAAAGTACCTTGACGGAGTTATTCCGTTTTAGGGTTGAAATATATCAATGACAAACAGCAAACCTAGACTTTGTATATTTTGAGAATGTTAACCATTTTGATTTTCTAACATTTCAACCCTTAGATTTTACAGTTTATGGCTGGTAAAAAGTGAATGCTTCCAGGACTTACATCAGTCCCTAGATGGATTACACTGGCCAACAACAAAATGTGTTGTTAGGTGGCGTAGAGGTAAAGGTTGGTGTAATGGTTTTTCAATCTGCTGAATTCAAATCGGGAACCCGTTTTATCCGATGACGTCTGTTTTTTTTTACATACAACTAATATATCTATTTAAAAAATAGCACTTTAAACATACCGTCCAATTTTTCACTTTCAAACACGCTTTCAAAATGTTATGAAGTGCGTAATCCGAATTTGAAACCCGTTTTTAGCTGCCTTCATCAATTCCATCGCAAACAAAGGTAAAGTTGACAAAGCACAGAATTCACTAGAAAGGGGTGGTCTATATTTTTAGTTTCTCGAGACCAAAACCTCATCAGTTGAAAATTGTCGTTTCACTGAAGGTAACCAATATTTCACTACCCACACGCTCCCACGAAATTATCATCGATCATAAACTTGTTAGGGGTCCACAATTTATCCGCGTATTTGCTCAGTTAAATAACCATCTCGATTCCATTACCAAGAAGCGGGGAATAATTTATTAAACTGAAGCCCTTCCTTCGGTTACCCCCGCTCGATCGTTTCTCAAGAAGATAACTGGAAAACGATCTCGTTAGGGGTCCTCTGCCCCCTCGCGAGTTAATCCGCAGTTTATATAAACTCGCTTAGGAGTTTAAATCGACCCGTTTAAACCCGACGTCGTCGGGGCAGGAAATCCAAAATGCCTCACTGTTTCGAGAACTCAAGTTTCGGGAGCTAAGCGGTTGGATGGAGCTTCTAATGCGTTTTCCACGTTCAACAGATGTAGGAAAGACTTTATTGTACGTTGCCTAGCGATCTCGAGCCCCCTATACCCCTAACGTTCTGGGTAATATAGAAATATGGACTGAGTAAAAGAGATCTCAATTAAACGTAAAAAAACTTTTGGATCATCACCGGCTTCAAATTGATATGGGATGATTAAGCATTTTTTCGCTCTAAGCTCCCACATTGGTTTTTCCGTTCTTTTGTTCTGCTCAAGTTTTAGCCTTTAGAGAGAACAAACAACTTTTAATGGACTCTAACCTCTTTTTATTGATGCAGTCAGCTTCCTCGTTATCATCTATTCCCTCACGCTCTTGACCATTGCCTTGATGGAGCTAAGGCAACTCCTAATCAGCTTTGAAGTTACTAAAGAGGAAGAAACCACCTTTAGTGCTGCACCGCTATCGGAAAGTATATTGTATATCACATTGTCACACCTTTGTGTAATTTCATGGGTATCTCTAGCGCACATATCTCGACACCATAAGTTTTTGCTTGATAGTTACCTATATGGACGATCCTTAAGGTTTAAATTGAAAGTCTAAAATTTAAGTGCTTAATCGATAGGCCAGCTGCCTCGTTCATCACAGTCCAATCCATGAATCGCATAACTGAGCCTGGTTTGAGCTGAGGCTTTTACAGAACTCACGATCATTCATGATTACCCTGAAAGGCTGATCAAAGTTCATTTCCAACATTACATCAGAGATGGCCATAGTCACTGGATCTGTTTCCATATTTTCGTGCGGAGGGGGTGTAATTTTGAGAGATTTGGCAATCTTTCGGCCATGCATCCGACAATTGCTTTTTAGGCCTAACGTGTCGTTTTGGGCGTGAACTCCTATATTTTACTTAGAATTCTATGACCTGACCATGAGCTCTAGTTCCTCCTGAAATTGTGTTTTTCAAACTTGTTCCATGTTAATTTACAGTTAAGAAACACCCTCGAGGTATTTAACTTTGTTTGAGAAAGGAGCACTCTGTTCCCAAAGTTGTAGGAGCATAAGTGAACATTTCCTTCTACTTCTGAAGTACAGCACATTTGACTTCTCGCGGTTTAAGTCTGTCAGTAGAGCACTATTGTTGGACGATATAGAGGGCATTTTGCACTGTGTCTGACACCGTATGGTCAAACCGAATTAGATAAAAAATAAAGTAGCTTTTCTCCAAAACTACTAAACCAAGTTGATAAACTTGTATGAAAATGTGGGAACCTGTATAAAATAACATATGGGGCGAAAATGGTCCTGAATCACTGGTATCGCTCTCGTCCACCGTAATGGGAGAAATTAAAGTAATGAAACATTAAAAAATTAGGATATCGAAAAGAATACAACATTATATAAACGAGAATGTGAACGGGTGAGTAATACGCTGCAAATTGCGGCGTTTTATCATTTCAATTAAGTTTAGTTAATACGTTAATTAAGTTAGGTGAGAGGCTAAGGGACATCCGATAGTCCAACAAACATTAAAGGGAGCGACAGAGGCGCATTATCCAAATGTTTGCTCCAACTCCCTTTTGATTGATCTCTTATTGACAAAGCACCTTTTTTTTACAGCGGTTGGACACACGAGAAAACAGGAAACGTGTCGACAAACACAATCCGAATCTGAGAAGGGGAAAAAAATAACAATGGTAAAAACCACGGTACCTGCCCCTTGTTTTTGAAACGTTTTCTACCTCCCAAGAGAATAACCGAAGTTTTGCTTCAACTTTAATGTGTCATACGATCTGTTTGGGGGCGGCGGGAGCTGCCCCAGTTATCTCAAGGGATGAGAACCTTGTTTTCTCCGTTTCCTGGTGACGGAGTTCGAGTTGGAGGGGTTTTTATTCCCACAACTTTTCAACGGAACTCGTTCCGAGAGTAGAGATGTTCTGTAACGTTGGAAACAACACTCGGTCATTTCGATTTAGAAGAACACCACCGACATTGAGACCGTTGAGAAAACGATAGCAAGAAGAGTCGTTGTCCCAGGGGGCTCAACGAAAATGCGTTTATATTTCTAAACCAACTGTAAAACTCGATTTTCTAAATAATGTTGCGTATTTTAACGACGTTTTAATTGCCGAAACAAATGAAATCATTTTCGGAATGTCAATACCTGCAATAGTGAAATGTACTGAATACAGACACAACTTGGAATTATTATAGTAAATTTATTTTAGTTTCTATTCTGTGTTCCGTTATGGAGAGCGAATGGGTGAACATGGTCCGAGTGGGTTCATTTGATTCATTGTCCACGACTGCCAATAATAAACGTAAAAACAAAGGAGTTTTTTTAAGTTTCCGATATTCAGGTTTTTGAGGTGTTGCCCCTTTGGTTTCACCTTTTAAATTTGACTGAGATCGATGACGAAAATTCAGTCTTAAATAGACCCCGAACGTAATTCTTGATTCAAGTTTTATTAACGCTCGTCAAGTAGTTTTGGAGAAGAGCTCCAGGCGGCTGGCAGCGTACTCAAGCGTTCATCGACTATAAACGTTCATCAGTGAAGATAATAAACCAAAATCATGACATATTATCCAACAACAATATTTAGAAGTTCAGTATTTTGCCGGAAATCGAAAAGTTACTTCTATTATATCGAACTTACTAGCATTACTCCATGGTAACGAGGGTTGAGGAAACTGTTTCGTCTGATCATCATTGCTTATCAAATCAAATTGTTATGAAAAGGGGTAGTACCTATTAGTTATAAATATAAAGTATTCACAATTCAAAAGAAGAATCAAATAACTTTAACCAGATCGATGTTTTCCATTTTGATGACCCGTATTGTATTACCTCTACGTAAGTTTACTAGCAGTTGTGAGGCCATTTCGTACTGCCTTGTTTTAGCATAGTCGCCACACTATCACTTGTTTCTTGAGACCACTGACAATGTCATGTGTTGAATCACGTTTCCAAGATAAATACTGCTCTAGAGCCCAAAGCATGCAGATGGTAGCAGCTAACTAATATTGGAGGTGTTTCTACACAGGATTTCATTGAAGAATACGTAAACTAAGATTCACAGGATCAACAAAAACTGTACGGTGAAAAGCAATGTATTCACACTAAAACTTTGCTTGTGAGAAGTTTTGCTTGGGAAAAACTGTTGATATTGCGAACTATTAATTATTACCTCTACTACAATATTTAAGTTACGTAAAACCTCCATTCATGGATCATGAACCATTACAATAAAAAGTTTATGATAGAAAAAATTGTTTTCGAGTTAAAAAACTATAGTTTTTTGTATAGATACAAAATTTAAGTACGACTTGTCACTAGCATTTCCAGTGCCGATTGGCACTGAATATGGAACTGCGTTGATAGCAAAATATCAATTTCCATCATCACTTCGACCAAATTTCGACTTACAAAAATTTTACCTGTAAGGTGTTTTGTACGTGTTTGCCCCCCTTTCAGGTATGGTTCAAAAGTGCTCTAATATAGTGCGTCTATCAGGTCAACATTAACAAGATAAGAGTTAAACTGGAAGAATAGTAAGAACTGGCGAGATTTAGGTTTATTTTAAACCATCATCAGGGCTCAAGGATGCTGCTGGTGTCAAGACATTGAACAAGGTCATTAAAATTGAAATAAAAATCATTACAGAATGGTAATTGCGATTGCAAAGTGAAAATGAACTATAGAAAAACTGAGTATTGAAGTTAGCGTTTTAGTATCAGTTAATGGTTCCAACGTTGCTCTATTAATGTCCATTTAATAGAGCACATTAAATTACGTTCACACATCATCTCAAATCGTCGTATAAATCATCAGGAGTTGGAGGCAAAAATGTTCAGAATGTTTTATCAAAAAGATAAAGTCCGACACACCGATGGCCATTCCCTAAAAAGTTATCTTTACGATCTTATCTTGAAACAAAAACATACAAATGGAGCTCGAAATGTTGTCTTTGAAATAAAGAACGCTCACCCGACACCATTCGGTTTTACGAGTCCATCCAACTTGGGACGAAGGTCATTTCGAGAGGTCAAAAACTGGCTTACCGCCTTCAAACATAATGCAAACGCCTCAGATGTTGATACCCTTAAAAGATGAGCTTTAAAAGAAAACAGACAACGGCTCACGAGGTATTAAATTGTGAGCACTTAATCTGATGAAAAACTTGTCGACGGGAGTCGTGGAAGATTGAAGCAAGATGTAAGGGTTAGTGGGGGGAAAAGCTTGTAAAAGTCCTTTCCACTTTCTTATTCGTTATGGCGGCCCGTTCGTTCTTACCCGTGTTACTTCTGGGTAAAAGGACGGTTTTTTCCTTCTTGTTGTTGAGAAAAAGAACTGAAGGGTCGTTGGGGACAGGTGTCAGGGGTTCTTGGACCCCCCTCCCCAGCACCGCCATTTTATTTCTTATTTCTTTCTCTCCTGAATCAAATCTTCCGGACGGTAGAACTTTTTATTTTACCGGTAAGGATCGGACGAGCGGGGAGGACAATCGAAGGATTTCATTCCATCGCTTCTTCCCTCGATCTACAGATGAGGTCAAGTGAAGCGAAGCTACGCGAAAGAAATGTACTCTCAACGATGAGAGCTCAGCAATTTCAGAGTGGTAACATTTCGCGAAGATTAGATCAGTCTTCCAAGAACCCTAAGGATCAACGAAAAGCCAAGATATTCTTTACTTTGCTAGGTGCAGCTCGATCGAACATATAAACACGTCAGCATGAATCAAACAATCAGAGCCACACAGTTCGCCTTTAAGTGGGCTGTGTCTAAACAGAGGTCGCTGATTCGACCAGTTGAACTGTTTTTAAACAGCTCTTCAGAACATGTGACAAGGATTGATCGCCAGTTTATGTTAAACGCATTTGAATAATGCTCAACTTGATTTGATTTTTTCGTTGGTCGATAGGGGAAGTGTTCTTGTCTTATTTCTCCTGTTTGTTGGAAATTGCTTATACTTTTCCCTGATGATACTTTTGAGGATGATAATTTTGTTAAATTCATCCAATTTTTTCCGTGACCAAACCAATTTTCGCGCTGGCGAGACGACGAATTCTTAGGCCGATTTCGTTTGTCCAAGAAGGCAAACCTTTTATGGGACTTACTAGCCGTTCTCCACAACATCGCAATGACCCCATAAGCTACATCAACTCAACGATCTATAAACCCAATATATTTTTTAAATATTACCATTACACTCATATAATAATTCGCTTCTCGAACCATTAGTCGGTACTGTTCCCATACTTTTCCAGATCGACATATTACCATATTTTACAAACTTGACTGAACCATGTTAGTCGGGAAGGGCTCTACGAATTCATAATTTCATTCAATATCAACTTAATTAAACATAATTTTGGGAGGAAGGAAACTTGAAACTAATGAACAAAACAATGTAACATAAAAGTGGTATAATTTATTACACCAATCCAGAATCGATGTTTTATTTACGTTTTGCTGCTTTTCTCTCTAGCGCCCGGCAACCAGGGTCAGGTCTTACCGCTCTACTGAGCTTTTGTTCATTAATCCGCTTATCGGAGCATGGTTAGATAGGCATCTATTAACATTGGGCTCCTCTCTCACCTGATGAAGAAGATTTTTCTTCAGTGTTTCCTCAGCTATGAGTCCATTATGTTGCTGCTCTGCAGGATATTTTATAGTTAAGTATTTGCACGTGTTGTGCGCTCCAAGGCAAATCAGCTTTAGCGAGTAGGATTTTCATGGCTGAGGTTCCTTTTACTGGAACTGGAATAACTATAGTAAGTACGATTTAGTTCTTTCAAGTGACTCTTGTTGAGTCCATCGATAATACGGCTGCTAACCCTGAGGATTCTATTTATTTTCATTTGAAAAACGAGCTTTGCCAACTCTTACATCTCTCCGGTCGTCACCATATTTGAAACCGATTTTTGTGAACCCCCCGAACCCTAATAAGTTGGAATGTCTCTATGACAGAATGATGCTAAGATCGAAGAATGATGATGCTAAGAATTTTCTAATTATAGGGTCTTACTTTACGATATACAGTGGGTTCATTACAACAGATTGGATTTTTGTTTGTTTACAGGATTACTTTTGGTATGCTACGCATTTTCGGTTCACCCTGCCGAGCTGTGGGTGCCAATCTGCAACTTTAATATACAGAAGCAATCTATCATCAACTAATAAAGGCGAAAAGATGGCTTTAAATATTTGATGCAAAAAGAGATGATGTAGGGAAGGTTCAATATACAATGCAATACTTCGTCACGGAAAATATCGATTCCCTGAGTTTTTCCCATAATCAACCTAGACACTCTGTATACATCTCCAGGAACCATTTCAATACCTTCACTTTCTATTAAAATTTTCTAAAACATACATTGCTAGATTCGCACATAAGTCATATTGTTTCTATCCAGGTTCTGAACGGACACCTAAGTACAGTAAAGTCTTTTACAGAGAGCAAGTAAACGTCAAATTAGGATTGTTACTATTTGGGCAAGGTAGGGCTTTCAAGATTTCAAGAATTTAGAATTGAAATTCATATCTTCATTCTTGTTTTGTGCTTTCGTTCAAGTTCATTTAGAGATTGTTAATATCTTTATTTTATATATAGGTACAACATTTACCTTTGTATCTCACTGTATTAACGTTTAGTAATTCGAAGAAGAAAGAGTGAAGATGGAGTTCATGGCAGAGCATCATTAGAAATTCCAGCTTCTGTTCGAACGTGATCGCTTTTTCGCTCTATTTCCACTGCGATCTCCTAAACGCCCGCCCCAGAGTTATGGGCCCGGCGAACTCCCGTCCTGCGGGGATTTTCTCACTGCATTTGCCGCCGTATCAACGGGATATACGGCCACCGTATTAAACCCGCCCTTTCCCTCTAAATTTATACATATACAACACTCCACCACACACCCACAACCGTATAACATTGTTTTCCCGTACTATGTAAACAGTCGCAGCCCCTCGCGACACTTTCTCTCCTAAACCCGGCGTGAGTATTTACATCCCATGTTTTTCCACTGCCGGAGGCCCTTCCGACATATTTCCGATTTATCAACGAAATCGCATTCGCTAAACCTCGGATTCCAGATAATTGATTGAAGTTTACTCTACCGTGCAGGCGCTGTGCTGGTCCGTCTACCCTATGAATTTTTCCCCACTATACCGCAGGTAACCTAGATTGGGAAATTGAAATACCTTCCTCCTCCGAGTCCGGAATTTTAATCTAATATCGATATTTTACTGCTTGTTATTATTATTTTTGGTTATTAACATATCTACAGCGTGTTCCAACATGGGTTCATTAAACTTCGAGGATGGAACCCATTTCCAGCAAAAAACGTCTCGTGGACTTTTCCCCAAGAGGTTTCGTTTTCAAATAATTTCACTTCCTAGATTTTTTATTATTTCCCATCTTTCGTCGCTAAAGTGGTTAAATCTCCCTTAAACTACTATCTAAAATCATTTCCGAGGACATCGTTGGGGACACCGTCAAATTTCCTACAACCTCAAGGCAAATTGAGAAAAATAAAAGAAAATTTCAATATGACTAAAGCTCATCTACTAGGCGATGCGCGGCTTTGTGAAGCCACTGCCGCTTTTGAGGTCGAAAACCGCACACGTTTGGGATTTAGAAGGTGGCTAATCACTCCCCAAATCAAGTGTGGAAAATTTATTTAAACACTACTGTTATCCATGTGTTTTCTTGCTTACCATAACCAATTTTTGTTTCTTCCACTTCCAAAGAAAAGCTTCAACAGAAACTCATTTTTCCAATGGTATAAGAAAAAAAAAGAAAAAGTTTTACATGAAATCGTACGAAGAAAATTTACGTTTGAATGTAGGAAAACCAGTAGGATTGAAGTATTTAGTCGATAATAATGAAATAATATTTGATTGGATGACTTTGGGTGACTTTGTGTCTTAAATATTACACAAACCCTGAACACCCACTGATAAGTACCTAGTCTCTAACACTTAGTTTCTACCCCTATTTTTAGCTGTGAAACATTCCTTCCTCTTCACAGCCACCCCTGACCTCCCGTGAACCCAGAATATCCCCCCACCATCTCTTCTCCGCCAGCCCATATAGACGTATAACTCAATACCAGTATTGTTTGCTGTCTCCTAACTTGCAGACAACCACATTTCAGTTTCACCGATCGTATTTCAACCATTCGCAGTAAAGCGATTTGCCCCGTGTGTATGTATTTGTGACTCTGGACTGTACATTAACTATAACGGATTGTAACGTTAAACATAAGTAAAATCGGATCAAAACATCGTTTCATTTTCAAGTACTTATTATTATTAGTATTTTCAGGCTATCAAACATCAACTGCTACTAGTTCCTTTGCATTAAACAAAAGCTGATATCTAAACTTATACCTCACGAAGCTTCTCACTCGAGACCATGGGTCATTCCATATCCTTTAACATATTACTACGTTGGAAAGCCCTCGATTTACCATTCATTTTCAGTTTTCTTTGTTTTCCCTTGGTAGCTTTTTAAGGAAAATAGCCTTCAGGCCCACTCAGCTGATCAGGAAAGCCTTGTGCTTACCTACAATGGCGCAATGCACCGTACATGGACACGACGTAGAAAGACACAAATGAAACCACTACTAACACTCAGAGAGGTAAAATTAAACACCTCCCTACGTTTCAATTTTCTAAAATTATGGAAAAACTTATGATGGATATGGTTAGTTGGTCCTATCCGATTCTTGAATCCGTCGCCTTGAGAGATGAATCAGGCGCCTCCAACCGTATGGCTCATCCTGTGTGCGTGGAGGGCATTACCGCTTTCAGTTCAATGGAAGGGGCAACTATACCATTCCATCACCTCACGAACTCGATTTCTAAAGTAACTCGTGGAACGAAATTCCAATGCAAATACATCGTTTGATGCAAACCTCTCATGATACTAGACGATTTTTACTATGTCCGAACGCGTTTACATTCACATTCGTGTTGAAGTTCTTTTTTCTCTCGTAGCCCTTAGGAGAGCAGACAGATGAAGTCTGGCTTGACTAATTCGATTCATGGAAGACACATCCTATCAATAACGAATATAAAAGCGATAGAGTTGTTTCGCATGCCGTCCTTGTTGAACCGCCATTTTGAAATCTTCATAGTGTAAGCGAACTAAAAACTGCTGTTCTGGGATACGATGTCACTTATCATTTGAATGGTACAGACCGCTCTCCGGGGAGAAATTATTCGAAATTTCATACCTAAAAAGCGGGATGAAATGTTTTAATTTATACAACCGTTCTTCCTTTTTATGTATCTCACGTTTTCCCTTTTCAAAAGCCTCCCAACGACTGAACGTTCTTTGTGATGTTTCGCGAGGAAAACCCAAAAAAGACAGGACAACTGAGGACATCCCGGAGATTCAGTATTCCACCCCAGTATCGACGAAGACTAAAGTTTCACCGCCAACTGCCCTGGAGGAGCCCAAGTTATAGAATTACAAACTTCCTTTTAAACGGAGCCGTTTCCTTGCAATTAAGCCCCCAACCCCCAACTCTCCTACCCCCCACCTCTCAAGTCTTGAAAAGCTCTGGCGACAAGAAAACTCAATTGGCCACTTTTAACTGCAATCGACTCTCTTGGTCCTCTTGCCAATTTCTCCCTTTTAACTACTTTGGCAATTTTATTTTCTCTTTTTTTTCGTTCTTTTTGCGGTCTCTTTTGTTTGGAAATTCTTAAAGAAAGTTTAGGAGTTTTTTCCCTTCTTCTTCTGATCTTCGTTTTATACTTCAAAAGAAAGTTCAAATGGACGGTGATGAGAAACTACGGTATTTCGATGTTCCAGGTATTTCCGTTTGAACATGGGAAAACATAATTTATTCATCAAGAAACCTCTTCCGAATTGGATTGTGGAAAAGGGCATAGTATACCATCTAAAAGTTGGAAATATTTTGATTATGGAGCACTTTCAAGTACATTTATGAATAGAGGAGGAGTCACAATCCTGTTTCGAGGGCCCCAATGCCTTATGTGACACAACGATATGTGGACGCCTACCTGGTCAAACTGCACACAGGGACCAAATCACCTCAATAGCAAGGAAAATCATCTTGAACGAAAGGAAGTGTCCGTACCAAATGACCACAAGTTAAGAAAACGCTCGCAATTTCGCTGATTTCGAAATCCCTGTCTATCCAACACGCAAATCACCACGAATGGAAGTTTCCCTATGAAATGACCACTACTAATGGAAAGAGCCCGAATCACTTCCGCTGATATGGCCAACTTGTGTGACTCCGCAGCTCTTTTTTCAGAAGACGGAGCATGCTACAATATAGGCATATACGCAAGAGCAGATACATATACTGAGAGAGAGAGAGGCAATAATTTAGCCTGACAAGAAACCCTGTATGTTTTACAGAACGGTCTAAAACTGTAACGAATCCGACTAGAATTTGTTTTGTTTTATTTCCTAAAAGGGAAGAAAATCTTCTGCCAACTTCTTGTAGACTCGATAATTCACTCTAGATAGACCTCTGCTAAGGGCTATCTAATACTGGAGTAATAAACCCTTGAGTAACAGTTTTGCTGTGTTTCATTGTACAGTGGTCAGCCTTCATGGAGCCAACCCCACCGTCCACACGTAAACGCAAACAGCCAATTTTGGCCTCTCTGACTCTTCAAAGCTAAAATCACCTCGCATCAAAAGCCTCCTCGTCCCCCACACTGAAGACCCAGCTGAAATTCGCTTACGTTCCCGGCCCTAATTTCTCCCCGAAACGCGGGTCTGAGGGCTGAGCCCCATCAGCGGACCTGCCCCGGCGCGCCCTGTGATCTCACGCCGGAATAATCCGTTTGACTGAGTTCACACGCCGTCGCCCGTTTCGGCTCGGCCGGGACGATGAACGCGTATTAGAGAACCGACTCAATTTATATCATCACGTTCGTCGTTGACTCCACGTCCCATTACGTCGAGAATGCAAACGCAGTGGAGTTACTGTTGTAGTGAACATTCCTATTTAGATGACTCGCTAAGTAATTATCGCCAAGAGCGTGTCTGGAATTATAATACAACCCAGGAGAATGATCTATATTCCACGCCGATACTGGTTACGAGTATGTTCCACTTTCCAAAAGTAAAACAATGAAATCCAGCGACTCGACATTAATGGCTTTTTCTAAATTATCGTACTATGTTTTATAAACATATTTTTTGTAAACTTGCAACAACTCCGCAAATCGAAATTTTGAGTTTTCCTCAATATTTGTGCCGAATGCTGTATTCTCTGCTCTATCATGAGTTTTTCTCTAAGTGATTTACGTTGAGGGATTATTCTAATAGAGGAATAATAAACCTCTGATAATTATTTGCCGAGTTTTTCTTGCAGGCTCTCGAACTACCTGGTAGTTCGAAACGTTGACCGCACGAATTTACACTACAGTTCGTTGAACTCAACAAGAGCCAATTTTGGCGAAGATAAAAAACGATAATTTCGCTACCTGGAGAGAGAGCTGAAGCATGGCGTGGGAACATTCAAGCGTTGGGTTGCCACTTAGTAATTACAATGGAACTGTCAGTTTCGTTGTTCAGTTTTACAGTCACTTGCCTCTGAATAAACAAGTCACCGTGGTTTTTGACGATTGAAAACTAATGTGCCTTTTCGCATACAATTTTTGTGCTAAGTTTGAATATGTTCGTTTTTTTTGTCTATCGCCTCTAGTTTTCCTGACACGATCTTGTGTTTAAAACTATGAAAATTGATCCTACCGCACTGTATGAGTTGGTACCTCTGGAATCTAACAAAATTTCTCTGTAAACCTCATGTTTGAGGATATGAATCACCATCAGATTTATTCAAATTAACAATTCTCCCAGGTTTATGACTTCCAGTGTCCTCTTTAGCCTGAATAACCTGCAGTATGTCGTAATATGTACTGAGCGTTGGAGACATTACCGCGTTTCGTGAGAAATGCATACTCTGCATACTTTCCACGCGACTAGGGAATCAAGATAAAACTGGGGCTACTCACAAAGTGTTCCATGTTTGTATTGAAGACCTGCTTCTGCGGACTATTAGAAACATACTATCAGACAGAGAATTCTTCGTAGAATCATTCGAGGGTTCAATTTTTAATAAATGAGAATGGAATTTTGAGTTATTGGAACTCATTTGGCATTGTTGTTTATTTTCGAGTAATCTCTTCGTTTTAAAAATCGGAGTCACCTTGTGAAATATTGCACATTCAAAGTCATTTCATCATTGATTTGCGGAAAAACTAGACGTGATAATAAACGTTTAAAAACATATTTGAAATCAGTAGAAAAAATCCTTTTGCCATCACCCATTTCTTTTCATTCATCACGTAAAAAGTTATATTTTGCAGAGCTATGATATTATTGGAAGTTAGACTTGTTCTTCCTAATCTATATTTAGAGTAACGAGAAACCACTTCAACTTCTGTAAATGATGATGTCAAAAGGGATGGCGAAAACGTGTTTATATTCTTATGAGGGTCAGAGCATGGATTTTCCCAAATGCTTGATCACCTTCGGTCGACTATTCTCAGTGGTGTGATATGATATATTTCCCTCAGTAACAGAATTTTTTTGCATACATATAAAGAAAATTATCATGATAATCATTTGCATTTATCTAGGATATAAAATAATTATTGAATTATTCAATTCTTAAACTGCAGATTTGGCTAGTCAAAACAATAATATGAGTTTAGTAAGTCATGCAGAGAAAAATACATAGTTTGTAGAAGAAACATAGTCTATTTCCACAAAATGAAAGAGTTATAAACGTTAAATCGATTTCGATGGTCAAAACTGTAACTGAATAATTACAACAAAGTACATGAAGAAGACAGCGGTTATGAACTGACAGATTGGTACCATTGGTCAAGAGGTGTGCGAGAACATCCAATCATGTAGGTACCCGGATGAAAGGAGATACGATTCTATTGGTCGCTAAGTAGAAAGGTGGAATTGAACAATATTTGGTCATGGAGGGTGGGGGAAAGCACATGTGGAAATACAACAAAGCAGAAAACTGAAAAATCAAAGCAATTGTAGAAATAAACTTATGGAAGTTGGGGGAATGTATTTAGAAACATCCTTATTTAAATTTAACCAGCTCTATCGCTTTTAATTATTTCAAATTTTTATAGAACATTCAGAACATCATCCTTCACACAAAATTGTAAGAATTCTAGAAACTATTTATTCCTAAAATCAAAATTAAAATTGTTAATGGATTGTTTGGATTTTGGATTGACAAAAGCTTCGATTCTTCCTTGTTATCCCTAAAATCTCCTTCATGTTCTTTTATAAATTCCTGAGAATTTTCACCTGTCTACCTACAGTCCAACGGAAGAGCACTAAATCATTCGCTAGGAAATTATAGAAGGCCATGTCAAGAAAAACACAGAATTTGTAGAAGAAGAAGAAGAATTTGTAGAAGAAGCGTAGTGTATTTCCACAAAATTCAAGAGTTATAGCGATAAAGCAATGTCGACGGTTATCATCAGTAACATAAGTTACTGAAGAAAAATAATTTATTATTCTGTTAGTGATGACGGTCTAACCATCGAAATTGATTTCACGTTGTAAAGAGCGTTTAAGTTTATGAACCATCGTATCCATATACAAACATTTAAATCATATTTATATTACGCGTTATCTTCAAGTTTTACAGAACCTAATGAAGCTTCAAGATTATTTCCATTTTTAGAACCTACTTTGAAACAACTAGATAATGGAATTGAATGGGATTGTAATGGATAATGGAATTGGAATGGAATTGTATCAAAAATTTTTTCCCTTGCACCCGTGTTTCCATCTAAGTTGCAGCAGCTAGTTTTAGCTTGGTAAGGATCTGACCAAAATTGTGAACACAATTCTTCAGTGGGCTAAAAGGAGGAGACTAAAGCTGAATTAAACCAACTCTATTCATATAAACTTTACCTACCGAAAAGTGAAACCTAGCTAGTACTACTTACCTACTGAAATAGCTCCGTGAAATAGCTCTGTAATACAGCCAAATATCTGGGTATGGCACTAGATGCTAAGGTCAAATGGAAAGAGCATGTGAGGAAGGAGAAGGCAGAAATCAACCTGAAATTCTGGATAATGTATTAGCTTCTGGGAAGGAATTCACAGCTCCCAGTCCGCAATAAAATTCTACTATTTGAGCAAGTGGTTTAACCAATATGGGCTTAAGGATGTCCGTTATGGGGCTGTACCAAAAAGAGCAACGTCAAAATCATCCTAACAGTCCCGAACAAAATTCTGAGAAGCACAGTGAATGTTCCATGGCAAATGATCCGCATCGCGATCTCAGGTTTGAGATGGTGAACGAGAGTATAAGAAAAAGCGGGACAGTAGACCTCTATGGTTAATTTTACACATTAAGTACCAAAGATGAAAAATTGTCTATGCAACCTACAAATATGGGATTCTAGCTCAGAGGAGGGGAGCTAGTAAACAGAGCTACGGCTGGGGGGGGGGGGGGGGCAACAAGGGTTTACGTGAGCGCATTCTGTGTTCGTAAACGGCTTCCTAAGCCTAACCAACTCGCTGGAACAATCTGTAGATTCAATCAAAGCACCAGAAAGGCTAGTGCTTACCAAGGTGTCAGGTACACGAATGACCCCCTCTGGCGGACGGAAAAGTGGTGATGACGAGATAACAAAGGGCGGAAGGAGCCCACCCGAAGGTTAGTTGGAGGAGTGTTGAGCGGGGGGGAGGGGGGGGGGGCAGAACTGTAGGGTCGGTCGCTAAGAATTGGATTGTACTCCAGTTAATAATTTAAATGACAAAAGAGGTATCACGAAAATCGGCTCCACTATCACATCAACGTCTACTGCACTTCTGGACAGCAGCGATGAGGTGCAACGACTGAAGAGGACGAAACCCTTGGACCTAGTTGCGAATCGCTAGTAGTAGTGAACTCTTTCGTGGAGGTAGATAGAGATCTATGAACCACAAAAGTGAACAGAGTGAATTAAAGTAAAGTTACTAGATGTATGATATTCTTTAATGTTGTAACGGTGAAAAATATAACAAACAAATAATCCCAGTTTCCATCCAAGTTGCAGCAGCTTAGATATAAGTCCAACTTTAGCTTGGTAAGGATCTGAGTTAAAAACTAAATCGATGAGATTGGTACGAATCGTGAAATATCGAAGTCTCATTCCGAATGAATGTGTAAAATGGTTGCATTTTCTGTCTCTTCCATCCAGAGTAATTTACCGCCCCCAGTGCGATCATAAAAACCTGAGTTCGGGATTTATGAACTAGCCAAAGCGTCGCTGAGCCTTTTCCGGCCCGGGCTATAACGCAATGCATTACTCATTAACATCGTAGTCATCGGATCGATGGGACTCCATTATCAGGGCGTCTTTTAACACCGAAGGCCGTTTTCATGTGAGTGTTCGCTCATGTTTAACCGAAACGGGAGTGTCACCGTGTGCGTGGGTCGGCTCGTCAGTGTGTTTGCGGTGTGGATGCGGTCCGGATGGAAGCGAGCTCGTTATATCCGGGGCCTCTCTTTCCTCGGCCATTACCGGCGGGAGTTACCTCGGCTAATTGACCCTTCCGTTTTACGTCTGATCCGATCCGCTTTTTAACAAAAAAAAAGCCTCTGAAAGCCTTTAAATTTCCTTGGAACAAGACCTATTACGTTCACGCTATTGCGTTATAGTTCCCCCAAATTATTTCACTTAACAACGTCATCAGGACATTTGTCACCTAATACATGGAACTTTTCGTTATGAGAAACTGAAGAAGGGAAAGTTTTTTTCATAATTGAACAAGACGGTAATAAATTGAATGTGTTATTTTTTTTAAAGATTATGGACAAGCTCGTAAGGATTAGGCTTTGTAATGAACCGTTTCTAATGGGATTAGCGAAGTTGAGCAACGTCGAACGTGGTGAGTACTTGAATGGGTGGTGAGAAAGAGAGAAAACACGCTCTTATTATATGAAAACTATCAAAAAGGTTTCTAGGAGCTATGCAATAGCCTTGTTCCTGTATAAGGAACGTCAGGGGAGTACGCGCCTACAAATTGCTTATAATATAAATCTTGAGAATTGAGATTGTAATGTAAACCTATCGTGGTTAGATAACAGGAATGTTAAGTAAAAGCTATTTAAAAAAGTAACAATTAAACATTTAAATTATTCCATACTCCTTAACCGCTTTGTGTCGTAAGGGCCATGCTGTAGCACAGAACCTTACCATCAAGGGTTCAGCCTTCCCCAATAATTGCTCAAAACAATCTCGTGGCGGTACACCGACATCGAAACATTTTTTGACATTTCATGTCTTTGCTATGGCACACAACCAAATTGTCGTTATGTCACGTTACGTTACGTAACGAAATATGCTCAATGATTATTATGATTCGTAGAAGTGAGGTAGGTGATGATTATACCTGAAATTTTGGCTATATGATTATTATGATTTGGCTGGTAGCCTCCTTAGGACGTGAACAATAAGGTGCAGAGGGTTTTGATCAACTGAGTGGCTCCTGAAGCTAACTTCTTTCCTATCAACTGTGGAAAGCTGAAATTTGGCTGGTAGCCTCCTTAGGACATGAACAATAAGGTTGTACACCTTGTCTTGTACACCTGGTCTTGATCAGTAGAGTGGCTACTGAAGCTAAAAATATGAGTTTAATTTTAGTTTTCTTTATATTGAAAAAAATGTAATTCGCAGAGGAAGACAAGATTGCTAGAAGATGGGAGGGAAGAAGGAGGGAGGGGAAAGACATGAAATGTCCTAATGCGTTGCAGACTTGTATGCAAGAATTCTTTTTTTTTTTTTTTTTCACTTTTTTTTCCTCCTGTCTCCGCTGGTGAGGGAGCAAAACAGCAATCCAGTTGCATATACGTAGGTACGTGACATAATAGGTACACAATCGGAACCACCACCCTTTCCAGAAGGCCGGACCGCGGAAACAATCCACTCGAGGAAGGAAAAGACCGACACTCCGAACAGAAACGCTCTCGCAGAGGAAAGAGCTGATAGAAAGATGCCCAAAAAAGACGGGAAGAAGACAACAAAGAAAGCTAAGCAAGTTTCTTAAGCTAATTAACGCCGTGCATGTGCATAAAAATGGTACGCGTTTTTTATTTCTCTAGCGCTGGACAGCGGACAGCTCTGATCCTCCACCTTATTATGCCGGCACTTCAGAGTCAAAGGGTCGCCCCTCAGCTTGATAATCCACCTACAAGCAATGACATTCTTCATTTCTAGGGCTAGTTTTAATTCCTCGATTCCGGATCGTAAATCGCGATACTGTATAAGCCTTGATCACTCACTTGGATGGGCGGTCTCTAAGGTAATAAGAGTCTCTCGTCCAAGTAGTTTTCACGCTTCTCTGCTGTTAACCCCTTTCCACTCAAGATGACAGAATTCCGATCCTCCTTTGAGAGGAAAGCTAATGACGTCCATGACGCCAATGGAAGTCGGACGAAAAGCCTTAAACTGAAATGGTTGTCTATTTTTATGAACCCATTTCTAAGACAATTAATACGGCATAGGTGGTCGGGCCCTTTCTCTACTTTTCTCTCATATTTTCTCTGCAAATCATTACATAGGGGTTTATTATTTCTGCATTAAATACCCCTGAATCTCCAGGTCTAATACAAAAAAAAGTCTGCCAAGTGGGTGTGGCACATAGCTTCCTCGTATCCATAACATGACTGTATAGATCATTGACAATTATTATTGACTAAAGCTACATCAGTCCGAACAATCCCTGAAAATGTCATCGAAATCAGTCATGAACTCCCGGAGTTATGCGCGTAACAAGGATTTCACGTTTGCGCATGCGCAGAGGCTACTATTGATCCGGGGGTCATGAAACCTATAGGGGACCATCTACACCCCAACCCGCACAACCCCTGAAAATTTCATCAAAATCGGACTATAACTTCGTGTAGTTTTGCCCGTAACAAGGATTTGCTGACAGACACACAACAGACACGGAACCAAAATTGTTCAGCAAGGTCTAAAACACAAAATGCGAGTGGAATTTTTGATTTTGGAGACAAAAAAATTTTCACATTCCGAAAGTGAAAACAATGCTTCCGCTACCTTCGTAGACTCGGAAGCAAAATTAATTCACTGGTCTATCGATGTTAGACGCAGTCTGTGGTACATCTAATAAAATCGACAACTGTCGCCTCCATATCTCGTAAAAAGTATTCAAGACGAAAATACTTGGTCTAACTCAGACTTCCCGCTGAAGGGGCTGTGCAAACCCGAATCTTCAGCTCGACTGTCCGCCTTAGCAATGTTAATTACACGAACACGAGGTTTGTCATATGAGAAGCGAACGAATGATCGCACAGTGGTCTCATTCGATTCTCGAAACCAATTTCTATCTTAATCGAACTAAAACTACCCTTTTACATCGAAAGTTTATTTTATAGTTTAATCCCTTGATGAAGTCCCTTAGAGTAGATTGATCAAGTTAAAAAAAATTAGTGCCACATCTGCAATCAATTTAGGCAAACTTATGTCCAATAGTTTCGGATGAAACCATGTTTTTCAAAAGTCTCAATTAGAAATTGTTACGTACATCGACTTGTACGATATTGAAGTGTGAATAATTAGAGTTACAGGGCAATTGAAGCAACTGAATTGACGGTTTCTTGTACAATGTTTGCAATGTTTTAATTGATTGTACGATTGTGACGGAATTAAAATCATGTTGACAAATTTTTTCGAGACAACTGGGCCGTTTGAGAAAAGGGTGCAGACTCGTTCAGTAACGGATGGTATTGGGGTGCTTTGCTGGCGACAGACCAAATAGCTGGGTGATGCTGTACGATAATGCTCTCCACAACGTCATGTCTCAAACTTCAATTCAGTTGAGGAGAATAATCGGAAGCATTTTCATCTTGTTTAGTTAAATTTTAGTAGAATATCTACGTGTGTTTCCGACTTCGCCGAAGAAGCATTCCGGTTGTACAGTCCAGCTCTGGTAGTCCCCTAAGGAGGACTGTCTACAGAAATAATGAACCACCCTGTAATATTTTGGAGAACTTCAGATTATTTTGTTTCAAATTCATGTTTTATTGGGCTTTGCCGTAACAATACATAAATAAACAAGGACATGCGGGAATGGAAACCCTACTTCGACTGTAGCTAACAGTGAAGCTAATTCATTGCTTCTGAAATCGGTATATATTCGTTTGAACAAAGGCCAGATAGGGGAGCCCGTTCGTGACCGCACACAAAGTACACAAAGACCTTCATGCTATCGCCTCACGTTCGTTGGATTAGACGCAACCCACAGCCTATTGGGAACCGCGTACGGGCGCATGAGGGTGAGATAGCGCGATGCGGCCTCTCACCACCTCCACCTCAAAAAGTTTCTCTTCACGGCGAGCTTTGAATCGCTTTTCGAGATAAAGAGTTGATTCAAGTAACCGACCAATTAATATCTAGTTAACTGCAGGTTAATTATTCGATTCTTTTACAGATTCTCCCCCATTTCCACTCTATCAGTAAAAGTAGACTGATTGCAACCAGAGACATTGCTTCCTAGGTACTCTCGGAAACAAACATAGACAACTGACATTTGATGAAATAAGTAAAAATACAAGCAAAAAGGAATGCGCCATCTGTCCATGTTCTCTTCAACTGAATTGAAGCTAGGGAGATATCATTATGGATGGTATAACTTCGATCAATCGTGCCACAGGGGCTGTCGTCAGCTACGCGTCAGGTCTGCCTGGAATTTTTTCGAATAGGGAGTGAACGAATGAAATATTCTAATCAAGCCAAAACTGCCCTGTTACGTGGAAAGTGTTTTAACTTCCTTCTCTTCAATAGTTCAATCCATAAATATTACTCCTTGGTTTTAATTGAGCAAGACCCCGAAATTACTGCCACCACTCGGATCAATGTAGGATTTTTGAGCCACATTTCCTAAACTTTGGTTTAGTAGTTTTGGAGAAAAACTTCGGATGGCGGACGGTAGAAAAACTGGTTCTTCCACTAAAAAAGTGCCGAAAATTGTACCACTCGTGCAAAAGAACATTAAAACATTACAGAAACTTATTCATTAAATGTGCAAATCATCAATAAAATTGGTACAAATCCAAAGTTTTATTAATAATCGCATAATATTATATACGTTAAGTTATTCGACATAAAAGGCTAATTGCCAATATCTTTACATAAGAAGAGCTGAATTTCAACTTATATTATTTCAACTTATAAATATTTATACTATGATGATTGACACAATTCCCTAGCGTGATCATGACTGGAACTTTGGCAATATTTTACCTCGACATTTCCGTCTACCTAATTAGTAATATAACAAAGACTGAGGTTATTTCTCTGCAACTACGCGTATACACTACGGCCAAAACCTATTCGTTTTACCAGCGCTCAAATCGGTGGGAACATTTATGACCTCAGGCAAAGTACACAAAGGCCTTCAGCGATCGCCTCACGTTCTTCGGATTAGCTCAATCCACAGTCTCTAGAGCCCATGTGGCACATGAGGGAGTGGTAGTGGCCACGTTTCCCTCCACGGAAAGCTCCAAGCCGTTCTCGAGATAAAGCCTCGGTTTGAGTAACAGACAACGTGCCGGTAGGGGCGGGAGTGTTCCTCCTTATAAATCACCGGTTAATTACCAGTTCCGTCCGACCTTTTGACCTCTGGGAGTCTCCCTGTGCTGCCTTCAGGCACCTCCCATCAGAAAAGCTCTTTAGTCACTGCTGGGCAGGTAACGTTACTCCGGGGATAATTCATTGCGGGGAGCCGGTTGAAATTTATATGGGCGGTGAGGGAATCGCCTACTGGAATAAATCAGGTGCTCGGGGTAAATACTTTTAAATTAATTTTAACTCACTAACGCGTGGCTTACATTCAAAAGATCCATTGGTGTAATTAACACTTCTTTTTCCTTGTCCATTATTATCGAAAAACAGAAACCTACCTACAAATTGGATAATTTTAATTGTACAACTCAGAATACTGTAAGTTGAATACAATGTTTCCCACGAAGTAATGTAACTGTTCTATGTGACGACAATGAGATCTATACGACTTATACTCTGGGTTTCCTCCCTAGAAATTAGCTTTAGAAGCCATTATTAAGCTTTTCCAGGGCCAATTAACCGTCTGAAAACGAGCTGAACTACAGCTTTAGGGTGTAAGTTGTGATGGACATGAATCAGACGTCTGGGTCATCCTCTGAGCGTGGCGGAGCATTATTACCGCATCTAGCTGATTGGAAGGGGCAACCATACCATTCCATCACCTCACATGGTAACAGAGCGTGGTTGCGATTTTTAATTTTTGTTGAATTACCAGTCCTGTCACTTCCATTCACTCGCATTTACCCTTTGGCTGTGCGCCCTCAAGTATGATCAATACCCCTGCCTACTCATAGATCCCCCCCGGAATGAGAATCAATTTTCTATTCAAGTCCCCTTCTTAACCCCCCCCCCCGGGGTTTTTCTCAGAGCCCTGGGAGTGTGATGGATACGGATAGTTGGCCCTTCCCGATTTACAATCCGTCGCCTTGGGAGATGAATCAGACATTTTCAAGCGTCTGGGTCATCCTTTGAGCGTGGCGGAGCTTTATTTCCGCATTTAGCTCATTGGAAGAGGCAACTACACCATTCCATTAGCTTTATTAGCCTCTGATGTGGGGCCTAAGCATCTCCCTGAGAAAGTCCTAAGGAGTCTACAAACTACATAACAGCTCCGGAGAGCAATACCGTAGAAATTAGCTTCGTAGGCATCTTAGCTGATCTAGCGCCAATGCACCGACAGCTGAAAATCCTAAGGATTCTACATACAAAATTGCAGTGTGCATGTGTAAATAGGGTTAAAATTAGCTTTCAGAGCCACTCTGCTTACCCGGAGCCTATCTGCCGTCAAGCAAACATTCTACGAAGTCTAAATACTAAAATGCAGCTTCAGATTGTGAAAAGCGTAGAAATTATCTTTACGAGCGCTGAAACTGAGTAATTCGATGATGATGCCCCATCATCCCATTCGGATCGCTTTACGTTCATCTGCTCTTTCCCGCTACGGGTTAGAATTCGGACAGAAAAAATTACCACTGACACGAATGTGAATATGTGTTTGTTTTCCTGAATTCCTTTTGAAATGAGCTTTTTGTCACTTTAGCTATATTTCTTCTGACAAGACTTGTTAACAGAAATATATGTACAATACATCGAAACAGTAGTTGGAACCCACGAATTTAACGACTAAAATGTTAAGAGTAATCGAAAATTGCACCACTGTAGGTATTTGGATATCAGCTTTTGTTACGCACTGAGGGACAAGTGTTTACATGGATTTTTACTTATGGCGAAGTCGGACTATTGCTGTCTTTATTCTAAATTAGAGAAGTTATGATCCCTTTAGATCATAGTGTTTATTATTTTTCAACATAATATTTTATATCTACTAATAAATAATCAAAACCGTTAACTAAGAAGCTGTGAATTATTATAAGTAAGGTTTATTATTTCTACATCAGAAAACCCCTCTACGTAAATTACTGATTCACGTATCTGATGATTATTCATTAAAAGTTTTCTGTGGTGCTTGATCCAAATTCGGTGCAATGTTGGCACAAATTTCTGCATTATGTTATCATTATAAACAATGATAATTTCATAACAAAAATTGTGCCAGCAACTCTCCTACCCTGGATTTAGTACCATAGACGACCTTTAATGAATACAAATCAATGATTTCGGTGGATTTCCTAATTAACCTTATCGTAATCGTTTGCTGTGTTTTGATAAAAGGTAATATTTTATCTCTCTTGCTATTGTACCAACGACGGGGTTTAGCAGATGATAATCCATTTCGATCACGTTGAAAATCCATTTCCTTATCCATGTCGTCAATTTAATGGGAAAAACGATGAGTTTATTCTCGCTGAAAATCCTCCTGCTTACCAGAAAATTCGATTTGCCTTCAATGATAGCGATGGCAAAGTGGCAACGTACCTGGCACGTTATAGGCCTATAAAGATAAACGTACTTACCTACATCACGAGACTAATATCGGTTGCTCACGTTTCCCCCTTTTCAACGGAAGCTATACCCATCACAAAAGGGAAGAATTCCAGCCATCAAGGTTCCATCGGCAACCATAAAGTTCCCACAGTAAACGGGTCTTCTTTTCCCACTTTTTTTCTCTTTTCTTCCTTTAAAAAAAGTCTTTCTTTTATATCCTAGCGACCGCAGAATCAATAGCTCTAAAAGATTTCTCTTAAAGTTTTTACGGCCCCCATAAAATCTCTTCTCTACAATTCCCATTTCGGCTTTTTTAAAACATTCATATATGTTCGATATTACTTTCAGTTCCAATGAAGGTTGAAAACAATTCGCAGAATTTTTTCCCCAGTTTACTCGTTCCACTTGAATCAAAAACACCTATGGGCATCACCAACCATCATCACCAACCATAAAGATTAAATCCGAGAGGCCGAATATCGAATAACTTCTGAAAAAAGACTAACGTTTTTTGTTCGTCATTGATCTGTTTGCTCCGTCTAAGGGATAGGGTATACATTGGCAGGAGAAAAAAACTTCAACACGGATGGGAATGTGAACAGGTGTGAGCACCGAATAAACCTTCATATAAAGTGGGACGATCGAAACCTCTAACCTAATTCCCATACAATTACATTCAAAGAAATCAAGTGAAACCATCATTTTTGCTTTATATATTTGCGGACTAGTGGAGTGGAGCGGTGGTTTTATTTCATCTCTGTAATGACCACTTGTTATATTCTTGGATTTCCTCGTGAATTTATAGGTATACTTATGCACATTGAAGTGCAGTATTGTGTATATTTAGATATCACCTTCCACTATTTGCACAGAGGGACTAGTAGAATACAGGTGGTAACTTAGTTAAATTTAAGGGAGAGAGAAAAATGAGAGCAATTGAATAATATAGCCCAACTGCAGGCAGAGGTTGTGCTGACGTCTAGAGTCACTTCAAGCAGAAAGAAATATCCTCAAATTCAGGGAAAACCATCTTCCCATTTATGGGAACGACTAAAAATATCAAGTTGAACATATTAACTTTTCAGGGTGTTGTCTGCCCTAGGGTTATCATCAACCAGGTAAAAATATCTCTCTCAAAGGCTGCTCGAGTGAGTTCTCAAAGGTCCCTAAGGTGTGGTGGTGGTGAATTCTAAATTAAATAAATTGAATGTTGCGGTCTTCTGGAGGTCAGGGTTAAGTTTATTCTGGTGTTCACTACCTCATGAAGAAATTGGAATTTTGTGGAATGAGAATGCTTGGATGTCGTATCGACAATGGAGGGATTATGATTGTAAAAGAGTAACAAACTTTTTACGAAAATACCCATTTGGCTAACACCTTTGCGTCCTTAGATATAAACTCACTGTAGTATTTAAAGGGCTTGCCAAGTGCTGCTTTTACCTTTCTTTCTTAAATATTTCTAATTTACAAATGTGGTTGGGATATCGCTAGTTAGCCATACTGAAGCACTGCCTGCACTAATGATAAGTACAACAGTGTCATCCTTGCTTCCGATAACTCCGACCTTACTAGTTACAATAAGTATATACATTTGACAGCTTAAGATAGAGTTCAGATATATGATAATCCCAGGCAACCGACGATTCCACTATTATTCCCGGTAATTTTGCAAGTAGAACGCAGCTACAATGTACTCCCGATGCACAGGAATGGATTTTGAAATCTCCACTATGAGGTATACAACCTCATCCAACGAGGATGTACTTTGTCTATCTTACATTCAATGTTAGGAAACTTCCGAGAAGTCAACAGTTTATCAAGTCCAAAAGCCTTCCTTTAGGCTCACCTCAATAATAACGTTTTACGAGTTGGTAAAGCGAAAATAGTAACTAATTGTGAATTCTACTGTGAAACCTTCTCTAATCGATCTACGGGACACGAATTGGAGTACAGTGTTTTTGATACATTCAGAATACAATATAAAGCTCACTGTTTAGCTGAGGTAACCTGGTGGCGAATGTTTCCTAAATCGACCCACGGTCCTGGTTTTTTAAAATAGAGAATCTAAGGAACATCTAATCTACAAATGAGGATACGGACTAATCAACTGAACGACCTTTTCGGCTAATTACTGTCCTCATTAACGTCTGGTGTTGAGATTTAAATTGGCTCCTCTGGAGTATTTAAATGATAATTACAATCAGCACGGAGTCCCCGAAGGTAACATCATTCGTATAAAACCTGAGGTACCGAAATATAATTAGTAATCGTTACAAGCCACCTACAATACTATTCCAAGGTATGATTCCATGAAATGCCTAGTTAAAGTTACATACCATAGATCATATGTGATAAACCTAAACCAGTAGGCTATGTAGATGGGCTTTCTAAAACAGAAATAATACATTTGCGTAATGATTTGCACTGTTTTTACTTCAGAATATTATCTTATTGAAAGTCATGAGACGTTATTAAGCTGCTTCTGATGATTTGGAGTTCACCATAATGAAATCTTCACAGAAGTTGAAGATTCTATGTAAGTATAAACATCGCGTCGCGTACATACGAGAGGTTGAGGTTTGGAGAGCAGTGACCGCTGGCCTTGATGGACTCGGATGTCTCAGATGCTCCGCAAGCCTATTGAAAGCGTCCCCCTTGAATTGTTTGAGCACAAGTAGAGAATATTCCAAATTGTTTCTCACACTTTCATTACACCTATGTCACGAAAGTTGTTAAGTAAACTAAAGACCATGAACAGCCTTCTCGTCTCATTTAAGCGTTTCAATCATTAATGAACAAAAAATTCAAGTGACTCAAAGTTATTCTTGATGAAGTTCTCCTTGAAGAGGGTCAAGTGTTGAGTCTGGTTGGTTCAAAAACTCCCAATGTCTGTCATCAATCTGATTCCGTTCACATTTTCATTCCGTTCACATTTTCATTCCGTTCATAGATGTGCAAACCTGAGAGCAGTTGTTTCAGCTCAGAGATCCAACAACGTATAAACAAAACCAAAAATCTCAGTGTGGAATTCAGATTGTCCAACTGACCAGTCACACAACAAAGTTGGAATATGAGGCGGAATTTAAAAGTTTGGATGGATTCTGGCGTTTGTGATTGACCGATCAGTGAAACAAACAAGGAGCAGCTAGACTCAATTGCCTACAGCTTTAACCCCGAATCTTCCGTTTCGTGAAAATCGAATCAATTTCTCCAAAAACTAACAATACCTAAGCCGCGAAGTGCTATTAGAAGCTCCGAATTAATATCACGTATACGAGTAAATTGTTTCTAAAATATTGGCTGCAATAGCATTTTAAAAAATATCATCAATTTTCAAATATTAAAATCGATTTTTGATCGTGGTGACGACGGTATGAAAAGTTAATGAACTCGTAATTTACCAATGACACAAATAGAATCTCTACAGTCGGTAGTGAAGTTAATTATTTTGTCCTCTGTATCCCCAACAAGGGCTATACATGCATAAATTCAATCATGTTACCGACTAATTCAGTAACCACTGAGGTCAGTGCCTCCCCGAATCGAATAGAGCGACATCAAAGAGTCTCATAGCCTCCGGCTCAGCGTGTGTCGCGGTTGGTCCAGACTAATTTATCCTAATGCCGGGGGTTGGGCTCGGACGTAGGTAAAGGGCTGTGGTTGTACCACGTGACCTATCCTGGCATCCTCACTCTCTTCTGCCCAGTATCTAAGAGGGGAAATTTCACTTTTTGGAGGAAAACGGGGTTTGGTTGGTCCGTACAGCTTTCTCATGTATTTGTGCAAGTACACTTGGAATTGGACGCGGGATATATCGAACACTGAAATTAAACAACGTTCTATGGCGTTTGAGAGATTTCAGGTCAAGAATATTGTAGGGAGAAGAGGATTGTGTGTGAAGGAAGCATTGTACAGGGTAATACAGGGTATTAATGTCCCACAAGTTGCCCCCCCCCCCCCTTTTAAAATCGTCAAAATTGGAGTAAACAGAAAATTTTTTCTTTAATCTTCAAATTTTGTCCAAGGATCTCAAATATCATATTAGCGCACTCCGCGCAACTGCGCTACCATGTGCAATTGACACTAACTTTCTTACTTTAAATGAGAACTCCCAATTTTCAAGTGAAAAATCATCTTAATCGGAAAGTCGAAAGTCGGCACAAATGATGATTTTTTACGCGATATAAACAAATTTTGGTCATTATTCCGGAAAAAATGAGTCGAATCAAAAAACGGACAGCATCACGCGAATCAGGATTGAAAACAATGAAAACACGTGTCGCTATCCGTTTCTTGATTCGACTAAATTTTTCCGGAATAATGACCACAATTTAGGGGAGGGGGGGACTCGTGGGACACCCTGTATAATGCGTGGTTAACGAAAAACCAGCGAAAGACGACGACCCAAGAGTTGATGGTTGTTTCCGTGGTCACAGCAGAAGGGATATGAAATCCCACACAGGGATCAGAATACCCGTATTAATAAGCCAGCACCAGTCCAAGAGGATTCCTTCAGATCCTCTCTCCCTTGATTCCGTCACTCTGTCCTAAGCTAACTCTGCTCTTTTAAAATTCAGCGATGAATTCACAGGTGAAGTAGCTGCTCTGCTTGCTCCACCCATCTCTTGAGGTCGTAGCTGTTACACTTGCTCCCTCATATTTACAACGCAGCTGGGCTCCTCGGAACCCCTGCTCTTGTGCAAACAAATTGTAGCTGTATCCCCTCTGAGCAAATGGCTTGCTCTTCGACGTGTCGTAGCTGACTCCTGAAATTGATTCAGAAGATACTCAACGGTCCCTTCTTCACCCTCAGGGAAATACTTGAATCACCATCATGTTCAAGTATTTATTTACTATCCAAATCTAACTCTTCCAAATCAGTTCGCAACTCAACACCAAATTTTCGTCCGTTCAACTTTGATGTCCCCTTAAATTCACAACAATTGAAGTAAAAGTTCTTAAATTAGTGGAAACACTTTGCTGTTCGATAGCGTGGAAACTCGAATAAGTATGAAGAACCTTTTCGTGTACCTCATAGTATAAGTCTGCCATGTTGTTGTTGTAGCTTCCTTCTGTAGCTGACATGAACGTCTAGATCATTGAAATGTTTTAAATAATTTCGAACATAGCAGGAAATTGCTGACCACGATTCACGGGATAGAAACACTGCGGGCCATCAACTCCTCCAAAAGCTTAGTCGACTTGCAAAACGGGTCTGTCGCGCTAATTCTATATCGGATAGAATATTGACACGAGCACGTTGAACTCGATATGACACTATTAGAATATTCTTCTTCGACTACCTTAATAACTAGATCAGTATCTGATGATTACAACTTGATAAATGATTAATTTCATGTATGCGATGGTTGTTGGTGGAAATTACGTATTCGGATGAGCAAATTGATGTATTGATTGGTGAGCAATGAAACTCATAGGGAAATATCTACAACATGATCCGCTCATTCTCTGAAAACAATCAAAATTGGGTGAAAACCGTCGGAATCAAGCTTGTTACAAAGATTTGCGGACACCGGACAAATACACACAGACACGAAACCAAAAGTTCTTCGAAATGGCTTAAAACGCGAACTGCGAAGAAAAAGTTAAGTACCTACTTTTATATTCTCTAATCCCCCATATGCCATTACATACCTACCTATTAAAGATTTTCAGACATCTAAATGAGCAGTACGACTGACTTCATATCCACCCAAAAACGTTTTTCTTACCAAGTTAACTTGTAAAACATTTCGAAAGCTTTCGGAGGATGAGATAAAAAGAATCTTTCAAGATCAAGATTTTCTTCTGCGTTTAAAGTTTCAAACCTTTCCGAAAAATGTTGATTTTTGATATGTGTGTCCCTTGAGAATTTCGTTGCAAGGAAATTCTAAATAAGTACCATAAAAATACTTTTAACAATGATATGAAAGTGAGTGATATGAAAGCCTTATAAGAAGGTGGCTACATGACAAAAACTGTCTCTTACTTCATAACGTCGTGTTGGTAATCCATGAACCAAGTATGCGAGCTTACCTGCAACAAAAAATGTTTCATTAGAACCTGTTTGCAATATCATGAAACAACCAATGGAAAAGCGAAGATAGAGTTTTCAGAAGATTCAATTACTTGTTAAATTTCAGCAAACCTGTAACTTAATCGGATAGAAGTTCCGGTTCTATTCAGTTTAAATCGTTTCGTTTTACGACTACAAACCAATTAAGAGAATTATTACAAAGGGAAATTCATTGAAACAAAACGGCTATTGTATTACAAGAGAGACAGAAAGTAGTTACAATTAGGACAACTGAATAAATGTTCGCGGAACTGTTGATAAAAGCAATGTGTTTGGAACACCATCAATGTCCACATCGATTGAATGCAATAATAGCCGACTCACCTGTTTTTATATCAGCCAGCCAATACTTCCTTCTACTTCACATGGAATCGTACATGCGATTAATTTCTCCATTTTTGCTCCAGTTCGTAATATGAACATAATACAATTACGTTCTTTGTGTTCCACTCGGAAAATTCATTACACTTGTTGACAGCCTGTCAAACTCTCGTGACAACAAAGCAGTAACTGCGAACTTTCGTTGTGGCAGACGTGCCCAACCCCCCCAAGCTTCATGACGCAAACTGCAGCAAATGCTTGCTTGGGAGGACAATACGAAAATTTGAAATAAATATTTCTTTATATCCATTTTGGTTTATTATTCAATAATAAACCATTGTAATCGCTCTGGAAAAAAAAATTCTAACCCCCCCCCCCCCCCTGAAAATTTCATGGTTTACGTTTCAAAGGGTGTAGAATCCGAATCTGCAATAAAAAATTTTCCGTCCGTCCGCCGTACGCCGTACACACGATTTCTCCCATAGGGCTGGAGCAAAAGATCTGAAATTTTTAGGAAAAATCTATCTTGGTCCGACGACGCCCCAATTCTTGAGCCAGCTCTCTCACTCAATTTAAAATACCCTTTAAGGGCTGTCAAAGTTTTGTAAAATCCCTGAAAACCTCAAAACAAGTCGAAGCGGCCTAAATTTATACCTATTTGAAGAACATACCATGAGGAATCGAATGAGCCCCTCCCCAGGTTCGTAGGTCAAACCATTCCCGATGTTTGGCCCGATTTATGGTGCCAACATTTGCGTTTTTTGGTTTATTATTGTTTGTTTGTAACCTAGTGATGCCGATAGCGTCGAGTTGTAGTGAATGTGGATACTGGAGTGATAGCCGATGTGGATACTTGTAGTTTATAGCCGATACACGGGTTGAAGCATTCTGATATTCATGAAACGCTGATAATATATAGGTAAATATTATTCAATATTATTACTGGGGTAAATAAGTATTCTTTCACTGGGGTTTATTATTCAATTGGCTTGCGTTCATGATTTGAATTTCTACTAAGCTTTGGAGTGTGCGTGTTTCACAGGATAGAGCGATTATTGAATTTCAGGAGATATGCACGGAGCACGTAGATCTGTTCTCAACCAAAATACCTATTTGGATTGATCAGTTGATCATATTTGTCTGCCTCCTGAAATTCAATAATCTCTCTATCCTGTGAAACACGCACACTCCAAAGCTTAGTAGAAATTCAAATCATGAACGCAAGCCAATTAAATAATAAACCAAAGTGAAAGAATTTGCAGCGTTTTTATTATTACTTTGGTATAACTTGTATAGAATAGTATATACAATAGTGTATTCTATATATATAGAATAGTGAGACTGTTCACCATGAACACAATGGACGGCTTATGAGAGACGGATGGGTGTTTTTACAAAGTTGATCCATTTTTGGAAATAATAACTCAAAACACAGTTAACGGCATTCATGGTGAATCAATTAAGAAAGAAATATTTACAGTTGTCAAAAGCAGTATAGTTCTATACCTAAAAGATGACCTCAATGTAACATTCACGGGAGAGGCAAAATAAGGACGAGTAATTTGCGAAACAGGCAGCGAAAGCCCATTTCAACTGCGTCTATTTTGGGGGAAAGGTCACTGATCACTTAGGGGAAACATCGCTTGGACTGACAATGCGCTCGATATCAGTTGTCATGAGGTGATGAATGTCTGAATCCAACATAAATTCAAAAGTAGGTGTTGCCTGTTATTACCTGGACGGTATCGGTAGGCGGTATAATTTGAATAATGATGACAACGTGGTTTAAAGATGTACCCCATTGAAAATCCATTTCTACGACTCGCCAAAGAATACAGTACATTTCTGCGTGTTAAGCTTGTTTGTAATATCCCCAAACTCTACTTTCGTGTGCTAGGGTGTTTCCCGAAACAGTCGGCCTTCTTCCCCAAACCAGACGTGATTTCATCGAATTTCCCCAAACTGGGATCCTCCATATGCTTCATTAGTCTTCACTACTTCACAGTAGTCTGCTTTTCCTTGTGAATCCATGTTGGTGAAGAACTGTCCCGCAAATTTTTTTGCAGTTTTTGGTACGCCCATTCATTTTTTCTTTAGCTTTTCTACTGTACCCAAGCTTGCAGTTTTTTGCTTTCTGTTCTGATCTCTTTATACGTATAATTAACGTGGAAACATTTGTGTTCTGTTATTTGAAGTGACTTTATACAATCGTAAAGTAGGTATCTTGTCTTTAGAATATATTTTCCCAAGGAACTAAGGTGAATCAAGAGGTTCAACCATCTATCATTATTGATACCTAATCATTTAATAACAGGGCTTCACACTGTTTACTGCTGCTCGTTGTATTCTATGAACCTAATACAATTTTACGGGAAATTTATTTTTAACAAACTCTACTTGACTCACGTGAAATTTAGAAGTTTCAGCACTAAACCGAATTCGCGCAGGTTTTCTTCAAAGTTGTTTACCCTGACTTCGAAACCCCATCAGTCGTTAAACGCAGACATGAAACAAGTTTTAATTACCTGCCTAAGGATCACCGTTCTGTCCATTACGACTTGGAGCATCGTTAGTTTAATGGCATAGAATCCTACTCACGGATACGTAAGCTGACGGGTGTGGAATCCACCACACTCCTACCACTATTCCTATTCAGCAATTTCTCTGCGCCTCCATATTCCCCATTCTGGCCTGAATATTGAGCTGATTAGATTGGAAAGTTTCTAGGGTCAACACAATAGATCCTAGAAATCCACTTACATTCAGTTGGATTCGAAAACCCCGTTTCCCAAAGCCTCAGTTCATGCCCGTATGTTTCGATATTAGTTTGTTACCCCCAATGATGAATCTTTGTAATCGAACAGGAAAAAGCATGTCAGCCCCTCGACTGAATTTTTGATATCACGTTTCAAGATGCGTAGAACTTGAAAACCAAATCAAAGAAGAAGAAGGAAAAAAAGGAAAAATCCGCCGTCCAGAGCTACCGGACCAAAGATAATGAAACTTAGGTCAAAAATCTCAATGGGGTCTCTTTGGTACTGAGCTCTATTCATCAGTTTCCCTCAATCCTAAACTAGAGAACATCGAAAACACGTCTTATTAAATAACACGAAAATAAAACAACAAATAACGATAACGAATGGTAATAACACATTACAGATTTTGTTTGCAGTTGATAGACATCTCTTCAATGAATCGAATGAGCATACACGGACCGTTTTACGTTCAGTTGTTCGCTTTCCCAGACTACTTAAACGCCTACATGAATTTGAATAAATTAAATATTGGCAAAAGAGTTAGCCGACATATTTGAAATTTGATTTTTTTTCAAGATTTCCTTTTGGAATTGAGTTTTTCAAAACTTATGTTATTTTTTTTACAAAAGAATAGGTAGGTTTTACGTTTTATATCGCTGAACGGTATGGCCCCCAGACCCCCCCATTGGCCCGCCCCACCACCTCTACATCGTGATGCGACCCTTGGGACAAATAGCTTGGAGACCCCTGGTCTAGAGTATACTGTCCACTTATATAAGTATTTTGTGCTTCTGTCGATAGCACTAATGCAGCTCAAGTTAGAGTGTTCAAGGAGTTATGCTTACAGCGAACTCATTCTATGGTTTTCCGTGAATCTGAAAGCAGTGCGGGCAAACACTGATCAGATAAGGAGACTTGTGGCTAACTTGTTTCCTAATCGACCAACGGTGGTGAAGTATATATGGAGCTCTTTTAAAGGCATCTAGAATACAATTTCAAGGTATGTTATCCCCGAGTTTAGTTAATATACCGGAGACTACCTCTAATGAACAGACCAGTGATTTACATTGAAGAAAATACGTAACTAATGAACCTTCGTGTAATTATTTGCAGCATTTTTTAGATTGCAATTTATAATTACTTCGATCATAGACATCTCACTAGGCATTAACTTCCTTTGCGGAGAGTTGAGAAAATTGTAAACCCCCTCACGTTTCAAGATGTGCAAAATCCGAATAGCGAATAAAAAATAATTCGCCCAACCGTACGTCGCGCTACGGTCCAGGTACAGAGTGCCTGAAAATGTTCGGTTTGATTTCTCGCTGGTAAAAACCTCTCGCCAGCCCGAATACTCAACACCTATCGTTGGAAATTGTAAAAAAATGAATTTTCAGTTACTCAGGCATGAGGGGTGTCATATTGCATAAAATGAGGTCAACCCAGAAAATGAATGCCATCATGTGATTCATCGTGGAAATATACCATAAAAGCACGAGAACCACATAGGGTCTACTACCATATTATTTGTTTTGTTGAATAATACGTTTTTTTCAACAACAATATGCAAAAATAAATTTTGTAAACTGGTAAGGTGTAGGAAGTGGACACTGAATCCCAAGCAATTGATAAAAAGCTTTTGATAAAAATTCTAAATAAGTAGGAAAATCGATAAAAGTAGAAAAACACATCGAGGAATTCAATACAACTCTTGAATTAAATGTTAATAGTATCTGAACCAAGTGAAAAAGTTGAGGGCGAATTTCGAGGGTCAGAAAGTGCATTAGATGTAACGTGAATTTGCAGAACTTTTTTGAAGATTTGCACCCATGCTGATAATTTTGTTCAGATTACAAAAATTCCTCCTCTTCTTCCGAAACTAGAAATATGATCAAATTGATTGATGACCATTTTCTTATTTACACTTATTACGCTGTACAACATTACAGGAATTGGTATGAGCTCAAGTTTTCGATTGTGAAATATATTTGTGGAAAATTGTGTTAAGTGTTCTGATACAGTAGCATCTTAGGCGATAACGATTTTTATCCAGTTATCCTGTTACCTTGACAACAATTATATTAGGTACGTTCGCTGATTAACCTCTCGACGAAGTATCTCTACGATGATCACGCATACCACATCCCCACCTCCTCTCTCACTCAATCTGAACAAAAACAGAAAGGACAGCTGGAAATACACTAGAGGTAAATTCATTTAAAAAATTGAAAATTACGGCTGTTTCAAGAATTTTACGTTAGCGCATGCGCAGAACGTACCACTGATTATATTATGATGAAATTCGTATGTGACCTCAAGTAACCTTATCCGCATAGTCCCTCAAAATACGAGCTTAATTCATCCAAAATTGTGGAAGTTATGGCTGTAACAAAGAAATACGGATAGGCAGATTGACAGACACGGAACCAAATTTGTTCATTAGGCTATGAAACGCAAAAAGCGAGTTGAAATTTGAATTCGGACAACGAAAATTTGTTGGCTCCCGCAAGTGAACACTAGACTAGGCTTCCGCTGCTTCGCAGACTCGGAAGCAATTATCATCACATGCCGTTTGCCACCCTGGCGGTCCTGTCAAGCTAATCTGCTCCGCATCAGTCCGAAACTGTTTTATTACACAGCGTCGTGATCACCGACCAATGTCATTATTCATCTCCCGAGACATATTTTGATGTATCGATGTCCCCCAAACAGAATACATTAGGCGAGATCCTACACTTCCCCCTTCATCCCCTCCCCCAACCCCCATCATTCTTTTCCTGAAAGAAATGACATTTCCCACAAGATTAACCTGATTTATTTCTTTGGGGTGCCCTTCATGTTGATTCGTCTGGAGACCGCCACCATAAATCTCTCTCCTCCTTCTTCTGCTTCTCTCGTCCCCTTTACTTCTCTTCTACTTTGGGCCGCCGAGTCCTTCTGTGACGTTACGTTTTCTATCCATCAATCCACTACACACCCCAGTCATCACCTCAGCTGTGAAAGACGAGTCTCGGACACTCCCATTCCTCATTGCTATTCATTGAGGGTGAGATTTTCTGTAGCATTGAAGCCGACAGATCTCGTTTCCAATGAGAGAAAAAAAAATTTTTTTTTGAAACTTACTGTCAGTTTAATTGAATTTTCCTAAGTAATAGATTCCGACAAGTAATAACTTGCCTTCCGTTTTGCTGCATCATCTATCCCACTAACAGTAATCACAAAGTAACCATGATCAGAGCAATCGTAGTATTATCTCCTTTCATAACACCCCGAATGGCTAGTATGAAGTTAAGTAATTAATGGATATGAGTCTGTAGATCACTATGTTGGCATATCATGACATTTAGTCAAAGGAGTAGAGGCGTCTTGTCAGGGTGACCAAAGTAACCAGTGGTGGGCCAAAGGGAAGTGGAGAAAGACAAAAAAGATAGTTCCTGTTTCAATTAATTCCTTCATTTACTAATAGGGAGGATTTTTTTTTCATCACCGTGTGCAAAGACTATTTTAGACATTAGATTGGAGCGTAAATTAGCTTTATTTATCGGAAACGTTTCGCCCCACGACGGGAACTTCTTGAGTCCTGTCATTCTGTTATAATTATTTAAGCATATCCAACCAACATCATCCAGGTCATCACACTTAGATCATTGTTGGAGTAATCTTATCCTTATCATGCCAAAAAAGTATAGATTCCCCATTGAAAAACCAAAAAGGAAGACTAGAAACTTTCTTACAAAAAATTTCTATTCGTGGATTGGACTATTCCTTTGCCCATCCTTGATGCTACCAAATGTGCAGAACCTCCCTTTTTGGTCAAGAGTAGTTCAATAATTCAAGCATAATTGACATTTTCTGATTGGCTGGGAGTGTCCAGAGGAAGCTTGAATGGTATCCACCATAAACGACAATAAAAACCCCCTTTTTGTATCACTTCCTACGTTAGATGGGCTAAGTATTGATCCATGAATCACAAAACATTTTATAGTGATCCGAATGAAGTAACTAGATGTGCATACGCCTTTAACAATAAAGATCATTTCAAGAAAATAAATAAATAGAAATCTAGAAATGCTTAACCAATTCCGTCAACCGTTTTCAAGAAATGGAGGCTTACTTAGTTTGATTTTGACTAAACTTTAATCATTAATATTAGAGAACCGTAGCTTTTGAGCGCCGAAACGGTGCAAAAACACACTCAGATCCTTTTGCTCGTTTGCTTTCTCCTGTTAGAGGTAATTACTTAGTAACTGTACTTGACTTATTTTATCTTAATTTTACTTTGATTTGCCACCTATTCATGACACACCATCCTTTTCAATTGATGAGCGGAGGCAATAAAAGCAGTAAAGGAACTCCAACATAAATCCTAATTCTTCCTCTTTGTTAGACTGAATAAGAAACGGCCAAATGACTACGCCAATTATTTATGGGTAATAACTTACTCACCCAATCCTAATTAGAAGCTGCTTGGATCCAGGCAGCTACTAGTTCTTAGTTTTATTGTCCAATTTATTTATTTTACAGATTTTTATAAAATCTTCAAATTTCTGCGTATACTTTTAACTTTTTTTTAATCATTTAAATTTGATTTATTCATTTTTCCAAAATCTTTTCCACTATTTATTTATATTTAGTTGTATGCGTGAGAAGATGTTGGTTCCAATCTATCACCACTGTAATAGCATTTTAAACAATTCAAACTGATAACAATAAACAAAGTTATGATATTGAATGATTAACCCATAATTAGAAAAGAAAGCGTCTGTCAAAGCAACTGTTTGAAAAAGGACACATTGAACAGTGCTAATACATCGCGATATCTCATCATTCAACACTATAATTACATGTCTTGTCCAATCAGTAGGGAGCTGAAATATAGTTGTATTTTAAATCAGAAGAGGAACAAGATGGTTTCAGTTTGAAATGAATGAATTATGATGCATGATGATGCATAGGAGATTATCTTGAGTATCCATAACCCTTTCCTCTGAAACGCAACTGCTATCAAGGTCCTGGTTTTCTTCTTTCGTGTTTGTAGCAACCGTTAGTTGTTCCAGTTATGTTAGTTACAGTTCAGTTGTGTCAGTCAAAATATAAGTCTCATAAACGTGTCATGTACGTCAAGAATTCTATTAATATACCTTTCATCCGTGCGTACTTTATTGTAGTAGTGCAAGTTCTTTTGGTCACCCTAAAGTCACCACAGTTTTGGTAAATGCACCCATGCCTTTCCGAGTTTTGGACCACACGAAATTCCGTCTCTTCTTCTTCCCGAAAATCTTTCGAACCCGCCGAATTCAAACCAACCGAGGGACTGTTTTGAGGGGGATTTTCTGCGACCACGGATTCAAGCAGATCATAGAACAAAATGTTCAACTGAATGGAAGACTACCGTTACGTGTTTCGTATATATGCAGTTTTCCGTTTTTGTGGATGGCAATTTCGGTTTGTCTACAAGTTGTTGTAGTTTGGTAAGTCCTGTCTTTTTTACCTCAGGGATTAAAATGTGTAATTGGTTAAGAAAATCTCCTCTTCTACCCCCTACGCTATGACTACTGTTGATGGCTGGGACATAACTGATGACAGACCAGTGGTGGACTACGATCCTAAGCATTGGGGGGCCTACGCCTTGTGTGAGCAAGAACAACTCAGTCGAAAGCAACAGAAACAAATTGATATTTTAAAGTACATTGGTAAGTACAGCATCCATTACATTGACATTCCTTTGTCAATATGAAAAGCGGAGTAACACCTCCCCGCCCCCTCCCCTAAAACTCTTGTCCACCTTCTTCAAAATGAAATTGAAATGAGTTCCAAAACTATATCAAGTTTTTAGTTTAACGACAAAAGAACAACGAAAATTGGTTCAGAAGTGCAGGCTGGGTGGTGGGGGTTGGTTTTATGATGTACTCGAGTTGGATCTCTCATTCAGTGGGGTGTGCATATCCACAAAAGAGTTGTCATGGTGTTCACGACTAAAGACTGTGAAATCAGGAACACAAGGTGGCTGATCCCTAGGAGCTGACCGCTACAACGCACGGCACGTCTGTGTTGCAGGTTTGCACAACAATCTCTGCATACGGTGATGGAAAAATTCCTCAAATCGTAAATCCAATAATCAGTAAATACAATAATTGCGTATGCTATAATAATAATAAAACAATCACTAAAATAGGGGCTATCCTTTTAGTCTCTTTCTCTTTTTGACCCACCACCAGTTACTTCAGAGCCTCTGACAAGACGCCTATACTCAGACCACTCAGAGGATAGTTGTTACGATTCCTACGTACTTCGCATCGATTAATTCCTGTGTAGATAGGGGGTAGGAGTAAAAACGTACTCAAAACTAGTTTAAATAAGCATGTGTAGCCCAATAGGTAGCCTAATAGCACCCTATCAATCCCCATGTAGGAGCTAACAAGCCACTGAGGTTCATACGCCAGTTTAAAAGGTTCCATCCATTTTAAATGATCACTTTTACACTATGGAAGAAATTATATAGAATATTACAGTAGATGAATCAAAATTTACCAAAGCCAAGAACATATCTTCGCACTTGGTTATCTGGGTCTCGCTCTCGGTCCTTCTCTGTCCCCAACCCCCACTACGGTCTCCTCCTCTCACTTCTAACATTTCTCTCACTATCAATGTAGAGAGAATAGTGTTTTATCAGAACCTACTTCGTCATAAGGCCCCTTTTCATTATTGTCTATAGATCTGATCCAGAGAAGGAAATCTAATAAGTATAGAAGAAGTCTGATGCTGCATTAATTAGCAGCTGTGATCCACACCTATCCTGAATATTCAGGCCAGAATACTCACAGTGTAATATTCCCATCGCTATATAGCGAATGTGTACATAATACAAGTGAGTGTAAGTTAGCTAAACCGATAAGTTAACCCGAGAAGCCGGATTAACTTCCGGAGCTGAGACGGAGCTCCCCCAGCCAATCAGAAACGGGAAAGGGGACATCCGTTAATAAGCCGTGTTATGCAATCAGTCAATCGATCGGATTACACTCCTGTCTACTGTGTGCCCGCCCCTCTGCCCCGGTCTTCACCTCGGCCTTCCAATTAAATCGAAATCTCCTGCAGGGCCGTAGCCTGATATCCACGCTGCAGTTTGCGGTCTTGACGGTTCTCTATAGTCAGGGGAGTTCAGCCGGATTTCGGCAGGCCGGCTGTCCAAACCAGAACCCAGACAGCCTCGATCGATCCCGTCCAATCCCTAATGATAAGTCCAGTACTGTTTTAAAACAAGCGAAGGCGGAAATTAGGGTTTTAAAGGCCATTTGGATAGTGACAGCCATTTGACATGAATTCCATTCCGATACTAGGTTGACCCAAGAAGCTTGGCACTTAACAATATTCATAGGTTCTATAGTACACCTTGATCTATAAGCTCAAAATGTATGTACCCAGTACCATTTCCGAAAAAATTGAGCCATTGCAGTTGCTCCAACTATTGATTGATTTTGTTAAGCTCAATATTATAATTTTTAATAGGTATCCCAAGTAGCGTGTGGCACATAGATTCCGCGTACTAATAACATGAAACAATCATACATCATCATGATAATCGTTGAAATAATTCAAACAATCTAAAAGAAATCTTGATCTTAAAAGATGTAGAAATTAACCCTGTAAGAAGGATTCACAAGGACAGGTTCTCACAGACAGACTCGTAAATGCCCTGAAGTAGGTGAATTAACCTGGATTGCTGGTTTGTGATTCTGTAGAGAGTACAGGATGATTCGACCGTGTTGAAATTTATAAGATGATTGAATGGATTCCTGGCTATCTTCTAAGTTTGAGCAAGACCGGACGATTGGAAAGTGAAAAAGGATGGTTTATGGATTTAATTTATCCTATGCCCAGACTGAACTATTTGTTCATGAGTGTGCAACTGATGACTGGCCACCTACAGCGTAACTTGCATCTCTGATAAAAATGGTAGAAATTGGGTTGTTAAATTGGCTGAAGAAATAAATATTGTGATCTACGGACACACGGACAGACCCACACTGTCAGAGAAGATTGGCACGGAACAAAAGTCCTCAGAATGATCAAAACCGAGAACTGCGAGCGGGAATTTGGATTTTGCTGCCAAAAATATTCATCTCACGAAAGTTAGTACTTTCGCTAGCAAAATGTTAGTAGACGGTTTCAACACGTACAGCGCGTGCGCGGCAGCATCAGCATTTATCGACGTAACCCATCTACGATCCACCATCTAGTGTCCATTCGTAGCATCAGAGCTGTTAGTACTCGCAGTTCATATGCATTATCTGCTTGAAAAAGTGAGAAGTAGAGTGTGATTGTTCAATTTATTGCTACCCCTTGTTAATATAGTATTTCCCATTTCCGAAACCTTGGCAGTTGAGTTGGGGATAGCCCACCAGTACATCTTAACCATAACCCATGTTCTTCTTCCTGTTTTTAACTTTTGTCCGCTCTCAGTTGATGTCAGTCATAGTATTGAATGTTGATGTCTGTGGTCTGGGTCCAACTCTGTATGATATCTACTTCGTCAAATAAACTATACATTTCTCAAAAATGTCATCTAAATATTGTAAATAAATAAACAGCGATTATAATATTCTGTACCGCTACCAAAACCTAAGAAAATAGAGAGTTTGGCCTGAGAGAAAGTTATTTTATAACCACCTACATCAAAACTCCCCGACTGACGGGAGAAACTTCTCCGTGAAAATTTTACACAGCGAAGGTTCATAAACAGCAGTTTTCCAAGCTCGCATGAAACGAGCGGCACGTAGGAAGACGAACATTCGCATGAATTAACAAGCACGATGTAAACACCTTCATATCTCCAACATGGGGAAATATCATGGGATACTCCAGTTGTTTAGCTTCGTGCTACCAAAAAAAGCTAAGCTTTGTGTTCTTCCAAGAAGTCGGAAAAGTTGTCCTCCAAAATCAAATATCCGACTTGTGTCAAGTGTTCCAGAATTTGTTAATCAATTCCGTTGTACTGTATATCCGTGTCACATCAAAAAATGGATTATTTTAGACGGCCTAGGTGACATTTTCAGGAATTATGTACCTCTTAGATAGGCTTAGTGAATTGTACTGTCGAAATATAAGTAGTGGCTGTGGATATCTTCTTATCACTATCGAGCATGCTCATTGTTAGAGTTGTTTCTCACGAACGAAACACCGAAACTAGTGGATCGATATTAATGATATTCATAGGTTAGGTTTGTAGTCAGTTGGTCTCGAATATTAATTTCATTACTGTCGGATCAGTAGTAGCTTTGCGTACGCGCAAATATGCACATCTTGTAACGCCGAATTCTCAAGATAATAGAACAAATTTAATATTTTACAGAAAAACGAAGTACATCAATAACATACCAACTCCAAATTAATAAATGAACTGCTTTACAACATTTTTGGATAAGCTGCCTTTTAAACTTATTCTGCATTTAAACTTATTATGTTCCTGTTACGTATCTGAAGATTCTACATTAAACTTGGCAGTCATTTTCTACTCATAATTCGCCCTCCTTTTGTAATGCAGTTCCATAAGTCATCTCCTGCCAGATAATGTCCATTAGGGGTTCATAAAACAACAGGTGGGAAGTCAACTAAATTCCAGCTTTAAACACCCTTAAGTATCTTATTCAGCTTGTTGTAGTACTTCCCTCAGTGGTTCGGAGCACCTATTACATCTGCTTGAACGAGTACATCGATTGATCATGTAGAGTTATTTTTTAAATTGGCCTCATGTAATTACTTGTATATTGCCAGTTAAATCGCAACATTTTAATCACATTAAAAACTAGGAAATCTGCCCCACAATCTTTTAAAACAATCTGTAATCTTCCGGATCAAAGCGTCTTCGATTATTTTTCAGTGATCCCATTTTGGCCAGTCCACAACATCGATTTTGAACAGGCTTCTGTTTATTTGACTGTGCAGAGTTCTCATCTTTCGTATAGGTAATATTGATAATTCAACAATCATTCTCTGTAATCCAGCTTTCATAAAGGTATTCTATTGAAACAAACTAGCCAGCGGCCTTACTAACTAGAGAGATCAGGTTAAGCGGATTCTTCTTGGTGCACCGAAACTTACCGATGAGAAAACTTCCTGCGAAGATTTTCCACGGAAGGTTTATTAACCGCCGTTTTCCCCAAGCTCGAAGGGAAACGGCCATCTCGCGGGGAAGGTACGGAGGAAAGGATCGTAATCGGCAGTAATAAGGCGGAACCTTCCTCCCTTCAGCACATAAACCAGAGGAAAATTAACTGTCGGGCGCCGCTCTCAGCCGGCATTTTACCCCGTGAGAGCGTTTTCCAGGGTAGACGGCTCCGCGAAAGTGCGAGGAGGTTTTCTGAGGTTTTCCCGCGACGTCCTGTCTATCCCAACAACATTCGGCGAAGGTTTCCCCTCTAAACTTTGGGGCGTTTCAATTTAAAACTTTTCCCTTCTACCGGGAAAATTCCCGTTACCCTTTTAATAAATAACGAAGTAATTTTCATTGTCCGCCGCAAAAGTTCTTATAATACTCCGTGTTCTCATTATATAACGAGTACTTCGTTCTGAATTTCCATTTTCGCTCTGAGCCGTAAATTAAATAGTGGTGCACCTGTATAAATGGTCTGAGCAAAGAATCCGACAAAAACGAGATGATTTGTTCTGTCGGTGCGTCCCTTTCTATGCATTACCACCTCTCCAAGACGCTCTATTGACCAAACCGCAGCCCAAAGATATCCTTGTCCACTATACAATGCATAATCAGGACATTCCCTGAAGTTCGGAGTTGGTAAGGTCACACGTGGATGGAGAACGCACGAGGAATTAAGGAGACAGAAAATCTGCAAAACTTTTGGTACAGTTGAATTTTTCGGAGCAGGTGATGGTGAACTAGAAGCAACGGAAAAAGTGGCCAATGTTAACTGGCCATACTCTTAACGAGGTTGGCATCAATAGAATCAAAAGACTCCCGATCAATGACAGCATGCACCCTTATTCGTGGACGAAGAGAAGATATAGCGGGCAAATATAATAAATCATAATGGACGTACAAAAACAAACTGCCAAGTTCTTTCAGTCCCCGCGTGGCACAGTAACATTGTTAAAACAAATGGACATTGTCAACCTGTTATAATCATATAAGTTATAGTAGCAGAATTCTTACGACAGCGATAAATTTGATTTGTTCATGGAACAATGGTGATATTGGTAAAAAAAGATATTGCAGCGTAAAAAAACACATTCATCACATCTTATCAGAATTCGCTATGAAACTCGTTTTCGAGATGTTATCCATTTAAAAAATATTGATCTGAATAAAAAAAAAAGTCTAAAAACCGAATTTCCTAGGATGTGTCCATTTTGAGACGACTCCTGGAGCTTAAAATCGTCTACTTCATTATTATGTATGCATGTTTATGTGAGTGAACTACTTCTGAAATAAATTCAAAGAAGTGGACTGGAGTGTGTCTCAGTTGTTTCCTTTGTGTGTAATAACTGGCCGAACATTTGGTCATTTTCGTTTATCATTTTCAAGTATTAACCTTTTTGGTTTTCAAAGACAAAAAGGTTTTATCCTCTCCTCAATATTCGTTGGTTTAAAATTCCAGAAGCTCCAAAAAATCGAAAAAAAAAGATTCCGTCCGTCCGCCAAAACTAATAGAACAAACTAAATGAAACGTATCAAAAATCACTGATCAACTCCGACTAACCCTTAGGGTTAAAATTCAAGGGTTAAAACATATAAAATCTAAATCACGAAAGCTTCCAATATAAGAGGGTAGTTTTTTGTTTGATTCAGTAGAAATCAGTTTCGTGAGTCGAATGAGATCACTTGGGTTGCTGTTCCGTAAAAAAAAAAAAATCTGGATGGTTGTCTTTAACGCAACAACTGAGAGTAAATACTGGAACAAGTTGCTGGCGCTAGCCCCCTGAGCATATCCGATCTGGATCCTCTCTCCAAAAAAACGTTGTTCACCTCCCATTGATTTTCTTTTTTTCAAAATTGGCATTCAAGGCAAGCATCATAGAGCTGATCATACCAAACCAATAGGATATGCAAAGCCTTCAGCATGCAGTAAAAGATAAACTCGATGATGTAGACGACGATTCTAATGAATCCGAGGAATATCAAAACTAATGTAAGAAAATACATGCTGAAGAAGCCCACGTTGTCTGGGCGAAACGTCCAAATATAGATTTCCATGACAGTGAAGAGTTTTTGAAGAGCTCCAACAACCCTGTAAGAATCTACTAGGCTCAACGCTGTCTCCCAAGCTCGAATTTAATGGAGTTGTCGGTCGAGGAGAACAAGAAAGCATTATTTTTCCTTGTAGTTTTATTTTATGCGTTATACTTCAGAAACATGGTTTAATCGGGGGTTTTATTCATGTGAGTGTCTAAAAAGCGTTGTCTCTGGCTGTACGATCCAGTTCTGGTAGTCGGTTGATCCGGGTCAGAGGGCTAAATTGGTAAGTCTGTTTCTTGTAATTTCTTCTCACGAAGCACCGTTTGTTGAAGGGGAGGATAATGGCTAGCTTCTTCATTCTTCATTGTTAATTTGCATAGCTAAATATTTTCGCCCATATTATCGGACTCATTAGAGCTGTTGTGCTACTGTTTTAGGTTCCTTTCCTTCAAAGTTCATTTGGATTGTGTTTATTCCTTTCATTAGCGTAGGGTGGTTTTTTGTTCAATTTTATTTAAAATAGATGAATGGATAAATTGTAGATAAGCTCATTTCTACCTGAAACCAAAAACTTACCTCAGTGGAATGGTAACCATTATTTTTCCTTGGATGAATAATACGAAGACAACAAATCTTGGTGTAATAATTTTCAGGGTTTTTGGTAATCATTTTCTTTTGGTAAGTAAGAGCCTACCCCCATATAGTTGCATTTAGAAATGCACAATATTCTCTTTATTGATTGTCTGTGGGTCAGTGACCTGGTAGAAGGGCTTTCTGATAAAGAAATAATAAACCTTTGCGAAAATATTTGAATCGTATTTCTTCGTAATAGGATGTTGATTATACGTGCTGTGGAAGTGGTGGTGTAGACGTGGTTACTAGTAGCTGTTATATCCCCCTTTCCAGACTTGCGGATGAACTTTGATCCCGAGCTGACCCCGAGCCGCTCCCCGATGTATGGTTAAATGCCCCAACTTGTTTCTCTTCATCTCAAAGTCTTCAATTCCCTCCCTATTAACTTGACAGGAGATGATTAAGGTCAACCCGGCTAATAGGACCTCCCAGCTCCTCGCCGTCATCATTCCACTTGTCCGAACTCCCTTTGACTTGAAACCCATCGAAACTTCCGCTGCCGCCGTCTACCGTCGGAAAACGTCGATGGAAATCCTTCCAGGTCATCCCTAGTGTCACGTTATTGACTTCAGCTACAACCTTCCCATCTATCCAAAAGATCGAAGAAAATGGTTTCTTCTTTATCAAATCCGAACACTTCAAAATCAGGGATTTCGACTCTTCCTTATGCCTCCGAAACTGTAAGTGGCCGTCCACTGGCACCGATTTCGGCCGAAAACACATCGGCCGTGCACGGCCGAATAGGACCGAATGATCCCACAACAAGCGAACCAGTTGACGCGCGTCCACTGCATCAGAGCTATTCGGCCGTCATCGGCCGTGCACGGCCGATGGATTTCTAGATCCGAATAAATTGGGATTTTTCGGACGTATTCGGTTGAGCTAGCCCGATGTAGCAAATCGCGGTTCTCTCCGTCACTTCCAACAGCTCTTGGGCTTAGCTGGTCTTACACCAAGACCAATGATAATACATTATCCATCTATTGATCAATCACTGCGTGGGACTTCCTAAACATGCGGCACCTACCTAATCTCGGCCTATATGGTCTTTTATTAGAGATTTAGTAGGAAAATACTTGGTACTCACCTGTGTATTTGCATGTTCCGGCATTCCATTGTATCAATCCATGAAGATTCATGTTCCCAATAAATGGAAAATGAAGATAGAACGGTATTCGCGCGAACACGGAACGAAGTAGACTGCCGGAGACCGCCACGCCCGAACGACCGGAGAGAACTGGCCGAGGCCTCGACGCCCGAAGACGAACAGGAAAGGACTGGTCGAGGCCGCCCCGCCCGAAGACGGACAGGAAAGGACTGGTCGAAGCCGGCCGCTCTCCGATACGAGCAGGCCGGCGGAGGGATAGGCGGTCGCCGCGGTGCCCGGAAAGTTCGTGTTTTCGAAGTTTTAGACGCTCGAAAACTTCGGGAACACGAACTTTTTGACGCAACTTCACAAAACACACTTTGAATTAATCTTGAAAACAGAGTACCATGTCCTACTCATGAAAAATATAGGCACTACTTTTGTTATAGGTAATAATTCCCTCGAAAAATAGATTGAAAATAACGGTTTTACTTAATGTGTTGGCCCCTATAACGGTCATATCTTCACGTCCTCAGGAATTTGATATCGGACTGATATCACAGCTAAAAAAAGGCTTAATTGGTTACCGATATTGCTTCTGCACAAAATAAGACATTGGTTTGATAGTTTTTACCATTTGGGTATACACAGTACCTTTTCTTTTTTATTTATTCGGATATCTTATTTCGTTTATTATTCAATAATGAACCTAAGTTAAAAATGGGTTGTGAAAGACTAATTAGTTTAGTAGAAGATAATGTGGCACTGTGGGATATGCGGGACAAACGATATCATCGACGAGACATTCAAATGAAGTTGTGGAAAGATCGCTTATTATTATTAATCCTAGTCGAGTCACCATGTCGTTTATATTATTCAAAATTTAATATTTTTTATTCGGCTCATTTTAAATCAAGGCCAGTATTGAATTTTTAAAATTGTAAACACGCGGAGTAGACTTATCTTAATAGTTATACGCTAATAGGTAATAATAATAATTATTATTACAATTAGTATAATTATTATACTTTTGGTAGTTATGAAGGAGGTTTATTTTAAGCTCAAAACCAAAACTAAATACCTACTTGTGTTATTGATGAAAAATGTCTTAAATTTTTCTCGTACGAAATAGGCTGCATTTACACATCTATTTTCACCAACGGTAGCAAAACGATCACATGTTTGTGTTGACGCAGGAACATCTGAGGGTAAAATCTGAGATCCTTCTTTATCAATAACAATGTTATGCAACAAACATATGCATTTAATGATTGTGTCAGCATCTTCTGGATTAACGTCTATAGCTTTGTGCTATTTTCAAACAATATAACATCATCAAAATCCATTATAATGTTGCTTACTTTGTCACGAGACACAAAAGCACATGTAACATTTCACTAGCAACTGACGAACTGGACTGACAAAAACCGGCTCCAGTGGACGCGCGTTTTCGGACGAAATTTCGTCCGGCGTGCCGGCCGGCGCGTCGGACGATCTGCCGGCTGTGCAGCCGGTTCCAGTGGACGACGGCCCTAAGAAGGGAAAGCATTGTTTTCACTTTCGGTAGATGAAAAATATTTTCTCTCCAAAATCAAAATTTCTACAAGCACTTCACGCTAGACCATTCTGAACTAATTTTGTTTCGAGCCTGTCTGTCAGTGTCTGCCTAGTAACAAGCTTAAATGCTACACTGTTCCCCAATGAATTTAATTCTGAGCAGGCCCATTTGCTAAATCTACCAAGCATTGCTTACTCAGATTAGTAAAAGAGATGACTTTTCTAATCGACTTTTTAGTGGTCTGATCTCGCTCTAATTTGGAGGATAGTTGTAAAACTATCAAATAATCTCATATTTCGACGCACTCTAAAGTAGCTGCTTCTAAAGAGCGAACGTAAAATCATTGTAACAAGCCACAATTTCTAGTGTTATCATCTGATCTTGATTAAGTAAATTCACAGGGAAAGTGGGGATCAGAGGGTTTTTTGTGAATTTCAGCGATCAAAACTCATCATGTCAATTACTTGCTCAGGTTAGTTTAAGAGATGATTAAATCGACCAAGCGGTCTGATCTTGATCAAATTTAGAGAGAAGTAGGAAAAAACGATCAAAATTTGATTATTCATAATCTCGAATAAATTTCAACACAGTGGTAGCAGCAGTAGGGGCTGCGCATGATCGAACGTGACACCCTTGTAACAAGCCTGATTTCATCCAACTTTGATTAACTTTACAGGAAATATGCGGGTTACAGGTCCCCTATGAATTTCATCGCTCTAGATTCAGTACTTGAATCTGCGATTACGTTCGCATGAAATCCGTTAAGCATCATGTTCTCAGATTACATTGATCCAATCTTGCCAAAATTTTTGAAGATAGGTGGGGAAAACAGTTTAGTAATCTTATATCAATTTCAACTCAAATGTATAATGTAAGTCCCGCAATAAATGTCAAGATTGTCCTGTGAATCGTTATAGCGAGCTTATTTTCTACCTCCTTCAACATTATTTGAAACATTTTGATGGTCTATACATTCATTTTATCGGTTTTATTCCACGAGGAAGCTGCGTGCCATACTCAACTTTGCAGACTTTCTTTTTAAATTTGATTAGCCTTGAATAATATTATCGTTAATTAAGTGTTCACATTAGTTTACAATGATGTTGGAATATTTCGTTTTTGGTTCATTAGCTGTAATAACAAAACTTAATTGTTGACCATGCATAAACCATCTTGTTTACCCTCCAGTTTGTTCGTTTTCGTTTCAAGATGCATAGAATATACAAATTGAGAAAAAAATAGTTTCTCCCTCCGTTAGCAGTTGGAACTATTTTCAACAACTGTTGGATAAAGTAAATGAAATTTGTTCCCAAAATCATATATATGGCTAACAGGGTGAAATCAAAGGGCTGAAATAAAGGATCTGAATATCGATAACTTTCATTTTTATTACGAATTGAATGAGCCTACTCGCGTTGCTTTTCGTTCACCCTTCTGCACTCCCTAAGGGTTTTACTTAGACAGATATAAAAGATCGTAAACATGAATGTGAAGACAGTATAAATCATCCAATAGACTGTGACGATACAATCATCTGATGCAACTTGAGGGGAATTATCTTGTTAAGGGAGCGAGTTTACTATAACCTTTGTTACAGGTATACTGGCGGACTAATGAAGCGAAGATGAGTGTTTTATTTCCTATAATTCATTCTATCTTCAACTATAATTTAATTCCATATGCTAATTTCAATCTAATTCCTAGTTCCTTCTTTTCTTTCGCTGTATTTATTAATGAATGTGTGCGTTGAAAGACTGAATTTTTTGCATAGGTATAAAATAGACGAACAGATCACTGTCTCTATGTTAGGGATGAGCATCTATGGCCGATGTTTTCAAAACATCGATGGTAAAGGAACAATGTCTATTGTACATCGATGTTTGCATGCATTGATGTATTATAAACGCCAAATTGCTCATTTTATTTCCAACACTTGAAAAAACTTGGAATTGATATAATTTTTTTAGTATGAAATTATTTGTGTTGCATTATATTTTTTCAAAATATTAAATTAGTTGAGTGTTTCATTGTATCTTGTTTTTTCCTGCAATAACCTATTCAAAATGATTTTTTCCTAAAACATGGATGTTTTGCTCCGAAATACATCGATGTTTAGAGACTGATGTTTTGGCTCCAAGAGTCTTTCACCATCACACTCACCCTCTTTTGTGTGACGCCCAAAATTGCTATATCAGGTCAAATTTCTGGAACGGGAACTGATAGTGAGCGACTCCAATTCGCTGTAGTAGCAGATATTGCAATGAGTTAAGTTGACAGAATAGAAGTTTGTATAATAGATGTGGTGCATATAAGGTATGAAACAGAACAGATCACTGTCTCTGGGTTTTCAATTGATAGTTCTGTAAGCATCGATTGTGATATGAAACATAAGCACCACTGAATAATAATAACAACCTAAGTACGCAAAGGTTTGAACAATTCATACCAGTTGGATTTACATAAATAGCAGAATATCACCTTGGAATCGAATAATATACTCGTGAATCGTGTTTTTTGCTCTTCCTCTACCATCAACCCCGAAGAGCAAACTAAAAGCGGGTTATCATGGGACAAGCACAATAGGAGCGCTGTCATTCACGAAGGACAGTGACAATGTACTCAAGTGTGCAGAAATATTTTCCACGGCTCCATTTTAGTGCGAAGCGTCGGAAATATTGCCACCTGTTGTTTGAGATTGGATTTGAAGCCCTAACGGTTTCCACCAGCTCTTCGATCCCCTTCGTGAAAAGACTCGATTCTCTTCCTGAATTCATATTTCGATTGCGAACGACGGCGCTTTTTTTTCGAGGGAGAGATGAAAAGGGAAACAATTTTCTGCTTATTCTCTCCCGAGTAATATGAGGGCTTTTGTTGGAAGCGTTGATTGGTACAGTCGCCTTCAAAGAGGCTGTGCCCTTCATGGAGGGAGAGATGAGCTCGTGGATCGAACAAAAGAATATTCTCCGTCGGATGAAGGGGTAAGAAGACCCGCAAAACCAAGTGCCTTCAATGAGGTGATATAGAAGATTGTGAGGTCTCCAATACCACCTTAATGCGCGACTTCACCTATTTCATTTCTTTAGCTGATTAGCTGAAATATCTCGAAGGGAGTTTTCTGAAAAGGGCATCAGATTATTGGTAGAGGCTGAAACGTAAATGTAAAGAAAGCTGAGATTGCCTCATACAAGAACGGCTTCTGAGGACAGCCATGGGACAAGTACGGTCCTTCGGGCTGATCAATCCTGCCTCCCACACTGCGTGTGTTGCGAGTTGCTTAATCGATTAAGTTCGAATCGAAAGAATTTTAACGACGATTTCAATGCTTCACTTGTAGAACAGGATTTAGACATTTTAGCATGCCATCTAATGTGGATTGTGAATCAGTCAAACCACAATTGTAGAATTCCAAAACTGATTGAGTTGCAGTGTTGCACTGAATGAAGCAACTATTTCTCAAAGTTCCTGAAATTGAGTTCTGCAAGGCCCTGACTAAATCAAGTTTTCTAAGCTCGAAATTTCAAGCTCAGAAGATTATGGGTTATACAAATACGGTAGACAATTCTTGCTACTCCAATGGACTCTCTTCCTAAATGATGAATTACTTCTTAGTTTATATCCCATTTAAATTAGGTTTAACCCTCTACAGAAAACACGAGGGAGTTTGTGAAAAATCAGCGTTTGAATACTTGGTGTTTGAACATAAACTTCAAATAGTAGGTAGTACTGAGGATCGTCACTAAATACGCTAATGTCGAACCAGTGGACTTTTGCCATCCAAATGGCCGGCTTATTTACTTTTTCGACTATTATCTTCATGTAACTAGGATTCTGTTACCGCGTTTTTTATTGGTTTGAATGTAGATAGTCATTCCAACAGTCGAGACAACAAAACAATCACTTTAAACGTTCTTTATGATAATCTACCGCCTATCCGAAGGATAGCCTAAGGGTTTGCCACTGTGGCCCATTTGCCAGTTCAAATCTCCGACTCTCGTTAAGTTCCTGACAAATAAGAAGATAATTTTTCCGCTAAACGAAGAGGTAAAAAATTTAATTAGAAAATCACTTGTATATACGCCATTGTGATTTCTTCCCACGTCTGTGTACATGTATGTTATACAATGAAGCTTCGCGAAAACTGAGCAAAAACCCAAATTATTGATTACCATGAATAAAATTGTCTGTCTAATTTTTTCTTCGAACCGCCTAGACACTTTTTTAAATTCTATCTGGCTATACACTATACAAGTTTGCTCATATTTGTCCTAGAGTGCTTTTTGAATGACGATGCTCGTTGTCTTTTTTATTGGACAAAGCACCCAGAAGCAAGCCCAACAGAAAATGACCGCAAGCTTTACTTGAAGGGAAATTCTGTCTTTATTCAAGAGTAAAAAGTTGGAAAACCTGATGATATTGTCAATGTATTTTCAAAATAAATACCTACCTACGAAAGACCACTGGTTTCATCAACAAAAAAATCCCAGTGTAAGAACCTATGAAATATTTTTAGGTAAATAAACAAAGACAATTTATTTGACTAAATACATTTGTGAAAACTGGAGAAACTACAATGTTTAGAAACGCTGGTTCAGATTGAATAGACCAAATCGATCTTGAATCGGAAGGTCTCGACCAAATCCGACCTTCATTTCCCAAATAGCATTCGGAGGCTCATTCGTAAATATTCGTTAACATAAATATTGATTCATATGAGCTGTTAATGGCGGCATAAGTAATCCCGGTGATTTTAGAAACTATTTTTATCATACACTGAAATGTATATTGATCACATGAGAAATGGTTTAACGATATCCAAATAATTTTATATAGAAGCAGGAAAAATCTGAGGAACGTAAAATTGAAAAGTAACGCCACTTTCCGCATTCGTAGTTAGTTGATAGTTGTTTTTTAACTTTTGTCCCCACCATTTATCGTTTTATCTTGCTATAAAAGATTGTTTTTGTTTTTCATTTCATGTTGAAACTTATTATTCGATACATAATGGTCCGTTTTATGGTTTACACCACGAGGCTTCTCTCTGCCGAAGAGTTTATTGCAGTAATGAATACTTTAGTGGAAAATGAGCCTGGAACCCAAATTCCTTGTCGTACTGTAGAAGGGTGTTTCAGATCCCCTCGAGACAATAGGAGTTATGCGTAAAGGTGAGCGAAAGCTGAGTCTTAACATTATATGAGCTAAAGCTCGGACTGGTTTGTATAAAAAGAGGAATATTTCTCCTTCTCTTAAGCTTCTTCGTGTTGTGTCGGGTTGAAACATTTTCATTTTCCACTAAGGAGATAGGACATTTAACGCTTTTTCCAACTGTGTATGCCGAGAAGTTTAACGAAATTATGGCCATTTTAGTGACTCAAGGTTGAAAACACGAAAAAACTTGAAAATGAAACTCTTGAAATAAAACTGACGAAAACAAAGCCACTAAAAAAATCAAAATCGTCATTTTTTTGTTGAAATTGAGCTCATGATTCGACCCTTGAAGTTGGATGAAATTGTTGCGGAATGTCGTGTACAGCAGCACATTATTTGGGGGAGATTAAAGGATTTCTTAAGACATCTAGTTTGGTCGACTTGTGTAGATAAACATTTAGGGTTTGGTCGGCGGAAAAACATGGATGGATGGAAAAAATTAGGCTACCGCCAGAACGTGATGACTTCAAGGGAATCAAGAGTTTTGCCAGACAAATGATATCAATTTTTGGTTCAACGTATCTATACGAACAAACCTTTTCAAAAATGACACATGTCAAATCCAAATATCGAGCAATGCTTTCAAAAGAACACTTTAAAAAATTGCTTACGATTGGAACAACAAACTATGATCCTAAGTGGAAAGACATTGTAAGCAAAAAACAATTGCACACATCACATTAGATTGGTTTTCCAAAAATATTTTTTTGAATGTAAATAATTTTAAATAAATTAATACAAAATATATTTCTTGTATACAAACAACTTTTGTTTCCTATATAATTTGTCAGAATTTTAGATGTGTCAATCCTCGTTTGGCAATTGTGTGCCGACACCGTCGAGTGTCAAATTCGTCTAGGAGTGCTTGAAAACCCTAATTTCAACTGTCTGACTTTTCCATTCCTGAAAATTCAATGGTTAAAATTTTCATTGAACAACGAAAATGAAATCATAGGATTAAAAAAATATATTTTATCACTAAAAACGAATTTTTGTTTCTGTATTAGGCCTAATTTTGAATTTGTCAACCTCGTCTAGGAGTGATTAAAAACACTGTTTTCAAGTGTCTAATTTTTTTAAATTTTCCGGCGGAAGCCCCCGTGCCCCCCTTCAGCTGGGTTCCTAGCCCCCCAGATCCCCCTGTTGGCCCGGCCCACCACCTCCACATTATGATATGGCCCTTGGAGCAAATAGTTTGGAGACCCCTGGTCTACAGGACACTTTTTATTATTTTAGTGTTTTTATCGTCGGTTTATTAACATAGCCTTTAGGTCTCTGTCATTAGGAAAGACAACCCGACGAATTTGAAAGGCCTATATAGTTTTAAAGATGCCTCAGTTATTGTTATAGTATTGGTTGGTTTGATAGGAGGGATAAGTTGAAGTACGCACATTAATTTTATGGTGATTTATTCTGAACACTTAAAGAAATATTTGAAGAGAGACTAGAAGAAGGTAAGTAGCATGTAAGTAGAATAGATTCAACTAAAGTAGTTAGTTTAGAGTATTATGAAGTGTAGTTTATATTTCAGTCACTTTTAGCACTAACACTTCTTGTTTTGCAGAATACGCACACTCTTGGCAGAAAGCATTAGCATGTAGAAATGATTATAATCGTCCAATTATGGCGGTAGAAAGGGAAGAGCAATGTATAATTCGGCTGTCTTCAACGATTTTTGCTTTTTGCTGCTGCGTGATAGAAATTGCTGACGATGCAGCTTCGTTGAAATTACAGTCGAACGAGTATTTCAACGCATTTCAAGTAATTCAAAGTATTTCAAAACCAGCCCAAATCAGCAATTTGTACAAAAATACGCGTCCACATGCGTTGTAATGTAGTTTTGAGGAGCGCGGATTGAATGTCTGGAAGATAAAAGAGATCTGCCGGTCCACGGCTTTGGCGAATGAAGATATGAATTCGGAGAAAGGGCAACGAGAAGTTCAAGACAGGGCCTTCTCTCTGCCTCCTTCACCGCTTCCCACCACAGACACCTCAAGACACCAAGAATTGGGGTGAACACGTATCAATCGTCCGTGTTGAAGTGATTCCACTGTTACGACTCTTTATAAGAAATACTAATTAACCTAGTTAAGAACCTGAGACTTGGAGTGACATGTAACTGTATACAGTGGGTTTAATATGAACTCGAGGATAGTCAAGTGTTTGAGCTATGAAATTGGAAAAGTTTTGACCTCCGGCTGAAGGCGCATATCAGATCCTGTGTATGTCGGTGGGGGGTTTGACGAGCGTTCCATTTAAACTGGAGAACTAACTCATTTTCCGCATCTCTTCTCTCCCGATTGTTGAGCAGTTTCTATCGACTTTATCAACTGTACTTCACTGCTTGCGCCCTCGGCGTGGACACCTCCTGCGGTTTCGCTATGTGTTTGTTTAACTTTCCAGAAAATTGACATCGCCTGAAGGCGCAATACATATCGAGGTATTGCAGAAACTTCACGAATACATCAAGCAGTTTCTGAAACAATCTTTTTTCCATCTACCAACGTCCGGAAACTCGTGTAGCCGACATACTTACAAGTACCCCCAACGTACAAAGGTATGCAGATACAAAAATAAGTAGGTACCGTAAACCGGGGTCAATGTTGACAAGTTTAGAGTTTCTTGAAGTACACCTCTCCCGGTAATTGGAATAGTACTTTATCATTCAAGTCAGAATGACTTCTCCTTATCCCAGCTACTTATTCCAAAGACAATTTAAGTAAATTTTTTTCCGTTAGCTTTTTTAAATTGAATTATAGGGTCCCGAATCTCCCTCATTCGTGGGGTAAGTACCTACAAAATAAGAAACTATTATAACCGGAGTGAATTATATTGGAAACTACAGTACATCCCTATTGTGACGAACTCTGAGGTAAATAAGAACACACATGTTTGTTTTTTTTTTGTTTTTTTTTCAACATCAAGGACAAAGGAAGGTTGGGAAACTGTACTAAATGAGTTTTCACTTAATCGCTGAACTATCTGGTCTAGTTGTTCTGGCGAGTACCTCTTGTGGGCTTTGAGCAAAGCGGATTTGTATACCCGGACCGTACATTGTATTGTATATTCCGGTGAAACACTAATGAATGATAACGAATTAATAAAACAATGGAAACGGGGAATTACATTAGTGCCGGGTAAAACCAGTATGCATATGAACGGTTTCCCTTTTAACCCCTTGTGAACAACATTTGGATTATTTTATCATATATTTATTAAAACGCGATTTATATTAGTTACGAATAAATTTCGTGGAGTGTTCTACTCCTAACTTTATTAACTAATGTAACTATGGTTTATTACCTGTTGGATGAAGCTGCCGAGCAACAGTAGAACGTTGGAACACTTCGGGAAAACGGTTGATTTGATGTGATTACGTTATCGTTACCAGATTTCCAGCTAACCATCAAGAAGACATTATACGATGAATGTCTTTGTTGTGGAAGCTTTTTTGAGAAGTTAGGTTTGTAGCGAACTGTTAGGGTCCATTACTTGTGCCCAAAATGGTCAGAAAAAAACTCTTTATCAACGTTTTATTCCTATTGACCCGATTTTACGGTACTGTATTGATTTTACGGTATTGATACGAAACCGTTGTTAAATCGTGTTGGTAAGAAGATGGGTTTTCAGGTCTCCTCATTTCCTTTAATGTTACGGTAATTTAGAATTCAAAAGTAGAAATCAATATTCCTATGCTAACACCATAAATGTTGGGATCTGATTTGACGGCTGACGTGAACTGCATTCAAGTGTCATTCATTTTGAGCTGAAAATTTGTACCTAACCCTTGAAGAAAACCCTCAGGACTGTCAATGGTGAAATCATTATTTCATTTTTATCATTATTTTATGCGAATAAACTTCATATATTGTTAATTGATGCAAGCATTACAGGGACGTTTTTTTATATGATCATACATAATCATAGTTATAAATCCATTTACGTGTTTTTGTAAACTATACCAAAATTGTAATCGAACCAAACAAAACAAACATGAAAAACTGGTCATTTCAGTAGGTGTGAGTAGCAGTTGAATCATTACCCCCTCCATCCCCCTTCCTGTCAGCAAAAGCTAAATTTCCGAGGTTTGTACTTAAATTGACTAAATTTGGGATCAAACAATATAAGAATCAGGAAAATGTTGAGAATCACAGGCACAGCAACGTTGACTATTTCTTCTACAGACAGACGTCACAGTCTGTCTGTTTACATACACAGGATGGTGTGAAATGGATGCGTATTCAGTTTTTTCCTATTGTTTGCGCTGGCCCACATGCTCGGCGATCCTAATAGGCTCTACTTACTTGATTCAAAGGGACGCCCTAAAAATCAGCCTCCACTATAATGCAGCGTACCTTGCAAACCTTTCCGCTATTATTTTGAATTTACGTTTCCCTAGCTGATTCCATTTCCAATTATAAACTTGAGGTTTCTAGATTTTCGAAGCACCATTTTCGAAAATATCAAAATTTAGTCTGATTCTAGCAGCAAGGAAATGGGAACTCATAAGAAACTATATGCCAGTATGAAGTTAATAACCGATCATATTATGAAATGCCGTCTAATACTTTGTTACCACTTCTATTGTCTTGATTACGTCAAACTCTCAAAAACTTCAATGGAAAATATATTAAGCGATCGAAAACCAAGAACGGGATGAATAACCGGGGTTTTAAGTAACGAGAGGTTAACGAACTTATTTTTCTGTTTATTAAATAAGAGAAACTTGAAAAAAAAAGAGAGGAGATTTGCCGAGATTAAAGCTCAGGGAATTCCAATCAAAGGAAATTCGTCCTGCCGGTACAAACAGAATCGTCTCACTTAATGAAGGACGTTTCAATTAAAAACTCAAACTCTTTTGGGGCATTTACCAGCTTATCTTATCTTCCCTTATACACCTTTAGCCGTTCGGGTTCAATTTGTGGAAGAGTAGAAAAGTGAAAAACTTCGCTACCTCTTTTTGTTCTGAATTTATTTGCAGCTTTTTTCCCCCGATAGGATGATAAGAGGATGAGATCGGGATTGACGGAGGGTAAAAAAAAAACTTGGAAAAGAAGGAAACACACCAGAACTCACACGCCTACGTACTAGGTATTTTCACGCTCACACACAGTGATGTGCACTCGACAAACGTGTACCGGAAAAGGAACGAAAATAAATGGTCGGGGTCCGTTTCAAAGGAGCTTTTTTTTCACAGGGAGGCCCTAAAGCGGTTTTCGGGTCAATACAAGATGAATGGGTAAAGGTGATGGAGGGGGGTGGTTGGTTGGAGGGTGTCTTTAGTTGGATCGGGAGTTACTGTTTGGAAGAGGGGCTCGGAAGACTTGGCTTCCCAATTTATTAGGTCTCCCGAAGCTGGACGACTGGATGGAGAAAAGAGCAGTGCGCACGAAACGGCGGGGGTGATAAATTATTCCGCCCCTTAATTAGTTACATGTTTCCAGTTACAAGTTGCATGTTTCCAGAGCTTTAATGGTTCATAGGTCCAAATGCAATGTTGCAAACATCTTATGGGTGCTTACACAGATGGTACTTGGATGGGTATTTTTGGTGTGCCTGCATGTATTTGATCAGGTGCAGATAATATAATCAACTCCTACGTAAAGAATTTCAAATTAAGGTCTATTTGGATAGAAGTGCAGGTCTGTTACACGATATTCCTATCATTGTGAGAAATCCTTAGGACATTTCAAAGTCGTCGGGTTCATTCATACCTCATAGAATACAGAGGTCAGAGGGATAGGAAGGAAGGGGAGGATGGCAATGGACATTGCTCTGTTTATCCCAAGGCACTAACAATAGGAGCTCCACGTATTGAAGGCAGATGGGCTTACCTTGGAGGAATAAGCTCGTAAGAAATAAGTACTGAACACACACTGACAGTAAGGACTAAGTAGATTGTGTGAGCGATATGTATCAGTTTTCTCAAATTTCTTAACTGCCCTCTCCAAAGCAACACCAGGAGTCAAAAGGTTCCCTTGTCATCCGTGAGTAGCAGGCTTTACAAATCAGAATTTTGACGAGGTTTGGACGTTCATCACGTGTTGGCAGAGCTTGGTTTCGATTCTGCAGCACTCCCTGACAATAGCTGTTCTGAAGTCCCTCCCCTTGCCCTACCTCCACTGGAAAATGGGGAATAGTTATCAACTTCTGCTTACTAACACTCAGATACCATTTACATTCTGCCCTGCGTACCGCAAGCCGTTGTTATTGGGCAGTTGCATTTTTTATTATTGTAACTAACTCAAGGCCGCGCCTGGATCAGAAATATTTCCTGATTCCTCGGTGTTCTTCCCAGCCCTGGAAGGGGTAACTACTCCATTCCATCACCTCTGCCCCAGGTTGCATACTTCTTGGATAGTACGATGTGTTCACCCACCATATAGTTTGGAACTACACAAACCGTATGTTATGAGATCTGATGGGTCGGCGTGATATGGTGAGGACCATAAGAAATTTTTCCTCTATTTAGTAACTCGATTATGTTTCTCCTTCAAGTAGTTATTGACATTGGATAACAGATGAATCCACAAGAAGACTGATGTATAGTAAACGTGGCTATTGGAGGACTCACCAGGCTTTCCGATATTTCTGGTACGTAAATGGTTTTATGTTGTATAACATGAGTGATGGATGACTTACAGATCTTTTCCATTATGATGAATACGTTGTGCTGTATCGTCAACTTGGGAGTAAACGCGTTTGATGTCCTGTACTTCATTATGTTGTTGTTTTTATTTGAGATATTTCCAATAAAATCTAATGGAAGCTGTAACGTTCACAGGTATTTCAAGTTTACGCATTCACTTAAGCTACAATTGATTCGGAAACGAAGGTGGTCTTAGAGACCTCACAAACCCAGACAATGAGATCAAAATCAGAATGTAATTCCATGAAATCCTTTTTAAAGTTACAAAGATTAGCTAACACGCCGATAGATTGACATGAAACTTGAATTGTTCGCGATGTTGTACAAGGATGCATCTCAAGTTTCATGATGCGGGTTTGCTGAACGTTGTAAATCAAGCTAATAAGGTCATGTTTCCAATCCCAGAGCTTATTAACACTGTAAACATTTTTGTTTCCGTAGCAGACGCTGAATGATTACTGGATTAATTCAATAAAAACCCACCCAGCATTCAAGTTCACTCAGGTGAATTAAGCGAATAATGGTAGTTTCTAAGAACTGCAATTCACGTGGAAACCCATGAATAATTACTAGAATGTTTAATGCTGTGCCGCCCGTGACCCCTATCGATTTCTTCCCCACATTGTAACGTCTGTTGAGTTAGTTCTGTTATTTCTAGTCTTGCGATATAAGTGTTTACACATAGGACCTGGTTCTAGTGTCTCAGCACATTATCTGTACATTCCATGGTTTTTCAATCATTTATTGCCGCTATTCTCATAATTTTGCTGTACATGTGCACTAATGAATGTTTTTTAACAAACTGAAAAGCTAATAGCTCGAGGCTCACATCTGTCTGTTCAATCAATCAACGACGTGAAATGGACCCTGTCTTTTGTGGTAACGATCAGTAAATCGCTTCCCGTATCAAATGAACAGATTGACAGAGCAGAGCTCAAACAATTAGGACGTTTGGATGCGGTTCGATTACCTTCAGTTAATTTGAAAAATTGAAGCGGGTTTTGTATTAGTATTTTACGAATATTCAACGGCGTTCAGTTGTAATGGTGATTTCCGTCGTAACAATGCTGTTGTGAGCGATATTTTAGTGCTTCTTTACTGATTCGTGGGTAATGAAACTCAGCGCACATTCTGAAAATATCGTCAAAATCGTTTGAAAACTGCTGGAATTCGACTTGTTACATGCATTTTAAGTTTGTGCATGTGCAGCATCTTCTAACAATAGGATTTTATTGGGATTGAACGAAAGTACTCCTTTCATTTGATTTAATCAGTCCAAAATTTGAGCGAGATCAGTCCACTAGACTCTGATACATTGCTGCTTGGTGTATTTTACATTAGAATATGCCCACAGTCAAATATTGGTTTTTGAGCCAAGAAATTCAATGAGGATCATCCCAACCCGCTCATTCCCTAAAAATCTCTTTGAAATCGGTAGGAAGTAAACTTGTTGCATGGATTTGAGGTAACACGGCAGTCATACTGACAGACAGACAAGAAACGAGAGTTGTTCAAAATAGTCTAAAACGTAAAATGGGAGTGAACATTTTGATTTCCCAACTACTGAATATTCTAATTGATAAACTCAGATGGGCTAATCGAGTCTCTGGGCTAAATGTGATGAGTAGGAAAAAATAAAATGAAGAGAAACTTGCTTAGTGGGAAATATTGTACTGTAAGAACAATATTGAGATTGATTGAGAGGGCTTTCTCTGTTTAAATCGCACACTTAGCCTGTTACAGGAATTTCCTATTCGGGCTTGAGAACCAGATACTATAACGCGATCGCGTTGAAATGATCAAATCATCTCATCTCAACTACCATCTAATTTTGAGCGAGATCAGATGACTAGATTTTGAGGTAATTATTATTGATGGGTTACGTAAGTGCAGAGCGAGGTGTTGGTCTTTACACATCCAACCCCTTACATTCAGACATGAACATACACATAGACAGACATGAAAGCCCAGTTGTTAGGAATAGTTATCAATGTCACATAACACTGAAATGCTCTTACAAGAAAAATGTTTTAATCACTCTAAAATGAAAACAACGCTTCCGCTCTCTGTAGTTAAACACGTAAACAATGGTTTTTTGGCTTTGAAAACTTTTTTGTCAATAGCTGATGGGATTTGGAAATACTACTGAGTCAAGATGCAAAAGTTCATAAACGAGACTGAGTTACAGAAAACAGAATTCTCTGGATGCCACAACAACTTCCCGGATTGCTGATAAAACATATCTGCTCTATACACTGGCTACCGACTTAGATTCCACTGGTTGCAGATAACTGGAACATGTCTGGTGAAGCCTATGCTTATGATGTTCATCACCCCTTTATGACAATGTTGTGCAGTGCTTAAATGATTACCTGCAGTTGGTAATAAACAATTAATGGCCTTCTGAAGAAAAATTCATTCATCACGAATAAAACCTTCAAACTCGAATATCCAGAATGTGATCAATTTGACAACGCAAGCGAAAATGTGCTAGAAACATGAGATCCAATCACGGCAGTTTTTTAGATGTATTTATGAGTAGTATGTGTAGTCAGAAAGCAAAACAGTCATATACAATAATGAAATTAATGGGATTTATGGTAAAAACATGACAAAGATACGGTATATTATCATCAAATTTGGGGAGTGGTGAAATGATGTAAAAATGACTGAAACATAAGTAGGTACATTTCTCTCATAATTCAAAAAAATAAATAAATGAATAAATAAATTGGAGTCCTTTTTAAGATGTCGACATTATATCTAAATTTTAACATTGTTTGCTTTTTTTCACCTTTTTTTCATCAAAAAACGGTACTATGGTATTTTTTACGAGGAACACCATCGTTCCGTTTTGGAGGAAAATATCCTTTTCCAACTGCTCGAATTCCAATATTTTATGACAACCGAAATATGTAACGGAGAGCTCAATTTTGGTTGTCGTCCGTAATGTGTGGAACACCAAAACCGAAATTTAAATTTGTTCTTCTACAAGAGTTGAATGTTAGACGCGCTTACATTACACATTTACAAATCTCATAAGCGCATTGATTCCTGAACACAAACACAGATCAGTTAGTACGAAACAAGCTTGTGTTTAGATGATGTCAAGGCAGACAAAAATCTTGGCAATGATCCAGACCTTTTTTTAGAGCGAATAGCAATACTTTCTCTCGAGTGATGAAAGTAAAATTTGAAGACCGCAGAAGCCTGATTTAATTTTAGTATTATTATTTTACCATATTACGATTAAGATATGGTATGCTACATTGCATCGGAAGTTTTAAATAAAAACATTAGGACATTTTAAAATGACAATGACGATGATAGATTGACTTACCGGCAACATCAATTCAAGTTATTCAATCCAGCATGATCCTGGAGGTCTTTGAGACGAGGAGTGGGGAAGAAGCAGACACGTGATGAAGGTAAAGTGAGTTGGAGGAAACGCAACGGTAGAAGTGAAATCGCGAGATCGGTAACCAAATGGTGACTGAAGGGCTTCGAGGGGCACTGAGGTGGTTGGAAGGGCGCCCGCCAGAGGCGCTGACGTCAGTAGGGGGGCAGATGGGGGCAGACGCCCCTCCTGTCATTCTTCCGAACGATGTGAATGGAAGAGGTTACAACTGCCCCACAGGGTCGCTACAACGCGAGTTTAAAGATACCTTCACAACTACAATAAAAGTTGGACAGTTCCAAAAATATCGCACTAGAAAAGTTGTACTCAACAAAGAGTAATAACAAAAGTAGTATCATCCTATTGAGAGGAATAATTGCGTTTCTTTCAAGCCAACTCAAACATTAGAATTAAAGGGGAATTCAGCGGCGGCAGTTTTGGAGAGAGAGAGAGTTTGAGAGAGACTGTAGATTGGTTCTCACCCCTGTAATCATTTTTGACAACGAACCGATCCTGAACTGTCAAAAGCTTGGAATCCAGGTGGTAATTGCTGGACCTCGAATCAGCAGAAAAAATACCGATATGCGGATGAGCATTCCAGTGGTAATCCGAGTAGCCATCTTTATAAGTGCGTTTTGGTTTATTATTCAATAATAAACCATTGTAATCGCTCTGGAAAAAAAAATGCTAACCCCCCTGAAAATTTCATGGTTTACGTTTCAAAGGGTGTAGAATCCGAATCTGCAATAAAAAATTTTCCGTCCGTCCGCCGTACGCCGTACGCACGATATCTCCAAAATGGCTGGAGCAAAAAATCTGAAATTTTCAGGAAAAATCCATCTTGGTCCGACGACTCCCCAATTCTTGAGCCAGCTCTCTCACTCAATTTAAAGTGCCCTTTAAGGGCTGTCAAATTTTTGTAAAATCCCTAGAAACCTCAAAACAAGTCCAAGCGGCATGAATGTAAACTTATTTCAAGAACATACCGTCAGGAATCGAATGAGCCCCTCCCCAGGTCCGTAGGTCAAACCATTCCCGATGTATGGCCCGATTTATGGTGCCAACATTTGCGTTTTTTCGTTCATTATTGTTTGTTTGTAACCTAGTGATGTCCGGCCGATAGCGTCGAGTTGTAGTGAATGTGGATACTGGAGTGATAGCCGATGTGAATACTTGTAGTGTAGTTAGTAGCCGATACACGGGTTGAAGCATTCTGATATGCATGAAACGCTGATAATATATAGGTAAATATTATTCAATATTATTACTGGGGTTTATTATTCAATATTATTACTGGGGTAAATAAGTATTCTTTCACTGGGGTTTATTATTCAATTGGCTTGCGTTCATGATTTGAATCTTACTAAGCTTCGGAGTGTGCGTGTTTTACAGGTGATAGAGCGATCATTGAATTTCAGGAGATATGCATAGACGACGTAAATCGGTTCTCATCCAAAACACCTATTTGGATTGATCAGTTGATGATATTTGTGTGCCTCCTCTACATCTGTCTACCTTTGGCTACATCGTTTAAATTTGGATTTGGGGAAGTTTTAACGCAATACGAGTGCTAAAGGACTTGATAAATTATAGATGTTTTTATTGTGAGATGGTATTGAGGTTCAATAAAAAAACGCTGCAAATTCTTTCACTGTGGTTTATTATTCAATAGCTTGCGCTCATGATTTGAATTTCTACTATTTTATTTTTTGTGTCTTGTCATTTGTGATTTTTCAGTATTTCGTAATTTTGGAACTACTAGCAAATGTTTTTTCTAGTTTCCATCTAGTTAGATTGAAAAAATTACATTTTTACAACAAAAAGTTTGAAAGAATTATAGTCCAAGTGGCCTTTTTGATACATCGCGCTTTTGTGAGTTACCTGTTCGTGTAACATTCATACATAAGTTTAAATACCTATGTGTAAGCAATTCTATACCTTCTTATCTAGTTCAATTGAAATAAATAATCTAGTTTTTCAACAAAGAAAAGAGTTGAACAAAAGTAATCATTTTCCAAGAGGCCTTTTGAAGCCAATTGCGTGTTTTCGGAAGCAAGAGTTCATTTTTAGCCATTAACGACTATTAACGGCTGTTATTTTAAACAATAAAGAGTTTTTAATGAAAAATGTGATTTTAAAATTGAATTCTGGTTCTTTAGTATTTACTGCAATGGAAAGTAGAGAAACCAGCAAGATAATCATTGAAAAATCAAGGGCGGTCGACAGACAGCTGCGCGAGCGCCGGTGTGACTCAGGTTGGCGCGAACGCGTGAAGGTTGATGGTTGTATCACATGTGAAGGCTGAACGGCTAAGGAAAATTCTTGGACTGAAGAAAAATCGAACACGCGGCACGATCGTTTTGCCGCAACAAAGCGTGATGCCGCGTTGTTACGTCTGACACATCTGTAGAGTTGTATTGTTTGATCGCACTGATAGATCGCGATGGGCGCCCGCTCGCCCCCGTCGATCGCGTTCGTTGTTCACTTAAGACACGGCGTCAAGGTATGGTATCCATGATGCGTCTGCGGCCGGCGTCTGTGGCTTGCGATTTCTTCATGTACCTACCGAAACTGGCGCCAGCTGCGCCGCGCTGCAGGAGAGTTATCTCTCAAGAGGCGCGGCGCTGCAGGCGGCGTACCTATGTGCCACCGTCAGTTTCGATCAATCAATCATCATCATCATCATCATCAATCTATATACAGACGAAAATATCAGAGCAGGTAGGTATATCAGGGGGTGGTAACGTTGGGCGGGTGGAATTCTCCGACACCCCCCCCCTCCCTCTCGACCGCGCCTGTGAAGGGGACCCCACCAATGAGGACCGTCTCCGAGGGCAACCGCTGGGTGGAATTCCCCCCCCCCCCCCAGTCGACCGCGCCAGTGAAGGGGACCCCACCGAAGAGGAGCGTCTCCCAGGGCAACCTGCTCCCCTCCTCGGGGACTTGGAATATACGATTTTTGGTTTATTATTCAATAATCACAGGGGTTTATTATTCAATTGGCTTGCGTTCATGATTTGAATTTCTACTAAGCTTTGGAGTGTGCGCGTTTCACAGGTGATAGAGCGATTATTGAATTTCAGGAGATACATGGAGCACGTAAATGTGTTCTCAACCAAAATACTATTTGGATTGATCAGTTGATCATATTTGTGTGCCTCCTGAAATTCAATAATCGCTCTATCCTGTGAAACGCGCACACTCCAAAGCTTAGTAGAAATTCAAATCATGAACGCAAGCCAATTGAATAATAAACCCCAGTGAAAGAATTTGCAGCGTTTTTTTGACAACAGGCGATCCGTAAAGCTTTTATTTCTGGTGGTCTCTTCGACGAAAAGCCTTATTGTGGTAGATGTTCTTCGGGTGTGTGTGAAATCGTAAGCCTCCTCGTTATTCATATTCATAAAGGGTTTTGTTCCATCGACCTAACCGCGACCGACCCACGGTCAGCACGTGATCCACAGCCCGTAAGATTGTGGTTCTGGAATCTCGATTCAACCATGGACGGAACGCTCAATCGCAAGTGCGGTCACAAAGCGTAACACTAGTCACTCCGTTTGACTTGATTCTAGAAGAACTTCTACATCTTACGCCTTTACCTCAGAGAATATTGTTAAGAATAGGCCGAATAGCAGAGCCTCAATAAAAACGTTCATACTGGAGTTAAAAAATGGAACAGAAATTAAAAAAAAAAGTCCGGTAACTTAAATCGGGGTTTTTGGAGTGTCCCCCTTTCCCTTAACCTGTCGTAAAGAGGGCTTGTAAGCTCTGGCTATTTTCCCATTATTTTAAGTTTTGAGGGTTAATCTGCATTTTTCACCTAAAATTGACCGGTCTCAACACCGAGTTTGACAGTTCTGCTCTTAGGGAATCCTCAAAAAAAAAAAAAATACCGCCTTGAGAAAGCGCTGTAATTTCTTATTGCCTATATATTTTTTTAAACGTACACCTGTACCAAATAAGAATTATGATTCAATGTGGCTCAAATTGTATGATCAATAAAAAATACTCAATTACAAGATGATTAATGATTCACTTCACCCAGAACACGACGTATATGATTCGACGAGCTCGAATTTCAAGGAGGAGGGTTGCGCATTCAGCTGGTAGACTAGCCTTCAACGGTAGTACCGGCATGAGAAATATAACTAACACAAATGACGACTTTATTGACTTGAGTGGTTGGCCAGTTAATGTGACGAAGACAACGTAAGTGAATATCGAGTACTCCTTTCATTAGGTAGGAAGTGTAGGTGTTGCCCCTGGGTCCCCTATTACCTCAGGTAGCGTTTTGGTTTATTATTCACTAATAAACCATTGTAATCACTCTTGAAAAAAAAACTCTAACCCCCCTGAAAATTTCATGGTTTACGTTTCAAAGGGTGTAGAATTCAATTCTGCAATAAAAAATTTTCCGTCCGTCCGCCGTACGCACGTTTTCTCCCAAACGGCTGGAGCAAAAAATCTGAAATTTTCAGGAAAAATCCTCTCTCACTTAATTTAAAGTGCCTTTTAAGGGTTGTCAAAGTTTTGTAAAATCCCTAAAAACCTCAAAAAAGTCAAGGCGGTCTAAATTTAGACTTTTTTTGAAGAACTTTCCAGGAGGAATCGAATGAGCCCCTCCCCAGGTCTGTAGTAACCTAGTGATGTAGTGAACGTGGATACTGGGATGAACTCCTAAAAGGGTTTATAGCCGATACACGGGTTGAAGCATTCTGATATGCACGAAACGCTGCAAATTCTTTCACTGGGGTTTATTATTCAATTTTATTCATTTGGCTTGCACTCATGATTTGAATTTCTACTGAGTTTTGGAGTGTGCGTGTTTCACTGGTGATTATTGAATTTTAGGAGGCACACAAATATATTGATCAACTGATCAATCCAAATAGATATTTTGGTTGTGAACCGATTTAAGTGCTCTATGCATATCTCCTGAAATTCAATAATCGCTCTATCACCTGTGAAACACGCACACTCCAAATCTTAGTAAATTCAATAATAAACCCCAGTAAAATTGAACAATAAACCCCAGGGAAAGAATTTGCAGTGTTCTTTGGAACCGTATCCTTAATGATTTTGTGAGGATCGGGATAACTTCACACACATCAGACAATTGAGAGATATGAGAAGGGCAATTGAATACTAGCGTAATGTGCAAAGTGATTGAGAAAGTAATCATTACGTTGCAACTCTCGTGTTAAAACTAAAGCTTTTTAGCTCCAGGGGTATTATGTGGGTGTTGCAGGTGTATCGTCTCAGCCCATGGAAGGAGCAACTAGTCCTTTCCATCATCTTCTTGTTACAAGACTCACTTAACCGGTTGTGACAGAACTGGAGATGATAACTTTATTATAACATGGCGACAAAAAAAACCTTTCTTTGGTACAAAAGATATATAGTCTCATTATTTTAGTTAGACATCAGTTCTTAGTTGAATGTCTTTATTACTCATTGTAGGAGTTGTAGCGTTTGGTTTCTAACAGTTACCTTTTTCCTTTTCAATAATTTTCTCCTTCGAGAGACCATACAAAAGATTCAATGTTCTTGCAAAGGTTTCCCAGTTTCGGCGGTCCGATGGCGGAACGTGAATTATATTACTCACACGTTTAACTAAATCACATCGAGAGATCGGGAGTGAATAGACGGTCGTTAGCGCTCATGATCTCATTTTACGATCGAAGATCACTAGGGTTGGACGGAAGTTGAGTCCTATGATTCACCTTTCCCACCCCGTGAAGTGCGAAGCTCCCATCTTGGGCGTTTCGAGGTCCCATTCAGGATTTTATGGCATCACGCTCATCGTCCTACCCAGCCTTGTAATTTGCATTCTGCACGCGGTTTGGCGGCTTTGAAAGTCACTTGAGAGAAGCTTAGTGGGTTCGAGGAGCTTCGGCAAGTCCCACCCCGGACCTCCGCGGTATGACACCCATCATAAAGAATTCAGTTATTTTTATTTTTTTAAGCCGTATCATCCTCCTTATTATTGAATTATGTTTACTGAATTTTAAAATGCGTCGTGTAATGCATGTTGTTGATTCAACGGATAAAAGTTTTGATGTTCTCGCTGGGAGCTTTTGAATGAGGTTCAGTATATAAATCAAAACGCTGCAAAGTTTTATTATTGTATACATTTATTGTTTGCAATCAAACAAGTTTAGCTTTACTATTACAGAGGCTTATTAATGGGAAATAAAGAACCAAACTCTGTAAAAGAACAAGTTCGAGGATTGCAAACATCAGACAAAACAAGTTAAACCAAATTTCTTTGGAGTTGACCTTGAGAGCTAAACCTTCAACCAACCCGAATCTCGATTAAATCCAGTATCAAATAATTAGGTTCCTAACGCAGTTTAACCAAACAGTCCTAATGTTTTCAATCGAACTTCCTTTCATGAACATATCGCATGATTTGACCAATATAACCAACTCAATTAATTTTGGAGTGATATCGAATTATCTTCAGCATTCAAAAAAAGGTTAGTGCATTATTGCAACTAAGAATTTTAAATGGTAATTAGGTGTCCAGATTCAGAGGTGTGACTCAAGAACCCGTAGGGTACATGAAAAGCAAGCGAGTAAACGGTCAGAAAATACTTATTGAATGCTTTGAAACAAATTGAATGAACATAAAAGAAAACTTGTAGGCATTATGGCTTTTTTTATATTGTAACCAAAAGTTTAGTTATTTCGAGGTATAGGTAATTAAAATTGAAACAATACATTTTTTCTTGAAACTTTCGAAACAATATAGTTTTCGATTGAGAATTAAGCTACTTCAAGGCATCCAAAAATTATAAAAATGAAGATGTTCTAGAATCGTCCTAGATGAAGATCCATTTTAGGCATTCTCAAACGATTTCTAGATTTTAACGTTTTAATTTGCTAAACAAAATCACGAAAAATGATACTAACGTCTAAAAGTCGTAAACTCATACTTTCAAGAGCACAAAGTCATACCAAATAGTTCGTTTAGCCGAAATGTATTTAAAAAATTTATACAAATACTTAAAATCCTAATTCTTTGTGTGACTAACAGAATATCAATAAATGATTCAATTTTAGAACAATTTTCTTCTAAAAAATTGAGCTTTCAAGACAAAAAAATTGCTCAAATTTCAAAACAATTTAAGTTTAATACCTCACATCCGAATGTGGTGCATGTCTGTAACATTTGGGTGCCATAATTTCCAAATGATTCTCATGAGGTATATCAAATGATCGAATTATGCAAGACTAGAATAATTTATAGTACAGTAATTTTATAGTAGGAATTATTTTAATTTACTTACTTTAACTAATAAAAAGTCAACTAGTTAATTATTATCACTACCTTGAATGAAGTATTTTTGATGTTCAGCAGTTCGTGTGGAATGAGGCAGCATATTTGTTTTCACCAGTGTTTAGTGTTATGAACGTTGTGGAGCTTCAAATGATCTGATGGTACCATACGGTGCTGTTGGAGATACCGGCTCACAGTAGCAGCTGGATTCCGTCTCGGAGTAATGCGACGGGAAAGTTCTCTGGGGGCCATATCTCGTGGGTAAGTCGTACATCGGGTATTGTTCGTTTTGGCTGGTTGGTTGCGGGATGCTCATCCGATGTGTTCGAGGACTCCTTGGTTTTTCAGGTCTTGGGGAACGGCAGGCGATGACGGTTAGAAATAGCAGTTGGAAGATCGTTAAGCAAATGAGCGTGAGCACCGCTAATAGAATCCACGGGATTAGAGTCAGGTAGTCGAAATGAAGAGGAGTGAATCTGTCCAGCGTAGGGCTCCCGCTTTGTGACTTAGTATGAAAGTATTGCTGGGTCATCCTCAGTTCGGCTGTGGATCGGGGAGGCAATGCGGAATCCCGATAACTGATGTCAGCAGCCTGAAAGAGTCTGGGTACTATATCTTAACGAATAATGGCCTTTAACTGAACAGGTCGTGTGTACAGATAACTGATCACTACGATGACCGACTTATGTTCCAGCAAAACCTGGCTCTAGTAGAGAAGCAATAACAAAAACCCCAAACGATCCCGACAAACGTTCTTGGCTCCAACCTAGAACTGAGTATACATGTAATTTTCAGGATGTAAATTATCATTTTCAACGTTACTCATGAACTTATCTGCAGTGATGAAGAGAGACCGATAAGTGCAGTAAGGAAGTTGAAGTGGCAGAACAGGAAAAAAACATTACGAGTCAATGTGACACAGTTGTTCACAATTTTTATAAGCGTAATATTTAAACTGAAATATGAGCACTTCTTATGCTTGAAAACTTATAACTATAAGAGTTCTGGAAAACAAACATTTTTATTGTCATTTCGGGGAGCTAATGTGAGGTTCATGCTAATATAAAGTTCCTGTACAAGAATCGATCTCGAATAATGAACATCAATCCAGTTGTGATGAGTTCCACTGTCGTTTGTCAATCAGTCAAGAACATGTGTTTTTGGTTCAAGATCTCCCAGTTCATAATTCCCGTTGCTAGTTGCTTTTCTACAACGAAATATATTCTTCGTATGTAAAAGACGAATTATAGCAATAGAAAGATAGGCACTGCAAGATATAGTAGACTTAGTAGAAAAGAATGGAACGATCCAGTTCAGAAAGTATTCTTCTAAATTATCAGTTCAGAGTTGTAGTGTTTACAGTTTTGACGACAAGCTAGCTGTTCGCTTGGGGTGAACCAACGTTCGATGTAATAGGGTAGACAAAAAGTTTGTAAGTAAAGAGAAAAAATATTCATAAACTAGACCATGGTAAATTGTAGTCAATCTTGTGCTGAAAGCCGTTCTTAAGATGCATTTAAATTTCGTTAAAACTCTATATAAAATAAAAAAAGTTAAAAGTTCAACAGCTTTGTTTTGAATCGCAGGATATTATTTGATTAAACCTTGATGGCATACAATGAATAGTTGTCAATTACTTCAACCACAAAGCGCACAATTTTCAACATAACTTACGACCACTGTCACCAACAATCCCTTACCACGAGTGAAGTAGAACATTGTTTTACGGAGCAATAGATTTGAAAGTTGATTTAAATCAAACGGGTTTCATCAATGGTTATCCAGCTATCAGTAAACATTGATTTACGTCGGTTTTAATTTAGACTATATCGAGGAGTCATTTGCCGGCAAAATAAGAGTGACAACTAAATGACAGCGATGAATTAACCAACAACCGGTTCTATTTTCGCTTTATTCCCGATTTTTGTTCGATTACTCTTCACATTAATTGACTTCCTCACTTGCTTCAATACTTGTTTTTTGTTATTGTAAATAATGCGGGTTTATTTCCATAGTTCATTTGCTGATATTGTTGATGTTATATTTCGATATATAGCGAGAAAAAAAAAGTTCTTGAACGTCGGTACCTTTTTACAAAATTAATATCGCGGAGGTCAAAATCCGACAAGGTCTCTCAAATCCACCGTGAAGAGCGAATATTAAAATCTGCATCATCTTTGTCAATCCCCTCCTCAAGTACTAATGTTCTTATCAAGTCTCTTTGGCTGATTCCTGCTTTTTACATTAAAGAACAAATAACACGAATAGCCCGATAGGTAGGAAAACACTAACAAAATATGGAACTTTCCTAAAAACAACACAAAAAGCAGGAATAGCACAATGAACAGTAACGAAGCAATACAGAATTCTGGAATAAAAGAAAGACAGTGAAAAGAACTGGTATTGCTCGTTGTGTAGGAAGCTAACCAAGCAAATCTGGTTGCTTGATTTTGATCATCAAATTAGCTCGTTTGATCGTTGATTAATCCGAATCGGATTTTTTGAAAAATAACATCGTTGTTGAAAAATAACAGCTGAGTTCTTTGATTTATTGAGGAAACGTGAATAAAACTTTGGTGAAACCGGCCCTGAACATTAGTATAAAATGACAACTTGGAACATACGCTCATATAGCCATGCTGCATGGATGGTGTTGTGCATTTGCGGGGCCATAAAATTGGATTCTTTGATTTTACGGCTTCGATTTTGATTAGACGGGTATGGACGGTTATGAGATCCCTGTAATTAACATCAAGAATGTAACGAGATAAAATAAAACAACTACCTACCTTTCACTTGTCCGTAAATACCTACCCAGAATGATGAAAACCCCGATTTCAGAAGGAACTTCTTGAAAAATAATCAAATATGTAATTATATGAGCTCATCCGATCGTCACAATTACCAGGCTTTTTATTTACGTGATTTCAAGGGCATATCAAATTTGAACGGATTTTAAGTTGCGAAACTTTGAACGTGTGAATTTTAAAAGGGTGAACTAATTTGGGTGAGTTAGATTTGGATAATGAATAGGTATTTGAACATGAGGGTGAATTATATATTCCCAGAAGGGGTGACGAAGGGACCGTGGAGCGAGATCACCCGAATTAATTTTAGGGGTCTGCTACGACACGTCGATCAGCAAGTAATTAAGAGGGTGAATACAGCTACAACTCGTTTGTACAAGAGCAGAGGTTCCAAGGAACCCAGTTACTCTTTAAATATGAGGAAGCAAGCACAACATCTACGACCTCAAGAGATAGATGAAGCAAGAAGAGCAGCAACGATACCTGTGAATTTAGGGCTAAATTTTAAAAGAGCAGAGTAGGTTTAGGACAAAATTATGGAATCAAGAGAGAGGATCTGAATAAATCCACTTAGGCTGGTCAGGGCTAATTTATACGAGTTTTTCTGACCCCCGTGTGCGATTTCCTATCCCTTCCGTGACCGGGGAAAACACATAATTCACAACTCTTGGGTCGTCCTTCATCGGTTTATTGTTAACCATATGTTATACTACAATCTTCGGGCTTCTCCTAACAAATGGTTTCTTTTTTGTAGAATAACAAGCACTAAATGGCAATTAAGTGATATTCAACCGTTCGCAGTGTTCCGGAGTCAATCTAAGCGAGCCCGGAACCTCAGAAGTCCACTCAGATTGTCAGAATCTCTCACCCGCACGATCTCACTCCTCTCGAGAAATCTAATTGAATCGCGTTTTTCCGAATAGAGTCATCTGCCTCAAGGCATCTGAAAAGCTGGACTGACGCTTCTCACAAAGGTCCCAGCCTTGCGGCACGAAACGGGGGCATCACGTTGTGCCGCACGAAAAGGAGACAGTGCATTGTGCGGCACGATGTCGCACAACGGAGCTCCACGAAGGTGATTACCATTTCCCTCTAGAGCGGAGACGAATGTGAATCGTGGGCGCCTCCGGGCACGTTCGTTCGTCCAGTTCGGTTCTCTCTCGACTATCACCAGACAAAAGATGAGATTTTCGACTCCTCTTTCTATAAAAGGCGACACAATCTATTTTTAGGACTCTACCAAACATACAGGCTGTTCAGAAACCATTCAACCCTTCTAAAAGACTCAATTCTACATCCGATTTCCAATAAAAAGTGGTTTCATTCATTTATGGCTACCAAATCTACCCACAGGTAGCTGAAGCATTATTTTCAGATGAAAACAACATTTTCGTCAAAATCCAAATTTTCCGCAGTGGTTCTCAACCTTTTTATTGTGACCCTCCGAGAGGATCTGGACATTTTCCAAGGGCTGAATGAAGATCAAAAGTTTTCTACAATCCTCCTAATTGAATTTTTGGTTGGAATCCTCCTTGTGGGCTGAACAATCAGAGACATTACTTTCTAGGTACACTCGGAACACGTAGAAAACCAATCGAAATCTAGCAGAAGCTGGCATCGGAGGACCTGCAATGGTTTAATATTCTGTACATTGGCGCGCCGTGGAAATCCACGAATTGAAGAACTGAAACGTAATTAGATGGAATGAACGACCTATCGACACTTCACTTGTTCGCGAATATATAAAAGAGTCATGAAAAACTTTATCGGAGACGGCGATATGAGCTGGGGGCTATGGGCCATATAGCATCCATCTAGCAACAGGTTTGAGCATCCTCGCGTTTATTGACAGACCTACGATTAATGAGAGAACGGATGATGGTTATTCGATTTACAAGTTTTTCTGAAATTTGACAGCTTCCATCCAATTACCAATAAAAACTTATCTTATTCATATATGGCTACCGAATCTACCCTAAGCGGAACCATATTTTCACTTTCGGGAGATAAAAACAACTTTTTCTCCAAAATCCAACTTTCTCATTTTTATTTCCTGTTTTAGACCCGTAGATCTCCAAATGTTTAAAGTGAAAAACCAAAAAAAAAGACATTTATTCCTCCAATACACTGATTATAAGTACAGAAAAAATAAAATTAAAAACACGCAATTTAAATGGACAAATCCACCGAACCAGAACCGGACAGTACAACCAGACAACGCTTCATTTGTACATTCGGGCACATAGAGATTCAACTGAAATCTAGCAAAAGCTGGTGTACCTACAATGATGTAACATACTTCGGCACGTCCTAAAAATCCACGCATAGTAGAATAGGAACATAACTAGATAAAATAAAAGACCTACTGACTCTTCACATGTTCGCAATGTGAACATGTGACTATGTTAGGTATGAAAAACTTGACCGGAGGCAGTGAACCGAGCTGGGTGCTATTGCAACAAGTTTTAGCACCCCCGCGTTTATTGACAGACCTTCGATTTGTAAGTAAACGGATGATCGTATAGCACAAAGAGTGTCTCATTCAATTTAGGAACTAATTTCTATCTGAACCGAACCAAAACGTTGACAGATTAGATTTTGAGATTTTCATCCCCCTGAACATCCCCCCACAACTTTGGTTGTGGTTCTATGACGTGGAGAATCCGTCTTGAAACGTAAACTTTTGGGGAGGTATTAGAAAATGAATGTGCGTTTGTTAGAAGATGAAAGCCGTACACAAAAATTGTTTAAACACTGTTATGGTGAACAAAATTCTATCTATCTTGAAAATTCATGAGATTTTGTTTATCACAACACAAGTCATTATTTATTTATTTATTTTTTTATTTTTGGTTCCTACTGTTTCTTTTCATTTAAATCATTGTCTCATGAAATCAACAGGGAAAAAGAACTTGGCCTTTACTTTAAAAAAAAAAAAAAAAAAAAAAAAAAATTTTCTTTTAAACTTCCAAAAATGATATGTTCGCTAGAAGATAAGGAAATTTAACGCTGATGTGGTCAAAAGTTGAAAAAGTTGACTTGAACTAAAAAAACGTGCCTTTACTTTAGAAAAAAAAAAACAATTTTTTTTTTTAAACTTCCAAAAATGATATGTCGGGAACGGATTGAGATAAAAATTGCGGTTTGGATAAAAGCTGCTTCATTTGACATCCACTTTCAATTTTTTCTTGCCACACTCAGTTGAATCCACCCAGTAAAAATCCATGCTACCTTTATGAGAGAGGTACATACCTACCAATCCAAATTGGTGGAATTTTTCTATTTTTGTCTTTTACCGTGCCTGTTTTGTGGGCATATTCTCCACAATATTATGACTAAGATTTTGTAAAACTATTTACTAATGAAGACATTACAAAGAGCTGTGGTGACATCAGACGAATCTTATGGCCCGTGTCCAAGCTGCGCTGGCCGTCATGCTGACGGAGCCGAATGGACGCGCCTCTCGTCACAGCTGACTTCCCTTTAATTTCATTCGCTGCCAGCCCTATGAACGATGATGTAATAGACCCGAACGGGAAGACCGTCGTCGAGAGAGTAGGGACATTTTTTGTGGGTCTTTTTTTCAAGTTTCCCTTTGACAACCAATGTCCGGCTGTTAAAAATGAAAGTTAAACTACTACTTTCCAAATCGCATCTCTGACAACATGAATGCAAATAATGTCAGCGGAGTGTGGCGCAGTTTTCCCTCGTATGACGGTGTACACTGATGAAACGCTGTAACTAATCTTCCAAGCTCCCACACCGATTGGTTCCATTGCGAGGAAATCATACTTATCACGAGAGCCTTTGTTTCGCAGCAGTTTTTACAGTTGAAATCATCTTTAAATTGATTGTTGATAATCATTGAATCACGAATTTACAATCATGATTGGAATTGATTTGAGATTATTGGACTATCCTCCTCATTTGGGCGAGATCTGGCTGCCTATGGCATGGGAAAATACAGTTTATTGAGTTTTGTTTGTGCGAGTGCAGTCTGAATTATGGATTTTGAGCGATGGAACTCATGGGGAATAATTTACAGTCTTACTGTGTGGGGAAGAAGTACTCGCACATTTACTGAGAATTTTCATGATAATCGGTTCAAAACTGTGAGAATTAGGCCAGTTACCAGGATTTACGATCACTGCGCACACTTTGTTGAGGAAAGTGTAGCACTCACAGAGCTGAACTAAATTCAATTCCTCAAGAGAAAGTTTGTGGTTCTGAATCTATTCAATTTTGGATTGGATAGACGAAATGATTGGAGGAATAACGCAAAATTCAAGAGTAACATTTGATGTAGAATATATATCACTCTATCTTGTGAAAGAAACAAAATTTGTGGATATATAATTCCATATAGCTTGTCCTCCTACCTAATAGCATGCCATGCTATATATAGGTCTATAAACTGTTAAAATACTTATATGAAACAATTATTGTCAAAAATTGTAGAATTATGTTGTACCATATTCATAACTGTATATTCGTTGGAATGTGGAGTGTTGAAGGGGGGATAAAAACGAACAATGGTTTTGATGCATGGACCTTCTCTGGACTACTATGGAACCTTTCTTCCCGACGTATTTGATGCAATTCCGACTTTAAATATTTGCCGATCAACCTCCTGGGATGGTCGCATCCAGTTGCACCAGGAGATCGGCCCTGGAGCGGCCAAACCGCTGCTAGAAGACACTTGATGCCGAGGCAGATGGCTACCTCGTAGTAGAAGAAAGGAATACTAGCGAGGGAGATGAACACGGTGTCATGGACTCGTATTTGCCAGACTTGATATTGTAACTGACGTCGCAAATACAGGAGGAAGAGGATAGAACCGTAGAGGGTAAATCAGCGATAAGAGCGATGTCCCTGGAGAAGAAGAATTTTCTAAGTTTGGGCTCACTCGTGGTCACATACGCACACGTCACATTATGCGTGTTGATATTACTCGGATCAATACACAGAACAAAACCATTTATTATAAGCCAGTAGAAATAGAACTGTGTTCGTTGCCTAAACACACTTTTCAACTCCGTTGCGGAGATTTCATTAAATAAAAACAAAAAAACCATTTGATTTATACCAACTTTGGAGTGTGCATGCCGATTATTGTAAAAATAGAACTGATCAATGATTAGGTGTCAAGGTTGAGAACAGATTTACGTGATCTATGCTGAAATTCACTATCGCTCTATTTCCATAGTATAAATTCAAACTCCGAATAATTCAAAGGCGGAGATTTCATTACAAACTAAAATCAACACAAAAACTAAATAAAATAAAGGCACCATAAATCAGGCCATAGAGAGGACGGACCCAGGTTTATCGACAAAAAGAGTACCAGCGCTTGACTTTTTTGATTTGGGACTTTGAATTGGCACTTTAAATTAAGTGAAGAGCGGAATTGGGGCGTCGCCGGACCAAGATGGATTTTTCCTGAAAATTTCAGATCTTTTGCTCCAGCGGTTTGGGAGAAATCGTGCGTACGACGTACGGCGGACGGACGGAACAATTTTTATTGCAGATTCGGATTCTACACTCTTTAAACGTAAACCATGAAATTTTCAGAGGAGGGAGAGACGAATAAAAGGCCCCGATGATTCGGGTGGTGGTTCCACGTAGTACTCCTGATCAAATCAGCTGTGATAACTAGACATGTTAAATTATATGTTGCTGCTGGATATATACACCGACACGAAACGAAAGTCTTTCAGAATGGTCTAAAACGCAAAATGCGAGTGGAAGTTTTGTGTTTGAGAAAAAATTATGCCTCATCTCCCAAAACTGAAAACAAAGCTTCCGTTTCTAGATTAAGACTAGAAATCAACAACTAAAGCTGCCTACAAGGGCTTAAAAAGTAAAGTACGAGCGAAAGTTTTGCTTTGGGAAAATCAAAATTATTCGTCCACCGAAGTTGAAAACTCAAATGAATGAACGTTGCGGTCTTCAATGCTTCCAGAGTTATTGTGAGGTCCACAGCTATTTAACATAATACTTCCAAAGTTGATTTTAGTCTCCTCGATTACTGATCTACCACACTATACTTTGTTGTTTGCCAACAGGCAATTTCATAATAATGAAGTTGCTTCTCCCTCTCCCGGTGGAATTAAACTACTCGAAAACAAATGTTAGCTACGCGTGTTTTAGCCAAATTACAAGAAATGCCCCGAGCTATAAAACCGATTAATTTTTTCAATCGCGTTCCGAGCTGTCAGTCACGATCCCCCAGCTCATCCTGTAATGACGTTGACAAATAATAGGTATCAAGCTCAAAGAACCGAATCAAAGTACACAGTTGGTAACCACCGAGCGATTGGGCGAATTACATGGAATTACTATCGAGAAGAGAAGAGAAGAGATGAAAAAAAGAAGACGAGATCAGGCAGAAATGGGAGTAATTTCGCACCGTGACGCGGGCCCTGTAATTTTAAGTAGTCTGACGAGCTGACAGGGGACTGATTGGAGATCCCCGCTAGGCACAAGTTTCTAGTGAAGGTTTTCGTAGTCGGAAGATCAGTTTGAAATGTGAAATGAACATCCTCTTCAGGAAGCCCTGGAATTTACATCTAGATTGCATTCATTTCTGAAAGTATCTAAGGCATCGGCGATTGCATTCAAGTGGGCAGTGGCACAACGACTGTTCGGTACCGACACAGATGTCATTCAATTCTCTCGTCGCAACGTTGGTTCAAAATTTGCAGTAATGATTTAGCAAATATATATTTGCAACGCAGTCGTAAATTTGCTTTTGGGAGAACTGCATGACCACAATTACATATTATGACAGAAACTTGAAAACCCTGGTGATCAAAGTTAAGTTTCAAGTTGTAATTTTAACCTACGCGTCCTAGATTTAGCATCACAGGTCGACTATTGGAAAAAGTTTATCCCTCAGCAGATAACGGCAATTTTAACGTTGTAATTCTACGTTACCAGTCCTGGAGAGAGAGGCTCTGTTTTCAATTACAGCATAGTCGGTAGATTAGAAATGACGTCAGTGGTAAGTCAGCTAATGTAGGAAATTCCTCACGTTTTAGTTCTATGTCCTAGATATCCTAGATAGGATCAGTGTAGAATTTTGGCAAGGTATTTCGAATAGGAAAGAAATTTACCACACGGCAAACTCAGATGTATGGGGTGATTCCACCCGTGCCATTCTATGCTACGCACGCTTATCAAGCTAAATACCACGTGATGACGTTGGATGCTAAATTGCGGTGGAAGGAACACGTCAAAATAAAGAATGCTGGGCTAGCGATCCCGTTCCGCAAAATGTACTGGTATTAAATTTGTATTTCTGATAGATAACATTTCAGTTAATTGAACGAGACCATCTACGCTACTTAAAACAGCATGACAGGAACAAACAAAACAAAAATCTTCCTGATTTCTGGAAAAGTTGATGACATTGGGTCACAACTGGACGGAAGCTAGTCTTGAAGCCCTGGTCCCTAAAGGGCTAAAAGTTAAACATCCTGTTTCCTAAAACTTTCTAAATAAGATTAGTTCAAGCTGTCTGTTCATTCGTTTGCTCAATCTAGACTTGTAATGTGAAATAAGGTCAACATGATAAAAATTGCCTAATAAACTACGTCATTGCAACCGACTCACGTGATTTTTATCGAATTCTCTTCTTATGAAATCGATTTTATTGTAACTTAGGTTATTGAACTTGACTTGCGAAGAATAGTTCGTTGGCGATATTTTTAGAATGTGATGTAGATCGAACCGCTCAGCGTTCAGACGGACTTGTGAAGTATTGGTGGTTTGTTTAATCCTATAAATTTCCTCTCAGTTGGTTTGTATGTATTTGTAAGTTTAGTTATAATTAGATAGTACAATCTAGAGCCCGTATAATATTATTCAAAGGCCGACACAGATCGACACAATTTCGACACAGAAATAACCAACATTTGTGTAATAAATGTTCTCTTTCCTTATCATCCTCACTAACGTGTGGGTTGCGAAGTAGGCAATTAGTCTGTCATTATTTGCCATCTGATCGCACATCGGTAATACTGGCAAATTTTGAATGCTGCTCGTTTGAAATGCTTTCCTCGTGTATGTTATCACCTTGGCTGATTCTATTTCTCTCAATCTCAACCCCACACGTTAATATTATTTACATTTCAGTTACGACATAATTGCAAGTTGATGTGACACACCTAAAATAAACCAGATTCGAACGTTACGAAGTTAAGAGCCGTTGCGTGTCGTTAAGAAGAGGCAACAACCTCGAAGGTCCGAAATGAGCCTCCCAGGATTCTCGGCATGCCTCGTGATTGCTACGTTCGTTGTCTCACGCTTGTTACTTTTCACCGACACCGGAGGGTATTAGAACCTCCACGAGGCCTTTGTGTTTTGATCTTCGAAGGTTACACGTACCTATGAGTTGGTATAGCGTGAATGAAAATTTCTGTTCACATCCTTTAACGTATTCGTCTGATGCGTTCGAACTGCATGTAAAAATTCAGAATAAATCCGTGTCCGGTTGTTTTGCCGCCTATGACTTGCGACGGCGAATGCATACAGATAAGCTTCGTCTTCAAGCAATGAAGTAGAGAATTACATGGTTCGAGTACCATACAAGATATGCATATACAAAACCTTAACAGTAATTTACTTGTTCCTAACTACACACTATATAAATGTTACATCTATAGTTCCTATGGGCTCCTCTTTGTGATGGATATGGTTAGTTGGCCCTTCCCGGATTCTTGAATCTGTCGCCTTGGGATATGAATCAGACGCCTTCAAGCGTCTGGGTCATCCTCTGAGCGTGGCGGCATTACCGCATACAGCTCAATGGAAGGGGCAACTATACCATTCCATCACCTCTCATCTTATAGGAAAAACGATTTTTCAGGTAAAGAAAATTATTTCGAATACAGCCAATAACATTCATTGGAAAACTTTGTTAGGTTTCTACTTACCCAATTTGACGGGAAATAAATGGGTGACCTCAAATGTCGAGTTTTAAACAACTAATGTGCTAGAGGTTAGGGTATCAAAAAGCGAAACAGTCCCTGATTAGAAAGGAGTCAGTAAAATCCATGATATATTTATAAGGAGGGTATACGTCTCTCCACGTTATTGAAAAGTGATGTAAAAAGTCAGTTTTTTTCATTTAAAAATCTCATTAACAGTCTACATTGGTTCTTCAATCCGTTACATGCTACTACAGTGATCTTTTATGATTTTTGAACATTTTTAAAAGAGGTATGTGAAAAGTAAGTTTTCTGTCGTTTTCTAACAATTTTCCAAATTGAAGTGTTTTCTTTTGTTTCTGTATTGCAGTAACATACACTTTTCAAATATCCAAAAGCCCACTTTAAGAAACTTGTTGGTGTGTTAAAGTATGAATAGACAGGTTTCGGAATTTCGGACGTCCATCTACAGATGACCAGAATTGTGTGGTTTGTCGACTAAGTTAAATCTACAAATCCCAGTGATCTATGCAGAAGGGATATTTATGGAGAAATAATGAAAATTTTGCTTGACAATTTGTTTATATCCTTTCACGCCAATAAAGCGTTCTTATTCTTCATAGATTTCTGCGGTTTATTTTTGGAAAATAACAAAGCGAAATGAGACGGAGGCGAACAGGAAACAATTGAACGTCGGTTTCTTGTAAGAAAAAAAGAAGGCAGCGAGACGAACGGCACTTATTTTGTGGTCGGCCTGCGCCGTCTGTAGAAACAGCAGTTCTCGGTTCGCCGGCTCCGCCCGCAACTTCTTCATCTTCGACCTTTTTGATTTAATGGGGCGGAAAACTCGAAGGGGAAACATCCTCGTGAATTACTCTCCGGAAAATGCCTGCGGCGAGAATTTTCCTTCCCGGTCGGTTAGTTTCACACTTTTCACTTTCCGGTCCCGTTGGCGGGCGAGCACGTCTGCAATATCTTGAGAAAGTATTGTTGCACCTGGTTGAAACGTCTTTTGTAGGGCTTAACAGTAGTTCCTTAACATTAGTGGCTTAACATTTATCAACTGTTCAAGTTATAGGCTTATTTTGATTAAACGAGTGCTGAAGGCAACTTCATGCAAAAAACGAGAGAAAAAACCGTCGACAAAACAGGATTTTACACTCCACTTACAAATATACCTATACTTGTATGATGGCATTCAGAGCTATAGAGAAAACGCTGTAAATTATTTCACATAGGTTTATTATTGATCCACCCAACCCAAAAATCACTTGACAGCCGAAAATCGGGACTTAAAAAAGTGAAACTTTCCACCTGTTTTCAACATACTTAACCTTGAAAATGAAATCATCCAAGTCAGATGCGCTCGGACTGGTCTGGAACCTATCTGAATCGAATCGGTACCTATTATTACTTAGTACTCCTTCAGTTTTTGGAACGTTTTGAAGCAGCTTTTGGTGGGCAATTATGCGTGTGAGGCGATCGGGCTAGATAGAGGTTGTAACCCACTAGATCCCGAATTGAGTCCATTTGCGAAACAACGGATTTTTACTTCAATTCTAATGTCTTTTACGGCTTGTACGGCACAAGGGATATTTCACGTGGCGAACGGACATTTCAGATTTTGAATCTAGGCCTAACGTGACAAAGTTTGTAGGGGTTTAAACATATTCTCGCTAAACGATTACAAAGACTTAGTTTTAGAAGTAATAATCCAAAATTATCTTTCAATAAGTACATGATTGGAATTTTAAAAATGAAAAAAAAAAACGCTTCCACCGCCGGAAGCTTCTTTTGGAACAACAGCAGCAAAGTTTACGAAATTCGGCTCAAAAACCCAACATCGATCCGGGGTGTGCCAGTAATCTGGGCAGCTTGATCAATCAACCCTAAGGAATCTAGGCATTAAACAACCAAAAAATCGACATCTCAAAAACTTTTGATGTAAGAGGGAAGATCATTCAGATAGACATTTGTTCCATGAATAAAATGAGACCACTCGGGTTGTCGTTCGTTCAACATTTTTTTAAATTGGTCAGGTAGACGGTCGAGCTTCAGAGTATGAAAGTTTTACGAGGGATTTGAGTTGGACCGCATGCTGGCGACCGCCCAATTAGCACTGTTGTCTCTACGCTATTATCATTTAAATGATCAACAGGAGTACAATCCAGTTCTTAGCGACCGACCCGACAGTTCCCCCCCCCCCCTTCCCCCAGCTCAACACTCCTGCAACTAACCATCGGGTGGGCTCCTTCCTCCCTTTGTTATCCCGGCATCACCACTTTTCCGTCCTCCCGAGGGGGTCATTCGTGTACCTGCCACCTTGGTGAGCACTAGCCTCTCTGGTGCTCTGGTTGAATCTACAGATTTTTCAGGGAAGTATAGGTTCCCCATTGAAAAACCAAAAAGGAAGACTAGAGACTTTCTTACAAAAAATTTCTATTTGTGGATTGGACTATTCCCTTGCCCATCCTTGATGCTACCAAACGTATGACTGTAGAACCACTGTCCCGCTTTATATCTATCTATAACACCACCTCCAAAGCCTGAATTCACTTGAGGAGAGAAACAAGCATTCCTGTTGCCTGTATTTTTATTTTATCTTTTTAAATTTCAGTTGGATTTCCACGACACGGGTATTCCAAGAGTATCTAGGAAGCTTTATATCTGGATATTAAATCCAACTCTGGTAGTACAGTGGATGTAGAAAGATTATCCAATACAGAAAAAATGAACATTTTTTACGTCAAATCTAATGCCTGTTGTTTATGGTTCATACTGAGGATGTAACTTTTTCCCAATTTGGAATCTATATCCTCAGAATCGTGAAATGACCAATTTCATTGTTTTTTAAAATCCACAAAACGTTATTTCGTACCGAGATATTACTTGGAAAAAGTTAATTTACAATTGCCATTCATGGCCTTCGCATCTTCTATGATTTTACAGTTCGTTCCACTGGATGATTCCAGCCCATAATGCCGAACAATGCGGCACCCTCGTTACGGACAGTAGCAATTTCACAGTTCGTTCGGCGAGCAACGGCTGACAAAAATAACTGGTATTCATGAAAGCTCAGGTCACCGGGGTAACGGGCCCCTCCAAAGTTGGAAGGCTCTCACATAGCAAACTGTTTTGACCGGAATGACCGTCTAGGTTTATTGTCTTGTGACAACGGGAAGCAGTTAAATCAAGAAAATAATGGCTAGATAAACTTGCTCGAAACAAGGTAACTTCAATGCTGTAGAAAACGTTGAGAGTTTTACACCAAGGTTTACTACACCGGTATTTGATGGCCATTCTACAAAGATCGCCGGTCTATGTTTATTATTCGCCACATGTGAGACATAAAAACTAGGCACCTAGTAACTGTATTCTGGATGCTTTAAAAATAGCTTAATTCCATATATCAGCATCAAAGATCGAATGGGGAAGAAGCCCCTCAGCTGGTTCACCGTTAAAAAAAATTAACCACGAGAATTAAGATAATTTGAGAATTTTTCACACCAAATTGAGAACATTCGTAACCACAATGAGAGCTTTCTAAACCGATTTGAGAACATGTAAGGCTCATTTGAAAAATTTGCAATCCATTTTTCAAAAATCGTACCAAAAACATGGATTTTCATGGTTTTAGCTGACGTAACCAAGTGAGTTACTATTTTCCTTGTGATTATGGATACAAAGTCAACTAGTTTAGGTATCACATTCGTAGTTATTCACCCGCAGCAAATAACGTTTCTAAGTGGGTTGACTTGGAAGCTATGAGATTACGGTTTTCTCTCAAGGGCGAAAAACGGTAGCAAACTCGCGAAAATTGCGTTCTCTCCGCGTATTTCGAGGCGGAATTTGTTTATCTTCTACCGGAGGCCTTCCCGGAAGTCCGTTTTCAGTGGCTGCTCGGAAGGTGATAAGAGACGAGAGAGAAGAAGCAGGAAAGATAACCAATGAATCTCATTAACCCATTTTCTTTACTTTGTACTCGAGAAAAACGGAATTCACCGAGATACTTGGCTCAGTTGAAGATAAGCTACTTGGAGGTAATATAATGCACTGTTTTATGGTGAAAACCAAAATGGTTCTTTATGTAGTCGTAATTATTTATTTGAGAAACCTGTACACCGCAATCAAATACCTATTATTCTACAGGCAGTTGAGACTTGAAATTTCACAAACCTCTGTAATGGGTTTCAACAAAAAGTGTTCCCTAGGGATTTGGTTTTTCATCGACATATTGGCAGCGGAAGCACTATTTTTTTAAATAAATGACGGGAGATGGTAATTGTTTTCTACCGTTTCTCTCCAAAATCGAAATTCTCGTCTACATTCCACCTTTATTCTAAAAAACTTTTGTTTTATGCCTGTCAATAGGTTGTTTATCTGCTAATTCGGGTAACAAGCTTAATTCTTTAGTTTTCGTCCGATTTTGACGACATTTGTAGGGAGTGCATGAAACAAAAAACAGAAAAAAGGTGATTTTTGAAACTTGTAATGGTCCGATCCGCACATATTTCAACACCATCGTACACTGTATCATTTCATTGGAGAGAATCGCCATAGAGATCGAGTCTTCTACTCGAAGATGATTAAGTCACTGGGAGCATGTCCCATGAACCTGTTCTTTTGAACAGTCTCGTGAGTCCTTATAACATGCCCAATTTGTAATCGCTGAACATCTTCTAAGTTCAAGAATTGTTGAAGATTATTTGAAATACTTCAATGATGAACATTCATCTTACATACAAAAGAAAGCTATGTGCCTCACCAGCAGCGACGGGTAATCAAAATCGTTGGAGTGGATGCCCTACGTGTAACCTACTCAGGAGGACTCGTTGCACTCTCTCGAGTTGGCGAATGTGAGCCTCATAGTAAGAAGAACAAACTACAGCACCGTATTCAAGAATAGGCGAAACCAATGTTTTGTATAGCAGTACAATAGCGTGAGCATTTCAAAACTTTCATGGCTTTGCTCGTGAACATCGAATCATTTAACATTGAACATAGAGCACTAATTCGCGTTCAAAATACATTTTTTACCACACACCATTAGCGTAAGGCATCAAGCAACCCTTTGAGCGTTTACTGCCACGACCTAGGTAATCTCACAAAAGATTTTACAATCCTCTGCAAACAATAAGCATTTCACATCTGGTAAAAGCACAGGTATGCTATGGATCACCAGGAGGAATGACAGACGCCAAATGGTGGGAGGGTGCGTGGAAGTTATGCGTAGCACTTTCATGTTGGATTTTAATGGAGGAGTATATCCAGTAAAATCATGATCTTTTGGCTAATTCTAATACAATAATCCACGAATCAGGCATAGGGATGTTCTCATAATTGATACATCACTTAGTTACTAATAGAAAACGAACGTTTAACCAGAAAACAAATCGGAATATCCTGTAACATGGGAAACCATTGAAAGGGAGCTAGAAAAAAATGGTCGATGCTAGGAAAAAACCATTTGCCAAAACTTCTGTCTCTTTTCTACAAGTCTTTGATACTAGTCCTTGATTACAACCGTTTAGCTTTAAGCTCGTCATGATTCCATTCGTTATTGAAAACAGATCAACTTCAAACTCGCATTAGCCTATGGTTGTGCGCCGATTGTGGCATCCACACGGGTGGCTCCTCGGGTGAAACAGATCGCTTCATGTCTGTAGAATGACGTTTTAGATTGTTTGTTCCGTCATGGAGTTGTGTATCAAATTCCAACGTTAACCCAACGATTCTATCCGATGTGTGACTAGTCGTTACATTTATGTGACAAGAGCTTGCTTCTCTTCAAACGTCAAACTGTAAGTTATCTAACAGCTGGAGAACCTCTGGGTCCGTATGGTTGAGCAGCATTCGCTGAAAGCGGGTGTCATATTTTTTAATTATCTCATTGACGGTCTGCACCTGAAGAACTCTATGAAGTTGGTCATTTCTCACTAACCATGTTACTGAGGGAGGTTTGGATCATTTTAATGTTTAATTTGCAGTTCATCCCGTAGTTGAATTCGATAGGTCCTTAAGGGCATCAGCACTGTCTTGTACAGAGGCACTTTGCAGTGGATGTTCATTTGCTAATGTCGACCCATCTTCCGTTATCTTCTCCACAAGGTTCTTCCAACTAAGCTTGGAGTCCAATGTCATCCCTAGGTATGAATCTAAAATCTCCGACTTTGATGAAATTTTCTGGGATTTCGACTGTGGTCGAGTTTTTTTTCTCCGGCTTTTGCCGTATCTACTCGTTTCAGGGGCAAGAATCACTTTTTTCAAACATTCAACTCAGACGGGTAACTTTTTAACAGGTTTCTCATTCAAGTCAGTTGTTCCTCATCCCGTCAGAATATTACCATAAAGAAGCGTCGCCTCGGGGGACGTGAATTTCACTTAGCGCCGCAGACCTATGAATATTAGTGGACCACCGGAGGGAACTCATTTCTGCCGACTTTGCTCAAAATATAAACGAAGAGAGCTTTTTTTATTTTATCTCCGACCTCTTATAACGCTGGAGAGGTGGTGTGCGAGCGCTCAGCGTGTTTTTACGACGCAACGACGCAGTGTGCGAGGGGTTTTAGGGACCTTTTTTTGGAGAAGCTCCAAAATGAATTACCGCCTCATTCAACGCCCGACGTCGTCGTGAGGCTGATTGATAAGCTTTTTTTCTCTCTATCTTTCGGAAGACTCCGCGGAAAACAAATGCCCCTTTGAAAGCCGGGCTAAAGTGTAAAACCGTTTGAGGACGGATGAATGGGGCGGCTGAGAGATTTTGGACGATCGTCAAATCCGGAATTGAAATTTATTCTAATCCGCGGAACGTCAATCAGCGGTCCCGTATAAATATCGGCGGAATTGAAGGCGGAGTAAACTACCTCATCAAAATGTTGGTAGATACATCATTCCATCACCTCATCATTGATTTAAATGAGTAGAGATTGCAAGCTGTAGTTGTATAAAGAAGTGTTATTGAGGCAATCAGAAGATATTTCTGGATATCAGTAGCATTTCATATAATCAGGGTGTCCCAGAGTCCTATGAGCATAGAGGATGTTAAAGTTAAATTTATATGAACTCTGTGGAAACTTTTATAACGTCAGCAATTGTAGGATGCAATTCGCAAAGTACGCCTGTTATGCAGGTCTGGTACCCTGGCAACTAAGACAGCTATTATTAAATGAATAGTAAAGAAATTTTCTTTACTGGTTCAGAGGAAGGCTACACACCATGGATATTATAATTGCACCACAAAGGAGCGAAATTAACGCAGTCATCAGCCAATAAGGTGAAAAAAACTGGAATTGTCAAAACTAGCTTGTTCCCCACTTCTTTTCAGGCCAGCTTATCATCGTAATCAGTGGATAATAATTCGAAGCCATGTGCCATATCTCTAGAGGGTGTTATCACCCTCCTCTTCTGATTCTCCTCCAACCACCACAGCCAACCAGAATTAAATTGGGCCCGAAAGAATGTTATTTGAAAAAGTCAATAGAATCATTTGAAAACAGTGAAGAAATGCGATTTATCACTAGTACCCCCTCCGGTCTCTCTCTTCCATAACGAAAATTCAATGTACTGACATATGTTTAAATACCAAACTAAAATTCAAAATTGAGCCATACAATAATGAGAATACCATAGCCGTAGGCTAGAGAATTCTCGCTTGAGTAGCGATGTGAAGGATTGGTTTAACCCCCCCCCCCCCCTACCCCACTCCTGCCAGCAGAAACGAAATTTCCAGGGTATCGTCGACAAAAATTGTCGCGAAAGAACACGATTTTTGGGATTATCCTTTGTGATTCCTCTCTTGCCTCTTGAAATTCGAAATTTTTAGATTTTGTTGCCCAACTGCAGTCTAGCATGTAGATTTGAGAATCCTCTCTTGCTCAGTAGGAGGAATCTACCGTTGAGTATACAGGGTGTCCCAGGGGTTATGCACGATCCGACTCCTACGTGTTCTACAACTCATTTCCGACCAAAAATGCCTCATAGCAATTTTTGCCAGAGGCCTCGTTTTCGAGCTTTTCGCGATTTACGATTTTTTTTCTTGTTTTCGATCTTAAGTCATCAAAACTGTCATAACTCCCTCAATTTTGAAGATAGCTCAAATTTGATGACACCGTTGGAAAGAGCGTTACATATTCTATCTATTTGATGTCAGAAAACATTTTTTTAATTGCGTTGAAGATGTGCAATTGCTGCACGAAATGGCAGTTTTGTCAAAATCTTGAAATAGCCTGTTTTTAATTTCACCTAGAAACCCCATGAATGCAGAACTGTGCAGGCCAGGTAAAACGTGCGCCGAAATGTCAGCTTTCCAACGGTGTAGTCGTTTTGGTTTTTAAAAATATTTTTAGTTAAGGAAATAGTGTTTAACTGCAGAAAAACCTGTGTTTTCTCTTAAAATTGAGGTTTTCCAAAAGTCTTGACGAAAAAAGGTTGGTAGTGGAATATATGTAACTTTTCTCGCTGAATCGAATGGTGACAACGCCACACCTTTCAAGTGACGATTAATGTTAGTTTTGTCGGATGCATAATTCTGAACAGCGTCTACGGCATTTCTAAGCTGTCCGGCCAAAGTCAGGATAATCGAAGAGCTGGTAGTAATAACCAAAACCTTAGTGACAAAAAACAATTAGTAGTTAAAAAATAAATAGTTTACTAGATAAGGAAGGATCAGTGAAATAAACAATGTTATCTACCAATTTTTTTTCCTCATACTATCCGACGTGTTCGCTAGGGCGTGAGTTGTACACAGGAGGAGTGTGACTCCCTTGCTGCTTCAGAAGCATTACCATTGGCAAAACCGTACACAAAAATCATGTCAACATACTCACTTGTGGTATAGCTACTCAACTGAAAGCAAATTATAGCAATCAATCGCAAATGAACACAAACAATAGCTGTCTCTAGGATCTTCGATTATCCTGACTTTGGCTAGACAGCTTGGAAATGCCGTAGACGCTGATCACAAACGAACGTTTTCATTCATTAAAGTCATTTTCATTTTTCATTTTTAAATATTTATTTTTTAATTGAAATCTTAACAATCTTGTTTAAACTCTAACTCTTTGTATGATCTCGATTTAAACCCCAATATCTTACCATTGTCCAACAACTTGATTACATGTTCCTGTCAATAAACATTTTACTTAAACTGAATTTGGTCAGAAACAACAAATTATCAAAATTACAACACCCAATGCTTCGGTCAAATCAGATTGGGGTTGATAATACACGGCGCACAAAGCAACCCCTCCCTCAAGACCTGAGGGTCGTGCGGGTCATTGCATGTCCTTGCCCCTGACCAAGACAATGCCTCCTCTGTAGCTTTCCCAATTTTCAAACATTACGTCTTTTTTAGCGATACTGGGTGTCCCAGGACTTATGCACGACAGTTTTAATGACTTAAGATCGAAAACACGAAAAAAACCTTAAATAGTTCGAAAACGAGGCATCTGGCAAAGAATTGCTAGGAGGCATTTTTGGTCGGAAATGAGTTGAAGAACACGTAGGAGTCGGATTGTGCGTAACTCCCGGGACACCCTGTAGAAAAGCGCTGCTACGCTTCTTTTACCTAATATGAAGAAAGCTACATGTTAACCATTCGAGAGCCTCTGACCAGTACGTAATCTTTAGAATCCTCTCAGGCTTAGCTCGAGGAAACAAGCGGTGAATACAGCCGGAAGTTGCCATGCTACGTCCTCCTATCTCTTAGACCTTATGCTTGACTTTGGCTTTGCTGACTGTTCATAGCCAGCAGACCAACAAACTTTTAACACTTTGAATCTTCGTCACACTCGTCCGTGTAACGTCACTGTGGTAACGCTTGGTTTAATTCCTCTTTGTTGACACATGGGTCTGTAATACCCGGAGACACTTGGTACAAACGGCTACCTTAGTTAGTTAGTATAATGTACGCTTTAGCAATTGGGTGAACAGTAAACCTTTCCAGGGAAAAGCTTTGTATATAATTTTCTTCCTTGGATGACCGTCTTTCTCAATAAATCGTCTGAATTAAGCGCGCTGTTCACAGCGGCTGGCAAATCAAAGGGGAACGTGGGTGACTGGTAAAAGGCACGTCCTAGTAATTAACCGGGTAACTTCGTGGTAAGTAACATCAATTCTCATTATACAGCCTATTCAACCGTTAATGGGTCGGCAGGGAATTCAGCCGAACGTTCTCACAGGTTTAATCGGTGTGAAGCGATCATCGTGTTTCGCCTCATCGTGGAACAAGAGGATTCGCGACGGACGTTGCGCGATAGCTTAAAGTCGCAATTGAATGACGCAATCAGTTTAAGATTTGAGGCCTGTTCTGGGTAAATGAGCGATCAGGGAAGAACAAACTGTGGGAACGCCAGCGTAAAGTCTTGGAGCGTGTCATCTTGGTTACGATAAGAATGTCACGCTTAGTATTTGGGTCTCAATTGAGAAGTTTGGCAGGTTTTATCTCCTGTTATTTCGTACAGAAATATATGAAATTGAATTGTGAATTTCGTTTAACATATCCAGTCAATACTTGTGTGAAGGTTTTCTTTGCGATATTGAAGGTTGGGAGTTAATGTAGACTACCGTTGTCTGTCGAGAAAGATGCTTGACTTCCAGTTCACTTTAGGTACTGGTTCAAACCCAGTTAGAAATTATTCATGTAGTAAATCTTAGCTATCAACCAAGAAAAATATTTAGTCCACCCCAGAATTTGTTGGTTTACATTTAAAGATATAAAGATTCTAAAAATGTTCTATTTTCAAGTATTCAAGTTTTCGTAAAGCCATTACGTCGTGTAGAACGACAAGGTACTGTATACCGCGTTCAACTTGCACTCCGCACGTCATAGCAAAACATTTTTCCACAGAATAATAGTAGGGCGGATTAGTCTCTACATGTCTCTTAAATACACTCAGGTTACGAGAAAAGACGGCTAGGGACTCCATGTAAGTAAAGTAAACAAGGAATTTCACCTTGGATTTTCGTCCGACTACCCGGAGGTCGTCGGTAATGACATGAGACAAAATGAATTCAGTAAATGATACAAGTAACCCAGCTACGAATATAGGGACTCCATGTTACTGGGCAATTCCCTGCATGTGTGGATGTTTTGTGGAATGCCAAAGACTGATTCATCGAATTTGATCGAACACTTAACCCTTACGACCCTTACAGGAAGTCGACATCAATTATTCTAGTAAGTAATAATATGGGAGGATTGAAGAAGGCTCATTTGGTATCGCATACGAAAGCAATTAGGCCATCAGTTGCAGATCTTAAATATAGCTAGGTACCCAATAGCCTATATGTCACCATTTACCATCGAATTGCCATTTCACTAAAGCTTCAGTTGTGTGAATCTAATTAAATGAAAGCTTATTGAATTTGCTGTAACTTTGCCCTCATGCATGATCATCAAAATCCTAACAGTTATCGTACTATAGGCCTTGGAAAATTGAACATAAACAAAGAAGCTTCCAACCCTCGTTTTTCGTTTTAAAAAACCTTTCCTCCAGAAATTCACTCGTTTATTTCGCACAAACGCCTATTCAAAGTTGTAGAGAATACCTATATAAAAAAATGTCCATATTTTTCTGTTTTCTCATCGTTCCGATACCCATGGGTACTTTGGTCACTGAGGTTCCGAATGTCCAGGGGTTACCGTAGCAAGATTAAGTAAATCAACAGCTTTCAAATGAGTGGTGAACGAGTTTTGTACGATCACAAATGTCGAAGATAAAGATCCGTAGCGACGAATCGGTCGTATGCGAAAACCATCAGAAATATTTTTGTGACGCTGTCCGCGTTACATTTTTGAGTTTATGTAGCAAAGTAAAGACATGAAATGTCAAAAAGGTATAGTTTGTTGCTATGCTGGCTATGAACGAAACACAAATGCCAGAGTCCAGTATCAACCCAAAGGTCTCACGATAGAGATGTTTCCACTCGGAAGTCCCGCAAAAGGCCAGCACCTCGTCACGGATTTAGACAATACAACAGGCGGCAAAGGGCAAAGAAAGAACTTTTGACCTTATAGCACACAGCTATGGAAATCAAGCTCATCTCCTCGCCTCGAGTAACGTCCTCCTTTCATTGCTCTCAGCGTATAATCAGTGGAGCTTAACCACGCGCAACGCTGCATTCGTAATGGTCTGCGTCCCTTTCACATGAGAAATATTTTTGGAACAGCGAATCGTGCGTAGATGTTACCACTTCAGCTTCATTTAACCCGTGAAAGTTAAGCTAATCTGATTCTTCATTGGTTTATTATTGGACCGCTGTAAATGGTTAGGGAAAGATTCATTACTTGTATGTAGATAGCTCTCTCTACGCAGATAACTAGCTCATAATAATTATTATTAAAAATTAAGATATGGCACATCATCTAAATAGGTTTAACTACACAGACGTAAGCACCGGCCTAGAGAAATTAAATTTAACTTAACTTAATTCTAGTAATCAGAAAATAATGTAGTTTTGAAGGCCAATTTAACGAATTTTTGTTTAACGAAACGATACTCTTAAAAACCCTAAATAAATACACAGAGGTTTGTTATTATTAGAATAACTATAATAAAAGTGCCCCATTTATTGTTCAGCAATTTAGATCGATTAAGAACGAAATTAGCCGCAAGGGCCTTCAGCTGATCACTGAGCTTCTTACCTTGTAATAGACTTCTATATGTCAAAAGTCAGTTGGATGATTTGGTCCTGAATGTTAACACCAACGTTTACTAGTCCCTCTGTTCCGAACACAAAGTAATGTCAAATCTTATTGCTCACGGAAATCAAGAACGCCTTCATCAGATTTCACACGACCCACAAAAAGTACAATACAAATTTCAGCTGAAAGTAAGGATATGGAATGTCAATACCTACAATGGTGCAATGTTCTGCATATGGACACGACGTAGAAATCCAGGAGTAGAACAACTGAAATTCGGCGACGTCAAATAAAACACTTACCTACCTACAATGCGCTTTTACCACAATTATATTACATAATACTTGAAAAACTCCTTTGCAGATAGAAACGTAGTTATTCACGATTGATCACGAAACAGTATATGATTAAATTACTAAGCTCCATCCATAAAAATATCCGTCGTATCCAATTAATAAGTTTCCATTTCAAACAGTTTCCGTTCCATTAGAAAAAAGAGGTGAATGAACGTGTAAATGCCACTCTATGTAAATTATTCGGATCGGACTTTTTCTTAAGAAGTTGTGACGGGTATAAAAGTTCTCCAAGTAAGAAAAGCGTCACTGTTTGAACAAACTGCCCTACGTTCAATCTATTACCAAGACTTAATAATGAATTAAGTACTTGAGTAAAACTTGTTTTTTTGCCTCAGCCTTGGACTAACTACCTGAACACTGTTACACCGGAGTCATACGAACCATCAAAGGGGGTGTGCCATATACAATCTACCAAGAGCATGAAGGGAACTGTACGAAGTCTGTCAAGGGGGGTGGGCAGTATATAGTATCTGAAGAGTAAAAAGGGGACTTCACAGAAAAGAAAATACTTATTTTTAAGGTAGTAGTGCGGGTTGCAAAAGCATGTTTCATGGTTCGTGAGTTGTAGTCGCGGGCTTTAACCAAAAGTAACCGGAGTTCCGGGAGTCCTGCCATGAAATGAAAATTCGTGCTTTTGACGAATTTCTAGTGTTTTCAAATCAGTTTGACGAATGGACGAGGAAGTATCCAGTATCATTTGTATTCAACATAGAGAAAGTCAACCATCCCAACTTCGTGAAATTACGCATTTGCCACGAAGGCGAACGGGCTCGCGTTTCCTACGATCCTCAGCGTCAAAAGCGACCAGTTTCGAGCCTCCTCCGCCGGTAAGGAGATCGGAATTCCTATGGAAAAAAGGCCCCTCGTTAAAAAGGACTTGGAGCGGACGTCTGACGGATGGATGCCATCGGATGCAGCGCTGCGGAGCCCCTTTCCACGAGGAACGCGTGAAATTAATTGGCCGCTCGTCCCCGTCGTCACAAAGAAGGTTTACAGAGCATATAAAGCGGAGCTTGAAGACCTTTCAATGGTTTCGACTGCAAAAAAAAAAACGCTTCAACGGGCTCCCTGAAGGACGATTTCTTATCGACGGAGCGTCGTTCGTATTCATGCAGTTGTCACAAAATCGGAATTAGGTCGTGACCGACACAATAACAAAAATTCTCTTGTGATGCTCCAGTTGAAATATCACATAACTTTCTATCTTGAAAAAAAAAACAACAGACTTCGCAAATACCAAAACATGCCATGGTTTTCTTGAGAGGAAAAAATCTGCACATTATTACACAAAAGATAATGATTTCTATATTAGATAAACTTTCTAATGAGGTTGATATTTGATGAGGTTTTTGGGATTACTATTAGGTCTGTCGCTATTGGCCACGGATGAAACCCTCCCACTCGATCCCGCGTCTAAAATTGTTACTGAAATTACCTTTCGTTTGGCTGTGTCAACAAAAAAAAAAACGAGAAAAAAAACACGATTTTGGACCATTACAATTTAGCGTGAGAGGCAATCGAGCCGACTAGACTTTAGGTCCAACTAAGGTAACGGTACCGGTAGTGGCCACAGTTAAGAATTTTTTTCTTTAGTTTTGACAATTGTGGGCCAACAGTAGTACTGACTTTCTTCAGGACTCATTTAGAATATAGCCCGACTCTTCCCTAACATATCCATTGCCTAAAACTATCAAAAGAACAATTTTTTCTATTTTTTATTAATTTTTTCTCACACCTTTATTTTGATCTAGTAGTGGCCACATCAAATTACGAAATTTCCAGTAGTGGCCACGTGCATGTCTCAGTAGTGGCCACCTGACATTTTGCCCTCCTTACGTGTTTAATATCATTAAATTCAATACCAGATGAACAAAATTGATTCTATCCAGTAGAAGCTCTAGGATACAGCCCAACAAACGAGGAAACTAGGGACGGTCATATTGAGAAGTTTACCACAATTTCCAATGATGCTCTGCGCACCCCTAGTTCAACCTTTGACTACAAGATGACATGAGCTGTACCTCCTGCAAGTTTGAAGCCACTAGGGAATCCTTATTTCTCAAATATAAACTTTAAAATGGCCACTACTGGAGCAGTGGCACTACCGGTGCCGTTACCTTAATCCGGATGAACGGCTTATAGGCTAATTTTGGCTTATTAGTTTGTGATAGCCGACACCATCTATCGGCTATCAGCGGAACAATCGCGAGAAGAGCGGCGAGGAGTGACTGGGGGGAAGGAGAGATAACGAAAACTTGCGACAAGCCCCTCTCCTTACCACTTTCTACCCAGCTCTCATCCGACCAGGTAATCCGTTCTTTCAATTTCTGTATTTAAATCAAATTAATATTAATATCCCAGATCCATCCTATTAACCGAACTCCTTACCTAATACCCCCTGCGGTGCTATTTATAAAAAATAAAAATATAGACGGAATACCAAAACCTTTTCCACATCGTGGTTAATAGGAGCCCGGTAGTTATTCTTGGAACAATAAATACATTTATTGAATAAATAACTATATCTATTTCCAAAACCTTGCGCATAATTATTTCTTGAACCCTATATATCTATATATAAAATAACCTTAGTAATTAATAAGGTTAAGGTAATTAATATCAAGAAATCGTAATCAAGTAAAGGTAGAATTGATATAACAATTCCTTTCAAGTATTACAAGTTCCAATAATGAACCTTTGTAGGTAATTGACAAAAAAACAAAATTTCAACAACCCCTCAAAATTTGGTTTTTACGTTAAAACCCGAAAAACGAATTAAAAAAATGAAAAAAGTTTACAAAATCCGTCCGGTGTCTGCAGTACGACGTCTGCCGTTTCTTCGAAACTACTGAACCGAAGTTAATGAATCACATTAATCACACTTTTTTCATGTTCAATAAATCCAAAAATACATTGACTGCCCCTGAACCTACATTACATACTTTTGTGCAGGGGCGAGTGTTAAATATGGCATACCAAACAAAAAACGTCTGCCAAGTGAGTGTGGCACATAGCTTCCTCGTACCCATAACATAGATCATTGAAAAATATTATTGACTAAAGAACTTCGTTCAATTTGGCGAAGTAAATATTGAATTAGGGTAAATTTATTGTTATGCAGGAGCATAACTTGAGAAAATAAAGGTAGGCATGTTCAACTATTGAACAAACTATAAAATATACCTAATAAGTCCGAACAATCCCTGAAAATTTCATCGAAATCGGTCAAGAACTCCCGAAGTTATGCTTGTGGCAACGATTTCACGTTTGCGCCTGCGCAGAGGCTACTATTGATCCGGGGGGTCGTGAAACTCATGGGGGACCATCTACACATCAAACCGAACAATCCCTGAAAATTTCATCGAAATTGGTCAAGAACTCCCGAAGTTATGCTTGTGGCAACGATTTCACGTTTGCGCCTGCGCAGAGGCTACTATTGATCCGGGGGTCATGAAACTCATAGGGGACCATTCACACATCAAACCGAACAATCCCTGAGAATTTCATCGAAATTGGTCAAGAAGTCCCGGAGTTATGCGCGTAACAAGGATTTCACGTTTGCGCATGCGCAGAGGCTATTATTGATCCGTGGATCATGAAACTTATAGGGGACCATCTATACATCAAACCGAACAATCCCTGAGAATCTCATCGAAATTTTTCAAGAACTCCCGGAGTTATACGCGTAACAAGGATTTAACGTTTGCGCATGCGCAGAGCCTACTATTGATCCGGGGGTCATGATACTCATAGGGGACCATCTACACATCAAACCGAACAATCCCTGAGAATCTCATCGAAATTTTTCAAGAACTCCCGGAGTTATGCTCGTAACAAGGATTTCACGTTTGCGCATGCGCAGAGGCTACTATTGATCCGGGGGTCATGAAACCTATAGGGGACCATCTACACCCCAACCCGCACAATCCCTGAAAATTTCATCAAAATCGGACTATAACTTCGTGCAGTTTTGCCCGTAACAAGGATTTGCTGACAGACAGACAGACACGGAACCAAAATTGTTCAGAAAGGTCTAAAACGCAAAATGCGAGTGGAATTTTAGATTTCGGAGACAAAAAAATTTTCACATTCCGAAAGTGAAAACAATGCTTCCGCTACCTTGGTAGACTCGGAAGCAATAAGGTGATGGTGTTAGCTAGGTGGTGGTATAGCTACCAAGATACAGATAAGATGCGAACCTCCAGGGTTCCCCGCAGAGGTCAGTATAGTAGAGCTCTATCTATTCAAACTCTTCAAGTTATTCAGTCAACTAATCTATTGTTAGAGAGTTATGAGTTATAGACTTATGAGTAGTGTAAGCAACAATCACGCTAGTGAATTTATACATGCATAATACATATTTAAGAACGTGTTCGCACATTGAGAGAATAGTAGTAGTTGAAATATATACGTATGATCAGGGAACTATATTCGATATGTTGGCTGTTTCGAAGTGTATGAGTGTGTGTTCGACTAAGGGTAATCGTTAAACTCATAGGTAGCATGTTTGCACATTGTGGGAATAGTCTAGTTAGAATATGTTAGAATATATATATCTATAATCAGGGAACTATTTTCGATATGCTGCATGTTTCGAAGTTTATGAGTGTGTGTTCAACTAAGGACAATCGTTGAACTCCTAGGTAGTGTGTGCCACAATCACACTTGTGAATTTATAAGTGCATAATTGCACATCTAGTTAGAATATATGCGTATAATCAGGGAACTATTTTCGATATGTTGGCTGTTTCGAAGTGTTATTTGTGATTGTTCAACTAAGGATAATCGTTGAAACCCATGGGTAGTGCAAGCAACAAACACGCTAGTGAACTTATACGTGCATAATACATATTTAAGAACGTGTTTGCACATTGAGGGAATAGTCTAGTCGGAATATATAGGTATAATTAGGGAACTATTTTTGATATGCTGCATGTTCCGAAGTGTTATGAGTGTGTGTTCAACTACGGATAATCGGTAAACTCATAGGTAGTGTAAGCTATAATCACACTAACGAATCCATACGTGAATAATAAAACTTTAAGAAAATTTAAACGAATTTGGTCTGAGAAAAGTCTGAAACGGATTTGTATTACGTTATTTAAGCCTCTTGGTCTTAGCTGGTCCTACAACCTCCCCTAGACCAATTATAATCTATTATCCTTCTATTGATCAATCATTGCATGGGACTTCCTAAACATGCGGCACCTAAGTACCTAATCTTGGCCTATGAGATTTCGTATTAGAGATTTTGTAGGAAAATACTTGGTACTTACCGATGTATTCGCATGTTCTCGCCTTCTGAATAGATGGAAGATGAAAACGGAACACTTTTCGCGCGAAAACGGAACAGAGCAGACTACCGGAGACGACCACTCCCGAGCACGAACAGGAGAAGACTGGCCGAAGCCGGCCGCTCTCCGATGAGCTGGCCGGCGGAGGGATACAAGGGCGTTGGCCCCGCGGTTCCCGGAACTTCGTGTTTTCGATGTTTTAGCCGCCCAAAAAGTTAGAAAACACGAACTTATCGTCGCAACTTCACATAATACACTTAAAAATAAACGTGAAAACAGAGTACCGTGTCCTACTCATCAAAAATATAGGAACTACTTTTTTTAATAGGGGATTCCTTCGTAAAATAGCTTAAAAATAACGTTTTTCCTAAATGTGCTGGCCCGTATGAACGATCACCGGTGTTTTTCGACTTGGTAGGCACTCACCAGCGAAATTTTAGTGATTCGTACCGAATTGATAAGAGATTATCCGCTCTGTATACGCGCATCGTCGATACTTCCGTCCATATCCACATGCGACACGAACAGAATTCACCACTTCATTTAACGAGCACAACCAAATACTTCAGCAATAAATTAAATACGAATTAAAGACTCCGAAACTGAAACCTGTTGCTTCCAAAACAAAACATCTCGCCATTTCATATCACAGCTGACTGATATCACGGCCGGCGGAGCGGCAGGGCTGCCAACATTTAGCTCGCTCCCACAAAAATTCCTATTCTCGATAGCGTCCTGATTTTCCGTTAGGTTCTGTACCATCAATTAAATTATTATTGTTTGTCATTTGTTCTCAGCGTTTTATAATTTTGTGTTAGGTTTTCTTTATATCAAATCAACTAGGAAGTTCTTGTCGGTGAATAGTTTTGTGAAAGCGATCGATCAGATGCAACTACAACAACAACATGATTTGAGACTAGATTTAAAACAAAAGCATCAACAAATATGCATCCAGAGACATGGTTAACGTACACAAAACGTTTTTGATGTCAATTCGGATCATTATCAAGTGGATAGGTACCCGTAATACAATTATGGCTACGTACCTATAATTTAATGTGTATTTATAGATCATAGCTGAATCATTTTTTAATTATAATTCAATTGTAACAATTATACAACTTGTGTTACGTTGCTGGTACATTCTGATCAGCTCTGGAATTTTAATCGATTTGTGATACACACAATTATAGGCACTAAAAATGAATTCTGCTTATGTTGCATTGAAGATAACGATGATTATCTTGTATTTTGAATTGTATAATCACGACCTATTAGCAAATGTTAACACCTAAAACTTGGATAATAAAATGAAATAACGCACACAAGGCTTGTATGTGTATTAGAATTATGGCAACGAACCTCTAGGTAACACAACGTATAATTATAGGCAGATCATTGCTGGATCAATTTTTATTTTATTTATTCATTTTATTTTAATTATCATTATACATTTTTGGTTTATTATTCAATAATGAAACGCTGGAAATTCTTTCACTGGGGTTTATTATTCAATTTTATTCATTTGGCTTGCATTCATGATTTGAATTTCTACTAAGCTTTGGAGTGTGCGGGTTTCGCAGGTGATTTTCCGTCCGTCCGCCGTACGCACGATATTTCCGAAACGGCTGGAGCAAAAGATCTGAAATTTTCAGGAAAAATCCATCTTGGTCCGACGACGCCCCAATTCTTGAGCCAGCTCTCTCACTCAATTTAAAGTGCCCTTTAAGGGCTGTCAAAGTTTTGTAAAATCCCTGAAAACCTCAAAACAAGTCGAATCGGACTAAATATTTACCTATTTGAAGAACATACCATGAGGAATCGAATGAGCCCTTCCCCACGTCCGTAGGTCAAACCATTCTTGATGTATGGCCCCATTTATGGTAACAACATTTGCGTTTTTTGGTTTATTATTGTTTGTTTGTAACCTAGTGATGCCGATAGCGTCGAGTTGTAGTGAATGTGGTTACTGGAGTGATACCCGATGTGGATACTTGTAGTTTATAGCCGATACACGGGTTGAAGCATTATGATATGTATGAAACGCTGATAATATGTAGTTAAATATTATTACTGGGGATTATTATTCAATATTATCACTGGGGTAAATAAGTAGTCTTTCACTCGGGTTTATTATTCAATTGGCTTGCGTTCATGATTTGAATCTTTACTAAGCTTCGGAGTGTGCGAGTTTCAATGAAAAAACGCTGCAAATTCTTTCACTGGGGTTTATTATTCAATTGGCTTGCGTTCATTATTTGAATTTCTACTAAGCTTTGGAGTGTGCGCGTTTCACAGGATAGAGCGATTATTGAATTTCAGAAGGCACACAAATATGATCAACTGATCAATCCAAACCCCATTGTACTCATCCTTAGATAATATGCATAAACGCTTGCATAAAGTGAGACATTTTCAAGTTTTATCATAAACATTATGTGGACAGTAGGAATTGTTCTTGCTGGTTCTTTCTTCATCGTTAGTTTTTTGATAAACATACATTTCATTAGCGATAGTAAACATTGTAGTGGATGTTACGACTCCTATCGGTTGGCTTCGCTCGGAATATTCCAGGGTACGAGGTATGTACGAGTATCCCTCTTTTAGTCGTCGTCTCAATATAATCTTATTAGATGGGTATTTTTCTGAATATCCGAGCTAACTATGTTGTCTAACTGAGCCAACCTTATGTTAAGTTTGAGATGCAACAACTTCACGGTCGTCAAGATTCGACGCACCATATATTTCGAGTTTTTTTTCAGGCTTGGGTAACTGAATACTTGCTAAAAGGTATGTTATATCTTCAGAGTCTGCCCACGGAAAAGCAACCAGTCACGGCACTCAATCTTAAACGTGAGTTCATTCAGATAACATGGGCGGCCAACCTTTGCTTCCCCAGCAGGACACAAAAACAGCTTTTTGTATAGTTCCTTTTAGAGTAAATAAAACGATATAAATATGCTGTGGCTGGGTTTAGGAAGGTAGGTGTCTCCTTCCCGTACCAAATTATAAGGAATAATCAGCACGGCCATTTTCCTGGAGTAGTTGGAAGCCGCTAGGAGTAAAACGGGAATCCCTGGAAATAATGAAGAGTTTAGCTCATCTGCCGAGCTTAAATAGGTCTTACCAGCCATTCTCTCCGCCCGCAGGTAAAAGCGGTGGTTTTGATCCCCGTCCCTGGGCTTAGAGAGATGGAAAGTTCCCCTTATTTATTTCGCAAACTTCATTTATCCAGAAGTGTTGGTGGACCACAGTTGAATTGAATTTCTTGGCAATTTAAGGGTGGCTTTCAACGCATCCACTCTGCCATCACAGCGGTTTGGACCGCATACTATTTTTTGGGCGTACAGTGAGAGCTTTGAGTAAATGGTGAACGATTTTTTCGCGATTAAAATTGACTGAATTGATCTTTTTCAGTAGCGGGTTGTAGTTAAAAACTATTAGAAAGTAGTTTTGCCCCATAATTAGGCACCTTTATACCATACGAAATATTCCTCCAATAACTAGGTTGTAATCAGAATTAAGTTAAAGTTCTACCAATGTCATCATAATATATTTTATTTCATCGTGGAAGTAAACACTTATGATGTGGAGAAAACGTGGTTCTTTATGGGTACGAACACATGAGGGTGCAACGAATCTGTTGTTACGTAAGGTTAAATAGAATTTATCACACATAAATTAATGTAAAGACCCAAAATAGGGTGGCTTCTTTCTGTCATTATTATATATGGTAATGAAAGTTCATTCATTCACATTCTACGATTACGTCACATCCAATCACATTTTATCGTGAATAACAATGTCTATATAGATTTCATAGTATAAAACAGAGTACAAAGAATGAATTGCATGTAAATTATTCCTTTAAATTCAATAAGAAAAAAAATACAAATGTACAAAAAAAATCATTACCTTGATGGAATATCCAACGAAAGCAGCAAACACGATGAACGAGTACGAGATCATATTGGGTTCTGATGAAATCACACTTGTTGGTAAGTTGAATCACACACACACGTGGGTATGCACTTTATTACACCACAGACCACTTTTACCACTAAAAAATAGCCACAATAATATTTAAATGCTTAATCAAAATCAGGTAGAATCGAGATTCATGTTGAATAAAATTTACCTAACCTAAGTTTGTGGAAGAAGACATATAGTCTATTTCGATGAAAATTAAAAGAGCAACTGCGTTAAATCGATTTCGACGGTTAGGTCGTCATCAGTAACAGAACAATAACTCTCTCTTTTAACTTTGTGGAAATAGACTAATAAGAAGAATAATGTTTTCTTCTAAAAACTCTGTGTTTTTCTTAACAAGGGTTTCCATAATTTCATTGCGAAACCGAATCAGCTTTTACTTTTAGAGAGGAAAAACACATTAAAAATTAGCCAAATCAAAAAACTTTCCACTCTCTATTTATGATTCGACCATATTTACTTTATTTCTTCTCTTTTGGTTTATCTGCTTATTATTTTTTTCCTGATTGTGCCTTGCCAATGTGACTCGTGTCATTTTTCGCTTTTTTCCATATTGCTATGAATTTGTATCTTTGAGCAATAAAAAAACTAACTATCTATCTATCTATGATTCGGCCATTCTGTCTCGTTCCTTTGTCGTTGTCTGTCAGTCCGAAAACCCCAGTCAAAATCTTAATTTCTACCATTTTCATAAGATTTTAATCTCATTGAAATACCGAGAAAGGACATTTATTCTCAATCAATTGGAGACACGATTGCTAAATACAGTTTTCATCCGATGTTGACGAAATTTTCATGAAATGTGGGGGTTTTATGGTTGACAGTCCCCTCTTGATTCATTCACTGAAAAATTATTGGTTCACAACTCACATGAGTAAACGTAAAATCCTTTGAGCGCCTTTTTGTCGTGATGTAAGCGTTTGATTTGTCTCAAATTGGGGTTGATTGGGAAATGACGATTCGATTACTCCGTAAGAGCTGGAAATATTCACGACCCATCTATATGTATCCCCTATGACATCTTTGAATAATATTTAAGAAGTTGACCTATTACATCGCGTTATGCATTTAAAATATGTGACTCTCCCATTTTAACGCATTTTTTTCAAATTCATTTATTTTATTTTTATCCGGTTTGTTCATCATGCGTTGCGCAGTATTTCGGACGGAAAAATTGCTGCCCTCAACTATCTGAACCTATTTATTTTTTTTACTGGGTGTAAGTCTGGTTTATAAAACCATTCCAACGAATTTAAAATTTTAATAATTAAAATCATTCGTTCGAATGGTGTTGGAATTATTCCCAATGATTTTGACTGCTTGCTATTGTTATAAGTGCTGCCTCAGGTAAACGTTCCCTTGTTGAAAGGCATCCTTCACTGAATGCAGACTTTGCTCACATTATTTAATGGCAGGTTTCCTAAATTGAAATTGTGGCAGTTCGCTTCATCGCAAGAGCTATCCAAAAAACTCGTTTCTTAATTATTAAATTCAAAAAAAATTTTTTTTTTTTTTTATTTGCATATTTTTTGTCAAGGATGTCAACTATGTGTTCAATGTGCGCAAAAGTGCTCAACACACACGAGCCTTCTTTTTTCAAATGGGTGTCAACTTCTTTTATTGCAGATTCAGATTCTGCGTACGATTTCACGAGCCGATATTACCCTTTCCCCCGAGCTACCCGTTCAGCGAGCACGTTATTGAATATGTTTATCATTTCAGTAATTTGCTGCTTTTGAAATTTCCGCCTTCGAACTTATTCTTTCTTTCAGATTTTTTTTTTCTCAGAAATCACTAATAAAATCTACGCTTGAATCGACTTTACCTCGAAGGGTTTATGATTCTTTAGAATATGGTATTCTTGTATTTGCTCCTTTTAGTTATCAGTTATTATGTGTTGTGTACCTTTCTACAGGTTTCGCTACCTCTTCTTTGTCTTGAAGTTACCGGCTAAGTAGGTATTTGCCGTCCAATATTTGTTTGGTAATTGATTACTTCAGTGTATTGTGACGAATGATTTCGTGCATAAAAGAATTTATTGATTAATGAACGTTTTAGTAAACAAATAATGATAATATACAAAGAAGTTCTTTCCTCTAGTATTCCTTAGCGTGTTGTTACCTGGTGTCACCATACATGTGACATGTAACTAAATGGTGGATCACTATGCTCTGCTACTATAAGGGAGGTAATATTTGCTCGGTAATTTATTACTTCTGAGAAACGTAATGTATCATTTTGTGGATTAGTCAACGTCAATTGAATTGATTGACTGATTAATGTTTTAGTTAATAAGTAATAATGTACAAAGGAATTCGTTTATTCCTCTCATGGTTTTGTTAAGGTGTTTTTTACCTTGTATCCACCACACTTGTGACACGTGACTACATGGGGGTCTGCGAAAGACATTCCGTATTAGTAGAGGGTCTTTTATTGACAACACCAGAAAAACACTAGTACGACTCCGTACCACCGAACGCGTGCTTCTATGTGTCCTTCGAGCAGGATTTGGTGTGAGCTCGTCGCGTCACCGCACTCCAGTACTGACTACTGTCGGCTCCGAACTCGCGTTACTGCCGCGAAGGACCGTTCAGGACAACTATGCTGAGCCGCACAATAGGACGGGCGCCGAAGGAGCTCGCGACTGAGAGCCGAAAGGGAGGAAACTTCGGGAGGCTCACGAGGAAGAGGGAGGCGGAGGTGGAGGTGGCGGCGGAAGAACGAAGAGGGGGGTCCGCCTCCTGGTCACGGGAAAATGCAATGTGCACACGACTTGTAATTGAGGTTTTGGGCAGCCGACAGCAGTTTGACAACTGGGCCAACAGGATCAGCCGGTGAGAGGAGATCAGCAAACTTAAGTCTCTTCAGGTCATCCTCAGAAACAAGAAAGGGTAGAATTCATAGTTCTGACTTGAGTGATCAAAGAAAGCCAAGACCAACGTGAACGTAGATTAATCTCGGTTTGAAAAAGTTTGGTTCCACCAAATTGAACCAAGCCCCTGGGAGAAGTTAACTTTCAAGCGTCTGTAAAAAAACCATCGATCTATTTTTATTTTGGTGCTGAGTCCAAATCTGGCTAAGTCTAAATTTTTGAAGTTTTTGCGATTTTCCGTTTTTTCTGTTTAGAAAATCACAAACAAACAACGCTAAGTTTCATTTTTAGGTACTTTTTCCCATCTAACATTAAAACTGTAGCCAGTTCTAACAAAGTCTTGAAGTTAGATTGTTTCCTCGTCGAATGAGTTCAGCCGCAATTCTGTACCTTCCGTGATAATGGAGCAACGATATTTCAAAGATTTGTTCATTTTGATCGTTTCGAACTCCGGGAGTTGGTAATACAACTTGATCACAACAAAACGTTTTTCAGGGGATACATATTCGACGTGGAGGAGTTTGAGGACGGGCTGTGGATATTTTATTTTACCTCGTTACATTTCAGTTGTTCTACACTGTGTTTATACACAGTATATCGTATCTTGGAGGTATTGGCATCTCATGGGCTCACACACACCTACCGTCCTGGGATATATAACCTTGTACTCAAAGGAAAATTGTAATGGCCGTTTTTGCCCTAATTAAAAAGTTAATCCCTTCTAAAAACATGTAGTTTTTTGAAAATCAAACTTTTTAAAATCCGTCCTTCCGCTGTTTTCCGGAACCTTTCTCGGAACCAACTACAGAATCAAGGTTAATGAAATTGTATAAAAAATCACAAATGGGCCGAGAATGGACCTTAAAGGGTGAAATTTGAAGGGCCTGGAATAAATATTAAAACATCGGAATATTGACAATTTCCTAAATAACATTAATGTTTTTATGTTATTGCTCGTAAACATCCCTTCAAGAATCGAACGAAACATCTTTACATTCACTCTTTCACTGTCTCTAATGGCCAGAACTTTGACTAAATAAAGAACGTGAACTCAAATTTGTAAGTGAACGAACATAAACATGGCAACAATTTTGCCGGTTGAATCATCTGATATAATTGTAAGATCATTTTTTCAACAGTTCGTTTGAAATCGAATTTATTATCATTTTTATCACATTTATACGGACGAGAGAAGTAGCTATTTGTTTTATCTCCTTAGATTTCAGTTGTTCTATTCTTGGTTTTCCTCGTTTAAATCGATTTACGATTTATTGCACCATTGCAACAGATTTCCATCAGATTTTCTGAAGCACTGAGGGACCAAGAAAGTGGTGGTGTTACATGGTTACATTCATGACAAAGGCATCCTATCATCTGGGGTATCTAAAAGTCAAATACAACGCATGGAAGCACGTTGATATGCTGAAGAACCCTTGTAGCTAATTTGTGTTTCTTGAATTGAAATGGAGCTCTCTTCAAGGCACCCAAAACACAACTGTAACGTAAGGCGGCGCAAATAGCATACCCCAGCCTACGCCTAATAATTGTACATCATAAACCCTTGTGCGATGATTTGCAGCGTTCCCAAACGTTTTTTTAACAATTAACTAGTTTTATCTTTATTACCCAATGCACCAACATTATTTCGTACTTCTTCAGATTTCTTTCCTCCGAGAATTAATGATCATCGGATATTAACTTTTAGTGGTTCGATCATAATAACAACAATGAACGATTGGTTTTTGAGTAATTAACGTTAAATTGTAGTTTAACTGTTTCCTCTCTGTAAATCGAGAAGCGGCATTGAGTGATTTTGATTCATTATTTTCAACACCGCTGAAACCTTTTCAGTTGCTGAGAAAAGTTTCTTTTCAAGAACCTACATTGGTGTTTCGAATGAATGGACGTTTATGTAAAAAATATTGCTTCAATCAATCAAAAATGCTTTATACAGCCGAATATTAGATACTTGATACCAGATTAAATAAGTATCAAATTCACTCTTTCTATACGGAAACGTAATCAGAAAATACTGAACTTGATACAAGCAGGTTTATAATTCCTGTTTTAGAATAAACGTTCTTCAAAATTCACCAATCTATGTGTATTAAACTTAGTGTGTGGTACTCTATCTAAAGTCGAGCAGCCACATCTTGCGATTGCTTCCTGGACCCCCATTATATTTCAGCACGATAGACCAATTGGGAAAAAAATAGCCACAAGGGTCCTTCAGCTGATCATTTGTACCCGTATCTTGTAATTTACATCTACATGTGACATGGATAGTTGGTTGAATTTGTCTCAGGTATAACCCCGTGAACACCGACCTTCGCTAGCCCAATGTACGGAACAAAAGCTGATATCAAAATAGCTACAGTGGTGCAATATTATGTACATGAAATCCACGAAAGAACAACCGAATTTTACCGAGAACTCACGGTGAAGATTCCTGCTCCTCATTCATTCTCAAATATATTTTAGCAATGTAGATCGAACAGGAATAATATCTACCACAAGGGCCCTCAAGCTGACCACTGAGTCTCTTTTCCTTGAATGTGACCACTGAACCAAAGTTGATGAAACGTCCGTCAAAAATTAAATATGAGGTCTAATTGAGACCGAATTCTCGGCAACGCTCTCAGTACGAGTATATGAAAAAGGGTAAAATCAAGGGCTGGAATATTGAAAAATCAGTTCAATGGAAGATTTTGAAATAGCACTTACATTTTCATGTTCGTTATTCATAGACTCCAACGGGACCGAAAAAAAATTACGTCAACACAAATTTGAACGGGCTCTGACATAGTAAAAATTGTCAAGTATCATGTGAGGCTGATACAATTCCAATGGAAATTTGTTTTTAACTCCCTTTTTCTTATACAGTATATTATTGGATCACTGTAGGTATTTTGATATCAGGTTTTGTCGCTTACAAAGGGAACAGGTTAGTGTTCACGGGGTTGTATTAACACAAAGTTAAATCTTAGACATTTAGGAGGAGAATACATGTTTCTTAGCAAAGAAGTAAATAATCACAATAAATAAAGGCAAATTCAGCACTGGTTGAAATCGAGAATAAGCAAAAACGAAAGAAAAACACGTTATATGCCAATGGACTTGATATCCATCGGGCAGGCTGACTCGAGCCCATTCACGATCAACTAACTAATTCTATGAGGAATTTGTATTCAAGTTTTCGACCAGTAAATGTACAAACGTATACAAATATAAACGGAAAGAAATTTGACAAAAATTTGATCTACCAGTTCAATTCCATAGTCCGGTATGCATGGTAGTTATTTCCAAGTATTAAACGCATATTTTGTAACCCCCAACCAATGCTGTCTCTGATTAACAGTTCCACCATTTTTTCAATGATCAGAGCTTTCTCCCCTCAGGAAACGTATCCTAAAGTCTCCCAACAACGAAGAAAGCATGGTGCACATCTTCATCAGCATTCAGGCCGCACATTAGCATAACCTTCTTGAGGAGTACGATCATACACACATATTTTTCGTTTGAGCGTACATTGAGTTGACTACCTACTTATTTAAATGACGAAACAATAGTTGTGTAGACTGGTATAAAACGTTGCATATAATTACAGAAAGGTTCACTGTTCACTGGTTTACACTGTTGTTTCTACTTGATAGTATTCTACGTAAATCACTGACCTACGTTATGCAAATTCGGCGCATCCGTAACTTGTTATTGTATTCCAGATGCATTAAAAACAGCTCAATTTATGTCGCAGCCCCGCGTATCGATTAGAAAAGAAATTAGCAACACTCCTTCAGCTGTGCTGAACCCTGAGTACATGGGGCTAAACCCTGGTGGAATGCTCAAATTCCATTAGGGGAACAAACCTCTGTATTGCAAGCAGAAATCGCTAAAGGGGATATAAAAATGCCCACGTTCGCATCCTCTTAGACAGTCAAGCGTCGATAAAAGCATTAACGGCACCAACCATCTTATCACGAGTGGTTTGGTCCTGCATGCTAACCCTCAACAGCCTATCCAAACAAAACCGGGTTCGCAAGGAGTTTTTGTCATAGCATGAGGGATATCTGGTAACGAGAAGTCTGGCGAGCTTTCAAGAAGGGGCGAAAAAACTCCATTTGTAGCCCTGAGCCGCCAGTCGGTATACCAAAAACCGCTTGCAGAAGGACCATCAACACGTGGGTCAACCAACAAACCGCAAGTAGATGGTTCAATATTGAAGTACATGTCCACAGCGAACTCATGCTGGCGGAACCCAACACCAAAACTACTAAATGCCTACTTGGCAAAACCGTACGGAACTAAAAACAATGTTCAGCCTTATAACCGGCTTTGCACTCTTAACCTTCGGGGCACAAGCCTCAATGAGATCTATTCAAAGCGAACAACTAATCAAGGGCCTCAAACCCCTTACCGAGGGGCTGAATCTCCTTGATTAAATTCAAAACTGTCAGGAAAGTACAATAAGCCAACAGGCTTCGGTGCTGGGGGCCCAAAACCCCCGCCCTAAGAGTTTTAGTCCACATTCACCATCTACCATTCAGCTGATCAGTGTGTATCCATACTTTGTAATTGCCTCAAGACGTCCCGAAGACTGAAATTTCAAATATCTGAATAACGTAAACTTTTGGAATAACAGTACTTATTGTTTTTAAGTTGGTTATTGGCAGAGGTTCCTTCAAAGAATCAAATGAGCCCACTCGGACCGCTTTACACTCATCTGATCGCTCTCGCTAACTTTGACAAAAAAAAAAAATAATAATAATAATAATAAGAACTTCAACGTGAATGTGAACTGGTTAGGACATGTTCAAAATCGCTTAGTATCGTGTGAGGACCGCATCAGCTGGTATTTGCAATGGAATTTCGTTTCAAGAGTTCCTTTTGAAACTGAGTCTTTCAAGTCTTATGCAACATAACTGTATTCCTTGTTTTTATCCTCTGGAACATATAAGGTCATGTGCCACGAAAAACTAAAAGTTCGGTTGACAGGAGGATGAAATCTGATGAGGTCGATCATGATCACCTGAGTTAGCCCAAGGGCTATTTTCTGTCTTCACCAATGTAGAATGCTGAAACTCTAATGGAATCCATATGATTTGAGGTTAATCGAGGGATTCCAAACTTAACTTGTTAAAAGATATGGAATGACGTATTACTTCATTTAAAATATTATTCATAAGGGACCTTCCTAAGGCTTATTTTAAGGAATTTCCAGGGTGTCTCTCAGAAACAAGGCTTCATCAGTGGTTGGACGTAAACTAGAATTGTTGGCACCTACGCCTCCACATTTTCTCTTGGCAATTCTGGATGACATAAAAACAGCCCATTTCTATTTCATCAAGGTAGATCGATTCGGAACGAAGTTAGCCACTAGGGTCTTCAGCTGATCACTGATCTGCTTACCTTCTAGATAGCCAAAGATAGAAGGATGACTTCGTCTTAGACATAACTCCGTGGACGCCAACCTTTACCACCCTTTTTAAAAAACAGAAACTAATTTCAAAACTCATAGCACATTCCATATCCAGTTTCGTCCAGTGGTTTCAGAGGAAAGCTCCGGATAGAGGACGGACGTATTTTATGAATTCGGCTTTCGGATTCTGCACATCTCGAAACGTAAAACAAAAAATTTTGAGGCGAAGCTAATTTTTTTTCTTTTATGTTTTTTCATGAGAAAACATTCTTATGAAGATTTTTTCATTATGAAATTTTCATTTTTGGAAATGAAAAACCAAATTGAGGTCAAAAAGAAGACCACATGATAATTGTGTATGTTATTTGACGTGAAGTTTTACAACGTAAGTACATTTCCCAATTTAATATTTTCAAATTTTTAGGGTAGGTAGATCCTGATGCATCTTATCCCTTTCAAAATGCACTATGTCGACTCTGTTATCACGGGTGAGCATTTTTGTGTTGAGTGAGAAAGAAGAATGCTTTTATCTTTTCAACTATTTTATGATCTTTCCCATCATCTGACATTAAATTATGTCTCTTATTGAAAGAAATAAGTAACAAAAATAAATGCCATTTTGTTACATAATAAATAAATCTCTATTTCATGGCGTTTAATACATCTATTCTACAACATCAGGAAAAATAATAGTAAATTAATTTTCACTTGAAACAACCTTCGGACCATTCCAAAAAATCTAAACTGACTTTTTCAAAAATTGGTCAAAATAGGACAAAATCTTACGGTTGCCTCTCCATAAATATCTGAACATGTCGGGAAGCTGTTCCTGAAACATCACACTGACGTTTTTTGGTGTTTAATATTTTTGAACTTATTTGTAGAAAACGAAATACTGTTTTCAATTTCCATCTGAATATGACGTACGAAAAGAGTCTACAATTTTCAAAAAAATTTGTTTCACTTACCTTATGAGTTATAACACTATGAGAGTATCGCACATTTCTCGTTCGAATTTGGTTGAAACATACACGGTCAACGGCTGAGGAAGATCAAAAACCGGATTATTGTCTCATTATTGTGTATATTTCTGCAACTGCAGCGTTTTTCTCTTTTCTCCAACACTAAGTACCAATGCACATAGTTCCCTTACCTTTTCACTGTAACTTTCATCTTTAGATTTTGAATTCTTCACTTTAGAGAAACCATTTTTTCAACCATAGAATGCGAAATCGATGGTTCATATATCTTTAGAAGAACTAGAAAGCATAATAAAACACAAATAACATAACAATACTGCTAATTTCATAAGGAGATGCGGATAACTCCGGGGTTAAGTTAATGATTTGAAGATCTCGTTTTCCAATAAATCTTTCTATATTTATGAGTTCAAGTTTCTACGTTTAATTTCATTTCGAATACAAGTTACAGCACATCTCACAAATAAGATTTCGACTTTTCTTTTCCAGTTCCGCCTCGTTCAAGTTGTCACGATGACTTTGCTGGTAGGTGTAAGTTTGTCCTTACTTGAAAAATCGTCTCCATGTGAAATGTGTTCCTTCGCAGAGATGAGTGTGTAAATGCAGTTCTCGCAGTTGGTCATTCGCTTTTGGTCGATTTGGTGAATTAGTCATTAATGACTGAAAATGTGCAAGGGATCAAGCCACGAGTACCAGTGCTCCTGATGTGGTTGCTGATAGTATGGATCGTAAGGGTAGCGATTGTTATTGTTGTAATAAGGTAATGGAGTCCATTGCTTATAAGGGTTGTAACCGTAAGGGTTGTTATTGGGTAAGGGATTCCAGTTGTTATAAGGGTTGTTATTGGGTAAGGGATTCCAGTTGTTATAAGGGTTGTTACTGGGTAAGGGATTCCAGGTGTTATAAGGGTTGTTATTGGGTAAGGGATTGTAGGTGTTAAAAGGGTTGTTATTTAAGACACCGGACGGATTTCTAGGGTAGGAATTGGGACCGGGGAGAATGTTGGGACCATACTGACTGTTAGGGTAACCGCCGAACTGGAGTCCAGATGTCGTTACTGGACGTTCAAATCCGCTCGATCCGAGACCTCCCGATACCACTGAACCGCCATTCATACCGAGAGGATACGTCGACATTCCGAACGTAGAGCACCTTCCAAAAATGCTCACCAGCAGCGCTGCCAGCACCGCATTACACAACTTCCCCGACATGCTCAAACTTGCTAACTAACTATCGAAATACTCCTTGAACTCCCACACTGCTTTTAATCTACCAACAAAACAATGAAATTTTAATAACGCCTGCCATTTTTACTGTACGCTCAGTTTTAATATCCAGATCGAGTTTTTACCCTCATACTCTAATTCCAATATTTAATCACTCATTAACCCGTTTGGTCTGTATAATAAATGCGTCCCATGAAAAACTTTCAACAAAATAATACTATAGTTTTAATTGCTATCTCAGATTCTCAAAGCAATCGGAGCCATTGTTATTTACCACAGATAGCAGTAACTTCCACAATTAAACAGATGCCTCGGTACCTACAATTGACGTACCAACAAAGGAACCTACTTTAATAGTGTAACTTGACTTTCCTATGTTTACGGTTCATCAAATTAGTGAGTTTTTGTCTTTCTCGGTTGAATATCCAACCTGAGCTGTTTGTATTAAAGTTTGCATTGTATCACTGATGCAAAACAAAAAGTCATCTATATTAATAGATTGGAAATTCTGTCGGTACAATGATGAAATCTCATGAAGGATTTCCGGGACTTGTTCATTTACTCTAACAGTAATAACGCAGATTAACTTTTTGAGGATCCATGCATCAGCTGAGTTCGGTAAGTAATTTATTTAACATTTGACAACAGTGTTGGTGCCCCGCGGAGGTCCAGAAATAGTAGAGGAAGCATCTGAACCTACGGGGATTCTGGAGGGAGCTGGGGATGAGCAAGTTCTGCCTTCTGTCCAGGAGCTTTTGGAACATTGGGAGCCTGTCGTAAATACTCCCAGACACAACTGCTAGCCAGTGGTAGCCCCAGCGACAGCCAGAGATCCTTAACCAGCATATCAGTGTATCAAGCTCACCGGTGCCTGAGGATGGGCGATATACTGGTTGGTCAAAAACTCCACTTCCCCTACCTAGATGGTAGTTCTGCCCAACACTGAAATAACCAAGTGATAGGCCGCCCATCCTCAACCTGTTACTTCTATCGTGAGGACCGCAAAAGCGTTGACCTATTTCTGATCAATTTTAATTTCAAATAAAAGGGGAGGTGGGCTTCGAGACTAACGTCAAATTCAAACTCGTACTTCCAAAAGGCTCGGGCATCTCATTATCAAGTAACAGGCGTCATAGATGACGTCTGGAGAGTTTGTCGGTACCAGATGGTACAGCAAAAGACCTAACAGTTTCTCAAACCATAATTTCCACCCTGCCACTCTGGACGATGTTAAGCCCTTGGACTCTATTAACCATTTCTCCTGAGCCTATTGTTTTCAAGGCACCTGTTAGTTGAATTGAACAAAGAGTAGGCTACCTATACCGCAAAGTTGTGACAGTCTGAGGAATATTTGATTTTTAATACGTACTTTCAAAAGGTGCTAGCTTCTTCATTCAAAGTGACAGGGTCAAAGATGTCGTCTAAAGAGCATATCGGTCAATCGGATTGTAAAGCAAAGGACCTTAGAGTTCTCCCAATTATAAATTCCATTCTGCCACTCTTGTCATGGCAAAGCCCTTAGGCACTATTTTCCATACCGCTCTTTCCCTTTGTCTTCGTCCTGTCAAGACGCCTGCTCGTCTGATTATGTTGTGACAGTGCTCGTGATACGAGATGAGATGCCAGGGGATGTTGTCATTGGGTGCACGGTACGCCTACTAGATCGACAGTCGTCACTCAACTTTAACCTGCTTGGAGGTACGCTGTCGGCTGAAAAAATATCGCTTCTCTCGGCTAATATCCCATTATCTACCCTCAACCGCCTGCTTTCTAGCCGAAATAAAACGATCATCGCATAATAAAATGCTATCTTCTCTATTGAATTAGATCATTTGAAGTCATTTAACTCAAGGCAAGATCGGATGACACCATTACGAAATTGAAAACATCTGCATCTTCCTGTGTTAGACAATACTATTCGATTCAGATAATAGTTATGAACTAGATAAATAGATAGGTTTATCTGCTCACTTGAATATACGAAAAGACAAGTTTAGTGTGACACATAGCTTTGTGATCAGTGTAACATGAACGTTTAGATCTTTTGAAATGTTCTAGATTATCACGAAAGAAAAATACTTCGGGACATGTTCCGGCATTCATCAACGCCTTCACAACGCCTTCAGTAGACATGTATTACAGGTCTGTTGCATTAATTTTATAGCGGATAGAATGATGATGCGATCGTGTAGCAATTATTATGAGGTCATCGGACCTTTCTATCTTACTATCCTGAACGTGGTATCCTTACTATCCTATTTGACCGCTATCTTCCTTCCTAAACTAAAACCTGGAAAAATTATAATCGGCAGATTTTACATGGGCAAACTGGTGTATTAACTTTTGAGACATGAAACTCACACAGAGCCATCTACATTTTAACCCGCTCGTACTCTGAAAATTTCATCAAAATCTCTGAAAACTTGAAATTTTGAACAGCTAGAACGTGAAAAAATGCACATACTTATGTATACATTTTTTGAGGAATGAAAACACAGCCTAATCCGCACATTTGGATGAAAACTGAAGAAATAAAACTGGTTACAAGGATCAGCGAACACATGGATAGACCCACAGCCAGCCACACATGAAACGAAGTTGTTCAAAATGATCTGAAACGAAAAAAAGGGGAAAAAATATTTGGAGAAAGAAAGATCTCCGGAAAGTGAAAACAAAGGTCACATTAAATTAAGATAAACTCGGAAGCTAAGCAGAACTAACAGAATAAACAATTAGGAATGTTAATAAATGAATAAGATACAAATTTTGCACCATATAAATACAATATACTCCATAATTATTGTTTGCTGTTATTATGGAGTAGCAATTGTTTCAGCAACGAATTCTTACTATCCCAAAAAATATATAGATCACTGAAAACTATATTTAGCACGTAATAGCTCCATGCAGGAAAAGTGCAGATTGATTTTGATATTTTCTGTAAGCGTTGGTTTAAATTTACGGGCACTTCATTCACATAAGAAATTTCGTTCATGGCGGTGAAAAATTACAACTAACAAACCCTGAGTAAGAGGCTGACCGTACTTTCTGATAGGGACCTAAAGCGCTACGGCCAAACTTGTAAATTCTATGCTCCATTTATAACCGATAACTAACCGGCCATTTATCCGACTGTTCAATATGAAACCGCTCGTTAACAAAAAGAATGGTTTTAGGGGTCTTATGAAATATTGAACGTTTACACTGGGAAATGAAACCTCGAATTTAACAAGCTTGAATGGATCGAAATTTTGTGGGGTAACAGGTATTATTGAACTTGAGAGGTTATTAGGAGATACCTGATCAATGATGTAGCCCCACTCCTTGCCTCTTCCATAACTCCCCGTCCAATGGATCGGTTAGAGAACGCTGCGAATTATAGCATGAAGGCTTATTCTGTACTAAACGTATTTCAACTCCGTGTCTCATAACCTTGCAATCGTATTATGGATTTTCCAAAAACAAAAAAAAACGCTGGATTTTTCCTGGGGTTTATTATTCAAACGTTCAAACGTGCTTCACAGGATAGAGCGATTATTGAATTTCAGGAGATATGCATGGAGCACGTAAATCTGTTCTCAACCAAAATACCTATTTGGATTGATCAGTTGATCATATTTGTGTGCCTCCTGATATTCAATAATCGCTCTACCCTGTGAAACACGAACTCCAAAGCTTAGTAGAAATTCAAATAATGAACGCAAGCCAATTGAATAATAAACCCCAGTGAAAGAATTTGCAGCGTTTTTATTGCAGTTTCGGATTCTACACCCTTTGAAACGTAAACCATAAAATTTTCAGGGGGGGTTAGAATTTTAATAAACCCCAGAGAAAGAATACTTATTTACCCCACTAATAATATTGAATAATATTTACCTATATATCATCAGCGTTTCATGCATATCAGAATGCTTCAACCCGTGTATCGGCTATAAACTACAAGTATCAACATCGGCTATCACTCTAGTATCCACATTCACTACAACTCGACGCTATCGGCATCACTAGGTTACAAACAAAACAATAATAAACCAAAAAACGCAAATGTTGACACCATAAATCGGTCCATACATCGGAAATGGTTTGACCTACGGACGTGGGGAGGGTCTCATTCGATTCCTCATGGTATGTTCTTCAAATAGGTAAATATTTAGGCCGATTCGACTTGTTTTGAGGTTTTTAGGGATTTTACAAAACTTTGACAGCCCTTAAAGGGCACTTTAAATTGAGTGAGAGAGCTGGCTCAAGAATTGGGGCGTCGTCGGACCAAGATGGATTTTTCCTGAAAATTTCAGATCTTTTGCTCCAGCCGTTTGGGAGAAATCGTGCGTACGGCGTACGGAAATTTTTTTTTATTGCAGATTCGGATTCTACACCCTTTGAAACGTAAACCATGAAATTTTCAGGGGGTTAGAATTTTTTTTCCAGAGCGATTACAATGGTTTATTATTGAATAATAAACCAAAACTCTGATTTCGGCTCCAATGTTGGTCGACTAAAAGAATTTTCATTTAACCATAGTGATTTTCGGAACCCCCATTTCGGAACCTATTTTCGAAGATTTTTATGAAGGAAAAATTGTCATTGCTCAAATATTATTACACAATGGTTTTTTATATCTCCATTAGATAACGTTTTTACGTAAAGCGCTTATTTATGTTTATTAGAAGTAGTCTTTAGAAAAATATCTAAACTCGGCGCTTCCATGAATTGTAATTATATTCTGGATTCCCGATTTATATTGCACGGTAGATCAATTATTAGGCTATTTGCTTGCCTTCTGATTTGATTTAAATTAGCTTTTAATTCACTTTTACTATGATTTTGTCTTAAATGTAACTCAATTTGTATCCAAATTATTACAATGGTGCAATATACTATATGGGTCATTTCAAAATTTAGGTCACATTTATCTCACTGATCAGTATTGAAGTCAAATCTCAACTAAATACAGTTTTGTAAGTTTTTTAAAAGATACATGTTCCATGGAAAAGTATGTAAAAGTTGTGCCTACAGGACCCAGGAGAAAATACCAAAGTCCGTATTTCTCACTCCCTACAGCTGTCACTAACCAGAGGTATACAACTTCCATTGTCACTACTCAGCGAAATATTTATTGGGGCTATTATATCCACTTACACTATGAAAGAACATACCATCTTCAATGGATATCCGCCTCAGGAAAAAAAAAAATTGCATCAAATCAAGTAGCCTTATCAGTCCATTATTTCAGTGTCACACGGTTTTTCTTCACTCCCTACAACGTTTTGAAAAGCGTGTTTATGAAGTTGCTTCTGTTCTGTTGACATCCCTTATTCAAGATAGTTCCACTCTGGTGGTTGGATTTTGTCCTGAACTTCCCAGTCAGTTTTACCGGGAAAACCATCCCTGGAGGCAGGAGTGTGGGTTTTTAACTCCCACTCCCTACTCTAATAACATTCTGACTGTGGCAAGTGAAAGTTGATCGCGCTTGTTGACAATTAGTGTAGTTGTTGGAACATCGTTGACAACATTTTGTTTCAACCAGTTTCGATTGATTTGTGGCCTGTAAAGGTGATGAAAGGCTATAACCTCACTCCCTACTCCCTCACTCCTTCCATATCCAGCCAATAGTCCCTTAAATTGTAGGGAGAGAGATCTGCTTGTAGCAATTGAGATTTGGCAAGGAAACCTTAGTATTTACTGTAGCTAAAATTAAGCTAATTTTTGCTGTTCCACTCATCTAAATTGAAAGACTTTAGCAGCGACTCCCATGGAGGTTGGAGCTCAAGAGGGGAAAAATAGTAGTATATACCTCCCTAGAAAAGTTTTTTTTTTTTTTTTTTTTCAAAATGGCGTATGAGCAGTACGGTTCAAGTTATGTGTGCTCACTTGGGTAATATCCCGAGAGAACCGCAGTGGTTGATTAGAGACAAGAAAATTGATCAAGTTTCAAATTTTTTTTATTTTTTTTAGAAAAGTCAATACCCAAATGTGACCGAAATTTTGAAATGACTCATGTATCTGGGCGACGTAGAAATCCACAATTGGAATAACTGAAATTCATCGAGATGGAATGAAACACTTATCTTCGTTTCACTTGTTACAAACAACAACAAAAACATATGTTACAAAAAACTGAGACAACAATATCTCCAATAAGTTAGTATAGCGTCCATCTTGCTCCGGGTCTATCGGCAAAATTTGAATAGCGTCTATTCTTTCGTTTAAGGGCTGCGCTGCAAAGTGAGCGAATGGATGAACGTACAGCAACCGGAGTTGTTTAATTCGATTCTGGGAACTAATTTATTGTACTGAGTTGAATTATTTCCGTAAGTACTGGAGTAGCCCTTCTACATAAACCGCTGATGTGTGTTTATTAGATATACTAATAAATTACCAAAAGTGGCGCTTAAATCACGCCAACAAAAGATGTAAGTCTGGTAGCTGGAGTCACAATGTTGAGTCATTCTCCCCTGGGGCTAAGCAATAGTGAAACCTCGATTTTCCGGTCAAAATCCAATCATCTCCTTCATTACCATCTTCTTCATGATCTTTCCCAATGTAATTTTGTCGTCAATTGAATTGGGTTTGGTTTGAGAAATACGACTGTTTAAGCAAAATATCGAGTTGCCATTTTGGTAATACGTCTCATTTTCTCACTTCTAAAGGAATATTCTTATAGGAAATTTAATGCTGATTTGATAAATTTACCTCATACTACCATATCCTGGATGATAAGTTCCACTACACAAGCTCAAAAATCACATTTTTTTACTGTATTTTTGAAATTATGACCTTTTACAAAACGTTGGTCAACTGTAAAAGGCTACCCTATTTTCGAAATGTCAAATCTTTAGGAAAACGTTTCCCAACTGTGAAACAACCACGGAGGAAATGTTATGAACTTTTTAATGGAAAATTGCTAAGGCTATTGGAAAGAAGAATTTCGCTCACAGTTTATAGGCGCTGAGAAAAGTTAATGTTCAAGTTAAAAATTAATAGAGTTGCCGAAACCGAACACTAGCAGAACAAAAATTTCATTTTTTAAGACTCGAATCTACTATAAAAAATAAAGGAAATGATTTTTACAGAAGAAACAGAACACCTTAATAAGGAACTTACTATGATCTCAGGAAAGTTTTGGTTTATTAATTTCAATCGTGAGGCAAACACTTTCTATAACTTCCAACCTAAATTCGTTACTTTACATTTCTAGGTGGGTTCATTCAAAATCTGCCACGACCGTTCTCCCTCCGCCGTACGGGCAATAAAATAGCTTAGAATCGAGGTAAGAAATTTGTTTTTTCACACATGGACACTAGTTGGTCCTAACTTCCAGCCAACCGATCGGTATAGGTAATAGCGCGTATAGATCCCATTCAACCCAAGCACAGGCCAAAAACGTGTTTTTTCGAAGTTTTCATTGACCTAGGCAAGTGGGGTGTCATTTTCTTGTAATTTTGGAAGCCAAATCGATTGAGATGGGTCCCATACCAGTCTGACCTCACCTGACTTGAAAAATCATTTCAAAAGCGAAAATGTTGAAGAAATCACAAATGCCGGTAAAATTCAATTGTTTAAATCCCAATTTATTTTCTCGTTTCAACGACTTTCCATTCAAGAAAAGTTGACAACAGTTTTCGAAAATTCGATCTTACGCTCGTGATGTTGGCCTGTGTGCGGCGATTTTCTTCCCAAATGCCTGTTTCGACTTTCTACATTCATGTAATCATGTTGTGTGATTCATAAAAACTTGGAACAGTTTCTATTCATTCTTTGAGGCTAAAAAATTCTGGTATGGATGCCTAAGAAAATTCAAAATTCTGGACATGTACCGCGAAACTTTTTCCTACAAAGGTATCTAACAGCATGTGGATCCCATTTTCTGTTCTCTGGTTCTGTTCTTGAAAAACGGAGCTTTCTCAACCTGCTTTTTCACCACCGTCGCAGTATTGATTTTGGCTCGGCGGTTGCTTCCTCTATATTAACACACCTTGACATCTGACATCTTGGCACGCGTGGGCTCCTTGTTTCCGCGGTGAACCTAGGAGGCAAAAAAAAGGAGTCCGCTCAGCTGGAAGAGATACCGGAAATTATCGGAGCCTACGTGGTGCCCCGTCGGCGATCAGTAGGAATTCTGGCAACGGTCTAGCAATGTTACTATGGAATGGAGCAGTCCATAAAATAATTTACCCCACTGAAATGAAAAACGACTGAGCAACAATGATATGGCCCATTCTTGAGCTAGCGTGAAATTTGACTCCCCATTTAGTTTTAGTTTTCAATAATGAACCGTAATAATGGACCAGGAAAAGTAAATTTTAACGCCCCACAAAATGTGGCATTTTGTATCAAGGAATCGAATGAAGAAATACTAGTAAATAAAAACTTCGAAAAAACACGTCTTTGAACAGTTTTACAGTATCGATGCTGGAATAGGACCACCCAGCCAGTAAAAACTAAGTCGTAAAAAAAAAAACACGATTTTTTACCCAGAGGTGTCGCGGACGTCGCCAGTTTTAGGCCCTGACATTTCGTATCGATGCAAATGAGGTGCCTAACGACAGAAAGTTGATAGGACCTAATCATTGGTGCCAGACTTGAACCGGGGCAATCAAGAAAGTAAAATTTCACTCGGACAACCTGTCCTCATTGGTATAATGTTGGTATATTATTTTTGATATAAAAACAAAATTATTTAGTGAACCTTTTTAATCGACCGAAATAAATCGCTTCGTATATTATTGCTGATCTATGTATAATTGACGTGGTCTGGGGTACAGTATCAAAACTCGGCCTTTCACATCCATATTCTACATTCAGCCTACATTCAAGGATGAAAATACCTGGGCTACAGCCAGCCACGCGGTTTAGCTCAGACCTCCCGTTGAATAGGCTCTGCTGCCCTACTCTGCAACCCGATTTTCCATTTAGTGAGCGAACAAGGATCGTACATGAACCCGAGAGGTATCGCTCGATTCAAAGAACTAATTTCTATCCGAATCAAATTACTCAATCAATCTTTGAATAAAATCCATGAGGAGTCGATTGATCAAGATGCCAAGATGACTGGGGAATCTTGGGTCTGCCATGACGCCCCACAAAAGCTATCATTCAAATTTCAGCTGGAAGTTAGGACTTGAAATGTCAATACATACAATAGTGCAATATACTGCATGTGAGCTTGTAGAAATCCACTCGTCGTACAGTGAAATATCAGCCCATCGATTTCACTCTTAAGGATTGACTGAGATCAATGCCGAGAATTCGGTCCCAACTTGACCCCAAGTGTTATTTTTTACTAAATTTTCATCAACTTAGGTTCACTGGTCAGTTACAAGAAATGAAGACTCGGCAATTAGCTTAAAAGCATTTCGGGCGGCTAAATTTTTTTAAATAAATTCCAAAGTTTCATTTTTGAAAATAATATGTGGGTTCTAGACAAGGGAGAAGGGTCGAAGGACTACCAACAGAGGGCGCTTTGCCTTTAAGAGGTTCTGCTACCTGGTTACAAGTCAGCCACTGTTGATCTTCGGCACAGTACATTCATGTGAATATACCTTAACATTAATTCCGTTGTTATTACTTTTACTGATTCTTCTTCCACTCATTCATTATGTCAGAGGAGGAGAACATGATCAGGGATCCCCCGAGGAGTTTATTACAAAAAAAAATTATAACTCACCTCTTGCTTTGCAATTTTTCGGGATTTCGGTTTTTGGTTATTTATGATTAATCATGTTTCTTTGTAATCGAAAAAAAAACTTGTGCATGATGATGATTTCAGGTAAAACGGTGGCTGTCCAACGTGACATGGTAAAGGATATGGAGTTTCCCTTCAGTCTGGCGTGCAGGGGATCGGGAGCTGTAAGTTTTGATATCAGGTTCTGCTTCTTGCAAAGGGGCTAGTATACGTTGGTGTTCAAGGAGTTATATGGAAGACGAAATCATCCTGTCTTTATACATTAAGTCAATCACAATGTATTGTCAATGATAAATTGAAGGACATTGCGGGTCATTTCGTTCCTACTCGTTCTTTTACGTCATCTAGAGTGGACAAGACAAAATATGGAGGCTCTAGGATTTTGGCTTAAAAATTGTACCACTAACGAGGTCAAATATTCATGGATCAGTTTACAAGTAAGGGTTATTCTAAGAAAGAAATAATAAACCTCAGTTTAATCATTTGCAGAGTTTTATAGTTTAAACCTTAAATACAATCACAGTCATTTAGGAGAAACGTTTGGGACGGCGCGCCGCGGCGGACGGCGTAATGTGGATGGCGGACAGACGGATTTTTAAAAAAATCATTAGTGATAAACAGAAAGGGGAACCCAAGTGAAAACAACCTATCGTTATTGTTTCCAACTTTTATAATACTCCTATAAACTCAAACCTATATTAAACTCCCCTCAACTAGTATTGATAGAATGTAGCACATCGCAAAAAGTTACGGAAATTTTTTGATGAGCCATACGAAGGTATTTATGCACAGTTTTATTGCGTCTATTAACGTTGTAATAAAGAAAACCGCTACTGTAATTTTACCGGTATTTATCCAACATGTTTCAGTTGCTGCTATTACATTGGTTTTTTACCATGTGCGAACGTCTTCCCAGATAAGTTTCGGTGGTTTTGCCACTTTTTTCAATCACTAATTTACCCAATGATCAAGTCAGACTTTTTTTCAGCTAACTGTAAGGTTCTCTATGTTCCTTCCCATAAATCCCTCGAATTACTCACAGTGCAGCGTATGGAGGAATTCAAAATTTTTTTATTATTCGATTCTACTCATCTTGAATCTAAAAAAATCATGTTTTGAGGAGGGTTTCCTATTTTTCTTGATCGGTTACAGATTTTCATTATCGAAAATAAAACGAAAATATTGTTGTAATAGAAAATTTGGCCACTCTGCTGATGATTGAGTTCGGATTCGGTCATATTAGCCTTTTTTTTCCTAGTTTGCGTAAGTTTTTAGAATTTGTGACCAGTTTGACGGTCGTGTTTCCAACTTTAAATTTTAAAGACAATCCATTCAAGCTCATACTGCGAATTTTCTTGATTCTTTTTTGTTCGATTAAGAACTTCTGTCTTCTCTTTAAAAATATTTCAGATCTATAAATAGAATATATGAATAACAACAATAAATCGTTCTCTTCACTATTTTCGTCTGTTTTATTCATTCATTTTTTTCCGATTCCGATTTTCGTCTTACAAATTTCTCTTGCTTTACAAACCTCAAAAATTTTGAATTTGTAGTAGCGAAGGTTGCTGAGTTGGTTAGGGGCTCTATATTCTAGCACTCCTAATATCTCCTAGAATCCCCAGACGATTTTCACGCTTTTTCTTTGAATGAAAAATTTGATATAGTTTTAAAAATATTCATAATTGCTTATATGCATATTTGTTAGTTTGATCATACAAAACCCGGACAATAATAATGCATGTAATGGATGCATTACTACGAACGTGTTTTCTTTTCCGGTTAATTACGTAATCTTGAAAACCCTTTCCGAATGGTGGGCCGACCACAGATACCTGTGCCCAACCCAAATTTAGCTCATTCTGAAAATTCCAGAGTTAGTGTTCCCCACGTAGTTTTATACATTTGTAAGTATATCATCCTACCTCCTAGACATCTTTAATTTACTAATTGACACGACTCTAGTAAGTCTGTCCACTGCCTTCCTCCATTGAACGTTCAGCACGACTGACCTCCTATTCTTCTTCATATTCAAGATCTTCATTGAAATTATGCCCAAAGAAAATTTGAGTAAAAGTGCTGAAAAGAAGAAATGGGTGGTGTCGGGGCCAACGTTACGTCTTACGTGGGCAAGTATTTTGAAAGTCTTTTACGAGCTTACACAAGATATTCTGCTTTGTAGAGAATTTTCATAGAAAACAAAGCTGCTGCAGTGGCTCCGAATATGCTGAAATAGACATTTCCGAAAAATCTCTTTATCGAAATGCGTTTTGAAGCATTGTGTAACAATTCCTAGATTTTAACGCTTTAATGTTCGTACATACGAGCATGTCGATCCAGATGATAAAGCTCGATAGGATTGAGATAAAAACTTCGTTTTTTCATAAAAAATCCAAAACAAAGGATGACTTTTTTTACACACAAAGTGCTCAAATTCCAACTCGATTTAACATTAATGTTATATGATAATTGGGAAAATTTCTGTATGACTCGAACTTCTTGTGATCACATTTAGCTTCTTATAAGAACGTCTTAGAAATTTCTTCAGGTCCTATTCACTGGGATGTTCAGTAATATTCTGATGTTTATCATGTTATATCGATAAAACTCTAGTTTAAAAGTCGTAATAGATGGTCATTGTTAGTTTTCAACGTGCGAATTAAATATTTTTTTGTAATTTTTTGTTTGTTTGATTATTTAGTAATACTATCTTGTTATTTATTAGCATAATAATAATAATATCCATTCTGTGCCAGTTGTGGAGTTAGTGTCGTGTTTGACGATGCTTCTCCTTTAACATCTTCTGTTCATTCATCCATGGAGTACGAGATACATCAAACACCTAATCGATTGCCTTCCCGAACTGAAGCCCCCCATTAGTGACGGTTAGAGACACTTGAAATAATTGGTTATCTAATGTGTCCACTAATGGACCATTACTGCAACCCTCTTGCTTCTTTCCTTGTCGACATCAGCGCTCATTTCAATTCATATTGTTCGTGATTGAATAGTTGCATTTTATTGAAGTGTTATATTGCACTTGTCTTGGTTTCTAATTGACAGATTCAGTGACAGTACCATTTTATTTCACCAGGGAAAAGGTAACATCATCGTATTGCAACCTGTACAATGGTATGATGAATGACTTGAAGAATTCCCTCAAGTAGAAAATACCAATATAAATGTCAGAAATTCTGCTACTTGATTTTTTTTCTATCGTTTTATATTATAAAATGTCTTGAAATCAACATACCAGAAAATGACAAATGACATCGACATTTCCAGGGATGTTCAAGTAATGGAGGAATATTTGGATTGAACCAAATATTCAATCAACTCAACAGTAATGATGGAAGATAATCCACTGAAAACATCGAATTCGGATGATGGGATAGTTACAAGTTCAGGGAGAAAATGATTGCCACTGAAATAATTAACAAAAACATGACACGTCAAACTATTGTGAAAATAACTCAGAAGGCTTCGATGAGAACAACGTAGGACGAAAAGAACCAATTGAAACAGAAAGCACAAATCAAAAATGAAACATGGAAAACTACGAACAGAGTATGTCAAAAAACTTCAATAGGATATTTCTGAAAGGAAAATTGAACGCAGACGGAAACTTGAAAAGAAAGAAAGCCAAATTAGTGTCACATGGGTTTAATAAACGTTTACGAAACATACTCAACTGTCGTAAAACTCAAAATAACCAGATTTCTGAAGGAAATAGCTGCTGAAGAGGATTTGGAACTATGTCAGCCTGACGTTACACAGCATACTTAAATGTAGACCCGGATACAAAATATACATGGCAAACCTAAAAATGTAGGCCAGTATCTTCAAGGAATATTGATTGAAGAACGTGAAAACATAGAAATTGACAACAAAACTAAAACAATGATAGAAGATCTAAAAGGACCAAGAGAAAAAGTTTGTCTGCTACAAAGGTCAATAGATGATTTGAAACAAGCTGGTTGACGATGGTTTGAGGAACTCGACTCAAGATTGAAAGAACTGAGATTTCCTCATTTAATTCTCATCTCTTCTCATTCCATTCTTCATTTCATCCTCGAGAAAGGGGGAGATAAGCCACTTCTCGCGGTGTACGTAGATGATTTAATTTTGACATCTTCAAATAAAATCAAAATAGAAGAAGTAAAATCAAATTTACTGGTCGGAACAGACTTTAAAAGAACAAGAAATCAATAGTGACTCAGAAAAATACTTTGAAAAATTATTGACAAAATTCAAAATGAACCAATGAGAACCTGCGAATACACTCATTGAATCAGAAATAAAATTAAAAGAAGCGAGACAGGAAGATACGATAAACGTTCCCTGCCAAAACCTAATGAGATCTCTTATGTATTTAGCTACAGCAACCCATCGGGACATATCTTATGCTGTTAGCTATATATCGCAATTTAACACCTGTCATGGGATTGAGATTGGCGGTTATGCAAGTTTTGTGATACGTCAAAGGAACCAAGGAGTTGAGCCTGGTTTCCAGTAGAACAGGGCATCTATATAAACAGGATTGCGTGGTTTCAAATCAAGACTAGGGCCATCAGTGGTCGCCCTCTGCACAAAGAAAAGAAGGAGGCACAATTCCATTCCTCCGTATTCCGCAGGCACTTACAACGCTCCAGGAGTACGTAAGTCTCTTGAGTACTTGGAGCAACCGTTGGAAAATAGGCATCAGCACAAATAAAACTCGCTTGGTTTGCTTCACGTACAAAAGAGCTGTAGTAATACCCAACCTAATCCTCCAAGGACAACAAATAGAGATAGCCGACTCAGTTAGGTACCAAGGTCTCACATTAGACAGCCGTTTAACCTGGAAACTCCATATTAGTGAAACCGTTGGCAAAGTGCGTTACAGGATTCGACAACTCTACTTCCTACTGACAAGTGACAGCATACCTCTTCAAATCAAACGACCCTTATATCTGATGCTGATCAGACCGATTTGGCTGTATGGGAGTGACATTTGGAGTTCAGCTTGCAACACTCAGATCACACGCATTGAAACCGTACAAATGCGAGCGCTGCGCATGCTCACTGGCGCACCCTGGTACGTGAGGAATGATACTCTTCGCTCTGACCTTTCCATAAACCTCGTTCTTCAAACACTCACATTAACCTACAACAGCTTAGCGAACCGCATAAATTCTCACCCGAACTCCCTTGTCAGTGACATCCTCTCTAGTTCTAGTCCTCCTCGTGTCTCCAGACGCCTGAAACGAAAATAGCACTCGGATCTTTGAGCTCCTTGATACTATGAAGGCACGAATCTGTTCTAAATGAACATATTCAGTTACCTTATTTTGTTACCAATTGTTATTTGTTACAATGTGTTATTTACTATATTACCGTCCTAATACTCTTACTATGTTCCAAAATTGAATTAAAATTGTATTAAGTTGCCACTGGGCAACGATAAATACTTCAAGTGCCATGTGATAATCTTGTATATTTCATATTATGTACCGAACTTGATAGTGAACTTCCACAATAAAGTTTCTAATGAAAAAAAAAATCCTCAGTATACTTTCTGTACTTTTAAGGACGAATTGGTTGATAGCTGCAGCAATGCAGCAGTTCCAGGCATTAGATGTGATGGGAATTATTAAATCGAGGTGCCAGATAGATGACCATTTTGAAAGACAATAATTTAATCAGAACATCTTTCAGAATGACAGATATTTAGTTGAAGGCCCTAGAGATAATATCCTCCCAAGCTGACAAGTAATTTTGGACTCGCTTTGGGGCGATTCAAGAGTTGATGGCGCGTGGACCATTTAGTCGTGAGAGCTGACAAAAATCTTATTGGAAGTGCTGACAGGATTCCAGCTTCTTACTCTCCCTTCAATCATCATCGGTCGATTGAAACCACCCACCGACACAAAGAATAAAATGAAATTTTTAAAATACATAAATTGTATTCGAATAATCAATGATTGAAATAACCAAACTACCAAACAGTTTAGTTCACAGAATAGATCACTACCGCAACGTATTGTGTAAAAAATGTGACGTGGCTCAAACAAATGGATTACAGAAATGTAATATGTTGGTTTATTATTTTCAATAATAAGCCTTTGTAACCTTATGGCAAACATTGTTTTATAACCCCCATAAAAATTTGTCGCTTTGCGTTTCAGGGTGCAATAACAATCAACTTTTCGCCGTACGATCCACAAAAGACCTTAGAATTGAAGCAACAAAATCGGTTCTTTCGCATATGGACTTCATTTTGGGTCCAGCTGATCTTAAACTCCCGTGAGCCCTACGGTCTCACACGCATAGATGCCATATCCAACAACTGGTCGAAACGTACCAAAACTGTAATTTTTTGGGGTTGTTGCAGACGTAGGCAAAAGTAGTGGCAGTTACTGGTAATTTTGAACGAACGATCGACTGGGATAGGTTCAGATCCGTAGAAATTCACCCATAAAAGCAGATGTTACTTGCTCTTTACATTAATACAACTTTGAGGTATTTACTTGAGTACCTCTTATAGATTAACAGGCAGCTTTCCACGCATTAATGATAAATAGTAAACCCATATGAGTTTTCAGCGTTTTCTATTATTATGACCGCAACTAAAAATTGTAAAATCAATAACTGTTGTTGCATGCTAAAGCGAACCTTATAGTACTAGACTATAGTTTCAAAGCTCCTCTGAGAGCTTGTTGTGTATCGTCTTTATCAAAAATGACAATTTCGTAACGTCGTGGATGAGAGCGAACGTTTTGATCTTTTTACGAACTGTATTTTCGCCACGGTCATTAGCTGTGTTGCTCACCTCTGAGACAGTATCTTTCAATCCAGGGCCTAAGAGAGCACTTGCATGATGTACACGTGCATAAAATCATTGTAGTTTTCGTTTACCATACCGACTATTATAATGTTATGAGTATATCCGCTTTGACGAGACATAACATCTTGGTTTCCAACAATTTTCTCGAATTTTTGAGGGTTGTACTCCCAGACCGTGTCGTCTACACAATTTTCTTGCCTTCGGGTTAGGAAATACCTGGTGCGGAAGTGGCTCCTTATTCAAGTTAGAAGGCGTTTTATGTACAAAGACAATTATATCGTCTTTGATAATTACTTTGTCTTTGTACGTGAGATCTTTCAGAAGGTAAAATTTATGGCCGTATATTGTAAGGCCATCAATCTTACCTCCGGAAAGATCTCACGTAGCAGTTGGAATGGTAATTTGTGTCCCAGTTTCAGATCGCTGAGGTCGTCCGTAGTTGCCTCATTTCTGAAATGGAAAAGCTGTCTTCTTGGCGCTTTCGCCAAGTTCCATCGAGATTTGTGGCCGGATACAGTGTGATGTCGCTAACACAACCAAGAACGCCGCTCTCTACATTACTACAAGAATGACTATCTGCGTGAGTTTTGAATCAATATTTCGTTTCGAGTCTACTAGACTAACACACCTATACTAACCACCTATTTAACTCAACAGATACACAATTCAGATGTATATGATTTCAAGCTGTCCTGATTGAGTGTTGGAACCTAGACGCGTCCCATCCCTTTTAAAGAAAATTCGCTAAAAACTGTTCAATAACTATTTATTTAGCTGAATGTAACTAAAAAAAGGTTATAAAACGAAGACCGGGTCATTTAAAAATTAAAAGTCAAACCAATGTACAACATCGTACTTACATTTTACTAAAATGAGCTAAAAATCTACACAAGTGCCGAAAAAATGTTAATTATCAAGTCTTTAAATAAAATATATTATTTATATTAAGTATCTTCTACACAAATTGAGAGTTAAAAACTTCTTCGCACACAAATCTGTTCAAATTCCAACCCAATCCAATATAAATCCAACACACTAATTTTGGAAAATTCGCTCAATCGATCAATCTGCATGACTGGAATTATTTTGTCGAAGCGTAGTTTATACTCCTTTTTCAAGTCATATTCACAACAATTTTCAGTCATATTCTGACCTTTTCTTTCAATGGCATTGTCACCCAGCAATCCCTCCCCCACAGGAGTCTTATAACAGATGGTCTACGATTGGATCCACCGCACAATGTTTGCAAGCTTCCCTTTATTTTCGCCGTACGCTTTCCTTCTCATCCTAGCCATTCGGATCAAGGTAAATTGAGGCTGAATTTTCGATTATTACCTTTTTGTACACTTAGAGGTCAAATTCAATTTCATTTCGATTCCCGAACCACCAAGCGGACTCACGCCCACCTAACTCTGCTGATTTCTAAATAATTGATCCCTACGATCTTCACTGAGCTAGCTAGCTTAAGAGTCATCAGGGGGAATTATTGGCAAATTATTACCCCTACAGCACTACCAATTTGCAAATTGGGGTAGCACTCTATCATGTCGTATCAATTCAAACTCTGAGCAATCTGACCGAACGATACTGCTAAATGCTCGGAACGCATGGAATGAAAAAACAATAGCTCTCCGTTCATGAGAAGTAATGGCTATTGTTGAGAGCTCTCCAGTTTTATGAGCTCCTTTGGTACTGGATTTTGTGTATTTTGAATTACATCAGTCCATTTCGATCGGTAGTTATGGACAGCCGATTCTGGCTATCGGTTGTCATCGTGGTCAGCGGAGCGGTTTTCGGCGAGGCGTTCAGTTACATCGGGTCCACTATCAGATATATCTTGACGTTATTCATTCAGCATCTTATCAACATACTCCCCGATAACAATATCGATGAGGGTCAGAAAGTTTCGCTGCAGACCTCAGTAATATCGCGTACAGCAGCCTTTGTGTTACTACTGATTTCAGCGGTCGTTGACTGGTTTTTCAAATAGTGCTTTCAGAGAAAATACATTTTACATTTCTTCTTATTTATTAAACGAGTAAAAGTTTTGCTTCATATCCAATTGATTCACCCGTGAGCTACACATTCTACTCATATTGGTAAGTAGGGTAGTAGGTTGAGGCTAAAGGTACCAAATCTGACATTTACCTTTCCTTTGGCCCCCAAACAATACTAGGGGAGATGAAAATGAACCTGCATGAACCTCCTTCAGATTCACTAAAAGGAATTTTCTTTGGTGTTCGGATTAACTGCTTTTCAGTTTTTCGATCCTCTTGCCTTTAAAATTCCACTGAAAAGATGATTCCCCCCCTAATCATTTGATAAAGATTACGAGAAAAATTTCCAGTCCTACAGCATGATTATACGAGCAGATTTTCTGAAATTGTATTATTAAATGTATGTTAAATTAAGTTGCTATTTGAGCAAATTTTTGTGCAGAGATATGTATAGTTTTTAATTTGATTGAGAAAACTGATTATATATTATTGTTTGTTTATTCAGACAGATTTTGGATTTTTATCATTTTTTGCCCTCCGGTCGATTTTTAGCTATTTTTCTTTTAATGGACTTGAAGTGCGATTTTCAGCATACATTTTCTTCTAATTTAAAAAAAAACCTGGTGCATGGAGGTATCATGTGAGAATTTCATCAGCTGATGTAGCTGCAGGAGATTTTGTTTTAAGAGTTCCTTTTTTCAGCGGTTATACTCGTCGATTCCTAAGTCGGGTTCATATACCGTACATTGAACAATTGATGTACCGTAAACCGGGGTTACTTAGCACCACTTTTTCAGGGTTTTCTGATATTCCTCAGGCTGAGCATCTTCAATCGAGCTGTGATTTTAATATGACCTAACTGATCTATTCACTGTTATCAACCCACTTCAAAATTCAACAAAAGTGCAATCGTTTTTATCAAATAAGCTGGTTTCTGGTGGTGCACAAATTACCCCGTGCGGGGGCAACTTTGCACCACCCAATGTTTTTCCCTTAAACAAGCTAGAAACGAAGCATCGGTGCCATGCTACCCCCTACTCTTGCCTCATGACGACTCCCAGAACCTGCCTTTATCAAAAGAAACAAAAAAATTCAGTGAAACATAACAAGAGATTACATTGTGTAGCAATCAATCGGTGGACACAGGTCTATCAGATAGGACCAGAATGAGCTTCCTATCCTTATTTTTGTGGGTAGGACATCGATTTGAGTTTGAAATCCAACTGAGGTGCAAAGTTGCACCTTAAGTGCAGTTACACGGTTTACGGTAATATGACCATATTTTCAAATGCCTAGGAGGAAATATAGGTTCGTGCTCCATGAAAACCTGTCCTGATCATTCAAGAAAGCAAAAACTTGAATCGCAGCTTGACGATTTGAGATGAAGCGAGGGCTTTCCAATGTAACATGTCAAACGCTATGGCCTCGTGCACAGTTCGTGAGCTTAAGTTTCGATATCAGCATCTCTCTCGTAGAAAAGGGACTAATAAAGGTTGGTAATCAAGGAGTCACATTTAAGTCCATTTGAGACGATGTCATCCAACTTTTTTCGGATATCTAGAAGTCAATTTCAAGGTTTGAACATCAGTAATCATCTGAAGGCCCTTCTGACTAATTTCGTTCTAAACCGATCTATCTTGCTGAAATATAAAAGGGCCTCTTTTTGGCGTCTAGACCGGTGGTCATAGCTGCCCTGAAACCCCGGGAGTGCACCGAGACTATAAGAGAGAACCACGAAGGGAACGTGAGACAAAAATTTGCTTTCTCAGCCAAATTCAATTGTTAACTACTAATATGCGAAGGAGATCAATCTTGTCCGCTTTATCGGCTTCAAATTGTGAAACAAACGACTCAATCCTGCCTTCAAAAGAACTTTACCAGTCGGTACGTAAATATCTTAAAAAAGGAAAATTTTGGTATGATTGTCGAACTTAATAAAACCTTGTTTCGCAGCAGTTGAAATTCATATTTATCCAGCAAGAACCATTGTGGAATTGGAAGCCCAATCCCATCTTTAACCCAAGCTTCATTCCTATTATTGCAGCAGAGAAGACGAGGGAAGCAGACAAGTTTATAACTTACACGCGCAGAACCTTCTAGCTTCTCGTTGTAATGAGGGTTGAACTTGCGAATCGTGGAACGATTTGTGCTTGCCTTTGAGGTTTGTTGCAGTCCCGTCAATAGTGGCATTGGGCACCCTGCATCGCAAATAATCACTCTTTGCTACACCGACAATTTAGTGAATTCACGTTTTGTAGCATTTACCGTATTCATCCTGTGTTTACAGCTAATACGGATCGGTCACAATCGTTGGGGACAATCAACTGATATTAGAATAAGAGTGTGTATTGGTAATGTACGCATTCTGAGCGGACGCTAAAATGTGCTCCCTGAAATTCCGCGTGCTTTATTTTTGGGCGCTCTCATTGGTTCTTTGGAGCCGGATCGAATCAATGTGAGTTTCACATTCAAGCTCCCCCCATCTTGGCACAGACAGAGAGTGCTTCCAGATAGCGAACTCCTAACCCCCCTCACCAAACTCACGATGCCTCCATCCTTTCACCCATCCCGAGGCTGTGTATGGAGCGTGAAGTTGAAACACTTCTGCTCTTCAATGAGGATTCATGGGGAAAAGATGGAAAACAGTATGATAATATATACTTTTAATATTATTATTATCAGGAATCTTTTTCGTTTTGGCAAGGAGGTGTAGATGCGCCTGTGCTCCTATCAGCAGCCGCCCCTGGTCTAGACCAGACAAGCCAAGTTACAGTGGCGATGGGTGGAGAGTTTATACTTGGTGTCCCATCTATATGGGCCCATTAAGGAATTACAGCCATACGGTGCGAGCTATCAAAAAATTTAACTGGACCTTTTCTATAGTATTTTCACTCTGCTTGAAGGTGGTGTAACCCGTTTTTCAATTTTCGATGTTTTAGTGCCTCAAATCTTCGATTGAAACTTGAGATTACCTGGTAACCCCCTTTTTTTATTTTAGCATTCGATTCTACGTTGAATTTGGAACAGAAAATGCATCGTTGAAAAATTTCTTTCAGAGTTATTTCACTTTTTGCGAACAACAAATATCGACGAATTTTTTTAGAAAAAACGCTTTTCTCCAATTGTATCCAATATTTTCTGGATTTTGGGCACATTTTTGAAATCAGCATCAAATTTCCTATGAACAGAAGCCAGTTTCTATCATCAACAATCAAGTTCCTATGAACTTTTCAACTGGCAGGCATATGTATACATCATACTATTTACTGTAATTTATGTTTTTTCATTTGCCAATACATTATTAAATAAAATATAAATGGGAAACCCTTTATAATGTGCCACTGACTAGGTATAATATACACAAATCACTGATTTACGTAGAAGGGTTATTCCAATACAGAAATAGTAAACTTCTGTGTAATAATTTGCAGCTTTTTTTAAAGTTTTCTGACACTCAGCTTGTCATTTTCTTACATGAATATCGTTGCTCAACGTATGTTCTTCTTTGGTTGAGTTATTTAAGAAAAGTGTTCCATCGTTGATTTTATCCTATTTTGGATTCAGACGTTATAATTTGTTCGATAATCCCTTCTACGAAAGTAGTTAATCCAAACTGAAACACACAACTTACTAATTTTGAATCAGAAGCCAACGAAACTGTTGCCCTTATGCAGAACGATTTCTTGTTGTCTTCAACTGATACTGAAAACCTACGAGCATATGGAACTACGATGGGACTTCCTAAGTACTGATAGCGCACAAGGCTGTTGGCAAAGTGATAAGAAGCCTCGATCAATAAGTTTTTTCAACGACAAGCTCCTTTCGACCCGCATTGTGTCCTTTTCTCGTGGGATAGGTCGCTCTGCCAATAAAGGAACATCAACGCTGATTGAATCGGACTTCGGATTTCTCTGCCGGCAACTTGAGAAGAGCCGTTTTCCTCTTTTTTTTCTGTCTCTCTAGCCTCCGTACGAAATAAATCGTCCGGTGGAGTTGGTAGGGGAATAAATCAAAATTCTTCACACCTCACCGAGTGCTTGAAGGAGACCATACGAATAAGGCAACCAGATCCTCCTCAGACGGGAACGGGAGTAATGGGATGAATGTAAAAACATTACGCGAGGACTCGGGATAAAGAAAGACGAAAATACCTGAGGTCGGCTAATGCTCGCTCTGGTGGACAGTTCACTCGTGAGCTGAGACTGAGTTGGATAGTCTGTTTATTTAAAAATTATCCCTATTCCAAATCCCTATCAAAATTGTAAACTTTGCGCGAAGCAGCAAATACATCACAATGAGCACGATAAATATTACGAGAAGAGTGCTGTTCCAATTTATTGTTCGTGTCTTGTCCTCGCATTGGTCCTCGCAGTTGAAAATGACCAGAAATCCCGATCACAGTTGTAAACTTTGCACTCAACAGCGTTTGCTCGATGTGATGTATTGCTGCTGAACTATTGACAACCTCTAGTTGAGATTCAGGTCTAATTGAGTTCTTACATCCCTTTTTAGCAAGGCTGTCAGTTTCCCTTTGCCCTATTCCCTCAAGACCCACTACTGAGGGCTGAAGAAACTCCATTTCAGCTTTGAGGTTATTAAGAAGACAGAAATAGCCATTAGTGCTTTTAGGCTGTTCTGCAGATTAGTGCTTTTAAGCTGCAAAAAAACAGATGGTTATCACATGTCCAAGACATTTGGATAGAGCAAAATTGGGGCCCCCTGAGACATATACGTGTCTCACACTGGTGAATCTAGCTGAAGTATGGACACTAGGCTTTTTTTCCGTGGTTCACAATCAGGTAGGTTCATATTTGGAAATATAACATCAGGAACTGACAAAGTCGCTGGTTCTGTTTTAATCTTGACCAGTATTTTTAAGTGAATCTTTAGTCTGCCTTTAAAGGCAGAAACAGCCTTTAGTTCTTCCTGGCTGTCTAATAGTATATATGTAAATTTTTGAACCTTTGAGTGGTTCCCTGGCCATCTCTGATGCAATTACGTAGGTTTCTGCCAGATAAATGGTGCCCACTTGTCCAAGACATTTGTATAGGGCGAAATTCCAGTTTCTATGCCGGAGCATTCCTTCCACAATCGTTTTTCTTTGGCGATCAGTCTATTACGTCGGGTAGCTCAATCATTTCTTGAAATCAGTTCCTCTGCGTTTCCATGTTTTTCAGTCATGAATATGTATTACTAAATTATGATGTTCTTGTTACAATTAATTGATATAGTAAAGTCGAATAAAATAATATTGTAAATGTTATTTTTTAACAGTTCTAAATACATAATATTAGAAACACTAGTATTATAATATTAGAAACACTCATCCTCCACTGCGGGCTGGGCCCTTATGGAGGACTATTTACATCAGTTATGCTTTCTTCTTAAATCATTAAGAAGCTGCCTTAACAACAATTTTGCGTAATAATAATAATTTGGAAATGCTTAGTCCAGAAACTGTTCAGTTTGTTGCCTCTCCTGAAAGTGTTCACTAATGCATTAAAGCGCCCTTCTGTTTCTGGTACACTTCAATTCCTGATTGACAGATTTTGATATTTTACGCTCAATCCTAAAATTATGTTTCCTACAACTATACAAATCAGCCTTGAAATCTTGTAAAATTTCAAAAACATGTCATTCATTTATCGGATACCAGGAAGCTTGGCAGACTTACAAACCATCTACTACAGTAACTATTTCCTGTGGTCGAATCTGAGAGAGTCTGCATTGAGTTGGAAGGTACATAAATATTGTTGAGTGTACTCAGGGGCATAGGTATAGTTAGTAGAACGTAAATACAGATAAGGATCTATCATTTACTGAAGGATTTCAAAGTTAGAAGCGTCTCAGCCGTCTAACGAGGGACCCAGAGCTCGATGTAACAAGGTGGAGCGGATAAGCCCGGTAAGTCCTGGTCCCCGAGTCGGAGACGACCCGTCATTCTGAACGACGGTTTCTGAGATACAGAAGAGAATCTCAGACAGAAAGGGCGGGAGAGTCTCACAGACACAGATGGGCGGTCTGAGCCTTGAGTGACGTGACAGGCCGCGAGACAGCAGATGCTACCGACCAACTCGGAATGCGATATCGCTTGATGGGAACCTGGAAACTTCCTCGACCGCCAGTTTCCGTCTTTGCGGTTTCTGCGGTTTCGCAAACGAAGTTTTTTCAAACTCAGTTCATGAACTAAATGCCACCGCAAAACTTCACTTTCTAGGGAGTTTTTCCCCTGCAAGTATATTATTTTCATTAAATGCGACTAATCTTTCACCACAATGTTCAATAAACCTTTACTCATCATACCGAAGATCTCCGCTGTGCTCTTAACGGTGTTCGATTTCACCAACACCGGTTCAGATGAAACAATGATTTAACACGCTAAATCGACGAACAAAACCAACCAACTCAATTTGGGTTTGGGTTTAGTGTCCTACACAACGATGACAACCACTTCTTTTGCCATCTAAAATTATATTTTGTTGAATTGTTCATTGTAGTATTTCTGCTATTTTGTGATATTGTTTTTCTTTACTTATATATTTTGTTGGCATTTTCCTACCTATCAAAATATCTGTGTTATTGGTTATTTCGGCTAATTTGTGCTAAAAATGAGCCACAGTTGCTTGACATGGGCACTGATACTTGAGGACGATTCGGACGAGAATCATGCAGACTTTACTATTCGGATTTCGAGCTCGACGATATTGATTTCGTGTCTTGAAAATATTGGAAACCTCCATCGTAACGGTCACATTCTTTAGCTTTAATTTTCTTAAATAGTGTAACTTGACGAAACCAAAAGAAACAGCCTCATAATTTCATATAAATTTGAACGCGGAAGTTATTAAGTGTTCAGGGTATACCGAAGGTCCCCTAAGAGTTTCATTGCTCATTAATCAGTAAGTCATTTTGCGCATGCGATAATGAAAAATCCCCTTTGCATAATTACTTCAGGTTCTGGTTATAGAGCTGGTCTTGCTCAAATTTGGAGGGTCGGAGAAAAACAGGTCAATAATCCGTTATCAAGTTCAATAGGGTGGTACCATCATTTTATCCGCTGTAAAATTAGCGCGACAAACCCTCAATAAAAGTCTACTAACCTTTTGACCGCGGTGATATAAACCAGAACAGGTCATTTCTGTCATCGTTGTAACAAATTTGTATTCTACACCTTTGAGATTATCTAAAAGATTTCAGAAGGTCTATACGAACTTGGGGAGGAGACTGTCACACCCAACTGGGCAGACATTTTTCTTTTTCATCCTAATTATCATGAAAAGATAACTATGGGACATTTTGAAGAGGAATTAAACCTTTCTTACTCGGGTACAAAGATTTATAGTTGAAATGATCCATCGAAAGAAAATGAAACTATTTTTCGAATCGTTATTACGGGAAAGTCAAATTACGATATTAACGGGCATCAATAAAAATGGATTGTCAAATGAAACATTTTCCATCTGTTTAATAAGCGAAATTTTAATAGTTAATTACGAGTCTGTTACTGATCTGGTGAGAATCTGATCGTGTTACAGAGGTATCAACGGTATATTAATTGCCACGATTTCGTTTCAAAATCTGGTATAAGTAGTACGAAGACCTTAGACGCAGTGTTTCGATAGTTAGTTAGAAAGTTTCATTATGTCAGAGAAGACGTGCTGTGCTGTGTTGGCAGCGCTCCTTGTGAGCTTTTGTGGAAACTTTTTGACGGCAGCGGGAGCTTCGGAGAAGTCAGAACGGTCTATATTCGGCCCTTATCAGCAAGGTTCGCCGTTGGGAGGTTTGCTCAGTCCCAACCCTGTAGATGGGTTGTCACCTATGAAGCCAATGGGACCCTTCGTCACTTCTGGATCTAGCACCGGCGGATTCCCTCAGCTCGGCGGCCCCACAACGTACGGGTTAAACCCAATCAACTCATACAGCAGCCCAATCAGCTCGCTCGGCCCCGTCACTGGCGGTAACCCTTTTATCAACACTTACCCCGGTAATGCCAATCCACTCCCATTCAACACGAATAATAACTTCCCTTCCACCACCACTTACCAACAGTACAACCCCATCAGCAGCATTCCTTACCAATCATACAACCCTCAAAACAGCAACCCTTACCAAACATACAACCCCATTGGCAGCAGCCCTTTTTCCTCTTACCAAACGTACAATCCCACTAACAGCTTCCCTTAAAGCCCTTAGAATCTATATATTCTACATTAAAAATGATTCAGTGACCCTTATAGCACATATGTTTTGTGAACCAATTCACGAGTCCTCACTTCCTCAAATTTCATCGACGAGCCCAAACAACATGCACTAACATACCCGTACTACGTTAACTCCAAGACGAATCATTTTAAGTAAGTGGAAACTCGTACGAAATGTAACTAACTTATACGTCGCAAGCTTGATTTGTTCATTGGTTTATTGTGAACTTCTTTATTCTATTTAAAAACGTTGGAACTTATCCACGTTAATATAAACATTACTTTAAAAAACTGACGACTTTGTTTTTACCTTGACGTTCTTATATGAAGTGGGTAGTTATCATCATGATTCATTATTTATTTGAGTAATGCTTCCGAATCAACCTATAGGTCGCCGAATAATTGTTTTCGTTTTTTGAAGATGGAAACAAAATTTTTTTTTTTTTATGTTTTATTTTAGACCATTTTGAACAATATTTGTTTTTTGAATCTCCCCGTGTGCCCACAGATTCATGTAACAATCCCAATTTCTACCATTTTCATCCGATGTCTGCCAGTTGTTTCAGAGTCTATGCGGGTTATGCGTTTAATTCTATAACTATAAGTCACTTTATTCAAAATCCACATATATCAGCTACGAGATTCTTGTAGATAGCTAGCTAGATAGTTAGCTGGCAAGGAACGGTAAACCTGCTACAAATCGAATGGAAGATATAGGCTCAAAAAACACGACTTAACAAGATTGCAAAATGTTATAAACATACAGCTCAATGTTACGAAAATTGTGGCCAAATATTGACTTTTGGAATGTTAATTAGGTGCAAATGATGGCGGAATGTGGCTGGACAATTTATAACCTTATGTCATTCAGAATTTTTACTCAGTTTTAATTTCCGAAAAGATGGCTTCAATGCTACATAAACATTAAAATTTAATAGACATTAAATGAAGTGATCGAACTATTAATTGATTAGTTAAGGACAATCTCCGAAATTATCTTTTAGTGTGTTTGTACTCCTAATAAAATATTATTTTAATTTGTAGTTACACATGGTAGTAGGGTAAGGGCCGGTTTATCGATCATATTTGTTAGGTAATTTGATTGGTCATTATCGAAAAATTATTGATTTGTGAGTGAGGTGATGTTTTCAATACACGGTAGTGGACAAACTCTGAGGAACTTGAAGGTTTTTTTTAATCCGACATTAGCTCTTGGATCTCCAAGCAGGCACTCCTGCTTCCTACGACAGCGTTGCTGAAACCGCCTTAACTACAAGTCATGCACAACCATTTTATATGAGAAGCGCCTTGAGAGCAAAACTCTTCTCCAGCTGGTTTACAAATCGACAAATCTTCGTAGCCATGAGGCTACAGGCTACGGTTCAGGAGGTTGTGATTGCGAACCTAGAAGATAGTAATTTATATTTTGCAGGGCTTGCAGGTTTCAACATCAAATGCATAGACTGTGGTCTTATCACGGATTCCAACGAACTTGTCCAGCTGATCTACACATTACTAGAGAGATTGATTAACAATAGTTTTCTAGTTTTGAAATTAAGGCAAAGCGAATATCCAAACCACTAAACTAACTAGAACAATTCATTAACAAGGAACATTAGAATAACACTAGGAACAACTTCGTTAGTTAGAAGGGTGCCTAGGTGGTGGTTTGTCGGGAGCGCTAGAGCCGATCTTACATCGGTCGGCCGCAAACTTTTCCTTCGTTTTTTGTTCATCAGCTGCTACAGCCAGTTTTGTTTTTCTGCTTACCTACGTCTCGTCGTATAGCGAATTACATACAATAAAAATCTTATATCTACGTCCATGGCTATTTGTATGTAATTGGTTAATGATAAGTGGAATGTAAAATAAGTAAGTGAGTGAGCATCGCAGACCAAGACAAACGAGTATGGGAGAAGGGGGTAAAAGCCTGCATAGGGTAAAAGCACGCACGGCCCTTTCTCGAAATCCGTCTTAGTTTCTGACCACCCCTACTGCTCCTAAGTGTTCGTTCAAATGATGATAATTTGTGTACAAAACATCCAACTGCTTGGAACCGCTCTCGAGGAAACAAAGGGGTAAGTGCATTTTCTTCTATTTTCATGAAATTATGCTCGATTTTAGGATGGTGCTCAAGCAAGCGATGTTAATACATTGAGAATCGACTGTATCTGCTTTAGGAATCCTTGTTTGATAGGGTAGGCTGATACAAGCGGTAATTTTAATAGGGTGAGAGTTTGAATTTTTAGGGGGTAATCATGTGCACACTAGAAAGTCTGGACTTTTTCCTCATTCGACAATTCATTCTCAAGTTGTAATGTTTATTTAACAACTATTTTGTATTCAGATATCAATGGGATCATGTACATTGTGTTAACCTGAGAAATCTGTAACAGACTAGGAATAGATTCTACAACTCATTTCTGACAAAAAGTGCCTCATAGAAATTTTTTATTAGATGCTTCGTTTTTGAGCTAATTCAATTTTAGGATTTTTTTCCCGGGTTTTCGATCTTAATTCAATGAAACGACCATAATTCCCTTAAATACTCAAGAAAATTCAATTTTGATTATACCACTAGAAAGAGCGTTAAATTTTCCATCTTTCCAGTGTATCAAACAAATATTGTAAGTTGTCTCGATTGGTCAATCGGAAAAGTGAATTTTGTCAAATCTTCAGAATGACCACTTTTTTCATGTTCTGCGGGTCTAATAAAATTCTACTCTTCATATTTAGACTGTAGTCCTAAACTATGCGCCAGAATCTCAGCTTTTCAACGGTGTACTTAAAATTGCTTGTACAGGAGAATTTAGTGGAGGAAATGTCTTTTGAAAGCAGGAAAACGTGGCTTCTCCTATGAAAAACATCGTTTAAATGAAAAATGGACTTTTATGCTGAATTTTTGAGCATTGCCTGCTTGGAGATTCGAGAGCTGGTGTCAGATTAAAATCAACCTTCAAGTTCCTCGGAGTTTGACAGTCGTTTTTCCGCTTATTGAAAACACTAAGTCGCTCACTAATCAGTAATTTTGATAAGAGCCAATCAAATTACCCAGCGAATTTGATAGATAAACCAGCCCTTACCCTACTAACATGTGTTGTTACAAATGGAAATGAAATTTTATTAGGAGTACAAACACACTAAAAGATAATTTCGAAGATAGTCCTTTAGTAATCAATTAATAGTTCGACCACTTCGTCTAATGTCCATTAAATTTTATTGTTTTTGTTGCATAGACGTCATCTTTTTGGAAGGTAAAACTGAGTAAAAATTCTGAATGACATGAGGTTATATATTGGCTAAGCACATTGATAATACCCAATCAAATTATCCAACATGTATGACCGATAATTTTTAATAATAAAAACTTATTGTCAGAAATGAGTTTTAGAATCTATTCCTAGCCTGTGGTAGATTCTATATATATACATAGTAAGTATTTGACCCGAAATTCCTATTTAGGGAAACGTTTCAGAACATCTGAAGGAAAGCAATGGACAAGTGCTTGAAGCAATTTACGTAGTTAGTTCAATTAGTTGGGTACTGTTCGAAGTGTTTTATAAATTTGACAGTTTTATACATTGTGATTTAAGTTTTGTACTTTACTTTATTCAGTTTCATCAGCTTTTCAGAGGCGGAGAAAGTTAATATTATTCCATCGTGTAGATGTTATTTCTGCTGTTCCTATTGTCCGCAATTCCCCGTTTGGATCAAACGTACAAAGCTCTCTTTTCTGTGATATCTAGACTTAGTAAGTAATTACTTCTCGTTCGTAACAAACATCTAGGTTTTTCACATTTCTCAACCCTGTTATTGTAATTTTCATATAGGGCTGGCCTAACACTCCTGTGTAATATTATGGGTAGCCGATGCTGCTCCATCTTTGTCGGATTTCCACTACAAAATTAAGCGGGCGTGAACGAATAAAGCCCCTTCCCATTGATATGTGGGAATTTCACTTTGTTGTGGTAGTACATCTGTTCTCCCTCTACCAAACTCCAATCAGCTAACAGGGCTTCAATAAGATATTGATAACCCACGTCGGTGCCCATCGAGTGGTTTAACTCTCATCTGTCGAAGTGCTCGATAATCACCATCCACCGTTACCTGGTTCCAATTATTGCCACGAGTGGTAAATCGAACCATCCACGAGTATCCCGATTTGGATGTTTTTGATATCAGCAAAAGTGGTTAAGACATAGTATTAAGCAGCTTGGACAATTAACCCTAAACTTTGTTTTCCCTGAACATTTTTTTAATATGTACTTCTTATTTACATTTATATATATGTAAGGAACATTGCATTGGCCTTGCCTTTGACTATAAACCCCACCAAAATATTTTGAGCTACTGATCATCGATGAGTTGATTCTCGAATTAGTTATTATATAGGATATTTGATAAGCTGCCCCTAAGTGTACCTAATGCCACCTAAGATCCTAATGCGCGCTAACTCGATTTTTGAAGAGGTTAACAGCGCTTTTTGTTGGTTCAAGGCGATAAAAATGATTTGATGGATCGCTCATGTTATGGCATTGTCGTTGGAGGTTTCATTGTAGCCCAGAAAGTTGTGGCTCACATTATTGTTCCCATAAAATTGACGATCGAAATGTTGTTCACGAGTTTTTCAATCGAAACACCTGTCAAATTATTTTTAAATGTTTTACATTGAACCACTTAGAAGATTATGATGTGGAGGTTTAACAGGTTTGTGGAGGCCTTGTTAGTTTCATCATATGATGTATGTGGAGTGGTCATTGTTCCTAATTCTCCCTACCACACCCTACCTAAATAATTTTGCCCTGTTGGCAGAATTGGAAACATGCCGGATATCATTTCTTACCTCTTTCATTTCAACTTACATGAGTCTGATCGGAGGCAGAATATTCTTCGAGCCTCCTATGGAGCTGAAGATTTGAAGAGGGCGATAGAGGCGGTACGTAACAAAGTAATGAGGACACTTTGAGGACCAAAACCCCTCAATGTTCCCAGAATTATGATCAATAACAACCCCAAACTCCACGTTGCAAACGAAAAGTTGCGAGTTAGAACAGGAACAAAATTGCACCAAGTAGGTACGGACCTAAATCCCAAATACATGTATAGGTACCTACTGCGTGAAGTAAATACGACATATTAGGTACGACACATCAGTTACCTAATGCGATTCAAGTCGACACGCATTTGAACTAGAAATTTGGAATATAGTCGGTAATCACTCTACAGCGCATGTGAGAAATTCATTTCAGAAATCTGAATTTAAGTATATACACCAGCCTACTCCGTCAACCTCTGCAGGGACCGTTCGCTCCACCTACAGCCGATTAGGGTGGTCATCAAGTTCCTCACTTTTCCCCACCATTAATGCTGATGCGAATTGTGAGGCCCTTAAAAAATTGAAGAAAAAAATCGAAGACAAAAGAAGGGGAATGCTGACTCGTGGTGTGTCCCTTCTTCACGACAAAGCCAGACTCTACACCGTTTGACAGACCCTGGAGCTCCTTGTGTCGTTTGGATGGGATGTTGTGACCCATCCACCATATTCACCGGACTTGGCGCCTTCGTTCGGACTTCCACTTTTTCACCAAATTGAAGGAGTTTTTGGGTGGAAAATGTTTTTCCAACGACGAGGAGGTGAAGGAAACTGTTGAGAAGTGGTTTTTGGAGTTGGAGCGAAGTGTGTATGACGACGGCATGAAAAAGCTGGTGCCCAGGCTGAAGAAATGTGTTGAAGTTCTTGGCGATTATGTAGAAAAATAAGGACATATTTTGCTACATTTCCTCAAAATTTGAATAAAATATATGAATTTTTCGATTTTTACCAGCAGTTGTAACCTTACTATCTGGATGATCCTCGTACGTACCAAAGTAACAACGTAAATATAGCTTGGGAGGGCAATGTCCATGTTAATGTTTGTTGATTTTCGAGCGACATTTCAAAGATTACGTGGGTCCGAAATGTTTGGTGGATATGCAAATTTTCGAAATTTAATCCTTTAAAACCACTTTAAGACCATTATGTATTGATTCCTGAAGTCTAACACTTCAGACTTTGGTGCATTATTTTAAATAATGGGAATTTGTAATCGAAGAAGAAAAAAAATTGTTTAAAGCTAATCCCCCTTTTTTTGATTGATCAGTCGAATGCGACCACCCGGGATAATGGTCCATCATCAATTCGGTCTCCATTTGAAAAATCAGTTAGCGGTCGGGGTGCAGTTCCTAGCTGCGGAGGCCCTTCAACTGGAGGTCTGAGGTAGAAAGCGTGGCTGGTGGTAGTTCAAGTATTTTCAACTTGAATGCAGTTACAATAGGTGCCACATACTAGGTCATCGTTCAGTTTTATGTAGAAGGGCTATCAAACACAGAAATAATATACCATTGTGTAATAATTTGCAGGGTTTTTACTTTTTCAATATAAAAAAACTTTTCTCAAAGGCATACCATTAAATAAAAACGAAATAAAGTGAAGGGGTGGGGGGAGGACGCCCAGGTTCACCAGATGCCGGCTATAATGATTCGGGAAGTTGTGGAAGATGCAGGATTGATTGAATCTGTTCATTTATTTGTTCATCACTCTAAACATATCCAGGGAGTGAGAGGAAATGGCCCTAGTTGAGTTGTTGCTGGGGGAAGAGGAGGAAGAAAAGTTGTTTTTTCACATACAAAGGGGACTAACCGGTTCGATGTTCAAGAAGAGAAGAGTGGTGGGATTTCAAGGATTAATAAATAAGCATCTTTAAGCATATATCAGCAATTTAATTTTTCATCTTGTCCTTCGTCATGGATGACTTTACCAACTCTAGTACGAGCTGGGTGAGTCATTCAATGATTTGAAACAGTACTATATGGCTAATTTTCCAAGAAAGGGCCAATCTCCCCATTAATGATTTGGTGATCAAAAAAATGTTCTCGATACACTATCGATCTTGCTCTACGATATTCAATCAACACAAAATGCATTCACATACCATTTAATACTTAAATTTAAATTTAAAAAGCGCATTGTCCTGTAGTCTGCCTGTCCTGAAATGAATTTTCCAACTTTGTACCAATATTGTGAATCACTGATTACAGTTATTGTCCCGGGATTCCGGGGACTCATCAATACATATCAAAAGATGTAGAAAATTGGTTTGCGGAATATCTAAGAAGCTCACGAAACGAGCAGGAGTTCAAATTCGAGTGTCTGGAGGTTTCTGTCCTTAGTCTGTCTTTTTTGTGTTTTATTATTTCTGCGGCGTACTCTCATTTACCGCGGTTTTACCCCCACCACACTATGTGCGGTTGTACATTAGGTTATGAAATAAAAATGCGCGAACCCTTGTTATCATATGTGGATATGTGTGCTGGGGAGTTCACTTATAGAAACGTGGTTTCCCGACCAGCAACAGTCTGCCAGCTGAGAAACGGTAAGAAATTTAAATTATTCCTTTTTCTAGTCTCAAAATGTAGAGTTTACCGAGCTGGTTCCTTTGGTATACCAAGTATACATACTGTACACATACTGTTTTGCTGAAAAACATCACTAGAACTCGAGAAAGGTGAAAAAACCAAGTTTCAAAGCACTGTCTTGTGTTTGGCCTGGCCCTCCATATAGGCAGGCAAAAGAAAAATGGGCAGGTAAATGACTACGTTCAAGTCATTTATTAATAATTGTATTTTTATAACTATAATACAGTGAAGTTAAATGATTGACAATAATGCATATTTAAAACAGAACATACTACCTATTAAAAGGTAATAATGTATAATTAACAATGGTATCTGCTGACCAGGTGGATCTATCAAATTTCAAGTAGTAATGTTGGTGAATATTTCTCATTGTTTCCTTTTGGTTTATTTTTCTTTGGAATAGTACACCTTTGTGATCGTGCAGGTCCGAAAACCTTTTGTAGATATAGATACCTAACATTTGTTGTCTCAAAGATTCTAAAAACGATTCTAGGTACTTGATCGAATGTAAATATAAATAAATGTAAGTAGGAAGCATTATCTCAGGATGTACACACGTATTCTAGTAGTCCGGTGATTCACATAAGAGGATTATTTAATACAGAAATAATAAACCTTTATGTAATAGTTAGCAGCATTTTTTATTCGATTTTTGAAATTTACATATCTGGAAACGTAAACCAACCACATTTGAGGGAGGTTAAAATATTTTTATAGAATTTGTTTATAATCATGTTTATGAGTGTGATCACATAAAAACCGGGCATGGGAGTGGATGGGATGGTTTAGTTGTCTCTTTCATGGGCTGAGGCGATTAATGCCAGCATCACTCAGAGGATGACCATGATTCTAGAAGGAGCCAGGCTATCCCCGGAGGCGGTAGTTTCAAGAATCGGGAAGGGGGCACACATCACACTCTTGGCGCTCAAAAAAAACGGGAAGAGGTCTGAATAGAGGAAAAGGCTCGGAATTATCTAGGCAGGAATTATAGTAACTAATCAAGGGGTAATATATTGAAAGAATTTAGCTAGAGAGTAGGGGCACTGCGATGCTAGGACAGGGTCAGGACAGTCACTTATAAAGGATCTTTAGAGAGTAACCACACTTTGTTATCATCTAATATGAGAGGTGATAGAATGGTTCAGTTTCCCCATCCAAGGGCTGAGGCAAGTAGTGGCCGCAACACCCAGAGGACGACCATGATGCTAAACGGCGCCAGGATACCCCCGGTGGCGGCGATTGCAAGAATCAGAAAGGGGGAAGTATCCATATACGTCATCATAGGGACTTCCCAGATGCATGCATTACTTTCCAATACGTTCACCTATATCATATCTATGTACATAAATGTGATGCAAGGTCACCTGGTCGGATGTTGGAGAGGCCCGGGAGAAATTCAACCTCTTTGGTCCGCCCTCATGAATCAAACGGTGCCGTCATCAACCCACCAATTGGCCGCTTCCTTCCTTGGCGGTGGTTCGGCGCCCTGTGATCTCTCAGGGCCCCTCAACACGTCTCTCTATCTTCTTCCTCTATGTACTTTCAGTTGACCGGTCCCTCCAAACACTCCAGATTTGAGCCAATTTCCGGAGAAAATTGAGCGATTTCAATGCTTCCGAATATGTTCATTCAGAAAATCCTTTTTAAGTCATTCTTAAACCATTCCAGGATTTCAATGCTGACATATACAGTGTGTCCCGCCTTTTTAAACAAATTTTTCGGGTAAAATAAAACCGAAAATAGAACAAAATGCCATCAACCGCACTTTTGTAACTGGGCCTGTTCAAGAAATATGACTACCTGAAATCCACTCATTATTTCATAAAAACCCACACTTCTATACTTGAAAACGACTTAGGGAGAGGGAACAGAAGAACACCCCATAGCGCGCATGGGTGTAGAATAAACTTTAAAGAACCCATCGGAATCGATTCTGGGTCACAACGTATATTGGGAAACGATACCCAATTGAAAACCCAAGTGATATGAAATCCTATTTTTATATCCACACTTTAAATTTCATAAATATCTTTCAACAACTTTTTTTCGAAGATTCATTTCCTAGGGTTGCCACAAAAGACAGAACTTCAACGGAACCCGCGCAATCACCATGGATATTGTTAATCGATGGTTATTGTTTGATGTTTTCATCAGTATTGAAATCTTAATAAAATCCCAATGATGTGAAATTTGTGTCTACACATACCTGAAGGACAATCAGCGATCTCTAGATTTCTTTCTAGATGGTGATATTTGAAAACAACCAACAAGACGATGGCCGTTTACACACAGAGTGAAACAGCAACAGCAGAAGGTTCACAAACAGTACACGAATTCAGTAGAATCGATCCGATCTGATGCATTGTTTTCTTTTTTCAATTGCCGCCACCTTTTGAGGTTATGTTTGTGCACCGTAAAAGGCCCGGAAAATTAATTGAGATGAATAATGAACGGTTGAATCGGTAAATGGTTATGGAATGATGGAATCGATGAACGATAATTGTTATTATGGTATGGGTGGTTATGGTAATGGTTGTTATGGTTATTGGAATTTATTTTTAAAAGTTCTATCACTCTAGGGTTCTAGTTAGTCCAGTCTACATATCCAGACAGCCCAGTTACCGTCTCACATTGGTGCTACCGGCCTAAAACGTGCCAAAAACGTTTTTTTATCTGAATTAGGCAAGTGGGGTGTCATTTCCGCGAAATTGACTGAGATAGGTTGCAGATCCTTAGAAAGTAACCCAAAGCAAACAATCGCAATTTCTGAACTTTAAAGTGACTCTCCGGACCTTACAATGACACGAGCGATCACGCCTCAAATAATAATAAAGCAGTGCTAGAATTGGCAGCGTTTTTGGTACTAGTTTTTATTAACTTTGGCCTCGTGGTTTTGGAGAAAAGCTCATCTTTAAATCATCCGACACTTCCCTGCAAGACTGTCACGTTTCAGGAAAAATCTTCCTCAAAAATAAAGAAGAATTCGTTACAGCTACCTCCGTTGTCATATGTTCCCAGCAGTTCAAGCTCCACTTACGATTTCACTTTTGTCGTAGATAAATATAATATTTTAGATTGAATGAAAAAAGAAACACCCCCCAGAACTCACTCGGCTGATAATGGTGGCCCCTTACTGAATTGGTATCGTTTGTCATTACACGAATACGAACGTCGATATCACTAACAAAATCCATGAAATGAAATATGACTACAGTTTGCGAGATTTTGTTATTGTGTGACAGAGTTACGAATCTATTAAAATTGATGTTTCAATTTAGATTTGAGAAATCAAAACCGCTCAGGTTAGACATTCAGCGTCGTAAATCATAAACACAAGAAGGTCAAATTTCGTTAACTGGGAAACAAAACATAATTTTAAAAAAATCCCATTTTGAACAAAACACGTTCTAACTTCGATAAAATTTATTGTATGTGACGCAGGTAACGTGATGATCAGTAAGCGAGATGAATTTAACTTCCACCTCCATATTACAATGGATGGCTATTTAGGCATCCACTATAAATGGCGAAAGGTCATATTTCATGGCATGAAGTGTTCTTCGTTTTTCATGGGATGAGTGTCAGATGCGAAACTAGCGATGGGTTATTGAGTTATAAAATGTTACTGTAGGTGTTTAGGAGAGTGAAAATGAGCTAGGTATGGAACTGGTCGTATTACAAAGTCATCAAATGGTATTGAAATTTCAGGATCTCGTTTTGGAGTTACTACAAGTTGTGTGGAGAAGTTTGACGGTGTATTTTATTTGTGGAAATTTTCAAGTTTTAGCATGGCAGGGACTACGTGGTGTTTTGTGATGGGAGTGCTCCTGGTGGTTGTTTGTGGAAGCTCAGTGACGTTGGGGTTGCCAATGATGTCGGAACAAGGCTCTGTTCCCAGCAGCCAAGGAGGGCCTGCAGGACCCACTATACAGTCCGTCATTGGAGTCCAGAATCCCAGAGCTCCTGGTAATGCCCAAGGAAGCCCGAATCTAGCCATCCGTGCGCTTACCGCCCTACGTAATCTATACAACAACATCATCCACCCATACAATTATTACGATCCGTACAACTCATACAACTTTATCCCTTACAGTCCACACTATTCCGACTCCATCTATGATAGCCCTTACCTGGCATACAACCCATACTATACTTCCTTCAAGTCAGACCCAAACAATAACAACGCTTATCGCCAGGCGGACCCCAATGTTAACAGTGCTAGCCGTCAACTGAACCTTAGGACTTACCCCAATAACGCTTACCGGCAGCCCTACCTTTACAAAAACTACTATCGCCCTCAGACCAATGCCTTCAATGGCTACGCTGACAGCGCCGCCAGCAGTCAAATCAGCTACAACTCCATCAGTCCAGTCAGCGAAGATTCTGATGAACCTACCGCGTTACAAACAACAAACGAACCTTGGTACTCGTACTTCAACCCTCTCCGATTTTTCGGCTAATCTAATCTCTCTAGAACTTTACCATGATGAACATATAAAACAGCCCCGTCAGTCCATCAGTGGAATGTGTACTAATTTGTACTTTATGTACAATGAAACTTTGGAATAAGAACACAAATATAGGCAGGTTCATGGAAAAAAAAATTCATCAATTCGTACCCACCCGTCACTCTTCGGATTTCTCTGTAAGATGGGTTGTCACCGTCAATCCGTCAGTTGATTACTGTTAGAAGGTTGGTTGATAATTTGTATGTGTGATGAGCTTGTTGATATGCAGAAAGCACTAGGGAGCCCATCACTATCACAGCCCGAGGTGCCACAACTCCTGTTGGTGCCCAAGGAAACTCAAATCACTAATACTGCAAGCTTGTCTGACTGCTCTCCCAGTTCTACCACTCATTTCCAACCAAACTTTCCTCATATAATTTCACTAAAATACTCTCACATTTCCTTATTTACGCTAAAAATGCAAGCTTTAGGGCACGGTTGGAAATAGCTGTAAATGTCCTGTTTCTTCAAAACCAACAAACACATTTCAAATTTGAAAACAGTGGCACTTCACCCAGAGTAAAAAAAGTACTACGAAGCAGTTGTTGATTGAGGTCGACTGAGTCGTAGAACACTGGGAGAGCGATAATTCAGCCCTATGATTTCATCGATGTGAGATTGACAGAAACTGACGACTAAAACTCAGTCCCAACTAGATGTAGTTTGTGATTTTTGATAAAAGTTTATTAATTTTGGTCCAGCACGGCGCACAATGGTTTCAACCCCTTAAAAACTGGATAAAACCCTAGGGTCCAACTACGTCTTAATCGCTATTTTTTGCCCTTCCTTCAACAAAATTATACCCATTCATTACATAAATGGTGTGTCGACCCATTCTTCAGTTTAGTGTTTAACAAAAACTTTGAAAAGTTGATTGGCAATAAGAAAAAGTTTTTTTTTTTAAGTCTCTGAAAACGTGTGTAAGTTGTTTTCATAATTGTGCTGCTTCTTTTGTAAAACATAGTTCTTGTATTTTTTAAAGTTAATTCAGATCTCGGTTCGGTTAACGTAATTGTATTCATTTTAACTTGCATGTTAAAATGAATACAATTCTAAAATACTTGAAATGTCCTCCTTGGCTGTTTTACAATTGGCCAAAGTTTTGCAGAGAGGTAAACTTCGGAAAAATAGAATAAAAACGTGTTTTTTGGGAGTATTTAGTGAAAATTGTCATCCAGAAAAGAATAATTTAAGGTGAATTTGTCAAATTTGCAACAAGTTTCCTTCTGAGAATAGTCCTTCAGAAGTGTAGAGATTTTAAATATTTCCAAAATGACTTGAAATCGGTCTAAATATTCCTTCGACATTTCGCTTTAACAATCAAATCCCCCAAACCAACGGTCCAACTCAATCAGTGTAATGGGCACTCGGTTCTAAGGACAAAATTACGTTGGGAAAGGTCATGAATACAATAATGAAGGCACGGTGGAAATTGTTGAGTTTTAACCGGAAAATCGAGGTTTAGAACCAAAGCATTTGATTTCCGGACTAAGAATTTTGAAACGGAGAACGATAAAGTGGGGGGTGAAATGATTTATCTTTGTCGATTAAAAAGGGTCACTGTTGAAAATAATGAACCAAAACTAAATTAAACTCCAATTCAATAATTTCATTGAATTGAAAAGCGTTTAAATGTTAAATGTCTCAAGCTATCAAAGTATTTTACAACGATATAATGCGACTGACAATTGTCTTGCGATCCAATCTCTCAAAAAACCTCTCTTTTTCTCTTTCCTCTTCCAATTTAACGTCTATTTTGTATTTTATGTTAAATTTACCTTTCAGCAGAATTTTTAGCTTAATGTTACTCAACCATGAATCGCCATTCAGAACGCGGAATCGTCTGTTCCCTCTCACGGCTGATAGCTGATTCTGTGGACACTGTATACGTGTGGTCTTCTTTTGTCGTGTTTGCCTAACGCTAATTACACTGATCCGCGAAGAAATGTCGTCAAAGTTGATGGCTTCTTTTTATTTATTTTAGGGATTTTTGAGAGTACTGAATATGAAAGATGTAGACACGTTTGTTTCGGTCGGTTCGAACGAAGCAATTTTTTTTTTTTTTTTTTCAGTTTTTGTTTTGAACACCTTTTTTACGTGGGATTTTGTAGTAATCACCAACTTCACTCTAAATTCATTGAAAGACACTCGTCTTATCGGACATATATTGCAAATTTCGAATATATTCTCAATTCTGCTGTAAAATCCTTTTAGACCATTGAAACCCCCAAAAAACAAAACGAAAATCATTCATCGTTCTTTTCCTTTTCTTTATTGCCTCAAAAAGGCCTGGAAAAAAGTCGGCGGTGACGTTTGGAAAGCTGAGTCTTTTCTGAACAGAATGAAATAAACCGCGACTCTCGATAATCGAATACAAATTTTTAAAATTTGGTAGCTAAAAATCGAATTCGATACTCACTATAACAAATTTTGTATAGCGACTATCCCGAGAGGAAAATTAACTTGAAATTTTCATCAACATGAATGCCTGAGTAAAATTTGATTGTATCGGTTTAAAAAGTCGGAGTAGATGTGGCAATTGAAAGCACGTACTTCCATAATATGTTGAGTACCAGTATACTTTTTGGAGAACATCAAGTTGGCACTTGTACTAATTCAATTTTCAATATGAATGAAGGGAAGATGTAAATGGAATCCAGACTAATGACAATTGAAAGAAGCTCTGGCTGACTTTTCGAAGTTTCATATTACCGTCTTCTTTTTGTACGTTCCAACTTTAGTCTCCCATCATGTGCTTGTCTCATCGTCCTTGGTACCGTTCCTTGATACCAACTTCACTAGCTTTATGAATAATTTGGAGACTGCTGCGTAGAGCTCTTTGGTTTTGGTTGCTTAGAATGTTCTCAACAATCAATGGGCTGACAACTACTAGTCAACGTCAAGGACTTGGGGGAAAATATGTGCAGAGAGCAGATAATAACATGGAACAGCGAGGAAACTCAACCAGAACCTGTTTTCATCCTCAATTATCGGAATCTCATCAAATCAAAAATTAAATTTGTACGTGTGCGAATTTGATCTTTTCCAAAAGATATACCAGTATTCATCTAGTGTAAGTATGTGTGTTCTATTACCACATCTTCTCCGACTCGTTGAATTAATTTGAGCTAAAACTGACTATATATTCGGAATTTTCAATGAATTCCCTATAAGATTCCCTTAAAGAATTTTGAGTGAAGTCGTTGATTACTACAAAATTCAATGTGAAGAAAAGTCCAACAATAAAAACGCAAATTATTACGCTGAGGTTTATTATTTATATTATATTATTATTATATATTATTTATATATTATTTTATTTAGCCCTTCTAAGTAAATCGCTGATATATATACGTGCATAATATAATTAGTCTGTGGTACGTTATCTAAGCTCGGGGCTTCGCTTAGAATTTAGTACTTAGTTCAGACGGCGGACGGTGATTAATTGATTAGATTTTTGAGTTCTACGTAACGTATATCAACAATTTTTTAAGGGATATTAATCCATTTAAAAAAATTGAATGTAAGGGGTAGTTTTTTGTTTGATTCAGATAAAAATCACTTCCCTGGATTGAGTAAGACTACTCTAGTTAATGTATGATCATCCTTTCGCTCACCATTTGAAAAATCGGTTAGGTAGGAGGTCGGGCAACATGCATAGCGAGATGCATAGCCCGTTCAATTGGAGGCCTGAGCTAGAGCGCAAGGCTGGCGGCAGCCCAAGTATTTTCATCTTGGATTCAATTATAAGATATCGAGGTTTCAAGTCCCAAGTTTCGATAAACACAAAATACGCCTAATATAAGTACATGATCAGTGAATTACGTAGATTACATAATAAATAAACCTCTGTGAAAGAATTATCAGCGTTTCGTATTCCATTTTTGAAATCTATATCTTGAAACGTTAACCAACAACTTTAACAAACAAAGAGGGAGGGGATTATAATTTTTTTCTTGGTCAAATACAATGGTTTATTATTAAAAATGATGAAATAAAACGTCGATTTCAGAGTAAAAACTCAAATTTTCCCGCATTTAAACTTCATTTTCTCCATGGTATTTAATTGCAAAAAATTTGGAAAATCGTATTGGTCCGTTAGAAAGAACATCTTTTGGTGCATTTTTGAAAAGGTCTGTTCTTTCTTGCTACAAAAACTATAAGATTACTAGGCTTTTGAAAAGAAAAAGTGATTTTAGAATTTCTGCCTGACGCTTTGTGTTAGGCATTAAGCGGACAGGAAAGTTGACGTTTTCTTCAACAATACCCTCAAATTTGATTTTTTATTGAAAATTAAAGGAGTCGAGGAAATTTTGGTCGGAAATGAATTGTAAAATACGTGACTGAGCGTCCGGGCACGATTCGCGTTACACCTTGTATCATTCAGGCGTTAGCCGAGGCTATGCGAAAATATTGATACGAAAAAAGAACTCACTGATTAGCATATCGTAAACTGGGGAAGGTTATGTTACGACAATGAGAGGGATGTTAAAAAGATTTTATGGCTAGAAAAAATGGTGCAACCACGTTTAGGTAAGCGCAGGGCAACGGCTTAGAGAACGAAATTGAGACACTGGGCTTTAACATAAAGAACAAAGAAACATTGACATTCTTAAATCGGGAGATTCGGGGTGATAAAAATGCTATTTGGTATAAAACGATCGTAATGCAGGGATGTCATCTGATATTGACCATTCACCGTTTATTATTTCAAGAATATAAATGTTGTAAAAAGTTTGAAAAACTCTTTCGCTAGTTAGTTATCAAATTTCAACATGGCGTGGAAGATGTGGTGTTCGGTGTTGAAAGTGATTCTGGTGATGTTTTCTGAAAACATATTGACGTTCAGTACGGCCAAGACAAATTCTCTATTCAATGCATTTGAGCGATTCGGAAATCGACCCATCGCAATTTCACCACCAACATCGAGTGCAGGACAGCTGACCATGACCGAACCGAGTGCCGGAGCTCTCACGCAAGTCACCGAAAAACCCGATAATAACAGCGACCTCTCCAAAGGAATCGATCCAAACGATCCAAACAACAGAGGCTCTACCAATCCAATCTTATCCACCAATATCGAACTTTTACTTTCCAACAATCCTGCTTATCCGAATAATGACGACATTCTCAACATTTACCCAATGAAAAACCCCAACAATTACAATCCGTATTACCCTTACATTGAAAATAAGCCTAACTACAACAACCATTATAACCCTTTCAATCCTTACTACCCCGTCATTAACTACCCTTATAACCCAATCCAGGCAATCAATTCTTACCAACCAAACAATCCTTACCACCCAAACAACCAAATCCAGCCAATCAATCCTTACCAACCGAACAATCCTTACCACCCAAACAACCCTTACCAACAGTACCACCCTAACCAACAGTTCACCCCTTATCAACCGAACAACCCCTACCAGCAGTACATCCCCTACAAACAGAACAACCCTTTCCAACAGTACAGCCCTTTCTATCCAATAAATCCCCACAATATCAACCCCTATCAGACGAACTACCCCATCTTTAATTTCCCATATAATCCTATCGTTCAGAGAATGCCCTACAGTAATAACCCGACCAACTTTTATCACCAGAACAACCCCTACAATAACAACCCTTACTATCAAAATAATCTGAACAATAACAATCCATACTATCCAAACAACCCTGTTAACCCTGATTTGTCGAGCAACATTAACTATCATGAGTACCCTCATTTTCAAGAGAGTTCCGAACATTGGATTCCGAACAACCCCTTAAATAACAATCATCCTAAACACCATCGGTCGAAAAACCCCAAGAATAAAAATCCTTTTTTGTCTCCCTATCAAAATAGCCCCGACCATGAGAGCTCTTATCAATCCAACAATCCCTTAAACAAGGATTCTACTAACCCTCTTCAACTGAACAACCCTCAAAATGTCAACCCTTTTTTGTCTCCCTTCCAAAACAGACCCAACAATAATAACCAATTCAATCCGAACAACCCTTTTTTGCCTTACTATCCGAGCAGCCCCAACAATAACAACCCTTACTATCCGAACAATCCGAACAATAACAACCCTTACTATCCGAACAGCCCGAACAACAACAACCATCCGAGCCATCCAAGTGACAGCAACATGCACTTGACGCAAGAAGGAAGATTCGAAGATGAATCTCGTAAGGAACAGAATCAGCAGCAGAATCAGGAACCGTGGTATTCATGGCTCAACCCCTTCGTTTGATCGACGAATAATTGGCAAGTCTCTCAAAAATGAATGGTTGACAAGGATTAAAAAAAAATACTAACCATTATAATCTCCAAGTAGAAATACATTGAGTAGCAACAGGGGTTTTCAAGTAAGTGCAAACAAAACCTCACGAAGTGGTTAGTTGATGATCCAAGGAAGAGGTTAGGTAACCCAACTTGAACAAGGTGGAACTATGAAAAAACAGTTTGAAGCTTGATTTATTCATTTTTGCATGTGCACCCACTTGTAATTTATACTGATTGAACCATTGTAACTAGGACACGTAAATACATTTAACCGGAAAAAGGTTGTTAATTTTATACTTCCCTTGAAGTTCGATGCATCTTCCAGCAAAGTCTGCAGTTAGCATAATTGCAAAATCTTGCGAAATATATTAGACTCCTGATTTTTTTTAGAGATAATTTTGAGCAATGAGATTTCAAAATAGAGAGAATAAAACACTTCAGGTCATTGAAGAACTGTGCGAACTATTACAATGAAGTTCATAATTTCTGAATGAAAAGAAGCCTTCTATGCGAATCCCTGCTCTTTGTATGTGGTACATTAACTAATCTTGGCACCACGTGCCTCCATATTATGAAGAATGGTAGATATTAAATAATAGAAGATATTATCTTCTAATTGCATTTTAGATGGGGTCAAAAGAACCCTACTGCAGATAAATTAGGAGCGAAAGTAGCCAAAAGCGCCCTTCAGGCATATTGTTCCTCCTTACCTTGCATTGACTTCTTCGTCCCAAAGACTATTTCTGTGAACACCAATGTTTACTTTTCCCTTTACTAGTAGTTACCATAGTGCAATATACCATGCTAAAACTGATATTAAAACGCTGCAAGTTCTTTCACTGGGCTGCTTTATGCATATCTCCTGAAATTCAATAATCGCTCTATCACCTGTGAAACACGCACACTCCAAACCTTAGTAAAAATTCAAATCATGAACTCAAGCCAACTGAATAATAAACCCCAGTGAAAGAATTTGCAGCATTTTTTATTGAACCTCAATAAACCCCCCTCCCCACAATAAAAACATGCGTACGTTTTCTCTTTTTGGGAGAAAGTGCTAAATTACGTACTCTATGCATATCTCCTGAAATTCGATAATCGCTCTATCACCTGTGAAACACGCACTCTCCAAAGCTTAGTAGAAATTCGAATCATTAATGCAAGCCAAATGAATAAAATTGAATAATAAATCCCAGTGAAAGAATTCGCAGCGTTTCATGCATATCAGAATGCCTCAACCCGTGTATCGGCTACCAAGCCTTTTAGGAGTTCACTCCAGTATCCACATTCACTACAACACTAGGTTACTGCGAACAAAACAAAAACAATAATAAACCAAAAAACGCAAATGTTGGCAGCATAAATCGGGCCATACATAGGGAATGGTTTGAGCTACGGACCTGGGGAGAGATTTTTCCTGAAAATTTCCGATTTTTTTGCTTCATTCGTTTGGGAGAAATCGTGTGTTCGGCGGACGGACGGAAAAATTTTTATTGCAGATTTAAACTTAAACCATGAAATTTTCAACATCAATTTTTCATTTTTTTTTTTTCAAGAGCGATTACAATTGCGTTTATTATTGAATAATAAACCAAAATGTGCAATATACTGTATATGTAAACGACGTCGAAATCCACGAGTAGAACAACTGAAATTGAACGAGATAAAATAAATCAAATATACAAGGTGTTCGGTATAGGAACGAATAAACTTCAGGGATCAATTCTGCCACAAGTTTTCAACAACTTTTACTCACAGCAATTTTTTTGTCAGCTCCTTTCTTGCCAATCCTATATCGAAGTTTTTTTTCGTATTTTTGACCTTATTCATCTAAAATGGTCATTACTCCCTTAATTTACCAAATAAATTTACTAAATAAATAAATAAAAATAAATAATAAATTTACTAAATTAAATTTGATAGTATCGTTGAAAAGAGCGTTAAATTATCTTCAATTTTTATTTCATAAAATTGTTTCCTGTTAGGTTGTACGTGGTTTTTTCTAGCCTGAACTTGAATTTTTGTGAACCTCCTGCTTTTTTTTAAGAATTGTCGATTTTGATTTACATCATACCATTTACTGGAAAATGGATGAGATCTACGGTAAAAACAACTGCATTTCATCAGCTTTCTCTCGATTTATTGAATTTTTATTTCAGATATCAATTTTTGACTGGGAAATTGGTGTTTGAACATGAGGTATCGTGATTTTTTTAAACAATATCAGCGTTTTGCCATGAGATAATGTCTCTGGTGTTGGATGAAATGGAAATTTATGGGTATTTCAGAAATAAAAAAGGAAGTGATCTAAATACAACCTTTTTATTCTTTTCTAAAAAACAAATCCTGAAATAATATTAAATTTATTCCCTACTTCTTTTAAATAGTAATGTAAATAATACAATACATTGAGCGTTACAGAAAGGTATCTTATGTAATACAGTGAGAGAAAGAGAGAGAGAGCAAAAGTCTTTTCAAGGTACATCACATTATAGCCGTTAGGTTTTAAGCGGAAATCATCTGGCGCGCAGCGCCGAATTTTTAATATATTTACGAACCTACAAGTGAACTTCTTTTAAAAGTAGTTTTGATATCAGCTTGTGATTCGTACAAAGGGAGTAGTAAAGTTCTGACGCATTCGATCCAAATCTTCCCAATTTCTTTGTTTTTCTTTATAACGACTGCCCCAGATGAAATCAGCGCCTCCTCAACCAACATGAAGGGAAAACTGTTGTAGAATCACTGCACGCTTACGTAAGTAGTTTATTTTGTGTCCTAACAATAGCCAGCAAACCTCGACTCCTGTACAAACGAGTTGTAACTGAATTCCACCTCAGGGAATTACTTGCTCCTCGACATGTCGTCGCTGACGCTTGAAATTATATCCGGTGATCTATCCCCATGGTCCCTTCGTCACCCCTTCAGAGAAATACATGAATCAGTATCATGTTCAAATACCTATTTATTACAAAAATTTAACTCTTCCAAATTAATTCACTCGTTCAAAATTCACGTGTTCAAAATTCCGCAACTCAACACCAAATTGTCTTCCGTTCAAACTTGATGTCCCCTTAAAAACAAAGCAGATAAAAAAATTGCCTGTAATTGTGACGATCGAATGAGCTGATATAATTGCATTTGGAATTATTTTCCAAGAATTTCCTTTCGAAATAAAGTTTTTCATCATTTTGGGAAAGTATTTGCGGACGAACGAAGCGTTGGTAGGTGTTTTATTTGATCTCCTCACATTCTTGATATTAACTACAGCGATTTCATAACCATCCATACACCTTTCATATTCGTCTAATCACCATCGAAGCTAAAAAAGAAATTCAGCAGGGCGAAGAGAAAGGTACGCAAAAAAACTATCTAATTGGCAAATGTTCAAAATGAAAAGGTCGGGTTGCGGTGTCAGAGGTGATGGGGAACTGGAAAACAATTGATTCATTGAGAGAAACATTTCTTCTTCATTAAAATTAGGTACCGAGGCATAAATTTAATCATCGAAATTACAATTACAGATCGATCAATTACCAAAAAAGAATCTCATTGCGTTGCAATTTCGAGGGAGCGAATGAGAGAAGAAGAATTTGGGGCTGTTAAAATGTGATATGGTATAAAACTGGTCGTGCTCCGAAGAATTAACTGATTTTAGTTTCACTATTTCGTTACATTTTAAGTAGTGTGGGGACGTTTGACGGTGCGTTTTGATTGTTAGTTAGAAAGTTGCAGCATGTTGGGGAAGACGTGCTGCGAGGTTCTGGCACTGCTCCTGGTGAGCATTTGTGGAAACACTTTTGCACAGGAGGGAGTTATTGAAAGATGGACATCTGAAGGGAGCGGATTGGGGTCGCCAGGAGGATTCGGACAAAACGGATTTGGATCTTCAGGAGGGTTTGGACAAAGTGGACTTGGACTTTCAGGAGGAATCGGACAAAGCGGATTTGGAACTTCAGGAGGGATCGGTCAAAGCGGATTGGGGCTTCCTGGAGGACTCGGGCAAACGGGATTGGGGCCTCCAGGAGGACTCGGACAAACTGGATTGGGGCTTCCAGGAGGACTTGGACAAACCGGACTGGGGCTTCCAGGAGGACTCGGACAAACTGGATTGGGGCTTACAGGAGGACTTGGACAAACCGGATTGGGGCTTCCAGGAGGACTTGGACAAACCGGATTGGGGCTTCCAGGAGCACTCGGGCAATCAGGATTTGGACCTCAGGCGTCTAACATAGGATCCATCATCAGCAGTGGACCAAGTGCCCTAAGAAGCCCATACAACTCCTACATTCCCAACAGTAACCTCAGCCCACTCAATACGTACAGCCCCTTCAATACAAACCCTTCCAGCCCTTACCAGCCGTACACTCAGAATAACAACCCTTTCATCTCTCAACGTCCGTACAACAACAACCCCTACACCGGTTACCGTCCATTAAACAACAATAACCAATACACCGGTTTCATTCCCTACAACGGCAACCTTAACAACCCCAATAGTATTTACCAACCGTACAGCCCTTACAACCGTTGGCAGCCGCTCAATCCCTACAATGTCATCTCTCCACAGCCATCCTCTGTTAACAACCCTTGCAGCCTTTTGCAGGCTTTTGCAACCGCACAACCAGTGCAATAACAACACATTACAGCCCATACAATCGCAGTCCACTCATTTTTAGTTCATTCCAGGCTATACTTCGCAGTATGCTGGGTATAATAAACTTCTTTTCAACCAACCAAACCAAGAGCGTTCTTACTCCCCACTCCCATTCTTTACGATAAATCCAATAAACATAAAGAAACCACAACTACCTCAAGTCTATGCTATTGAGGAACTATCCACTATCTCTGCGTTGAAACATATCCATCACCAACACGATTTTTCAAGTAAGTACAAATCCACCCACAAAGTTAACATGGCAACTTGAATAAGATAGAACTCCAAAAATGCAGCATGACCGTAAAAGCAAATTTCCTAAAATCGTTGCACTACATTGACCTTAATATGTGTTGAAATATGAGCATTTTTAAGATAAATATTATTAATTCTAAATTCAATAGCAAATGAACTTTTTCCAAGTAATATTGCAGATCAAAAATAAATCTCTATTTCTAAATTTTGTAAAAATGTTCATATCTATTTTTCGAACGATTTGAGCTTAAATTATCAAATGCCCTTTAGTATTATCCTGCTGAAAAATAAAAATAAAACGATTTTAGCTATTTTTTGTCATTTCTAGTACATTTTTTAATTTTTACCAATTTAATGTCTCAAAAAGTGATGCCTAACAAACTCATCCTTTCTTTTGCAATATTTGATTTTTTAAAGTGTGAATGAAGTTTTTATCTCATTCCCGTCGACAGTTATAGTCTGGAATGACCCAAATACTGAGTGTTGCTCTCAAGTGACTGGCTCTGGCCAAGTACCAATTTTAGGGCCAATTTCTGATCAAAGTTGCTCGTTTTCTCTTTTTCATTAATTCGCTTAGTTTTTGAGTTACGTCAGTTATTAGAATTTTTGTCGTGTTTTCGAATCAATATAATGACCATAACTCCTTCAATCGAAGGAGTAACTTCACTTTTGATTATACCGTTTCTAAGAGAATTAAATTTCCTATCTCTCTGATGGAAAACCAAGAGTTTTTCAGACAGTCGAAAAGGATGAAAAATGAACCTGAACAGGAAAAATAGTTGAATCTACAAAGCCTCTATTTTTTCCAATCGCTCATGGGTCCCTTTGATCCTATGATAAAGTTTTGCTTGCGAGCCTATAATTTTGGGCAAAAGTCAGCTTTTCAATACAGGAAAACGTGGGTTTTAACGGTGGAATTCACCCACGTTTTTCACCCAAAATCAACGTGACACAAAAATGAGCTTATCATCAGATTTTATCTAACTTTTTTCGTTGAATTCAGAGCAAATGCTATGTTATTAATTAAAATGTTAAACTGTTCTGCTCAACTGTTTTCTTCTTCAAGTCTATCTTTCATATCTTTTCCCTATTCTATAAACTTTGATTTTTCGTTAGGAAGATGAGAAATCGAACGCTCTTTCAAACAGTCAAATGTGGAGGTACTTATCAATTGGGGAAGTTATGACGATTTTAGTGGGTCAAAGCCGAAAACAAAATAATCGTATAACTTACATAACTCGAAAACTAAGCGAGACAAAAAAAGTTTTGAAGGGCAACTTCTATCAGAAATAGGCATTAGAATTTGTGCACACCGGCAGGTCCGTAAGGTTGTCCATAAATCCTTGTAAAAAGCTTAATTTGTACATTTTTCATCAAATTTCGAATAAAGTTTTAAGGAATTTACGCCGTAGGGGTTAGATAGTCAGGCCACTGCTCACAAATCCATATTTCATTAGATGCATAAACAGCACAATTCATAAAATTTTATTTTCACCAGTTTTACAGAGACTACATGCATATATTGGATGATGAATGATTTTTAAGCTAAAGTTCGTGGAACTTAGCTCATTTGTAGCTATTAGAAAAAAAGTTTAGATTGCGGATGGTGTGCTTTTCACGAGCAGATTTTTTTCTCCAAATTGGAATCTACCTACCTTGAATTAGAAACGCACAACTTACGAATCCTGATGAATGGGGTTTCATAAAATAATCAACTAAAATAGGTTTGATTTCCAATATATCAATGGTAATACTACGGATTTATTTGTAGAGGTGGGGCAAATAGATTTACTTAGCTTGAAAGGTGTAACTAAGAGATGAGTTGATATGCCTGCAACAATACCTCACAGCTGAACACAACTCAACATACTTTGTCTTCACCATTGTTTTTACGATATTGTTATGGGGTGCGGCAGAGGTAACGTTCAGAAAGAAGACGAACGTATGTACACCACTGGATATCTTAATTTATTTAGTTTTTAAAAGTACAGAAGTGCCACCACAAACTTGGTTGACGGGAGAAGTACCAGTCCCAAGCACATACGTAAATGGGGAGGGGGGGGGGGAGGCATTCCTACTTTTGCTGGAAAAATAATACAGTGATTTTGAATAAATTTTCACAAATATACATATTAAATCGTCAAGCCCACCCATCACACCACTCGGCTGACCAAATCAAACTGAAGTTGTTGCAGAAATTTGTGGGCTGTCAATAGAAGGTTTCAAGAATCCGTGTTAGGAATTTATGAATTTCATTTCCATTATGTTCAAGCATCTTCTGTTATGATTAATAATTGAATGAAATCTTCTTCTCCTCTGTGAAGTTTTGGGATGTCTGACCAAGAAAGTTGCAGCTCTTAGATTATTCTGTATGCACGAGACCTAGACTTTATTCTGTCATACGTCATTAGTGGCCATGCAAGAAAAGCCCTTCCATAGTTCACAGCTCTAGTTCATGTTGGACTGCCGTGGTCAGGTAAATTTGGGGAATCATCACTGTGAGAACACCCTTAACAGTATCCTAGGCTTGGATACAGTACAAAATAATCTAGTCACTATCCAAACATTTCCAAGGGCCACTTACTATTCCCGTCGCTCGGGGATCACTTCAATCACTTGATACAACTGCTGTATGTTTTCCAAATGACCCATCGTCCTGGGTAACCCACTAGTGGACACTAAGCGGTACTCCATACCGCATCTGAGCAGTAGGACCGATTTCAGAAAATATTCATTTCATGACCATGCCATACAATAGTAATCCTAGATTAGATCCTCCCCTTAACAAATAAAAGCCACCAGACACTTGATCGCAATCCGTTCTAATACTTCAAAGTGAATATTTCTGAAGACGGTGTGTACTCCAGCTAGTGTTTCACTAGCTTTTCGTATGGTTTTATTTTTAAAATTCTTTTTCAAGCTATTGTTACTTATTTCTTGAAAATATTGCTACGATTTTGGCAAAATTTTCGTCATTTTTGGTATACCTGTATTACTACTAGTTTGAACAGTGAACCTCAAGCCAATTTTTTGACGTAATGTATTTGAATTATCGTATTTTTTCTAGTTTTTCATCACCTGACAAACTTCTCCTTTTCATGCTTTTCATTTAAAATTTATATTACGAAGCAAAATAGTAGAGAACGATTGGAAATAGATGAAGAATCCACTAATTCACTACTGTGATTGTTAACACGCTTCCACTTGTGAGTTAATGATTCCCCTCCTGGTGAAATTGAAAACACTAACTCGTTCCCCATGGTGGGAGAAATTAAACTCTCCCTATCCAAAAGAAATGAGAAACTTGAAATGAGACATCGGCCTTTGTAAACTGAATTTAATGTTATATAAGATCAAAAAACTTATCATAATAATCTTCAGTAAATTGGCTGTTAACAGAAATAGAATACGGAGATAGCAGAGCTTGACGTGAGCTCAGCAGCTCATGTTAACGTAATATTGAGCCGCGACAAGAATAACAATGTTGACGATGGAGCAAAGATGAAATAACAATGCAAAGAAAAAAAAAGAATTTATTATTATGAGAACAAGAACGGTTGATGGTTGAATAAAAAGGAATCAGCGATAGGATTCGTTGGGTGTGAAGGAATTTTTTATCTAAACTACGTAGTTAATGAAACAGAATACTTGCCTTAGCACCTTTAGTCCATCTTTAGAGGCAGGTCTCGTCAAAGTTTCGTCTAATTCGAAATGGCTTCAAGAATGAAACATTGGTGAGTAATGTGAACATTACAAGACGTCCTTACGTCCGGTTTTTATGTGATCACACTTGAAAATATATTTATAAACACGTAGGTATAATTAATGTCAAGATTTCGACTGAGAATTTTAGTAGGTATAACGTAGCGTTTGAAGGGATCGGTCGTTACTTCCTCCATAGCTTAATAACTCCATCCGTTACTTCCCCACATCTGTTTTTTAAAAAAACCTCCATTTACTCCCTTTCATAATTAAATTTGTATGCTTCGAAGCATGTTTTGAAATTAGACAAAGTTCCCAATCGACCAATAAAGAGCAAGAAAATCGGCCGAATAAGCAGCACATGCAGTGTTGAATGGATTGTACATAACCCTCTCCAGTCCTCCTCACAAAAGTTTCCCAAGTTTGTTGGACAACAGCAATAAAATTGAAGTTGAAAAAAGTATTTTAATGTTGAATGATGTCTTAATCAGATGAAAATAGTTGAGAAATGAGAATATATAACTATCACATACCCCCTACACCCCCCCCCCCTCACAATTCGCTCCATCTAATGTAAATTCAATGTGCTGAAATACGTTGAAATAGTGAACCAAAATCTTAACTGATCAAAAATAATAATTACATGAATCGGTCGAGAAATATCGTTTAAGCAACGATTCCAAGGATTGGCCCTTACCTCATCAACGGATATCCGGATTGAACAAAAAATGAGTCTCGAAAATCGTTTGAAAATTATATCCCGAGTAGTGTTGACAAAATTCGTGGCGAAAAGTCAAGTTTTGTCGGTACTAACCCCTTGAATTCCCCTCTTATCGTGAAATTCTAAATCGAAAAATTCGTCAAACATATACATATGGACATACCATCATCATGAGAAAAACAGCATTAGTTGCTATGCTCTCATTGAGAGCGATGGCAAAAAGTTGTCAAAACCAGATGCAAAAAAATACAAGTGTTGGTTACCACCTTCTTGCTAGATAGAATGATATAAAAAAACAGTAAATAGCCCTTCTCCTATTATAGGTAATAGAGCCACCATAAAACCATTCAAGTAGAATAACATTAAATGAAGGAAAACAAATAGACCGTTGGTAATTATAATAATATTAGCAATGAGAAAACACCGGATGATGGCCACAGCAGTGGACCGAAACGTCGAAAAATGAAAATTACAACTACCATGTTGTAGTTAGATTATTTCATTTTTTTTTGGCCGAATCCCGACCAATTCATCAGCACATATTTCAGGGATAACGTCTTTTGCAAAATGTCGTCACACTTCTCCAACGTTGTTGATGTCGAATTTAAGAGGATGTGAGCCCAGCCACATCATATTAAATTCTTGACACATTTGCAGAGCGTGAATAAATTATGTGCTGGAATCATACCATAACGGAGCCCATTCCGGCATTGGCATAGCTCCCGAGAGTCCCCAGAAGGATTATTTAATACCAATTTACTATTATTTATAAATACTTTATTCTAGGTACAGGATGAGTTCAATTTCCCCCTCCGCCTATTTATGGATTCTGGATAAAATCTTCAACCTCTTCCGGACTGGAAATTCAGCAAACAAGGTCGCCTACGGGTGCTATCTCCTCAAGTACGAGGGTCTAGTACGGCCTGGTTCCGAATGGAGGCCATCCAAAAAGCAGATGGAAGGCTGTTTCTTCCTCTATCCACAAAACCAGCACATCGTATCACCGGGATAGATGTTTCCTGTAGTACCTACGCCCAGTCAACATTGCCGGTAAGTATCATTTTCTTCTAGAGAGTTTAAGGATGGCTGTACTTGTGTGATATCAGGGTGTATTTATCACTAGTTTTCCATGAATGTTCCGAGATGTTATCCCAGTGCCATATGCGTTCCTCATCCATTCCCACGAAATGGTTTTTACTGAGTATCTTGCCACGATTAACACTTTCAACGTGGGACCAGAAACCCAACCCAACGCCCCTGACGGGAGTGCTCAACTTCGGAAATTTGACGTTGACTCTTTATTTTTGGGTCTTTAGGGTATATATTATGTATTGAAGGTGAGATAATGATATAATACCAATTTTCAAGGCATGATGTCATATGACATCATCCGTGACCCACGAAAGTCCAAGTTATGCAAGCCCGCAATGACTCAACGATTTTGTTCTTCCAGACTATATTTGCTTGCGGTAAACGCTCTGAAACTCCTCCAAAATCATATTGTTCGGTTGTGAAGAGTTATTACCCACAATGAAGGCGCAGAAATAGGTAAATTGTACGAAATGAAGCCTGTTATTGACGAGTCTTTTATCAAATAAAATTAACACATCGAGGTGAAAACGACGCATTTTATATTGTATGTGGGGAACTGATGAAGAGAAATACCACCACACGAGGTTTCTAGATGGAGCCAGGTACTCAGGCGGGATTTTCAAAGTTCGGAACAGCTAGAAGAGCCAATGATGTCAGATGACATCACCCGTCAGTGACGAAAATCGTCACAATGTCACATAGACGCATAATAGTGTGGTAAAAAAATCAAGTTTTCCAGAGGAATGTATTTCAGAAGCACGAAATTTCATTTTTATCCAGTTTAAACGAGTTTTTAGTCCTATAATGAAAACAGGAGAACGTATAAGAACAATCAACGTTTGAATATTTCACTCTAGAACATAAACTTCAAATGGTAGTACAGGGGATTGCCACAATTTAGGCTAGTGTCGAACTTAGAGATTGTTGCCATCCAAGTTAGGCTAAGCTGGTTCATTCACTAACGCATTTTGCGTTTTAGACCTTTCTGAACAATTTTGGTTCCGTGTCTGTCTGTCTGGCAGCAAATCCTTGTTACGGGCAAAACTACACGAAGTTATAGACCGATTTTGATGAAATTTTCAGGGATTGTGCGAAAAGTTGGGGTGTAGATGGTCGAAGGAACGAAATACGATTTTTTCCCTATGAGTTTCATGACCCCCGGATCAATAGTAGTCTCTGCGCATGCGCAAACGTGAAATCCTTGTTACGCGCATAACTCCGGGAGTTCTTGACCAATTTCGATGAAATTTTCACGGATTGTTCGGTTTGATGTGTGTAGATGGTCCCATCTAATTGAGTTTCTAATTGATACAAGGCCCCGTCATTTATTTTCGGATCAATAATTAAAAAGGGAACATATAAATCAAAGTTGCGCATGCGCTAAAGAAACGTGCAAAGCAAGACATAGCGGATAATTCAAAATGGCAAACGGGAGTTTTGAGCAATTGATTGATTATATCAATAATGATGTTTCAGGAGGTAATTCCCGATACTGGAGTCATTGCCACACCCTGGTCTCAAAAATTAATATTCCTGTAGCCAATGCATATTACTATGGAGCATGGGTTCTCCACCATTAAGTCTATCTCAGGCTATTAGTACCTTTACCAGAAAAAGCAATTAGCTTTGTGGGTCCTGGATTGAAACTCGTGCAACTTTCCATCCAAACTTAACATAGTTAATTTTCAAATACTAAAGTAGGTATACTTTAAAGGGGAAGAATTACGTGACATTGTGACACCCAACTCTGCAAATGGCAGACGATAAACTATTCTAATTTAGGATATCTTAAAACGGCCTAAGTTGCTGAAATAACGCAGATGTGCTCGCGAAGAAACTTGTTTGTGCGAAAACGTGATAAGATCTTTAAGTCTTCAGTTTTAGATAAATCCCCCAAAAGAGGTAAATTGAATATATTAAGTTAAGTACCGCTTGATACAGATCATTTTGAGCTCGCGCTTGAGCCCCAAAACCTCGTAAAGTGGGAGTTTTTTCACTGTATTACTACTTCAACAGCTCATAATATCGGGGTTTGCTCGCCCCTGATAAAACATTTTTCTTCCCCCAGACTTCAAAGGATGTAGTTCCACGGGGCTATTTTTTATTTTTTTGTTTTTTTTTTTCTAGCGAAAATTTGAGCTAAGGCCTTTTTTAATGTTTTTGACAGTTTTTCCATAACAGCAATGCAGTCAGCTGTGTGTAAAGTTCAATATCCGTATTCACATACATATTGTTTCAATTTCAAATTTCATTGTTGGGATATTAGATAGTTTACTGCTCTACAAAATTCATTCTTCAAGGTTTCTCTCAGAATACCCGTTCTCAATTTACAGTTGTTTAAAAGACAATTCTTATTGGTCTATTAACAAAGTGAGAAATTGACGTTTTCTGTCGGCTAATTGCGATTACACAAAGTGGTCCAATTTATAAGTTGTGATGATCGATTGACTCAAAATTTGATGCTCTTCAATTATGAATATGCCGAAAAAACAGCTACTGACACTTTTGCTGTTGCTCACTCTTCACATTTATCTTATATGAAAAGTTCCTATTTTTGCTTATACCCTCTCTCTTCAACATACTGTTGATCAGGGTTATAAAATATATTATATCACTGTAAATCTCCGAAATTCTGGGAATTACCTGCCAATTCTAGGCAAACACCGCTTCGGACTTTTGCAGTGACATACACAAATATCAACATCCTCAGGCTATTGCTTCCGAGTCTAACAAGGTAGCGGAAGCATTGTTCAGATCTGACATCTGAATCACTGTGCGTTACTAAATATTAATGTTGGTCATAAGTTCCATCCATTCAGCCAGTTTGTCTGAAATTTGTCACTTTGCTAATTGATACGAACAGCAACTTCGTCTTCCATTCGACGCTCTGTCAATAATTAACGGAGTGTTGAATTGAAGACGAAGCTGCTGTTCATATCAATTAACAGAGCGACGAATTATGAATTATTGAGCTGTATGCTGCTCTGCGCTCTTCCAAATACATCAGATAAAACATTGCACTATTATACATGAATCCTCAATAGTTGGCCAGTGATTATCACTGATCACCATCATCACTGTTGGAATGATGAGCGAACAAAAATTCAGACAGACAAAAGAATTCTACTAATGATGCCGGTCGTTATTCAATTCGGTTGAACGAAAAAGAAAACAGTATCATGAGTTGTTATCAAGTTAAACGGAATCACAAATCCAAAAATGTCGAATATTTTCGTTCTGTTTGACTCGAGATTTTCGTGTAAATTAAAATGAGCCGTCTCAGATTAAATACAAAATCGAAAAACTCACTAATTTGGCGAATCGTAAACATGAAGAGGCCAAGTTGCGGTGTTAACAGCGGTTTGACGAAATTTGAATTGTGAGAAGAACGTTTGTACTTCATCAAATTTCTTCATCGAGGCATCAATTAAAAAAAGGAAATTAAGATGGGCAATTAGATAATTATTACTGGCAATTATAAATCGGTTCTAATTGCTGATTACGAATTTGATGTTTTAAATAAAACTGTACTGTAGTTGATGCTAGTTGTTCACGGGAGGAAATTCAAGCCTTGGAACTAACGATGGATTTAGTTATTAAATAATGGAATAGGAGTTTGTGGGTGTAAAAAAAGAGGTTGTATAAAAATGCATTACAAAGACATTGGCCAATCTTAAATTTCACGATTGTAAACAGTGCAGAGACGTTTAACGGTGTGTTTCGGTAGTTAGTTCCAGTTTCAGCATGGCGCGGAAGACGTGTTGTTCGGTGCTGGCAGCGCTTCTGGTGGGTTTTTGTGGAATCTCTTCGGCGAAGGGGAGGGAGCACGAACGCTCTTTGTTCAACGCGTTAGGTCGAGAAGGACGTAAGCCGAATTTAGTTGGATCTTCAGGGCTGAACGGGTTTGGACCTTCGGGAAGATCAGGGCCAAACGGACTTGGATCTTTGGGAGGGCCAGGCCCAAGAGGAAATGTACCCCCAGGAGAACTGGCACCAAGACAATTTGAACTTCCAACACCGAATACAGGGCCCCTCCCCAGTAACGGGCTGAGTAACCAAAGAAACCCACAAGTGGCCAACTACCCTTACACCCCGGTTAACACGTACAATCCTGCCAACAACCCATATGCTCAAGCCAATCCGTACAACTCAATCAACAACAACAATCCATTAATCCCCAATGTCAACCCTCCCAGCCCTTACCATCCAAACAACCCTAACTATATCAATCCTCCCAGCCCTTACCATCCAAATAACCCTAACTATATCAACCCTCCAATCCCTTACCATCCAAATAACCCTAACTATATCAACCCTGCAATCTCTTACCATCCAAATAACCCAAACTATGTCAACCCTCCAAGCCCTTATCATCCAAATAACCCAAACTATATCAACCCTCCAAGCCCTTATCATCCAAACAACCCCTACGTTGTCAACCCTCCCAGACCTAGCAATCCCTACAATGTCATCCCTCCACGCCCTTACAACCCCTACAATGTCATCCCTCCACGCCCTTACAACCCTAACAACCCTTATAACGCCAACCCTGTCGGCCCTTACCATCCAAACAACCCTAACTATATCAACCCCCAAAGCCCTTACCATTCAAACAACCCCTTCAACGCCAATCCTCCCAGCCCTTACAGCCCCAACAATGTCATCTCTCCAGGCCCTTACAACCCCAACAATGTCATCTCTCCAGGCCCTTACAACCCCAACAATGTCATCTCTCCAGGCCCTTACAACCCCAACAGTGTCAACTCTCCAGGCCCTTACAACCCCAACAACCCTTTCATTAGCAACTCTAACAGCCCTCCCAATCCCTTCATTAGCAACTCCGACAGCCCTCCCAATCTCTTCAATAGCAACTCTCCTGGCAACAACCCTTCGCAAAACCAAAACAATCAACAGCATCAGCAATCGAATGAGCAACATTGGTACTCTTGGCTTGACCCCTTCCACATCTTCAGCCATTAATCGATGAATCCCAGGAAAGCGAATATACGATACCAACACCACAAAGATGTTTCAAATGAAAAATAGCCCTTCATCTCTTCGTTGTAACACATTTCAGACCAATAAAGATTGATAAGTAAGTAAAAACATACCCATATGAGTAGTATTCCTCAGAGTTACTGTGACAACAAGGTGGAACTACCAACGTTCCAAACATGTAGCATGATTGTTTGAGTGAATTTTCTAAATTTTCTTAAATCGTGTTGAAATTTGAGCCCTTTGGAGGGAAGAATATTGTTAATTTAGAATAGCATAGCGAATTAACACCTGAATGTAAATTTGTAAATTTTTGGAGTTTCTCCAATCTTCGTGAGTCTCCGCCAATTTTTGGCTCATTTTACTCAAATTTAAGTACATTTTTCAGTCAAATTGTGTATATAAATTATTTTATGTTCTATTTTACGTTTGATCAACTTTTTAAAAGTAGCAATCTACAAATAAAAAATTTATTTATCGATTTTTACTGACCTTTTTTTTCAATTTTTTATTTCTGATTTTTTAGAGAATACAACTTAAAAAACGCTGCAAATTCTTTCACTGGGGTTTATTATTCAATCGGCTTGCGTTCATGATTTGAATTTCTACTAAGCTTTGGAGTCTGCGTGTTTCACAGGATAGGGCGATTATTGAATTTCAGGAGATGTACATGGAGCACGTGAATCTGTTCTCGACCAAAATACCTATTTGGATTGATCAGTTGATCATATTTGTGTGCCTCCGCTTTTTTCCAGAGCGATTACAATGGTTTATTATTAAATAATAAACCAAAAGTAGAACGAATTAATTAGTCAGCACTTTCAGAGCATATATATATATATATATATTTTTTTTTTTTTTCAATTCGGCCAATTTACTGTGTTACTTATTACTCAGAAAAATTATCGTCTGGAATAAACATACTTATATAAAGATATGTAAAAGCTCAGAATGTTTAAAAACGGATTCCAACAAAGAAAATTTGTTCGAAGTTCGTTTTAAAATTTTTGGGGCTTTAGCAGTGGCTAGAAAATTTGCTAAAAAAATAAATTCCTAAAATGATCGTATTACATTCATTTATGTTGAATTGATTTGAAAGTTGAGCAGCTCAGGTGCAAAGAAATTTAACTACTAATTTTATAGCGAAAAAACTCGTACTACGCATGCACATTCTAATGAAATTTTAGAACTACTTTCAGTATAAGCCTCAATTTTTATGACCTAGTTCATGGTCGATAAACTTTTTTGAGTAAAATTTTGCTTATGAATATAGGTGTCCGGAACCATTTTTGTCCGGGTTTTTTTTTTTTTTTTTTTTTTTTTTTGCGGTTTGATCAATTTATTGTGCACAAAAAGTGTGGTTCAACGAACTCTTCTTTTCTTTTGGAATGATTGATTTTGAGGCGGAAGAATAAACTTTTTAGCTCAATCCTATCACGGGTCATCGTTTGTGTTGACACATACATGTGCGGGGTGCCCAGCGGATCGAAAAAAGGATCGGGTATACTCCGTAGCTCTTGATTATTAATTACCTACTCAAAAGTCTTTGGAATTATCAATTCCATCACTGCTGGCAGATTGCTTTTCAAATTTAATAACAATAAATACATCAGTATTTATTAACTTAATAAACGTAGGAAAGATTGTCCTCGCCTTGAATTTTTCCGTTCATAGAGAATTTTTTACGTTTGGCATAGCCTCTTGCAAGAAACTTGTTGAAAACTCGAGCTCAGAAGGAACTGTTGAAAACAAAATCTGGTTGCTAATGCCCCGGGAGTTATACACAATTCGACTCCTACTTGTTCTACAACTCATTTCCAACCAAAAATGTCACTTAGCAATTTTTCGCCGGAGGCCTCGTTTCCGAGCTATTTGCAATTTAAGATTTCTGTTCATGTTTTCGATCTTAAGTCATTAAAACTGTCATAACTCCCTCAATTTTGAGGATAGCTCAAATTTGAGGACACCGTTGGAAAGAGCGTTAAATTTTCTATCTATTTGATGTCAGAAAACTTTTTTTAAATTGCATTGAAGGTGTGTGATTGCTGCGCGAAATGACAGTTTTGGCAAAATCTTGAAATCGGCTGTTTTTCATCTCACCTAGAAACCCCATGAATGCATGACGTAAAACTGTGCAGGACTGGTAAAACGTGCGCCAAAATGTCAGCTTTCCAACGGTGTAGTCGTTTTTTTTTTTTTAAATATTTTTTTAGGAAATGGTGTTTAACTGCATAAAGACGTGTTTTTTCTGTTAAAATTGAGGTTTTTCCAAAAGTCTCGAAGATGAACCCAACTCATCGCAGTCGGAAATGAGTGGTAGAAGACGTAGGAGTCGGATTGTGCATAATTCCTGGGACACTCAGTATCACTAAAAAATACCTAATGTTAGAAAATTGGGAAAGCTATGGAGGAGGCATTGTCTTGGTCAGGGGCGAGGATATGCAATGACCCGCACGACCCCCAGGTCTTGAAGGAGGGGTTGCTTTGTGCGCCGTGTATTATCAACCCCAATCTGATTTGGCCTTAGCGTTGGATGTTGCAATGTTGATAATTTGTTGTTTCTGACCAAATTCAGTTTTAGTAAAATGTTTATTGACTCGAACATGTTATCCAGCTGTTGGACAATGGTAAGATATTGGAGTTTAAATCGCGTTCATACAAAGAGTTAGAGTTTGAACAAGATTGTTAAGATTTAAATTTAAAGGAAAATATCTAAAAATGAAAATTTTTAATGAATGAAAACGTTCGCTTGTGATCAGCGTCTACGGCATTTCAGAGCTGTCCAGCCAAATTCATGATAATCGAAGATGCGGGAGACAGCTATTGTTTGTGTTCACTTACGATTTATTGCGACGGTTTGCTTTCAGTTGAGTAGCTATAACACAAGTGAGTATGTTGACATGATTTTTGTGTACGGTTTTGCCAATGGTAATGTTCCTGAAGCAGCAAGGGAGGAGTCACACTCCTCCTGTGTACAACTCACACCCTAGCGAACACGTCGGGCAGTATGAGGAAAAAATATTGTTAGATAATATTGTTTATGTCGCTGATCCTTCTTTATCTAGTGAACTATTTATTTTTTAACTACTAATTGTTTTTTGTCACTAAGGTTTTGGTTCAATTCCTTTCATTTGTCCCATAAATAACCCAGACACCGGGTATAACAGTACATAAAATCGAACGATCCGACCCTGTTTAGCTAACTGCTTATCGAACTGACATTTCTCTGATTGAAGACTTGACTGATTGATCTTGGATCTTTTGCAGCAATCGTTGTAGGTAGTAGGTACCTACTACCCTGTTTTCCAATAGTTATTACAACAGCTTTCCCTATTCGAAATTTTTGGACACTGTGCGCCTCCACTGTTTTACCACTAAAAATGTTCTTTTAAATCTAAACAGCACCTATTACTTACTATCCAATTTTTTTTCGGATTTCTCCGATTTTTTTTTGGAGGGAGGGGGGGACATTTTTTGAGCCTTTGCGTTAAGTTTATTTTCTTCACAAATTGGTCACAAATAGCGATAGTATAATTATACGATAGAATCGTTCAAGTTTCGTGAAACATCGCGGTGAACATTTCGAGAGCTGTAATGTGATCCAAGAACTGCGGCTATTCAAGGCCGGTCTTTCCATTGGCGGTCGACAGCGTGAGGAAGGCACTTGAAGGAGGTGTGGGAAACGATGAATAAGGGAAGAGAAGTGGACCTCAACACATCAAACTTCCCACGGGAGCTCTCCCCCCAGCCACGAGCTTCCTCTTTCATCCGTTTCATCGAGATCGTCTAATAAAACTTTCCCGTCGAGGAAAAACCTCCACTCGGCTTCAATGAATCCCAATTTCCTTCCCAAAGGGAGAACGAAGGAAGGAAAAAAATAAAGAGGAAGATATAGGGAGAGGGGGAGAGAGAGAGAAACGAGAAACCTAGTTACCTACCTCTGAAACCCTATAAAGTCTGGAAAAATTAATATTGATTCCGCCCCTTTTCCGTCTTGCCGAGTTGTGGCTCCCGCTGTGCTCTCATGGAAGAATCATGAGCTCCCGAAGTCAATGCGATGAATCCCCAATCAAACCTCAAGAGTCGTATCGTTTGTATTGGAGAGCCCCAGTTTGGAGGCTTCGCCCGGATGAATCTGCATTTCAATTAGTTCCGTACGATGTCGTGAAACTGATTGAAAATCGAAACTGGTTGGTGGAGAGAAAAGTTTTGGTATTGGGAAGATGAGCTGGCGAGACAATTTTCATGTTAAGCCTGATTTAGCTAGAAAATGAGGGTTTTTTGTACGTTTCGTAGTGTTTAGAATCCAAAAATCAAATTTGGCAACATCCGTCCATCCCCCGCACTTTGGCTCAGACTTGGCAAAATTCCAACAATGCAAGTACCATTTTCATTTTTCCAAAAACGGTTTTACCTTAAGAAATCCGAACATTGTACATTGTTGATATCTCATGTTAGGTTGAAAAATGTGGCCGAAAGAATAGCATTAAAAGAAATTTTTGCTGCGACTTCTTGGTTTTTTTCTACTTCTTGGTGAAATAACAGTAAATGTTCACAAGTGCACAAACAAAAGTACGCAAAAACAAATGCAGACAAATTTTCTGATTCTACGTCCCAAAACGCCAAGGTGTACCAAGTTTCTCTGTAACATGCCAGAGAAAAGAGGTTTTTTGCCACTTTTCAGGCATTCTAGGCCATAGCGCACAAAACACATTTGGAAAGTTGGTTTTGAATTATCGTCATTACTTTCTACCAATCTCAAATGGTGATAGTCAAATAGACAAAAAGAACGTCAACATGAATGTGAATGTGAACCCTTTGAACCTTTAGAAGTCCTTCCACATTGTAAAAATCGCCTAGCAAGTTTTGACATTCGAACCAGCCGATGTAATTGCAATGCCACCATCTCCTAAAGAGTTCCTTTTGAAATCTAGTTTATAATAACTTTAGGTTTAGTAATTGAAGATGGGTAGGTGTTTTATTTTGATCTAGTGACTAGCTGACCCGGCGGACTTTTTTCCGCCTTACAGGTTATGAATTAGGAGACTTTTAATTTAATCAAGATCAACTTTTTATAGGGATAATCAATTTATTTAAATAAGAAAAGCACGTGTTTTAAGGATTTATTTTAGTGCATGGGGTCCACTTTTTATTGATGCACCTTGTGATAGACGACATTTCTTGTTTTATTACTGGTGCAAGAACAAATAACGCGGATGGTCTTCCGATCCGTGAATATGCCACATATAATTGACCATGGGAAAAACATGGATTTTCTAGATTCAGACCACAAACTTTTAAGGATCCTCGTTGTGATTTGTTCATGGTCATGGCGAATGCAGGATGGATCTGAAATTGAAGTCGTTTAAAGTCTTACGGCATGTCGGTTGGGATCATCGGGATCCTTGGATAAAGAACATCCTCACCTTCAAATTTTTAAGTATCGCCGGGTAAATCACACATCACCAAATGCGTTCCGTTGCACAGTTTTTGTTGGCTCATGTTTCGAAGCATGATTACTACGGAGCAAACATTTGGTCGTAAATTGTACTGTGGTAAGCAAGGCACATCGAAGGAGTTGGATCGAATAAAAATTCGATTGGATAGTTTGTGGTTTCATCTACATTTGTTACACAGATTTGATAGGATGCAGTGTGCTGATGGTCTCATTCTGAACTATGAAGTTCTAGTCATCTACATCTATGCATATTCTTAGCCGCCAAAATTGCTCTCTCACTCGACTATTTATAATTTCTATGGTTAGTAATGGTGTTTTGGAATACTTGGTTGATGAGTTCGTCTTATGAAGAGACAAAGTTACCGAAATTCTGAGGAAATGAAATCAATCCGCTCGGTTCGTTGATAGGAACTCGATCATTACCGATAGTCAGTAATTGCTCAGAGGAATCCTCAGCAGAAGTATCGCTCAGCAATAAAACCCTCATGTTTATTGTCAGTTGAAGTTTCTTCACATAGCGCCATTGATTCGATGATTTGACGCAAGCGTTTATTTCGTCTGCAGCAGTTGATCTTGGTATAACTGGCAATTTTTGGCGGAAATCTCTAGATAGTAAAATCATTGCGCCTCCAAAACATCTCGAGTCATTGCTTAAATCTTTCAATGAACGTTTTAATGCCATTGCGCATTAGTCCCAGATGATGATTTTCGATGCTGATAAAACTTTGGCCATTGCGGAGTACTTTTCAATATTACATGTTGGTTCTTTAATAATTTGATGGTTCAAATTATTATTATTATTTATTCTCAAGGCATGAGAAATACCGTATCAATTGCACCAGGAGCATCCGGGAAATATAAACCACCGTATCCATCATCAATTGCCGTCATAAATGTATCATGAATCATGAATGTATCATTTATTGGTGATTCAACATGGGTACATTCGTTTGAACTATTAAATCTAATTCCTGGTGATCTTATTCACTTCCTCGTTCAAATTCTCGATTAATTGCTTCATTTATTTCAAGATTGAGCTATTTTATTCCTAACATGACTAATAAATTACTGCATATATGGTAAAACATGTCTTGGATATTGATAAATTGCTTTGAATTGCGTTTTGTTATCCCACGTTTTATGTCAGGTCCCACGGGGAACGTGTTAAAAAGTATCATATGTCCATCTCCCGATTCTAAACTACCTCTCAACCGATTCTCAGCCAAATCAGTTCAGCCATTCTTGAGTTATAAATAGTTTAACTAACACGACTTTCTTTTATATGTAAAGATTTCAGTTTTGATATTCCTGAGTTTCTACGGATTTCATAGGAACTTTCTCGTTTAACAAACAAATTTTCTATAAACATGAATCCACAAATGAAGTCTTACTAGTGAAAAGCTCAAAACACAACAAAAACTTGTTTTCTTACACTTGTTTTCTTACCATTGAAGAGTAAGAAACCCCTTCCAAGAATACCATGAAATAGCTTGTTGTATCTAAAAATATTTCGAAGTCAACCTTGTAGCATATCAAATTTTAGTAGAGCAGTCAATCGCTTGTTTAAATCTCCGTTCATTTCCTACGTATTTTCTGTAGGAATAAGTTTACGTTATATTTATCTTTTCTCAATCAAAACCTGTTTTTCTCATAAATATCCAAGTTTTTATTTTCGAGCTCGAATTTTTTCATGCGTTTAGCAGCATAAACCAAATCAGTTGTAATTGCATCTAAGACTGTGAAAATCAGGTCGTACAAGTAGGTGTTTCCGCCATCTTCTAAGCTTAAGAAACAACGTGAGGTCGTAAATGAAAAAAACTAGTTTGAGGTGATACAAATGCATTTTGTTCATTGAATGAAAAACTTGATATAAAAACTGAAATAACTAGATAAAATACGCCACATAGCAACCTCCACTTGGCAGGAAATATAAAACAATTTCATGATAAACTCAATTTTAAACTCTTCGTGAGATGGTGACATAGCAATTACATCAGCTGATTCGATTTCCACAATTAACTGAGCGATTTCTGTGTAAGGAAGGAAGTTCACATTCACATTTCTGTTGACATTATTTTTTCTGTCAAAGGGAACTGTCAGAGAGAGCTCACTTCTCTTCTACAATGTACAGGAACTTTTTTGTTCAGAGCTAAATTTCCTGTAACATCTCCGGATGGTTATCGTCTTGATAAATAGTGCTCTTTTGGGGACCCAAAATACGGTTACAAGGTATTTAAGCGACGAGTTTAGATAATGTTCCCCAGCTAAGTCAAATAAACATAGGTGAGTGGTTTACGTAGGAGGGTATCTGATGCAGAAATGATAAACCGTTATGTAATAATTTGCAGCGTTTTTGTGATGTGGTGGACCCGACATAAGTGGGTCAACCGAAGACTAAACGTATTTGGCCAGTTGATGATCTCAAGTGAGAGCCATCAGCGATGAACCGCGGGGGATAGGGCGAGAATTAATTGGCTAGATAATGTTGACCGAAGTCGGGAAGGAAGATGGGAGGCTCTGTCGAAGCTGAAAGTCAAACCACTTAGCTCCGGAGAGGAAAAAGTCAAATAAAAAAACCAACAGACGGCTCTTCTACTTAGGAAGAAGGCAAAGAAAGAGGAGATTGTTTATTGTTTGATCAAAAGAAAGGCCCAAGCGAATCGCGGGATCGCCCAATAAATCGTGGAATGAAGTCGTCAGGGGCTATTTATACAGTTGAGACTTCACAGCTGGCGCGGCGGTTTGTACATCTGGGCAGTGGGGCAACCGCAAGACGAATGGTCGCCTGCCCCGGGCGTTAGTCGTTATACCTTTTCATCGTTAGGCAAACATTTGGAAAAAACAATAGGTGAGACTTATTTCCATACGGAGGGACGAGAAGGCGTGTGTAAACGATGTATTTTAGTTGTGCTAGTATTGACGTCGAAAAGATGCTCTTTCCACTTAATCAAAAACAGCTGTTCGAAAAGTTGATGGGAATTCCTTAATTGGTTTATTATTTCCAACATACTCTCAAAAGTTATTGGTTTTTGCTTTAAGATACGTAGATTTTATAAATCGAATTATAAAAAATCCGTACGTCTGCTGTACTCCGTGCTACTCTTTTTTTCCCAAACGACTGGACCAAAGTTTAAGAAATTTGGCTCAAAATCCAACATCGATCGATATACCTACCAGTAATCTCTGCATCTTGATCAACCAACAATAAAGGGGATTAAAGGTTGAGCTATCAAAAAATCCAAATCTCATAAACTTTTGACGTAAGGAGGTTGTTTTTTAGTTGGATTCAGATGTAAATCAGTTCCCTATATCGAATGTGACAACTCGGGTTGCTGTACACCCATCCGTTCGCTCACCATTTGAAAAATCGGTCAGGTAGACGGTCGGGCTGCAGACCGGTTCTGTGACGGGTGGCTAGGGAGACGCAGAAGTATTATTTTTGCTTCATTTTTTATTTCACCTCGTTAAATTTGGGTGAAGTTGGATTTCTTCAAATTTTTTTTTTTTTTTTTTTTCGTGCACATGTCTCTGGTTGTACAGTCCAGTTATGGTAGACCGGTAATCAGTAGGAGGGTTATCGAATACAGAAGTGATAAACCATTGTTTAATACTCAGCAGATTTTTTAGACGGATTATAAAAAATTTATAAACGGATCATTTATAAATATAATCATATGAAAACCAGATATAAAGACGTACCTATGATAACAGTCCAAGGGGAGTAATGAAAAAATAATTTGCTCACATTCAACCAACGTTCAACATAACTTCACTACTTTCATCTGATTTTTCAAATCTTTGAACAACACCAATTTTAGTCTAGTTGTGCAACAAACCTCGGGGATTTCGACTTTTCTGTCGGGACTGGAGGGGTTGATTGACAATCCATTCAATCGCTCTCTGACAACATGTAGGTACTGCCGATTTTTGTTCTATATGTTTGTTCGGTTAGGAATTTTGGCCTGATTTTGAATCATATTTCAAACATCTAAATATAATTATACATTAATAATACATATGTGAGTATAAGAGATGAATCACCTCAGCTAATTATTCCTGTGAATCGGAGATAATTCATATATATTACGACAAACCAAACATAGGGACGTAAGTGTTATGCTTGCATTACATTCCAATGTGTTTTCCTCTTAAAGTTCTAGAACGAGTTCTCATTCCATTCATTCCAAAAAGTTGAACGCCCAAAAAGACTGAACTGAAGAGAATATTATTATTTGTTGGAGGATTTTCAGTTTCATATTCTTTCCTAAATCAGGTGAAGACATGAGTGCCTTCATAGCCATCACGAAAGTGCTTGTAGGTGTGGACTCCTAACCATTGGGATACCTGTCGAGCCAGATCAATGGACACGCCTCTTACAATCGCCTACTACCTGTTGCAAAATCCCGAAAAAACCAATCAAGATCCTCCGCTTAATCCCAGCTGATAAACGCCAACGTGATCTAATTTCTCCCACAACATCGTATCATCATCATTAGGACGAAAATACTGGAGGAAAATAAAAGTTTACGGCTCAACCTTTAGAAGGATACAGTTAATTGAACCGTATTTCGAAAGCGTGGCTGTTTTTTGCACTTCTTATCTATACTAAACGTCTCAGTGGAAAACGCTAATGACTACTTTTGTAGATGAAGTCTCGCATGGTTAAATATTGTTGAATAGGCGCCGAAGTACTGGTTCTGAAAATATGTGCTCCCCTATCAATTAAAGTCATTATGACTGTAAGTCATTTGACAACTCAGAAACAGAAATTAATCACTGAAAGTATTTCAATACCCATTTCACAAGTGTCACCAAGGTGTTGTGCTGCTAATACGCCACTATCACGTTTGAACCCTATTGTCACCCAATGAGATAGTAGTACCCCTTCTTCTTCATCAGAGCCCAAGACTCTGCAGTTGTTCTGCAGTTAGATGCTCTGAACGGATGTTCCTTATATTGCTCACACATTGTTTCCTTCAACATTTCGTCATTTTGGCTTTTGCCCACTGTTCTTCAGGATTCATCTTCGTTTGAAAACTTCTTCATCTCCGACCGTCATTAATCAGCCTTTCCCTCCAGAAAGCAGAACCGCTCGTATTCAGCATTCATCTCGCCATCCGTCGTCATCACCGTTTTCCTTGGTGATGCTTGGGTCCTGCGATAGCTAGGCTTACCCCGGTGAAAACCGGTAGTTTCCCGTCTACGTGATTATCACGGCGTCCTGTGGTGTGGATGGGCTTTGAGTTCCTGCGCTAAACATAGTGGCCTGTCTGCTAAATCACAGAGATTCAATTTAATATCAATAACCATTTGCCTCTCGTCTCTGGAGAATTGGAGTACCAAGAATTTATTTTACTTTATTCTCAATGCCGTTTGACATTTCTTCATATACATTTATTTGAATGATTACAACAAATTATTCATTTTCCAAGGAAATACTTTTAAGTAGGATTAGTTTATTCCTTTCACTCATTCGCAAATGAATAATTATTAATTAATGATGGTAAATTATTGATTCATTATCGACCTTGTTTTAACATCCTCGATTTGATGGAAGGAGTTTCATTCTTCTTTACAAGGATATTTCAGTAAGATTTGGGCAAACTGGTTGTTCTGATTATTTAAGAACGCCTCTACTCAGTCTAAACATGGCCTGTTCTTTAATGTTCCACTTTGTTGACTTTTCCTATTTATGGAGTCATACCAGTTAGCATTTTGCCGGTAGAGCGTTCTAGTTTATTGCCAGTCTAAGGAGGACATTTTAGAAGTGTAGTTCGCCATTCGCCAGCTCGATAGCGATCACGTGAAAAGTATCACGAAGCCTCCGTAAGGATGATGACGGCCATCTGTTGGAGGGAAGTTCGTATCAGAAAACCACAAGTCATCGAGCTCGTTGCCGCGAGTCGTTACATTGGAGCAAACGTACGGGGAAAGACGGAGGGAGGGCACGTCCCACGTGAATCACGGATTTTGGTCCATTCCCAGCATCATTCCCTACACCTGTTACCGCGGGGTTTAGGAGCCTCGTTGGCTCCCCGCCATCCTCGCAGAGGTAAAAGTAAATACGCTGGAGACCACTTCTCCGATCATCCCATCTCTCTCCCTCATTTCCTAATTCTCCTTCCCTCGCCCATTCGCTGTCTTCTAGGGGTCATTCCGAAAGGTGTAATAATAGAAAGTGAGTTGAAACTGCCGGCATTTTCGCTGATTTATGAAGCCCTCTCATGTAAACTGTCGTAAATGTCAGATCTCCCTTCAGGACACTACCGCCGCTACAAACTTAGATCTTGTAGGTACGAATGGAATCCAGGAAACTGATTTCTGTGAATAACCTAGAACTTTAAAAATTGGAATATCCAACAGTTTTCTTAATGGAAATCCGTGTTGTGGCATTCTGGAATAATTCCTGATTATACAATAAATTGCTAGTTTCGAAGAAACTGCCTCAAGAGATATACAGCTGATGAATGTGTCTTCGTACCTTGTAATTGACTTCTGGAATGACCTTAAGCATAACTTCGTGAACACCACACTTCACTAGTCCGTGTGTGAATATATTTATATCTGTTATCAAAAATACCTAGATTGGTATGGTATACTATGTATCGGCATGACGTAAAAATCCTCGAATAAAACAAGTAAAATTTAACTTGATAAAATAAAAAGCCTATCTACGATCCACTAGTCAGCAAATCTATAAATAATTTATATAAAACTCGATATTTTCAGTACATCCGCATACTATCCATCTTGCTACGAGTCGGTTGCCAGTCATTTTTTTAGCTTCCAGTCCTGCGTTTAAAGACAGACCTGCGATTTGTGAGCAAGCGGTTGATCGTACATCGACCGTAGTGGTACCATTCGACTCACGGAACTAATTTCTATCTGATTCGAACGAAAAACTACCTCTTACATCATTAACTTGTTAAGATATTGATTTTTCAATATCGATTCATTAATATTGTTAAATCCTATTGATCGAGGTGACGAAGATTATTGGCACGTTCCGGATTGATGTAGGATTTTTGGGACAAATTTCGTAAACTTTAGTCCAGTAGTTTCGGAAAAAAGCCTCAAACGGCGGGTGCATAGATTTTTTAAATCAAAAACTTTTGAAGGGGCGTAAAACAATGGTTTTTCTTGGTTGATTTCAAATGCCCAATATTGAAAATAACAAACCAAAGCTCTACTAGCACCAAATACCATCCTCTACTCAAAATTCCACTTAGATAATTAATTTTGGCGGCCTGACATCTTCTGTCATTCCGAAAATCGCAAGATGCTCCTCATGACGTTTTATAGCGAGTCGAGCCTTGGGCCGAACAAACAACGAATTAAGAACTCGTCGGACCCGCTCCGTCCTGGGGGCCATCCTGGGAGACGGAGCTTGATGAACGGCCCTGATAAGGAGCCGGCACTAATTCGACCCGTCGTCGTGATGAAAATAAATTAAGATAACGAAGAGGAACAAGACGAAAACGAAGAAGAACGAGGAAAAGGGCGCGAAGGGGATATCGGATCGTCGTGGGAGGTTCTTCTTCGTTATCAGGAGTTTGCGAAAATCAGCTTAAAATTAGCTGAAACTATGTAACATGTTGCCAGTTTTTATATATTTTTTTAATTAAAGTAACTCCATTGTTCCCTCGTCACTAAAGTTTGATCACATCACATTCCAGCGAATTCGTTTTAGTTGACTTTATTCTAGTTTTGCAACAAACCTCGGACATTTTGCTTTCGCTGCTCAGCTCAGAATAATCAACTGTGCAAGTAAATTTTCTTTCGTTCAACTAAGATTTTGGTATAGTAATTAAACATACTTCAGAATTTTCAATTTTTTTTTTTTTTTTTTTTTTTTTTTTGAAAGATGGGATGAATGGAGGAATAGTAGACAATCCACTCAAGCGCTGCCCATCCAGCCTGTACCCACAGCCAATTTTCTTGAATCGTTTTCTGTTGTTTAAGGTTTATCGAACTTTCGTTTAGATTAAAAACATATTTTAGATCTTTCAATTCTAGTTATGAAAGGGAATGCATGGACGGTGCGACGAATCGTTATATCTTCAATATTACGGTTTTTTTCGAGCCCTACTTTCGTGTAATAAACCTCTCTCCACAAAAAACCACAGAAATTTAGAATTCAAGGTTGAGAAGGAGTGATACTGGCCGATCCATTCATTGAAGCTCCAAGTTTTAAAAACTTAGCGAAGACGCTTATTTTATCTTGGTAAATTTAAGTTGGCTTTCTACGTGTTTTCGATTGTACTTGGGAAGCATTATCCCTAGATATACAGTCCAGTATCCGGTGACCCACGATTGAGGGTTTTCTAATACAGAAATAATAAACATTTTTCTAATAAGTTGCACGGTTGTTCTTTAATTCTTGTTTTGGATTACACCCATCTTGCAATTTAAAACAACAAATTTAGAGGGGGTTAAGCATTTATTTTCCTGATTGATTACAAAGGTTGATTATTGAGAATACTTGGAAGTATTTTATTTTTTATTTCAAATACGAACTTTCATTTTTCGTCTGTAAAACGTTTTATCAATTTTTTGGGCTTGATATAAAACCTGTTCTTTTTTTTCTTTCTTTTGTTGAGAGAATTTTCAAAATCAGTTCAGTACCCCTACCACCTCACAAACTTTCGCTCTTCGTAACGTCAGAAAAGGTTAAAAGGTGTTGCCCAGGTTACGACAATAAAATTGAGATCGAGGGATTTACACTCTTCACAATCCCAAGCTAAAGAAATGGTCGTTAGTTTTCTCATTTTCCCCCAATCTTCCCATGATTGTTAATTGCCGGTAAATGCAAGCAATAAAAGACCTACAGACTCCCTATAGAACGTCAGTGTCAGTAGTGAATTGGAATGAAATTACGCAGAAAGGTCTCTAACAGGCCATCGAAGATAAGTAGTCCTTAACTCATGATTATTACACATAAGTATGTGTCTCTAGGGCTATCAATTTCATCATTGCTGTAAGAATGATTTTCAAATTTAAAAAACGTTCATTTAACCGTATATAATATTTTGTAACAGACCAAACATTTGACAGTTTCAAACCGTTGATTTTCGCTAATTAGAAAGTTTGTTACTCGTCCTAATTTCTGAACAAACTTCTGAAAAATAATTCTGAATAATTCAAAGTGGGATGTACACTTACACTATCAACCTTAATGAACAAATTCTTTAAATGGATGAGAATTGCCTAATTATAATTTGGATACTAATACGCGCTCTTCGATCCCAGCCGTTTTCGAGCCTAATGGTTGAAGCAAAAAACTATATTATCGCCTAACTGTAATAGTTTTACATCTATGTAGTTTATGTAGAGGCACATACCATCAAGATGTATTTTTTTAAACAGTCATGAGTACTATTAATATGTGGTAAACCATTTAATCATCCGTATGCAGAAAAGTTGGTGATAAGTACGATAGTTTTCGCAGCGGACGGGGAAAACGACTTCTAAAAGTAGGTGACATTCTGATATCCTGGGTTACATCGTTCTACGTTACGTAAAGATCCTAATTTTTATAGAAAATGTAAAGCTTTTACTCAAAATAGATGTAGCTTTCTAAGGGTGAAAATATTTTTTATTCGGTCGAGAACTTTTTGAGTTGAATCGCGAAATACAAACGAACAAATTTTTATTATTATTAAATGGTATAGATATTATTGCAAACGTTAACTTTCTAGGTGAGATAAAAACGTCGTTTATCGGCCAATAAAAATCAACCATTCCAGCAGAAAGTGAGAGTTCGACAAACTGCACTTTTTTAGCTCAATAAGATGGAATCAATATTTAGAACCTGAAAAACGAAAAACCAACTGAAAATAGTAACTATTTTAACTAAACCTACTGAAAATAGTAACTATATTAATTGAACTGTTTCATAAATTTTCTATTTATTTATTCTTTTTTTGCAGAATATACTTAGCTCAAAATAGAATTTCAATCAAATCAAAATCATAAAAATGAAAATGTGAGGACAAATTTTGAGAAAACAATTCAAAAAATGTTACAAATGTTGAATCTTTGTTTGAATAGCAAAATATTTTTTACCAGTTGTTTTTTACCGTAAAATTGAGAAAACTATTGTTAATTCATGTTTTATCAAAAACCTCAAATTTCTCCTCCGCCCTAGCGGACTTGAGAAACTTTTTTAACAACTTAGTCGTGGATAAACGAGCGTCGAAATATTGGAAATGGACCTCGTTGAAGCCTAAGTTCGAAGATGAACGTTGATTTTTCCAATTGTTGCAATTTTTTCGATTTTGGCCGATTTGCTGCGACACCACCAAAACTGCGGATTTGTAACGATATCTTCTCCAGTAAAGTACTCGTGTACCCAGAGGAATCCATGAAAAATTGTCGCTCTAGTCGGTATTTCAATTAGATGCCGGATTCCCGGATGCAGGATATCTCTGATTGTGCATTCGAATGTACATGTGCATCAGGTTCGCTGCATACTTTAGCTAATCCTGCTCAACCAAATCTTTTTTCTGCCTGACCAGGGATACGATTGTTATTCAAGGCGTCGAGCGCCCATTCATTCTGATCCTTATCCACTTTCACTCTGATTCGCTCTGATAACCGTCTTTTGTGAGGTGTTGTAGAGACGTTTTCGCCCGCTAGTGCCGTGATATGTATGGATATATATACCCAGGAGAGTTTGCTTTCTTGCGATTCGCATCTCAATCTTCTCAGTCCCGAACGGGGGATTCTATTCAGAAGGGAGCCACTACAAAGATTAAACGACCTCTTTTGAGGCCAACGGCACGGAAAACTCGCGGGTGCCCCGATCCGGCAGTTATCGTTTATCTGAACGATTCGAGGGTGGCAGTTCCGGATTTCGGCAAAGTTCAGGAAATGAAGTGTGTTGCGGACTTAAGAGGGTGTTGGAAGCAGAAAAGGTACAGTTGAAAACATTAGTTAAACAGGTCTTGAGTGATTAATGCATTATCTACACAAATGCAAAGCCTAGTTTTACATAATCTTGGATTGTGGCGATTTAATTTGTTAATCATCTATAAAAAATACTTATATTTATTTTTTATTTTCTAAAAGATCGTCAAATGGATTACCAAATTCAATTACTCGGGAATTCATTACAGATTGCTTCAGATGGCGCTCCAAAGAAAAGTGTAAAGATTAAAACTAAACGTTAAACTTTTACTCGATCGTTAACTAAACTTGAACTAAGATTAAGATTTAAACGCAATAAAAGGTAACAGAATGCCGCATAGGAGAATAGATAGCACGTCACGTAATAAAGAGGGATATGAACAATGACTATTTGCTATGCGTAAGATTGGAATAAGTCTTCTCTTGAAGGAGTCAGATCTTTTGTGTCATAAAGATGAACAGCTCCCGGCGTTCTTCGGAACGTTCAAGTAACAGTTCCTAGGACCAATCCCGACAATTGGTTCAGATGTTACAATTTGTAATATCTGCGTCACCCCCACAAGAAAAGTGACACTGTCAAGAATCTTCAATATTTGACAGAGCCAAAAAACTGAAATCAGTGCACAATTAATGACGATTTCTTCCGTGATCAGCTTCTTCAGGTTGTCATTCGAACTGATTGTATAAAAGAAATTATTCAGGAAACAGATAACCTGTTGATTGTATGTTGGAATTTACTATCCCATCAGTAAACATTTGTCTTTTTTCTTGCCATATATTCAATCAAAACTGTCTAGTGGGTCGTATCATGCTCTTAATTAGCTAATGCACATCTTCAAACTCATTATTTGAAATTGAAAAAAGGGATGTGAACAATGACAATTCTTTTACAGCGGAATTTTAATACTATAAACAAATTGTTAACAGCAAAGTGACAGCTCGATGAAATCATAAAAAGTGGTCAACAACGTCTCAAAAACTAGGTTTTTCGAGGTTTCAACCAATACAGGCAAGTGGGATGTTACATTTTAAAGATCTTTGAATGCAAAATCCACTGGAATCGGTTTCAGATCCGTAGGATTTCACCCATAGCGAAAATCGCAATTTCAGAACCTAAAAGTGTCCCCCCACACTTCTTAATGACACCAACAATCACGCATTGTTCAAATAATAATAAACCCATGTGTTAGAATAGGTAGAGTTTTTCAATTACACTTCTCACTTGTACGGGAATTTCCAAAAGTTTCATCATCAACGTTCGATTCGAATAACAAAGGAGAAACTCATTGATTTTGAGATAGAGCGACTCACCAGAAATTTATTCGGTATTTCGAACACACTTCATGTGACGAGGGATATTGCTTCTCAAAGGGCGTCGTACGTTATGCCAGCGATGGTGTAGAAGCTAATTTGATTTCCAAATGTGCCCCCTCCTCATCCTGACTACCCATCTCATCTCATCCCCGGACCCCACTACAGCCTTCCTCATAAGCATCGCCCTTTTGAGTGAGAAACTTTGCTCTCAGAACTGCGGAAAAGCTGAAAGGTAGCGGGACGGCCATGGCTCTGTGTTGGAGTTGATGAAGGAGAGGGGGTCGTGCATCTAATTTTGCCGGATTACCAAGTCGGCGGGTTTAGAAGGTGTACAAACCCGCACCTGGATATTTCCACCGTGAAAGTTAGGTTAGATACAGTTGAGCTTTGGGAAAGTCAGCTTCCATCTACTAACCAGCTGATGAACTCCTCAGCAGTGCAGCTGCATCTGTGAAGAAAAACAAAAAACAAAGCTTCCGTCACCTATAAGTAGACTTGGAAACAACATAAACTTCCCGTGATGCACCTGACGATGATCATGAGGACGAATTTTCCCAATCCACCGAACTAAATATATTTAGATTTGTTTTAAAATTTGAGCACTTGGTATGTACGGAGATTATAGAAGGCATCTCAAGTAACGCCCATTTCACAAGATGAGTATCTCAGAAAAGATGAATCTTTTCTGGAACTTCCTAATTGCCTTGCAAAATTGAATTAACAAACGGTAGCACCATGTTCCAAAAATATATCGTTCAATGATCAAACTCAGAAATCACCCATAGGGGATCCGTGGATTCCCATGCACACCGCTCGACGGAATTAAGGGATCACCTGAGAAAAACGCCACCGATTCTCGGTTTATTATTATTTGAATTATATAAGATTGTTCGTGTCATTGTGAGGTTTAAGGGGTTACTTTCAAGTTCAGAAATTGGAAATATTTGCTTTGGTTGGATTTATACAGATCTGTAACCCATCCCAGTCAATATTTGAAAAATGACACTCAACTTGCTCAGTAATACCCAGAAGAAAAAAATACGTTTTTGACCGGTTTTGCCCGTAGCATTAATACCTGTGGGGCCATCGAGCTGGCTAGAAGTGAAGACCAACCACATCCCAAGTGTGGAAGAACGGATTTTTTTACAATTCTGAAGGCTTTTATGGCACGTGAGGTGGACGGACATTGCAAATTTAGAATCTAAGCATCTTGAAACGTGAAAGAACAAGATTTGAGAAGGTTATGGAAAAAGTTTGTTATACTTTTACGGAGGTTTATTGTTGGGAGGCCTGAGCTATACCTCGTGGCTGCCGAAAGGCCAATTAGGACGGTTGATCTTATTCGCTGATACCATCTATAACGCCATCTCCCAAGCTTCATATAAGTTGGGGATTACAAACAATACTTGTAGCCGGTATTTTTATTTTAACAATATCTTACTGAAGTTTCAATTGCGTTTCTAACCATGTTCTCGAGTTTACCTAAGAAGCACTATCTCTGGATGTACAGTCCAGTTATAGTAGTCCGAATATCCACGTAGCGAGGTTATCCATTAGAGAAATACTAAAATTTTGTGTAATAATTTGTAGTGTTTTACTATGTGCAAGGGCGTGCACATTCACATCAGTATTGACATGTTTTTTATCAGTCAAACGGAGAGTGAACAGGTGAGTTTAAACCGGTCGGAGTGGGCTCATTCGATTCGTTGAAGGGATGTTTGTTAACAGCAAACACAAAAACATTAGTGTTATTTCGAAAGTTTTTGATATTCTGGTTCTTTCTTATTTCAACCCTTTTCATTTTACTTTTTAGGACTGACAGAGACAAGTTTCCTTTACCTTTACATTGGCCCAGTTTTAAGAGAAAAGCTACGAACAGCGGACGACGACGGTTTTGGTTTGTTTTCCATGCAATTTTAAGCCCCCCTCAGAATTTGTGGGTTCACGCTTCAAGATAGGTAGACCCGTGCTTTCAGCCATACGATGTTCAAAGCTTTTCTCCTAAACTACTGGATCAGTGCTTACCACGTTTGGCTCGAAAATCCATCATCGATACGGGATGTGCTAGTTCTCTCAGTATCTTGATTTATCAACTCTATTTAAGGATTAAACTCTTAAAAATTGAAATCTCACAAAACTTTTGATGTAACAGGGTAGTTTTTATGTTTGATTCAGAGAGTAATTATTTCCGTAAACCCTTGAGGCCCCTTCAATTGGTGTACGATCCGTTCGCTCACAAATCGCAGGGTTGTCTTTAACACGTTCAGTGCGGATAACACCATCATTGGTGATGTCTCCAACGATATTTATCTCGTTGAATTTGAGGTGCTCGATTCTTGGATCTCTACGTCGTGTCCATAATATGATGTATATATCTACAGTGTACATAACATCTACTATAATGCTGCAGTGTACTGTATAATATACAGTACACTGCACCACACCAGATATTTTGATGTCAGCTTTTGTTTCGAACATTAGGACATGTAAAGGTTGATGTTCATAGAGTTATACATAAGACAAAGTCATCCAACCGTCTTTGTTACATCTACAAGTCAACTATATGGCGGCGCGAGATGGAAAATGTAGACAAACTAGGTCTAATATACATTGATCAGTGAATTACGTAGAAGGGTTATCATAATACAAGAATAAAACTCTGTAATACCTAATTTGCATTATTTTGTCATTTAATTTTCGGATTCCACGCTTATTGACATGTAAAACCGCAAACTTTGAGGGGTGTTACTCTTTTTCTTTAATAATAATTATAAACCAAAAACAGTCTTGAAGTCCAGGTGAACTACTCCACAACAGCGAAATATAACTCGCAGTAGAGCTAATTGATGTCAGCAGCTAACCAACATAGAAGCAACCCTACTGATGCATAGCTGTAAACATCAACTGATACATAAAAAAATTGCTATTGAAGTCAATCGATAGAATGTATATATCGTATGCAAAACACGATTATGTAGAACACTGGGATGTCCGCTGCTGTTGAAAGATGGAGAAAACTACAGCATAGTTTATGTGAACAGGCATTTTATTTCATGTCAACAAGGAAACAATGATTTAGAACATAAATTTGTGATATTCATGTCCCATGCGGGTATTTTATCGTCACTGCGTTTGGTTTGAACTGAAAATGAGGTAAAGATCGTAAAGGCTAGACAACAAACCCAAGAAGAGGGGCCACCAAACGGACTTTTCAGGTTTGGCCGGAGGCGGCGGCGTTGGCGGTGGATATCTGGGGTAGATTCCCGGCCTAAAATATTCTGGGTAACCGTTTTTGATGACTGGCCCGTACTCCCTGGCGATCCTCGGATCTAGAGATGTCGCTGGATTGACTCCCAATGAGCCTTCTACCGCTGATGCCAAGAGCGCTAAAATCGCCAAACAACACCTTCCAAACATCGTGTACTTGTTCACTTTATGTACTGACACGGTTACTTCACAACGATGGAGTCACGGAAGCATCAAACCGTTTGGTTTAATCAAACGATTGATGATTACAGTTACCAACAATTTCCTTCTATGCGAACAAAAGACTAAGTACTCAAACTTGGATGGCGATGACTGGTTATATACTTATCCGTCTTTTTGAAAACCATGTCATACCAATACATTAAACGTATTGTTCTATCAGGTTTGGGCAATATAAATTCAAATAACGAGGCAAATTAATGACCAATGTTCAAGAGGAATAACACTTACCCAATGATTCTAGAGAATTATACTAACCCTCGATCTAGCTTATTTTGTATTCAGCTGTTTTACTGGTAATTTTATTGATTCCTCATTGCCAAATACAGACTATGAATTTCTGCAAGGAAACAAAACTATTTTACAGCTCTGAATTGACGAAATTGTTTTACTGTTCCCTCCATTATCCCTGGAAACTAAAAATGAAACAGATTCGTTTAAACATTGTTTATCTTCAAAAAGTACGAAAAATCATGACATTGTAGATTGATTTCTGAGGTAAGGACGAGTTCTGTTTTATAGTGTCTTTAGTCTCAGGGATACAATTCCCATTTGTCGGAAGAAGTGAAGGCAGGTGGGAGTTGTGACCAATGAAAGAACAAAACACAAGATTGTAGGGTCTCAAATAGCTTGAGGATAACGCTAAATAATATCATTATGAAAAGAGGATAATCACCATTCAAGGTACTTCCCAATTTCCAAATTGTCAAGTACATCTTTCGTTTTGACATTTTTATAAAAATGAATAAACTCAAGAAGCTAGTTACGTGCGAAATCGAAGTTGAAGTTATGATGAGATTAATTTAGCTCACTTGTGATAATTACATTAATCAGCATCATGTTTGTTTATAATCCACATTATAATGGATGGGGTGGAGTAGGAAGCAATTGTCACGGTGCCATCTCAATTTAGTTTCTATTAAGTTTCTTCAACGCAGTCTTGTACTGATCGCTCTATAGTTATTCTTGATTCTTTGATTTCAGATTTTATTAAACTTCTGAACTTCATTCTTCCCAAATGCCCAGCTCTTCTCAGGGGGCCAGTCACTTAGAGAAGGTTGAGAGTTCTACTACATTCTACTACCACAGTTTGCCTCCGTCGTAAGTGCAAAGAATGGATTCTATGCTTCCAAGAACTCCAAGGTTGCACATCATACCTCCAGGTTCAGAAACCACGTTGAACCAAGAGTAGGTTCGGCAAGTTTGAAATGTTAGCTTCCCTATACTCATGAGATTCCCCTAATCACAATCATTTTAGAACTATTCTTAACTCGTCATTAACCTCCTATACCACATCTAACGATGAGTCAGATACCATCGTCTGTAAAAATAACTAGATACCGACATCGATTGTCAATCGAAAACTGAAGACCCTTAATTGTATAATTACAAAAGCCATTCACATTCTTCTACCTTATTTCCCCCCTTCAAATACCATTTATTACCTTCTGAGCGAGAAAGATGTCCAAAACCGGCGATAAACATTGAAGAACCCATACTACAGTAGTCCATAACTATGAGTTAGATTTACGACCAAAGTGTCGTTAGTGTGTACGAAGTTAATGCGCCTTACTGGAAAGTGAAATGTTGAGAGGTAAAGCAATAACTTCAACACATGAATAGTTTTTTCTTCGATCTTTGTGTTGAACGGGTCCTTGAAGTTTTCATAGACTAACAAATACCAGTACAAGCGGATTAAATTTTATTTCGGGTTATTTTATTTTATCGGTTAGTTTGAATGGAGCTCAATTGAGTTTTGACTCGATAATTTAAGATGTCGGGTGTGGACCAGAGGCCACCGGATAAGACACGTGATCAGAAAAAATGTGATTGATGGGGAAATGGATACGACCGGATCAGAACATATTATCAGGGTAGAGCAAGATCAAGCCTAAGCGTTCAGGGTCCCATGTAATCGTTGTTGAAAAATCAGATTGAACATCCTAATGAATAGGTAAACTACTCTTTACTAACAATAGCGTTAATGATGCCCTGAAAATAGATAACTCCGGCAGACAAGGTGGATCAATTACACTGCACGTATTACGGATGATTTCTGTGACTGACAAGATGGAAGCCTTATACCATAACAATTCATTAACAGAATGGACTTATACAAGAAATACCAACAGATGTCAAAGTAGAAGATGTACAAAAGAACAGTCAACGCTGGTACAAGATATTATCGGTTGAGAGATTGAAATGAAGAGTTCAGATAGATGATATTATCGATTCTCTCAGATTCTCACTCAGTCTGTCAGACACCTTCTACTCACAAAACTTACCTGATAGCGTCCAACGATACTTCGCAAAATGCCGTGTTATACCTTTAATTTTCGGAGTAACACGATATCTACACTGTACGATAACTGTGTAGAGTATGGACATCTTGCAAAATCATGCAAAAGTGACCAACCTAGGTGTTGAAATTGCCGAATTATTGGACATGATGCAAACAATCGTACAGAACACAACCAAGCTGCGTACATTGCAAAAGCCCTCACAAACCACAGACAAAAGACGCCCAGAATTCGAAAGCCGAAAGTTATTTCAAAAGCCATGGCAGAACAATCTTATGGACAGGTCAATGAAATATGCCCATCTGTGCTCGCTCTGAATAGTTTCAACCTACTTGGAGGTTTACCGTCGTTACCTGAAAATAAACCAGGCGCGATGGGTTTGACATAAGTCGGCGAAAAACCATGTGAATGGGTTCACATCCAAAGTTGGGCCAGGCAAGATTTCTAATAATCGTATAATTAGAACCAATGAAACAGGTACCAGTCTAACCCAACCCTTGGGACAGTCCCTGTAATGGAGAAAAAACAATAGTGTTCCAAAGTTTTCGCAATCCAGATTTTTGAAATTTCAGCCTTTCAACCTCACCTTTAGGGATGATTGAGATCGACACCGACAATACAGTCTCTACTAGAGCCCAAATGAGATTCTTGCTGGAATTTCATTAATTTTAGTTTCGGAAAAAAGCTCCTCGTTGTTGTGTTTACGTGTTACTATCACCTAGTTTATTTTTTGGGCTGTTCGTATATTTTGTTTTTGTACGACTTCTGATTTCTCAGGAATGTAGGAATTATATCATATATATAATTATTATATTATTACATCATAATGATATCAGTCCCTAATTATATCATCCAAGGAGCCCTGGCTCCTCACCTGACCTATACAGACGTTGATGCGTAAAACACCGTTGGCATTGATTTTATGAGGGCTGCGATGTTTCATGAACTTGGACTCCACATTAATTTACCACATGAGAAGAATGTGTTGGAACAAAATAAATTATTGGTACATATTCATTGGGAACGAACATTTAGGTGCTTACCCAAGCAAGTAGCCGGTTGACTAAAAACAGTAGTTCTAGATAATCCTTATATATACAAAACTCAAAGTTTTGTTTGTATCTAGCTATGTTTGTTTGTGTGTATCTATCTACTCCGTGTATGTTCCGAATAGATGGCTAAACTGCCGGTCTGATTTTGAAGAAAAATGTCGTAAAATGATCAGCGAGTTCCGGCGCACAACATAGGCAAGGTCAGAACCACCAAAACACCCTTCTACTCTACCTTGATTATGAAGCTGATATTTAAATAACTATTGGCATCGATGTTATAAGACCTGCAACGTTTCATGAACTTGTGTATTAATTATTATATTAGAAGAATGGGTTGGTACCAAATAATTTACTGTAACATATTCAGAACTAACACACATTTAGGTACTTACCATAACATGAAGTTGATACATAAGCAGTAGTTGTAGATAATCCTAATATATAAAATTCAAAATTTGTTCCTATCAATCTATGTATGTATCTATCAATTCTATGTAATGTAAGCGGAGGAAAATCAAGACAACTGGAAACATGAATGCTATATTTCGTGCGAAGCATTGTTCTACAATAAAGAACACCTCCTTCACGTCTTGCCAATATTAACGTGTGAATGTAATTAGGAAGAAAAACACGAGAAATGAAAGTACAATAATGATACATCTAAATAGCTATTTTAGCTATGAATAGTTAAATTCAAAACTAGACAGGCACATCTAGAATTCAGTATGATCAAAGGAGAAACACTCCGTTATCAGACCATTCACTCCAAATTTCTTATTCGTTAAATTATTGAATATTTTTATGAATACGAGAAACCCACTCATAGGCAACACGCAATAGCGCATTATGAATCGTATACAATAGTGATCAACATATTTTAAGGTTATTTTCATTTCTTTAATCATCGTCTTCAAGGCTTCCCGAGTTTATCCGATTCGTCATTTCCCTCCAGCCCAATATGAGCCGGTATATACATAGTATATCACAAGATATTACTGAATTTACTATGAAGTTGTCGAAGCAATCATTTGATTGGAATTTGTCAATAGCGATGTACTCATTGAGTCCCAATCTACCAAGATTTTTTATCATTTATTATCATTTAAACGATTAACAGGACTACAATCCACTTGTTAGCGACCGATCCGACAGTCGCCCCCCCCCCCCCCCCCGCTCCACACTCCTTCAACTAACCTTCGGATGGGCTCCTTCCGCCCTTTGTTATCCCGGCATCACCACTTTTCCGTCCGCCCGAGGGGGTCATTCGTGTACCTGCCACCTTGGTAAGCACTAGCCTCTCTGGTGCTCTGGTTGAATCTACAGATTTTTCCAGGGAGTTGGTTAGGCTTAGTAAGTACCGTTTATGAACACAGAATGCGCGCACGTAAACCCTTGTTAGCCCCCCCCCCCCCCCCCCCCGGCCCAGCCGTAGCTTTCATCTCTGTTTACTAGCTCACCTACTCTGAGCTAGAATCCCATATTTGTAGGTTGCACAGGCAATTTTTCGTACTTAAATGTGTAAAATTAATAATTTAAATGATCTGGCAGTAGAACCATAGAGGTCTACTGCCCCGCTTTTTTCTTAAGAAGGCAGCTGAACGTTGGATCTCTCAATATCTCTCTATGAGGGATTGAAACCCACTAAAACCTCACCTTCCTTTTTTCAAGTTGTAACTTGGCCTGGAACCGTTCAACTCAATACTTCAGGATATTAAACGGTTGCTAGTCCTAAAAATGTTGGTGCTTTTGATTTTGTAGGACAAAATATCTGTTTTCACTCCGCAGTTTGTACATAGAGCTTCTATAAAGATATTAAGCAGGAAGGAAGGAAACATCATCAAACTGTCATTCACCAGCCCCCATAAAATACAAAACACGATATTTGCACTTTGAGTGTAAAACTTCATAATGACGACATTAAAGCTAAAGTGGAAACCTATAATTACAACTTGGGATGTTACGATGTAACTTCGTCAGTGTGGATTTCGCTTAAAGCATTTCAGCAGACAACTCTTTTAATAGAAATTTAAAAGAAAAAATCAAGTTAAATATCATAATTTTGGTTGTTTGATAGGACGTCGAAACCGTTAATGGGGGTAGTTTACTCGGCGGGAACTTGGGAAACGAGTAGTCATTAAGTCATTTCGCGGTTCGGCGCGGGAGGCGCTGTAATAACTTTATTCCAACGTCCCCCCCAGCGCCTGAAAACAGCGATTTTGAGCCTTTCTATTTTCTTTTCAAAACGGTATAAGAAGTGTTATGGCTCGTAATAGGTGGGTAATACGATGTAAAATGTTCCACCAAGCCGCCTAAAAGTGATTTTGAGTCTTAGTTGTTAAAACCAAGTGTGTCCCAGACATACGGTCATTACCATAAAATCAATTCAATGGATCTTGGAAAAGCTAAACACGTGGGAAAAAAATTGTTTTCTAAGTCCCTCATTAAGTCCAGTGTTGCTGCATCAATGATGATTTTTGTGCTTGTACTTCAGGTGACAAGTAGTTTCAACAATTTCTGTAGGATGTCAATGAAGATCTCAGAAATTATGATCCTTCGCCTCTACAATCCCTTTTGAGTTCTACTGATGCAAAATGAATGGTAGTCGCTTTGCAAGTTCCTTTATAACTTCCATACTGATAGCTTCTATCGTTTCCATCCTATTTCGATAAAATTTTCAGACAATACATAAATTGCCGTCGAGATGTTGTCACATGAACTGCATTGTTATCGGATTTAAGGTTGATACCTCAGCAAAACCGAAAAATCCTTTATTAATTTCAACTTCAAACATCTGTCAGGACGAAGATGTGAATGAAATGCCAGGATACCATCAATTGTCACTACAATTGCCATGATGCGCAAAAGCGGAACTGTTTCTCTAAATAAAACTTTTGAAGAAACAAATCGCTAATGTTGCAGAGAGAAATCGATTGAGCTCTTCTGTACAACATAGTTCAACATTAGAAAAATGCTGCAAGCTTATCAAGGGCTATCGCTGCTCCCCATCATGGACCGAAATTTTACTTCCAATTTGAGTTTTAAGTAGTTCAATCAATTTCGGAAAAAACATGTTGCCCAAAATCAAAATTTAAGATCAAGGATTTCACGTTCGCGCTTGCTCAGTAACTACTGATAATACTATCGAGTTTAAATTGAAATAATATTAGCAGATAGTTTTTCCCCGACTACCATCAAAATTTGAGAGCGATCAAACTCTGGGACCTGAGAAGATGATGGTTAGTCCGCATGTGCAGACTGATGTACTGAATCCTAAGTGATTAAACTCATGGGGGACCATCTGCAGCCGAACCCGCACATCAACAACTTCAACGCACTTTAGCAACCGATGAAAATGCCATCAAAACCGGATGAAAAGTAGAAATTAAGCTTGTTAGTTGTGTTAATTTAAGGATTCGAGTAACTTCCTTGACCCTTATCAATTGTGAAAAAATCAATACATTAGGCGGGTAGTCGACAGTCAATTTTGACGGTATCATTGCATATCCGCGAATGTGAAATCCTTGTAACAATCCTCATTTCCACCGTTTTCATCAACATTCAATGAGAGTTTTACAGCAATTTACAGTCTACAGCCGGTTTCCTATTCATCCCAGCGGACTAAGAAGTTTGGTACGGGAAATTTCGAAGTAGGTACCTACACACCACTATAAAACGGTAAATAATAGTTCAGTGGAAAAGATAAATACAATTTCTTGCATTATAGGAGATATATGTCTTCATAAATAGCCGAAATGTTTGAATTTCCCGCGTCCGAGTTTTAAAAAAGTTTTATTGCGTTGGTATACCTACATGCCTTGAGTAAGACACAATTTTCAGCTGTTTACTATATCTGTGGCGGCCAATGAGGTTTAACGTGTTGAGTTCGCCGATTTTGGATTGTTAAACAAAAATGTAACAAAGAACCAGTAGGTATTAAATTTTACATAAAAATTATATAAAGTGTAAGAAAGAGTGCGAAATGTTCACAAAGGCATATGGTGAGGCTGCTATGAACAAAACAAGTGTTCGCGAGTGGTATAAGTTTTTCCAACATGGCCTAGGAGACTTTGAAGATGAAGAACGATGCGTACGTCCCAGCACATCAACAACCGTGGGAAACGAAAACGTGGGAAAAGTGGAAGCAATGGTAATGAATGATCGCCGAATCACAATCAGAGTAGTCGCTGATGATCTTGGCATATCGATTGGCTCATGCTAAGATATTCTTGCGAAAATTTTGTTTGTGACAAGCGAGGCAGCAAAATTTGCCCCGAAGTTGTTCAATTTTGGCCAAAAACAGCGGCGAATGGAAGTTACTCAGGAATTACTAAATGAAGTCAATGTGGAATCAGATTTGCTCATAAGAGTTTTAACAGGTGCCGAAACATGGGTTTACGTATATGACGTCGAAACGAAAGCTCAATCGTCTCAGTTGAGACATACTCGTAATCCTGCCTTTCAATTCATCAATTGCACTACCATACAAACATCCTCTCCCTACAGTAATGATACTTTTTAATGATGCAATCAATCTTTTGCGGTATCGGAAAGCCAAACCTCACATCCTAGACTTTGTTTAGATAAATTACAAATATCTTTTACTCGAATACTTCGAATTAAAATTAAAAAATCGTCACAATTCCAAAGAATTCGGGTGTATCATCATTATTTACCGATCAGGAACATTCGCTCCATTTTCAATTAAATCCGGGTTTCTTTACTCCGTAAAGCGGGTCTTGATTTTAATTGCCCACTTCCGCTCCACTTTGTTTCAAGGACCATCAACAAACTTTTCCCCGTTCCGCCTTTTTTTTTCTTTTATCCTTTTTTTCTCGAGTAAGTGCGGTGACAACTCCTTCTGTAACAAACTGTACTTTCCCTTCGTTTGAAGCGATAAATCGCACTTTTTATGGCACTTTGTAAGGTTCTGATGGAAAGGGGTGGGGAAGGGAGGGCGCAGTTTGGAAGAAAAAATCAGTTTTAGAGAGAACGGTCGTTGAACGCCTAAGCTCTTAGAGGAAACGGATCGTTTCAACGAATTAGTCGTACAAAAAAGATTGAAAATTTCCTTCCTTCTTCAACCTAGAAACTTTTCTTTTTTTGCTTTCAGGTTTTATTTCAGGATAATTTTGTTTATCTTTTGATTTCTAAGGCCTCGTCCTACGTGAGGATTTCAGAATTACTGGCGATACCGGTGACTTATGCAAGTGGAAGCGTTTACAGCGGGGAACGCCACTGGTGTCCTATGTGCGGGTGTTCCCTCCCAGTAAAGGAGAGCGCGTTTCATTTATTTATTTATTTTGAAATATGGGCAAGCAACAGTACCTTCATACGAGCGTAAAATCACAAAAATTATGAAAATACAATACACTGGAGGAGGGTTACAAAATAATGCAGCAGGGTGGCCTAAACTGAAATGTCAATTAACTGAATTTAATGGGGGGAAGAAGAAATTAGGGATTTTTGTGTCGATTGGGACTATGAAAAAAAAATCAATATGGGGATGAGCAGATAGAAAGATTTGCACTGCGGGGTAGCCGGTTAAGGGCGAGGTGTCGATCATAGTTTGTAGCCGAAAACGGTACACTGAACACCGCAGATGAACGAGGGGATGTACGAGTGGTCGCAAAAATGAATCCTTAAGAGCAGCAGGGGGCAGTCCAAGACGGTGTTCATGTCCTTGTAGAGAAGCAGGAGGTCAACGGAGCTCTGTCTTCTCCCAACGGTGACCAGCTAGCAGTTCCGAAACATAAGGTCATAATCGATTTCATCAGAAGGAATCCCCATCTTATAAACAATATAGAGTAAGAACATTCGATGGACTCGCTCTAGCCGATATCCATGGACCGCATACAGAGGAGACCAAACATACGGGCAGCATACTCGAGCAAGTTTCAATCAGTACGATGAGCGATTTTTCTAAATTTATTGCACACAGAATTTTTTTTTTGTACTTCAAGTAGTCCAGCTCTACTCAATTACATTTCCGATAGATGTTTGCAGAGACAACTATCTCATGGAATTTATGAATCGAAGATCGAATTCAGGGAACTCATGAATCTTCAGCCTACTTTTGAAGTGCGGAGCTTTTTAACCACCATAAAGACGGCCGTTTTCTTGTTTCGTTGACAAGTTGCTACAAAATTGAGCAACCCCACAAACACTCGAGAAACGATTTTGACTCCAACTGACTTGGGGAATCCCAATAACCTTGACAACAGATGTAATCAATCTCGCGTTTGTAGGGAGAAAAGCGAGAATAATTAGAACCAATTTGATTTCAAGCCGCCTTTAGCGCGTGCATGTTAGCAATGCAGCTTGTCCACGTAGGAGACAACTCAGTTGCCATGATTTAATCGGAAAATCGCCAGCCCTTCAACGTTGTGTATCGCCTCATACCCGCTCACGCAGGACGTAGGGCAGTAGAATATTATATTTTCTGTTAGTAACAGTGAATAGCTGCTTCGACTTGAGGCACGGGAACCGACACAAAGAGGTTCTGATTTTAAGGCCCGAATTCATAGCCCTTACTCAGTTGAAAAGAAATGCCTAAGTGATGCTCTGTGAAGCCGGTGGCTAATTACGCTCTTCATAGTGTAAGGAAAGCATTAATTGATGATTAATCTTCTCGTACGGGGAATTAATTTAAAATGAACAAACACTTGTTCAATATAACTTTTTATTGGTTATATCACCGTTCGGTCGATACACTCATCTTCGGTGTACCTATTAACAACTCGTTCAATTATCGAATAAGTAATTCAAAAGGAGATTGAATTTTGGAGGGGGGGAGTAAATGACTTGAAAGCTGTAATGAGACAGGACGATGCCCATTAACTAACAATACGCATGAAGAAAGACTCGCCACGGGAAGATGGAACCGGAATTGGAATGATAGACCCTGTCTACTCCTCGTCCTTCATCTTAAACCTATTGTGATGAGTGACCAACCATCAAGTGCTTGGGCACTTGCTAGAGCATTTCCTTAAATGGGCTTCATAAACACACAACCAAGTGAATGCTCAGCTTAATGAGCAGAAAAGTAAATGTAGGTTCAGAGCAACCTTAATCATTTCCTTGTGACAATTTTTCACGTTCTCACTCAAATTTTATTATTTTCAAACAAATGAATGATTATTTTGAACGAAATTTTTTTCTACAAAGTCTTAGAATGGTTGTGGCAAAAATAAAAATAAAAATATTAGGTTTGAATAAATGAATTAGGTAGATTCTCTATAAGTATTCAATAAGTCAGTCATTTTATTAATGGACCTATCTGTAAAATAACTTCTTTTTCTAATTATTTTTATTATCATTACTGTTATGTGGCTCTTGGATTCAGAAGTTCAAAGCCTCATTTTCCGAAGAGCTCCACATAATAATATATTTTACAGTCGTTTCTAAAAGTTTTATGACTTTAAGAAATTATTTGTCATTCAAAAGTCAAAGACATTTCTCAAGGACTCACTGCATAGTCTCCATTTTAAATGATTTTAGTCCAGTTATTGAATGCATCGACTGATTGGCTTCGATGCTACTATAAACCTCTCAGATCGGTTCAACCTCACGAGATCCGCCGTTTCCTCTTTGGACCATCGGCATCGCCCACGGCCGACCCCACGAAGCCGCTCCGATCCCCGCCTGCTATTGTCTTTTAACGCGATATTCTCTATTTTTCTTCTCCTCTTTCCCCACAGGATCGTATTAATTAATTATTAATCGGATCCCATTCATCGCCCCGGATAAGCCTTCGAGGTAATAACGGGGTGTCCGATGGGAGAGGTCGGGTCCTGTGAGCCGCGAAACGCAGTTATCAGCTCGATAAATCCTATGCCCTCCCATCCCATCTCATATCCCTCCGATGTCAGCTTAGCGTCAAAAAGTTTCCGTCGACCAGTACGGCCATATGAATGAATTCGTTTTTGTTTCTCCTAACAATTTTATCGAACTTTCAAAGAAAAGCGAGGAGGTGAAATGCAAATACCAATTTAATCCTCTTCCATAATTGAACTGTTAATTGAAACGGTACTGTCTCTTCGTGACTAGCTGAATAGTTCAGTAGACCTGATTCTACGAGTTGTATTTGAAACAGTGACTAAAAAATTGTTGCCCCACCTCCAAATATCAAAGCAATACCCTCCTACTACTTATAAGCATTGAGAAAACAGCATTGCACCAAAATTGATTTTCTGTAAACATGCTGAACCGTTATTTCATTGTAGTTGATGATACAGGTCATTTTTCTATTCTCTGTGCACTATTCTTCCACAATCCTGGATGGCATCTGACGAGGAGATTCTCAGCACAGTCACCTTTTTTGAAAGATGTCTTAGACCAAGGGCCAGACCAGTGCTTTCAGCTTCCACCGAGGTAATTGGAAACGTAGAACATAAAATAACTTCTTTCTTCATCCCTGCATGAAAATCAATACAACAATACTTGTAGCCCCAACCTTCCTATTGCTGCAACTTTGCCGATTGTGGTCATTGCTCTCATGCCTCGGTTCTTGAGATTAATCAGCTGCTTTCAATCATCCTAGTTTCGGTCTGTCCTGGATCTCGGCGATATACTGTACACATGAGGGGCGTTCCCCATCCGCCGCCCGATGGAGGATGTCGCAATCCCAGATGAGTTCATTTATATCTCTTTGGTTCACCCATTTTTCTAGAATGCGTCAATGATCTGGTGTACTGTGGGGTTCAGTTGCTTCAAAAAAGCGGCAAAACATTGAGTAAGGCATTAGTGAGGAATGAGTACTTCGCATATCTTGACATGATACTCAGGCATCAAGGTAGAACCTCGGCTTCCCTCAAAGTGTATCGTACTTGTGTTGAATGATTGCGTTTGTGGACTTCTGGTAAAAGAAAGTCTTTACCTTTTGCGATACCAATGCTATGTATGGAATGTACTAACCATAAAAAATTATTGTTATATTTTTCATAACAAAAGTGAGCGGTTTTTCTGCTTAAAATAAAATCACTATCCTCCATCTGTTTTGTCATATTGCAATAAGTCCAGTTCTTCTTATGGATGACCTCCCTCTTCCCATCCCTCTAATTTGATCGATCGAAGTTCCATCTGAGCACAGTAGTGATGGTTGTGTGCCTCCAGCAGTTCAAGAGGAATCCTATTTATGGTCGTGGAGTCAACTCCTCACCAAAGCAATTGACAGATGGAGAAGTCAATGGCTTGGTGAGAGATTCAAATCTACCGAAAGACGCAGAAAAATACCTTATAACCTACTTCGAAAAACAAGATACATGGTGGTATGCTGCGAAACAACAAGTTCTTCGTAGGCCCATCCAAGAATCAGAATCATCAATTTGTTTCACATGTCACGAAAACACTTATGTTTTACGGAGTTGTGTAAAATATTATGTAAAACAATGTACGCGCAGTGATTGATCTTATAGTACTTGTGCTCCAAGTTGTAAACTATTATAATCCGCGCCCCCTTGGAACTATAAATTCTTTTAAAAAACTATTCACGTCGTCTCATTACCGCCATTATTAATATCTGGATCTGAAGAATATAAATTACGAATGTAATGAATTCTTAATTAATACGTGAGAGCCAATAATTATTCGGCCCTTAAACATTCGGCCCAAAACCACAGAAAATAGAATACACTTTTACTCTATGTTCTGTGCCCAAAACGGAGCCGAAATGAAGACGTTGAATGGTAAACAATTAATAAATAAATTATTATTATTATTGAGGAAACATAATTCATAGAAGGACCTGAATTAACACGGCTGTGTTACGGGACATTATAATTAGGATTATCAGATACCTGCGTCTCGCTCTCTTAGGTTAATGACGTACGAACTTACCTGTAACAAAAAAAACGAGATTAACGTTGGAGGGAATGGCACTGTGATGATTAATCAAAATTCAATGTGGGTAGGTAGCAACACTATACTAAGTTAAATTCTTATTGCTTCAACAAATTCCTCGCTAATTTCAAAAGTGTATCAAAAAGAGGAGCAATGTTGACTTGGAGTGGAGGATACGTACAGTTTTTGCAGGGAAAGGAGTCTATTTCGGAAAAAAAATCAAGTAATGGTACATACTTATTTCGTATTCAACATGAATGTACTGTATATTGTGTTTATTGAAATGTCTTAAATAATTATTCAAGATTTCATAGAGCGTTCGATTGTTTGAGATGAATGATAAATCAAGATGGAGAGTGAAGTGCCAAAACTCCTGAAGGTTTGATCGAAATTAAATGTTAGAGTAATTTGTGGTTCGCTTAGGCACACAAAACCCAATTGCAGAGGGGCTATAAATACCGACGTTATCCAGTATCTAAACTCCGAGTCAATAGCAGAACCATCATTTTGAATTCTCTCACTATTCCTGTAGATGACACCTACTACCATAGCATCAACAAGATCCTACTAACCGAGACCTCCTTACTGGTTAGTTAGTCAGACAAATAAAATCGGTCCTACAGTCGTAGAGCCGTAATACGTAACGAAAACCGCAACATAAACCGACCAGGTGAACTCGAATATTATTCGTTGAACGTTATAAAATCCAAAAGCCATACAATATGAGAGCGGGGTAGGAGGGATTTTGAGTTGATAACGACGTCGTTCCGCATAGGTAGTTTTTTACCATGCAAATTTATACGACACGTATTTTAAGACTAGAAATCGCTTTTAGTGCTTTACCCCGACCGTTCCCGCGTGGTGGTTTCGCGAGTGTGCGTTCAAATTCGCGAGTAAATTAGCGTACAAGAGAAGAACTGAATGTCGAACGAGACTATTAACATAAGCTGGCAGTTAGCGGTTTGACGCTAATGGGCCGGCTTCCGGAGAAAGACGGGAAATATCTGGTCCTCTCTCTCACTCACCCTCATCCGCAAGGGCAGGACCATAGCGACCATGAATAATTCAACAATTTATTAAAATTATACGGCAAAGATGACCTAATGGTTTTTTCCAAGGTACCTAAAGATATTGAAGTACTTCCAATGACGAAAGATCCATCTTCGCGACTATGCGGAAATTCCCGAGGGCCATTACCCTCGCCCGACGAACCCTCCTTTCCGTCCCATAAAATCGAATTTACGATTTTCTCTGAAAGTTTCCGGGTGATTTGTATTCCCCCCATTCTCACTGAATTGCGTTAATCTTGACGATTTGATGTTGATCAATAACCGAGCGCTTCCATCATTCATTTATATTTTCCCGGAGCAACAATAAATCTTCGTTTCACATAAGCAACAACACGTTTTGATGAAATATTTTTAATCTATAAATAACAATGCCGAAATCAGGATTGGATCTGACTCATTTGGCTTTTGGAAGAAAGCACATTTTGATTTTTTTCGCAGAATGAATGATGAATGATTTTGTTTCTTTCGCATTTTGAATTTTATACCACCCTGAACAACTTTAGTTTCGTGTATTTCTGTTATGTGAAACTATTCATTAATTTCAACAAGCTTCATTTCTACAGTTTTCACTCTCTATTGTCCCGCTTCGATGACATTTTCAGGGAATGTTTTCTGTGGAACAGGCTGTAGTTGGTACTAGGTAGTTGTTTTCACCAGAAAACGAATTCCTTCCATTTTCCCAATGTTCATTGAGGATATAAAGAAAACAAGTAAGCCGATTCGTAACTTACCCCAGGGTCACTTTGGACACCGAATTTGCATTCTAGAAGAAAATTGTAAAAATCAGTAGACAAGGCAGCACAGAGAACAAGGGCTCTTAGTCACTTAATAAAAAAGAGAAATAGACCAAGAACACGCAAGCGCCATCTGATAGTATATGTCTAGCAATCAAGTCTGTTGTACAGCGCAGAATTGTGGGAAAACCCCCAAAAGTATATTATAATCGCAAGAGAATGATAGTAGTCCAACGACGAGGTGCACTTATGATTGCATGTGGCTATAAAACAGTATAAGAGCTAGTCATACTAGTACTCACAAGTAGTATTCCAATAGTACTTACGGATGCAGAGTGGCAACGAATTTTCGAGAGGTGGGAGATGGGCAACATACGTGGATTGAGGAGCAAAGAGGGAGATTCACTGCATACTTGACACCACACGTCGAAATATGGTTAGAGAGAAAACATGGAGAGGTGAACTTTTCCCTATTACAGTTCCTCTCTAAGCACGGCTATGTTACGCTTAATTGTACAGAATGGGGAAAGTAAATATCCCAAATTGTCCAAACTGCCGAAAAGCAGACGATGATGTTTTCCTCACATTCTTCCTGTGTGAACTCGGAGGGAAACAGAAAGAACACGGCTGCAGGATGATCTGGAAGTGTCATTTCGGGACATGACGCCAGAGATGGTAGTAGCCAAAATGCTTGAATAAGAGGAAAATTTGACTTCTGTAGCTGTCTATGCTTAAGGTCTCCTACAGAAAACGATCATCCCGAGACAAAGCAGCCGATACAAAGAAGGCAGCGTATGGATCGGCAGGACTAAGCGAATCTCTCAAGGTCTCGGCCTGAAGTAATGTGTTAAACAGTTCCTGGACGATTTTCCAACATAGAAAAAGGAAGGTGAGGTTTTAGTGGGTTTGAATCCCTTTGGGTATTTTCGAGATCCGATTTCCACCTCAGGATCTTTAAGATTTCCTCACCCGCTAACCTAATATTTTTAAAAACCCTGATAAATACATTCTCGTATTGATTAACATACCGATAGTAAACCACGAGTATATATAAATATTTAAGAAGGTGATGGTTTTCCATGTTGTCACAGTTTTGTATTGAACTCGAACTTATTCTCTAATCAGACTGAATACTTACTCTTAAGTAAATCCCACTTGAGTGTCTCCTGTTCCTATCAGAACGATAGCCTCACTTGGTTGTGGATTTTAATTTTATTGACTCTATTAGTGCTAATGTCGGATGTTTCTTGAATTAATTTGGAAACTCAGTTTTCCAGTAGGTACCTAATTATCATCCATGTGCATTTCCTATTCGCCTACCTTGACATCAAGATATCTATGTGATTCAAAAGACTCTCTAATGAGCCTGTTATAGTGTAATACCGCTATAATAATAAATTGCATGCATTCTAGTTTAGTTGGACAACTGCAAATGTCGGGAGCAGGAAATATAAGACCTGTCTGGATTGCGGTGACGTTTGGTTTGTATCAGGCGATTACGGCTCCATTTAGGGTGCCGGCTCTGATGGGAGGAAATACAAATAGACCGCGTCTTCCCAGAACAGACTGCTCATCACGGTCGGTGGGTCCATCAAGGAGGCGAAACGCTTCTGTCGAGAGGCTCTCTAGAGGCGGTGATGAGAAGACGGAACGGAGAGAGATGCTGAGATAGGTCGGAGGGAATGGAATAGTGAGAGATAGAACGAGGAAGGAGGGGAGGCATGGAGGAGACGAAGAGATCGAGAGAGACGGAACGATGGAAAGGAGTAACAGATGGTGAGGAGGAAGCGGGGGGTTCATTGTTCTTTGCGCTAAATCAGAAGGAGAACAGAGTGACAGAGATGAATCACCCGTCGTCTATCCTCACAACTGGTCCTCCTTACGGATGCTATATACCTACATCTCGTACGTAATCCCATCTGAGCGAACAATGATGAGCCAAATTATGAGGACAGTAAAACATACTCACTTATTGTAGGTTTAGTGAGGTATGATACCAATTTCCCTCATAATATCCCTTCGATGCAGACATGTGAAGTCAAATCTCTCTGGATGAGGAATCACCTTGATCACTGAGTGAGCTGTGTGCTCGTCTAGCTTCATAACTGGTCCTGTATGAAGATGATGTAATTGTGTGGACTGTAAAACATCACTCACTTATTGTTGGTTGAGTGTGCTATGAGATAAGGTAATTCATCTTACAAATATCCCAAAGGCTGAGACATGTGAAATGAAGGTCTCAAGAATTACTCGCAAACGCCATTTAAAGGTAGGGAGCCATCCTGATCAACTGTGAGCTGTGAAGCTAATTTCTCTACTAATCGTTCTAAGCACTGAAATTTGAAATTGAGAACCAGCAGGATATCATTAAAACCTTTTCATCAAAATCATTTCTCAACGATAAAATGTCCAAGGAGGTATTAACATTTTTTTTCCTTGAACGCAAATCATTCATGGTAACGCCAATGTGACCCTTTTATTTGCTTACTATCATGTCTCCTACAGTTGAATACTCGAAAACCTTTTGTACTTTTCAATAGTACTTTGATATCCATTGATGAACTATTACCTTCGTTGAAAATTATATATCAACACAAATCTTAATTTTAATGTTTTCCAGATCCTGATACTTGTGCATCTTAAACGAATCAACTGGTGACCTCAATATTTCTGATTCAAGTCTATTAAAGGTCATTCGTCTCCTACCTTTTCGTATTGATTTAGAGCATGAACTAAAAATTGCTCGACGTAAACCTTGGAAAGTTATTCAACACTAAATTGAATAAAATCGACGCCCTTCAATCAGATCAATGTTGAGTGATTTTGAGGACTTGATGGAAGGAAAAGAGAACTCACAAAAAATAAGCCTGATTTGCATTTTTTATATAATATTCTAAATTTAGGAGATAATTTAAAATGTTTGCAAGCCCAATCGCTTCGTTCTTTTATGCTCTACAATAAAGGTACATATAAAAATGTCTCCAGCTTACACAATTTAGCAAATATTGGCGAAAAACTTTTAAATGTGCAATCTTAACCAGTTTTTAGGAGGCTGCTAATTTTCTAAAGTTTCAACATGCTAAAAAAAGGCACTCAAATTTTCACGCTCAGAGTAGGGTATTGTATTTTCAAATTTCTATCTCTTCCTGAAATTATCGCTCATTTTCGTCTTCCTTTCTTGGAATATAAAATTTATATTCCACCTATATTTAACATTGATTTGCGAGAAATGAATTGATAGAAAATCTTTGACAGCCTAATCTGCACGTTCCCAAAAATTGTCTTCAAAGCCCAAAAAAATTAGAAATTAGAACTGTTAAATCGTTACAACGATGTGTAAAACTTGAAAAAACTTTTCATCTCCTACAGTGAAAGCAATACCTACTTAATTTAACTGACGATAAAGCAAAATGAACGGGAAACCACTTTCGTGAGTTGTGGCAGCATTCCTCTTCGATATAACGCTTTCAACACTCCGGGATTCGCTCTAAAAATTACTGATGACCTTCGTGAATGTAGAGATTAATCCCGAGGGAACTAGCCTCGCTAAAGCGTCTGTGCACAAACATTAGTCGCCTCCGAGGCTGCACCCTTCACGCGAGAAACGGCACTGCAAATTTTAAAAAGCAAAAAAAAAAAACAAGTACTCGGTGGCGTAGTTGCGAAGCCGGGAATCGACCGATGCGATTTTGACAAATGAATAGCGAATGCCCGCATCTTTGGCTGCGAAACTTGTTAAAAAATAGCTGCGCTCCACGAAGATTTATTCGCTCATCCGAAAGAGTTACAGGGGGACATTTGCATCTGAACCCGGCGATCGGTGGGGAGAGCGTGAGCGGAAAATAAAAACCGGCCGCTCCGGAGAGAACCGTTTTGAATCGCTCACGTCAAATTAAGAATTTCTCACATCAGTCTTCGATATAGGTACCTACCTATATCCTTATTAATGACACAATTTCCGAGATGTTTGGATAACTAGCAGTCTCGTTTAATCATAGTTATCTCTTCGAGCGGTTAAGAGGTCTTTTACTGGGGGCCCACCTGATTGAATAGAATCTTTTCATTAGTAGAAAACTTCATTAAGCACTAAGCTACGGTCACACAATGACGAATGGAATCGTCTCCGTTTGATTCGACTCACTCGGTCCACACGTTCAATTCTTCACACGCCCGCGTAGATGATATTCTCGCGATATCACGCCTCCGCCATGACTCACACTTGCTACCTATTATTTCTCCAGTTTTTCTTTTGCGAGAGCATGTAGAGTATAAGTTTATAGTGCTAGATGCTGATATTTTAGTAACAATACTCAATACACCTAAATCGTCGTGCCATTTAATCACGCCTACCTGCGTGCTTGAGAAAGTAAAAATAGAAAAAAAATTAAAGCGAAGGCATTGCGTACGCACCTAGATATCTAGATACCAACCACTCTTTTAAATTCGTCTTACAATGATGGAGGAAGTTTGGTCTTTTTAGCGGATGAACTAGATGGCTTATTTGATAGTTCATTGATGTAAACAAGGCATGTTATTGATACACCAAGAAACGAACTAGTTCCTTAACTACATATCAGATTTGAAAGTTTAGCAAATGTAAAGAAAGCGTTCGCTGTTGTTCAGATGAATGAAACTACAGATTAGTAAGTTTGCCGAATCTGGAAGTGCTTAACTGGCTTAATTAAAAACCTTAAGCTGAATTTGAAAACCTTAAGCTGAATTTAAAAACCTTAAGCTTAATTAAAAACCAGCTGTAAGGAAAAAGTAAGACATTCTTTCGACGTGCAATGAGGTGTTGACCATACTGATCGCGTTTTCGCGTAGTGCAGTTATTGCCTTTGGAAGTTTGATATTGCTGAAGTACGTACAACAGACTCGAATTTATGAGACAAAACAGTTTAGTAGACCAGTGAAGGATTTGCATGATTGTGTTTTTAAATTCAATTGTAACCAGTCAGAAATTGCTTTTGTGTGAAAGAAACTAGTGGAAAACCCGCACACGCCATTCTTACACCACACCAATCATTCTCTCACTTTCGAGTTTCATTATTCAATTTATAGTTAGCTTAATTGTTAAGCCCGCTCGTGTATGCCCCGGTAATAAAGCTCAATGAGGATGCTGAGAAGAACAGTCCTGAATATTTTCGCAACCTAATGCTTCTTATGAAAAATTGGAGTAGTAGTGGGTGAGAATTTTGAGAATGACCCATATACAAACTACTAAAACAAGTCCCAACTCACTCGGGAGCAGTCCGAACCGCGAGACAAGTCGAAAGGCTTATCCAATACCTTAAAGCCACTACACACGATCAAACATGTTTGAGATACATGGTTTGACAAACATTCACGTTCAAATCATTCGTTATAGTTACCTTATCATGGTTACTATATTCTCTCCTTTTGATACGCCATAGTTCAGGTAACGTTTGGTACAACTCAAAAAATTCAGTCAAAAAAGGCTTATTGCTGTTCATGGCTACGGAAGAATATTCAAAATAAAAAGCAACGACAAGCACAGACTGTAAATCACAAAACCTAGCTCTGCGATTCACGGAACCCCACTACCACCGGTCTTCTTGGTGGCTTGAAGTTTTAATGTTTGAAGAGCACCCAATCGGTAAACCTTCAAACATATTCCCAAACGATCAAAAATGATCCCCAATCGGTCAAATATGTTCGACAAACGAGGTTACCAAACCTTGTTTGGTTGTGGGTAGCGGCCTTATAAATAACCAATGAAAACTGTATGTTTTCAAATGTCGGTGCCATTGATGTAGTCGAATATTAAGTGACTTTTCCGTCTCCTTGAGAAAAGGCACACATTTACGTTCACGAGGTGGATTCATGAGCCGGACGAGGGATTGGGCAAGATGAATTTTAAAAAAAGCGCCTCCACCTTGACAAATAATGTTAAGAATATTTAGCTTTATTTTATACCACCATCGCTAAAAGCGTAGGCGAACGTTTCGGTTCAGATCAGATCATTATAGGCTTAAAACGAAAACCTCGTGACTCGTTTAGGTGCAATATTGCCGTAGTTTCCTACATAAAAGACCATAACGGTAACGATAAGGATCCCTCGGGGCGTCAGGAGCGGCGGTGCGGTAATTTTTTCGCGTAAAAGAACTCGCGGTATCGGGTTGAAAAGGAGGTCGGAAGCGGAGTCGAGTCGCTACCCACAAACATCTTATCCATCACCGTCAGCCGTATTCTATGCAAAGTGATGAATAGGTCAGACAAAAGTGTCCGAACAACACCCCTACTCCGAAGTACCAGGTGGGAGGTAATAAATTGTTTTATATATATAACTTTGAAAACATCGAAAAAACATCATCTGCATTATTACCAAGAACGGGAGGTCGAGCTTTGCTCGAGGAACAGGAACTTGAGTTATGTCATGGGGTATTTCATTTGCGACCAGATTAGATTCCTTCCCTTTTTCTGCTTATTATTTTCAGTGTTCAACCTTTGCAGTCGTTCAGGCAGGAAAAAACAAGGCCCTCCGAAACATCTTGGTTTGGACAAAATTCAAAAACGCTCCGAATCTTTGGACGAAGGTTTATTATTCTATATTAACCTTAAACGTAGTCGGTGGGGCATTTTCTAAACTCGTCTCCGTACCTCGATACTGCGTTCACAATGCCTTAAAGGAAGAGGAATTTCAAATTTCAAAACCGTTGGTCGATTAGGGAAGAAATTGGCCACGATTGCTACAACCAACCAGTAATTGAATACAAAAGTCTGGAAGGCCTCCATTTCGAAGTACACCATCGTAAGCCAATGTTTTTTGGTAAGGAACAAGAGGAGCCCCAAGAAGTAAAAATGTACCTACATGGAAATGCTCCAAATACAATAAAAATAATAAAAGTAGAACAATAAAAAGGGACGAACTAGCCAAACAAACTCGAATCAATCACGATCGAATAAAAGCAAAACTAGAAATCAACAAGAAAAATTGGCAAATAATGACACAAACATTCATTATTCCTCTGTAAGATAGCCATCCCAGGCGGATCACCGGGCTAGCAGAACTGGAGACAATGTTTCGTAGATACATTCGGAAACACATGTAGAAAACCAACAAGAATTTAACGAGATAAAAGTAAAAATGCAGGCAGAAAGATGCTTTCGCTTGTTCTCCTCAACTGAATTGATGCTCGGGAGATGGGGGAGTGGAGAGCATAATCGTACAGCATCAACGGTGCTATTTGGTATGTCGCCAGCAACGGACCCTAAAGGAATTTAAAAATGGAAATCTCAACAACTTTCAATGTAAAAGGGAAGTTTTTGAAGGATAAGACAGAAATTAGTTCCCTAAATCGAATGAGACCATTCTGGTTGCTGCACAATCATCCGTTCGGTCAAAATCATCTTTGGGTGATGCAAATCGGTCAGGTAAACAGTCGACCTGAAGACCCACGAATCCTGTTTAACGGGAGGTCAGAGCCCTAATGGCTGGCGGCAGCCCAAGTACGTTCACCTTACGATTTAAAGAATTGGAGTTGAAAGGTGCTGAGTTTAGATAGGTAATGTACCGCATTCCTGTCTAGTATACATAGATCTGCGACTGAAGAAGGGTATACAGAAATAATTAACCTCCATATAATGATTTGCCCCTTTTTACAAATGATACGAGTAAAATCGGCGAATGGTGGCGGTGATGGCAAATGATTGATCGTACAGGAACCCGAGTGGTCTCATACTATTCATGGGACTAATTTTTATTTGTATCCGACAAAAAAAACTACCATCCTACTTTTAAAGTTTTGGAGATTTCGATTTTTTATTGTACATCCCTTAATGTCATCTCTTCGGGTTTATTGTTCGATACACCGCGATTCCTGGCCCATCCAAGATCCATCTAGAATTTGTTATCCAAATTTCATGAACTTTAGCTCAGTAATCTTGGGGAAACGGTTCGGACGGCCAACGAATGGAATTTTGAAATCTACATACCCTGAAACGTAAGCCGATGACTTTTGAGGGGGTATACAAAAAAGTCTCTTGACGGATTACAAATGTTCACTTAGAAAATAATGAATCAACATCATTCCAGACGATGTACGTTATTCATAATATGCACTATAATCTAATATATAAAACATAATTATATTATAAATTTTCCTTTATTAAGAGCAACAGAAATTTTGTAATTCTTATGAAGTTTTTATGCAGCTGGTTGGGGGAGGGCCTTTCTTTATTACGATCAGGAGTTCGTTATAAAGAAATCTACACCCACTGAATTCTTAGCGGTCCGCAACAAGGATTACACGCTGGAGTGCAAGAATCCATCGCAACTCAACAAGTGGCGAGTGGAGCGAGTAGAATCGGATTTACCTGCAAGCCATTTAGAAATGATTAAGTTAAAGCTGGATGAGGTCCGTAGGTACCTACTAAAGGCCATCGTTCCCGAGAATGGACGTAAAACCCCTCGGGCGAGTTAATCAGAGGGTCAGCTAATCACGGGTTAGCCGTCCTCCCCTCTCATCAGATGGAAATAAAACCGAGGGCCGGCGCTCCGAGATAAAATGTGATTTATTCCTCACGGAGTTGAGATGTTAAACCGTTTTTTGGAGAAGGGGGTAGTTAAGGTTATGATGACCAAATAAAGGGAACGCCTTTCTTTCCTTAATATCTTGTTCGGTCCGAACGATGACTCACGGAGGCGTCTCGAGACAAACTGGCAAAGTTTGGGAGTTTAGGTTTTCACTTTCACAACATCAGCTGGTAAAGACTTCAGTCTCTGCGACTGAAATGCAGTAGGTATTTAATCATTAATTTATTCACAACTCCACAACCCCATTAAAACAATTCATACCTGTTTGGCTATTCACGGAAAATTAATAATGCTGTTATGTGGACTGTGGTGAGGTAGGCACTGTTTCAGTTTGAGGATTCGGTTTTTTTACTTTCACAACGCCAGGTAGTTTAGATATTAGCATCTGCGACCGAAATGCATATTTTTAATAATTTATTAAAAATTCATTTATAATTGTACTACACTATTAAAACTGTGGTTACTACATGACATTTAACGCCACGGTTGAAAACGCCTCGGTTATCAGCTGATTGATAGACTGTCACAATTCTAATTATTCACTTTTCCTTAGTTCTCTATTTTCTGCTCTTCATTTCAATAAATAATCTTTCATTTAAAAAGTTTCTTAAGTAGTTATTCATTTTTAACCCGTTTACAGAGTAGTAACCATAAAACAATTCAAACCTTTGTTTATTCACGAAAAATTATTAATTCTGTTTTGTGGACCGAGCTGAGGTTGGTGGTGTTTCAGTTTAACAATGTCTTCTTTTCTAATTGTATATATCAATTTTTATAGTTTTTTTTTTTCCAAGTTTTTCAAACAATACTAGCAGGAGAAGTATGTTCAAGACCCAAATATCGGTTAGAGTTTTAATTTAAAAATCTGTTTCGGATCGCATATTCTCATTTTGAAACCTCATTTAAAAATTGTGTACCTTACCAATAGTGGTTTCAAAGAAATCACACCCAAAGGTTTAGTTGAGCTCGTGTGCAATTGTGGAGTTAGCGTTCTCATCACTAATGCTCCTTGGTTCGTAAGAAACACCACACTTCACGATGACTTGGACGTACCGTATGTCCATGAGGTACTAAAGGAAAATTATTTGAATCTCCATCGTTCAATGGAAAATCACTCGAATATTTTGATGGCGGAAATTATGGAACAATTGCCCCTTTCGCGAAGCGTTAGAGGGCTTAAACGAAAGCGCCCTGCTGATTTCCTTGACGAATGAATCACTCATAAACAATTTGTCACTTGTGAAATTCACTAGTCATTAGTCGAATGATAATCGATGAATCGTTTATCCATATCTATTGTTAAATTTTATCTTATTTAAACCAATGTATTGTTGTCAATGTTTGTGTTGTAATGTGTTCGCGTTATGATTGTTATATTTAATCAGGTCAGCTGTTGAGCTGTTCCTGCATCATTTTTCATGTTAATAAGGAGTTTTTTTCCTACTATAAGCTATATTATAGCTGTTGTTTTCATAATTGTAATGTTTATAAAATAAACATTAAAATTAAATTTAACAAAAAACTCGTTTTTGTAATGATGTGAAGTTTTTTCTTTTCACTGTGTAGAGACGTTTCAAATAAAACTAAGAACTGAATATATTTGGGATTTCATGATTTAGCAATTACGCTAACTGCGGACTATGCTACAGAATGCAACGAACTTTGAGGGAAGTATAGACTTATGAACGTTTCTCCAGTACTGTAGCTTTTCCAATTCAGATTCAGAAATTTCCAATTTCAGAATTTTCCGTTTCAATTTCAGAATTTCCCATTTCAATTTCAGAATGTGATCAATATCCGGGTGGGAGCGGTTTCTGAAATTGAAATGGAAAATTCTGAAATTGAAATGGAAAAGTCTGAAATTGAAATGGAAAATTCTGAAATTGATTTGGAAATTTATGAAATTGGTTTGGAAATTTTTGAATCTGACTTGGAAAAGCTATATATGTGTTCTAGTTACAACGCTTTAATCAATTTATATTACAACTGTTCTTCCACCGTTCCACCTTGTACAGGCTGTCCCATTAAGAAATCCCTGCGAAATTGTGTTTGTATCCACTTGAAAACCTTTTCGCTGCTTAGTGTATTTCAACTTTGAGACAATACAAATTTTTCTTTTCATTCTATTTATTTATTTTTTTACCACCGCAAAGTTGCCAATCATTCATTGTTGGTAGATTTTCCAATTATTCGTCGATCAAATGAAGGGGTCGAGCCATGAATACCACTGTTGCTGAGTCTGTTGTGTCAGGATCGTTGCTGTGAGAGTTGTGTATTGTCGAAGCTGTTCGGATGGTAAGGGTTGTTATTGGTGGGACTGTTTTTATACAGAGGCAAATAAGGGTTGTTCGGACAGTGGGGGTGGTTATGTTGAGTCAGCTTTGAAAGGAAGACCAAAAAGGGTTGTTTTGTGAAGGTTGTTCGAATAAAAAGGGTTATTAGAGTCCTTGTTCAATGAACTGTTGGGTTATTAAGCGCTCGTATTGTTGGGAGGCTTTTTGATTGGAAGATGAAAAAAATTGTTTTGATTCTTGAGGTTTTAGACGGTTTGGTGGGTTTGGTTTGGTTTATTTAAGGAGTTGTTCGAAGACCAATTTGTGGGGCGGTCTTCATGATGAGGTTAATAATGATTGTTATTGAGGTCGTTAATCACTGATCAGGCTTAGTAGAGGTGTTTGAATGGAAAGAGTTGTTAATATCAAGATTCTATTGTTAGTATGGGCGATAAGGGTTGTTCAGTGGATAGAGATTAGTCGGGTTGTTACCATACGGAATTCCCTGAGTGTAGGGATCGTGGGGATAATTAAATTCGGGGTAGTTCATCTGATTAGGATTGTAATTGTTGAGATTGTTTGGATAGTAAGGGTCGTACTGTTGGAAAGGGTTGTACAGTTGGTAAAGGTTGTACTGTTGGTAAGGGTTGAACTGTTGGTAAGGATCGTACTGTTGGTAAGGGTTATACTGTTGATAAGAGTCGATCGGTAGGAAAGAAAAGATTAAACGGTAGGTGTTGTGAGGGTAGTTGATGATGGGATAGTAAGGATTGGAAGGGTTGTTATAGTTGAGTTTATTTCGAAAGTATGTATCATACGGACTGTAATTGCTGAGGTTGTCCAGTTGGTGAATGTTAGAATTGTCGGTATTATTCGGATTATGAGGGTTGTTGGAAAGTAAACTGTCCATATTGGAGGATAAGGTATGATTCGTAGGGCTTTTATTGTTTGGATCGTTCGAATCGATTTCTGTAGGGACGTGGTCGTTATTTTCGGATTTTTCGGTGACTTGGGCGTGATCTCTGGCACTCAGTTCGATTTTAGTAAACGACTCTGGACTGAACGATGTAGATGGACTTGCTATGGACCGACTTCCGAATCGCTCAAATGCACGGAATAAAGCGTTTGAATTGGCCATACTCATTGTCAATGTGTTTTCAGAAAATATCACCAGAAGCACTTTCAACACCGAACACCACATCTTCCACGCCATGATGAAATTTGCTAACTGCCGAAAAAGCTCGTCAAACTCTCTCTCTACTTATAACTTGAAATATGAAATGGTGAATGGTCAACATCGGATTACATCGTTGCGTTACGATCGTTTTCTTACCAAATATCATTTTTATCACCCCGAATTTCCAGATCTAAAATTGGCTATATATCTTTGATGTTCATGATAAAGCCCATTGTCATAATTTCGTTCTCTATCAGGTCCCTCGGCACTTATCTAAACGTGGTTGCACCATTTTTCTAGAGATGATATTTTAAGTTTTAAGTTTTGAAATCCGTTTTAATGTCGTAACATAATCTTTCCCTGTTTTCGATAAGCTAATCAATGAGCTATTTTTTCGTATCAATATTTTCGCTCAGAATCGGCTAACTTCTCTTACGGCTCTTCCACATCTTTTGCAAATTTCCGAAAAAATTTCCTTATATATATACACTTCACCAAAATGGCCTTAACTTCCTTAATCTGCACTAAAAATTCAAATTTGATTGTATCGTTGTATTAAATTCCCTGCCCATTTGATGCCTAACAACAAATTTTCAGTCAGAAAAGGCGAGAAAATGGAGTCTAAAAACTATATTTTGTCGAAATTCTAAAATAATATATTTTTTGCTTTGTGTAGCAAAGTCTCCAAAAAACTTCGCTAAAATGTGAGCTTTCTTTCTATGCGGGTTTCCTGCCCCCTTGCTCAGATTCCCAGCGCACTCTTAACAAGGTGAGCTGAGGATGTGAAGGCACATCTAGTAGTATCGAAGAAACAAACAAAACAAACAAGAAACACTCCCCCGCAAAATAGGATTCAATTAAAGAAAACTGTGGATGGGACGGGTACTGATAGAGATCGGTTGCCCGTCACCGCCTCCTTAATGGCCTATTAGTTCTGCGTCTGAGGTCCGGACTGAACGTATTGTCCGGCCCGTTGGATTCGCCATTATCACGGCACCACAGACTCCGGTAGCCTTGTACCGCTCTAGGCCCTCGGTGAACCACCTGTTCTTGTGAAACGCCCTGAGGGGAAAAGGGCATTAGACATACTGACTTTGGAACGAGTATCACGTATCTTTGGTTAAGATGGGAATCCGGAACGAGGGACAACCTATCATTAGAGCATATAGATGTTGTGATATTGAATTATATGAGCGAGCGCCTACCCAACATCGACGTAGCGCGTTTGTATTACCCAATGTTCAGAATGCAGACATGTTCTCGAATGTACGAACTTTATCTATTTGTTTGTAACCAAAACCGCCGGCAGAGCCCAATTTACAGGCGATTGTTACAAAATGTTGGGTAAAACGCACCATATTCTAACCCCTGAATTTAATACTTTCTGAATAATACGTGATGCCCGTGTCAATGTGAAGTATTGGGGATCACTTTCAGATTCAAAAAATTGCAATTACACATTTCCTATGGCCGAATTTCCAGGGATCTGAAACCTACCCCTGTCAATTCTAGTAAAAATTTAATAACGGGGTTTATTTTTTATTTATTTTTTTTCAAGTTGTTTTCCTGAACAATTACAAAGGATTATTATTGGGAAATAATAAAATAAAAAATAAAATAAATCAGCTGCGGGACATACAACATTGGTAAATATAAGTAATAACGTTCATTATTAAAAATTATCAAACGTCGATTCTTTTAAAAGTCGCGCAAATGTTGTGTACAAATTAGTAAATTAATTGTAAGAAATACAAATTAAGGAAGTTCAACATTTCGTGAGTAAGGCAGCATGGAGGAATCAAAAAGAATATTCAAAATATATACAAAGAATTATTCGACTAAATTAAATTATACTTATTCTAATTTGGAGAGGGGGGGGGGGGTTATATGTAGGTAGCCTTTCCTAAAACTCCTAACCCCTAAGACCGTAGAAAGATCAACAAAAGTACCCCTTTTTTGTTATGATTCTTTTTTTGTACCCCTTCAAGGACAATCACTCATTTATTTTTTTGGCTCACATTGAAAAAAATTTCATACCACAGTATGTGAAAGACGTGCTTTGGTCAAAAGTCCCTGAAATGTAGTACGTTCAACCATTATCGGAGTTAAGTAAGTCAAATGCTGTCAATTCAGTACAAACAGAAGGTCAATGGTATGGTATGGTACATCACGATTCTGATTGTTTCGTACGTCAGGGTCTTACGTCTGTTGAAAATAACATTTGGCCCATTGACATAAAATCCAAAGACAAATATGTCCAACGTCAGTTAGATGCAGGCGATCAGTTAAACTGAATGAGTAGAAATGTATTCAACAGTCCCGATCCCAGTGAAAAATCATTTAAAATCATCGTGCACGAGAATCTTAACGTACTGTGGTAATAACACACTTAACGGTGGTTATTGTGTATTACATAGCCTGTAGGTGATAAACCATGTCGAATTCACTTTAACATCATAGGCAACAATTGCCCTACCATTCTGGATTGTGCAACGTACAAGCAGTTGAATTTGATAAAACTTACATGATGATCCAAAATCGTTAATGTGGTTAATAATTGTTTTGATGGTGATGAGGGTGCCTTTCAAAACCGTGTTCATTCATCGTGAATCCGGATCCTTGAGTCCGCTAGGGAAATGGCCGTTTAAACTCTATCAAAAAGTCAAGGTTGAATCAGAACGTTTGGAAGCAGTTCGACGAAAAACTCGGAAAACCAACTGATAGGAAATTTGATGGTTGGTCGATTAAAAAGATTCATCATTGAAAACAATATACAAATATCAACTCCATGAGTCCAAGTCGGTCCATATTGGATTTATGAACCTTCAAATCAACTGGTTTGTCTCAATAGCAAAGTAGTCGCTCACACCAATGAAGCGAAATACTTGGGAATGAATTTGGAAGCAAGGTTACGTTAGAAATGGTAGGTACGTAAAGAAAAAAATAGATCAGAACTGGCTCTCTAGCTCATCAAAACATCCTAGTTAATGTACAGGCGATCAAAATTGTCTGCTCACAAGGAATTAACTCTATACGTTGGTTGTAACCAACTGCACAGACCATTCGGAAACTTATTCAAATATTTTAAAATGGTGTGGTCAGCAACACCACTGATCTATTCTGGTACATACAGAATGATTTACTACGTCGTGATGTGCAGGTGGGAACTGATGATGAAACTATCAAGGGAATTGCCGCCGCTCACCAAGAGCGATTGCTGGGTCATGTCAACGTCGCTGTCGATTTGCTTGATATATGAAACTTATCGAGGAGAGTGAAGAGAGTAAAACCACACGAACTCCGTAGTGAAAGTGGAATAATGAAATAGCCTTTTAACTAGTAATCAAACTTTACCGAAGCAGTTTGTGATGAATATGGATAGAGTTCCCCCTTCTCCATTATTGAAACTGATACTGCTGAGATTTAGGCTTTTAGCTTCAGAGATATCCTCTGGGTGTTGCAGGTATTATCGCCGCTTTTCTTGGAAGGGGCAACTGGACCATGACATCTTTGTTACAAGTTCTGTATCTTTGCTTTGGATTGTACATGTGGTAAATTACATCAAAATCTAATTTTTAATAAATTGTAAGCCATATGAAATTATGAATTGAATGAAATATGAATTGTAAGCATGTATTATTTGAATTCCCATGTTATGGCTGGTTTATTGACATCAATTTAACGAAAATAAATTTTCCTCTGATGTTCCCCGCGTGCCGGCTACGAGCCTTTACCGTAGGAAATGATCTGCGGAAGGCGAAAATAAAAACCCGTGTTCCATGAACGTACCCCGAGGTGACCACTGAAACACGGGGGATATTAATTCTCACGTCTGGCGGCGAAGCGGGTGATGGATGGAAATTTCCCGCCGGCTTTTCATAGCGGATTGACGGACGGACTTGGAGGCCCCCAGGCTGTGTTGGGCTTCACGCAGCTTTTTTTCGGCTTCGTAATCAAATCGGCTCGTTTCCTTTCGAAAAACGTGCGGTCAGCGTCATGAAATCGGACCGCGAAAAGCTAATTTATGCCCTGCGGTCATCTCCCTCGTCATTGTCACCTGACGTTCGAGCTCTCGGCCTCTGGACGTTAATGAATACGCGACAGGATGGTAGATTTCATGGGTTTTGGTTTACCGCTTGCAACGTTTGATTAGACATTTACAACCACGACGGGGCCAATACGCACGAGGGGAAAATGGCGGGAGACGTATAGCCTGCGGAAGCACTTAAAATCCCTGGCTCGCTCCTCACTTGCGAGATTATAGGCTAGGAGGTGATGGAATGGAATCGCCCCTTCTCGCAGGGGTGAGGGGATTAGCCTGCAAAACCCAGAGGATATCTGGGAGCATAAAAGCTTCAGTAATAACTACATTACAGCTACCATTCATGTAGCTACGGGACTAACATGAGTGCAGATTAATTCCGCAGCAACAGAACATGAAGGGTTGAAATTGAAACAATCAACATTCAAGAAAATGAAATGAGGTGTAGAGAATTGAGGAAAACTAAATGGATTAACCAACACAAAAACCAATAACAAAAGAGTTTCTGGATAGACTACCAACCCCCTAACTCGTCAAATTCGGCACTGCACACTAGAGGCCAAGCTCGCGGCATTTTATGTCAACAAGTACCTAGATACCACCTTCACAACTAGCAGGGTCGAAAAAAGACGTCTCTAACAAAAGCGGGAATATATCTAAAATAGAAACAGCGGTTTCACATTTTGCTGGCTTCATGTCGTCTAAATCCACGTTTAAATTTTAAATCGACGTTTAAATTCCACAATGACGTTTTAAGGAAATGCAATAACAGTGTAAATATTGATTACATTAGTGAAACCCGTTGTTTTAAATTAACGTTCAAATCTCTGGAACCGTAAAACAAGATCTAATTTAACCATGGTGAGGAATTGTTGGTGGAACCAGCCCTTAAGGTGAATAAAAGAGAATTGTACGTTGGCCCGACACATCGCATTTGTACAAAATGTTTGTCTCATGAACAGCTGGACCAATTTTGTATAAACTTCCTGACGACTATCTTCAATGCATCCTGAGCATTCTCACAAAATTTGGTTCCGAATATTCTACTGGTTTTCAAGTACTGAATTCTCGGACATATTTATTTTCCTATCGTTTTCATGTAGATCTTTTTGTTAAATATTGATTTCATGAGCAATGAAAATTGATGATCCCATCCTAACCTAAGCCGGACGTTTCCTGACAATTTCATCGAAATCGGAATAAAAAACTGTTGAAATTAACCTTGTTACAGATCTACGATACATAACAGACTCATACAGACAGAAAAACGAATCGAAAGAGGTTCAGAATGGTCCAGAAATAAAGTATGAAGAAAAATGTTGTTTTTGGGGGTATAAATAATTTATAGTTACCGTGAGAGGGGGGAGTGGATATTATTTTTGATTACTAATGTTCTTAATTGAAAATGATGAACAATGAAAAAAGTTTCAGGACTGTATGTCTGAAATGGATAGTAGCCACCGTGCATGCGCGATAATTTTCTGTATCATGCAGTACTTCAACAGTTTTGATCTATTTCGGTGAAAACTCAGGTATTTGTCTTGTTGAGGTCCACACGGTTCCTTAAAAATTACATCACTATCAGATTAACAGTTTCTGTAAGTAGTTAGGAGACGGTAAAAACTCCTTATCTATGCCCTTCTTTCAACATAATTGCTACCCTTTCTTCTAACGAATTGATAAATAATTAATCACTTCTGAACTTTTAGAAGATTCATGTAACGAGTGACTTCATCAATCACTCGAGAGAAGATTTCTATCGTAAATAATCGTAAATAATATTCCTCCCAAGAACCAACGAACGTTTTATTTAATGAATAGATGGGACATAAATAAAGCCCTTAACCGCGTCTCGAGAAAGAACAATTACAGTGAACGGCTCAATTGAAAGCATCCAGAATCTTTCGATGAATATTCATCAATTTATTCAAGAAAGAAGATTTTTTTCCCTTTTTTCGAAATTAAAAAACTCCTCTTGGCGAGGTAAAGGCGAAAAAAAAACTTGCATCTTATAGAGAAACAAAATCCTCCTTGCAAGTTATAAAACTAATTATTTAAATATTGTTATTTTGCAGCGAGCTGGTAGTGGCATTCAGATTGGATGTACCAGCGACCACCCACCTGAAAGTTCGTTAGTTTAAATTCCTCAATTTACATTCATAGGTGCTTGCAAGGTAGCTCCAAGGTGTTTCACTCAATGTAAAACTAATCTGAGCAATTCCTAAGAATACGTTTGTTTCTTATTTTATTTTCGATTTTTCGTTAGATATCGACCATGACGAAAAGTTAACCTACTCTCAAAATTTATGAGCTTCAAGATTTTAGAACTGGACTGCATAAGCACAGACAATGCTTCCTAGGTACACTCGGGTACACATAGAAATCCTGCTGAACTTTAAGGAAAGAAAATATAAATAAAGGCAAAAAGAATGCTGCCTTCACTACTGAATTGAAGCTTGGGAGATGGCGTTATGGATTGTATAATCGTATTATTTGGTCTGTCGTCAGCCCAGCGGCTCGACTGTTCACTTCACCGATTTTTCGAATGGTAGGCGGATTAATGATCATACAGCAACCCGAGTGGTCTCATTCGATTTACGGAACGAATTTCTATGTGATTCAAATAAAAAACTACAATCTGAAACTATAATTTTTGAGATTTCGATTTTTTGAAAGATTAATCTTCGCTGCCGAGATTCTGGGCACATCCCAGGTTTTGGATTTTTCAGCTTAAATCATACTTTGGTCCAGTAGTTATTAAGTTTTATTCGACTTTTGAAATCTATTCATCTTGGAAAGTTAACTAATAACATTTGAAGAGGGGTTAAATAAGCTTTTTTCTTGTTCAATTACAAATCCGCCCTCTGGAGCTTTTCTCCAAAACTATTGGACCAAAGTTCCATATCTGGTCTTGTCCATTCTAGATGTCATAAAAAGAGAACCATTTAAATATTGCACCTTAGATCGATTGGGAACGAAATTTGGCTCAAGGATTGGCCTCACGCTTGTCACTCATCTCCATACCTTGTAATTAACTTCCAGGTGACCAAAGACAGTTAGAAGATAAGCTGAAAATGTAACTTCGTGAACACCATCCCTTACTAGTCCCTTTGTAAGAGACAGAATGTGATATCAAAACTCACAGCACACGAAGCTCTCCACGATAGACCATGGATGCTTCAACTATTTCCTTCAACTTCTATCAATAATAAACGTAAAAACAAATGTCATTTCGAATGATTTCAATATTCAGATTTTTGAAATGAAGAAGAAGAAAAGAGTTTATTAAAAGAAAATTTAATTTAAGTTTATTATAAGATTTTTGAAACGTCAACTTTCCGATAACTTCCCTCAGGATTGGCTGAAATCGGTGGCGTGAACTGAAACGTTTAAAACATAATATTTCCCTGGTATTTCGGCATACCACTCAATAATTAATTTTTATTTCCCAATACTGATCAATTTTTAGTGCTAAACATGCTTATAACTATCATTTCAGCATACATCCAAAGACGTCTAGACACAGGATAAATTGGTACCATCGGCATGTGATTTCGGCAGGATCTCTACAAAATGAGCGTAAAATTTTAGCATTATTGCAATAAAATGGGGAAGCTCCACTCGTACTGGCCGTAATTAAAAATTCATGAAGAAACCCATCGTGGATCTTTGTTCAGGGGGTTCACGAATGTTTTCAAGGGTCAAAAAATTGAGTTTTAAACGACTTCGATGGTTGATGGCTGATGATTCTTTTCGATGTTCATATTTTACCCGTCTTAAATCGCAAGCCAACAAATGTTAAGGGGGTAAAAAAATGTTTTTCTTGATCGATTACCAAGGATCATTATTGAAAATCATAAACCAAAATCTTTTCGAAGTTGAAGGAGCTACGAACAGTACTGACTAGTTTTGATGTGAGTTGTTCACGTCTCAACTTGAAGAATATTGATGCTCCATTTGCATGTATATTTCGTAGTAATCATCCACTATTTACATCTCGACAAATATGTATAACTCTTGAAAAGGGTATTTCAATATTCGGGGTATAACATCAGCGTTGGCAATCATTCTAAGGAAACCGACGGTAGATGACTTACATCATGGTCATAACCATAAAACCGAAGATCTTTAATAAAAAGAAGTCGTTATTAGGACAGATCCAATGTTCAGCACCTTAATGGACACGATTTTAACTGGCAGTTTCCTTGCAATTAAGATAAAAATATGTTAAAAACTAAACTTGGTATATTTCAATATCGGTCCAACCGACGGCAATTTTTTTTGATATGGTAAAAGCATAAATTTGAAAAGTCAGCAATTAAAAAGAACTTTTGAATACACGTTGCCGTTTTTATGGACATTGCATGATGTGAACAAAATTGTTTTATCAAATTCTAAAACTTATAATTTTATAAGGTTCATATGTTGATCAAACTATTGTGTTCTAGTTCAATCAATAGTATCACTTAGTTCTGTAATAAGGACATATCTTGATTATTAGGTAGATGATGTCATCACGCCATTGTTTGATCAAGCTGTTGGACAGCTCTACTTTCCGGCAGCGAAACGGATCTTCCGACCAGTTCTGGCTACCACCCAAATTAGTTGCTTATCTAGTTTTCTAATCAATTTCAAGTATTAAGCTATGCCATGCAGTATGATCATGTTATGAAACAGTTGTACCATTCAGGCAGCTAAGCGGATCTTCCGCCCATCTCCGGCCTCCAATAGTCAAATATCCAATTTTTACCTGTTTTTCAATCGGTTTCAATTATTGACAACATACCGTAAGTGCACCATAGCAAAATAGCATAGTATAAGCACTGGAGCATAAGTACCTGATGCCATATTATATGCCCTCGTCTTGGCACAGCTTTGCCACGAGGAGAGCCAATCAGGTTTTCACCCCAGGTCCGGCCTCCAATACGAACTAATGTCTTTTTTTTTTTTTTTTTTTTCAAACCAATTTTAATTATTAAGAACAAAGCTCAAAAGAGCCGAAAAACGCTAGTAGCGCAATCAAGGGCCATTCCCGAACAAGCGCGTTCTTTCATTCTTACCATTATAAATTGACGGCCCGAAACGAGGAATGATGGTGGGCTCTTCCTTTCGAGGATTTCGAAATTTGTTTTCCTTTCTTCTTCTTTGTTATTTTCTCCTTTTTTCCGAACGAAAAAAACAGTGGCCGTTGAGAGGTATGCGGTTGTTGAGCTCAAGATGGAATGGAATGCTCTTATTTGGTCGAGGGGCGCGATCTTTCTTTCGCTCGGCGCTCGTCCGCTTCCCTTTTAGGATTCACCGACCGTCTCTTGACATCGGAGTCGGAATAACATTATTTATCCCTCAGGGAGGTTTTAGGGTCGAAAATACTGCTTCAGCACAATTTGGAAAGAAGATGAGTAGGTAAACGATAGTCCATCCAAGGCAATAAACGTAATTGAAGGAAGAGAGGACCAACTAACGAATGCTTTCGAAAATGTGTGATTTATGACCTGATTATATAGGAAATTACAACCTAATTCTTTAAGCTCACAATACCCCCCCCCCCCCTCCTTCTTTGGTCCTACGTTTTATCGCAATCCCATTTTTATCCACCCATCTCCTTCCATAGCAAATGTTCCTAGTGAATTTCACCGTCCGTCCTTCTGAGTGCTCTATTTCACTTCCTAGGTCAAAGCAAACATCACTTGAAGTCTACCATTTTTGAAACGACCAAGAGTGATGATGTACTCTTCACACAAAAGAATAAAAGATCAATATACCTACTCTTACTAACTCGTTCTTCTAAGAAATGTTGTTAGGTACATCTATTTTGCAGTTCCCGGACTTATTATTAGCTCTTAGAACTTATTATTATTTGAACCCCCTAAAATGTTGAGGAGTATATTCCTATAAAAATGTATTCTCATTTATTTTTAATGCCAAGTAGCTTGAATGACTTTCAGCAAGAACAAAAAGAACTGAGAGACATCATCAGCGCTACTGAAATCCACTAAAATTTACGAAGAAGTAAGAAGTCTTCAGGTGCTACTACTTCAAAAAAGGAATATCGTTAGCTTGGTAGAAGAGTTTGCCTGCAAAGCTCAAGACTCGAAGACATTTACGTTATATCGAAGGCTGGATGAGGGATTCAAGTATGGCAGTATGCTGAATAATTGTAAAGCAAGGTCTCTGCGTGGCACGAAGTGATTATTCAAATTGTGGCTCTCAAGAGGGTTGTTTTATGTGCAATCTCCGAGAGAGAAAGAGAAGACACTTACATACTTCTTCGAGGCGGACGGACAGATTTATTTTATTTATTTATTTTTATTATTTTTTTTCGCGTTCTACACAGGGAGGGGGGATCGAAATAGAGCTTAATAAGTACATAGGCGATCTATATATGTACAATAACTTGTGTTTTTTTCAAATTTAAGTCATTTTTCATAAATTCTATGTACTTACTTTCTGTAAACCGGATACTCCGGTCCCAGATTTATTTTTCAATTTCAGCGATAATTGTTGCCCCTCTGAACCCAACAGGTACCAATTACATAGGCAGTGAGACACCGCTGAAGCTGCCATTGAAATCTTTCAATTAAACAAGAAAATTGCAATGACCCCAATCCCCAGTTTCCGTTGACGAAAAACTATCACAAGGACTATTTAACCTTCTCAGACCATAGAGTAGAGTAATAATCGATTAGGTACTTGATTAGTTATGAAGGTTGTGCCTGGTTTCATGAATTGATGGCTTCACAGCTAGTTGACTAGATCCCTCGTTAGACTGAGGTTTGGGGTACAAGGAGACCGAAAGGGTAGTTGTTACCGATTATTGTCACAGCGATGGTACTTAATAGCGTCTTGAGACTTCATGGATCGATGGAGACTGACGTACCGAGCGAACGTTCTGGGTTTTGATCGTTAGGCCGATTTGAGCGTCGCGTCGGATGTGGGAAAAGGTCGAAGGGTCGTTGCAAATGGAACGGAACGGGAACGGTTCCTGGGCAATGGGGTATTCGACCTCTACAACCGAAGGATCCCAATGAAAGTGTTTCATAGAGCTGCTTTATGATAATTTTACAGTTCAACCTTCAAGAAGGGGTTGATCAATAACACCCTAAGCAGGCAGACTGATTTTTCGATATGTATCAAATGTAATTAACATATTTCACGAGGCTTAAAACCCTAAATGGAGGTAACAACTTCAAATTTACCATTTACCGCAATACCCTAATCATTAGTTCAAATAATAACTAATCATTAATTCAAATTAAATTAACTATCCCTGAGAATAAATCTTGACCCTATCATTGCTTGTGGCAGCTGAATATATCCTTTTGCCCCCAGGGCGTTCAGGTTCGCACGAGGTTATTTATCTACCTATTTTGGTTTATAATTTTCAATAATCTTTGCAGTCATATAGCAGAAATCATCAGACCAGCAGGTATGAGATCATCAGACCGTTTTTGCTTGAAAATTGGATCAGACAACCTGAGAAAATTATGCGCGGTGGATTTTGCATTTTTGCACGCTCAGTCTGATGATTTTTTTTGTGAGTTTGTTGTGTTTGCGCAACTTATAGAGGAACATCCATAATCTAACCGGCACATTACCTGAAAATATCGTTAAAATATAATAACAACTATAGGGATTACAAGGATGGACAGACAGACACTAAATGTAAGTTGTTCGGAATTATCTAAATCGCAAAAGGCGAGTGGAAATTTTGATTTTTTTTAAAGATATTCATCTGCCGAAAGTGAAAACAAAGCTCCCACTACCAATAGGCAAACTCGGAAGCAAAAGTGGAGGGAAGCTGGTTGCATCTTGCCAAACGTAGTAAATTAAAACCAAAAAATGAAACAATGGGCTGCGATTTCAAGCCAAGGAAGTCGGCTTACAACTCCTGCCGTACATCATTGACAATCGAATTGAAGAAGTTGACTTCTGAGACAACATGTCCCTTGTCAGCTTGTATTCGACATCTTTAGAGATTGAGAATCCTTCAAGTTGATCTGCAACATTTCAACTATCTAAGCAGAGATATTACCGATACGACGAAAGTATGTAGTATGGAGCACACCCAACTTGGCTGTCAATTTTTTTCTAATCGATTACTAAATTAAATAATGTACATATTAAACCAAACTGTAATACTTCAGTGAAAGTCATGTGCGCAGTTATACTCCTGTTTTTCATAAATCAACACACTTTCAGGCTGTAGGCACATAGAGGGAAATATGAGAGGAGAAATTGCGAAATACGACGCTAAATCCTTACGGTCTAATGCTCGACTGAAGTTTCAACTCCATTTTCATCGCTGAAAAGTTCTCATAGGTGGAGAAAAAAGGAGGTTGAAAACGCTCAACCCATTTTCGCCTCTTGTATCACTAAGGCAGAGTGAAAGCGGCAATAGATAGTTAAGAGCTTTTGAAAACTCTTCTGACGAGCTTTTGTCTTTCACGGGCAGAAAAAACGGACGTATGAGCATTTTTACCTCTTCTCCCAGCAATAGGGGTGGAGAGCGGATTTCACTCCTATTCAACTAGAAAAACCAGAAAAGTTCAACGGAGCGTTTCCACTTCTTTTTCAACTGCACCATCAGCCCGCAGGTTCAAAGGGATGTTGGATATGCAAATAAGATATGGACTCAGAGGTGTTTTCATGTACTTTCACATGACTACTGCCTGCAGTAGTACTTCGATTCCTTACCCAATCAAAACCCGAACAAAATTTTGAAGGAGACGGAATTGTTTATTTTATTAACCATTCAAAGGTTAATTTTCAAAACCATTCAAAGGTTTATTAACCTTTCTTTTACTGGACTTTCGACGACACAGGCCTGTAACTGAAAAACGTTTTTAAAACTAACAAGTGAATTTAACACATTTTGGGGCGCTTAATCCGAGAAAAATACCTACAAGGAAAAATCAAACACCCTCACTTATTTTATAATTTTCATGTTTTGGGTAGGTCTGGTGTAATTCTTACTGATGTTTAGATTGAATGATACTGTATACTGACAGGACGTAGAAATAACATTATAAAATAAAACACTTCGCCTTACTTGTTCCCAAATATACATGAAACTCGGCGCTCCGCGCCTCGATTTAGAGACTACTGCCACAAGTATAGGAACGTAGAATACGCTTTAGCCTCGATTGAACGCTGAACGTTCAACGATTATCATCGAACGTTCATTGTCGAACCGAAGGATGATTCGCGAACGACTGAAACTCCGATTTACATAAATAAAATGACTCACTTCAAACGGGTTTGTCGCAACTACTACACATGGATGTAAATATTCCTATGTTTATTGGTCTCGTGTCACCGTTTTCGTTCCTGGATACCATACCCTTTTTCGTTCCACTCCCGCGTGACACTTTTCGGCTAGTTAGTCCATCGCTAAAGCGTACCTATTCTACGCTAAAATTATGAAAAACTGGATTTGAAAAGGAACTCTTGAAAATAACATTTTACTTCAATTATATCACCTGTTTCAAGCTACTACAATAATACAGGATAATTCCATATTTGAGCAAATCCCTGTTAGGTACCTAAGAACAGTGTGGAGTAATAGAGATAATTCTTTTCTAACTAGCATCAAAATTTAAGTGCGATCGGACAAGAACCTGTTTACGAGTCTAAAAATTCTCAGCTTGACTCAAGGGATTCGCCACATACAGATCTCAGGCCCAGACACTGAAGGTGGTTCTCATGAATGAAGTACATTTTTGTCAGTTCTTGATGACCTAACCTTCGAAATCGATTTAACTGTGTAACTCTTTACTTTCGTAGAAATATAGACAACGTTCTGTTGTAGCTTCATTACTCAACGAATATAATGAAAACTATGGGACACCATCTGCAGGCTTCACCTGTCAACCATTGCCATTGAGATCTGACAGAGATGCTTGGAAAACGGCACTTTTCAGATGCGAAACAAACAGGAAAAACACGTTTATAGTCACATTTTCGTAATTTACAAGAAATAAGAGTTTTTTTAAGCGTTTTATTGATTGGTATATCAATACCAATCACTCTTCTTTTTGATCCTCGTCATTCCCATTCGCGCAGTTCCATTATGTAGAATGCACGAGCCAAGTATGCAAATATAGCGACCCCATATATAAGTCAATAAGAAGGACAGCTAATTATGTATACAGAGAGAAAACTATCTCAATGAAAAATTGTACAAACGAGTTTACGCAATCGCTGTAAGCACATAAATCTTGATTTTATCCATGAACGAAATGTTACGTCGAGACATGAGCTGTCTCCACATGGTTGGTCAGTTTTGCCTCTGACCTCAAATTCACTTATTAGATCATATCACCCAGTTGAAGTTTCTGAACTTTATGATCGTTTTGTGCAGAGAGAATGGAGTGTTCTCTCTACAGTGGTGGCCGAGGATGTTGCTGTTTGCTTTGTATTTACCCCACCGGGGCTCTGGAAATGAGTTTTCTTGTTTTCACTTCATTGTCACACTGTATTTATTTGTTTTCCAGTTCGCTCCAACCGACTGTCACCCTTTCAATTTTATTGCTCTGTTTATTCAAAACGTCCCCTCTCAATCGCCCGTATGCACACTCAGAAGCTCACGTGTTGGTAGATACAAACGGACGTATTTACCGTGTTTGCGTATCTATATTTTTACGATTTTTAAACGATCTCAACGTCGTGGTCATTTAAACTTTCATCCGAGCCCACCATGAAATGTTAATCGTACGAATCTACAACTTATTCACGGTTTAGGATGAATACATTTATGGATTCGTTTCCTCCGATCTTGCCACATCTAGAAAAATTACGTATCCATGAAAATACTGAAGTATTCCTCCTGCTCGAGAACAAACTATGGTGACCTCAATGCCCAGAGTCCCTGCTGACTCTACAGACAGCTAGACAACCGCACAGTGAACAACCAGTAGTAACTTGAGTAAAGACTAGACGAACAATACACCCAGGTTTACTGTTTCTTCAAATATTGATTCAATCTTATTCATTTCCTCATTGTTGACTAGTTAATCTTCACTATTTTCGGTACTTTTCGATTGTCGTAGCATTCTAGGTTCTTTTCCGAAAGTCTGCCTTGTCGCACATTTCAACACTCTCATCTGTACTCGCTCCTCCCTCAACTAGCCCAAGACGTCTGTAATCAAGTATGTCCAATGTCTAAAGAAATCCAAAGTGGGTTGACTCAATACACATTGTGAGATTAAAATCGTTTACGAACTTGCATCGATAGTTACCAATATATTTTATATGCACAAGTTTAGAATTTGAAGGGGAGGCCGACCACCGTGTACGTATGCCACCTTTCTTCATTCATAGAGTTACAACAACTCGTTGCAGGAAAAACTTAAAATTAAATTAAAATGTGAATAAAATGCAACGTAGTTCGGAAATTTCACCATTTTTTAAATTTCAAACAAACAAGCAGCAATTTCAACAGCATGCAAATTGAATAAAGAATAAAAAACAAGATCAACGGAAACCGTCTCACCCCAGCATCATTTATTCAAACTAAAAAATCCCAATCTTGAAACGAAATTTCAACAACCATATTTTGGTGCAAAGGTACAAAATCCTTCTTGTAACAATAGTCAGGTACTGAAAAACGTCAATAGCTTGTTTTTCAACATCGTGAAACGTAGGAAGGTCTTTTATTCTATGTTATTAATTTTCAATTGACAGGTCAATGTAAATACACCAATGCTGTTGATATATTCCATATACTATGATACCAGCTCGTGTTACTTACAGCTGTCACGGAGCGATAGTAAAGCTACGTCTGTTACTAATTTAGAGGAGTTTAATACAACTCAATTTAATACCTACTATTGCCCAAAGAATCCTAGCTATTGAGTTGATTCCCACTAGAAGCAGCAATCTCCTGTGTATGGTAAATCGAGTGTGATCTTATTCGGTAGTATTCTATAGTAGCACACTTTTCCCTCTCAAATTTATATACTCGTATAATATTTTTTGTTGTCAACGGTTTGTTGGACATAATAATAATACTATTGTTTCTCGCATTATATCAGCGTTGTTAGTACAGGAAGCAGTGTTTTATGTTACTTGATGTCTCAATAATATTGACCCTATTATGGTGGCAATCCATACGAATTCACTCCAAATACAACTAATCAATGTGCTGATCCAATCACAAATAGAGCAAGAGAAACTACTCATCCAAATCGTCGAACTGTTCTCAGGGAATTAAAAAATGGAAAACATGACTTTATTGATAAATTAAATAAAAATTTCCCACAAGGCAGATAAATACATGCGTAATCACGGTCACAACTGACCGTCTGATGAGTTTGGTTTTTTTGGTTTATCGTTTTCAATAATAAATCTTTGTAATCGACCACGGAAAAAAAGTTAATCTCCAATTCAATCTTAAAGTTTAGAGATACATTACAAAGAGATTTATTATTTCTTTATCAGATGGCTCTCGTAAGTAAATCACGGAGGTATGTACATTAGATGTAATCTGTGGTAAATCATCTAAACTCGACACCTAGCGCCTCCACACCTTGTGATTGCATTCAAGATGAAAATACTTGAGCGGCCGCTAGCCACGTAATCTAGCTCAGACCTCCCGTTGAACGGACTCTGCAGCTCGAGTCTCCAGCACGAACGCCAACCTAACCATCACGACCGGTTTTCATCACCCGAAAATGAGATTTTTGAAATGGTGAGCCAACAAATGATCGTAACCAACCTGGGTGGTCTCATTGGATTCAGGGAAGTAATTTTTACTTGAATCCAACAAATTACATAGAAAGTTTTTGAGATAATACTAGTTTTATATTGTTGCGGTAGATACCTCAATTTCCTACAGATATTCTACTTGGATTAGATTTTATTTCTTCAACAAACATTATTGTGGATCCTTCAACCAGAATGTTCTAATTTACATTTGATAACAAAACAATTCATGACCTAAAAAACTGTTGAAACAACAATAACTTGCGAAATGGAAGAGAAAAAAACAACCAAACATTAAAAACGCAGCATTACAAATTAATTTCCCAATGTTTCAATAAAAAAAACTAGGTAGTATAAATTTCATAAAATACCACCTAAAACATTCATCGACTATTTATATTCATGGGGTAGAGGTGATGAATAATTCTTCTGTGGGTAATTCAGAGACATTTTCATCGGTTGATTTGGAATTTTTTCTGCTTTTTAATGTTTTATTTTGGTATATTGTATTATTCTGAGTGATTTCATTTATTCTACGGTGCTAAATACAATGTAGATGACATACCTATATAAAAAAAAGTATTCATTGGTCGTTCCTCACTCCTTTTTCCTGTCAAGGCTCACATTTTGTTAGTTATCCTAATGTTGAATGGCTCCTTCTTTGCCTTCAAAAATATCTTTGCCGTAGATGAATTTGATCAGAAATATTTGTTGTAACCACGGTGAGAAAGCCAGACAAATAAAATCTGAGCAGGCAGGTGCTACAATCACCTTCATCTATGACAACCACTGTATATCCCACTCCTTTGGCATTTTATCAAATTCTGGCCATCAAGTCACAGACGGTTTGATGGCACTGCCAAATCCATCCTAACATGTTCCTTTCCTCTCAGTAAGCAGCTGAGATGTCTATTAGTTGTGCAAAATATGTGATCATGCAGTGTGTGTCAATTCTCCTCACTCCTCTGGCTTCCTCCATCTACTTTTTGGTAAGATTCTTTACATCCGCCATGACTCATTTTTATGCTATTGTAATGCACAGATAACCAGAAAATTGAATGTTCGCAGAATCTATATAAGAGTAGAGATTACTTTCTGAAGGGAGTAATTGTTAGGTACTCCTTAATTTTCCTAATACACGAAGGCGTGTGATTTACAACTGAATCTAGTGAAATGAACAACGTTCATTTTTTTATTATCAGGTCCCCCTTGTAACAAATGCTGTTCTGCAAGGTCTCTGAGTATTGGTTTGGTCTCCAATTCCAATTTTCTGGCAATATTTTTATCAAAGCACATTCTTTCATCTCCTCATTTTGTGCTAAGGTTGAATTCAAAAGTTTTCACTGGTGCAGCACTACTCACCATGCCTCGAAACTGTGGAGACATTTTTCAGAAGAAAAGAGAATCCGCAAAGCAATAAGAACGAATAAAAACGATCCATAACTCTGAAAACTTGAGCAAGAGATACAGAGGTAGATAAGAGGGAAGATGAAGGTGATTTCTGACATAATCTGAAATCCGCCCTACATGCAAAGTGCTATGATCTGACAGCAAAGGACAAATTGAAAGAAATTATTTACCTGTTTCAAGGATGGCAGGGAATTTCAGTAGACGTGGCTGTTGTGTAAGTTGATTTTCCTCAAAAGCCTGTTTATGGTCATTAATAGATTATTAGATGGGGTTATATTTGAAAAGCAAGAATATTTGTTGAAGAAGAACACAAACTGGAAATATGAACTTGAATCAACTGAGGAATATTTACTTACACAAAACTGTAGTTTTTGGAGTCTTGTGAGCTGCTACCACCTATATTTTCATAACTATGCCTAAAACTCAAACATTCAACGCTAAGGACGGTTGAGTTTACTAAAATGGGGTCTATCTTCACTGAGAAGCTACGACTTTTTAAAACGTACATTAAGAAGTTATTGGCTACGCCCCCTTACAACATTTCTATACAGTTGAACGTCCCCTCCTATGGAACAGGTAAGATCCGATCCACTCTGTTCCAGCTCCATGTCTTCTAACCTCTCAGAGTAGGTTACACAAAATATTGATAACGTATAAATACACACACACTTACCTAACCTAAATTTAAGTTCGCCAGTTATTTTGACAAGAAGTAACTAAATACACTATTGTTTTTGTCAAACTTGAAAAAAAAAGTTAACACACTCTTCAGTGCATATATTTGTGCGATACTGTTTCTCCTCTACAATCGTTTAAAAAGCTTTCTTCTCGTTTAGTGAATCAAGCGGATCACCAGGATTCTGCTCGAGGTACACACCTACTTTACTATTATATTCTATAGCATGGAACTTACATAAATTTATCCAATTGTAATTACCCAAAACTGTACATGTAGGTGTGTAGACGTATTGATGAAGAGTGCGAACTCCCTTACCTCGGGGCACACCAATTCTCAGTGGTTTATTTGTTGGACAATTTACTTCAACTGTAGGCGCTAGTTCTATGGTGCATTTCGCAATGGAGGATATCTTTAGAACGTTTAGGAATAGTGAACAATGCTAGTTCTAGAAGAAGTTCGATCTAGCACAATAAGAAATGAGCACCTTTTGCAATCCGTAAAACACTCAGGGACTGCCATGGACTATGGAATGTCAAAGTCTACTGATAACACATACTTGTTCCGGAAATGGAACTTCTCAATATACTATGTATGTACACCCTTCCAACAAACAGATAAGTAGTTGTACAATATTTGTTATAAAGAAGATTGCCTTGGATAATTAATAGTATTCGGTTGTGTTCAACTCCATTTTTTCAAGATTGCTTACACATTGCCTGCCTAACAGTAGAACGAAATCGTTTGCTTAAACTACAGAACTTACACAATAGTTGAACATTATTTCAACTATTTAATTCATTAAGACAATGCTGAATTTTCATAATCTGTTGATGTTCTGGAGTCCATAGCATCTCGAAACCGTTAGTCCCCTTAGCTTTAAATGTTCGTTCGTCTTACTCAATGTCAATGATTTTACACAGTGGACAACAAGTCACCCAGGAGTTGATCATTGATCCATCTAATTATTCAAATCGAGAGCAATATCTCGCTTGTTTGAGCCATATTCACGCGAGTCGTTTAGTTTTACCTATATTTTGAGTTTCTAATCTGACCACATCCTATCATAGCCGACAGAAAATGTGTCACTCTTTGCAATGGTGTCCTTATTATTGATTGTTGAAGTGAACTCACCGGGAATTATGGTGATTTTCAAGTCGTAAGGTAGAATACACAAAATATTTTGCATGTGAACATAATCTTAAATCAAATCGTTGAAAAAAGCTCTATTGTTTCTGCAAATTAGTTATAGATTCGATCTTGATAAGGTGTATAACGAAACGTTAACATCTAGAAATTGGTAGAATAATTTAATAGTCAGTGATTTCTTGTGCTCGGAAAGGACTCTTACTTCGACAAAATTGAATATTTATATTTAGAGAATGGAAATGACAGTTTATTTCCCAATCTAAATGGAAAAAAAAGGTTTCAGCCATAATTTCAGCAAATTTTTCGAAATTTTATTTATTTATAAATATAGAAAGAAAGTTTGGGAAAGTTCCCTCAAATTATGGTTATGATTGCAAGGCTGAAACCTTTTTCCATTTAGATTGGAAAATAAACTGTTATTTCCATCCTCTACGTCTGATGGATTCTGTCGGAAGCAAAAAGGATTGATCCTTTAGACAGATTACCTCCCAGCTCCGCAGGCAGATGACGTTCCAGACTGTGGGTTCTTTAGTTCGATGTACTAGCTTCCCCTTTGCCTGGGAACTTTTACAATCCTTTCTCTGACCTGTATGTCGTGCAGCAGCCGAACGTGCACTTCGTGGTGGGTCATCCCTAAGGAATGCTGAATAATCGCTTCGACTCAATCTGGAGTTTCGCAGAGAACATTCCCGGGGAACTAGATATTACACCCCAAGAACTTCCTCCATTGCTGCTATCGGTTTATTAGTGTCACTAGGTAATGAAAACTTCTACCTTTAAAAAAAAAGTCTGCTAAGTTGAGTGTAGCACATAGCTTCCTCATATTCGTAACATGATTGTATGGATCATTGACCATTGAAGTGTTTTAAATACTTGAAACGTAGATTCTATTCTGGGTTCCAACGATTGGGGTAGATTCAGATTGAGCGGAAAATGTCTAAATTAATTTCCCCAAGACAAAACACTGCTTGAAAGATGTATGTTTGTTCAAGCGCAAAAGCTGCCACTGGGTTGAGAATGGTGGAGGTCAATTTGGACTGTCTACCTTTTTACCTTTAAATTTCATCCTCTGGATTTGATTGATATTATGGCGCATCTCCGGCAAATGTACGATGATTGCGCCAAATTTAATAGGTTGGTATTTGACTGCATTTTCTTCTGAAAACAACGGACGGGCGGATTTCTTTGTGCTCGATTTTTGAAAACCACGTACCTTGAGACGTTAACAAGTCTGCTTTTTTGACCATTCTGAAAGAATTTTGTTTAGTGTATTTGTAACAAACATAATTTCTGCAGCTTTCATCTGATTTTGATGAAATTATCAGGCAGGAATGTGCGGTTTATACCGTGTATGGTCCTTAGTCCAAACCATCCAGCACTTCTCATGTTCTAGTCACTAATCTTGCTCAAATTCGGAGATTAATTAGGAGAAGATGTCCTAATTATCCGATTTCAATTTCAACACGATTGAATTCATGCCATAAGTTCCGTTAAAAACATTCGACGTTCGAGCCTTATGGCCTGAAGCTGGGTTCTGCTGAAAGACCCAGATTTTCCCTCGAACTGAATTCACGCTGAGCCTTCTTTGGACTCAGTGTTTATTAGGTTTCGATCTAGAAATCGCCGCTCAGTATTGAAACCCCTGAATATGACGCTGTTCAAGGGAAACACAGGGTATTTCAGCAGAACTCAGCTTCAGGCCATAAGGCTCGAACGTTTCCAAATTTATCACCATGTCTAGTCACCCTCAGGAACCCTGTATATGAACCCATTGAACTACCAGCTTTAATCCCATCTTGGTCTGATGGCTTTTCGCCGAGGGCACCGTAATTTGGAGAGCTTCTCTCTGAGAGTCTCTGTTGAATGCTGTTCGCAATTTCTCTCAGGAAGTGCTGCATATTGCCATCGATGATTGGCCCTGAAGGTTACATGCATGTTTGAAGGAAAAAGGCTGGCATTTTATTGATTCATCGTTTTTTCACCTTCATAATCATAATTTCAAAATGAAATACCTCAAGCTGAGCTTTAAGAACAAAAAGACGTCTCAATTCATTTTTCCTTCTAACAGAACTTATGGCAGGACTAGGTAGTATCTTATACGCACACCCAACTTGGCACTCTGAAGCAAGGCTTTTGTTTATGTATGGGATGCTGGAGTAGGGTAATAGTCGCGTTGTTTATCTCTTCAGAGCTCCCTCACATCCCTCCCTATATGGTCGCACTTCCCCGTCGTGTAACCCGCCCGGGTATATCCAGAGAGCGTCAAAACGACTAGGGGAAGAACTGTTTTTTTTTTTTTTTTTTGTTTTTTTTTTTCGACATATTTTGTCAACGCAACTCAGACTATGATTCCCGACTTATTTTCATGACTCTTATTTTGATCGATTCCAATTTTAGTCTAGATGAGCAACACATCTCAAATTTTAGCTCTTACTTTAGTCATAAATCGTTAAACCTTCACTATTTTCAACTGACTTTGGTTTATTATTGTCAATAATAAGCCTTTCTATCTTACAGCAAACACTTTTTATAAAATCCCCACTCAAACTTATATTCAAGTCATTTTACGTTTCAAGGTGCGTAAAATCCAAATCTACAATGTCCGTGTTCCTTCTGCCGTACGGCCCATAAAAGGCCTTTGAATTTATGTATAACGTCCGTTCTTTCGCATGTGGACTCCTCTGCCTAGTTGTTCCTAACTTCCTCGATCCCCTCACACATGAATGTTATGGGCCAAAAACTTACCAAAAACGCGTTTTTTTCGGATTTTTTAATTACATATCCATGTGGTTTGTCATTTTCTAGTAATTCTGGACAGAAAATCGACTGGGATAGGTTTCAAGTTTGCAGAAATTCAACTATACCAAATGATCGACATTTCTGAACTTAGAAGTGAACAATGACCCGCACAATCAAGCATAATTCAAAAAAGGATGAACCTTTGTGTTAGAATTGACAGCGTTTTCATTATTGTTTAATTGTTCGATTCCGGGGATGGAGGGGGTAATAGCCGGTCCACTCATGCGCTGATGCAGCGAGCGCTAAATAAATAATACGAAATCTAAGGATAATTTATATTTACTGCAAACCGAACATCGAGACATACCTGAAATGTAAACATAACTTTCCAATATGTTTTTTCGATAGTGAACCTTTAAAATGGACTGAGGAAAAAAAAGTTAACCTCCTCAAAAGTTGTTGGTTTATGTTTCAAGAAACGAAATTTCAAAAATCGAATTTAATTTTTAAAATCCGTCCATCCGCCGTCCGAGGCTTTTTTTTTCGAAACAGGTGGACCACAGCTTACGAAATTCGGCACAAAAATCTAACGTCCATCCGGGATGTACCAGTCAATCAAACCTTAGAGATAATATTTAAAGAGTAACCTATCAAAAAATGTAAATCTTGATAATTTTTTAGGTAAAAGGCAAGTTTTTGTTTGATTCACAAAGAAATTAGTTCCCTGAATCGAATGAGAGTACTCCAGTCAATATAGGATGTTGTGTTCGCTCACCGTTTGAAAAATCGGTTTGCTAGGCGATAAGGCTGCAGAGTACATTCGACGGTAATTATGCTCTAGCCCGCATAGCTGGCGGCAGTCCAAGTATTTGAAATATCTTGAATGCAATTACAAGGTAAGGGGGAGCGAGGTTCCGAGTTTAATATTGTGCCACAGACTACGTCTAATATTCATAGTTCGGTGATTTGCGAAGAAGGGCTATGTAATACTGACACAATTAACCTCTATGTAATAATTTGTTACGTTTTAAAAAAGGGTAAACTCACTTTTGGGATGCCCTTCGTAGATCCCTTCTATATTTTGTTTTCCAATTACAATTGAATAAATTGTTTTGGAAAAATGTGTGCCCTTTCTGGTTGAATAGCTTATATTCGGAAATTACTTTGAAACCTTCCTCAGATGTTTCCGTATCTCTTTGTTAGTGTACACCCGCTCCTGTGGTTTCCAATCGCGACCCTCAACTGTTTGCCGATGCGAACTTCCCCAGCCCGCGCGCTGTCATTGGAGCTCCTCTTCCTCAAGCGCTTCCAGATAATAGCCGCGAGCAGCTTCGAACAATGAGGAAGACGAGCTCGGGGAGCTGAGCCCCTCGCTGAACATAAATAATGAGCTTCCCCCAACGTGATCATTTTCACTTGAATGACCAGAGATATTGGAGAGGCAGATAGCTTTGGAGTGTCATTATAATGATGCATTCATGTTCTCTAAACGAGGACGCTGTGCCACACTCAACTTGGCAGAAGTGTTTCCACTTTTTTCACCAATACAAGAAGTAAAATGTTGAATGGTTGTGAGGCTGTGGTTGCAGATGTTCAAGAAAATGTCTGGGCGGGAATTTTGAGTTCAGAGCAAGGAACCGAGTTACCTTATTGAGCTTTGCTGGAGGTTTAGCACACAGCCCGTTGGTGAGAGGTTTGAGGCCCTTGATTATTTGTTCTCTTTGAATATATCTCATTGAGGTCCTACCGAGTTCAAATCGGCGATAGAAGGGTTGATTAAGTGAGGTACTGTTTCGTCTCCTCCTCACACACCCTCCACAGGGTTGAACTTCGTGTGACCCCAGTGCGATGCAGATAAAATCCTAGAAGCCGCAAAGCCGGTAATGAGGAAAACCATTGTTTTGAGTTTCCTACGGGTTTTCCTTCAGTAAGTTTGCTGTTGGGTTCAGCCACCATGAGTTTGCTGTGGACATGTCCATCAATATTGGACATATACCTGTGTACATGTATTTATGGACATATACCTGTGTACATGTATTTATGGACACATACCTGTGTACATGTATTTATGGACATGTCCACAGGTAGGTTCCGAGGAAGCTAAATGTTGGAATCTATTGATTGTTTCAAAACCCTCCAAAATTGATTTATAGGAATGTTGAACGTAAAACCTCGATTTTCCTCGAACATTAGCTACATCTGTTGCGAAGCTTCACAGTACTTTCACAACAAAATTCTCAATCTTCAAATCATATTCAAATACAGTATAACCTCTGAAACTCGATTCCCGAAAACTCGACGGAGCTAGTGATTTTTTGTATTTTTGTACTCTGTCGTAACACAGTTTTGTCTTCATATTCCGCTCGAGAGCGCTAGGTCCTCAGACTAGGTTACAGGGGTTTTGCAAGATCAATTTAAAAATTTAATCAAAATGCACATTAATTCTGTAACATTTTCGTTTTATTTCAGTGATATGTATTGTGTTAAATTGGTTATAAGTTATAAATTTTTATATAAATATATAATTGCATACAATAAATCAATAAATGTACAATTTTAATATTCTAAATAAGCGTTCTTATTCAAATCCTAGTCATTTTTATTTTAGTTCCTTAAAACTCGACCAACTCACTAACTCGACAACCTCTAAGTCGACATTACGTAGAGTTTTGAGGTTCTACTGTACTGCCATTTGTCCGTCAGCAATTATGCAAATACGAACGTTCAAATACTAATATAGTTAATCGCAGCTGGCTTTGAATTAATGAGTAATTTCCATAATTACAATCCTATTTGCATTGGTCGATAAGCTTATGCCTACCATTGCACCCTCAATAAATAATATGATCTTGGGCGAACGTGAAATTCTTTGAATCAGCACACCCTTCATAATATTCGTTTGGTTTATAAAACAAGATCAGCTGACTTTCATACACATCCGAATCTGTAGTGAAAGATTTTTGTGGGCACGAAAGACTAAATTTGCGACATTGCTGTTATCCGCGAAAATCCACCACAAGGTTTTTACACCTACAGGGTTTCGGTGGAGCGTATCAAATCTTACGCAACGCTGCAATCAATAGGGGTACGTAGCGATTAAACTCTGACCCGATCATTCAGCTAACATTGTTTTGTAATGTGTAGCATTAGCAAACTGAATTAAACCTTTAGCAAACTAAATTAAACTTTTAGCAAACTGAATTAACCTTTTCGTAAATACAGATATGGAGGGGAAGTTTAATTCTAATTGCGAAAGGATTAATTTCAATTGCGAAAAGGTTAATTCAGTTTGCTAAAAGTTTAATTAAGTTTGCTAATGCTATATCATGAGTCTAACAGCAAATGTTTCTTAGAATTTCGCATTGTTCCTCTACTCATTTTGCGGAATTCTATTTTTATTTTTAAATAATCCGGGGCAGCGCAAGTTTTTGCACTGCTGGGTACGTTCAATTCAAAATTGCATTGCAGACCTTCGTCGACAAAAATCTTTCCTAGTCTGTCTAACCATATAGGGGGTGTCCCACAATGCGATCCCCCCTCCAATTTCTTAAATGTCAAAAATTGTACTTGAAAACAACACAACAAATGGCTCAAACCGGCTAAAAATCATTAATTTTATATTATTCTGCTAAATGTAACTCGAAAAAAGTTAATCAGCCATTTACTTCTTCATCTAAAAATTTATACTCAAATTTATTCTGAAAATGTAGAAAATGTAATGTTATTCTCAAAATGTGTCTAAAAGTTACGTGAAAATGACAAACTTCGTGAGACTTCTCCACCTCTTCTCCTGTCACGAAAACATGTGTCAACACGACTAAAACATGCATTAAAGCCAAGTGTTACGTTTTGCGCCTGGATGTTGAATTAGGTTTACCACAACACGGTACAGGTTGCCAACCGAAGAAAACCCTAGTTTTACTCATGTATCTGTAGATATATGAGTTGATCCACCGGTGGATCACTGCCAAAATAAGGGTTAAAATGTGTTAAAAATTCTAAAAATCCAAAAATTTGGTTTGAATGGAAGCCTGTTGATCAGAACAAGTTTTTCGCAATCGAATTGATAACTAGAAATTTTCAGCAAACGGATCGTTCAAATGTCAACTCAATTTGAAATGAAAATAATGCAATACTTATGCTACTTTTCACTTATATTTGATGATTTTCTGCTAAAATTTTTGTATCCTAGTTAAAATGTTTATCGTGTTCGGGATCGACTTTTGGTGTTGAAGAAACGCCTCGGTATTGCCCGATATGAGCAAATTGGTGGGGTTACTCCACTACCTTTGTTTCGCTCGACAAGTCCCTGAATCGGTGGTTTTTCAACGGTACGCGTGTCTCTTATTTTCACCTTCTTTCTACTTCAGTAAATAGCAGAGGAGTTTCGCTCCAATATTAAAAGTTGATTTTATTTTTCTTTATAAAGCACCATTCCGCTTGTTTAACCGAACCTTTGTCAACAGTGTATCATAATTATATCTTGAAGTTCAGGCGTTCAAACAAGGAAAGACATGAAAAACCTGATTCACCAATATCGTTTTCATCATCCAAGCGCGAATCACCCTATAAAAAGATTCATGATAAATTGAGCAAAGTGATATTTTTTTTTTTTTTAATTTCGAAGCTCAGTATTTGCCCTTAGGATGAATATTGAACAAAACATAAGGTGTATCATTCTTGTTGCTATATTGAAATGGATTATTTGTCCTTTTATATGTAACAAAATGTATTAGAAAACTGGATTTCTTGAAAGTGGAACTACATCAGCTGGTCCGTTCGAACGAATTAGTCTATTAGAAATTTTAATGATGTATCATGCTGTTCATTGAAATGAAATTGAATCTTGCGATAACCCATGAAATAACACACGTTTATTTCCAAGTTTTTTGAGGTCCTGATGGTTTTGGCTTAGGCGTTATTTTCAATACCTAACCTTTGTAATTGGCCAAGAAAAAAAAAAAGAAGTTTGGCCCCTTCTAAATTTGTTGGTTTCTGTTTCAAGAAGCATAGAATCCAAAAGCTTAATTTTTAAAAATCTGTCCATCGCCGTAAGCCGTCCACGTCACTTCTCCCATACTAGTGGATGAAACTTGTATAAAAAACGCTGCAAATTCTTTCACTGGGGTTTATTATTCAATTGGCTTGCGTTCATGATTTGAATTTCTACTAAGCTTTGGAGTGTACGTGTTTCACAGGTGATAGAGCGATTATTAAATTTCAGGAGATATGCATAGAGCACGTAAATCTGTTCTCAACCAAAATACCTATTTGGATTGATCAGTTGATCATATTTGTGTGCCTCTATCTTTGTGTCGCTCTATCACTTGTGAAACACGCACACTCCAAAGCTTAGTAGAAATTTAAATCATGAACGCAAGCCAATTGAATAATAAACCCCAGTGAAAGAATTTGCAGCGTTTCACGCATATCAGAATGCTTCAACCCGTGTATCGGCTACAAAGCTTCTTAGGAGTTCACTCCAGTATCCACATTACTACATCACTACGTCACTAGGTTACTTATGTCAACACAAAAACAATAATAAACCAAAATAACGCGAATGTTTGACCTACGGACCTGGGGAGGGACTCATTCGATTCCTCGTGGGAAGTTCTTCAAAAACAGTTCAAATTTAGGCCGCCTTGACTTTTTTGAGGTTTTTAGGGATTTTACAAAACTTTGACAACCCTTAAAGGCACTTCAAATTAAGTGAGAGAGCTGGCTTAAGAATTGGAGCGTCGTCTGGATTTTCCCTGAAAATTTCAGCTTTTTTGCTCCAGCCGTTCGGGAGAAATCGTGCGTACGGCGGACGTACGGGAAAATGTTTATTGCAGATTCGGATTCTACACCCTTTGAAGCGTAAACCACGAAATTTTCAGGGGGGGTTAGAATTTTTCTTTCAAGAGCGATTACAATGGTTTATTATTGAATAAGAAAAGAAGAAAATGGTGTATATTTTGTGTAAGTACTACAAGTGATGTACGATATCCCATGTTGTACTAATAAGTTCTAAAGTATAGTTGAACAATTCAATTTCATCAGTTTTATACTAGAGAAAACGCTAATTGCATCTCGACAACTTTGGTTAATTACTCCTAATTCCTCCTTTTCCTCCAGTATCGTTTTAGGTGACCGAAGATGCCATCTGAGGTTATCAGGGTGTGTGGATTTCTGTGAGGGAGATCCAACTCGTGTCTGGGGTCGTGTTATTCTGCTGAGCCAGTAAACACGTCGGGGGTCCTTTCTCCCTCTTTAATCTTCCCTGGTCCCCCTTCTGCCGTAAGAATTGTTCCAATACGGTTCGTCTTAAGGACAGGGAAATGTGTCCCTGGCAGACCACTTCCTGTTGTGAGGGGGTTATAAGAAAACGGGCTGAGGCATAAAAGAAGATAAGCGGTCGCTGAGTCGTCCAGGCTCAAGTTGGCCTGAGCCCAAACTTCCCTCCGCAGGCCAATGCCCGACCCAAGCTCGGATAAAAGTGAATATTTGTCCATATCTTTCGCCTTCACAAATCAATTGTGTTGTTACGAAAATACGATATTTCTACACTATACTTCACTGTAGATGATAATTCACCCGGATTATTTTAAAACTATTGATATCACTTATATTAAACAAGCCGGTAGCACAGATACATGCATTATTGCGGCGACTTGGTCCCAATCACTGTCCAAGTTCTCAAGAAGCTGTGTATCAAACTTCAGCTCTAAGATTAACAGGATTGAAGCTATCCCTATTGAAATCTTTACCCGCAGACTCTCTCATTTTCCAATCTGTCATCACTATAGAGTGAACAGGAGCGAATTATTTTGCTTTATCGCTCGTCCAGCTGATTTGACATCCTCCCGATCCCTTCCCGTAGTCTCGTGAGGCTTTGTACCAGATGTCGAAGCTTTCGATCAGGAGTTTGTCAATTTACTTTACAATTGGTGACAACATAGCCATTGAAATTCTGAATTATATAATATTATTTGTTTAATTCTTCAGACAAAATACCTCATCACCAATTAATCAGTTGTTAATCACATTTAATTTCACATGAGCTTTAATTGAAGAAAGGCGTGGAATTTAACTTCAGCCGAGTGGTGGGTGGATTGTTGTAGCGATGTTATCGTCTACAAGTTGGACAGTTTGTACTGCCGGGACTATAAAAGCGTTTTTAGTTAATCTTTGATATTCTAAACGAGATTTATATTGTTGAAAGTTGAAACTTGATGTCCATCAAGGTTTATCCTTCAAAATTAATTCCAAAGGAGTTTGGCAGATCTCTAGTAAGTAGTTTTCTGGTGTAGGTGGCCCTTAGTCAGCATTATTAATCGCTGATTAGGCGTACGATACCCATCCCTTCTACTTTAATAAAACCGAGTTGTGAATAGCTGAATCCACCAATAACCTAATGTTTGATTTCATTGGGGCGAGTGGACGTTGAAGCGATTTCCCATTTCTACGTGACCGACTCAGCACCGGCAAGCGGAAAGGCGCTAATGAGCCGCTAAACCTGCTAATCACGCCCGCACATTAAATCACACGATCGTTGTTATTTGACGTGCGCTCTCACATACGTGCGTTTTCTCATCGGGTTTATTTGGGAGTCAGGACGACGCTCCCGACTGCATCCGGCGGCTATTGTATGTTTCAAAGGTAAATAAAACGTCTTTTTTTGCAGTCCACCGCATAAACTTGAGTTTGCGAGTGCATAGCAATAGCTTGAGCTCATGCGGAACGTGTGAAGGCCACTAACTCGGGATGGTTTCCTCTGAACCTCTGAAGGGAACTTGGGGGGTGGAGAAAACTACATCGGGAAACTGTGAAGAAGCGTTTTCAGAGATGGGTAGGGAAAATAGCTTTCTCACTTGAAAATGGGCTTTTAGAATGAAGTACTGATGAAAAACCCATGACATATCACAAGAAATCAAAATTGGGTACATATAACCCAACATTTGTGTGACAAATCATCAAGTTTATCCTGTGGAATTTCTTTCAGGAGCAATAAATTGTAGTTCTTATCCAGTTCAAACGAGTATTAATTCTCGTTTGAGAATAATCAACGTTTGAATTTTTGGCGCTCGAAGATAAACTTCGATCTAAAGAAAAAGAGTGCAGGGTATCGTCATTATGTATGCTAGGTCGAACCTAACGGTCCAAATGGCCGTTTTTCTTCTTCTTCTTTCCTGTAACTCCTAGGAGGAGGATAGGGGCGCTACGAAATTCCGTCATTCTCCTCTGCCGTTTGCTGGGGCTTTTACTTCTTGCCACGACTTCCCTGCACGCCTAGCTTTAGCCTCTACACAGGGCCAGACCCCTGCCAAGCTAGGGGGCTGTGGGCCGATCCCTCACACACCCGAAAACAATGATTACGGAAACCAATACGAATAATTGCCGGACTGACCTTTTTTCCTTCACCATTATCTTCAGATACCGAGCATAGTAGAGTTTTTAATTGTCTTGATTGTTGACAGACATTCCAACAGTTGAGACAACGAAACAGTAATTTCGAACTTCGCAATGGCGATCTGCTAACTTCAGACGGCATAACACATAAAATGACCGCGAAGTCGACAGTCTTAATTCAATAAAATGAAATAAAATTGCTCATAATATGATGTATTATATCCCATTATTTACTTGGCTTTGTGATGTGTGCTTGTCTTAATCACCTGCAAACTGTCAACATCACCAAAATTTCATCGAAATCGTTATCTTAGTCTCGGAGTTTTGCTGTTGACAACTAATTTCTGGTCATGATTTGAGTCGCTATCATTGAACCAGGTGCACCTGAACTTTAGTATCACAGATACTATGACCGATCTCAAACCAATAGATTTTGAGAAATCGGAGTCGAGATAGTTCATTATTGGGCTTGGGCATGAGCTAACTGCAAAATCCCTGACTGTTGGAAGACGAATGTTTTAAGAAATTCACGTTGGTGATCGATTGAAGACATTATACTCTCCCTAGGAACAAACGCTTGATTGTAAATGAGGGGCGATCTAAAGATTAGCGTTCCCCTAAAAGGTGTCGTAACGTTTTACTGTCGTTGTGTGCCAATATGAGACATGAAAATGTCAAAATCTCATTAAAATTCTGAAAAGCAGCTAATATCACTCACCAGATCTATTACGTTGAGAAACGAAACTGGTCCCATTCTAAAATTTAATATGTTCATATCTGCCCATCACAAGCAAGGAGATGATCCGACAATAACTAAATGATTCCCTGATCAGTAAAAATCAGATACCTAATTACTAACGATATTTGTTCATCTTACGTATCTGACGATGCGAAAAGGTCGTAATATGTTGTTTCGAATATTTTCAGTTTTAGACCCATCGTCTGCCTAAATCGGGCATTCGACGTTATGCCATGTTTCTCTTCAAGATCAGAATCGAGATTTTAAAATAGCGTCATTTCGCTTTACGAAAAAATAATTGATTCCTAACAAATTTCCAAGCCAAATAATAATAATGAGAATGATAAATGGAGAAATAAATAATAATGATATTTACAAAAAAAAAAAACATAGTAGTCAATAATGAAAATTAACAAAGAAAACGCTGTCAATTCTAAAATATGGTTTTATTTTTTGATTATGTGATTGCTCGTGTAATTGTGAGGTTCGGGTCATCACTTTTGGGGTCAGGAATCAGGGTTATTTGCTATGGTTGAATCTCTTCTGAAACCTTCGTTTGTTCATAATAAAGAAAATCCGTTCTCTTACCTTGCTCTGAGTTCGCTGGTTCACTTAGGCACGAACAATTACCATGGACCCTCTCTTGTACATCTAATTAGGACCCTGTCTTGAGGGGCCCGCTATTTCTCGATTTATTCTTCTCTCAAGTTCGACTGTGGCCTAACGAACCCAAACATTGCACTGATTTGGTAAAGAGCCAATAGATGTTACCTACCGCTCGAGATACGTCCCACTACTCTACAATCAGATAAGGAAATTACATTTTTTTACACTATAAAAAAAACTATTGTCCCATTGTCTTTCATCAGCATAGCACACCTATTCCTTGAAAATGTCATTAAAAGCTGTACAAATCGAGTTTGTTACCTGGCTTTGCAGACCTAAAGAGATGGGCACGAAACCAAAGTTGTTCAGAGTGGTCTAAAACGTAAAATGTGAGAGGATTTTTTCTCAATATTCCGAAAGTGAAAACAATGCTCCCCCTACTTTGGTAGACTCTGAAACTAAAAATTGTATTTTGGTTATCTCGATTTTCCAGAGCGTATAAGACTGTAAATGGGGAAAACCCTCATTTCGTTGTGGAGAGCTCCCGACGGTTTCTAATTAGATTCCGTTATAAACTGTATCCCATTTAACCTCTGCTCCGTAAGAGGTAATAAACCGGACGGGCGGAGACGTTTAAACGCTAATGCTGCAGCCCAGAGACGGCTTTGTTCCGTCTAACGTCGTTTTAGGGGCTTCACCGGTTACTGTCTGAATATAAATGAACGCAATTTAGACCTTCCTCCTTCAACCGGTCTTGTTATCAGCGTCGGAGTTTCCAGCCTGATCAGCTTCAGGGCGAAGGGAGTTAGGGTAAATAATTAGTTACCTACTTCATTAACGCTTTGGTACTTGGGTTTCGCCCCCGGGGAACTCTCATGGTGCCTTTCCCTGTCATCCGGGCCTGACTGGTAAAGTTTGGCCGGTTCAGATTACGAGAAATCAAAAGTTGTTAGAGGAATAGGTTAGGTTAGGTGAATACACTTCACAGTTAGGTATCACATTAAGCAAGCTCAATTGTTGTTTGTTGTTTTGAAGCCATTTTGGAGGTAGATTAGAGAGGGCCCTTGGACTTACTGCAACCTAGTTGCTTCAATCATTTACGCAAAAAAATGATTTGATCACCAGAGCCTTCAGTTAATGCAAGTGTTGTACCCATAAAAATTCCAGTACTGTTGAAGCGCAGTTAGTTGGAGCACCTGAAAGCTATGGGTATCAAATAATAGTTCGCGCAAGTGATTGGGCTCTAGTCATTCATGTGTAAGGGTGCTGCTAGGAGGCGGGAAGAGGAGGGTACATGTAATTCGCTACCGTAACAAAACAATCATTAGTTATTAAATGGATGAGGAAGAAACACAGAGGCACGCAAGAAAGGGCGTTGATTGAAGGGTTGACGGTTTTGTGGTCATTCCTGTGCATTATCCCTAAGAGGTCGCTATGACCCCAACATTCATGTAGCCACTTCTGTAGTAGGTTATTTCACAGTGGTATCCATTAGATTCCTTCTCATACCCTCTTTAGGGACTCGTTTAATGTAGATGGTTCCTCCAAGCGTTTCTTCTTCCTCCAAGTTCTGACTGAACGAAGAGAGGATACAGATCACTACAGTTTCGCGCGGGGGGATCTAGACATCTGGAACATTGAAAGAACATTTAATTCGTAGTTACGTACCAGAAATAGGATTGTACGAACAAACTGGTCAGAGATGTAAGACCTAATGACTCGAACTCTGTAAAGCTCGAAACGTTACTCTAACAATTTACCTCAAGACCATTCTACTGGGAATTTGAACGGCTTCCTTTCATGCTTTCAACCCGTCAATCTACATCGATAAATCCCGTAAATGAGACTGGTGCCGTAACCAAATTCAGTCTTGAAGAAATTCAAGGAAATTGGATTGCTAACAGTTTCAAGGAGTCAGGTGAAGTGAATCAATGGGAAACCTCTAGGAAAACCTCCTATCTATATAGTTTTCCCCCTATAATGCCTGCCAAGTTAATATTACAATTTCAAATCTCGAAGGATTTAAGGATAGTTAGGTGGAAGCCGTCGATCCTGTTATGCTCGTTGTCACTGCAGGCACCTGCCATGAGAAAGAGAACTTGGAAGCCCGAGTTACTGAGCAAACGAAACTGTTCCTTGCCGATTACGTCAGTAGTGTTAGTCGACATGTTTTTAGGAGGGCTTCAAATTTGTATTGCGTGTTATGAATAGTACGAAAAGAACATCTTTATTGCGTTCTTGAATCAATCGTTTCCAAAGAACACGATCCACTGACTTACACACAAACCTTATGTACAATCCAGTGGTTTGCTCTATTTGGTTGAAAGGCCCAAAAATGGATTTGAATTGGATAGTAGTAGATGTTCATGAAATTGGAAATAATTATTACAATTTAGGGAGTAAATCAGGTCAGAGATATAAAAAACATCACAAAAACTAATAATAGCATAGAATGAATTGATTTTACATGAATAGCTTTTAATAGAATAGAAAAGAACAACTTTATTGCATACTGATAGTGATGCAGGAATTTGTGAATTCACAGTCGAAATGCCCTTTTCTCATGTCCGATGTGGTGGGGAAACGCCTGCAGATGCTAGCCCGCAACATGCCCGAGTCTTACAGGTCGTCCGAGGGGCGTCAAAATCCGAGAAATTGCAGTTAATTTTTCAACCCCTTTGAACTTAGCATGCAGCACAACGAGATAACTGTGTAAAATGGAGCACAAAGTGTTGCGCATCACCTGGCAATTATTGCCTATAACTTTTTCAAGACAAGAAACATTGCATATTTTTGCTTCTCCTATTCACCCGAGCAACACTTCTGGTGAAGAACAACTCTCGCAAACAGTTATTGCCAAGAAAAATTGATCGTGTAAAGAAGGGCCCTTAAAGAGTCGCCTGGATGACATAAACAAATACATGAACAAACCTTAAAATCCAGGTATCTCATAAAAGATCTCTGAATGGCTTTCTATGGGAACATTTTTTGGAGTAACTCAATTTTTTTGAGATTTGCGAAAATGAAACTCCTATAGGAACTCCTACTCTAAAGTTGCCATGTCATATCGATCAACAATTTTCCTCTGATGTTTGACTTTACTGCTATAGTAACTTTCGACAGATCTAACGGTCGTATCCTAATATTACGGCTCGGAGAGTGGCCCAACTTACCTTTGAAAAGCCGTTGGAGCTCATGAGTCGCGCTGTTTATAACAACCGCCGAATAAGTCCCTTCAATCGAGCGCCTTTATGTCCTTCCCATAACGACGTCTAGACCGCGTTATCATACTCGGTAAAGTGGGAAACTTCAGAACCGCCATCCGCCTCGATGAGAGTTGTGAAGACCATTATGATGCAGGTGCGCGAAAGCAAACTTGACGTTCCTGGAAAATGTGGGCACCGACCTTTCATCTAACTAATTCCGTTGTTCGAGAACAAGTTTTGAAGGCTGGAAATTTCTTCGGTAGTTAGCTGAAAGCGTCATGTGTTCCTTATTAGCCCTATTTAAAATAACTTGGAATTTGTAGCTGATGGTTAGGGCCGAATTAAGTTAATAAGTTAACTTAGTGGTCTAAACACATACATGAGTAAGAACCACTACTACAGGCCCGGAAGCAATATCACCGAAATGTAAGATAAACCCCTACGATTTTAGGCACTCAATTACTCCTCTAGAGTATCCTTTAAATACAGACTGTTCGTAATAGTAAATAATCGATGGATATATTGAGTCGAATGTGTTACAAGGTACTGCTTGTATTGGCTTGTATTAAGCAAAGGACCATGATGGATGTTGGCCAGTTCTGCAGGTCCATGGGGTTAGGTTCTGGCAATCCAGGAAAACCTGAGTTGGGAATCGCCCATACACCGTGTGGCTGGACAAATAACAAGGAGAGTGGATGGCTCAGCATTATTGCTCCTGATAATTATTTAATTACAATAACATAATTACTCCTGATAGGTACACAATTTTGGGTGCTGCATCTGCATTTTTTTCTGGAATTTTAAATGTTTTATGAGGGGAGTGAGTGGTATCAGCATAATCGCTCCTCCGCTGATTAAAACACAACTTTCAGACTGATATCAGTCACATTTGTGTTAGATTGAGCATCGCGCTGCATATACATCTGTCCTGGGAGTTTTGAATGTTTTACAGAAGAACGGAGAGAATACAGCCCTACATTCTTCTATTCTAGACAAGTGTCTATACCATGCTCATACCGATTACAAAGTGTACAAGAATGGAATGAAAAGTAATATAAAAAAATCAGTTAAGATTATCTTACCTGTCTTCGAAATATTGAATCGAAACTTTAAATATATGTTTTCTAAAATTAGATTAGTTATTATTATGAGATTCGTAAGTAAGGGATAATATCGTATCGTGAAAAAACGGATAATTTATCAAATCACCTTATTAAGAAGTTTGTAGAAAAATGTTGGAGACCCCATTAATAAGAAAACTAATTCAAAAATAGCGTGGAGGATGCTCATGAATTTGTGAAAAAAGTATCTAAGTGGTCTTGAAAAACAAATCGAAAGTCGAAAGCCACGTCCTACAAAACTCCAACCTCTTAAAACCTATTGTAAAAGACTAAGAGAATTATTATAATTATTGTAATATTTCTCTCAGACTCTTCGCGTCGACCTAGTAAAGTTTGCATTCTTGTATTTGTACAACATCCTCGGAGATTGGTTGGAATTGATCAGTAACTTACCCATCACGTCCTCATTCCTCAGTTGAATTTACAGCTATGGGTAGAGGTGCATCTGAAATTACCCCTAAAATCTTGTAGTGTTGCAATCAGGTCCACACATTGCACAAAAGATATACAGTCCGCTCGAAAACGTAATTATCAAAAAATTAATGTCTGAATGCTATATTATTTTTTGTTATTTAGCTACTGGCGTTGGTGAATGAATTCGCAACCGTCGAGGTTGAGAATCGTGGAAGGGACTGACACCCCCAATTCATCGGGAAATTCCTTTTCGCCTTTTTCGTATTTTCATTTCCTCTGATACGAAATCTGTACCAGCTTACGCGTGGTCGACCAAATATAACGTCTATTAACTGGGAAAGGAACCTCCTTTAATGGTTTCCACCCCTCACCCCTAAGCAACACTGCGTGCCCTGAGGTTGCCAGGGTTTCATAAAGGCCTGGTCGGTAAATTGCGTTAATGAAAACATTATTTATACGTTGAGGGTTCTCCGCCTTTCCACCCATTGGAAGCCTTCCCCAAGTCAAACTTTCAAAGGGCCTAGTTTTTCTCAACATCATGACCAACGTTGGAATAGTTTCTGTTTTCCGGAGAAAGTACTGAGTTGTAGTACGTAATTGTCCTCCGTTTTATCAATCTGTAATTCGCGAATTATCGAAAAAAACGCTGCAAATTATTTCACAAAAGTTTATTATTTCATAACCACCTTTACCAAAACTTTTCATGACTACCGAGTCGTCAAATAAAAAATGTTAAATGATGTAGAATGAAAAGAATTGGGATTTAAAAAATTGAAATTTGTGATTTCCAGAGTCTGATGAGCTCGGGCTGGTCTAGAACCCATTTCAATCGATTCGACGCCCAAAATTACTTGGAAGTGATTGCTTGTGTTATTGTGGGGTTGGGGGGTCACATTTTGGTTCAGAAATTGTGATTATTGGGTATAAGCGAATTTCTACGGATCTGAAATCCGTCGCCGTCAAAAATTACGAGGAAATGACACCCCACTTGGCTATGTCAGTAAAAACCGAGAAAACGCCTCACCAACGGAAGGTCTGAGCTAGACAGCGTGGCTGCTGGCAGCCCAAGTATTTTCAACTTGAATGAAATTACAAGATATAGAGGCGCTAGGTGCCGAGTTTGGAAATACGTCATCCTGTGTAATTTTATTAAATTTTAATTTTTCTCAAGTTGTTAAGTGTTGTTAACATAAAGTGTTGCTATGCAATTGTAAAGGCTTATTGGAACTAATTGACCAAAAATTGAAATTCAATAAACATGACTTGAAAATCTTTAATTTCAGTGAAATTTGTATTAGAGGGTTATAAATTAATGAAAGGTAGCTTTCATAAAAAAAAAAAAAACGAGTGAATATACGAGTATCTGCAGAAAAATGTTGATTTGAAAATTCACACACAAAAATATGAATATTTTTGTGTGTAATTAAGGTTGAATTTCAGCAAAATTTATTGTCAAATCGGGAAATTTAAGTGACATTTTCAAAACTAAAGTCAATTTTGAGGAAATTCACAAAAAAGTGAAATTTACAACAAAAAAGTGTATTGGAAATATCATATTCCAAACCAGTCTAAATTTGAAATTAAATTATCATTCATGAGGACATTTTTAAGATTATAGGAAAATATATACCCTTGGTGTGGAGTAAAATGCATACATGTTCTCAGTACAAATTTTCCCTATGTTTTATTTATCTTATTTGCGTTATTTGTTTCAGATCGCAAGAAAGCCAAAAACTAGTCTGTGTCGTGTCACCTCCATTGGCAACTGCAAAACAGAAATAAAATTTGACAACACCGAAAAGACCTGACATGTTGCTTGAAGAACCTGTGGATGATCCTACGGCCTGAAGAGAAGATTCAGTGATGGGCATCTGATAATGCCTCGATTTCGAGCCACATTGAAAGAACCTGGTCAACCGAAGGTCGTAGATTTATATAAATTCAAACCCTATGTATTTAAATTTGTTGAGCCAGTCGTTGCAGAAGGAGGAAATGTTCCAAAACCCAGGAGCGGCCACCGAATCGTTTGCAATGATCAGGACTTCTACTGTTATGGAGGCTACAATCCTTTGCTCAGAGCAGAAGATCTTAATGATGGTGTGTGGCAAAGAACGAGGCCTCTATTCAAAGAAGTGTGGAGATTTAACATGACGAGTAGAAGTTGGATTAAATTGGAAGTAGATAATATTCCCCATGTGTTGGCCTCGAATTGCATGGCATTGCAAGGAAACTTGATTATTATTTTTGGCGGGACAGGTATGCCTTTTGGTAATGCCAATAGTAATGACGTGTACATATGTGACTTGACAAGGACTCCTTTGCAGTTCAGATTCTTACCATCCAGTGGAAACCAACCAGAACCCAGGTACGGACAAGCTATTCATATAGATGGCAAATACATGTACGTGTTTGGTGGTACGACAGGATTTTCGTACTCAAGCGACGTCCACCGTCTGGACTTGGAAACAATGGTTTGGGAAGAGTGTTACATCTGCAAAGGTTTGCCCCACGAACCGCGCCCTGGGTATCGCCATGAAATCGCAGTTGATGGCAGGAAAGTCTACATCCTGGGTGGTGGCACGTCAGACACATCGTATGGATTCAGGAAGCTCTTTGTCTTCGACTTGGACGAATTTCGGTGGACGTACGTTGAGACGAAGGGTGACCAAAACACAGAAGATTTGTACCCTAGAAAAAGGAAGTTTCACAGTTCTGTGATGGTCCCCGGTAAAAGAGAAGTGATCATTATGGGTGGCATGGACGATAGTGAATTCCTTGGTGATACTTGGAAACTCGATCTGGTAACGTTCAACTGGCAGAGGATTGACTCTATGGCACTTCCGTGCCCGATTGACTTTCACGCCACCTCCATCACTCCTGCAGGTAGGTATTCCTGAACTTCCTGAATGTAAATAACAGGGGTACTTTTATGTAGGTTGGGCCAGTCTTGCCATACCATGATACATAGATATGGTAACGAAACCGTCATATCTTGTGAGTTAGTTAAATCGAGCTATACAAAAGAATATATAATTGAGTTATGCTGTATAATGATAACGCTAATTAAATACCCATGGTTCTTTGATTTGCAATGGTACCTAAATATTTCTAGTTGCTGTCGGTTTTACAAAAACAGCGGGGTGAATTAATCTTACTGGCCTATTGTTCGTCCATGTCCATGTTGCCTAGTTATGCTCATTGATCAGTAGGACAAATTAATACTTGAATTTATAGAATTAGCAAAAGATTTGTTTAGTTAATTTTGGTTGGGAAACGCTCATCTAAGCGTAGGATTCTATTTACCACACTTTGTTCATGAGGCTCTTCACTTGTTCATTCTTGCAATTTCAATCAACCGCACTGACCCAGTGTGAATTGCTCGATGTATCTTGACTGGATGTTTATTGAGGAGTAGCTTCTATTTATCTTGCGTCAAAAGCGTCACGAAACCTCTCACATTCCCAAAGCATCTGAATGCTCTGGTTGATTTTATGCACGGGTCACCATACTCATAGTCGTCGATTGTGTCCTTTACTCCAACCTGCAGGTTCTTGCATTCAATTTCATGAAAAATCACAACTGCTAATTCTATTTCCTAGGATCACTTCTCAACAACTGTCCTAACTCTTGAGATGAAATCTTTCAAAACAGAGAATCCCCGCTCTTTCGCATAGTTGCTTTCGATTGTTCTCATAGATTTGGAGCTCTAGAAAGTCCATCTGTTCATTATGGTTCGCAATAATTTCTTCTTGTAATGATATTGAACTGGTGGTGCTGGGTTTTCATCGTAATTATTCCAAGAAAAAAACTGGTTTTGATCGATTTTATGCGATCAGCAATTAGTTTTCATTGTCCCTACGAGACAATCCTGTTTGGCTTGAGAAGAGAATGAACTGATTTTTATAAGTACTAAACAAAATCGCTATAGGTGTCACAGAATCATTTTATAAAGACGAAGTAAAAACTCCATATTTAAGGGTCACAACAATACATAAAATATATTTCTAAATAGGTAACTACTACTACTTTTTCATTCCTCAGATTTCATTTGATTAGTTACTTCGTTCGTTCTTCTATTTTCAATTGCGAAATTTCTTTAAACAGTTTCCACTGTTTACTTTCTATTTCATTTTCATGGTTTTCAACGAACAAATTTCAAAAAGTCATGAAATTTTCAACAACAGAAGAAACAAGGCAGAAAGTACTTCTTGTGATCAACAAAAAAATCCAATCAATATGGCTGTTTACGCGAGAATAGGAACGAGGTGATGGTGTGCAACCTATCATCACATCAAGGTTCTAAAGGACAGTGCATATGTACAGGCTTGGTTAAATAGCCGATCAAATAGAATCGCTGTTCAAACAGCTAACACCACTGATAAGAGACTGTACAAAAAGGCAATGCAATTAAAGACTGTTTACCCGATGACTTGTTTATACAAAGAACTGTACACCTGGTACTATGATTGATTTTATACCTATTCCAATATATTTATAATGTAGGTACTCATCTACAGTGTCTTTGCATTTCATCCCAAGTGTTAATACGTTCCTGCTCTCTTTCATCAAGCCACAATTTCTTTTGCCAGGTAAAATCTACTCCTTCGGCGGAGTGACGTCAGATTACGAGCACGGCAAGCGGATTGCCGACGTGACAACGGCCTGGGCCTGCATCCCCAACCTGGTGGACATGGCTTGGGAAGCTGTCCAGCATTACGGCCTTCTCTCCGATGCCTCCTTCCTCGTGTCTCACGTCCTCCCGCACAACTTAGTCCGCCGTTCGGCAAACCTCCAATGAATTCTTTTTACCTTATTCAGCTTATAATACTACCAACCTGATCTCTTTCTCGCATACTCGAAAACCATATTTATCCCTAAACACCATCTCATAATAAATCTCCACTTAGCATACCGAATTTCCCCAACACTGTACAAACAAGACTATGTGATTTCTCCATACTAATAAGTGCCTATATGATATACAAACATACTGTATACTGCAATGTACCTGTGGAAGAAATTACATTTTTCTGAAAGGGGCTGTTGGTTGCTCAATTTAGAATATTCCTCGTTTTCCAAAACTACTAAACAAATCCAATGGACAGAAGTGTAATCTATTTATCCAGGCCGAGTTAATAGATAAGTTGAACATTGAAGAGACTTAGAAATTTTACGAGTTGCGAGCTGAATTTCGAGTATAGGAACTACCTACTAATAGTAATGAGCGTGGAAACTGTTACTGTCACGTTAAAATTAGTGTCGTCGGAGTTATGGATTTTTAAATCCAAGTCATCAATCTGTAGGAGGTGTCATGACAATCCCTTATCACTACTGACGCGGGTCATGACTCAACTAGTAACTCAATCGCTTCGTTAATGCCACATTAGGGTCTGGTTCGACAGAACGTTTACAATCACAAGTTCTAATTTACTAACGAAGAGATTGAGAGAAACTTGATCACTGAGGTTCTTACGACATTTCTCTAGCTGATTGATACGGATATGCTTCAATGCGTGACTACAGTGCAGTATTGCGACATTCCATATCATGCAGAAAAGGTTTTAGGTTTTTCTAGAAAAGATATTACCAAAATAGCCTATACAGACTCTATTGACTGTAGGTAGTTAGTTTTTGTAGAGTTTGGAAGTCATAACGCGGCTGTCAAGCCACTGTTTTCTAATATAAGAAACGTACTAAAAGAACTGCTATCCAGAAACTTATGTTGAGAAATAAAATTTGTTATTTGCACAACACAAGAAAAAAATATAGCGACAATTTTAAAACTCCATGCAGGGGTAGCTTTGTTACGGTAAAAGTACCATAAGTTGAGGGAGGTAGTTTATTAGGCTTCTTCCAATTTGATGAGGATTCCCTTCATTTATTCAACTAGTTTCTTCACTGATGGCCTCATCAGATATATTTTTAGCTTCTTGTTTCTCCTTTCAATCCAGTGAAGGATTGCTAATTCATAATACCTAACAACAACCTCCCTTATCAATACCATTAGAAATTCCTGTCAAGCTTAAAATCCAGTTGAAGGTTAATATTACTGCAGCCGTCAACAGTCATAAAACTAGATAAAATTTAAATACCTTATATTTTTCTATGAAAAACTGAATGAAATGCCATAAGAAATATAATGTTCAAGGGGAAGAGGTTTTCTTCGTAATTCACAAGTGTTGAGAATTTTTACTGCATTGTTATTTACAGAACAGGAAATTACGTTGGATTCGGAACGTTGCCGGCCGCAAGATTTATCGTATTGAAACTTCAGAAATTTAGCAGAGAAGGCTGATGTGCAGGGTTTCGAGTCATCAAGGACCATTTGCGCACGTGTCGATTTTGGAAAATATGGAAGTTAGAATCCTGCCAAGGTAACAATCATTGTTTTTCACCTCACCTAGTTACAACGGCTCAGACAATTAAATCTAAACCTTGATATGCATTCACATATATGAGTGTGATAAATTATTCTGTTGTTTCCAAATAAAGTAAATTCTGGACCTCAACCACCTCTTGGTCGGATGTACTATGGCAACAAGTCGAATACGGTCTAATTTGACGTGTTAGAGTAGAAAATCAGAGATCATCCTCCGTTAGATAGGCTATCTCTAAATGAGAGCATGATTAATGAGTAAGTGCTGCTTTAGGCTCGAATACACTAAGAAGAACCAGCGACATTTGTCATATATATTCAAATATTATTGTATTCGGCTAAATTGTACAAGGCATGCACGAAATTTATACACTCGTGAAGTACTCTCTCTCTCTCTCTCTCTCTCTCTCTCTCTCTCTCTCTCTCTCTCTCTCTCTCTCTCTCTCTCTCTCTCTCTCTCTCTCTCTCTCTCTCTCTCTCTCTCTCTCTCTCTCTCTCTCTCATCTCCAGCCACTGGATGACAATGCACCTGCTTTCTGCCTGACAACCACATCATGGTAGAGAACGGAATTTGAGGGAACGTGAGTTTATGGTCACTGCTGCACCACATGATGCAGGTTCTCGCTTTTAACCTTGACAGGAACAGCAAAGGGTATTTACAGCCCCAGGACTACCTGCCAGTAGTCATGAAGCACTAATGTGTAAGGATGGAGGGTGTATGCTGGGGAAGGAATCCCTGGTGGAAGCTGGGGTACCACCAGCTCACCAGAGTTGTCGCTGGGAGCGCTTCAGACATACACTTATAGTTTTTTCAAGGATTCGGTCTTGGAAATGTCTAAAACGGATTTGTATTCAGGTTTTTTTCCTCATGTTTGATGTTTCACCCCCCCCCCCCCCCCCTTGGATCCAGTCTGCTAGGTGTCAATGCTTTGCTTCAGGGGAACGTCTCAAATAAAGAAAATAAAAGAACGTTGCAATCAAAAACATCGAAAATGATGATGGAGCAGAATCGATGACATACGAAAATTTAAATGAACTGCATTGTTGTGGCTATGAGATCAATTCAATGACTCTACGGCGATCGAGTTGATTGGCAAAATGTAAGAGCGCATTTGCTCAATGTAGTTGTTACCAAGCCCTCTCCTGCGAATGGGAGCCCTGGATCTGTGGATCCAGTTTGCTCGCAACGTGTTAACTAGTTGGCACAGCAGCCATTACCGAGCAAGCCCCAGTTGAAAACTGTTAACATTTTACTAACGGTATCTCTCGTTGGAATGAACCATGATAACCACATTTCTACTCATCAAACTCAATCATTCTCATTGTCCTTTTATCACCTCTCTCTACACAACACGTTTTCATTGAACATTATCGTAATTTATCCAATCTAAAAACAAAGAATTGTGCAATAAGTGAAGAAGCAGAGCGATAAAACTTGGCCCATTAGAACATTACACCCATTAGACCATCCTCCATAAAGGAACAATTACCCACTTAAAATTCCTAGAAACTGTTGGGCTTAAGAATCGAGATAATATTCCATAACGAGCGGACCAATGTGGTCGAAAAGTATTGGTCAGTTTCAGCGAAATGAATTGGTACTAGTTCTACCATTAAATCTCTATTTGCACCTTTATCTTTGTAGGAAAGAGCATGAGGATATATTTTTTCCTCATTGTGATAAGCTCTCAGTTGTCAATTGTTGGTAAGTAATACCTGTTTGAATTGCTTATTCTGTCTAACGAGCAGACCTGACGATCCCCTTAATAATCTTTGCTAATTTCATTACTTTGCGACAATTTAATTAATCTTCGTAATTAAATTGTCTACTTCCCTGTATTTAATGAGATTTAACAAGGTAGAAGGTTATAAAATGAGATGCGGAAGTCACTCACTTTGAAAGGTAATTCAAAGTTGTTGATGTGGTGGAAGGATTCTCTGTCTAATCTGATAAATGATGATCGTTTCGTGTAACAGTTCCTATGACCAATTTATATTATTCTTCATCTTTTAGTTCGGATCATTGAAGGAAAAAGTAAACTTCTTATGTAACTGCGAGCATGCCTTTTAGGTCTCTGATGCGAGCAGTTTCTGAAGGGGTCTGCAAATCTAAAGAAGTACCATCAATCTCCTTATAAGATCCTACCTCTCCCAGTGTACAAGTCAAGCTGCATCCTGAATTCCTCTGCTTTCTTCTATGGTTTGGGTCCTAACTTGTCTGTGCCGTTGTAACCACCTGTACTGATCACAAATTGCAGATACCTTCGATGTTTTTCCTTCAAACAAATCTAGTGACCAAAGGTTTCTTTCAAAAAGAGTCTGGTAGTTTTAAGCCGTGAATTTGGACATCTAATAATAAATTAAATTTGTTCACAAAGTCGTCCTTCACTACTAAAACGTTTTTAAACACTTCTAAAGGCTTGCTAGGTCGTAATCGTAACGTTGGAAGATTGAAAATTACTGGGAGTTCGAATACGAGCTGGAATTTCACGTGTACTGCAATTGATAAGTTGGACTTGTAGTCAGTGCGTATGAAAGAAGCAGTTTGAATTAGAATGAACCTCCACATCTGCATCAACGAAACACGCTAATTTCTTGTTTTGACAAAAAACACTTGCTTAAGTAGTTACTCATAAGTTTTTTTAATTAATCTTCAGAGTTGATCTTAAAAGTAAGTAATGTATTTGATAAAAAAAAAGAAGAGGTGTTTAGTTCTATAGTAGGCTTCTATGAGAATGGTAGACCATTCAAGGCAGTTAAGATTGTATTACGACTGAAGGCTACTAAAAATAGTGGTTTCTATCGTAATCTAGGTATCATACCACCATTTTTCAACTGCAGGTTTCGTAGAATATTGTTTATCTTCTATTCATAAGACACCATTTGTTTTGGTCACACTACCCACCAAGACCACGTTATGTTCATCATTTCCGAAAATGACATTGCACGCAACGTGCTCCGATTTTGGAATGATTTACCCGAAATGGTAAACGCATGTTTTATGTTTGTTGATAATACTGTACGATAATTCGCTGTGACGATCATGTTGTACTGCTGGACCTTTTTCTTACGAGTGCAAATGCAAAACTGATATGCCGCCTCCTTCTAGTTGTCAGATCCAGAACTACAGTCAGTCTTCATGTGTCTCGGTTAAAATTTATTGCTACTAGTTACAACTAAAATGGTGAGAAATGAATTTTAACGATTTTTTATTTTATTTTTCAGAACTTAGAAGATCGTATTTTAATCACGAAAAGAAAACAAAAATAACCGCTGCGATACGTCTGAAATGGAATTTCACTGCAAACTGCAAACCGTGTACGAAGAAAGGAAGCTGGGAAGCATGTACATGTCGCATTTGTCAGGATGAATGCAAAACTGCGAGTAAAACTCGCAGCAGTGGCACAATTTGCGATTGTAATCGATGTATGAAAAAGTGCAACCATGAAATGTGGGAGGCAATATATGGCAGCGGCCAGACTAAACATCGTAAATTTAAGAAACACAAATGTAGACCAGGAGATAAATATGGAGGAAATAAACAGTGCATATACCCTGCAAAGGAGGGAGAAACACCTTGCAAACCTAGAGATGTATTCAAGAATGGATATTGTAGATATCCACCTTACGATACTCGAAGTAGAAAGAAACGGGGGTGCTTGCCTGGTGACAAGTATGAAAAGGGAATGTGTGTCTACCCTCCAATAGAAGGGGAAAAATATTGTAAGGAAGGAGATAAACTGGTTGATGGACAATGTGAGTATCCTTGTAGAAAAGGCAAGGGTGGGAGTGGAGGAGAAACTCATGATGATCGAGATTGTCGACCTGGTGATAAGTATGTGAACGGAAAATGTGTCTATCCTCCACTCGAAGGCAAAAAACATTGTAGAAAAGGAGACAAACTCATCGATGGAAAGTGCCGGTATCCTCCTAGAAATGGCCAACATGGTGGTAGTAGCAGTGAAGAAGAAAATGAAGGTGGTGGGCACTGTCGACCTGGTGATAAGTACGAAAATGGAGAATGTGTCTACCCTCCATTAGAAGGGAAAAAACATTGTAAGGAAGGAGATAAACTGGTTGATGGACAATGTGAGTATCCTTGTAAAAAAGGCAAGGGTGGGAGTGGAGGAGAAACTCATGATGATCGAGATTGTCGACCTGGTGATAAGTATGTGAACGGAAAATGTGTCTATCCTCCACTCGAAGGCAAAAAACATTGTAGAAAAGGAGACAAACTCATCAATGGAAAGTGCCGGTATCCTCCTAGAAATGGCCAACATGGTGGTAGGGGCAGTCAAGAAGAAGATGAAGGTGGTGGGCACTGTCGACCTGGTGATGAGTACGAAAATGGAGAATGTGTCTACCCTCCATTAGAAGGGAAAAAACATTGTAAGGAAGGAGATAAATTGGTTGATGGAAAGTGTGAGTATCCTTGTAGAAAAGGCAAGGGTGGGGGTGGAGGAGAAACTCATGATGATCGAGATTGTCGACCTGGTGATAAGTATGTGAACGGAAAATGTGTCTATCCTCCACTCGAAGGCAAAAAACATTGTAGGAAAGGAGATAAACTCATCAATGGGAAGTGCCGGTATCCTCCTAGAAATGGCCAAAAAGGTGGTAGTGGCAGTCAAGAAGAAAATGAAGGTGGTAAACACTGTCGACCTGGTGATGAGTACGAAAATAGAAACTGTGTCTACCCTCCACTAAAAGGGAAAAAACATTGTAAGAAAGGAGATAAAATGGTTGATGGACAATGTGAGTATCCTAGTCAAAAACATCAAAATGGTAAGGGTGGAAGTGGAGGGGATGCGGGTTCAACTCATGATGATGGAGATTGTCGACCTGGTGATAAGTACATGAATGGAAAGTGTGTCTATCCTCCAATAGAAGGCGAAAAACATTGTAGAAAAGGAGATAAACTCATCAATGGAAAGTGCAGGTATCGCCCTAAAAACGGTCCACGAGGTAGTAGTGGCCATAAGGGACATGATGCAAGTGGACACTGTCGAAAAGGTGAAGAGTATATTGAGGGGAAATGTTACTACCCTCCCCTAGAAGGTAAGAAACATTGTAAGAAAGGAGATAAACTCGTCAATGGAAGATGCCGGTATCCCCCTGAAATTGGTGAAAAAGAGGAGGGTGGGAGTGGAGGGGAAAATGAAGGCGTAAAAAACTGTCGACCTGGGGATAAGTATGAAGATGGAAACTGTGTCTATCCTCCACTGGAAGGCAAAAAACATTGTCGGAAAGGAGATGAGATGATAAGTGGAAAATGTGTGTATCCTTCACATATGGGGGAGGGTGGGAGTGGAGAGGACACCAATCCAAGTCATGATGGAGGGTATTGTCGACCTGGTGATAAGTATGTAAACGGGAAGTGTTTCCATCCTCCACTGGAAGGGAAAAAACATTGTAAGAAAGGAGATAAATTGATCGATGGAAAATGCACGTATCCCCCTAAAAATGACCAACAGGGTGGGGGTGGAGATGGAGGGGGAAATGAAGGCAGTGGAAAGTGTCGACCTGGTGATAAGTTTGAAAATGGGAAATGTGTCTACCCTCCATTGGACGGCAAAAAACATTGTAAGGAAGGAGATAAACTCATCAATGGAAAATGCACATATCCTCCTGAAAATGGCCAAGGGGGTGAAGGTGGCAGTGGAGGAGGAAATGAAGGCAGTGGAAAGTGTCGACCTGGTGATAAGTTTGAAAATGGGAAATGTGTCTACCCTCCATTGGACGGCAAAAAACATTGTAAGGAAGGAGATAAACTCATCAATGGAAAATGCACATATCCCCCTGAAAATGTCCAACAGGGTGAAGGTGGCAGTGGAGGGGGAAATGAAGGCAGTGGAAAGTGTCGACCTGGTGATAAGTTTGAAAATGGGAAATGTGTCTACCCTCCATTGGACGGCAAAAAACATTGTAAGGATGGAGATAAACTCATCAATGGCAAATGCACATATCCCCCTGAAAATGACCAACAGGGTGAAGGTGGCAGTGGAGGGGGAAATGAAGGCAGTGGAAAGTGTCGACCTGGTGATAAGTTTGAAAATGGGAAATGTGTCTACCCTCCATTGGACGGCAAAAAAAATTGTAAGGAAGGAGATAAACTCATCAATGGCAAATGCACATATCCTCCTGAAAATGACCAAGGGGGTGAAGGTGGCAGTGGAGGGGGAAATGAAGGCAGTGGAAAGTGTCGACCTGGTGATAAGTTCGAAAATGGAAAATGTGTCTATCCTCCACTAGAAGGCAAAAAACATTGTAAGAAAGGGGAAAAGTACATTAAGGGAAGATGTGTTTATCCTGCACTAAAGGATGAACAAGGTGAGGGTGGGAGTGGAGAGGATTCGGAATCAAGTGGTGAAGATGTATTTTGTCTACGTGGTGATAAGTACAAAAATGGAATGTGTGCCCATCCTCCATTCGGGTGGTCAAAGCGGTGTAGGAAAGGAGAAAAATTGATCAAAGGAAAATGCGTTTATCCTGCTCTTGATCATAACCCTGGTTGGGGCGGGAGTGGAGAGGATACTCACCCAACTCCCAGTGATGGATCCTGTCGACAGGGAGATAAGCATAAAAATGGGAAGTGTACATACCCTCCACTAGAAGGCAAAAAACATTGTAAGAAAGGAGATAAAATGGTTGATGGACAATGCGAGTATCAAAAACATCAAACTGGTAAGGGTGGGAGTGGAGAGGGTGCTGATTCAACTGATGATGGAGACTGTCGCCCAGGAGATAAGTTAGAAAACGGCAAATGTGTCTACCCTCCACTAAAAGGGAAAAAACATTGTAAGAAAGGAGATAAACTCATTAAAGGAAAATGCTGGTATCCTGAACAAAAAACTAATGGAAGGGATGGCAAGAATCAAGGGAATGGTGAGGGCGGTAGTGGAGAGGATTCACTTGAAACTCCTGGTGATGGACACTGTCGACCTGGTGATAAGTATGTGAAAGGAAAGTGTGTCTACCGTCCACACAAGGGCAAAAAACGTTGTAAGAAGGGAGAAAAGTATATCAAGGGAAGATGTGTGTATCCTGCACTAAAGGATGAACAAGGTCAGGGTGGGAGTGGAGAGGATTCACTTGAAACTCCTGGTGATGGACACTGTCGACCTGGTGATAAGTATGTGAAAGGAAAGTGTGTCTACCGTCCACACAAGGGCAAAAAACGTTGTAAGAAGGGAGAAAAGTATATCAAGGGAAGATGTGTGTATCCTGCACTAAAGGATGAACAAGGTCAGGGTGGAAGTGGAGAGGATTCACTTGAAACTCCTGGTGATGGACACTGTCGACCTGGTGATAAGTATGTGAAAGGAAAGTGTGTCTACCGTCCACCCAAGGGCAAAAAACGTTGTAAGAAGGGAGAAAAGTATATCAAGGGAAGATGTGTGTATCCTGCACTAAAGGATGAACAAGGTCAAGGTGGGAGTGGAGAGGATTCACTTGAAACTCATGATGATGGACATTGTCGGCATGGTGATAAGTACGAGAAAGGAGAGTGCGTCTACCGTCCACTCAATGGGAAAAAACGTTGTAAGAAGGGAGATAAATTCATTAACGGGAAATGCGTGTATGCCCCACAAAAAGATAAACCAGTTGAGGGTGGTAGTGGAGAGGATTCTGACCAAACTAGTGATGGTAAAGTTTGTCACGGTAAGGGGAAAAATGGAATTTGTACCTACCCTGCACTCGAAGGAAAGAAACATTGTCGAGAAGGAGATAAATTAATCAATGGAAAATGCGTGTACCCTTCGGAAAAAGATCAATCTGACGAGGATGGAAGTGGAGGAGATACCCATACATCTCACGATGATAAAAGCTGTCGTCGTGGTGATAAGTATGAAAATGGCGAGTGTGTCTACCCTCCACTCAAAGGGAAAAAACGTTGTAAGAAAGGAGATAAATTGATTTATGGAAAATGCAGGTATCGTCCAGGAAATGTAAGTGAAGGTGGTGGAGTTGAGAAAAATCCATCTGGTGGAAGTAAGGGATGTCGACGTGGTCATAAAATTGAAGATGGACAGTGTACCTATCCCCTTCTTGAAAACACATTTGGTAAAAAGTTTTGCTCAGCGGGAGACAAATATCTTCATGGGAAATGTAGATACCCTGTACAGAAGAATCAAAGCGAAGACGAGCTGGAAGTTGGTGACTTTGAAAACTGCGTTGAACCGAAGCCATTGTACCATACAGATTCTAATTGTGAAAAAGGAATGATTATGCACGGTACGGTAGCATGTTCGTCTAGACAATCAATGAGAAGAAGAAGTTTTTGGTCCAGAAAACCTAAGAAAAAAAAGTGAAATAAAATGCAGATTTCATTGTATTGCATTACATTATAGAAATAAGTGTTTCAGAACTCAACGTTATTCCTGTTGGGAAAATCAGGTCTGATCTGAATGCAGAAAACAATTAACGAAACTGTTTTTACAGTACCTATTTAGGAACACAGCCACTGGAACAACTAGAATAAAACAGGAATTGAGCAATTGCAACATCTTACATACCCCACTCAGGACTTCAGAAGCTACAACTTGCACTTAATTTTACTAGATTAGCTAAAATTATGGGATTTTTTCAGAGTGCTGGGACTGATACTGCTGGTTATTTTACAGTCACTTTTATGCAGGCTGTATAACCGTTCCCAGACACTTACACTTTCGTCTCTGCTGTCTTCGTTCTGAGGCAGCAGATTGAGTAAGGACCTACTGGGCAAAATTTCGATGTATTATGACCAATATTAAAGAAAATATGGTCCATTCTGTTTATCTGCCTGTAAATCAACCAACGCTAATACCTTAAAATATCCCCCTTGTCCTGAATTTATGGAATCAACAAAAATTTTTCAGGGTGCTGAAACTGATTCTGATGGTTATTTTAGTGGCACACTCATATGAAGTCCATATAATCTCTTCACAGCCATTTCCCATCTACATCGAAGGTAAAAGATTGAGAGATGAATATGTATTTGATAAGCAATCCCTATCTAATTTCGACTTGCAGGTGAGGAGATATTACACAGTTGGTAGATCCCCTCAATTTTAGTCGTCTCTTGATGCCCCTGAGAGAGTTTCTATCATAATTCAACTTCAAAGGTTGAACGATCCATCCAGAACCCATATCATCCTGGTTATTGGGATGGAGTCTGTTATTTTATTTGTTTCTAAAGGCTATCAACTTCCCAGGCTGGACTAGAAAATTTTCTCTTGTGTTATGAATATGCGAGAATGTATTTCTTATTTGTTAGATACCCCGGATCAACTCTAATAGGTGACTCTCTACTGACGGAGCCTTGCTTCAGAGAGGAGTCTAAAAATGAAACTAATCTGGGAAACCTCTAGAAATGTGGATTGAAAGTTGGCCAAGACGGAAAGGGCTGAGTATCAGGATCATTTGAACATGTATCGATGTGAACTTTCATCGATACATCGATACCAGTGATATATTTGTGGCTTAGTGCACAGTGTTAAGTTAACACTGTTAACACATTCTGATATGTTTTCCAACTGATCTATACTTTACTAGAAGGATTGATATAGGATATTTTTTGGTTTATCATTCAGCAATAAACCATTGTAATCGATCTTGAAAAAAAAAAAATCTAACCCCCCTGAAAATTCCATGGTTTATTTTTCAAAGGGTGTAGAATCCAAATCTGCAATAAAATTTTTCGTTCTGTACACTGTACGCACGTTTTCTCCCAAGCAGCTGGAGCAAAAAATCCAAAATTTTCAGGGAAAATCAATATTGGTCCAACAACGCCCCTATTCTTTAGCCTGCTCTCTCATTTAATTTAAAGTGCCCTTTAAGGGTTGTCCAAGTTTTGTAAAATCCCTAACAACCTTCAAAAAAACCAAGGTGGCCTAAATGTGGACTTTTTTTTTTTTGAAGAACTTTCCATGAGGAATCGAATGAGGCCCTCCCCAGGTCTGTAGCTCAAACCATTCCCGATGTATGGCATGATCTTGTGCTGCCAACATTTGCATCCACATTCACTACATCACTAGGTTACTGCGATCAAAACAGAAACAACAGCGTTTTTTGTTTGTTTTGATTTTGATCGCAATAACCTAGTGATGTAGTGAATGTGGATTCTGGAGTGAACTCCTAAAAGGGTTCATAGCCGATACACGGGTTGAAGCATTCTGATATGAATGAAACGCTGCAAATTCTTTCACGGGGGTTTATTATTCAATTTCATTAATTTGGCTAGCATTCATAATTTGAATTTCTATTAAGCTTTGGAGTGTGCATGTTTCACAGGTGATAGAGCAATTATTGAATTTCAGGAGATATGCATAGAGCACGTAAGTCAGTTCTCAACCAAAATACCTATTTGGATTGATCAGTTGATCATATTTGTGTGCCTTCTGAAATTCAATAATCGCTCTATCACCTGTGAAACGTGCACACTCCAAAGCTTAGTAGAAATTCAAATCATGAATGCGAGCCAAATGAATGAAATTGAATAATAAACTCCAGTGAAAGATTTGCAGCGTTTTTTGTTTTTGAGATGGAGCATCCAGACCAGTTAACTTGACAGAATGCATTGAAACATACATCAAAAGCGTGTACCTATATCGATAGGAGAAATTTGGTTTTTCAATATGGCTACGGTCTGATAAGAGGTGTGTTACCTATTCTCAACTTCTACCACAGAAAGAATGGCACAAATGCAATGTAGCCTGGAAAACAGCCCGGTGCAAATAAGAACGCAGGTTGGTGAGGTGACGCTGCGCAGGAAGAAAATGAGCTGTCGTCAACCGCAAATAGGAACGCAGGTTTCTTTCAGTAGAGAGTCCAATTCCTTGGTGAGTAACGTTAATAAGAAGCGTTCTTCAGAAATTATTTTAACTAAAATTTAGTTAACTAAATAATGGTTGGTCCCTTGGCAATGTGATTGCACCAAGCAATTTACCTGCCAACAATGCTCAAAAATACCTACCAATCAAATTGATGGTAAAGTTATTGGTCATATCTCTCTTTAAATATACTTATTATAATGGTTCTTTATTTTATTATATTTTCGTATTATTCATGTGGGAGTTTCTAAACAATTATACAATCCTTTCACACAGATAGTGTTGGGGTACCTATCATTTTTCATACCAGCTTCCATGACGATGTCTTCCCACTATATCTGGTACTCTGTGTTCCCACTGCTAACTTTTGAGCATACTCCTCATGTAATCACCACGAGAAGTATATGGAATCCTCCTTCCCCGCATAGCATCTTCCAATTTTTCTTCCATTTCGAGATGTGCACACCACTTTGTTCTAAAAAGTCACTTTACTCACCAAAGAAAATCTGCGGCACGTTGACTGAGAACGTGGTGACGTGACTGTGATTTACGTTACTTCGCGGTCTCATTCGTTTGTGAGTTGAACAGACAACTAGTCGTGATTCACACTGCGTTACCTCACTAACCTGCATTTCTATTAAGTTTAGAGTGCCGACACATAACACCACTCTCATTTCTCTGCCATATCTGATCCATTCTCTTCCAGATCCATGATGCGTAGTAGTATCCATACTAGAAGAAGAAGAAACCTTGCATGGAACGTGGATTCCTCATTCCAAATCCTATTTCAGTCGAATCTGTTCAGCTGCGCAGTGCCTAGGGCTTGAAGTGTTGACCTTTTTGGATTTTCTATCAGCTTTTCGAAGCTTATTCGCGAGTTTACCATTCACATTACTGTATCATCCAGTCATTAACTGGACTTTTGTAAGTGAATATTACTCATAGCCTTGTTCTTATTGATTTGAATCGGTTATTTTCCCACATTTACTTAGGTGTTGATAGGTAATTTCTGTTGATGCAATCACCTATGTGGTCGCTCATCGTCTTCAGGCGTTTCTCTACTATACCGCCCATTTCCCCGCGGTTGTTGTGCACTCCCGCCATCCAAATAAATCGTCCCGCCCTCGCTTTTTTCAAAAATAAATCATCTAATCCTTCGACGTTTTTTCAAGCCAAACCATTCACCAAAATGACCGACAAGGAAGAACTGAAGAAGAAATTGACACCACTCCAATATCACGTCACGCAGGAGAAGGGCACGGAGAGGTAAGTGTACTTGGTCTGATAGTGTTTATTTACTTGGGTACGTTATGTTTCCATTCATTTAACATTTGATATATTACGTATTCGCATTTATCGAAGGGAACACATTACTCTGGACGACCATAAAAGGTATTTCACGGTTAGGCGATCCGTTACGCAATGGGCGGTTACTTCTATTTATGGCCATGTCAAGTTCATTCTCCGGTTGGGTTGGAATACTTTCTTTTCGTAACAAGTTGCCGGTCTTCGTTAGACGTGCTTGACTCAATGCTGTAGTCGGGGGCCTAGTTGGCCTAATTTTCCGCTCAATGAATCCCTTGTGGACGGCTGGGCTTTCCCCGTGTTCAAGTTTTTTTTTTTCCAAGGTGTTAGGCACGAGCTCATCTTCTTAAGGCGTTGAATGAATTCTGTCAAGAGATCCTTAGCTCAGAGAAACTTAGGTTCTTAACTTTCCCTAGGTGTGTAGAAGGGACTATCCTAAGATGTTGAATATATTTATTTGTATGAATACGTACTCCCGGGTTACAAATTTGAATGTATCACCCGGTCGGTAGGATTAGGCCGGATTAGGTAGATTCAAAATTATTTTAGGGGTAGAAGTCGAGAATAGGTAACCCCTCCCTTATCAGACCGTCGCCTTATTGAAAAACCAGATGTATCCTATCGATATAGGCCGAAATATGTTCCGTCTAGTTTGCTGGTCTGGATGCTCGCTTCGCTCGTATCTCAAAAACAAAAAATATCCTACATCAATCCTTCTAGTAAAGTATAGATCAGTTGGACAAATAGATCAGAATGTGTCAACACTTGTGTCTCTGCGTATTAAAAATACTTTTATCGCTATAACGGTCGTGAAAATCATTCCATAATACATGGCAGTGGTATCGATATATTATCCTATATATATATATCTAAGAAAGTTCACATCGTTACATGTTCAAATGAGCCTGATGAGAGGGGGTTACTTATTCTCTACTTCAGCCACTTTCCTAACGAGAGGTCTTATTGAGGCCTCGGGGATTCTTTTATGTCTTACATTTAACACCATTTTTGAGTTTTATTGTGAGTATCATCAATGTAGGGTTTTCAATTTAGCTCTTCCAAGACATCCAAAATTATTATTATTTTTTTCTGTATTACCTTGCCCTTTTTTTATTTCATTGGCGAAGTATCTCTTCCTTGGTACTCTGATTAACTCCTTCATTTCATTCTTATAACGATCGGACTGCCCTGCTAGGAGTTCTTTGGAGTTCGGCAAATACATACAAGGACGAGGTGGTAACGACAATATAGTTTTTACATGTTCAGATACGTTTACACTACATGATGATATTACCCCTACGGTCTGAATTTCATTTTATACAATTGAAGAACTGCCTACGTACTTAGGAAGTTCTGATCACCTTTAGAATCGAAGCAACAGCGCAGTCATGTCACGAAAAAGTTTACTTAGAGATGATGTTAAACTCGAATGCCTCCTTAGGGTAATACGAGCAGTTGATGGTGATGAATTTTTAATTTATTAGGACTGATGTTCTCTGAGCATCCTCTCGGCTTCAGGTGTAAAGAGTTAAAATTCGCTCGCTATAAGATCAACTCTTCTTTAATGGAATCGACTTTGAGTTCCCTTTCTTTGGTTGTCTTTTCTGGAAACCACTTGGGCACCAATGAAATAAATGCCCCTTTGAATTGCTTTCATCTGAGATGTCCTTTTCCTCCGCATAGGCGGTGACTCTACCGTGTTTGATCGATCCCTTTTGTCCCATATCTCCTGGAGGTGCGCGTCAGAGTCACCATTCACATCATGGACGCCATCGGCTCTCCCACTTCGAACAATGTACACCTCGACAAAACACTAATTTAAATTCTCTACACCCTTTCAGACCGAATGGCCCAGGAAAAGAGTGAGTTGTATTCAGTATGGACTAGGAAGAAAATAAACTAATTGTTACTCCAGTTTCCCATTGAAGATAAACATTTGTTATCCTCAATTAAGTTATTTTTCAAAAAGTCAAAAATCTTGAATTAATGTAGTTGATGGTTCTTTTGGAAAAACGTTTGTAATTGGAAATTCTGCTGTAACTCCATATTTCCAAGTGTGTTGCTTGAATCATTTTTGTTTCATCTTTCCACTGCCCCCTGTGATTCAGGATATTTAGAATCCCTCACACAGTGTCCAGCTGTACCTTCTCCTGTCTGTAGTACCATCTGCAATTTCGGTCCATGGTATCACTTTGCTAAGTTGAACACAGAACATCGTTGTGTAGCCTTCTTAATTTTGGTTAGCCGTTAGTAGGCTGTGGCGTCAATTGCTGGTGGAACAAAAATCCGACTGACAGTTGGTATGGTAGATTTCAAGCGATATCAAAACTGTCTGAAATCAAATCATAATATGAAATAGAAAATGGATTTTCCAAAATATATACAAACCTGCTTTGTACAAAATTGTTTTGAGAATTAAAATAAATAAATTGGTTTAGTACACACCAACATAAATTTAACCTCCATTCCTTGATATAATCACACATATTGTTGTAAAGGTTGATTCTCCAGATGTGGGTAGAAATTGATTGATTTCAAATTAATAAGGTTGTAAACGAGAAAAAAAGATTTCCAGTAAATCATTTCAAACGTCTAGTTGTGCTTCTGTTTGTAAGAACCATTGATAACATTGTGCTGCGATGTTGCAACTACACACTTTTCAGTTTACAAGTTAGTGGTACAAAACAGCAAAACTATCTACTCCTTTCGAGGAAGTTTCGAGTTCTGGCGTTGAAAATATTTCTGGTGTCAGGGTTTGAATGATGGACAGTATGGTTCGAATCCCTTTACTGTTACAAAGCGGTGGAATTAGGGAGGCGGGTTTTATGGGTAGGGTGATGTACACTGAAGAACGAGCGTCAAGCGTTGGTTGTTGGTTTAGAGGTGGCACATAAAGTGAGAATGCTTAGTGTGGTGATTATATTAGATGGAGTAAATATTTTCCTCACTTCAGGTAATTTGTGACAAAGTATCTGGAGGTGTAAGCCACCGAGTAAAACGCGATTAATTAAGTCTTCATGCATTGTGAGGCTATTAAAATTAATTTTGTCTGCAGTAAACATGATCTGATTTGTTATCCAGGCCTTTCACTGGGGAGTATGACAAATTTTTCGAGGAAGGTATGTACAGCTGCGTAGTCTGTGGCCAGGAGCTTTTCTCTTCCAAGACCAAATTCGACTCCGGTTGTGGATGGCCGGCGTTCAACGACGTTTTGGATCAAGGGCTCGTCAAACTATCGACGGATACCTCACTAGGTACGATTCCTCTGACATTTCCTAAATTGTGTGCCCTCTGTATCGATGTTATGGTTATTGGCTCGAAGAAATATTCCGCTGAGAATCATTAAATTAGTCACTGCACTAATCATAATTCCAGAAAACTATGCCTTCAAACATTTGACAATTGATATCCTACGAAACAATAGGAAACTATAATAGAACTGAATATAATCACTTCCTAGAATCTTGCTATTTTACTTCTAGAATGTACTCAAAAGGCAACGATTCACCACTTTAATGTTTTCTCGAGCCAATATCCAACCGTTTTACTTTTTTCTTCAACTTTGCCTCCACAATTATCGACAACCATGTTAAACTTGACATTTAAAGCTTCCCCAACCTTTGGTGGACTACTTTTTTTCGTGCACCTTATTCAATTTACATCTAGGGTGAACTTTTGGGCTGCTTGAACGGGCGTAACCCGTTTCAGCGAATGGCCCATGGGTGGAGATTGAAACGTGGACCCCGTTCGGCAAATGCGATAGAGCGGTGGACAGCCCGCTTCGGCGAATGACGACAATCCAATGTGCAAACTCCTTCGACAACAAGGGTAATATCAATAGACGATGTTCACAGTCACGATCCCTTGCCGGTGGAAACAATTGAGAGGGAGAAGTTGAGCAGTTCGTTAAAAAGGAAGGCCCAGCTCGGTCCGTGTACGAAACCGAACAAAATGATAAGGCAGGAGTTGGGATCCGCCAGTACTTCTAACCTGGAACACTCAGACCTGAGATTAGTGAGAAAAACCATGTATGCCTCCCGCAGGAAACTTCTTCCTTCCATACCCAAGTCTCACGAAGAATGTTTGAAACAAATACACGGCACGCAACATTCTTTGAAGGTGAACGACAGCAGATTTTGCTTCATGGCCACTGAATGTTCCATACCATGACGTTGCGAATCGCTACAAACCCACTGACAACTTGCCGAACGAGGAACTTGAGGATGCTGAATGAACCCAACGCACGAACTCTTAAATTAACGCAGCGTACTACGCACAGTTTTTAACGCAATGTGAGTGATCATTCTTCCAATTTTGACCAATACTGCATATTTTCGCCCAAAGAGGCTCTATTTCCTGTTGTAGCCGTTGCCGAAACGGTCGCTCATTTCGCCCAAACGGGCTGTCAATTTTAGGCCATTCGCCGAAACGGGAGCCCCCCCGCTTGAACTGTGCCAAATTCCACAAGAAGTGTTATGAATTATGATCTTATATTAAATACATTTTGTTCCATGAATTTCGGGGATAAGTCACGAGAAGTGATTTAGAACGCGTGCAGAATATTTACTCGTTTTCCTATAGGTTTCAGTACAGAAGGGAAAAAAGTTGGACACTAGCGTAGGGAATTGTACGCGTACGATGTTTAAACTTACCGTATCAGCGAAATCGATATCTATGTTTTTCCTACGATCTGTCAATCAATTTTTGATAGGCTCAGTACGTCTGTAATAAACTCATGAATTTTAGACTTCGCTGTAGATAGTACGGTACCTGGAAACACATTATTTTGAAAATTTTGGTTTAACCTACGAGAAAGTTGTTGTCGGGAGCAGTCAGTCTATTATGACGTGTTGCGCTCAGTGATCGCGGGAGTGATCGCGGGGAAAAAAGTTGTTGGTATAACATAATTCACATAATTCCTGATTTTACGTTCATCACAATTGTAATTACTGTTCTCGTAGTGAGTGAGCCAACCGAACTTCCTTGTATTTTTTATTGTCGGTTGATATCGGGGTTGGAATTCAATTTCGTTGAGAGAAGAAAATTGGTTTTTTGAAAATAGATATGGAAAGTAATTGAAAAATGAAGGATAAAGTCGTAAATTCCTGATAAGAAAGCTATATTTCATTACTAGCTTTAAAGTTGTTTCGCTTTTCTTTCAATATTCTGGTACATTCTCTTGAAATCAGGTTGAGAAATTCTGAATCCTAATAATTTGTAATGTTCACATATTTTATTTAGAAAGGAGTTTTAAAAAGAACTCCGTGTTAGTTGAGACTTGTAAAAATATAACTGTTTTATTATCACTTCTTATCTCACGTTTTGAGTGACTTCGAATGTAGACGGTGATAGGAGAAGGATGGTTAATCATCTCATGTCACACTCAGCACGATCGTATAATTGATAGCTTCTGCGAATGGAGTGAAGCTCTTCTAGTTAGCCTAATTTCTACGAATTTTTTCCAACTTTGATGGAACGTCCAAATTCAACCGATCTTGAGGGATTCTCGATTTTGTTTTTGATGAAACATCAATCAAGAATTTTAATCTTAATCCTAAGGGGATTCACCTAGATTGGCCCACTCTTCAAAACAGTTTGTAAATTGGTTACCAAACTTTTTTCAAACTGTCATAAAATTTGGAAAAATATTGGTTAGACCTATCTACATCTATTTTAGATTGACTGGTTTATTCGCTTGAGCATAAATACAATAATTCGTTTAATAAAAGCAAGAAAATCGGCATTGTAAGCTGCATGAGCAGCTCTTGAATGGATTCTCTATTACCCCCCTCCCGATTCAGAAAAATTACATGAAAATTCTAGCCTACAAAATTTGTCGAAATGAAATACTTTTTACGGTAAATTTCTGTTGAAATTAGAAAATTTAGAGGTTTTTGTACAGGTACAATAAAATTGGGATCGAACCAAAAATTATCACTAAAATCGGTTTAGAATTGCAGGCTGGGCTGTCACACATACAGACCCTATTAGGTTGGTCTGACTCGGGTTCCTATTCAATTTTTCTTTTCTTATGTTTGGATTGTCCCACATCCCTCTGGATCAATCCTGATAGGCGTCTCTGTATTGATGAAGCCTTGCTTCAGACGAACGTTCTGAAAAAGGGAAACCTTATTATCTTGAAAACACTACAAATTAGTATACGAAATATGGAAGAGAAACCCGAGACCAGTGTCCCATTTTTCATATTTTCAGGTAATTGGTTCATTATGTCAGTCGATTTATTTTATTAATTTGTTTATTAAGTCAGTGTCTTCTTGAAAAAATGTTACATTTTCACCTATATCTGATGCACAAAATACTTTCTGGTGGAAAAGTTGATCCGATCACTTAGTCATTGTGGATATCGGTAATTGTGGAAGCCAAGTTTACAACATGATGGGAATGAGTTGACTACGTTACCGCTTGAGGTTCATGAACCCTCATCCGAACTGGTTTTTTGTGTAGTGTCGTGATTGACGATTATTCTCTACATTTGTTGTAGTCAATTTCTTATCTTGAATCTCTACGAATGAACCTCAAGTGGAATATCGGTCAGTCTCTCATTCTCTCCTGCTATTGACTTTGATTAACCCTGATTTATACCAGCCTAGCGAGCGGAGACATCCATGAAATACCTTAGAGCAGTGAAATACTTTTTTAAGAAGCTTGCGTTTCACATCATTTTAATAAAGAAAAGAAAACTTCGCACTCGTACCAAAAGCAATATTTCACCTTGCACATCAAGTACCTTGTTGATGTGAGGTACTAGCTCATAATCTTCGTACGATATTTTGCACAAGAGATTCAGATGCCAAATTATAGTCAAATGCCCAAAAATCTGTTTAAAACAAACTTTCACCTCATTAACTGTTCTCATGACTCCTTGAGATGCCTGAATAGGAAGAGATTACACAAATAGGCAAATATACGAAAAAAACAAACATGTTTTCGCCGAAATACCACGTTCTTTTAGGATCTTCAATGATAGGCCGTTGTTGCCTCTACAGCTTCTTCATTCGTAATTTGGAAGCTCCCTGTTGTGTTGCTTTGATTCTTTTCCTGTTGAGTTCTTAAGTCTTATTTTTTGTTTAGTTGACAATCGCTTTACATTTCTGTAGATTCAAACCAAATTCTCTCTCTTCAGTCTCCATGTAACATCTGGTGAGGCATTGATAACTCTGAATGAAGTTACGTAAAACATTGTAAAATGGTGCAAATTCCAACATATACGGCTGGATTAATTTGTCCTATGGCTGCTGGAAGTCGTCTTGTAAAATTCGTCACGTAGCGATATACCCATTTATTTTGTTGAATAATGTTTGATTGCTTTATGTCATTTGTGAGGATTTGATGGTCACTTATAAGTTCAGAGATTACTAGTATTTGCAGTTGGTGAGTTTCTACTCAGCTGAAACCCATCTCAAGAAACTCCAAAATTACTATGAAAATGACGCCCCACTTGCTTTTGTCAACAAAAATCTCAATAAACCACGTTTTTGGCCCATGTTGTCTACGGTGGAGATTGGGCTAGTTAGACGATAGGACCAACGATAGGTCCATGTGAGAAAGAAAGGATTTTTTTTATATTAAGCTTCCATTACGGTTTATTTATTTATTTTTCAGTAATTCATTTATCGCACGAGTATTTCTAGAAATTTAGGTTTTTTTTTCAATAGTCAATGTTTGGACTACAGTTGCGGTCCTTTGAAGTTCTTTTCTATTATGAATGTGTCTAGCCGTATAGGAAATTTATCACTAAATCCGAAATTGTGATCAAAAGTTGAAAAAAGTGGAGGTACGCGAGTTTTCAATGGCTAAAAACTGGGTTTTTGAAAAAACTTGAAAAAATCATATCTCAGGAACGGATTGAGATAGAAATGTGCGGTAGTGGCATCCATCTCATTTGTACTTTCATCTACGTTTGTTTGTCACCCTCGGTCCTAACCACCCTTTATGTGTAACAGCGTATTATTTCAAGTTCCGCCGGTGTTAAAGAAACGTTTATCAACAACAACGGCTGTATTTGCTATATTTCAAGGGTAGAATTAATTTGTAGAAAAAAATAAAACCCAACATATCGTTTCAATGTAACCTGGAAAGATGCAAATTGGCTCCAGTTATTGAAGTGTTTCTAGTGAGAAGAATATCTCATGCTTAAGTTTCATTACATGGTTCATCTTGGCTTTGGGCGTAGGGAGACAAAGAGACCTTATTCATGAATTCTTCATTGAGTTTATTCCACCAAGCTTTTAGGAGTAGGGGAGAGTCACCTCAGATTAGCTCCAGGGTTAATATTTTGACGTGATGGGTCACTCTGGAGGGAGAAAGAGCCTCCCAAAAAGTTGTGATGTGAAGGGTGTCGGATAAAATTGGACTGGGGAGGACCCAACCTGGGGGGACACGGCGTAATTCACCAATGGCATAATTTGATTTTCTTCGTCTCCGTTTCGGCCCGAACCATTTGAAGTTTTGGAGGTGAAACTGTTCAGCTGGTTTTTCCAAAGTGGATTTTCAAAGACGCCGATTCCGATTGTTAGAACAGGAATATAAGCATCTGTGAATGGTAATGTTGCTATTCTCCAGTGTATTCAATTCACCCCTTTTTGAGCTGTCTGTTCCTCTTGACCTTTTCAACGGAAGGACTGAGAAAGTTGCCGAGGCGTTGCTATGATATTGTGGTATTTTCGAGTGTAAGCGTATATTTACCTATTTGGGCCAGATCCTATCTCCCGTTCTCGCTATCTTGAGGTTTTATTACAAAAATGTACTCGCGAGAGACAATCTACTTGACAACTATTTTTTGCTATCTGAAATACTGTGCACCTTCCACACAATATTTACAAATATCTTCAAAATCAATTGTCTCCCAAGCTTCGCTGGTTTAATAAATCAGACCCAGTTTTTTTGTTTTGATTATTGAACCCCTCAATCCCCCATTTCCGCGTAGTTACCAACCTCAGCTTTAGCTCCCTCGTTGGTTTTCGTGTTATTTGTCTGTTTCTTTTCGTTTTCTCAAATCCCTTCCTAATTGAATGTATTTCTCGTTTAATTTTTGGTTTGCTTTCGATTTGCCTTGCATGCAGCTTGTTAATTTTCCAATTAATAGTTCCGAGCCGACAGTAAGATTATAGGCCCTACTAACAACTCAGGCTACCATCAGGATGCTTCAAATTCAAGAGTAAAATTGTTTTCATAACATTTTAAATAAGATTTAGTAAAAGAGAAGTCCATAAATACTTCATTTGATAAATGAGCTCAAATGGTTCCCCCAAGTGGAGTTGGTTTTTAGATTTTAGAACTTCTAGGGAACACCCTACATATTTAGAGTGTTCCTGCGTTGATTATGAACTATCTGACCTCGAGTACATTCGTAACTACTCTCAATAAACTTCCAAGAAAGAATTTCAAGCATAGTGTTTTCAACTTCCATTAAGAAATATGGTCTACAGCTTGAAGAATCGGGTTGGTGAATTATTCGAATCCTTATTTAAAAGCAGTGTTTTAATTGTTCTAATCCGTTTGAATCGAATGAACATTAAACGGGTGCTGTCCTAATTGGGGGCAATGTACCTCGGAATTCACCAGTTGGTAGTTTTTAATTTGTGTTTCCTCCCGTAAAGCAGGAAATTAGTGTCCCTGTTGTGTTTTATGAAATGTAAAGATCAAATCAAATCCGTAGGTGGCCCACCAGATTTCTGGTTCCAGCGCATGATCTCAAATATTTGATGAAGGTTTACACAAATTGTTATCCTCCTTGAGAATGCCTTCCATCGCTAACAAATACGTAACTTTTAATCATTTCTATTAATGAGCTATCACAGTTTACGGCATTTTATTAATATTTATACTTTGAGAGACGTAAAATTACCATATTAATTTCGGATAAAATATAATAATGTAACTGTAACATATTAAAAGCAATAGATGGTAGGTAGTTGGATTTGACTGCAAATTGTAATTGTTAAAAAAAGCTGCAAATTATTAGACAAAGGTTTATTATTTCTATATTAGATACCCTTCTACGTAAATTGTTTACTATAAGTACTGCGTGGTACCTTGTCTTAACTCAGCACCGCCATACCTTGTAATGCTGGTCAGTGTGTTTCCTTTCCTTATAATTGACTTCCAGATCGCCAAAGACAGAAGGATGCCTTCGTCTTGAATACGACTTTCTTTACTAGTCCTAGTCTCTCTGTGCAGAACAAAATCCGATATAAAAATATATACAATGGTGGTATACTGTATATCGACACGACGTAGAAATCCACAAACAGAAGAACTGAAATGGAACGAGATGAACCTACGCTTCACCTTGCCCGCAAATATAATAACTCAAATGGTGAAGAGCCGATTTCAAAATGAAATCTTGAAAACAAAATTCCATTGTAGTTTACTATTTTTAGAGACATTCACATTCGTGTTGACGTTCTTTTTTTCAGTCGTAGACCCTCAAGGAGATCGAACGGTTGAATGTAAAGTTCCGAGTGGGCTCATTCGATTGATTGAAGTGATGTCTATCAAGAACCAACATAAATAACATTAGTGTTATTTCAAAAGTTTTCGATATTCTAATTTCTCAATATTCCTGCCCTTTAATTTCACCCTTAAGGATTCATCCAGACCCCAAATATGATTTTTAACCCAAGTTTCATCAAGTTTGATCCGGTAGATTCGAAAACGGACTTGCAATGTAAAACAACACGTTTAGAAGGTAACAATTTTTGTTTCGATCGATTACAAAGGTTCATTATTTAAAATACTGAACTAAAAATTGGTTCTAAGTTTTGATTTCGTCACCTTTCGCTTACGACTCCATCGATCTTGGAACAATTTGTTCTTAATTTGAGACCATATGATAAACAAATCCTTTCATCAATTTCTAACTTTTCTTCGCTTTACACAGAGAAAAACATGCTAGTTATTGGGAAAGTAATGTGACGCCCCTCACCATCTAGTTTTTCTTGTGAAGTGCTCAAATCCTAATCTAGAAAAGCACTTCCGATCTCCTTCTCAAAAGATTTAAATATTCTGTCCTCAAGGCGATCATAATGCGAACTATTATACTTGATTGAAACCTAAATAAATCCGTACCAGGAAATTTAATCTTATTACATCGTAGAAAATGAATCATCTGAAAATAGCTTTGCTTTCAAGAAGGGATTTTGAAGGTATGTGCAAGTTTTGTAAAATGTGATAGCTCATTTGAAAACTGAAATCTAACCACTTGAGCCTGATCTTCGCTTAAAAGAGACAAGATGGGGACACAGGAGATATATACCACGCCTACTGATATGAGTAGTTGTTATCAATTTTTATCAATTAACTTTAAATTACGAGAACCATTGTGATTGACCACGCCCCTTCCATCTGCCGGCTTTTGAAAACCCCTTGCCTTGAGCTGCTATGCATTCGTATCCCCTTCTGAACGCTTTGCTGTGCTTGCATGTTTGGTGATTGCGTTTTGTTCTGTTTTGTTTGTTTTACCCTATTTCCTTGGGATGTACATACCGAGCTAATGGGTATTTTTTCTCTTTCCCCTCTCTTCTCCCTTCTGTTCTCACGCTCATCCTTCCATTTCCGTCGACGGACGCTGCCCACCCCGTATTGTGATGGCGAACTCCCCCCCGAATCTGTCCCGATCCAAAAAAAAAACGTTCCTTCTTTGTTTTGAGTTGATGTCCCGCCCTAAATAAAAAGTCGGAGGCAACCTACTGTTATTGATCAAACCAAAACCAGGTATGATTCGGACGGAAGTGCAGTGCTCCAAATGCGACGCTCACATGGGCCACGTGTTCGATGACGGACCAAAACCCACCCGAAAGCGGTTCTGCATCAATTCTGCATCCATCAAATTCACACCGAAGACGCAATGATTTTAAATAATTATTATCGGCAATGCAATATATTCTAATTTAGGACAGGGGTAAACTGCTGTGCGTAACATATTTTTTTAATGCAAAGTTATTGTAATCTAACTAATGGTGAAATACCAATCTAGTCGCAGTTTTTCGCAATTTTAACAGTTCTGTACCAAATGCAATCCATACTCACCCAAGATTTAGCCACTCATTGCTACGACACTATCCCTTCTTACTTAATCATAAAAGAGAATTGTTCCTCACCATTTCTTATAATCACTTCAAGAGTAGATACCTAGCTAACATTCGATTCAATCACAAATTGTTAGTTAACCTTCCAGTTAACTCTCCTTCACTCGACTGGTTTATTCTTCAAGATCGATAGGTATCTACCATTTAGTGGATAAATGAGTTCACGTCAATGGTGATTGGCTAAGGCTTAGCAAGTTGGCGCTGTAATGATAACATTGGAATCAGATAATCTTGTCAGCTTTTTGTATGTTGTGTTACTTGCTGAATAGATATATTGAGTCATTGTCAAAAAAAATGTGTCTCGTGCTGTGCTTAGGTTTAAAAATCACATGTCTGTTATTGATGTAGGTATTGAGTGTGGTCATGGGTCAGTAAAATTGTTAATGACATTGGCTGTTCTGACATACATCTAATTTGTATTTATTTATGAAAACTCCACAACCATACATCTAATATATAAACAGGAACTTGGTATGCTAATAACCTGCTTTTGAATGCCAGAGCTATTGCCTCTTCCCACAGTAACGCTTGATAATGCAGAATGTAACTTCAATTTAATGTATCCGTTATTTCACAGCATCGGTGTGTCAAACCGGCTGATTCTGAGCATACGAATTAATGGTATATGGATGCAATTTACATTCAAAATGTCTTACTTTCATAATAATGTAATCCCTTGCATTTGGCAGGATAATAGAATGTGTTGCATGCAAACAATTTACTCTGCCTTCCTCCACGCCTACCGACTTCTGTTCTTGATAATGCCCATGATATGAATATGAATTGTATTTATTGTAAAACACAGCTCCAAGGATCAGGACGGAAGTGCAGTGCTCCAAATGTGACGCCCATATGGGACACGTGTTTGATGATGGGCCCAAACCCACTGGAAAGCGCTTCTGTATCAACAGCGCTTCAATTCACTTTGGTCCCAAGAAATCTGAATAGTAAAAAAGCCAATGCCTCTTTATCTGGACCAGTAGTTTTACTCTATGCATTATAGATTTTCAGAATATTTTATCCCTCTGAGTAACCTATAAGCCCAGATAAACGATCTGGGATAGTACCTACAGGCGCTTAGTGAATTCGTTTCTATCCACAGTCGAGTTTGTCATAGTTTTGTATCGGGGCACTAAATCCATTTTATACGTTTTCTATTACATCCGTAGGTACATTCCGTTGAGTGTCCAGTCGAAAGCTTGGACTACCATAATATTGATTAAACCATATTGTTCATTTCCTCTGCACTCAAAACCAACGGATCAAAAATTTCAATACCAATGCTTCTACTACAACACACAATTATTGAATGAGTAGGTCAGAATTCAAGAGGAATCGGGGGAAAGGACATTACGAACAAATAGAAAATTCAATATTTTGCAGGATTAAATAGACCCTAGCTGGAAGTTTTCCACTAGAATGGAAAACAAGACCATGGAAGAAGTTTTTTACTACAGTGTGCTATCACAACATCTAGTTAGCTTTTGCATGGAATCGAATGTGAGGAGGATCTTTACAGCTGAGAAAACGCTACAATTTTGGGATTCGCCCTCACATTTTCTGCAAGCTCTCTCCCCAGTACTCACATGATCATCCTTACCCACACTATTCAAATTGAAAGAGTAAAGAACAAGAATGTAACCATCTATTTAAGCTTACAATTAGTGTAGTGTGAAAGTGAGTAGTGATGCAAAAGTTCCGTGCGAACCTCCAATGCTTGTGGTTATCAGCAATTGCCGAATTTATTCTCGGAATTCATCATTTATGCAAAATTTAAAAAGCCTCACTTGGTACTTCGTAAGTCAGCAAATTCATCTATTGGCTTCTTAAGATGAATGCGATCCTTCAATGAGAAATGCAGTGTGATTGAACTAACGAGAAGAACTGTCAACGTTGAATATTCAATCTTAATTTATCAAAGACGTTTACGTGATCGGAAGTGAATATTGAGAATTAATAACCAAATCATTGGGGTAACCTTTTCTTTCGTATCAGAATTGGATTGAATGTACTCGGCGCCTATAGGAACCCGACTAGCTCCAACCCAAATATTTAATCAACAATTACTGCCACGCACAAACTACTTCTGACATTTATTAGCCTCACTCTTGCTTTGAAGCAATCAATTTTGTGTGGTTTTTATTATAACACTAACAATTGGGCGCACAATTTTTAATTAAAATGAAAATTTCTTCGTTTGATTTTGTATTAACAGTTTGAAGTAATGAGCTTATTAACTCGAATAACATTGTTGATACATACTTTGTACTGAACATATTTAGTAGGCATGTTATTTGATAACCACACAGCACTTGACGTGTAAAATGTCTCAATTTTAAAATCATGTCGGGTGTTATAGGGATGTGATTTTTCAAAAACTGTTGTCGGTGGCCTAAGCGGATTGCGTATTAGCATCTTCTATTTAAGTTATTGGATGATATTTGAAATTATTATGATGTAAGGTATCGGGTATAACGAATGTGAATCTTCATATTGCGAAACCATATAGTACAATGGAGCTATTAGCTTTAAGGGTGCTTCCATAGTGAAATTAACCTAGACTGGAGTCTTGGTATTTATTGGTAAAATACAATATTTTAATAATTATGGTATGAATTTCATTACAATTGACTCATATGCTATTTGTCGTACAAGAACGTTAAAATTTCCCTCAATTTATGACGTAGAACGGTTGGAACCTTGAGTTTTTAATTCAAAACGCTGTTAATTGTCAAAACTATTTGAGATTTTTACAATGTATTCTAATCTTGTAAACCAGTTATATGAATTAGGTGATAATAATTGTTGTATTCATCGAAAAAATGGGTATTTTTTTATAGTGTACTAATTTCGAATAAGTCTGATGATGAACAAACATCGTCCACTTTTTTTACTTTCCCTAATTGGCCCCGAGGGTAGAGGGAAAGGATGCAATTGGCACGAACAAATATTCCTAAGCCGGGTTATGGGTCTTGATTTGTCATATTTTCTTCCCTCCATTTTATAGATTGAATTATGAACACGTTTATGCAATCGTAAGTTATGTTCGGTCATGTTTCGTGTAATCAACATTTCTTGAGATGGGAATTCGTTTGAATGTGATCGTTTTTAATCACCAGCGTTCATTATAATTTCAGTTGGAAGTTGTCGTCTTAACTATTGTTGTCTGAATGTACTAATTTAGTTTAAATGGATTTCTTGTGTACACAAAAAGTGTTAGTTGAATAAACAATCCCCTCTTCATATGTAGTTGTTAATTTTTTTGTCTACCCTGCCTCTTTCTGAATTGTAGGTACATTTTCTTTTACAAAAGAAAGTATCAGTAGAATAGATATCTCTCAAATATTAAAATCTGGTGTTTTTCGACCAAAATAATCGAAACGAAGTGCTGTTCTCTATTTCACTGGCAGAATCATTGTCACTTGTACAATAACCAGAAAGGTAGATTGTGTATTGTCCTAAAATGTATTGAACAATAACATTACTATTCTGAAGCTCCTGTGAACGTGTGTGAGATGGAAAATTAAGGGAGCTGCGTGTACTTTTAGTTTAAAATACTTGAAAATTATTATATCATCGGAAGTTTGCAAGATGGGAACATTAAAAAATTGAAACAGGAAAATAAATTTACTGATTCAGATTTTTTATAAAGGAATTAGTTCATAGATATTCCATTCGCATGCTTCAATACGATAGGATAACAACTTCAGTCATGAGAGTATTAGCATGAGAGTATTTTCGAAAATTATTGTACATTTACGTTAAATTGTGATCAAATTTGAACACTAACAATATTTTTGGAAAAAACCCTTGTAAATAACACTGATTTATTCAAAAAGTGTGTGGTGGGAACATGGAAAACCTTCGACAGGACTTAACAACAACAAAATTTTCTTTTTTTTTTTTTACAAAAAGGTTAGGTTAGGTTCATTTTTTCAATTTGACCAATTTACTGTGCTGAAAAATTGATGTCCAACGAACTCTGCCCTTCTTAAGGAATGTTTGATTCTTTGGCGTAAGGACGACATTTTTAGCTCAATCCTATCGAGTTATCGTCCGGAATGGCTTATATACAAACTCTTAAATTCAAAAAGGATTTCGATTAGAAATTTTGCAAAAAAAAAAAAAAAAAAAAAAAAATTGGAGCCATTTGCAACACCTTTATTTTATACGAAAATTTGCAAAAATTAACAATTAAAATTAACACCTTTCTTCTGAATAAATGGTAACAAAAAACAAATTCAAGAAAAGATCCCTCCTCAAGGATTTCCTCAGTGATGGGAGACAGAAGACATGAAAACCCAAGGATGTAGCAACAGGGAAGGCATCCCAATTTTTCGCTCCAGCAACCAAGTTTGAGGTTTATTATTCAATAATAAACCATTGTAATCGCTCTGGAAAAAAAAATTCAAACCCCCCCTGAAAATTTCATGGTTTACGTTTCAAATTGTGTAGAATCCGAATCTGCAATAAAAAATTTTCGTACGCACGATGGAGCAAAAAATCTGTAGCTCTTTGGAAAATCCCTAGAAACCTCAAAACAAGTCCGAGCGGCATGAATGTAAACTTATTTTAAGAAGATACCGTCAGGAATCGAATGAGCCCTTCCCCAGGTCCGTAGGTATTCCCGATGTATGGCCCGATTTATGGTGCCAACATTTGCGTTTTTTGGTTTATTGTTGTTTGTTTGTAACATAGTGATATTATTATTCAATATTATTACTGGGGTTTATTAAGGCATGATAGCGTCGAGTGTGCGTGTTTTACAGGTGATATAGCGATTATTGAATTTCAGGAGATATGCATAGCCACGTTAAAAGTAACGTTTTTCAAATGGCCCTTTGAAGCCAATTGCGTTTTTTCCGAAGCAAGAGTTTATTTTTAGCTATTAACGGCTATGTTATTTTGAATAGTAAAGAATTTTTTATGAAAAATATGTTTTTTGAATTGCATTATAGTTCTTTTGTATTTACTGCAATGGAAAGTAGAGAAATCAGCAAGATAACCATTGAAAAATCCAGGGCGGTCAATAGACAGCTACGCGACCGTGAGTCATGTTGGCGCGAACGCATGAAAGTTAATGCCCATATTGTAGAAATGCATTGAAAATAACTGAACATGTACTGTCGCACGACGTGATCGAAACTGAAGCTGGAAATGCCCATATTGTAGAAATGCATTGAAAATAACTGAACATGTACTGTCGCACGACGTGATCGAAACTGAAGCTGGAAATGCCCATATTGTAGAAATGCATTGAAAATAACTGAACATGTACTGTCGCACGACGTGATCGAAACTGAAGCTGGAACCGAGGTTCTCGGGCGCTGGTCGCTTGCCTCGCCGCGCTTCTTGAGTGAAAACTCTTCCACAGGACGGCGCGGCTCGCGCCTGTACATGAAGGAATCGCGTGCCGAAGGCGCAGGCGTCGGGGAAACCACACGCCGTGTCTTGGCTTACGTGGAAAACGAGCGCGAGCGAGCTGGCCCATCGCGATCTGTGGGCGCCGTCAAACAATGCGATTCTATGGATGTGTCAGACGTAACAGCGCGGCACCGTGCGGCAAACGCTCACGCCGCGTGGTCTGATTTTCGTCGCAATCGCGTTAATGTTTGTTCACACTTTGTAGGTTAACCTGCTTTTGTTGAGATTTTATCGTTCAACAATGATATTGCCTTTTAGGTGATTCCTTCGCGGTTTATTTTCAATGATTTTCAAGAGAGCTTCAACAAAATGAATAATAGATCAATTTTGCTAAAAAATAAATACATTTTTACTGTATATCAGATATAGATTCTGAGAACACATTGTGAGCGCGACTTCTTTCAGTTTTACTAGTCTGATTTATTTAAACTTTACTGGTCTGAATATTATAACTGATTTTCGAAAATAGGTATATGAAATTTTAGTACGAAAGGACCAAATTTTAGGAATAATTTTTTTAATTTGATTATTTTAAATATACTATTTTGGCAGAAAAAATGTAATAAATTTAGAATTTATTTATGTAATTTATATTACAAATAGTAATTTTTATTGTTAATTTTTTAATTTTATTGATTTTTATTTTAATTTCTGTTGCTTTTGTAACTTTATTAGAGCGTAAAGTGTTAAGTTATATTCAATTGCGCAAAGGTAATAATAAGGTAGGATTAATAGGTTAACTTCAACCATTTTCTGATGGTATTAAATTATTTTTTAAAGAGCAATGTTTCTTTTATCCCTGGGATTCCTCGAATGCAGTTTAAAAAAACGCTGCAAATTCTTTCACTGGGGTTTATTATTCAATTGGCTTGCGTTCATGATTTGAATTTCTACTAAGCTTTGGAGTGTGCGTGTTTCACAGGATAGAGCGATTATTGAATTTCAGGAGATATGCATAGAGCACGTAAATCTGTTCTCAACCAAAAATACCTATTTGGATTGATCAGTTCATCATATTTGTGTGCCTCCTGAAATTCAATAATCGCTCTATCCTGTGAAACACGCACACTCCAAAGCTTAGTAGAAATTCAAATCATGAACGCAAGCCAATTGAATAATAAACCCCAGTGAAAGAATTTGCAGCGTTTTTGGTTTTCATTTGTACAGATGTCCTATTGACTCTCTGTTGAGATCTTTGTTTCTTTTTTAGTCTTTATTGTAATATTGGGCCTTTGGCCCGTGTAACCTAATAAATAAATATTACCTTTACGTGGAGCTCCACATCTAGGCTGTAGGCTCTCCTTAAAGCAATCATCATTGAACGCTAATCGTAGGAAAAATACAATACAGTTTCATGGGATCACACAGCACTCCTCTCCCTGTTTTGATGGGAGCACTCCTCTCCCTGGTTGAGCACCCTGTCCGTGGAAATGTTTGGTCTCCTCAGGGTGTGCGAATAGAGTGCAAATCTGGACATTTCTGGTTATGTCCTGATTGCACTGGCAGTCTGTCGTCATATCTTACATCGTTGACAAGGGCTACATGTCTTAGCCCACATTACTTCCAATAATTGAAATTTAGCCCACTTCATAATACATATGAATTAGAGGATTACTATGTTGAGGAATGCGCGTTTCCAGCTAGTAGTCCAAGGGTTGATCGAAGGATCAAGTATGAAACGAATTTCATTTAAAAAAAAAAAAAAAAAACCCTGATAGGACAAGCTCAGAAGGCCTCAGAGATGAACAGTAAAATGGGTTCAATAGGGTAAGGCAACCCTAAAGAGCCCTCCCCTGGCAACTCTTAAAACTACATGTGTCAACTCTGGACGTAGTCTCCTGTTTTTCCAATCTGAATGAGATTTTGATTCAGAACTCGTGCAAGTTGTGTGTGGCTATATAGTGGAAATTACTGCAACAAGTGACATCCTAGCTAAAAACGTGAGGAAACAAGTGTGGATTAGAATGTGTGAGAGGTGTATTCCGTCAATTAAATTGTTAGACTCTAAAATTTGCAAATATATCGAGAGAGGGGGGGGGGGGGGCAGACTCATTTTGGGCAGTAAGTAGGTTTCTAGTATTTAGGCATGCAATTCCAAGAACTCCCCTGGAAGTTTTTTTTTTCATTTATTTATTGTTACAACTGATTTAAATTACAAATCATCTAGCAACTTAATTTAAGTGAACGTAATATCACTAATTGTGGTACAGTAGTTTATTATCTAAGACCACTACAAGTCACAAACACTAATCAGCGCCTGGTCACAATTAGGTACAGGATTTCGAGATTTTGGTGTATGTGCAGCCGAATTTCGTGATCCGCTGCAATTCTTATCGCGTCACTCACCATGTCCACTTTGAGGTCGCGGTGGAGATCAGTAGTCCTGATATACCAGGGTGCGTTGACAATACTCCTCAAGATTTTATTTTGGAGTGTCTGGATAGTGTTGACATTACTGTTGCTCGTGCAGCCCCATAGTTGGCAGCCATAGGCCCAGACGGGCTCAATCATTTGCTGATACAACAGTATTTTGTTATGGGTGGATAGTTAGATTTCCTACCCAGCAACCAGTTCAGCTTCCTGAGCTTAGCGTTGACCTCTTCTTTTTGACGTGTTCTTTCCAGCGTAGCTTGGCGTCCAGCGTCTTGACTTCTGAGAGTGCAGCTGGGGAAATCCCTAGTAAATCAGTCTTCCCCCGAATAAGTGCTTCTTCGTCAGCCGTTTGTCTAGGGAAGAGAGTAAATGTCTCCTCAAGATAGTTAGCAAATAGCTCTGCTTTATCTTTGGAACTCCTGGCCCATGATCCGTCTTCTTGCTTGATGGGTGGTACTGATGCTTTTGGCCGCTTGAGTCCTTTAAATAACGAGTAGTCAGTGTCCCTCTCAGCTGTGAGGGCATGCAACTTGAGGGCAACCGTCTTATCTTTCACCATTTTATTCAACGATTTCAATTCATTGCTTAGCTTGTTAAGGTTTTGCTTGTTAATGGGTGTTCGTTCTCTTTGCCATTTTTTCCTGGCTCGTCTCTTTGCTGCTAGTAGTTCCCTTACTTCTAGTGGGTAATTTACGTGATACATGGGCTTATTACAGTTTAGTGGGGCTCTCGCCCACCCTGCGTGTTGAATATTTTAGTATATCCACCTCTTCTTCCAATTGCTCAGGCGTGATAATTTGGACTGCCAGTTTAATGTTCTGCTCGAGTATTTGTCGAAATTGGTCCCAGTTCGTGCAAATGCCTAAATTTTGTCATGCTTTTCAGCGTAAGTGTCTGCATATCACTATGTTGTAAAATGTTTTTGAAAATTATTGCTATCAACGTGATCTGTTAGCACTACCAACGTTTTATAAATAAGAAACTGCAACAAAAATAATTTATTATTGTATTTCACACAGTAAATCTAGAGTTACCCAATGCTGAGTTTGAATATTAAACCTAATCCAGTTATTTATTTGTCTTGTAAATTACAGATTCCACATGACATTACAGTAGCCCTTTACTAATGGTCCATGTCCACATTTTAAGAATCTTAACAGATTTGGTATTTAAAACTTAGAAACGGTCATTGTTTTGAGAGGTAAAAAATAATTATTAAGCTTACCTCTAGTTGGTGCACTTGGTACACGACCTTCCTTGAGGATTTTCCCAGGTTTCTGGAAATACTGTATGAATAAGAATAAAATTTGTGTTGGCAGATGAAACTTAAGAAATAAAAAACAGACTAGACTTTTGGTTGTTCAGGGAATGTAGCATATTTCTAAATTGATACACAGTCACTTAAGTACATCAGCTCAGCGGTTGTGGTCATTGGTAATCTCTACGTGGACTTCTTCAGAACCTTCAAGCGACATTGAGCGAAACAAGAAAGCTAAACCTTCCAATCCATTGCTGCACACAAACGACAACCGACGTTCAAGAATAATGGGTTTGGCGAATATAAAAATCGAACTCTACCACAGCTCGTTTATTCAATAATGTCCGAAGTAGCTAAATTTTATTTTATTTTTTCATCTATTTACAAAGACCATTCCTATTAAAATAAAATGGACTTCCTTTATACAATAGTTTTTTATAATTATTACAACATTGGTAATTGGTATTTAAAAAACAACTAATAGGCGGTACAAACAAAGGTACTTTCAAATAAACAACAACGAAATCTTAAATAAAAATAGAAAATAAATGCAAGTGAATTTGTTTAATAGGCGCAAATGTTATCAAGGTACATGATCTAAATTGCATTGCAGTTACTGATAATGTTATCTCAAATTATAAAATACTGATCATACCTACATTAGTGTTTTTATTCAATTGAACATAGGTATAACAATATAGGCACTATTTTTCATAAATATTCCTTATTAGGTACTGTTCTTCTAGGAATGTAAAAAGAATGGCATTTTTCACTAATTTCAACAGTATTTTCAAGAATATGAAATAACACTTTACTGAAGGGAGATACCAGCTCTCTCCTTCGTTTCGACATTCATTTGCATTCTTTTATAAAAATTTAGTCATAGCGCTTATCCCAACTTTAATTAATCAATTAGTACTTAATCTTTAGTTAGTACCTACCCAGTTTTCATAAACTGCAAAACGAAATTTCTTTACCAGTCGACATTTTAAAAGAATTTATGACAATCAAAAACCATTGAAAAAATTTGAATTTTTATTGATATGAAGATAGCATACAACTCTGTCTTGAGGTAATCATGACTTGTTTACAAATCACATTCTTATTCAGAGAGAAATAGTCGTGACGTTTTAAATACAAACTCGAGGCTTATCAAAATAAATCCAAGATTTTTCATTTTATGGTCAAGGCTCCAACTTCTAACTCTAACGGTATCTCGGAATTCAAATGGAAAACTCAATATGACTTGAAAATGGTACAACAGTGAACAGGTGATGACTTATTGCAAACTCTTCGATAATTACAATTTGGTGGACTACTGCAGTTAAATATAATTTCGTGGACACCTAAAAATTTTGAAAGTGGTCTTAACGATTTCGAATGCCTAGCGATTAGCGATCTGGATGCTGGATGGTCGAACATTTATTAGCTCTTTGTAAGCTCGGCGTATTGAGTAGGAAATTTGAAGCTGAAAGCGATACGATATTAATTACTTCGTGGTAAAGCACCAGGGAAAACTAGTACAGAATAACGTGCACAATGGACTAGACTGTGATGATTGACAGATGACTCTAGAGTGGAATCTTCAAGCACTGTCAGAGTACTGGACTGGGCTGTTCCCAGCCCAGACTTGGAGCTGGATGCTTCGTTTTGGATGAACACATCAATGACTTCCAAAATGAGCTAAATGCCATTGTCAGATGTGTGGGCATCACTAACTGCACTGCATCCATGCACTGATGAAGAGGCTAACTAAAGATAAATTGACCAAATCATATTGCTGTATATCCGACAATGCAGAAGTTTAGCTGATACTAACATTCCCCACTGCATTCTACGACTATGAGAGAAATAGATTGGAACCTTTACTTATTGGGAGTAGTGGGCCCATTCCGGAGCCAGTTAACATTGGGGTTTGTCAAGGAGGGATTTAATATTTATCACCGAGTACGTTAAAAGTTGATACGTATGTTTGTGTCAACATTTTGCTTCCAATTACCTTTTTGTTGATTTTGTCGTTTGAATTGTTTTATGGAATCAATCAGTCTAGTATTATCCCCAGATTTGTGGTAGGACCGTCCGATATAAATCAATCCCTAGACTTCTAAGAGGTCCTTCCTTGGAAAAACGTGTCTAAAATATTAGAATATCAATCTAAATTAGCTCTCGGGATAGTTTATTGGTAATAATTTTCCTTGAGCTCGCTGATTACATGATCCGCTTTCTTGTAAGATTTCAAGAGGCAGGAAACATTTTTCCGTTGGTCTGCTAAACTTTGGGATTCCTCGAACAGTATTATTGTCGCTTCTTTGCAATATAGTTGACTAACGAGATCGCTGGGTAGTCGGTCCATTACGTGGTTCACCAAAAAGTGCATGATCGCTTTGGGAACGGTGTCCTGGATCGACCGTTTCACTACATTGAAGTAAGACTTGATGAGTTGCTCTACGAGGATGCAGTCTTTCGGAGGGTCGTTGTCCATAGCGTTGCCATCCAAACATGAACTGCTTTCCGACATTCTTAGCATCGGTAGAGTTGGAGTGTCACCACGATCACTGTTCCTGAAACCGGCTAAAATTTCCTGCTTGTCCCTGACAAAATCAGGATGAGACGTATTGATGTAAGAACAGTGGATTTTGACGAGATTTTTAACCATTTCATTTGTCTCGTGGACGCGAACTTTGATCAGGTTCGACGTTATAGATTTGATCTTTTTGTGGAGAGTGGGGAAACGTGACATGATTACTGACAGTTGGGGACCAACATCGGTAATGATTCGTTCTAGTTCATCATGGATGAGCTGCACACAAGCTAGCGATGGTGATTCCAACCTTTCAATTTGCCTCTTCACTAATAATTCAAAACAAGTTTCTGGTATGAAACAGGGTAGTCGAACACCAGTAGTATTTCTAATCGCTGTCATGATAGAAGACCTGTCTAGTCCGTCCAGAGGATCTACGTTGTCCAACGTCCTACCATATGTTTCTAAGAATATGTAACTAATTCTTGCCCCACCAGTCAATTCCTTAGTTTCCAACTCACTGTGAGTTCCTGTTATCTTATTGCAGTAAGTAGTTGAATATTTAGTGAGAATTTCCAACAAAGTTTTCTTCGGTTCTTCAACAGTTTCACCGTAAGATTCCAACACGCGCTCGTAATGCAAAATGGATGATTTTATTCGTTGTCGTAATTGGGGGAGGCAGCTTTCTATTCGAGACAAAAGAATCTTATGAAGGGTTCTGGCCAAAGCTGGGATGCCATGGTTGCTTGCAATCGCAGGGTACATGCATTTGAGGTAATTGGCCTCATCTTTGACTGCATCACTTATCCTTTTGCCTTCTATGGTGTGAAGATGAGATCGGTTAACAACCCCTATGATCCCCAACTTTATAGGTATCACTTTCCCAGTCAGAATGTCAGTTGCATCCGTTCCAGCATCCATTAGATCAAGTTTAGTGACCACTACGATCGTCCGATCGAAATTGCTGTCTACTTCTTTGGCGATTTTCAGACTCTCACAAGTCGCAATGTCTGTAGTAGCCGCTACTACAGCCAATATGATCGAGTTTGAGTTGCTGATGTACTTGAGGATCAATGATCTTACCATTTCTTCAACATCTGGCGGCTGATCACCAACTGGCACCTTGACTATCCCTGGTAGATCAACCATGGTGAGCGTCGACACTTTCCTTGAAAACATTTTCAAAATAATCGGCTCAGGGTTGATGTCTTTGCTGGGCCCAGCCTTTCGCACAGTTTCCGCTATTATTTCATCCCGGATCTCGTTGAAATTTGTGTACACTCGTTCTTTGTCGTGAACGAACACGCCGCAGTCGACAGCGTCACTCAAATCGTTTTGGTCTTTTCGCACCAGTTGGAGAATCAATGGCCTCCTGGTGGCAATGCCGCTTCCACGAGGAAGAAAAGACTGACCGACCAAGCTCTCCAGAACTGAACTTTTCCCAGAACTTTGATCTCCAACCACAACGATCTGAGGTAAACTCAACGAGTCCTGCCCCAACAGAGATACCACCTCTTGTAATTTGTTGATAACCGTGACCAAATCTTCCATTTTTTGCAAAGGCCGAAACAGTGTTCAGAATTTAATGAAAAATTACTGAACGTTTTAAAATTGGGAACAATAATGCCAAAGCACAGGGTCGTTTTTCACCATTTTAGAATTTGTTTAGAAGCTAAACGATAGCATAGGTACCAGTTGAATGTTTACTGGACTTCCAAATCTTAGTAACTAATAGGTGTTTACAACCTTTATGGTGATGCCCCCCAAAAATTGAATTGACTACGAAGGTGATCAACACCTAGTGATAAGAGACAGATTTCAATCTCATTTAGTACCTCTTTTAGTGAGTAGTCAGTTGGGAGCATCATGTTTTTCTTTCGAATACGGTAACGTATATCAATGTCCAAATAATTGGTGCATTTCTGAACGAATAAATGGTTAGCTTATCCCAAAGTACAGCTATCAATTAGGGGAATAGTCGAAATTCAGCTCAAGGAAAATGATTTCAATCCCAGCAGGTTTTGTATACCTACTTGATTGTGATACAGAAATCTGTGCTAAATTCAGACTGTTTTACTTTAAATGTAATGACAGAAATGCACATCCAAGGAGTTGATATCATTTTAATCGAAAAATTACTTGGTTCAAAGTTGGAACACGGGTATTATGATTAATATTTGGTTGTGGAATTAATTAACATTCTCAGGTCCATACGGAGAGGACGCATCCAGAGAAAGAATATGATAGATTTAGTAGGTATGACATGGCAGTACAACTACAAGGGATGTTGGGGTGATGTAAGTCTCTCCTATTTTTCATTATTGAACAAACAAAGAAAACCTTTACAAAAAGGGCTAATCAACTGCACTTTGCTGATTGGTGGAAGAAACTAATGTGAACATTTCAAATCAAATAGGTGTCCAAGAAATTACAAAGCGTCTGGTATTGGAATATTTGTCAAAGTGCGACATGAAGAACGTCAAACTGCCGTGACATACAAGTTTGATATGACGCGAGGTGCGAATTTACGTAAGACTCAACCTAAACTATAAAGCACCACGGACATTTGAATCTCATATCTTCAATAATATTGTAAAACCTGCGTTCTATTCGTGTTGAGATTAACTAAGTCATAGCTAAATTGTCGTAACACAAATTGAGACGAAACTGATGGATGCAAACTTCGTGTTAACTAAGCAATATCTGGAGAATTTGAAAGCACATAGATGACACCTAACTACATCAAACAAACATTCTTCTCTCACAATTTTTCTTCACATGACAAAAAAAAACAAATACTGTTCAAATTGATTGGCACGAAAAAGCAACGAATCAAAAATGATTACATGGCTATGCTAAATCTAAGATTTAGAACAAAATTTAACACAGTCCAAATTATTGGGGTAAACTCCAGGAAATTTTGGAGCGAAAACTCACAAATACAAGTCCTCCATAGAGATGAATACGTGCATATTATATTTAACCTTAAAAACTGAAAGAAGAAATTCTACCAAGGTTTTCACAATCAAGAACAATGACAGATGCAACTAAATTGTTAAGATTTACAGCAAAAAATAGTGCATACGAACGGATAAAGTTGGTTTCTTTAATAGCACCTACTCTCATGGAGTTTTGCTGCCACAAAATCCTCAAAATTAGGATGAATATGGAATACCAATTGGAACCATACACTTTCAACAATGATCAGCACATGAATAGAACAACCGAAACAATTTTCGTTGTTGAAACTAAGAATGTTATTCACGAAACACTTAGAGGGCAGTAAATAATTTAATCAACTTAATTCAAGTCACCAACTTTGAGCTTTATCACAACAAATAGAAAAAGTCCTTCTCGTTAATAATGATATTGGATTGAATCATGTCAGTTTTCCTTCACTAAATCTACTCTTTCACGGTAGGTACTAAAAAATCCATACTCATCGTTTTGCCACACACTCGAGTTCAAACAATATTCTCAACCATGTCGTCGGGTAGTAGTTATTCTTCACATTAATTTAATGTTTTCTTCTTTTTTTCACAAATTTTACAAAAATAAGTCTATTTGAAAAACTGCGCTCTCCGCAACATGGATAAGCAAAATATTGTTCTTAAGTTAACGGCAAAACTAAAGGCACTAGAGGAGGTCATCCTAAATATTGTATATAATATGTATTACATTATGTTCTTCTTTCAAGTTCATAATTTTCAACTTACGTTATCAAACTGAAGTTACGAACCCTAAATGGCACCATCCTACTGGTTGAATAAATCATTTTGTTGTACCCCGAAAGCAACTGATTTTGAATTAAATACGTGATTAACAATGCGCTGGTAGTAACTAGAGTTTTTTCTAATATGACAAGCACCGAATGTAAAACGAGTTTATTTAATAGGGACGAATGTATCCGAAGCTCTGAAAATTTATTTTGGTAGGTTTTCGCGTTCGTGGCAGTGGTTGACAGGGCTCCACGTTGACCTTCAACGATATTTTTGACACCAATGTTTAGCAGGATGATAATTTATTTTCATCATTTGTTAATTCAATTTTTCTAACCCGCTTAGAGACTGAAGATTGTTGAATATCACCATTAATTCAAGTGGTTACGGTTAAGTATACGTGGAATATTTAGATATGTCTCTAGATAGACCTAGTCAGAATAAGCGTCTTTTTAGTTAACTTCATTCCATTTACTCGCATAAAGTTAGCTACGAGCCGGAGTTGGAATAATTATCATCAATAATAAGTTTGTCTTACTATAGGCAGATTCAGTGAAACATTTCAAAGAGAATAATAAAAATAATAATGGGCAACTTCACAAAAAAAATTTGATTTAATTCAGGTTTTTTTCTTATGCTCAGGTCCTAATATAATAGTATGGGAGCGTTCAAAAATAAAATCGACAAGAAGGAAGGGTATATTCATAGTCCATTTGGAAAACCGAATAGTCAAAAATTGAAAATTATGACATCATGAGGTAATCAAAGAGTTATTAGCGCCCCATGCGAGGATTGGTGAAAGCTGAATCAATGCAGGTTATCTCATAACCTATAAATACTCAGCGTGACTAACGAGTTTGACGATTCAACTCCTCAAAAAATTGCAATAAGGGGTTTTATTGAGCAAGTCAATGACAGATGGTGTGAACTGAAACTTCCTCGATACAGAATGTGGAAAGTATTTAACCTTGAGTTGAATGAGCTTTGATAGACTTCAATCGGACCAATATGCAGGTTGCTAAGTGATCATGAAGGGCAACGTTTTGTAAGAGAGGAGGAGAGGACTCAACAAAAATCAGCCTGATTTGTAATTGTCTGTAACTCCCTTAGTTGATGATGACATTTCTAGTTTTCAGGATCGAATCACTTCGGTTTTTATGCTCTACAACTTGGGTGCAATGAGAAAATGTCTTTAAGATACACAGTTAAGAAATAAAAACTTGAAAATGTGCAATATTAACTACATTCCTGAGGCTGATGGACCATATTTCACCTTATTGTGAGATGGCAGACATTCGGAATGAACGTCTTTAAAAAATCAGTCTATTTCATTCTTGAAGGCTCCCAAGCTACAATATTAAGAACCAAACCATCCACTAAATAGATGATTGTTTCACTCTCTTTATTTGAAAACATACATCGTTGGTCAGTCAAAAATTAGCAGACATTTCTTCTTTTTTGGTATTTCAAAATTATTCATTTCTCAAGTTTTCAGTCATAAAATGTATTAAATTTAATTTAATGAAAACGAACGAAGTTAAAATACATTAAACTAGATTTTGAGTCAGAGTAGAGAGAATGGTGCCCAAAATTGATTTCTCTATTAACCACGAGTTGTATATGAACAGTATTCAAGAATCCAATTGAAATGGATTTTAAATAATATGTTTACATTCGAGAAAAATTAGTAATTAGTATTAATGGAATAGTTTCACGGCTTACCTCACATATTTTGAAGTATTGGGATGGCTAATTAACAGTACAGATGATTGAAAAAGAAGCGCTAAAAAGAAAATATTGCTTCGAAAATTTTTGGTGATATATTATTCAATATTTCTAGTTGGTTATCCAAGGACATTCCTATACAACCTGACCGAGGTACCCTTTTCAATCGCAACCCTCCTGCCTTACAACCAAGTTACAACCAAAAACGCGATCGGTACGCAAAAATAAGGAGTTATTGTCAATATTGTTGAAAATCAAGGTGGAGATATTTCCACGTTTCCCCATCCCTCAATATGTAAAACTGAACTCCTCAATAACTATTAAAGGGTGGGACAAAACATTGTTAACCAAAAAGTATAAAAATTCATTCTTGGAATCCTTTATCATATTACTTAAATTAAAAGTCATCACTTATGTACAATAATAATACAGGGGGAGCACTTCAAATATAACTGTTTTCCGTTAGTATAAGATCGAAGGTTATCAGAGTATAGCAGATAAGATTTTTCTTTATGTATGTGTTATCAGTTTTAGCGAGATTATAATTTATATTGTTTACTGATGATAAGAAGGGAAGACAGAAATGTATTCTTCTAAATTAATCGAATGTGTTACATACCCTAATGTATTGCTGCTTAATTGAAGAATGCCCAATAGTTAAAACGATAATTTTTTTTCCTGGCTAATAATTATTTCGTTCCTCTATAGAAATATAAAGCTAGAACTATGTACAATAATATTCTTTTTTTAGTCACATTTTTAATGCATATAAAACTAGCAATTCACGTCAGTTTAGCTCCGATTATTAGGCTCTCAGAATTTTGTCGATAATATTCTTTTATATTTTATGTATGGAGATAAATTTGCGGCATTTTTTTTTTTTGTCTCGTCTTTCCTTCAACGTTTTAAAATGGTCCTCTTCGAACGAGGAACAAACTACGCGTTTACTGAAGTTTGTCAGTCCCTACCGTCGCTGGGGTGTTGGTCGCGGCTGTTACCTGGTGAGGCTTGTCCAAACATCAGTTGGACTTCGTGGCTTCCTTGGCGGCCATGATGAGGGGCGTCAGGCTGGCGAGGGGTCGAGATTGTTTCAGGAAAGGATGCTGGAAACAATTGAACGATGCAAGAATTTTGAAAGGTGAAAGGTGTTTTGATTTTGTGGGGTGAAAATAGACCAAAAATGAAGCAAAACACCGACGAACACACTTTTAAATCTCAACCCGTTCACAAGGTATGATTTTTTAAAGGTTTCTTTCAAGTAAACTACGTGTTGTGCCATAAAACCCACATTTCTCCACTTGGGAGCAACTTTTGAGCACGTTTTCGGATTCAGCGTTACATTTTCTATACTCCAAGTGCATTTTCATAATCAAAAACCAAGTTCTATGGACTCTAATTGTAGTTCAAACATTTAGCAGTTTAAAAAAATCAAGTTTCTAAAAATATTTGAATAATGGCTCCAACAAAACCTAGTGGAAGCTGTCGAATTTCAGAAAAACTTGTAATTTAATCAGCTTTCCAATGATATGATCAACTTTGTGGTTTTTTTGTCGGTTTCATGAAGAAATTCCAGTTTGAAGGGGAAACAATGTTCAAGAACAACAAACGAGAAACCCCAGGGATAAAAGGAGCAAAACTTTGAATCATAAATTAAGAAAATGTTTTCCGAAGTGTCAAGCTGTTTATGAACAATACAAAACATCAACTTTGCGATTCCTAATTGATTTTTTGGACAAAGTTCAACATAAAACACCTAAAACATAAAAGGAGGAATCCCAAGAATAAAAGAAGAAAAAGTTCGAGCAGCATAAATTGGGAAAATCGGTAAAATCCGTAAAATTTGCCAGAAACTTGACAGCTTTCAGCACGTTTTTTGGATATGGAACTAAAGTCAAGTATTTTCAGTAACTCAATTTTTTTTTAAAGGCTGAACGTTTTAACTGCTATAAGAGCCCTTAGGAGTTAGTTATTAATTATGAAAATGCACTAAGCGAGTAGGAAATTTACGGAAACCAAAAATGTGTGTAAAGTTGAAAAAAGTCGTTTTCAAGTGGAGAAATTTGGTTTTAATGGCACAAACGAGGTTTCATGAAAAAACTTTCAGAAAATCAGATCTTGGGCCCAAATTTGGTCAAGTTGTACCCAACATTTTTTTTTTCTATTTATTTTTATTTATTTATTATTATTATTTTTTTTTTTTTTTTACATCAAATAACGGACCCACCTATACGTAATTAAATATTCTAGTTTCATCTTGATCTCGTAAATATTGCGAAGATCAGACACCATTGAAAAGATCAGACACCATTGAAAAGACCAGACTCTTGAAAATCCACCACTAATAGGTCTAAGCCATACTTGTTGACTTTTTAAAATGCTACGGCCACCGTAAGAGTATCGTCAATCAGATTTAGTATTATTCTATGTTCCCTTTTTTCACAAAGTTAGGAAGGCTTGTTATTTTGCAAGAAGTTGAAAATCTTCCGAAATAATCTGCTTTCTTTTGCCTATCAGAGTTTGCTGATCAAATGTTGTCCTTTGGCTATTTGCCTGAAGTCCTTATCTGAATCCATGTCACACACAAAATCATACAAACTTCTAATTCGATTTCAAAGACATTTTGAGGGGTTCTGCAGGTTAGCTCCTGGAAGATCCTGTATAAATTTCAAGAGGAATTTTTAAGTTCAGTAACACACTCTTTACACTGCCTGATGTCTGACTTGAATGAGCGGTCTAAGCCGATGAATGCTAGAAATGGCAAAAGGTAGATGGCTTGAGCGGTTTGCCACTTGATGGTTGGTGGGAGCTGTACTAGAACCAGCAAAAAAGAACTGTTCGAGAGCCGTACCTTAGCCATCTGCCTAAGTTCAGTTCACAAGACAGAAAAAAAGTGCTATGGTCGGTAGGGGAGGGCTATCCTAGGCCCAGGCTCTATAATCGCTGCACTACACCGTATACTCGACAATTCCTTGAATCAATCAGATTCATGAAGTTCCCCAGATCCCATTACACTCTTTTTAATAGAATCCCACAGTGATTCGCATTATTAAAAGAACAACCACCAGATTTACAAGTATGATCTAAAGACAAAATGAATAAGTGACTATGTCATCGGTGACTAGTTTAATGACTAATTTTCATCTGACAGTAGTAATTAGCTACATGTTATTTATTTTTCCCCTTCTTCCCTTAATCCGATGAATGGAAATCTTAATAATAAAACCGCTTGCCTATTAAACAGATGTATTCAATTAGCTCCCAATCACCGTCCAATCAAACTGATTAAACAAAAGGCAAATTATGAAGTAAAAATACCCAGTTTATCAAAATTATTCAGTACAAATCCATAACTGAGGGTGGATATTAGGTTATTCAAACATAGAAAACTAGTTGATTATCAATAAGTAAATTGTACAGAAGCGGATTAAATGGGTGAAATACCTTCAACAATTCGGAGGCTGATGCTCTGGTTTCAACTTCCACTTCAAGGCACTGATCCAGGAAATCTTGGAAGATCTGCGACAGCTTCTCTTTCTCTTTGATTTCTGGCTTACCGTTGGTAGCGATAAGGTAGAGAGCCTACAATCGAAGAAATAAAATAAGAACTCCAACAGGTAAACAACAACTTGTTTGAGGTATTGGACGAACTACTGATTTCAAGTTCAGTTGAGCTTCTCAGAAACTCAATTAGTAAAAACACATTAGTGCTAGAATAAAGTGGAAGTTAATGTAGTAGGGAAAGGGAGAGTTAGTTGTATCTTACCCTAAGAGGATTTTCGTTCAGGTATGGGGGTTCTCCTTCGATCATTTCAATAGCCATGATCCCCAACGACCAAATATCAACCTTGGGGCCATACTGCTTCCTGGTCACTACTTCGGGTGCCATCCAATAGGGAGTTCCCACCATCGTAGTCCTCTTCGACTGCTCAGGAGAGATTTGAGCACAGAACCCAAAATCAGCTGTGAAATGAAAATACGTAATGTGTGAAAATTGTTGTTTGTGACTGGAGGTTTGAGGGGTCACTTTCAGGTTCAGAAATTGAGACTATTTGCTATGGATGAATTTCTATGGATCTAAAACTTATCCCAGTCGATTTATCGAAATTTCCTAGAAAATGACACCCCACTTGTCTATGTCAGTCAAAAACACGTTTTGACCAGTTTTTGGTCCATAGCATCTAAACGGGTATTGTGATCGGGCTGGGTAGAAATTGGGGCCAACTAGAGCCCAAGTGGATTGTATATGCGAAAACGGATTTTAAAATAAATACCAAGGTCGTGTTTGGCCGACTGACTTTGCAGAATTTGAATCTATGCACCTTGAAACGTAAAGTGACTTTGCATTTTTAAACAGAATTTCAACTTTTTTATTTAATTTAATAGTTTCCTAGATGTTGAAACACATTTTTGAGGAAAAAAAAAATTGTTTGTTTAATTTTTGCGTTTGGGTGTTTTTAGATGGCTAGTAGTACATGAACAAATGATGAAAAATGCGTGCTACGAAAGCAGAGTGCTAGCTGATTGGTTGCTGTCAAGCTCCGCCTTCCACAGGTTAATTTTTGGACGGGACTGTGGCATATTCAAAATTAGATATTTTCGGCGCTGCAAGACTGCGCAAGGACCTTCTGCATAGCGGCCCGGGCCAGACTGCCATGTGAACATTCTTCCATATGTTCCACACTTCCGCATTTCCTCCATTAATCTATTTCATTTGTCCACTCCACAGCACTCCGCATCCACATAAATCTAGCTCAAGTTAAGATTGTCAGTTTAGTTAAGGACGAAACCACCAGTAGAAGACTGCCAGACCAAATGAAATGAAGGGACCAGCTTTTCAGTTAATTGAGAAACCATAAACAATATAAGCAAAAATATATTTCTTCGTCCACTTTCAAACCATTTTGCCAGACTCTGGGGTCACATTTCCATTCTTGAAACGGGTGAATGTGTGAAAAGGGGTTTCCCTTATCCAATCCCTATTCACATCAAACCATTATTATTTTATTTATTTTTATCCACGAGAATTGAGAGTGAATACCTAAAGTGACATTTCTCTTTATCAGTGGTTTCATCTGGATAAAATTTGATCGCCTCGCCATCATTTATAGAACTAAAGTTGATGTTCAGACTCATGAAAATGTTTTTATAAATTTTCAACAGTAAATTTTAAACATAAGAGGCTTACTCAGTTTCACACTCCCATCCAAACCGAGGAGAATGTTATCAGACTTGATGTCCCTGTGAATGACTTGGTTGCAATGGAGAAACTCGAGAGCTTGCAGGACTTCTCGACACACAGAAGCGATTTGGCCTTCGTCCATACACGTCTCAGTGACAACATCCGTGAGCGAACCGCCAGGAAGATACTCCATGACGACCTGAAAAATCGGGATCCACGAATTTGAATAATTGTACAAGACCATACACTACTACTGTTCTCAGTTAAACTAAAACAATATCGATTAGAAATAAACCGAAAAAATAATGCCCACTCGCAATATTGTTCGAGACATGCTCACTTTAATCTATAACCCTTTCTGTATGTGATTCCTGGAAATCAGTAACTAGTGAACGCAGTCGTGGCAAAATCGTATCAAGCCTAGCAATGTTTCATGTAACTACTTGGCCGTCAAAATACACAACTTTCCCAGGGGACATTCAGCTTTGAACAAGTTGGAACATTTGATACAGTAGATAATTGGTTTTGCTCATCCCATTAAGTGAATTGAAGAAAAAATAATAATAAGAAATGAGTATTGCAATTACTCCAAAATTTTCTTCAATGAAATCCGTTTTGAGGTATTCTGGAACGATTATGTTATTTTAACTCTTTTTTTTATATGTACAAAAGTATATGTCATTTCAAACTGTAACTTTCAGTACGGTTGAGATTCGATCTTTAGCCAAAAAATCAAGCCTTCCAAAAGAAAGTACGTGTGGGTAGGACAGCACTTTTTTAGCAGAGTAAATTAGTCAAATTTCAGAAAATGTACTTAAACAACCACTAGAAATGGCGAAGAAACCTCTCAAAATTGAGCTGATCTCAGAGAAACTCCATAGCACTCACCAAATTAACGCACAGGGACCTGAGAAATAGTTCCTTTGTCAAGAATGAAAACAGAGCTGTTCAAAGTAAAAAGGAAGGTAGGAGCAGCATAGAGAGATAGAATGATATTATTATTGTTATTATACAGACTTGTAAGAAGATAGTTGGTTGTCGCTGGAACGAAGAACAACCCTTGTAACCCTTTCTGAAGTCGCTAATACTGTTAAAACTAGCAGGAACGGAAGCTCAGAGTCTGAAATGGGAAGAGTATTGGTACTCTCTTGAACTAGGTTCCCCTCTTCACGCTCATCCGCCGTTCAACATCCACACTTTTTCCTATTCGACGGCTTGTGCCAAGAATTTTGGTGTGGGTCTCGTTTTTAATACCGAATGTCAGATTTTTACAGTGTTTCTTGAGCGGCTGCTCCGACCTACCTTCACACCAGCATCATACCCTTCCCATCCCATGACCTCCCTCATAAATTGTGACTTGGGAGGAAGTGATTTTGGCGCTAACATGAAATATCATGATTTAGACATACTCGTCTTCCACCATCCACGCTTTAGAAACAGTTACAGAGATACATGTGTAGATTTGACGAAGACGATAGATCAATCAATAGATCTGCAGAATTCAATACGACTAAAACACTAACCCAGAGTTCTTCACCGACCAAGTAGCTGTCCAAGTAGTTGACAACGTTAGGGTGTTTATTCTCCCTCATGACGAGGATTTCGTTTATAATTAGCTCTTTCTTCGGTTGCTGAGATAGATTCATTTGCTTTATCGCCACTTCCATACCAGTAGAGGCTTCTATAGCAGTATACACAGTTCCAGAAGCCCTAAACCAAACATAACACGCATTACAAAATTATGAATCACACAAAGAAAACTTGATGTTGGATAAAATAGAAAATTATTATAATAATCTAATTAGTATAGAAAAATTACGTATCAGCAACGTACCCTTGACCTATTTTCTCCATTTTCGTATATTTTCTGTTGGGATCACCGACAGTGACAATTGTACGTAGCCTGTCCAAAATTTCGTCATCTGTCAGCTTTTTCTTTCTCGAATCTCGCTGAGCCGGGGTTGTTATGGCGACGTTGGCATTTGTGTTTATGGCCACGTTGTGATTCTTATTTTTGTCCAAGGATGGAGGGGTTGGGGGAGGAGTCATAGCAGTTCCATTTGTCGTTCGAGGAGGCGTTGGTGGCGCTGAGACTTCGTCTACAGGTTTCGTGTACTGTGGAATTTCAAAATCGTACCATCAGGACAAGGTGAATTCCGAGATGAGTATCTTCTGAATCAAATCGGAGCTTATAGTTGTAGGGCAACATTCAAGTACGTTTAGCTGCATTTCTGCAATAATCTCTTAAGTATGTGGGAAAATGAGTTAACTGTAAACAACCAAAGACCAAAATGTCCTTGGCGTTTAAGCTTCTGGTTAGGAGGTGCAAGGTAGATGAGCAATACAAATCCGTCAACGGTGTAAAACTAAGCCTCAATCTTTCCCATATTTGGAAAAATCCAGGTTGAGTCAGTTCGAAGACTGGATTAATGCTGTAATCTGCAGCTCATCGCTTTACCTGCATCTCCTTCCCAAGCTGTATTACCAGCAATTACAAGCATGTTGTTACATCAACAGCACCAACCATAGGCTATAGCAACTTACGATTGACATCGTTTTCAAAGGTCTAGCAGGAGGAACAGGTGGAGGTGCATCTTCTTCTTGCTCCGAAGAAGTTGACGTTCCGGTGGCAGAAGGAGGGAGGTACGTATTGGGCTCGGTGTCCGGCGTAGATGAGGACGAGGGGTGAGACAGGGACTGGGACTGCGCAGAATTGTGTCTCGGTGTGTGTCTCAGCGATACATCTGAACAACGTGGAACACGAAAATCAGTTGAAAAACGTAGACATGACCAGTAAATCCCATTATGGATTTTCAGTAATTAACATAGTAGGAAAGATGAATTACCGATCATTTTAGTCGTGGTCATGAATTTGTTGCCCTTGACCTCCTTACTCGAATTATCATACCAATTAAGGACATCTAGCACAGCCTGGGGGTTCTTCTTCTGCTCCTGCTTGCTGATGTTGCTGTTCATCAGCAAGCGAGCCCATGCTTCTGGCATCCCCTGAAAAAATTAATTGGTACATTTAGAAATGAATCATTCACTACATGAGTATAAAACAATCGAATATAATCCGAATTATTAGTACTATTAATCAGTATTAAATCTTACTGATGGAATTTGGCTAGATTTTGTCAGAAAGATATTGTTTTAACTGATGACTACGCATATGAAGTTTTCCTACTCCTGCTTGGAATATATTTATCTATACCACATTTACTTACAGATTGAAAAATAAACATTAAATATACGCCTTGAAATGGTGTTTTTAAATCGTAAGCAGTTTTTAGCAACCTTCTTAATGGCTCTTTCCCAACGCCTAAAAATTTCGTTTTTCGGAATTTTCTGAAATTTTATAATAAATCAAAAACTAAAACGACATAAAAAGGAGAATAGTTACAATCACCATGCAAACTATTAACGGAAAACTATCAGCTACATCCTAACTCAATGCCATCGACTTTTCCCATTTTGTGATGTAGAATATATAATCAGTGGATGAAGTTATATGTATTGTTTGAGCGGATAATTAACCCGATCTTCATCAATTTTCCGTAAAACTTCTGTCAGATTGGTTCAGCTACAAAATGGAACCTTTCCTGATTAATAACTAGAACTAACTAAATCTAACCTATGTGATGTCTGTAAATGAACACATCCAACCAATCAGCAAGCTGATACATACGGTATCAAAATACGGGCCAAAGGCTATCCATTCAAGCAATGCATAAACCTGAAGAAAATATCCACTGGATAACTTCGAATAGATTCAAAAAACGGTGCAAATTGTTACACCAGGGTTGATTTTTTCTGCACACATAGCCCTTCCAGGCACATCACTGGTCCACAGATAATTATTAAATGGCGCATTTGGTAGATTATCTAAATATTCTTAAATGGACGTAGGCACCAACGTACCGAGCAAAAAGAATTAAATAAATAATAAACAATGGTGGTGCTGAGGTGAAAAATCGATTGTAATACAAAGGGAATTTAACCCATATCGCTTACAGGACAAACAGCAAACAAAAGTGCAAAACTAAGATTTGCCTGTGATAAGAGTACCTGTAAGAGTAAATATTCATTTCTTTTTTGAAATTTCCACCTTTATGGTAGATTGACGATGACGCCGTGATTGCAGGCACGTCTCCGACCAATGAATGATTTTTGAGATGAAATTCCGTAAGCTTTAGTCTGAATAAGAGCTTCAAACGTGAGATTTTTTAATTTCTAATTCGATTTTTAGAATAATTAACCAAAACTTATGGGGAATAATGAACAAATTAGTTTTGAATACTTTCTGCTAATCTATTATTATTTCAATATCGACGTTTTTAAATGCACATTCGATCAAATTACCAAACGAAATGATTGTGGACGGTGGATGAAATAATAAGAATATTTGCCCATTAAGCAAATAAAATTCTGCAAGCGATTGTAAGAATACAAGCAGCCCTATCAGCAACACTGAAACAAATGGCATCTACTAATCAATTTTTTAAAGAATAACTAATCTTTATCGCACAACGAACACGGGAGTACCACTGTTTTTAAAACGGATTACTCCAACTTCAAGAACTACTAATTAATTTACCATGAGGAATTCGCACGAAGCAACCCTTCATCAAAATGGCAATAGTTTAACGATATCATTATCTAAAATCTAAGCAGAGGCAACCAACGAAAAGATGAAGCCACTATCTTGAATTATTGCTGAAGAACTGCTGAACGCTTGTTTAATACTGTTGGAGTACCAGATTAACATCTTTGTAATTATGCATTTTTCCTAATTCAGCAAATCAGAAAGATTGTAAAAAAAACAGAGAACTATTCAAAGCAAATCATGGGACGTAAATCATCTTTCATCATTACGAACTCAAATATAAATCATAAAAGACAGCTAGGAGTTACAAACAATTACCAACCGATTGGTTGGAGTACAAGAAACCAATGAAAATACCACAGTCACCGAAATAGTATTCATTACTATCACGTTTTATTTAATTTCTCCAGCCTTGGAAGATTTCTCCAGATAGAGAAGAAAGTTTCGAAACAAACTAGAAGAATTTCAATACCAAATGTATAATACGACAATGATGTTCAGTTTGTAAAAAAGAACTAAGTATATGCAACCGCACTGGCGTTTTGAACAAACAGACAAGCCACACATATAGCGACAATAGCAAAACATGAAAACAATGAAGATTTGTGCGACAGAACAATAGAAAGTGCCAGGGACCAAGTTTACAGCAATTTGTCCCAGTCGTGCAACACGGCCTTATATCATAATTTTTGAGCTCACTTCCTCCCAATAATTTTATTATAACACTCATCCAAGAAATTTAAAAATAATTGTCTGCATTGAAAACTAATTTTGAGGTTTGTACGTACTTCTTTCTATGATCAATGTAGATGCAAGTGGTTCTCATATTACATGACTAATTTGAATCAAAAAGTTTATCCTAATACGTTTTCCAGGGGTTTTTATTACTAAGTAACTGAATATTCGATTCATTTCGAAAATCAACGTTACTTGACTAGGTTAACGGAAAATTAACTCAATTGTTGTATATATTTGAACGTTTTTTACTACAGTTCTAATAAATCTATCATTCTCATTTGGATTCTGAGACACCTTGAATGGACAATTTTTAAAATCTACAAGCTCCTAGAACGGATTTTTATGGAGGAAAGTTCCATTCTGAAGATAGTGCAATGGTTCAACTTTTATTAAAGAATTGGTCTAATCGATTTGTTGCAACCGCCATACTGTAACAAATACACCAAACAATAGATATGCCATTCTCATCTCTAATAAAGTGTAGTTATGAATGGAGTGAAAGCCCCAAGCGACCAAAAATGTCCTACCATGCACACAAACGGATCACTTACTTTCAGCGGCAGCTTGTATGAAAAACAAAAGAAACTATTGTACACATTCAGCTCTCATACAAATGATTCTTAACATACCTAAAAAGCCCAGATATGAAATGGTAATGTAAAGACTATCGATGACCCTAACAAGTTGGCATTATGTTTTTCCCGAACGAAACTTTGCAGACACAGTAGGCATCCGGGAATGTTTTGTGTAAGAAATATTTTTCATGCTCAATGAGAGAGAAGGCAGACAACGTCGTCCCTTGCAGTAATGGTAGTAGCTGGTTTTAGGTATAGCGTAGTTTATCAAGACCTGATTATCTTCCTTGCATGAAAGAAAAAAAGTAGCACAAGACAGACTGCCTCATCATTTGAGTAATCTAACCTACAACTGTACCAACAAATGCAAGTTTCACATAAAAATAAGAAGACATTTGCTGCAAGCAGTGCTGCTAAAATACCAACCACCCTTGAAGTTTGTTCCTTCACTATCTTAATTGGAAGCAAGGTGAAAAAGAAGAGATGGGATTTCTGTATCTGACCCGCCCGACGGTTAAGAACAGTGCTTTTACATTTATGGCAAACTCTCAGTCGAAGAGACACCACATTGCCAATCTCAAAGGCGACAATCCCAACCAGGGCCTCACTCTGGGAAAGACATGAGTTTAAATTATATGAGCTATGCCCTTCCTGCGAGACCACAGGAGAGAATGTTGATTTTGGATTATCATAGACTACTTTTACTGATGATGGACTACAGCGAGACTATCATGACTGCACCGTCTATTGCCAATCCATTTCCACAATCAGTTCGTTAAAAAGTCAAATCAAGGTTCTTCCGAAGGTGTTGAGAACAGAGTCGAAGGTAGAAAAAGTTGTTTTCTGTGTGGTCTGAAGAAGGAAAAAGTCGGCTTTATTTTTGGGTAGATTTCAGAAGTTGAAGGAGAAGAGGGCACGCCAGGAATTGCCTTTCACTGGCTCTTCGTCGTGAGTCTTTTCGTCTTTCAGTGCCACCAGTATGTAGCAAGAATGGGTAGGTAATCAGTAGAAACTATGGAAAGTGTAAATTGGTAGTATCATGTAGAGTTAGTTGTTGATCTTAAGTGATATAAAAAATCCCAAACAACCAAATGGTTCTAGAAAGATAAAAAAGGTCGAGGGAATGGCTACATTAAGGAGGATGATTTGATGTGCAGATGACGTACATTCAGAAGACGTTATTCCAAATAAGCGATAATTTGATGTCATGTTATTTCGAACTGATGTGATGATTGTAACTCCTACATTCTTACACTTTTTTCACCCAAGAAACTATACTTCCTCTTCTCAAGAGTGAACCGTAAAAAACAGGCAACAGCCAATGCCCAAGATTAAGTTCCAGGATTTTGAAGTAATTTACATTTTACTCAGTAATGTAAAACATAACCTTTGAGAGGAACAGAAGTAACGGTATCTACTGTTTTAGCTCCATGTTAATTAGTGTCGTTTCATTTCGAATTTTACATTGTGATAGACAAGAAGTGAGAAGCCAGATTTTTGAAGCCACTGCCAGAAGCCTTTCTTTGAAGTAAACTCAGTAATTCCAGGATTGATGCAGGTGCAGTCCCTCAGAAATCCACAGAACAGCTCAAGTGATACGAGACCAGTGAATGGATACAGTTTCTCAGTCATTGCCCACAGCTGAATCTACCATATTTAAATGCGCTTATTTCAGCAGAAAAAAATCGTCCTATCGTCCGTGCTGAGACGAGGTATCGTCGTACACTTCACTCAGTTTACTTCGGCAGTCATCATAGACTTAGCTTGTATATCAGCACTTACAGTTAAGGCCATGACAGACACTTCTTTCCCCTTTTGTGAGTGCCTCTTATAATTATTGATAATCTTAATTGCCATAATTTCCAATTACTCAGTCTTCAACTCCTCAGGAAATGAGGAGACCTTCCAGTTGTCAGCAAATCCATGTAAGATTCCTTACCTGATGAACTCCTACTCAGCAAATATAACCAGAATCACCTTTTGCCATAATGTGCCACTTTGTTGTACTTTCAATAAGCCTGATCGATCCCCTACTGTCGCAAATTATCATTTACATTGAACAAGATATGTTACCCAAAATGTATGATAATTTGTTTCAATTAATCCTTAAAACACCCAAAATCGTCCTATACCCAGTACAGCACCAACTGTAATTATAAACACAAGCTGGGGTGAAAAAAGCGATTATAGCAACAGTGTAAAAACAAAAACCACTAGCACTAAACTATTAGTAGAAGAAGTGTGTTAGAATATCATTGATGATATAATGTTCTGGTAACTGAATTAATGCTTACAGTGAATTCTCCCGTCACTGTATCATAGCCGACATGCACAGTGTGCTCGAAGTTGGTTGGGTAAGAAATGTTAGGTTTCTCTGAATCCCGTTTAGCACCGCGGCTCTTCTTGGCAGCTTTCTTCTTCCGATCTTCAGAATCAGGTTCTTTTGGTAGTGGCCGGTCAACAGGGATGGTGGGAGGCGCTTCCACTCTGCGAAACAAACAAAATAATAAGATAAAACCAACATACAACTGTATTAAACGAAAATAAAGCGGGCTGCCTTATCCAAGGGGATGCTACAACGGATACAACTACTGCTCCATACCAGGTGGCAGTGTCTCTTTAAAGTTTCAAGATAAATATAATTTTAATGACACAATTATCTGTGTAGAAGCTAAAGGTTGACTATTCACGTATACAAAAACAACTGTATAATGATTGTGTCCCTCAGCAATTTTTGCATAATGCAGTCAGACTTGATTTTAGAATCCCATGATACAGAATAACTACGATGCTGTCCTCCTGGCTCCGAACCTACAAGTTCCCAGTTCTCCAATCCATACTGACTTGTAAGAGAGAGAACTCCAATCTTATAAATGACTTTTTCAGCATTAACCTCCTAGTCTTGCTCCCTTTCATTGGCTTCCCAGAGTCAAGCTCCTCGATTCCCAGTTCGATCAAAAACATTTATAGTTTTAAGCCAAAAAAAAGTGCTTTACCCAGCACATGTAGTTTTAGGAGAGCATTCCTGACCCAAAGAAGGTGAGACTGTTCATTGGACCTAATCGTGTGAAAGGAATCTACTGTTTTATGTTGAAATGAGTTGTCTCATCCCAACTATGAACGATTGAAGCTGATGAGCTTGGCTCAGTTCTGAAAGTTATTCGGGTTAGAGAACATTACATTTACAGTTCCATCCTTTATTGAGAATCTAAAGATTATGGAATGTTGAGAACTCCAGGACAATAACATTCGCAGGGTGATGCAGAAGTTAGGACCAACAAGTACCCAAGCGGAGTTAGTTCCATCAATTCTAAGGCGTTTTGGGGCCTGTACAGCAGACGGTTATTAGTTTGCAATCTTCAATTGGACGAACGACAAAAGTAGTGAAAGGGGTGAGAGGGGAGGACGGGTTGAGAGCTCAGCTGTGAAATAGCTTATCCTTCTCGTATTTTGGTGAACGCAGAATTTAGACAAGGTTTTACATTTGCCCCTACTGACAAAACACATTGACAATTGATTAGTCAAGTATATCTAGATTTAAACGAGCCAAAGAAAGTCCAATGGTGATCAGCACCAAAACGTCAAATGACTCCTGCAGATCGAAGGACAGTTGCTTGGGTACCAATTATGCAATGGTATTGGTCTGGGGTCAATAGTAGTGAATCCATTCAGTGATAATACACGGGTTTTGTCCTAAAATTATGAACAATATATATTTTACCCAAATAATTGCTATTGTTTCAGTAATATTCATTATATTTTTACTCGAATTTCGGTTGAATGGATGAAATTCATGTTTCTGATAACAGAATAAGCTACCAGCTTTAAGAAAATGTCAGAAGCCTATCAATGTTAAAATTAATTTACAGAAGCTGTTCCACACGATGTCATCATAATGATATATTTATATTATTATCATAATCACCCATTTGGAAACAATGAACTGCAAGGGTTTATCGTTAAAATTATTTTAAAAGCGATGAACATGAAGTACCTCAGCATACTGATCGAGGTCTTGAACCATGGAAAATCCATTATGTTAACCAGCGACTGCCACATCGCATTGACTCATTTTTCCAGTAGCCGAATATAATTTCCCCCCTTCAGATAACAGAAACGAAAACAAACAGAAATGCGTCAGCCACGTTGATACCAACGGTATTTTGCGATAGTATGTTCCTTGTAGTAGGTCTCTCGGCTTTATACGAACAATTAATAAACAAAATTTTTACAATTGAGTTGAACATCTAATAGGTAGACAATTCCTTGTAGGGTGGGGGGTTCTAATCACTCACACACAGTTCGGGGAGTTTGAAGCACCGCAGGCTGAAACTTTCCGGCACAAGAGGCACCGATGGAAATTAAGTGTAGAGTTCAATAAATTATAAGCAAACTTCAGACATGATAAGATAAAAAAGGAAACAACAAACTGAACAGGAATGGTTCAGAGATCACTCGAAACAAACAACACCCGGATCGTGACCATTAATAATAAAATGCGTACTCAATGAGGTTCAAATAAATTAACACGTTGGATGTGGGTTTTTTTGAACAGCGCCCTGCCTACTGGAACCAGCTGTCAAGTCGGCGAGCTAGGCGCGTGAGCCGGACGTAGAACGCACTTTTGGACAAATGTTGGAATCTGAGTGGGCTCACACTCAAGTTGTTTTAGTACAATCTATCAAATGGTCGAATTGACTGCACTGATCTTGTCTGAAATCCTTTTCATATAAATTTCTCGGGGACTAACTACCTTTATAACCAGCCGCTCAACCGAATCCTCATACAGCAAACTCCATCGGAATTTCGAAAGCGATTTCTTCCACGACCAGCCTCCGAAATCATTCAAATTCAAAACTTCAAAACCTGATTATGGAGTACATCCAGGCATATATTTTTCAGCATGCATTTTTGCTTAGTTCTCTTCCGGATGAGATGAATTTCCCTACAAACTTCACCCGTTCTGTACACAGGAAGAAAATTTTCACCTAGTTGATAATTATGGATCTGAGTTCTGTGCAAACAATCTCTAGTGTGTTTGTGATTTGACCACCTTTCCTATTGTATTCTACCTATCGGGCAACTACCGCTCTAATCTAATTGTAATGTATACTTAATTGATATCTAATTGTAATCTCTACCTAATTTTTGATATATATCCATGAACACCCAACTTCCCCATAACCGCACAGGATTTTCCTATGGTTACGGGGTACTTTCCAACAGTCTATATATGTGTTTTACCTTCATATTGTCTTTCGGAATAGAGTTTGTTTTCATTCACTCGTTCCGTTTGAAAATCGAACAATCGATTGTGAATTTAAACTCTTGATTTTTCTCTTCTATTTTTACTTAAGGAACTTCACTTGAATTTTACTTTTAAATGTTCCCTATAGTTGTCTATTCTTTTTCATTCTATTCATTTATAAATTATTTGTACTTGATAGAAGCGATATGTATCTCATTTCATTTGGTAATTGTTCACTAGAGAATTTCGTTAAAGAATTAATAAGTAAAATTCTCCGAACTATTTTCATGGATTCAATCATAACCTATCACAAGTACGAGTACTTTTGGGGTTAATGTTATAAATTAATTAAATCCACGAAATGGACCTCAGCTTTCACCGACTTTCATACCGCCTTCGGAAGGTTCAACCAAGTTGGTTCAAATGCTCCATGCCACGTGCTAGGCGAGTAAAGGAGCGATACAAAGTGAATTACCATCTCACGCCCCAGGCGCGTGCAACGCGCTACGATTGAAATATCCATTTATTAGTAACACACAGGGTTAGGTACATGAGCTGCACTGAACGTGTTGACAAGATAGGTACTCAGTTACAAACATTCGATAGTTAATAATATTGTAATTAATTAAAGTTGAACCAATCACGTACCTGTTGCTTGTGAGGCGGACAGGTGGCGCTGGGGGCTTGTCATCTTCATCGGACATGTTTACTGTTTAAATGGAAACTGAAGGAGTTCGAACAAATAAGATCCTGTAAATAAAAGTACGAAATTAAATTATGAATATTACATACAAGAATTTTTATGAAAAACAGAAACGAACAGACTAATTTATAGAGAAGAAAGTACACATTCTGGTTTTATGAGGAATAAACGCTGCTTATTTCACAGGTTTATTATTTGTCTATTTTATTTGTTTACTGACATGAAACGACAGTTGTTCAGAATTGTCTAAAACGTAAAATGCGTGTGGACATTTCGATTTTGGCCAAAAAAATCCATCTCTCGACGGTGAAAACGATATTTCCGCTACCTGAGGTGGAATAAAATAAAATGCTAATACTATCTTATACGATTTTACCTTTTATTCTTTAATCAAACCATTCTCACATTGATTCAAAGCTTTTTTTACTTTGACTTAAACGTTTTCAACTTCTATTAAAACCCATTTCATCTGCCATTTAAACTTTTGATTTACTACTTTCAACAATCACCCTTAGTAATTACTAAGGAAAACAAATTAAACCTGCCTTAAAAGTGTTGGGTTTTGTTTCAAGATATGTGGATGTCAAAACCCGAATTTGAAATACTCTGTCCACCCCCCGTCTGAAGCTTTTTTCCGAAACTACTGAACCGAAGTTCACCAAATTCGCCTCAAAAATCTTACATTAATTCGGGATGTGACGGTGATCTCGGCGTGTTGATCAATCAACCCTAAGGGATAATATTTGAAGGTTAAACTATTTTAAAAAATCGAAATCTCGTGATCAAGTGATTTCCGTAGAAGGGCTGCCTTCTTTAATGGATGGTCAGTGAGACGCATGGCTGACTACAGACCAAATAACACGGTTGATGCCATAAAATTATACTATCCATAGCGCCATGTCCTAAGCTTTAATTCAGTTGAGGAAAACAAGCGGAAGCATTCTTTTTGCCTGTATTATTATTTCTCGTTACTTTCAGTTGGATTTCTGAGGGTGATTCCGATTGTACCTAGGAACCATTGTATGCGGTTGCACAGCCCTGTTCTGGTAGTCCGGTGATGCGAGTAGGAAGGTTATCCCTTTTTGTTGTAATTTGCACTATGTTTTACTTTCATTTGAACCTTTCTCACTTTAATTTTATACACTGCACTACACTTTAGAAGGAAATAATAATTTGGGTAAAAAATGAACTCATGAATGGGACGCTGGCTATCAGAGTCGAAAGCAGCTACCTAACTCAGTGCCGATCTAGGAAGAAACAGAGGAAAACACATTCAGCCGCCTCATTTCTCTTGAAAAGAATTCGATCCTCATTTAAACAAAACTCCTCTATAACTCCATATGATTGTCAAAATTATGTGACAGACATGTTTTGTAATTACCCAACGCAGTCAACGACCAACCTCTACACTGACACCAACAAATTTCTAGAAGATCACATTAGCTGCGTTTTTCCTGAGCCAGTTTGTTCGTATATCTAAATAAAGTTTTCAGTGTGTAAAATAAAGTACTTATTCATGCATCCATTTTTTCAAAAATTGACTTAACTACTTTCGAATAGAAAAAGGTTTGATTCATTCTTGAAAAATATTTAAATTTAAGTGGAAAGGGTTCAACTTCAAGTAAAAACGGCTTTGAAGTTGAAGTATTTTTAATCGACGTGAAGCAGGTTTAACTAAAAGGTGAAATTCTGTATTTTATAATGTTAGTAAACGTAAATTTCCTAAAACCAATGTGTCACATCACCCAATGGCCTTAATGACCTCAAACCAGATCAACTTCCAATGAGTATCCGCAGTACACTACACGACCCCTTCAATATTATAGAGCATCGAAGATCAAATCAAGGGCCGTTTCATAGCATCCGGCCCCTAACTAATTCGAGAATCTGCATAATCTACGGTTTTGTGTGCTGTCTGCAATATCCTAAAGCCTGAGTAACTAATTGGGATGGAGGGAAAACAGAGATACCACCATACAAAGTTTAATATTCTCATCTCACTGGTGTAATGAACCTCTTCCTTTACATGTTGTGTTGGTAACCCTTCACAGACTGACGATACGATTATGGTAGGTACGAAAGGGTGGGTATCTACCTATATAAAATTTCCAGAATCTTGTTCAAACGTCAAAAACACAGAAATCGCTTATTTGAAAAATATAAGCTGATCCATTCGTTGCACGACCTTCTCAAACAGCCTAAAATTTAAGTTTCCGATTGAAAGATTGAATAATATATTTCCCTCGACGTTAGATTGAACGAAAGGAAAATCGGGAAGGCGATACAAACTAGAGAGGGAAAATGAGGAAACGGGATTATTCAAACCAGATCGATGGCACTAAAAATAAAAATAATAGATTTCCCCGCCACCCTCCCGATTCCCACGGCCATCTGTTCCCTTTGTAAAAGCTGTGAGCCCAATCACAAAGGGGTCTATATAACTTGCTCACACCTCGCACACGTTTGAGATTTTTCCTTTTCAAAACCAAAATTGAAAAATTGAAACTGGAAGAAAAGATATGAGGATCCTGAATGTTTTGGCTTTCTCACAGCAGTAAAAAGGGCCATACGAGCAGATTTTTAATCCCTTATTTTGGAGCATGAGCCTTTATTTTTTTGTAGGCAGATACGTTTCGTCCTACACTAAGGACTTCATCAGTCTTGTTATGTCATTAATAATTGCAGAATTCCAGCTTAGACATGGTGGTGCCACCACACATCCCTTCACTTGGTTTCAATACTTGTAGTATGGGCAATTGAAGTTTTTTAGGTGCTCCCTCATCCTTCTTATATAAAAACTAGTTATGATTAAAATTGTTGTTGTCATTAATTGTTGTCAATGGGGAAAAAGAAATTAAAAATTAAAAAGGGAGAGAGGAGCTGCAGGCAAAACTAAAACTCCTAGCAGCAGATTTTCGAATTATAGCTGTATTGAATTCTTTTGAAATTTAAGCGCTTCATGAAACGCAGAAACTGTAATTGAAAAAAGAAATAGTCCAGTCATGCGGCATGACAATATGAGCGAATGTCAAATATGTAAAATATAAAAGAACCCCATCCCAAACCTATTCTTCTCTATCAAACACACAATTTTTCCGATTTTTGGAACGTTATTTTGGTCGGAGGTCAATTTTGGGGAAAAATCGGCGATTTAGAAAAACCTTACGTTTTTCCACATTCGAACATAATTTTCTCTAAGAAATTCAATTGCAAAAAATTAATCCGTCCGTTGGAAGCTGAACTTCCAGCGCAGTTGCAACAAGAACTACTACGATTAAAAATGGTTTGAAAAAAAGAGAGGTAATTTTGAACTTTGGCAAAATACCCTTTTTTAATTCCAGTTTCACGCCTAATTTCTTCCTGAAATTGTTTTGTTGGGCCTTACGAAGACAGTAATTTTAACGCACTTTCCAACCGAATCATCGCATTTGAATTTTAGATCAAATCAAGAAAGCCATTGCAATTTTTGTGATCGAAAACACTTCCTTGTCATTACCTAGAGTGGGGTAATAACAATGTAGAAATACACGAGAGAAAAAAACTTAAATTTAACGAGGTAAAATAAATTTCTACCTACGCTCCAATTGTCAAAATTTCAATTACACGAGACTTGAAAAACTCGATTTCAAAAGGAACTGTTGAAACAAAATTCCAAAACAATTATATTAGCTGATGCGAACTTCACGTGATACTAGGCGATTTTTACTATGTCCAAGCACGTTCACATTCCCAATGCGTTGATGTTCTTTCTTCTGTCAACGTTCAACCCTTCAGGGAGATCAAACGGATGGAGTCCTGAGGACTCTTTCGACCCTTTGAAGGCAATAATGCAACATGAAAACAATACTTAAAAAGTTACTTGTTCTAAGTTTTTGACATTCAGATTTTGGAAAATTCAGCCCTTCGATTTCACCCTTTAGGATTTACTGAGACCGATGCCGAGAAATCATTACCAACTAGACCAAAAATTCTATTTTTGACCCACTTTCATTATCTTTGGTACACTAGTATTGGAGAAAAGCTCAGGGCGGTGGATGGTGGACAACTATTGAAAATAATGAAATAAAATATGCAAAAAGGTTTCGCTAGATCGAAGCTGGGGTATTGACGTTACGGATAGTAGCCTATAACCTATAACCCCATAGCATCAACGGTGATATTTGGTCTATCAACAGCCATGTATCTTAGCAGCCACCTGTTAAAGAACTTTAGGGCTCCGCACCCCGACCGTCTACCTGACCGATTTTTTAAATGTTGAACGGACGGATGCAGCGACCCTCATTAGATTCATGGGATTAATTTTTACCCGAATCAAACAAAAAACGACATTGTTACAAAGAAAGTTTATGAGATTAGGATTTTTTTTAGTAGTTTAATGCTTAAATATTATCCCATCGTTTTAATTCTTTCAATCACTGCACCATCGAGAATATCGATTCGTCATTAGTTTTTGTTCATTCAAGATTTTTTTTTGGTATTTAAAAATATTTTAGAACTTTCTATTTTCATTATGAAAAGAGGGGGTTATAGAGATGAATGAATGGAGGGAGTTAAAGTGATAAATCGTTATCTTCATAATTTTTATCTGATTTTTTTTTCATTTGTTTCCGTTGGACTCAAATTTTAGTCTAGCAGTGATACAAACCACGAACATTTTTGAATTTTTTCTATCGGGGGAGGATTTGATATTGGTGATTTTCCCGATTTGTTTTTGGTTCGATTAAGAATTTTGGTATTTTGAAACCAATTCCAGAACTTTCAAATTCAATATATATAAGGGGTGAGTTTAGGGGGTAATTATGAAAAATCGTTGTATCTTCATTAGTTTTATCTGATTTTAATTCTAGGAGTGGTACTTCTCCTCGTCATTGGACCAGCTGATTATTCTCTGTATCTTTGTTGGAGCCAGTGAATCGAGGATAATTCATATTTACTAATACAGATCAAACATAGTGGACCTATCACTACTTACTGTACAATGTGTTTTGTAGTCAAGGCAATGAGGGATGTCGAGATTTAGCTTGATTTTGACATTTGTTAAAATTAACAGTTTCTTACCCCTGCCAAAACTCTTCATCTTATACCTTGTAAGTACCATTTTCAACTCCGAAAAGAGGGAATTTAATCCGTTAGCGAAACACTGGCTGAGGGTCTCTCTCGAAACGATTGGCCGCGTCATCGGGAAGCCAACGGCCAGCGAAAGGGGAAGTTATAGGTACGCAGTGGGGAGACAGGAGGGTGGGGAGCATTGCGTGTCGCCAACTACCTAACTGCCCGCCAATAATTGTGGTAGACGCAGAAAGTGACTAAACCGGCGAAATTCCGGGCGTATGATCGAGGAGCGTGAGTCAAAAATCTGACCGCACCTGACGGGAACTGGACGAGACTTCAAGGAAACTGATGATGAAGCGAAGTAGCCTGACAAACTGGTCCGCAATGATTTGAATTTATTATGATCAATGACACAGCCCAAACACACAAAGGGACTCAGCAGCTCGGTGTTGCCTTAATCCAAAATAAAATTTCATCCCTACAAACCATCTTTTCCCAATTTCCAAAATAGGATTTCGATAATGCTCCCGTTAGGATTGAGATTCAAAAAACTATATTTTCGCCATAGGGAAATAAAGAAATCCCAGACGAAACAATGTGTTCATTGGATTGTTTTCGAACACGGAAAATTGATGGAATTAGAAGAAGTTCCACTCTTGTATCAAAGAACTTGTTGAATTTATAATATTACATTTATACTAAATTGAAACTACAGCACTTTGCGTGCAGGTAAAATCTTAACTATCGATATTATTGCGAGAAATAAAGCTTGTTCTACATAATATTCTTCCATTCAAAGAAAGATTTTGAATTCTTTACAACTTTCCAAATTTTCATCGTATTTTAGTACATTTTATTGATTTAAGAACAACTTTCAGCACGAATTTAAGCTTCAATTTTTGAATGATCTATTTCATTGTGTGAAACTGTTATGGAATAATACTCTGCTAAAAAGATAAATTCAACGATTTTTAGACGGTTTTTGTCATTTTTTTAGTCGAATTTTTGAAATTTGAACAATTTAATGTAATCAAAAAGTGTTGTCCAATGAACTCATCCTTCCTTTTGGAATGCTTGATTTGTTGGAGGAAGAACGAAGTTTTCATTTCAATGCTATCGAGAATTATAGTCTGGAATACACATAAATACATTTAAAAAGTTGAAAATGGCAAAAAATTACTACAAATCGTCGAATTTATACTTGGAAAATGACACAAAATTATTTAAATGCTCAAAAAATGCTCAAAAAAATTATAAAAATGAATGTAGACTTTGAGAATGGCAGAATAATAAGTTTAACAAAATTCTTGACACAAAACTAATGATTTTTTTTTTTTCATACAAAGTGCTTAAAATTTTTAACAATTCAACATTCATAAACGTAATACGAAAAATTAGGAAAAGTCGCTCATATGATCGAGCTGCATGACTGAAACTGTTCACAGCGTTGAAAAGATATTTTTCACGGAAATACGTTTTCAGAAGAGGTATTTTAACAAATATTAAAAGAGATAATTATACAATATGATGGATGTTCATGATTGAAAATAATAAATCGAGAATCTCTCCGCAATATGCCGTCCATAAGGTCTCGATCTACGAAATTTGGCGAGAAAAAAAAATCTTTTGCAATCAACCGCTTGGGGTAATTTTAAAGTAATATCGATGAAAACATTGATCCTTCGTAACGTTAAAATGCTGAGATTACGGAAAAAAATCTAAAAAAAAAAATCTAAAATCAATTATTTCAACCCTGTATTGAGCAATTCGAGTTCCCTGAACCTATTTTTCAATAATATTTGAGTTTTATTGCATTATAATCTAGTTGAATTCCTCAAATATATCTATCCCTTATTCAATTTAAATTTTTTCACGTAAAAGTAAAGGTACATAAAGGAGCCCGACATTTATCAATGGATAAAGAAATGGTGACCTATCTAGCAGCCATTGTACATCTCCCATAGTTATAAAAAAATTCTTCCTTCTGAAGAACAGAAATTCGTTCACTTATGAACGGATTTGGCGGTCTCCCCTGAAAAACATCAGTTCATTTTGTGGACGGACACTCCTCCTCCCAAACTTCAGAGAAAACCAAATCCACGGATAAACAGTTAGTCATGGTAGGAAAATCACAACTCGAATAAGCCACAAAAACAACCAGAATATCTGTCAAGTAAACAACATGTAGAGAGCCTCTATCTGGCCAGGTTAATATGGGGAGATTGCATACGGTTCGAACCTTTACCTTGAAGCAGGTTGCTCCTGATCAGCAATTGGGGTTTACTTAGTGCGTTATGATGTCCTTATTAATCGCTTCAAGGTAAAGAAGTCTATTACGGTTAAATACCAATCCATACGCACGATCTGTAAAAATTGCTTTTCGTTTCATAGTACAACGTATTGATGCTAATGGTTTAGCTTTTAGTATATGTTTAAATGATGATTTTTTTCTCAAGAACATGCAAGAATGCTCAGTTATGACTGAAACTAACTAGATGAATAATCAGTCAACTCAAATTTAGTTAGCTAACAGCGAGGGGAATAGCGGACGTTCTAGGTAGATTCACAGCGTACTAGGACAACTGAGGAGTACTGTTGATTGCTCCAATTCTTAGCTGGATAGAGCTAACTCCGCAGGTGCTCTTGATTGCAGCAACACGATTATCTTGTGTTGAGGGCACATTGAACAAGCCCGAAACAGATCTTATTTCACATTAAGATACGTAAGTAGTAACGCAAGTTCCTAAAATCATTCAAGTACATTCGATTGTTGCAGTGCTCTACACAGCAAATTCATAACCTAATAAAAATATCCAAGTATATTATACATTTTTCTGGGAGTCTTCCTGCATCACCCACAAGAAACTGAAGGAACATGAACTTTCAAAGGCGTCTAAGAATGTAAGACAAGATCTCATTCCGTGATATTCATTCGTATGCCTCTAAAATGACAGTGTTAATAATCCTAGTGGTAATGTGCTAGGAAATTTTATACTCGTGTTGCCATCAACTGAGTTATGATATGATCGAAATAGGTTTAAAATTATTGTTTTTCTTTCTCTCGTAGAACTGAAAATTTCTTCCAAAATACACACATTTTAAACATAGTTTTATTTGATAGTATGAAATACGAAAACTACCAATACATGATGATTCGAGTAAGTTTTTGAAATTATTCTGATTATGAAATAAAAGAACATCATAATTTGCAGGTCGTACATCATTTCTATAACTAAGAACAACCAGGATCTATGTAAATGCCTCATCTTCAGAGCGGTAAATTGAATTCTAAATAAAGACTTGGCTGAGAGAGAAAAGTAGGTAATGTAGAACGGAATTCATAGTCGTGATTCAAGTAAAGATTTTTCCTTACTTCAGAAAGTGAAGAAATGTAACTAAGGAAATGCTTAAGGTAGCACCGGACCTACATTTATTTTTCACTCATTTGATTGAGCGTTTAATTAGTTAGTTACTAGGAATAGCGCTAGAAGCCTCAGATCTTCACTTAAGCATTTCCTTTCGATTAAGTAAGGACTACGAATTCCGCCAGCGAACCTGATAGTAGGTAACACCTGTCACCAGTTGGCAGTTGAAGGTAAGCAAGTGGGAATCTATGCTTCTACTTGCTATGACCATACAGGGCGTTTCCAGCTAGGACTATAAAGCCAAATTGATACCACACAAACAAAAACATTGTTCACAATAATAACGTTTGAAACTCACATCTATACCGATAATTACTTACCTACTGCATCGTCGATTATCTCTAACGGCAAATCTGAACCTGAAGGAAACCGATGTTTCCGGGCAAGAGAAGGTTCGCTGATAAAAGAAATTCTTTTGTGTATGAAGCGAATGTTATGACTAATACGGTTGAAATGAGGCTCCACTCTTTAGATAACAAAACAAGCTGCCAATAACCCGTCGAGAAGTCATGAACAAGAACTGTCACATGAGAAAATGATAAAACACCGCTGTTTTTCTATGCTCACCTCTAATTCGAGAATGCAGATCAACTCTCCCTGGTGTCACCGATTCGGATGTAGATCGAAATTGCAGTACCTTGCAGTGCCGGGGTTTCAAATGAATTGCTGGAGAAACATTATCGAGGGAATCAAGGTGGTGTGGCACTTCACGAAAAACCTCGCACCACGTCCGGAGACACCGCTTGAACTAAGGTTTACACGGAAAATCGGCACTTCTCTCTATTCACTAGGTGCTCTATAGTTCAACAACTTGCCGCAAATAAAGAGTTTTCTCCTAGATTACACTTCTAAAAAAGTAAAATAACTAAATAAACACAAGCGTAAAGCGGAAGGGCCGAGCGCCATCTCTGTCTGTCAGTCTGTCGCCGTTCACCATTTTTACTTCTTTTTTTTAGTTGGGCCAAGACAGGGAGGTAATGCGCCGATGACTCATTCTGGTACATCCTGCAATTATAACTAAATTCCTACGACGAGACTCAGAAATTTGCTCAACAAGACAAATATTTTCATTTTTATTAGCAAATACAAACAAAGATAACGATTCAACACTAATACTCCCTTTCTAACAATTCAACATTCCACCAAAGCGATATCTTCAGGAAAATTAAGATTTGATTCTTGTCTTACTCGATTTCACTAGCTCTACAAAATTATTACTGAAGCCACATATTGAAAACTATACAGGGATAGGCGTAGTTATTCAAATAATAAATAATAAAACTGGGCCCTGAACTTAACTATGCTAAGCTACGAAAAGGATATAAGCTAACTTTGGTTATAGATTCTCAAACAGCATTCAACAGTTATACTTTTGAGAAGTCCATGATGCTCAGTGCTGCTCTCTTGAGTTGGACGATGGAACTTTATTGAGGTTACAAAATAATTTCATCTTTGTTGCCTTCATCGTGGTTCGTCGTGTAAGGTACGTTACTTCATCCAATTTCATCGGTTAATATCGAATTTAGTATTTGTCATCCAAACTTAATTACTTTCATAGTTGATCAATATTGTAATTTAATCCTTGAATCAATCTTGTAAGTTGTGGTAGATGTTCCCTGATAGCTTAAGTTTTTGTTGATGTTGAACTAACCTACTGTCTGTTAACCGTGTTTCCCATACTTGGATTTGGTGGTTCCTAATTTTGAGGAATAGTTTCTTTAATAGGTTTTCCTTTTCAGAAGGCATAATGGGACGAGTTATCAGAGCCCAGCGTAAGGGAGCAGGAAGTGTTTTCCGTTCTCATACTAAACATCGTAAAGGTGCCCCGAAACTCAGGTCACTGGATTTCGCCGAACGTCATGGATACATCAAAGGTGTTGTGAAGGTGAGTTTCTGCTCAGATGTGATTAGTTCTACCATAGTTTTTGAAATATGGTTGTGACACCGAGTTCTTCAAATTACAATAGTCATAGCCTAAATCGAACATGTTCGGTGTGTGTGCACTGTGTAGTTCATTTAGAATGTTGGGGTTACAGCCCAGACGGTCGAGTTTTACCGTGCAAGTCAAAAATAGGTTCTATGAAGTTGAGTAGTGTTGAATGCATTACATATAGATAATTCATTATATTTTTATCCTCCTGACGGGTGTTCTCATTGGATAATCGCTTGTTGGAACTTTCGTATGTGAACGACTTGGGATTATGTGCTAGCCAGGGCTTAATAGGGCTCTTCGTAACACGATGTTTAGTGCGTTCTCGTGTATGTGTCGTTGGAGAGGACTTGAAAGTACTGGGTGCCTCACGATACATATTTTAGATGACCGGATTGGGTTCTTATAAAATCGTTATCCATTAAGTTGTCCTTCGAGTAATCTACAGACCGTAAGGCCTTTCTGAAACACCACACTGTGCTCTAGGCCTAACGAGGAATTGTAGCGTTGATGAGCGTAGGTACCTAACTTATCAATGTTACTGTGATGTTGTCGTCACGTGATGATGTTGATGAGATCGCCTTGGCCTGGGTCAAATGAAGCGCTGTCTATTTCTCACCCTTGTCTCCATCATTTCACCTCCTAAATTACTAAATTTTACAGTTACTATGGACGTGAACCAACGAAATTCTGCCTAAGATTCAGAAAATATTTGGGTTGTCGTAATATAATACGAGTTGACGACAAAATCAAACACATAAACTTATGATCTTGTCAGTTATAGCATTAGCGATTACCCTCGAAGAAAGCTTCTAATGTGTGCCCCACGTTTCTGTTCCAATTTGCCTACCACAGTTCATTGAGTTGCAAAAGAGGCCCATATTACTTTTAACATGTTAAGTAAGAACAACGTATTAGACTCGTCGGGGATGACTTTAGTAGACTAGACTGCCATGCTCAATACAAACATTTCAGAACCTATTAACATATTTGTTTTGTAATATAAAGGATGTGTGATTGATGAGTTAGAATCTAACTGTTAGATGTATTGATCGTCATTACTGTTTGGCGTGTCGAATGGCTACCATTCTTGAAAAGATCAGTACATTTCAACAAGAAATTTAGAAAATTTGTATAACCACGAATTCTTAAAACAATTTACTAAGTGCAGATCGTAGCAGCTAAATTTTGTAAATCATTGTTATGTACCTATTTATGAAAAAACTGGGTTTCCTCTGACTAATTAATTTATGATTCCCAACGATTCGCATTTCTTAACGTGAGTAGAACAAATGATCACAGTCGAATACGTGAATATTTGGGTAAGAAATCTTTGGAGCGTTGGGGAGCATGAAACAAAGGCCGGTCGTGGAATATACCTAGTTTTTGCTGTGTATGTGTTCCATATCGGAATTTTTAATCCAATTTGCAATTCAAGTTGATTGTAGACGAATACTAGCTCTAAGAATCATTGCTGGTGGATGCTGTGGAGGTAGTTGGTACATTATATTTGTTACTCATTTTGATGTTTGCCTTGTGATTGCAGCAAATCATCCATGACCCCGGTCGTGGAGCTCCCCTTGCCGTCGTTCACTTCAGAGACCCCTACAGGTTCAAGACTCGCAAGGAGCTCTTCATCGCTCCCGAAGGTGTTTACACCGGGCAGTTCGTTTACTGCGGCAAGAAAGGTACATATTTGATAAGAAAACTTACTAGTGATCTGGTGAATCAATACATATCTCACATTTTCTTCTCATATCCTGATCTATAGTTTTGTAGTCCCAAGTAATCATGCCATCATTTCTCTTGATTAAATGCTGTTCATTTATTTATAGCCAACCTCCACATCGGAAATGTGATGCCTGTTGGTTCCATGCCTGAAGGTACCATCATCTGCAACCTTGAGGAGAAGACTGGTGACCGTGGTCGGCTTGCGAGAGCGTCAGGTTAGTCAATTATGTAGCTAGCTTTCTTCATTTACTTCATTAGCGATTAATATTTTTGCATCTGACCTCAATCTGTAGGATTATCATCTTGCTGATTTAACCTAATTGTTTTCTCGAATGTTATTGATACTCTCATCTCAATACCGTTTGAAAATGCTGTTACGAACAGTTGGAAGTGAGCTTGTTAAATTGGTTTTTGCCTGAAGATTAAATCAAGCTAATTTAATCGAAAGCGGCCAGTTGTTTCTGGTGGAAGAGGAACTAAATAGCTCACTGTTTGAAATTGTTAAAATAATTAGGCTCCCAACCGCATCATTATGTCATCGGATTCTTGTTTTGTCTTACCTGTTCACGTATTAAATTTTCCCGACGGTTTTAAACTTGTATTCTGAAATCGGAAGCATTTCCAAGCATGGTTCAGTAAAAATTAGTACTGTCTAATTATTCTGTCAATTTACCAATAATTTTCCTTGTTGCTTCAACTAATGTTAACAAAAAATTGTCTCTAGCTCCTCCACTTATAAGGAAATATGCCATCAGGAAAGTGAATTCCATGGGTACCCTTTACATGTAGCTTCTAGCGTTATTCAGTGTGAGCACTGATTTAGTATTACAATTTATATAGTGATAGGGATTTTATATTAACTTGGAGGGTTCTTGTCAATGTCTTCTCTTCCATCATTGAATCGTCAGTTTCTTTTCTTATTTTATCTGGGGGTTCGCAGCTCCTTCGTTCATAGTAAGACACATCTAATAGCAACAGCCTTTCTACTACAGCGTACAAAATTTGATCCCTTGATCTCTGATTATGATGAAATGGAAGTATGTAATATTCGCTTTGGTTGTATTGGGTAATGATAATTGGTATGTATAATTAAGTAAACCGTTCGCTAAAAAGGTATACACCATTTTGAGGTAAATCGCTTGCCGTGTTAATGCCCTGAAGGATGTGCTGCCTTTACCCAAGTCCCCATTAACTATGTCATCATTTATTGTTCAGTGGTTTATAGAATTGATAGTTTTCACTTGGGGGTCTTATTTATGTATTGTGTATTTATTGTCAATAATAATGGAATATTTTCATTTTATTCGATGTTATGCTTTCAGGAAACTACGCTACCGTTATCGCCCACAACCCCGACACCAAGAGGACGAGAGTTAAGCTGCCATCCGGCGCCAAGAAAGTCATTCCCTCTAACAACAGAGCTATGGTCGGTGAGTATCGTCTATAAGCTGGTTCCACCAGTCGTTCCAAAGCAGAGATTGAAAATAGAATCGTTAATGGTGTTACTCAATGGGCAATACCCTTGGTTTCGGAGTTGGACAATTTTTTATCGGATGAGCATACACGAGCATTGTATTCTTTTGGGTTGTGCAAATCGAATCGATCTTGAAAAATGTGACCTCATCGGGATCGTTCTTCGATGTTTTGCTTCCGAATCTACCTCGTCTTAGCAAACGTTTCTTCTTCCACTTTTTGAAAACGAAAGAGAATGTTACACCAAAATCAAAGTTTCCACTCAGTCCTGTACCGTTCTGAACATCTTGAGTTTCGTGTCTGTTTGACTTAGTTGTCCACAAATCCTTGGAACTACTCAATTGTCAAAGTTCCCTTACACTTTTTGAAGTATGTCCATTTCAGGAGGGTAGTAACATTAGAAACTAATTGTTCATGCGTTATGTGTCATTCTTGAAGCCTATTTAATTATAAATTATCATTCAATTTGATTAAATCGTCAGGAAATGCATGGCTGTAGATGGCCCCAATTGATTTCATCATTGTAATATTTAATTTCCCCCATTTACTCATTTTTGATAGAGCGATTTCGTGATTTTATCTTCCATATCATTCTCTCTCATCCATAAGAATATACTTTGGAATCTCATGAGATTATGATTCACATTTCAACGATCTGTACATCATGCTACAGACACGATAAACCTTAGAAAGCTCACTCACCGCACAGAGATGAGTTGATAGACTATTTTCTCTATGATTTTTCCAAGGTTCGTAAACTGGTGACTTCAAATCGCCAAGACGGAGCCCTCGTCGATTCTGACGCTACCAGTGCACAAAACTGAAAATCGAAGAAACCCCATTGATCATTGGAATGAAATCTGCTTCTAATAAAGAATATTAATTTAATCTATCTCATTCGTTTTACATGACTGGGGGGTGGGGATCAGAGAAAATCGAGACGAAAAAAAGTTATGAAATAACTGATTGTTCGCTCGGTATACTTGGTTTTTTGTTAAGGATATTGAAGGGTATCGGGAGCTTGTTAAAGACATGTACAGTTCTTTCTTACATAACCCGGGTTTTGATGTGTTTGAAATGTCGCCGGTGTGTTGCTCAAATCAACACTCACTCTGAATACATTCATGTTGTAATAAACTTCTGTGTTGCGGATTTCACATTCATAAATAAAGTGGATAATAAGGGATTCTGCTGGTAGAAATATTTACCATTTATGTTGTTTGGAAAATAACCTAATATCAACGTTAGACGTTTTAATCACTCTCGAGTGGGTGTTCTAACTCTTTATTTTCACTATATGGCAGTTCCTAACCAGGCATCTATGATGGTCCTGATCTACTCAATTTTTATTGCAATTCGAGAATGTAATCGTTTTTTAATGGACGAGCTTTACCCATCTGTTAAGTGTGTTCAGATTTTGTAGTTTATGATGTACAGTAGCGGATTCCCCTTGTATTAAGAAACAGATTTAGCTAAATTTTTATGAATATGGATAGTTTCTCCTTCATCGTTTATTGAAACTGCTGACCTTTGGTGAAAGCTGAAGCCTTTAATCTTTCAGGTGTCAACCGGCTGTTCCAGGCTAATTGCCTCCATCCTTGTAAGGGGTAACTTTGTCCATATAAACTCTTCAGAATCTCGATGATTGAGTACCGATTTTATCGTCCTCAGGAATCGTTGCTGGTGGCGGTCGTATCGACAAGCCCGTGCTGAAGGCAGGTCGTGCCTACTACAAATACAAAGCTAAGCGTAACTGCTGGCCTAAGGTCCGTGGTGTTGCCATGAACCCCGTCGAGCATCCCCACGGTGGTGGTAACCATCAACACATTGGTAAAGCCTCCACTGTCAAGAGAGGAACCTCAGCCGGTAGAAAGGTAATGACTTGGTTTGATCTTTACTTAGCTGTTAAATTCACGATTGTTGCCTGTATTACGATAAGAAAGTTATCTTTCCAAGAGCATTTTAGACAGAGCCGAAAACATGATTGATTTCATCATTTATATAATAATCATACGTTTTTATACCATACTAAAATAAAGTACTTCACCCCTGAAGTAAAGAACAGCTGGAATATCAAAATCTAGTTCGGAAATTATTTATCATTGTGGTCAAAGTAATGATGAGCAGGGGTGAGTTCAAAATCGGATTTTGAAGAAGCCTGTCGATTACTGAAAAATCTAACATTTACCCGTTGATCGTGAGACTGATCACTTTTATAATCAGAATGATTTAGTAGACCGAATAGCGCTATCCATTTGTTGAGTGCTCCAAAAATGGCAGAATCGTAGTACGCTATTATTTTAAAATAAAATAGCTAGCGATGAGAGCTGCGCTTGGCTGAATTTCCGATGTTAGTAATACATTTATAACAGTAGGGCACAAAGCAGATAATAACAGAAGCAAAAGCATAGTATTGCTATACCTTAGTAATTTCTTCAACATATTGGTATCATAAATCAGGAATTGAAATCGTGAAATTGATTGCTTATCGAGTAAATCTAAACAGATTCTTCCAATACGCATCTTATCCATAGGAATTATTGATAGTGTTCTGAAGCATCATTTGTCCTGTACGTGATGTACAGTTGTACTAAGCACTAAGATGGTGGAAAGGCGGTAATGTGTACGCATGCGCGTTAGCTGCCTAGATTCTATAACCCTTTCGAATTTGAAGATAATGTGATAGAATGTATTACAGTTGCGAGGCACGTTACTATATTGACGCTCATGTCCTGTGGATACGTACCACCTACCGCGATTGATCTATATTCATTTAGGATTATTTATAGCTATATAATTGACAGTCCCTAGAAAATATCATAAACATCACATGAAAAATGATGGAGCTCGCCTTAGCGGAAGAAAATCTTCCATGTAATGCGGAAAATGTCCATTTTTACTAGAATTGATTTTCTGTTATGGTCTGATTATCAATTTAGATTGGGTCATCATTGTCAACCATTAAGACCAATGGAAGCCCATATGGCGCTCAATTACATTCAAGTATCTACGGTTTTCACATTAAAAACTTCATTTGTGTTACAGGTTGGTCTCATCGCCGCCAGAAGAACGGGTAGAATCCGAGGAGGAAAGACAGACGCCAAGAAGGGTGACGATTAGACAAACAATGTATCCTATTATTAAAATTCCTTTTAATAAAAAAATAAAATACCACATTGTTTGTTATCCATGCCTCTTCATTCGATCTGCTTCTTGGCCCAGTGGTCTTTGTCAGACTGAGTTTAATATCGAAGAAATTCTAAAACAATGTTCATAATTTGAATATTTCTTAAGTATTCAAAACTAAAATTTATCTATTCAAGTTAGTACCTAAGTATAAGTAATGGTATGCCACCCCCATGAACTGGTGTCGGGACCGTTTTACTATTGTGGTTAGTTGCCTGAGCTTACGCCCCAATGTTTATTACATTTTGGCTCCATGTTTGTGGCTATTTCTGCTTCGTTTTTTGACAATGATACTCTGAAGTATAGAGGTTCCCAAATAGGAACCTACTTCACTCTGGTAGGAATGGAGCGACATGGAAAACTAGTAGAAGGGACAATGTATTGTCATCGTTGGTTTGGATTCTTGGATCGGCTTCTGAACGCTGATTAGAAGCAATATTAATCTCAAAGCCTATGAATTCTATGCTCGCATTTTTTGGACGTTTCTCCAGCGCTGGGTTTCGTCAATAGAGGGTCGAATTTTGGAATTGATCCAAGGGTTATTGGTACAACCCAAGCATGAGAGAAAAAATACCTCAATTAATACAAATGTAAGACTGATTTCGTGAAAAATAACACCGTTGGTGTGTGGCACATTATGTCAAGACAAAATGCCTTAGGCTACGGTTACTATGGATGAGAGTTCTGACGAAATTTCGTTGTGACGACTTCGTCAGAAGAAGGTGGTTTCACTATGCGCATTCTGACGGTCAGTACGTTTCAATTTCTCCAGCAGAATGGACGAATTTGACGAGCTTCATTTTTCTGAAAGTCGTTTGATAAAGTTACTGTTGATAAAAGGGGGTCTTCCGGTTGACTCATACATACATTCATTATTTACGCTAATGGTACTTGAACCATGGTGTGCGATAACAGAATGATTTTTAAAAGTCCTTTGAATACATTGTATACTGCCGATTAATGGCGTCCTGTTATTTCGTCCTCTTTCTCCTTGCTGCTTTTCAGCTGCACTCCCGGTTTCTCTCGTTCATGCCGCTACTGCAGATAACGAAACTGTCCGTGCAACCCAAACTAAAGACCTACAGTTTTTTCAAGGTTTGTCCAATCCATGTTGGACTAATGATAGGTATCATAATTTATGTGATGTCCTGACGGCCAGTATCTACGTCACTTCCGTTCGTGGCTTCATCTGTTCGTTCCTTTGGCAACCAGGGTTTCAATTTTCAAGAAAAAGTAACCTTGCTCTCTCTTCCCCCATTTGCTTCTCTTTCCTTATTTATTTCCTTCTACGGTCTTTGCGATTGTATCTAATCGTTTATTATTGATTTAATTTTCAACTTGAATTTATACCTTTATTTTGTTATTTCTGGTCGGTAATCATTTCAGTTAGTATTCTTACCATCGCTTACTTGTACTTCTTAGATGATTGAAATATTGTATCACCTAAACTACATTTTTACACCTAGCTCTTACAGTTACGTTAATGTTCTGCTCCAGCAGTTTAAAATAAACGGATGATAAAATGAGGCCACCCTAATAGAAAATGTCATTAAAAGTTTCGTCATCGAAGTTAGAAAAAGGAAGGGGGTTGTTCTCCGAGGAAAATCACCTGATCACCTATGAACGTTGTCATTGAATCCAGTTCTATTGCCGGCACGTTCGAAATCGATTCGTTACCCCTCCGTTAATGAAATGCATTTAGAAATATCTAGCTACGTATTTGAAATTTTCTTTAATTACAAACTAGTTTACTGGGGACACGTAACATAATTCCGAGCTGACGAAGGAAGGAGAAGGGTCGTAAGATTTGACTTCAGCCTAAAAGTTGATCCGAAACTTTGCAAACGTTTTGCAAAATTGAGAAATTTGAGCGTGAGTTGACCTTACACTAACGTACTTCTCTTTTTTAAATGGGAGAATCATGGGTCGACACGCTAAATATTGAAATTTTGAAATAAGGTCTGAAGCCTAAATCAGTTTGAACTAATGTTTGGATCGCATTTGAGTAAATTAGTAATGTACATTATAGGAGGTGCCTATTTACTTTATTTCATTAAAGAAAATGATTTCGCGAGAACGGAATAGCTTCTTCTTTGAATTTCAAGAATAAATTATTCGAAACTTGCACGTTGATGAGTTTCTGCTTTTCAATCTTCTTCGAGAACCTGATCAATTTGGTTGGTAGTTAGGTAATCGGTGACATAAACTTGAAATCTTGATCAATCATTAGATGGTCATCAAATCTGCAAGTTATGCGTGGGGTGCGCCCAAGTAATATGCCCTACAAACTCCACACATGTAATTTAAATCACATTTTCATTCCGAGAAACGTGCATGAGGTTCGCTGCACTAGAACTCCGGTCGAATGACAGCATTCGTCGGTAGGCTGGACCTTCATAACACCAATTAAGAGTGATTGATAGTGGAGCGACGAGCTCTGTGGACTACACCTGTTTGTTCGCCGCACATTAGCTGTATGACCGCTTTGGCGAGAGATCGAGCATCTTGGCTGGCGTCATTATGTGCTGGTTGCCCTTGAGAACCGCGGTCGAGGTCATTGACTATTACAGGAAGGTAGATTCCCACATTCGCCAAGGAAGATGCTCCCAGTCTTCCTGTAGTTGGTCGTCTCATTGTTATTATTAACATAAGATCAGGACTACTGCGTTTCTTCCGACGAATTCACGTTTGGAAAATTTAAAAATTAATTTACAATGGGTCAAAATTATTGGTGGTATTTAAATATTGTTTTGAAAAGTTCATCTTTGGAAAACCACTTCATGACTCCCTACATTTCAACGCGGTTTAGTGGATTTTGGAGATTAATCGCATACATAATTACAATATAATCATATCTCAACCCATTTAATAAATATGCATGAACCGTCATCTCAAGCACCTTTGTGATACAGCATACTGACATTGTTGGCATTCCAATTCTCCTATCTCCACCACATTTATGTCAAACACTCGCTATTGTTCCTCTGAAATTTCTGAAGTTGCTAACAATATATGGATTCTAACCTGCTCCTCTCCCTCCGTTAGAAACTAGTGTAGTTAAGGGAGAAGTTCCACTCATGTGCTTCTTATCTGATTGCACATCACTAGCTCAACTTATTCTACCGTATCAGACATGAATAGATACTTCTCAAGTCCTAATGCACGGATTAATGCAGTACTTCTGACTTTAATTTTCGAGCAACAAACAGAAGAACCATTTTAGTTCTATAACATGTTACTTTCTGTTGGGCTAATTTGTGCGCGGCTGTCCGAATGGTGAATTCAATCTGCCCATAATGTCTCGGTTCTTTTCCGAGTTTTGAGAGCAGGTAATGCGGTATATCCCAGTTTAGATGCCTGTTCAAGCATCAGTCATATCATGAGTAAGTCTGGTCAGGGCCGGAACTAGGAACCGCGAAACCCCGCAATGGGGGGAGGCCCGAACCTCTGCCGCAAAAGAATTTCGTTACTGAAAAAATCGATTTATTGCCGGTTCTATATTCAACCTCGCTAGTGTGCGCAACAATGCTTGTATTACATTAACCTACAAACACTAGGCTTATTAGCTACAAAAATTATGTTAGAGATGTGATAATAACCATCTAATAATAACCAAGCTATTCCATACATACTGTTAAGGGGACCCAGGATAGATTTTGCAGGGGGGCCCAAAATGTATAGATCCGGCCCTGAGTCTAGTGGGTTCGGAACTTTTCTCTCCTATCGTAAAATGGACATGGAATTGGTGGGTCATAAAACGTGATGGAATTGTTGAAAGCCAACACATTATTCACTGAAGTGAGTGTCCTACAGTAACACCATAACCATCTATCACCCAATAATTCTCCGATAACAATTTAACTAATCTATGACCAACTACCATGTATTCCTGAAAATGTCGCCATTTTATCTTTATTTATGAAAAATTCTTTTTTTACGTGTTCAGTGGCTGGTCGAGTCGCAATTAAATTATTTATCAATCAACCACCTTGATCTCATCCCTACAGCTCTTCAGGTTTGAGCTAAAAGGTCGAGAGCATGTTTTCCTACATGCTCATTAGTGCATGTTCATCCGTGAACATTTCGTAGACATTGGCAAAGTTTTACAATGTTTTGCACATGCCAACACATTTTACGCAGTAGGACCAGTGTCAACATAAACCAATGAATGGACCCAACTTGAAAAGAAAAAATTCCACTGTGATAAATTAAGAAGCAATTGAATTGTGATTTAGTAGTTCAACAATAGAACGGAACTGATATTGTTTCAAGAGCCTTAGAAACTTGAATAGCCTGTGGATACTTGGACTTCGGAGGAAAACAAGTTGTTAATATTCGGTAGTGAAAAAGAAAGCTAGGCATTACTTAGAATAGTAACAGTTTTCACAAAAAGGGCTCATAAATTGTACGTTCCTCTGGATCCCTGCAAAGATATTCAATCACATAATCTGTTGTGGACGAAGTATTCATGCAGAGCAGCGTTATTTATAATTTGAGTTAACGCCACCTTAAAACTGGGGTCATCTCTATCTCGTCAAGGTTATCAATGCTGGAGAGCCCCGAGTTCATTGACGATCTTGTACATTCATCACTCATCATGACTCACTGCCTGCACCCAATACCTATATAATCCGCTTACTGGCAACCAATATGACTTAACAATATTCAATAGGTTTCTGCTTCGTAATGGTGTCTGTATTTTGGTGAATCTAATTGCCAGCAATTATTGAAAAATCTCTTTCCACTGAGGTGGAATTGAAAGTGTGTAATATTTATGTATTGTAGTTCGAGGATTACTTGATAATATTGATAAAAATCTATTAATTATTGATCTTGAGGTTGATCAGGAACATTATGTAATTATCTGTGTACACAAATAGGATGGACAGGTCCGAGTGACCAAAAAAAAAAACTTGAATGAAAGTTGTTGAGAGGTGGAGAAGAATCCCACCAGCGGCACCTTTCTATTTTAATCCGTTCTCAAGTTATAATTTTATAAACGTGGAGGTTTTTTCTTTTGTAATCACGTTTTCGACAGAAAAATTCCTCGTTCTTCTCTTTAAAACACCTTTTTCCATATCTCCTATGCCCCTAATTCATAATTTAAAAAAACTGCTAAGGACATTTGCTGTTGAAACATTGAGTATTGCAAAAAATCAAGTTTCGAAAATACTAGTGCGCTAATTGAGAGCTGTCGAATTTCTGGAAAATTTGCAAATATAATCAGTTTCAGAATGGTATTTTCCGCTAACAAACTTTAATTTCTTCATGAAATCGTTAAGTTGACCTTAACATTGTAAAGCCTATCGAATTTGCACGTTTTTCTGAAATTTGACAGCTTCCAGCAAGTTTCTTTGGAAATATAAGTATTTAGGGAAACTGTTTTTTTGTTAATTTTTACTGTTTTATCTGCTATTGCGGCTCTCAGGAGGTTGATTTGATTGTGAAGGTGCACTAGGCGAGTCAGTTATTGAATTTTGATTCCAGAAATGTGGCCAAAAGTCGTTTTAAAGTGAAAGGACGTGGGTTGGTATTTATAGCGAAAAAAAAATTGGTTTCCCATATGAACAAATATTTAATAACTTCAAAAAATTATATCTACGGAACAGATCATTCGCACTTTCACCAAAATCATTTTCTCATCCTCGGTTCTGTCCACCTTGTGTAACCTATTATAAAACAATGAACCCACAATGTACTCGTAATTAGCTATCACATAGAATAACAGCGGTAATGCATCTATTTAAAACCAGAAAACGGACTATTTTAAAGATTGAGAATTGGTTTCAGGACAAATAAGAAAGTTTCGGTGAAAAGGAAAAACATATTTGTTGTTTGACAACACACTATTTCGTGATAGGTGTGCAACTGTACGTGTTCCACTTTCACATACGCTGTTGGATTTTCTGTGCAGCGTGATGGACATTAGTCCAAGAGTTAGGTTGATGGAATATTTTACCGGATATTATTTGTTTGCTTCTAAGTTTCACCAAGATTCTTGGTGTCTTTAGAGGAAAATGTTGACAGTTTTTTGTTTTGATACATCAAAGAACGAACATTGCAAGAGGATTTTCCTGGAGCGGTTCATTCTTGAGAGTAGGAATACTACGGTGGAACAGGTGTTTTTGCGTTTATCACAATGATCTTCCCCAACTATACCAAAAAGTACTGACAGCAAGTAGGACTATACCTACAGTGAGGTTCCGATTTCTATTCCTACTCACATATTTGAGACTTCCTGTTGAAAATAACTCCAGATCTAGACCTATCGACTGCCTTTTATCTCCCAGTGAAAATTGTTGTTTAGCTTGTTCTGTGCCCGTAATTGATCCATTTCATCCAACTCCTTCGTAGCACGTTCGATTCGCGAATAAAATAGGCCCCCTCGTTTCCGAGAGTCATACTTTTTCTATCGCGCATTTCATCACTCGTACCTGTACCGGAATAGCCCACATTGGTTAAGGGGCAGTCAATGCCTTTTTGGATTTCTTAAACATTGCAAAAATATCGGGCTGCAGGACCCTCTCAACCATTTCTAAACACCCCTAATTGTATTTCCCAATGTTTAAATAAACCCAGAACGACTTGACTCTACTACTCATTGTGAAATTAAAATAGTTTTCGAACTCGCTTTGATGTGTTCCCACGATAACGCTTAGCCGTAGAAGGGGCAATATACCTCCGTGTACTCTGTTCTGAAACGACTTGTGATTACTTGAATGTGAAATTGTGGCGTTTTTGTAAAATAATTATGATTGTTTTAATTAATTGGAGATTAATTCTCTTCTAATGCCATTTTGTAGTAAAGTCGAACGTCTAAGGAAAATTGAGGAACAGAAAAGTAATTTTTGTGCGGCCTACGTAGATAATAATCCTGACAAGGAAGACCCAGGTTGGTTAGAAATCAGAAGGGGTAATGGATATAAGACAGAGATGGAAGAAATAATCGATCTTGTCTCAGCATCTTGTGGATGTCGAGAGCCTTAGATAAGTTAAATGGGTGGCCACCTTCCCAGCAAGCTGGGACCTCGCTGCAAATCGTTCTGAACAAATTAGCCGGTCACGACGAGCCAAGGGTTCTTGTTGGAGGACGGTCGTATAAGATCGGTTTCTCGGAATACAAAAATATGTGTCTACAAGGCCAATGAGACTGAATTTGAGATGCACTTAAGATTGAGTACACGACTCAGAACGTATGAACATCCATTCAATCATGTGACTTCAATAATATGTCATTGACGTATTATGCCATTCAACTACCTATATATTTGAGAAGGCGACAGAATTTTGTATGTGACACGTACACTGCATTTTTCACTAGCATCCGTAGCTGATTTATGTGTTATGAACTCCTTGAGAAAGGTTTGAAGTAAGGCACTGCAAAAAAAACCAGTCTTTAAAATGCATTATGGGAAGGTACGAGTACGTAATCAAACCTAGGTCTGAAAAAGGGGAATTGAAACTCATATTTCTGGGTAGATTATAAATTACTCCCAATATTTTATACAAGTGTGCTACCAACCCATAGACGGTTTTCTAATTGAGCAGATTCAATTTATATGGGCAGAAGAGAGCGAAATGGATAGGAATGTCGAAATGAGATTTTCATATTTAAAACGATTTGAGTGAACTGAAAAAAAAAAAAAAAAAAAAATCTTTCTCATTTTCAACGCAGATTTGAAGACAAATTAATATAAAATTATTACGACGAACATAAATACCTACAGTGTTGTTTCGGAAGTTTTCGATATTTTGATTTTGGTTTGCTATTTTCAATAATAAGCCTTTTTAAACGTATAGGAGCTCACAGTTCTGATTAACCCCCGTCAAAGTTGGCCATCTTACGTTTCAAGGTGCTTAGATTCCAAATCTGCTGTCCGTACGCCGCATGGGCCACAAAAGGCCTTACAATTGTTGAGAACAATTCGTTCTTTCGTAATGGACTCTACTTGTCTAGCTGGTCCAATCTTCTAGCCTGACCGATCGCCTCACATTCATAGATTGCATGTTGCCCCTTCAGCAAACCAACATTGACTCGAGCAATCAGTTATTATTCAGATAAGCGCCCTGAAATGCAAAATGGCAAAATTCGAGGGGTGTTATAAAAAACCAAAAATAATATACACGTGTAAGCATGCTCATTTTTATTTTTCGCCCCTTTGATTTCACTCTTTGAGATTCGTCAAAAAGGTGAATTATATGACAAGCATACAAATTTGAAAATCAATCATAATTTTTAAAAAAAGCAAAAGCTGTTCAAAACTCTTTAATTTTGTCGAAATCGGAATAAAACGGAAGTCATGCTTGATAAATGGATTTGGATTCACGCTTGTGCACTGATGAAATTGATAGTTCTATTGAGTTTGGGGGAATGATCGAGAGGTAATTTTATTTGTGCAAGTAGCCAGTTATGGAAATATTGAGTAAATACAGAAAATTAATAGCAGGAATTCAGCTGAACTGGTGTGATAATGATGATTGCGAACCCCTCAAATATTTTATTGCCCTTACCACGGCAATGCCGGGTAAACGAGCTAGTTAACTATATTTTGTTAATGTTAATTACATGAGTACTTAACAGTGGCAAAGCCCGTGGTCATCTCTGGATTCGGCGATGACCAGACGATTTAAAAAATTTAAAGAATTAGTTAATACTAATGTTAAATATACCTCTTTATAAAAAAAAATGTTCATGCTCACAGTTGGCGCAATTACCACCTCATTGGCGGCATTACCGCTTGTTTGGAAGCGCTGTCATTCTGCGTATCTCATACACCCCACCGCTGAGGCCCCCTCATCTTACTCCCTCCAAAACATCGAATAATCAAATCGCTTTAAGAGCTCGTGCTCAAACACGCAACTTCGAGCGAGTCCGGCAACCTTTGGGAGCTCTAGTGACTTCTCGGTGGCGCGTGGAATTTCGGTTTAAAGTCACAATGACAGGGTTATCGTAGCAAGTGATTTCCAACCTTAAGGCGGGGTTTGTGAATTTCATCCGTCAAAAACACCTTAGACTGGCATTTTTGACAGGTAATTGTTCAAATTTTCCCAGGGGAGGACCCCTCACTTCTGGTCACTAATCGCCGCCACTGGCGATGACCTAGCAAACGCTACTGTCACGCCTCGCCACTGGTACTTAATTGAATCGTCTAAAGTCCTTATGAGTTTGGTAGGTATACGTCTAGTAAAATGTTACTCATACATGCGTATATATCATCTTGATACGATATTATCATCCTGACCTGATGAGGGTCCAGGCTCGGCCGGGAAAATCCTGGCCGAATGTCCTTTTGGGTTGATAATGCATTTCACCTTGTTTTTGTGCACCTTCTTCTATTTATTATATGTTTTCCTTTTAAGCATCATAATTTTTTGTTACAATACACCTACCTTTGATGATTTCTCAAAATGTTGACGTAATCTAACGGCTATGGTCCCAACAGCATGTTTATGACTGATGAACGATGTAAATTTGGTGAGTTCGACATCTGCTAAGCTACTATTAAGCTAATCATTTGAATTTTAATAAAACTTGATATTGACCATTGTAGCGTTACGATCGGCTGATGACTGTATTGATAGCGTCTTGCGAATAATCCAATTACGACTTCGAACTTGACCTCCCTTCATCCTGAATCCAGTGATCGTTGATGCGCCGCACGGAGTAGGGTCCGTCCTCGCCAACAGCCGAATCCCTTGTGATGTCCAGTTCAGTCCCGCCTCGGCCTTCCGTCTGGCCGGATCTGAACTTCGGTGCCGCGCCGTCTGTTTATTCCGAATCGAACAACATAGAATCGATACAATCGTAGAAAGTGATTAATTCCGTAGTACATTTATCTGATTTTAAAGGTCAGAAAAATATGAAGGCTGTGTCAGCCTTATTATTGGTTTCCGTAATCTCCTTGACCCACGCAGAATCTCTCCGGAGGGTCAAACGAATAATAGGTCAGTATTTTCAGCTTCATCTCCTTATTACAGTAGAATACTGTACTGCCTTTTACAGTACAAATCCATTTTGCAGCTCTAGCTATGGAAATTGTTCACTTCCATGGTTCTTACCTGATCAACATTCAGTTGTTCTATTACACTGCTCTCAAATAATAGCTATTGTGCGTGTGTCTCATTTTTGTGTGGGATGTTCACACTTTCGATTGCTAACCCCCTAGTCGTCGACTCTACTGCTAATTTGCAACAAAAAAATATTTCGCAGACTTTTTTGTTTCCGAGTTACCTATTTCACTTTTATTATTTGCGTGTTTTGATCTTTCTTCTCTTAAACAGCGATAATTCTCTTACTAAACCAAGTAAGCTCAATTTTTTATCACACCGTTGGAAAAAGCGTTACATTTTCTTTGGTTATGCTAACCAACTTGTGAAAATATAAGGTTTTATTAATCACAAATCCACTCACTTGAAAAGTGTATTTTTTAAACCCCAGGGCGGCATGTATAGTCCCGTTGAATTCCCGCATGCGTTACCGGGAAAACTTGCCCGAAATCGCAGATTTCCAACAGCACAATCAGTTTTCTTTTACTTTCGCTAAATAGTGGGTAAAACGACGTTTGAATTGAAAAAAATAGGGATTTCGTTTAAAACGAGGGTTTAATAAGGGTTCTTCCTGGGTTCAGCGTCGTTATCTTTACATTCATTCCCTTCCTTCTATTAGTCCAGGATAGGAACCAAGCCCAAAAATTGGTAGTAACTTCTGTTAATGGTTTAGGCCTTGAAAATGTATTGTTTTATGAGTTAGTAAATCTTTCTCCGCCATCTCAGGATTGACGAGGTAATGAATGGAAAAATTATGGCCCACCGCAGAAACCAGGGTTTTCAACGAACGTTCTTATATTAATTAAAATGTTGTTTTATATTCTTATTAGCTAAGTAAAATAAAAACTGAGTATACGTCGGAAATCTGAGATTTTGTATAAGTTTGTCCCGTGTCGAGCGGGGGAATGCTTCTCTTCTTCAATTCTTCTCCTTGTCTTAAAATTCTGAATCCTCACATTTTCCCTTATTGGGTAGCCTATCCGAAAGTAAATTTAATTCTCTTACCGACGATATGGTCAAATTTGAGTTTTCAGGGTTTGGTAAGGGAGTTATGGCCGTTTTAGCGGCTTAAGATCGAAAACAGGACAACAATTTCAAAAGAGAAATAACTCGGAAGGGATTCTGCTAAAAATAAGTCTGGGAGTCACCTTCTGTTGCAAATTAGTTATAGAATCGAGCTCTAGTAGGATGGTAACCAACACCCTATATTGTTAATACCTTCTGCAAAAATAACTTCTCCATCGGGATTATGGAAAAATGACACGTTAACTCCTCCACTATTCGTTGGTCTACATCGTAAGTTGAATTCCTACCCACATTGAACCAATACCTACATCATCTACTTTAATTTTCCCGTCGTCCTCCACATGTGCCATACAAGTTGAGAAAGTGGATGAAGCGTCGCACCGGACAGTTACACAGGGTGTCACCGGTAGAATGGATCACCCATTGTATTGGATTTTTTAAAGGATACCTACAGATGCATGTACTTCTTTTTTCCTCAAAGTAGAACTCCCACTTTTATTGCAGATCGTTAATGAAACAAACAATTGACACTCGAATTTATTGTTAAACTACAACGTACGCAAAATTTGTATAACCTTTGGTTATTTACTATTTTGTTAAAGAGGCATTCAATTAAATATCATATGAATGATTTTCATTGTAAATATAATACGAAAAGTAGCTCATGCGATCATGCTATATAACTAGAACTTTTGTTTCCTATTTTACTAAGGATGAGGTAAAATTTATCAATTAGGAACCTTGTAACTCCCGTAGCTCGAATAGATATATATTTCACTTAATTAATCACTTGTCGATCTTAAGTCACGTACCAAGCACCTACTGAATGAGCGATAAATCTTAATACGTCCATAAACTTGAAACATTGACTAAGTTTGTATCTTTAAGATATTTTTCTGCCAAAATACTCAAAGATATCCTTACCAATAATTCATCTTAATCTAGCCGCTCTTAAGTGGCTCTCATCGATCCATTTCTACAAATACCCACTCGGTACCTAACCATTGATTTCTGAGTGTCAATTTCCCGCTTATGATTTAGGCCAACTGTCCATTGTACTTCCTCATATCTGCAGGAGGCACTGAAGCCCAGCAACCTCCAACTTACTATGGTCCTTCGAAAAGCACAACCACCACATCCACGCCACCCTCCGTACCCAGGCCAACTCAGAAGTACGTCGACCGGGAGGAAAGAAGCGCTGTCGTCAAAGGAGTTGTGGGCGAAGATGGAGTCAACAGCTTCCTTGGCCTTAGATACGCCGAGCCTCCTCTAGGAAGGCTTCGTTTCCAGGTGAGGCCTTCAATTAGGTGAGATGTATGTGGGATTGAAATGTGGATTTTACTCCCCCTATCATTAAATTATCAGCTGGTCAACCTGAAAAGGTCTCGCTCTGTAATTTTGCCTTTGGGGGCTGTCACGTCCCCTCTTCTTCCAATATTGAACCACGGAGACCACACCACTCCAGTGCCTTGCACTGCCGTACCCACCTTAAGAGAAACAAGCATGCTTACAGTGCAAGCCTTGCCCGTTGCTCAGTATCACTTAATGCAGATTACTAATTCAGAACTGAGATCAAAGGTGTTGATGGTTGTCCTATAAATTATAATGTTGGAGCGAAGTAGATTGTGAAAAGCAGCCTTTTCATGAATGAAACGTGCTGTTGACCTAAACAATTACTACAAATTTCGTCAAAATATTACGGTAATTTAGTATAAATATGGTTTTTTTCTGCCGGACTTAGATCCCTCTCGACCCACTTTGTAAACATCACATCCTTGACTTAACATCTCCACTTACTCACAGAGTTGTGACAAACACATAGCGATAACGACCTCGCTTGGCTCAGGCTTTTTCCCTTAGCAACTGCTAAGCCTCAATTTCATCACATCACGCCTCCAACCCCATTTCACTTGATAGTGACCGATGTTTGGCTCCAAGAGTTCCCTTTCACGGTTCTTCAAGTTTGGAAAATCCCAATCAAAGCATTTAAAAGGTGTTTGAATGGAAGGTTGAGGTAGGCTCTTGAGAATATTTCTGACGTGTACTTCGAAATGTCATGTATTTTAACAACAGACAGTAAAACAAAAATTTTAATTGATTTAGACTGAAAAACACGAACTTAGTAAAATATATGCGCCTACTATGTAAACTATGCATGTACGTACTAATATTTGCATACATCTAATAGGTACCGGAGATTTTAATGAAATCCCAAGACCCATGTAGTTTTAGATCTTACTATTCACTAACACAGTATACTATTCACATAACTGTATAATTACTTAATTTTCATTTTATAGAGACCAAGGCGACTCAAGTTGAGAGGGGAGGTGGACGCCACGAAGTACGGCCCACCGTGCCCCCAGTGGAGCCAATACCCCCCTAGACGCATTATAGGAAGAGAAGATTGTCTGTTTCTCAATGTTTTCGCACCTCAGGTAAAAGAAAAAATTATCGAACTTCTCTTCAATGTAATATCTATCAAATGCTACACAAATACTGCATTTTATTCTTCTAGCAAGTTGTACGTAATATCGTACATATTCGACTGTATATATTTTTTTAAAGGGCTGGCAGAATACCTAAACTTTCATTTTGCTTTATCAACCAAAATTTAGAGTAAGGTTATGTAAAAGAAAAAAATATCGAAATTCTCTTCCATGTAATATTCAATGCTATTCACATGTTTCACGTTATTCTTCAACTAGATAAGTACCCACCCACCAAGTTTACCATTGATGTCTTTGAAAAGAGTCAACCTCTAACCTCAATCTACCTCAACGTGTTACAGTTAGGCCAAATTTAAACATTTTCTCAAGTTTTTGTGGGAAATTACCATGTAATTTACCTAATGGAACGTGAGTAGTTTCTTAATTCTGCATCATAGTGTGATTTCCGATAAGGATCTTGCCTTAACCTGTCCAGTGAGAGGCCAATCTCAATTATTGAAGGAGAAAACACAGATGAAATGAAAATTCTACTACTGCCAAGACTTTTTGCTTTTTTGAGTCTAAAAATGGATTATACTGTTCATTTAAAAGCTCCTATTGAAGATTGCATTACTTTATCAGGACGGGTAATAAAGCCACTGGTGGTTATATTATCATGTCAGTACTGAGTTGGTTGGACATTAAAAAAGATGTTTAGTCATTATTAATATGTAGGTACTTATCTACGTATTTATCTGAATTTATATTCACAAATCCTGTTTAGAACCCAGGATCGTACCCAGTACTTGTTTGGATTCATGGAGGGAACTTCAAGTCTGGCTCCGGAGCTCAATACTACCCCCGAGATGTCGTTAGAAAAGGTTTGGTCGTCGTCACTCTCAACTACCGCCTTGGGTCTCTAGGTAATCTTTCACTTTTTTATTCATTTCTAACCAGACATAGTCAGAGTCATAGAGTTTACTTGTCTGTAAGTACATCTACCTGTTGGCAAGTACGCCGGAGCAGAGGGCTCAATAGTCCTGATGCTTGGTCCAGAGTGTATGAAATATACCCAGGGGTTTTGTAACCCTTACGAAATGTTGTGTTTTTGATGTAAAATTACACAGTTAAGCTCAATTTTTAAGAGTTGAAGAAATACTTGATCTTAACATTCAAAATGAATCGAGTTACAATTTATGTAGCCAAAAATGGCAGCTATTGAAGAGACATTGTTTTTAGCAATAGCCAAATCAGGAATGATTTTGGGAAGATCACGATGAATTGACAACGTACTTGAATGATCTTTTTTGAGACCTTTTCGACCTCAGCTATGTTTTGAGCCATTCGAGGTTCGAAAATGTTCGTTCTGCTGTATCTGCAGAAGCTGGCAAAACAAGAAGCAGCTAGATGCAGGTCAAGCGTTTGGTTCGAAGCCGTTATTCTATCATGATGTTAATCCTCGTAAACCAACTTCCTGCCCCTTGGACGTTTTCCCGGAGGGTCAGCCATCGCCACCGTTCCGCCATTCCTGCATGATGCCCCTGAAATGTACTTAGTTACCTGCAGTTGTTCCCTTAAGATAATATATTCTTATAGTAAATAACTTTAAAAGTGTTACCTAGTCTTCAGCAGCTAAAAGAAAAGTTATCTTACTCTCTGAATTGTACATTTAGGTGGTTCCTGTTAGCATCCCTGTTGGGAGGGGGGGCACTGGAGCCGATGCCATCGTAAGGGGGCCCGGATTATCTTGAGCAATTTTTTATGGGATCATTATCAATTTTCCACGGTCGGTGTTCCTCCCTTAATTTTCCTCTCTCGAAATGGCTTATAATTTATTATGGTGTATAGTTACATTAATTCGTAGACGCTTGGTGTTTTTTTAAGGGGGCCCAGATTTTCTGGATCTTTTTTCCACGGCCCAGCCTGTCAGTTTCTGTATGATAAAACATGGAAATTTGACACGCATTAATTGAATTGAATTAATTGTCAAAATTGTTTTTAATTACTGAAATCTAACAAAACTCGGAACATAGGTAGCCTTCATGTTGATTGGCGAGGTATATTGGTGCCTATAGTGTGGGTTAGCACTGGTTTATCTTAATTGTCCACGCGACTGATTTTATCTTGATTGTCCAAGATAATTTCTTACAAAAGAAGAATTTTAAGGAAAATGCGATGATCCCGCTACCTACCAAAAATTGTAGAGGTGCCTTTTCCTTAATAAAAGCGGTGGAGCGATGTAGAGTTGAATAATTGGATATATTATTTCGTGGGATTCCCCGTTCTTCAGTTGCATGAAACGGCCTTGACTTTTTGTCTGTCGCGACTCGTGTTTATTCCAGGAAAGATCGGTTGGAACATTACACGCTTTATTTAATCGATTATCGTAAACCCTACAGACCGTGTCAAGCCTCCTTGTTTGCCTCAGTCTTTCAGGGAACGTGTACGAATCAGGTAAGTAGTTTCCAGCAATCACAGAGTTCATTAATGCAGAACCTAATGCATAACTTGACTGAAAATTCCCCCACTAGGTGATTCAAACATCATTTTAGGTTCAGGATAATGAATATTTGCTCTAGCTCTCTCGCCCGTTTACAGAGCTTAAAAAGCTTGAAGTCCAAGAGCCCCGAACAAAAACATTATTTATTTGGGTATAGGATAACATATATAAAACAAATATATTTCACCAACTGAGTTCCACTTCACCAAACGTCTGCCACCTTAAACCAGTCTGATTACAAAATTTCAGCCTTTCAAAGGTAGCTGAAATTTAGTATTCTCAAGTTTTTCTCCTATAGTTCGTAAATCTCCCTACAGTATACTTTTCGATTTGAATTCATTTATCTTTGTTTATTCATTTATAATTTAAACAGGCTACCTGAGCAATGGCAGACAACATCTTCCGGGGAATGTGGGCCTTTTCGACATCGCTACAGCCACCAAATGGGTGAAGCAGTACATCTCATACTTTGGAGGAGACCCGGAACGCGTTGTTCTTGGGGGCCAAGGTAGTGGTGCTAGCTCTGCCACGCTCCTTGCTCTCAATGGCAAATCCCGTTCAGCTTGTGAGTTTTAATTTTGAAATACCTAAAGCATTTTTGCCTTTAGAAGTACCTACTAACGTTATAGAAGCGCAAACGTTAAAGCGAACGTGTCCACAGGATACAGATTTTTAACATGGTGCCAGTTATTCTGCCCTTGGAACTGACTGTAGCTCTTCTCGTCGACTGTATAAATTATTTAGAGGTACTTAGTAGTTTTAACTGAGATCTTCATTACTGAAGAAGGGGTCTGAATTACTGATTCGAGATCCTCCAGGAGCCTAAGATCATAAGGTCAAGCCAAAGATTCCTAGAAGGTTCAACCTTCAGGGTTATGAAGGTTCAGAGAACAGAACGTAGATGGGAACCCAACATGGGTTCCTTTGTCACAAAACAAATATTTACGTTATTGATAGTAATTGATAATGTATGAGATTAATGGATTCTTAATCACCATTCGTTTGTAAGAGAGATAATGCCATCAACGTTACTTTGCAGTGTGAGGGAGGGTTCAAGAATGATTTAGCGCTAAAAATGGCTTTAAAATAATATTTTTCCTAAATAGGTTGCTGCTAAGTTTGGATTGCTATTTTGTCGACCTGAAGGGTGCAAAAAGGGGTTTTCTTTAGAAAGCTTATTGACAAAGAATGGATGCAAGTTATGGAATATAATTGAAATTAAGTATAAGTTGTAGGCAAACCTAACTTTAGCTGGCTCTCCATTACGAGTTCTGGGACGATTCTTTGGGTGTCCTCAGGGTGAAAGGTTGGACATGGAGGTCCTGACATAGTTCCAAGCGGGTGTTGAATTCATATCACTAAGGGACTGGGTTTTATCGTATGCTTTATGTGGCCCTCACTGTCTTGATACTGGGTTACATCACTTGACTCCAGAAAACACTGAGATTAAACTGGCAGAAAACCCTGGCCCCAAGATCTAATAGAGTTTTCCATGTTCGAGGCCTGATATCCCTTTTGTCTGGGGCGAGCAGTAACTACCAAGGAACTCTTTGTGCATATGCTGCATTACAGTATTCTTAGTAGATAGTCACATCGGTACGACACGTGGATGGTAAAGTATATCTTGCAATAGGTATAGTGTCATCAAACAATGTCAATTGATATGTTTTTCTTTAATCTCAGTGCGCCTGATTGAATCATAAACAATGTCAGATCATTGATGCCACCACCATTTGATACCATACCTGTTATTACCACAATAGGACCTAGTAGGAACTCTATTACCTATATTCATAAAGTTGTATAAATATTTGGACCATTAAAAATATTGCATATCTTAGTAAATCGTTTTTTCTCTTTTTTCCAAGCTAAATACAGTGGAGTCTTGGCAATGAGTGGCACACCTGTCTCGCCATTTGCCCTAGATGAAAACGAGAACCGCACAGCTGAAGAAGTGTCTGCAGAAAATGGTTGCAAGGTCGAAGAAGGCAAAGAGTACGTCCGATGTTTGCAAAAACTTCCTGTTGAGCAGGTCTTGGCTGGGGATGATGCTGTGGGGGTGAGTAATGGAATTAACCAGTAACCTCTATTGTTCCTGTCTGTACTCTGATGTAAATCACAAAATTCGTTAATCATTCGCTCTGGCGTCCATTCACCAAAAATATGCAAAAAAAAAAACAACAGAAAAACTCATTTCTGCTATTAGGTTGTTGGCCACAAAGCCATAATATTTACAGCAAATGTTGACATATTTTGCTTGAAATGCTCGTTGGAGTTCCAATTCGGCCACATACAAGTTTCAAGTAGGAAAACTTGTTGAAGTTGATTTTAATTTTTTCATCTAAATTATTTTATCTTTTTCGTTAAAAGTGTATCCTGTCAGTTTGTCTTATTGGTAGATAGTTATGTTACATTTAAATTGATACAAATTTAAAAACAAACAAAAATAATGTTATGCAATATTAACAAACGTTGGGATTTTAGTTGGCCGCTTTTATTGAAATTTTAGCTCTAAAATTTCCAGTGCTATCAAAAGTGTTCATAGTACCTACCTATTCAAATGTTCTTATTATGAAGACTAGTAATACTTATGTGATTTTTGCGACTCTTTATCCACATTCTCTGTGTAGCGCCCATAAAACACGTGCCCTCTTTCGAAATGCTTCATTTATTTATATAATATTGATTTTATGACGGTTTCTTATATCGGTATTACTTGAAGATATTGTCCCGAAGGACACGTCAGATACATGCATACAGTCGATTGAAATTTGAGATATCTGATTGTTCCAAAGAGGGTTTTAATTAAAATTGCCACTTAAACTAATGACTAACAAAACATATCGTATAGATAGATATTCTTTAAGGTGACAATTTTTCTTGTTTCACTCTTTAAGGTGAAAAGTTTCTTGATATATACACAACTTTCAGGAAATAGTCTGGGCTTGCGTTTTTAAGTTTTCTTTTAGAAATTAAGCGGATGATGAAAAGTGGCACATTCATAATATTATAACGGATCGCTTTTCTTGCTTGGTGAGAGCAAGGCGATGTTTACGGGAGTGGAAACGCGCAAAAATTAATGTGTCAGGTGTGGGGTTCGAACCCACGCTCCCAATCGGGAACCAGAGCTTAAATCTGGCGCCTTAGACCGCTCGGCCAACCTGACTTGGTGATAGACGGAGTTGGTCGACAAGTCTTGAGTGGGTTACACCGTGTGGAGGTCATGTCCTGCCATGCGAGGGGAAAGGAACGTGCGAATTATCTATTTTTATAGTAATATTCTTATATTGCATAACTGTTAAATAAAAGGGTGTAACATTAGCGAAATCCTTTAAGACACCCTCGACTTCTCAATAATTTATTGGATCACGTTTTATGATACGTTAATATACGAAATGGAATAACGAAAACTTCAAATTATTACACAAAGGTTTATTATTATAGGTTTGTTATTCCCGTTTAGTTAAACCTTAAACCCAGATTACTGATTTATAGGGAACCAAACAACTAACATAGGTTAGATCATTTTCTAGGTACTCACCTACAGTTACCTTCATAGAAATAGGAGGTAACTGCCTACTCGTACTGAAAGAATACTAATGACTAATAGTTATATTTTTTGAAAAGAGGATTTCATCATAATTGTTCAAGCTTTACGACTTTTCAAAGGGAATGTCTTGGTTACTTATCAATTACTAGGGAATCACTAGGTACTCTTATTTCGAAAGATTTGTAGATCCCATTTTTTCAATACAACTGTTCACTTGTGAGGGTTGACAGTTTCATGACCAGCCAGATACACTGCGCAGGCCCATATGTTTCTGACACAACTTTCAACTTTGGTCAAGAAATGTGAGAGAAAATTATTTGTTTTCGGATTTTACGAGTATTGAAACGGTAGGTAGTACGTACCTAATTAACAAATTTTTACAAGAGGGAGGGGGTGGGGGAAGCCCTGGTCTGTAACAAATGGTTCAATATTACAAGTAAATTCCTTCATTATTACCAAAAATCTACCAATCGTACGAAGACAAATCAGAGTTTACGAAATTTGGCTCGAATACCACTTAGGGATTAGAAAATTTCACACTTAATGTTAAAATTGGAAAACTATGAACAATCTCAAAAAACTTCATAAATTTATCAGTAATTGGGCGCTTACGTTTGATTCACATAAGTAGAACTTAGTTCCATGATCTATCGAGACCATCCAGACCACTGTATGACGTTAGAAGCATTGGAAGGGAGAAAAAAGTCATCTAAGCAACTGTGGAACGCAAAGCAACATTGATGTGAAGGAATTGGCTGAACATATATGCTATTCTGTTTTGGTTCATTATTTTCAATAATAAATCTTTGTATTTGACCTAAAAACAAATGTTTAACCCCCTCAGAATTTGTTGTTTTACGTTTCGAGATGAGTGGAATCCAAGAATCTGATACTTTTTTTAAGCCCCCCCCCCCCCTCCCCTTATACAACTTTTCCCCGAAACTACTGTACCAAAGTTGATGAAACTTGGCTAAACAATTAGAAATTGGGTTTATTTGAGGCTGAGTTTGAGGCATCCCTTTCTGCCACTCCTTAAGTTTGAAATTAATATTTAAAAAATCAGAATATTTAAAACTTTCGATGTAACAATTATTTTGTTTGGTGATAATATTGGTTATTGATATGCATCCCTTAAAAGAATCGAATCATCCCTCTCGGATCCTATTACGTTCATCCGTTCACTATCCCCTAAGGGCTTGAATTTTGACAGAAGTAAGAACTGAAGATGAATATGAATGTGAGCGTGCTTAAACGTAATACAAATAAGTAAATTGTGCCAGTCGGATCAGCTGGTATGATTGCAATGGATGTTTTCAAGAGTTTGTTGAAATTTCAGTTGTTCCATTCGTTGGTTTCTTCGTTCGTGTGGATGTACAGCATGTTGTACCTTTTTTGGTATTTAGATATTAGCTTTTGTTGTGTAAAGAGGGACTAGTGTAGTGTCGGTGTTTTCGGCGTTATTTTCATGTTGAAGTCTAATTTTTGTCACGTCAAGAAGTCAATGAAAAGGTATGGAGACACACTGATCAACTGATGGTGGCGTTGTTTCCTAAACGATCTACGGTGCAGGAATGTAATTGAATGGAGCTGTTTTTTAATGCATCTAGAAGACAGTTACAAGTCGTGGAACCCTAGATTTAGATAATACACCAAAGACTACTCTAATAAACACATGTCAGTGATAAACTTAGAAGGATCTATCCTAGGGTCTAGTTCAAATACAGAAATAATAAACCTTTATGTAATAATTTGCAATAATTTGGGCAGTTACTGTATAAGCGATCTTCAACATCATCTTATTAAAAAACAATAAATTGTTGAGTAAATGATGATTTGATGTTTCAAGCAACTTGCCGCAAGATAGTTCCTGGGATCCTTAGCCAGTGTGACGTCACAGAATGGCTCAAGCTTGAACTAATATTAATAGAGCGAACTGCTCATCTTGGGTACCTATGGAAAGGGCCGTTCATGTCAAAATGTTTCAAACACAATCACGACCCAAGAATACACAGTTCGCTACACATTATCCATTTGTAATTTGATGAATTGACAGAGCTAAAAACTTTTGTAGGTACTTAGATTTAGTAATGTGGGTAATACCTTCCTTTTCGTCGAAAAAAATAAAATAAAAAATAGTGGCTAGCGCGAGAGAGGAAAAATTCTTGAGAATCAACATCCCCCCTTGTTATTGATGTTAGTTGGATCAATAGGGATATATTTTGTCCATTTTGAAGACCTGAAATGCAGTAAGGAAAAGGTAAACATCATCCAAACTTCTATACTTATCATCAGTTCATCAGGTTTTTATGAAAAATTCTAGAGCGATCTAGATTATATTGGATATCTGCCGGGTTAGTCCTAGATTGTCTTTTTGAATTTTATTTTGTTTGGGTGTAGAGAAACTGTATTGTTAGTTTCTTTATTCAGGAGAATGGTTTACAATGAAAGGAATAATTTGGGATAGTCTTTAGTTGATCGTCTCCCCAAAAAATGATTGTATTGGAAAGAATTAGAGTTTGCACATTATTCAGGTGCCCCTTGGTTTACGTGCAGGTACAACCATCACTGGTTGGAATCTACCGAAAACCGCCATAAATTACTGTATTTATAACGATACGTAAACCACCTAAAACAACAAGTCAACTGCCTAGTTTTCTGCCGCTGATATGTTATTGGGATTGTTCAGTGTATTATGAACGTATACTCATCTTATTCTGTTTCAGAATAAACGCAAAACCCAGGAAGACTTCCCGAAAGGGCTGGCCAATCTGAATGGTCCAGGGCCGAGGGAGGAAGGTAAAGATGATGGAAGGTTCCTGCCAAATTTCATTCCCATGTCGCCATTAGAAGCCATCAAGAAAGGATTATTCCCTAAGGGAGTTCCACTCATGACTGGAGTCACCAGCTCAGAAACAGGAGGAGGGATTAAAGGTGTGAAGATAGGAATTACCATCGTTTCAATTCGTTTAAGAAGTGTATGAAAGGCTTTATTGAATTTCTTTAGAGCCTCCCTTTGGATGCGGAAAATGTGTTCCTTGTATTCATATTCTGGTGTGTCTGCATGATTCGGTAGATGGTAAAGAACTCCAACAGTGCTCTGAATCTACCATTTCCTCCCAATGGGTGGAGTGGGCTTCAGAGGGCATTGGGGCCCTCGACATTTTCATGCTGTCCAGGTCGCCACACTAGCCACTGCGGTGAGGTGTTCCAGGCGTAGTAGTGGGGTAGATACTCTCTGCTGTTGCAGCAGATAGCTGGTGCATTGTCATCCACTGGCCAGGATGTGGAGAGAGAGAATGTATCATGCCAACTGACTGGAGCAAGAAGCCAGATATTGTTGCCATAAGCCTGATGGGCCTGCCATAATCCTGGATGCTCAAGTCGGCAGTGGCAGCGTGGACATGGAGCAGACCTGGAGGGCTAAGAAGAGTAAATATGACAGGAACGACATGCGACAAGCGGTATCTGAGCTAAAAGGAGTTTCCCCTAATAACATCAAAGTCGTAGCTGCGAATGTGTCATGGCATGGGTTGTGGCACAGGAAAAGTAGCACTGTGCTTCTCGAGTTAGGCTTCTCAACAGGAGCGCTTCATGGTTTCACTACCTTAATATTGCTCTTACCTGAGGAGTTCATTGAAATAAAATGAAAACAATGGAGTTACGCTCGTTCAAAGAATTTAATTTTTGTGTGTGCACACGATTCGGATATAATCTAATCACAGAAATGCATAGGGAAGCGTCTGAATAACAACCCGTAAACTAGCTCTTGAAAGACCCACTCCACCAAAATAGGCTGGAGGATAGTCAATGCAGAATTGGAAACTATACGCGAAAAACAGCAGTGAGATAATTGGATTAATTTGTGATGCCTCATGTGGAACAGACCATACCATAATCAAATGTTGTTATGTTCATTCGTAAATACTAAAACAATCTTTCAGGATAATTCTTTAGATTCTTAGATTAGTGATGGTGGTTTAGAGTGTCTTTAAAAACCGCTTAAAAGCTTAATTATCAAGAAGTGCCGTTTCATCCCTGGAATTCACTATCTTTTTATCGAAAAAACTAACGGCCACTTGAGCATCAGTGTGTAAACCTCATCAACATGTACAGCCGATAAGTTAGCAGCTAGACTCAAGGAACCTGCGAGTAGGCAACCTCCACTGCTCAACTGTGTTCTTAACCCTAAACAAAATGCACATTAGTGTGTAGTACAATCATCCTTACGATGGAAGGCTGTGTACGAATTGTTTTTCTTTCATGTACTTTACACTTAGCTACTGACCAACTATTTTAATCATTCACATAAACACATTTTTTTTCTTTTTGTTTAATTTTGATTTTATGGTTTGCAGGTAATTTCCTACAGGAAATAACGAAGAAGTTGCTGTCACCTTCGTTTTTGCAGTCAGGGATCTTCACCAAATCCCTGGAAGCCAATACAGGTCAAGTACAGATATTTAAAGTTCTAGATATTAAATAATTGTAAAATTAGTCTGCCTTCAGACAGAGTCAGGGATTTCAGTAATTTAGTAAATACCTCATTATTTTACTTTTTGCTGCAGGAGGGTCAGTAATTTTATGGATGTTATTACAATTATCGTGATTATTAAACTTATTTTACTGTTATTAATTTTCAGACGTTTTCTATCATTTTCCGCCTCAATAAAGATCTTGGAACAGTGGTCCAATGGTCCCAGTATGAAACCATTAAAAGTTTATTTCCAATACTATTCAAGTGACAATTCGATTTGCCATGGTCTGGGTAATTCAGATTAAAGCTTCAGTGTCAGGTCATCATTAAGTAGGAAGCTATGATCACACCTACAGCTTAGCAGAATTATTGTTGCAGTGAGGGGCAGGGCTGACAAACCTAATTTTTGCGATGAATTCGATTTCCAAAAGTCGAATAAATTGAAATTCATTATGATGAAAACAAAAATAGTAATAGGAAACCCCTAGTTCGCCCTTCTAGCACTTGATTAAATGTTTTTAGAAGTATACCCTCCTGGTCTTTGTTAACTTTGATGGCGAATTTCTCACCTTGCAATTCAGGGATTCGCCCTGCTGGTTCTGAACGCCTCATGAGTACCACTTACTGCAGTTTACTTTCTTTCTCCTGTTACTCCTGTGACTGCCTGGAAATTTACAAGTTGTAGTTAGTGAGATTTTGATGTTGCCTCCTTTGGCAGAGCTTTGGGGCAACTACAAGCATTTTTGGGTCTACTAGAAATCCGGTAGAATGGGAACACTACCAGTGACGTTGATGATGGGAATAGAAATGAAAGAAGGAGGAGTTATGGCCACCTTATAATCCTAGGATGCCCCTACCCTAGGACAACCATTTAGGATTGATGAGTTGTCACAGTGATCGTGGTCATGTCATTTAGAGACTGTGGAAGACAAGGATCCCCAAATAGTTTGCCCAGCTACTGGGAGCAAGTTACAAATAAAATGCATTGCAGGCCTGCGTTGCGGTTATGCACAATTCTCTCTGCACATGGAGATGCGCACATTCCTCAATTTCAGTAACTAAAATAATTACTTAAAGTAGGAATTATCTTTTTACTCTATTTTTTTCTTTAGCCCACCACCAGTTATCTTATTGTATATCGCTCTGTAATTCGTTGGTATTATATTGGGCAAGCTCAGTTTCTTTATGAAAGGGCTAGAGCAGCTCATGGAATCATAGGTACCACCTAAAAAGGTATAACAGTCCTAAAAATCAGGATCTATAATGACTATATCTCACTAGATGCTTTAGCCATTGAGTACACCTTAGCAAGTATGTCTTGCTCGCTAAATAGAAGGAGCTTACATATGTAACAAAACACCACCATTTTTGCTTTGGTCAATTTGTCGAGTTGTTTCTAACTCTCCACTTCCTTCAAAATAAGCCATATTTTGCTCTTGTGAATATAAAAACAACCTGTTTTCTTCGAACATGTTGATGACAGTTTTGTATTCTTTTTATTTAGGTCTCTACGTGAATAAGACTGTGGACCCTCAAATCAGCAAACTATTTTTGAATGGCGATTACATCAAAATCTTTACCCAGTTGGTGCAAGGGGTGTTGTCAGACATTGATACTATTATCAAGGTGAGACTATATTTATAGGAAATATGAAATTTAATAGGAAGTTTTTCAAGGGGGGACTAAAAATTTACATTTGCACATTCACTGAGGCTACGAGAAAGACTATTTCTGAAGGTCATATGTAGAGCTTCGACCAAACGAATGACTATTTCACAAGACTCGAATCGTCTTGAAGTTGTGCTTGTTACGAAAATGACAATCCGATTCTCACAATCCTAGGAAATCTAAAAGGTGTACGGGCTGTTGTTTAGTAATTGGTGTTAACAACTAGAATCTATGACACAGTTGGATGGTTAAAATGCGATAGTATTTATAATTATTATAGAATAGACACTATAATTATATAATCCTGTTATTTTCTGAGCCAACAACTTAAAATCTCTCTTTTCAACTTTCGGTCGAAGACGAATACTGCTGTTCCAACATTTATTTCATCTCAGGTTCCGATCTATTTGTCCAACTAATCTATGGTTCACTAGAATGATTGATTTATGAGATTATTTTATTTTTGAGATGCGAGCATCCAGACCAATAGAAAAATAATTTTGCCTGTTTCTCGAGACAACCGGGAACTTGATAGACAGTGGGGAGCAATACTAAACTCAGGGGGCATAAACTTCATTCCTTACTTTTCTAATGCTATAAAGACCAGTCCGTTTTCTTCTTCTATTCTTACTTTTTGAAAAAAAAAGGATGGTTCCAAGAGGAGAAGTCCCGTTTTGAAAATGAGGGAGCAGAACTAAAGAATGCCCGTTATAAGTACGTAATTGTGACCATAAGTTTTCATTTTGGAGGGTTTTCCTCCGTCTCCCAAAGATGATCACATCGCTTACGCTACTTTGTTAGTTTTGGAAGGAATGTCTACATCTTGCGCTCTGTATTATAGTTTCAAATCGTAGCATGTTGTTCACAGCACACGACAGACGCCTTTTTCAACCTTCCAGCGTTCGTAACCTCCACATTATGGGGGAAGAAGAACAAAGTGTATCTGTACAGCTTCGAGCACATTCCAAAGAAATCTCTAATCGCCCAAATCCTTCCAGAATCACTTTCGCCTCCACAGTCTGGCGAAACTGAGAAAAAAGGTATTCAATCACCCAATATTATGTATAAATGAAGATGCTTGGTAATGTTTTGAAGAGTCTAGTTAGGAAGTAGTTTTCTTTAAAACTGATCCTACAGTGACCCAATTCAGTGGTTCAGATCTCGAATTGAATGCGTAACAACAACCTATAACTGTTTTCTTCAAGTCTCAGTAAGGACATAATATGTTCAGATATTGTCTGAAGGCAAACGAGCACTTCTCGTTCATAGTCTTGAAGACTCATACTTTTTCATAAATTATGAAGACCTACTCGATAGAAAATCTAAACACATGAAGGTAACTACTACACCAGTTCTGTTTCCAGTGAGCTTATTTTACTTTCTTTCCCTAAACGCTTTGTTATAAATTAAAAAAAAAAACTTTAAAAACGGGAAGCTATCATTCACTAATGATTGACATATTTATTTCAGTAAAAGTTTGGAGACCGCCAATCGTAGGAAGGTTCATTTTCCTCGTCGGTTTATGATAACCTCTTTCCCGCCCAGCTGAGTGGGCTAAATTTTCCCCTTGTCCATCGTTAGAAGTTGAAAACTGATAGTGAGACTGTGGGACATGTAGAGACGATTGAAATTCTGTGGGCTTCTTCTTCATCGGCTGAGAAAGCACAATTCTTTCCTGCTCACCCTATGAAGTTGAACTGTGACAAGGCGACTCTCTGTAGAAGACAACTATACAATAACGTTGCATTTGGAATAACGGTACTTCCTGATAGTGCTAAAATAGAACAAACAATAGGCAACAGTATTATAGTTTCAATCAACAGAATGGTTTCAAACTCCATTCGTATTTCACAATTAATCCGTGACATAAGATGCACATAGCAGCTGGATATATAGGATATAATATGATCTTTCACCATTGATATCCACTCCTCAAGATAATTTTTTCCTATTGCAACGTTGCCTGTTAATATTCCCGATTTGTTCATTCCATTTGTTGCTTTGGAACAACAATTTGTCTTGTGAGCCAGATTTCTTCGTCCTTACAGTCAAAGTCTGGGCATTATTGAAGTCATCATAGCATAGCGATACTGAATAAAACGTGACAAAACATTAAATATCCTTGAGTAATGTTGGCTTCTTTTGCTGTCAGGCGCTGAACATGGTGATGATCTCCCATTTTTGTTCGACATCAGAGGCCTTGAAGGTGAACCTCTGAATGTAACGACACTGGATGAGATCGATGAAAAGGTGAAAGATCACTTCACAACAGCTGTTTGCGAATTTGCAAGAAGTGGGTAAGTTAGAATTTGTGTTACTAACAATCTTCATTCTTGGCCGTCAGTATTTTATTGTTCAATACAGTGACCCGTCCAATATAGGGTTTGGATAGGTACATATCTACCAGTGTCATCTACAATCCCTGATGAGATGGTAAATTCTCCAAGTAGTGTGTGTTTTGACACGTACAGTACTGCGCCCGTAAGAATAAGTTTCCTCGCCATGAGCTCTGAATGTAGTCGTATATAGAGCATCGTTAAATTATATCATAAATCACCATCACTTAGCACCTCAAATCATTTATCCGGCATTTCCTCTTACAGAAAACCAAAAACGCAGAATCTAGACGACTGGCAGCCCTTCAAGTCTAAATCAGGCGATTATCTTATATTCAATGAAGAGCCGAAAATGTCCAAAAACTTCCACAAGTGCGAGATGGGACTTTGGTCGGGAGACAGTGGCTTGCTGAGCTCACCTGAATGCTCCTTCCTCCAAGCAACAGAAATTGTCACAAACACGTTGGGTTCTGCCGGATCTTCCCTGCTGTCAGCCGTCGACTCCGTTGAAAGTCGTCTTGGCATCCCAGGTGTCACTGACTCCCTGAAAAAACCCACTGGGACTCTGCAGAATTTGACGACGTCACTTACAAACACCAATCCTCTGGTTGGCACGACGGGCAAAAACCCACTCACCGGCTCTCTGGGAGGTCTGTGGCAAAGTTCATCGTCCACCAAGGCGCCAAGTGTTACTAAAACGACCAAGAAACCTGGACTTCTTGGGGTCGGCGGTCTTTTAGGGTGATGCACAAATAACTGAAACCTGCAAAATCATGAATAGTTCTTTCTCTCTCAGTTACAGAGTTAGAAGTTTGTAATTTTATCACCTACCAACTAAAGAAATTGAGAGCTTACAACTTGTCAACAGGGGTGATCAATTCCATGCTGTAATGTTTTACAAGTAATTTTTGTCGTACTTACTAATTATGTTATTTTCAAAGTATTGATGGTTTATAAATAAAATTATTATATACTACGTACATCTGTTCACTACAGAACTGCCAACGAAGACATAATTTGAACGGCCGAGTACAGTCAGATGATAAATAATTGATACAGGTGTATTTTATAGTCACAGATTATTCTGGTGAAACGCGTTACACATTTTATGAGTGGAGTAGACTTAATTTTAGTTTTGGGTTTCTTTTTCAATAATTCTAAGCAATGTACTATGAAAGTGTGTGACATATTGTGAGGCCAGTTTAGCTGTTCTCACTTAATGCAACATAGATAGCATAAAATGAACTATACACAACAAACAAAACAAATCATGGAAATAATATTGCCACTTTTTTTTTGTGGTTATTAAACATCACCTTAATGTTTTATTATCAAAATACCTAAGAGATCTGGTAACTGCTCAATGGGGAGCGCATAATATGGAAGAAACTAAATTTAGAATCAAACACTGAGACTACAGTTCAAGTACAGAAGTATTGAGTGTACAGGAGTACCGAAACTCAGTAATGTATAAAGAGAGTAATATTAATAATAGGCCAGTATGTAAGTAGGAGTAACCAAGTAATAGGTAAGCAGTTGCAAATTCTAAAGACCGGATCACACCTACAGAGTATCTGGCAAAGACTGCATTCAGCCGAGTAAATTGCAGTGTGATCAGCCGAGATCGTACTCGGCCTATGAGTGATGGGCCAGCGATTTGTGGCGAGACAGTGGATATAACAACGATCTATTTTCTCGACATAGCTCACCTGCAAGTGCCTTTCCCATTCGTCTGTAGTAATCACTTCTGTCAGCACTTACCTATCTGTAGATAACACAAAGTAATTTGCCGTATCTTTTTTGGTGAGACAGCAGCTCTCAAAACTGGGTCTGGAAAGGTTTCAATTATTGCTGTTCTTTAATTTTTATTCACAGTCCTCCATGTACTTTTCTTATTGTCCACAACCCTTAAAACCAGCAAATTGTTTCCATAACCCTTGGCTACAAAGAACAAGCGGTGGGCGGAAAGTATATGCAGTTCAAAATGAGAACACAACCAAGAATTCAACATATTACACGACAATCTCCAGTAAAATTCCCGAAGTTACTACTTGGAGCAAAGCATTAGTGGTATGCTGTGTTCAGAGATTAGCTGAGGGGCTCCTACGCCTAATTTTTTTCGCTATTTACATTTTTAAGTAGGAATTTAGTTAATAGCGTAGAAATTAGCTTTTTTTAGCCACGCAACTGATCTATGGCCTATGCCTCATCCGATGAATGTCCCAGGGACATACCAAATTGCAGCTACTGGGTGTAAATAGTATATGAATTACCTAAAGGAGCTTCTAAGCTGATCCTAAATTGCTGATTCTAAGCGTCAATTGTGTGGGAATTAGCTTCAAGAGCCAATCAGCTGATCCAGGTAAAAGCCCTAAAGAATGCTACAAATTGAATTGCAGCGTATGACCACAAATAGTATATAAATTAGATATACCCAGCTGATAGGGGGGCTCAAGCATTGTGCGAAAAATATATTAAGGTGTCTAGACACTCAATTGCAGCTTCAGGTTGTAAATATCATAGAATTTAGCACTAGGAGTACAGAAAATACGAAATTCATTATGGCTTGCACTCAATTTTCAGCACAAAAACCATCGGTAAAACATGATACATGTTGAAAAAACATTGGGCAAGACCCTTATATCCTAAGAGCAAATGCATTTTGGTTTTGTCCACGCAATATTTCAAGATTCTAGATCAAGTAGATTGGGCTGATTTATGATTGGCCGGAGAGCAGCATTTGTCATATGCACAGTAGCGATGATGAGTCATTGAAAGCCTACAGAATTTCAACGATTTACCTATTTTAGACTTGAAAACACCTTAGCATCCATACTGTGGTATACACTCAACGAGCAGGTGTTTCTGTTAGAACGTTATCGTTTAAAAAGTTGAAAAAATTATGTTGGTAAGTTTGGATTGTAGAGAGAATATACGAGCTGTGAATTGTTATTGTTAAATTATTATAATATGAATTTGATAAGTACTGTAAAGTCTAACGCCAGGTTCTTTTCAATTTCTTGCCCAATGGAGTTAACAAAGATTGGAGATGTTTGATGGAGTATTATTTTCACTGAAAGAACTTACCATCTTGATAGGAGACTTTGAATGAGAAAGAGAAACGATAATTATGTCAAACATTTTATTGAAAATACAAGTTTTGGAAATTAAAGATTCTTATCAGTTCATAAATCAGTTCGGATAGCTTTCTTTTTACACTTAATTTTATTTAATCCCATTTTGAAGCGTCTGTCTTCATTGGCACGTTAGAACGATAAACTGGAATTGAAATAGTTTTTGCCTCAGAACACACGAAAGATTCAGTTGATTTCATCAACAAAAGAGCTTAACATAGCTTCCTCCACGTCATCGTCAGGGCAAACCACGCTTTCTGAATTGTCAGCCTTTGCGTTTTTATATTCATCGGAAGCACCGCGATCAGTGGGTAGGTTTTGCGTAGCTGTCGGGTTTGGCTCAACTGCATTGAGAATGTCTGCGTCAGATGTTAAATTGAATGATGGCTCCATATCAATTGCTACGGATGTCTTCATTTTTTTTAGACTCGGCTGACATTCAGTCACTGATTCCGACTCTCTTTTAATGAAATTACCACCATTTTGGGCTTCCAATGGTCGAAATGAAACACCATTTTGCGTTTGGTAGTTCGAAACGATCGTTTCTGGTGTTGATTGTGCACTATCACCAGATGAACAATCAACAATTTGATCACCCGTTGCGTCATAAAGTGAAGGGCTTTTATTGTTAATGTTGATCGGTTTGACAGCAATTTTAGGTGCAGTTGTATAATCAAATTCTGACATCTCCGGGTCGACCAGTAGAGGGTTCACTTCCAGTTCTGTGGGGCTTGGCATTTCGTCGTTGGTAGTTGGACTCACTGTCACTGAAATGTTCCCATCCACCGCCGTTTTAAGACTATTTTCATGTGACTCAACTGAAACAGAATCATTTCAGGGAAACTAAATTGTTGCCATTGCAGAAACAAGACAATTCACACCTTAGAAAGATCTGGTGGGAGAAACCATTACCAGATGATAACAAACCTCGAGACAATTGGAAACAGAGAATAGTTAAAAACTAAACATGATTGTGAATTCCGTTATCTTATGTTTATGTTAATTTACATTCCATGGATTACCAAACACAAACTTTGTTTTTTTCAAATGCGAGCTCCCATTCATTGTTGCAGATTCAAATTCTACCAAAAATTTCATTAACTTTACCTCAAACGAATTTTTTAAATCAGGCCCAGCCAGCGCAGGAGGGGTTCCAAAGATGCACAACCGTGGATTCAAGTCCAAATGTGGCACGTGACTTGCACTATTTCCCAACGCCGATTCACGTGATGACATCTAGGTTTGGTTCTAGTGCAATTCCCGAGGAAAACTGGGTTAACATTTTCATTAATGCTGTACCGAAACAGACCATTTCCTTCCCCTTCTCCTTTCACAACCTTTGAGTCAAGAGAAATGGAGAAAAAACACTGCAAATCATATCACAAAAGTTTATTATTTTTGAGGCGCCTCCCCCACATCCCAACTTTTTTGACTGGCAAACGAGAAAATGGAGAAATTTAAATTTACACCCGTTATCAACATTTTCAATCTTTAAAATGATAAATTTCTTGGTCAGAGGAGCAGAAGAATTGGTCAGGGACCCATCTCAATTGAATCGGCGTACAAAAGTACTGGGGAATGACACCCCACGACCCAGTGCACCCCAAAGAAAACAAATTAAAAGGGGTGAGGTTGGGCGAACGAAGAGGCCATGGGACAGCATTGTGACCAATACATCAGATTCTGAAATAGCGGTTGCGTGAGGATCACTGTCCAACTGGATCCACATCCTGATCCAAGAGGCCAGCGGCACATCTTCAAACAAACTAGTAAATTCGTCTCTGAGGAACAGGAAGAAGAAAGTCCATCGAGGGGAGGATATCCAGGCAGTACGTTTCATCTCCATACTGCACCCCCTAGGCGATATAAGAATTTGGAGATTACCAAGGTATGACTTTCTCCTGACAAAGAGAAAACGATAGATTTTCTTGTTGTTCTTGAAAAAACATTGAGTTCATGTCAAAGGATCAGACTGATGGCGGGCTGATGTGCTTGGACACACGTTTCCAGGATGTTCGAAATCCCTCATGACCCTTAGAAGTTTGGCACCTACCAGAATCCTCTCGTTCACCGAACATCGAATTTTAAAAGCTCAAGGCATGTTAATCATGTGACGGTGCAAACACAGAAAGCCGTGGATGAGTAAGCTTGATGTTTTGATATCTCTTTTCACGATTGGACAAAGTTCGACTCTGTGTTGTTTGTCATTAGAAGTCATTTGAGGAACATGAGCGTTCATCATCTCTTGAGCCATAAACTTACTCATCACAACAATGAGCTATCGTTCAACAGTATTTTTTTAAGAGAGCAATTTTATTATCTCCATTCCTTTCACCATCCAAGTTGAGAAAAGAGGAGGGGCATTAACGGCATTTATGGTTAAATGTTAACCAGATTTTCGTAGTAAATTACACTAGAACCATATCTAATCGAGAAAATAAACGTCACCAAGTGAATAAGCGTTCAAAAATAGCGCTAAGTCATGTGCCACACTTGGCATCAACAAAAACATTCCAATTTGTTCAAATCCACATTTGTCCATCTTCGGACGCCTCAATCCTGTGATGGGTGGGTCTGATTTTTAAAAATCGTTCAAGTAGTGCCGATTCGCGAAACTTTTCGTAGAATTTGAATCTGCAACAATGAATAGGGGCTCCCATTTTAAAAATTAAAAAAAAAAAAAAAAAAAAAAAACAGTGAATTTAAAAATAAAATAATAAATGGATGCTCATTTTTTACCCCAGAGTTTTTAGAGGGCTTTTCAAAACTTGAAACTTACCACCCAGGAAATTACCGATATCCAATTCTCCTCTGACCACCGTGTACAGGCGGTGGCTAGATTCTGTAATCAAAGGTTCAACTGAGTAAAGGTGTTGACTGTTGTGAGAGCACAAGCTCACCTTCAGACAAAGATTTCTCCCAAGCCCAATATATTGTTTTTGTCCCCTTCCTCTTTCTCAACGAAACTGACAATGATTTTTACGAGCGACACCATACCCAGGTTCAGTTGATCTTCCGTTGAACGGTTCGTTACGTTCACAGAAAATTGTAAACATTTTCCAACATTCCAAAATAGCAAAGTGACTAACCATGAGCGATTCATTGTGAGTTTCATTGTCAACTTTCCGAAGATGAACTTGTCCTTCCATAACAGTCACCAGTCTTACGCAGTCAATCTTTGGGAACCGTAACAACTCAGTGTTTGCTCACAGTGCCAACTGGGGAAGTTGACATCAGTAAATTCCTAGGTGGTACGTTTCAAATGAGTAGTCAACATCAATTACTCAAAGTTTCTGTCATTCCGTAGTAGGTCCTAGATCCTATTGATTTTTTATTAGGTAATCGAGCACTACGATAATATTTGGTACCAAAGACGGTAGTAACTACTACTTGCTGCAGTAACATTAGTAAAATCTGGGCTACTTTTTGATTAACCCGTTAAATTTGTAGGATCAAATTTCAAATAAGTAGATTCCAAGACTTTTCTTTAAACTGTTTTTCCTGCTATAAAAGTTTATTTTTTCCAGCAACTACTAGACCAATGTTCAAGATAGAAATGATTTAATATATATATATGCTATATTATAGCAACATAATCAGTCAACTCCATGGGGCGAAATTTGGGAAGGGTTGGAAGTTTGAACATGTCATTCAATAGAAGTGAAATTGTTTAGTTGTAGATTAGTAGACAAACCCCAGTAGAACATTTAAATGAAACGAATCTCACAAATAAATGAATGAAATAAACTATTGAACAATAATTTGCTTATAAATGAGTTTTTGTATTTCGGAATAATGTCGATATTTCTAGTATAACAACGAAGAAAGGGTGTTATAAGCTACCTGATACGTCACAATAGTGGACGGTATTTTTACTAGAAGGCATCATTGTTATTTATGTAACTCCTAATCCCAGGATGGCATAACTTTTTAAAAAATCTTGAAATGGGTACGGCATCAACTTAATACGTAAATTCACTTTGGTTTCTTGAATCTGAAGTCTGCAGCAATGCATTCGTCTCGATGAAGTCCAGGCGTATGGCTTTCACCGCATTGATTGAAAAACGGTGAGAAGCCATATGCTTGAAAATCACCTAGACATTAAGTAAGAGACTTTGATGATGGATCTGACAATCTGTGAACTTAAATACAAACCATGCCATTCTTGTGACCTCAGAAACTCAAGTTTATCTGATAAAGGAATGACTGCACTTAGCACTAATGTTAACAAATTATATTTTTCAAATACCCAAAGACGCTTCGTGTCCTGATAGTAAGCCTCAGCTCACACAAATAACCTTACAGCCCTTTTTAAACACAAAATTTCCGAAAAGAGCTGCAAAAAAGGAGAATATTCAGTTTTACTGAGATTTCCACTTGGGCAGTTGCCAGCACTGCGACCAACAGAGAACCCGTTTTCTCCCTTCCTCACATACCTCATTTTAGCTTCAGGGTTCACTATCTACATCAACTCGAGTTTTAAACAGTTTTTCAAAAAGTCTTCTTTCGATTAAGTTTACGTTCAGCAGCTGGATGATGACTTCCTCGAGGGATTACAGTTTTCCCCCCAAGTGTTTTCCAGTCGTTTTGAATTGAAATTATTCGGCAGTCTGCCATAATGGCAGACTCGTCGAGATTTTCCGGACGAAAATCATTCCATTTTTCGCATTTTCAGGACGACTGAAATCTTTCTCATATCTCCAATGATGTGAGTCATTAAATGGGTTCCTGTTCGTGCACCCTTTCTATTAACAAGACCCTCGTTATCGACAACATTCGAGGCAGTTTTGATTGTAGAGTAAGATTGGGTAGGCGTTATTTTGAACACGATAATAATTCGGCGTCAACAATTTGGGATAACTGGGCTTCTAGCAACGAAGATTGTGTTCAATCCATGATGGGTCAGGATTCCTCGATGCTTTTGCCTAAACCCCTGTGCCTCCCGATGAACCTCACTGATTTGGTGCATGTGTCCCCGTCTAAAGAGGCTTGATTGGGCGCTCCAAAGTCTGATCAACAATGATCATTATTTCGTCAATACAGCTCCACTAGGAACCAAGGGGAACCCTTGACAGGATACTGTTGTTTCGGATTCGTCACTACACCTTCAGCCTTTCCTTCAACCAGAGACATTGATTGTTACAACAGATTAAATCCATAGACACAGAATTATTGGAGGAATTGGGCACGAACCCCCCCAATACCCCGTCTCGAATGACTACACCACATCAAAAATGGGATACCAGAACATGATTTCTACAAACTTCGTATTTTTTACTGGATCTGCTGGAAATGTACCTCGTCTTCTAGGTGCTCTATTCTTAGGCAAGATTATTAGGTACGCACTGAATCTCTCGCCACGAAACTGAGTAAAGCCGTATCAAGAAAAACAATACTGTTTTGTTACTGATGACCGAAATCGATTAAACGCCAGTAACTCTTAAATTTTATGGAAATGGACCAATCTTTTCTAAAAATTCTGTTTTTTCTTGGTTAATTGGTAATTTGGTTTCAAGGGTATTTAATGGAGGTTATATGGGTGAAACTTGGTATTCCCTTTGGAAATTTTGGGAAAAAGGGCTCTAAATTTGGTAAGCTGAGGCTTACTAACAGTAACAGAAGGGTCTTTGGTACTACGATCTAATTAAAACTGAACTTAGCAAGATCGTTTATTCATGAATTAATTTGATAAATTCCTGGTAAGTATACAGGGTGTCCCACGAGTTGTCCCCCCCTCCCTCCTAAAATCGTCAAAATGGGTGTAAACAAAAAAAATTTGTTTCTTAATCTTCATATTTTTTACAAGGATCTCAAATATCATATTTGGGCACTCCCCCCAACTGCGCAACCATGCGCAATTGACACTAACTTTCTTATTTTAAATGAGAACTCCCATTTTTTATTAAAGATTCGGATTCTAACCAAGATTTCATGACAATTTGACAACCCAACCAATTTTTTTTTTTTTTTTGAATTGGGGTTGCGCAACTTTGGGTGCTCGCTGAACCGGTTAAGCGCATTCAAAAAAATTGGTTGGGGGGTCAAATTTTCATGAAAAGAACGGAAGCTTCACGTAAAAAATGGGAGTTCTCATTTAAAAAAACAATGAAAATTCATGGTTGCACTCTGCCCAAATAGATATTGAGATCCATAAATAAATTATGACAAAAAAAATTTTTTTTTACTTTTCGACGATTTTGGGGAAACAACTCGTGGGACACCCTGTATAAACATGGAATGCATAGTTTACCCATAACAGTGGTCTTGCTATCCCGCCAGTGAATGCCACAATGAAACGGAAGAACTTTTCATGAAATTTGGCAGAATCCAAAACTTGTAATTTGAAAAATGGGGTTCTCATTTCAAATAAGAAACGTAGGTCTGTCAATGACCATGCCCCGCATAGGTTAGTTGCGCAGATTTTGCGTGGAGTACACAAATAAACTTGCCCTTAATATAATATAAATGATGATGAGATCACCTTAAAAGAAAATATGAAGATTCAAAAAAAAATTTTTTGAAAGTAGCGGCAAAATGAAGATTCAATAATTAGACCCCAATAGAAGGTCAACTGTTACTCAAACCATTGAACATTTCTATAAATGACAGTGTCCCGTTTTTGTAAAACAATTTAACTGGACCGTTACCGATTTAGCTGCCGTGAGTCACCTGAGGGATAAGGGGAGGTAGATCCGCGGGCAAAGTTCAATGGCGTTACAGTTTTACTCCTAACGTTCTGCCACCAGTCTTCTTATATTTAAAACAAATAAATGATTAGCACTATACTAACTGCCTAAACTTTTGCAAACTGAATTCTTCGAATGCGAAACATAAATGTTGAATCAATTACGTCAACGCAACGCATTGTACGATGCAACACTATGAAACTGTATAAGAGTGCTAATGAAGAACTCATTGTCCTGATCAAAAGTGACGTTTTCGTTTGCTGGGCTGGGGAATCATGTAGCACGTACATAATTTTGTGCACAAGGTATGTAGTTTTAAGATATCATCTGCGAATACGGCGAGGACTCGTTCAATAGTCAGTTGAGTGTGTTATCTGAATGCGTTGCAGGTGAAAGGCTTACACCACATTACAAAAAGCGGTGAGAAGCCATTCGCCTGGAAATCGCTCAGACATCAAATTAACCACTTCCTTCAAGGCCCCGTCCACCATTCTTTACATAGATTTACAATTAATTATAGGATAACTCCTTACAAGAGACGGAACATGCAGGCTCATAGAGTGGAAAGCAAAATTCACTTCAAACTGGTTTAAAGGTCACGTTAAAACGTGTAGATGTAGGCTGAACGTACACATGATTATTTCATAATACTATTGTGAAATATACTATCATATTTCGTGCTATATTATAGTACGAGTAAATTGAGAGGTCGGTGAGAAGTGCGTATTACTTAAACCATGACAAAAAGAAGCGTTAAATATGTTGGATAGCACACGTTCATTTTTATAGCAAGCCGAGGGAACGTCGGATGGGTTACTGTGTTCCATTCAAACATAACCTATAGTTAGTGTTAATTGTGTTAGAAGTAGACTGAAAAACACATAGAAGGAGGTTTGAGGTGCTGTCGTTTCAGACCAATTTTCGTTCAGCAATGGAAAGTAGCAGAAACTTCTGAAAATAAATCGCGGGAAAGACATCAAAAAAGAAAATTGAACCCAGAGGGTTTGAGGTGAGTTTACTACGCACTCGCACTTGCTGAAAATCTTGTCAAAAGGAAAAAGGTAGACTGGTTCCACTATTTTCAACGCGTTTCCTGAAAGGTTGGGAGAGTGTTCGATATTTTTGCATATATTACAGCAAGTTTAGGGGAAAACGTTTTTTACTTAAGCCGTGATCAAAATAATGATGATGATGTTTTTTATTTAGACGCAAATGGTCATTCCACTCTAATCTAGCACCAAGACAACGTCAAATATTAGAAATATGTACCATTTATACCATGTGTGTGTTGGCTCTATTATAGCAAAGAGCCATTAGCGGAAATAGTGTTCTACTTACACCGAGGCTTACAGTAGGTGATTTGCTTTCGTAAACGGGTTCTATGTACGCTCATGGAGCCATAGCAAACTGAGATGGTGGAAAATATGGTCCATTCTAACCTAACCCTAGGGTAACGTTAAATGTGTTAAAGGTAAGCAGTTTTTATTTTTAGTTGATCAGTTATTGGGATGCACATTGTATTTCAAGACTTAAGGCATATAATTATATTTAACGGCAAGTTGAGGGTGACATATTTGACAGTCACATTTTAGCAATTCTATAGTTTCCGAAATTAATTTTCTCTCTTATCCGTCTGTCTTAAGTGTTTGCTAATATATAAAATTCGCAAGAATCTCGCAGTTTTCATCAGAGTTTGATACAATTTCTGGTCAAACTTTTGCTCTTCTATTACGAGCTTAGTTGATTCCTAACCAATGGGAGTGCTTGCTCAAGTACAAATGCTTGATTTCTTCATGAAATTAGCAGGGACCATACGAGTAATGGTCGGTAAAAACACCATTATTTACCACGCTATCACGATGACATTTCACAGACAATGTGAGTATGATCACGAACTGGGCACGTACCCGAATGTTGCCTCAGACAAATTCCTACAACCAATGACACAACGATGTCTGCAAATCCTAAAGAAACCGCTAATTGACCAGTCTAGATTCTTCCTCATACTGAATAATCATTTGAGAAAATGGATGTACATTTTGTCTAAGTCATGCAGTTCAGTTATCATCTTTTACACTTCGAATTGGGATTGTTTAATTTCAAGCAAGATGCATCTTTGTAAAGGTTACGACATTCGCGAACGGGCAAACGATTGAGGGAGAACACATCAAGCTTGTTAGAGTGTAAAACCGCACCACCTCAACATCTCAGTAAAAGTAAACCATAAAAATTACCTTTATTCCCGAATGGGGTATGCTTGTCTACCGCAATGATTCCACTAGTTTTACATACAGTAATACTAAATAGTAATATAGTTTATATTCAATTAACACCAATTAACAATAGAAGAAAAATGAGTTTAAACATTGTTTATACGATTTCACACCACATTCATGTTGGGAGCGACTGTAAGTTAAAGTAAAATAAATAATAAGGAGGCAAACAAGAATAATGATAAACAATAAGGATCAGAACACAAAAGAACATAGGAAGAAATAACAAATATCAGTGAAGACCGAGATATACATAGAAATACAGAAACAAAATTAGAACAGGAACAGGTACAATGAAGAAGAAAAACGAAAATAGATTCCAGCTACAGGGCACTCCTACGATTTTAAGTTTCCAGTAATTCACAGTGAGCAGGCTGAAATTTACATTAATTTAAAATCATTGTAATCAGCTTTTCTTATCCATAATCATTGCCTACTGTTCTTCAAAATCTGATCCCATTACGTTTTTAGGTGAAGATTTAACAACAACAAAATCTCAAAAAAGATTTTGAAGCAGCTCTTTCGGCTCCAAATAATTTGGTTGACTCAAATGAAATGAATGATGACGATTTTGGTTGAATTACAACTTGTTGATCCATTTAGAATTTCAGATGAAAAAGCCATAATTTAGTACCAGAAGAAATGAATGAAAGGAATTAAAGAGTACACGACTTCGATGTTTTACTTATTTAAACAAATTGTTTTCATGATACGAGTATGAAACTGTCTATTTCAACCACAGCACACTTCATCCATGGGCACTACACAAACCTTGGAATCTCCAGAGACTTCGAATAACAATACATTCCAAATTCTCGACAATTTCATTTTACTCCCAATATTCCTAACTTTCAACATCATCAGCGATATGATTAGGTTTACTGTAATCATCTTTAGTTTCGTTTCACCAATGTTGAAGCCCACAAATGCACAGGACCAACGAACAACCAGATGTGTATATGACTTACCTGAGTTTTGTTGTTGTGTAGACACGGACGTATCAGCGGGTTTTCGGTTATTTGCATAGAGCTTCTTAGCCATAATCATCAATTCTGGAAGCTCTATAGGAAAACTCAAAGTGGGGCCAATTGGTCGAAGCATTTTGTCCACCGAGCTGAGTGACAGACTACACAGCTGAACAACCTGTTGAGAACACAAACAGTACCAATGTGACAAATGGCCACGAAATCGCTAAAAAGCAACTTTCACATCTACCTGTGAAATGCGCCTTTTGTAATTCTTCAAAATTCTGTAATAGTCACTTAAAATTCAACCTTCAAGGGTCTTGACCATGTTTTCGACTACGATCTTTTGAAACTTACCTCATCAAATGGATCACAAAGACCGCCGCTGATAAGTTGAGAGGCAAACGACAGCGGAGGAGGAAAAGAGGGATGAAAATGATTACACATCGCAACGAATGCTTTGTAGAGAGACAGCCTGCAGTTCTTGTTCGAATAAGGTAAAGGGATCTGTTCTCCCGAATTCAGTTGAGTGATGAGTAGCTCAGTGCACACAGCCGTCTGGAGGTCCTGAAATATATTGAGACTTCAATTTTAAATTCTCCCCAGCTCTTCACCCTAAACTCAAATCAAAGAATACACGTTTGCCAAGTATACAAATTTTCATAGGTACGCTGTTCCTATTATGAAGGGCATTCCCTGGGCGTAACAGGCTTATCGTTACATACCATCGAAGGGTAACCAGTGCATTCCATCAACTTCTTTATATGAAAAGAAGCTTCACTGCCATTATGCAGGAGTTTGGATGCCTCGGCTATTTGATTAGTACATGATGCAGAATGGGCAATACGTTCTGAATATCTCCCCCCTAAAAATTACGTTCGAGTATTTACCCCTGTCGATTACGAGTCCCCCTTCCCCTCTGCCATAGTTTTTGAAAGCCCGTGAGTGTGGCGGATATGGATATCCCCCCCCTCAGCTTAAAAAGAAGCCAAAAAGCTCCAGAGGTATCCCCTGTGTTTTGCAGGTTTATCGTCTCATCCCTTAGGCAACTGGTCCATTCCATCAACTTCTTGATATAAAATGAAACGCCACTGCCAGCAAACAGGAGTTTGGATACCACGGCTATCTGATTAGTACATGACTGAGCTGCACTGGGAACGAAACAGTGGATTTCGACTTGGTCATTCACAGTCAGCCAACCTGATATCACACAATATAAACTACAAGATCCTCCCTTTCCCAAGCCTAATAACAACTGAGGAGCTTACTTTCAAACAGGCACATATCCATTCCGACAAAATGTTCAGGAAGTGAAAAAAAACGATTTGCAGATTAGTGGAGATGTTTTTCTGCAGTTTCTCATCCGAGTAATATGTGAGAAGGCACAGATAAAGATGCCTCAGAATATGAATCAATTTTCTCCAAAACACTAGGCTGTAGATCCATTTTCACTTTGGAAATGTGCCCTTTTGATCAAAACTCATGGATTTGTGCCATTTTGAAAACAAAAGAATTCATTCTCCATTCTGTAGGTTTTATTGAAAACTTTACCTGACTCCATATTTCCATTTGTCATGCCTGCCATCTATCGAGTCTCGTGTAAATATTCAACGTCAAGACGAAGGCGCAATGCTTCTTTTTGGATATGTGCCTTTTTGAAAACCCACGACTTACCGCCTGACGAAATTCGAAGGATATGTGCCATTTCGATTGCAAGGCACTGAAAAAAATGTAGGGGACGGATTTGTTACCTTTTGATGCAAACACATAACTTTAGCCCCGGAATTGACGTGGATGTGTTCTGTTTTGTTCGAAAATGATAAGGGGGATCTGATTCAACTCATATTCAGAGATAGAAAATTGAGAAAAAAGCGTTTTCTCCCAGATTTGGATATGTGCCTTTTTGAAAGTAAGCTCCTCAACTGTGAAACATCAGTTCACATCACCACCCACCCACCATTTACTTCAGTTCCTCCTCTACGAAAATCACGTTGATCGCTCTCGTTCAAAATATTATTCTGCAATACACATTAATTTCACAACATTTATGAATGATTTTGAAAATGTATCAGTTTTTGTGCTTGAAAGATTAAACGAAATCACATAATAAGTGTTTAGTGTAGAATTCAACGAACCTTGTGATTTTGAGGTGAAAGAAGGGATGATACGGATTCCAAAAGAGGAGGTATGGACTGGAGTGCAGCCACGCAAACTTCACTATTGGCTTCCCTGTCAGCAACATATTCTTCTTTGTTACTCACAGTCTGATTCACCAGCGCTTGTCTCTGTTTCTTGCCCATTTTACCTTTGAGTATTTTGCTGGAAATCTGCACAAAAATTAAAAACAAATTATAACACTCCAAATCATTATAACATTGTTTGGGTTAGCAAAATTGCCTCGTGCGCCTAGAAACGAGCCTGTTTAACTCACAAGTTATTTTGCGTTAAAAAAATATAAAATTGAATCAACATGAACCAGCAGAATACGTAAATCACATTTTTTTCAGCGATTGATATCATAACGAATTTTCTTATCTTAAGAAAGTTGAAACCACCGCCCTAGTCATTCATCATATCTAACCATTATCACAACGATGACGAACTTGCAACTATTTAATGTACCATAAAACCGAAAAAATAAGTAATCAAATACTGCACTTAAAAATATTTGACACTTCCAAAATGTTTGAGTCACCGGATTCCAAATAAAAATTATGCTCGAACGAAATAATCAAGTTGGTACGTATCATTTTTGTAGAAGTCAAATTATTATTTTTTTTATAGGGAACGAAATGCGAATAATAGAATGAATGTGTGAACATATAAGTGATTATACCTACGCACCCGTACGAAAAAATAGGCCTTAATTCAATTTCTAGTTTTCCTCCAAAGGTTTTTTCTAGCAAAAGTTACTCATATAACTCAATGTCCATAAAACGTGCTGGGTATTACACGGACGCCGTGTCGTATTAGAATGTTAACAATGAAGCCACTAGTTTTCAGTTTTCTCACAGATTCCGACTACTGGTCCAACTATTCTATAGATTACTAGAAGGACTGATTTAGGATATTCTTTCTATTTTTGAGATGTGAGACAAGCGAACATCAAGACCACAACTAGAACAGAACATTGACCTCCTATAAACAGAGGCCATTTAATAGCTGAGTTGAGTGCAGAAAGCTAACATAAGAACCTGCATAAAGAGGAAACATTGTTATAACATTTTTTTTTTACTTTTGATTGTTACCAGATATTAAACTCAACAAAAAGGCATGAATGGAAATAAACTGTCTAAAAAAGAAAAACTTTGAAAATCTCCTCACTACAAAATCTAAGATAACTGCCATATTTAGTACTAGATAAGTATCTAAGGTATGTGATTACAACACATGATTGAAATGTGCCCATGAAAATGCACAATTTGGAGTTGAATACCAACTTACGTTCAATTTCACAGAAGGTTTCTTGAACTGGATATCTGATATTATGTAATCGATGATTTCTGGATGCTTATCTACTCCAGAAGAACAACTGGACACAGTAAGCCAAGAACTAAGACAGTCATACGCAGCAACCCTGACTGATCTGAAATAGAAATTTGAGCATCAAACGAACAAAGTTGTACAACACATGTGTGATGTTGAATGAATGGGAAAGATGAACGGGATGAGGGGACGTACAGTGCTCACCTGTAGGGTTTGTGCTGACCGTAAGTGCTTCTAGTGGTTTCTGTAGATTTCAAGACTTGCGATATCAACTTTGAGATGACGGGACCGTAATAAATCAAGTTAGTTCTACAACTGTTGACAAAAGAATCCAAAATATATTCGACAATTAATGTAAGATATACGGATAGAATGGATTGCTTGTTAATTGAGAGGCAAACAGTTTTAAAGGTGCTTTTACAAGGATATAACAAATATACAATTTTGTTCAACAATGGTGCTCTTGGGATGCACAGGAAAAAAAAGAGGAAGCTGTTACGAGCTACAATTATTGTAATTGTAGAAATTGGCTGAAAGCGCGAAAACCAGGGTTGATGAGTTGGTTCCAAGACACTAATGAGATCTTGCTCCAGTAAGAGTTTGAAAGTTGTCAGTACAACAAACTGCTGCTCTGATAAGCTACCATCACGTTTTCAACAGAGAGCAACCGAGCTTCATAACGATTCCTATTAACCGGAAAATGGTTCACTTCTGGACTAGTATATGTACTCCATGCCAAGGATGAAAAATGCTCCATACTTTGCACGGGCCCCTGCACCCTTTTCAACACAGTAAAAACTCGAAACATTCCAAAAAATATTAATAGCATTGTTTTCAGAAATGTTATAGGTAAAAGCATCTAAAAATATGGAACTAAAAAAACTGTTGTAGGTAATTATTTCTAAGAGTTTAGTCATCAGTATTCAAATAAAGTGTCGATAAGTCAGAAATGGGTTTGAATAAAGAAATTACAAAATGGGTTATTACCTTAGAATGAGGCTCTTGAGGAGGGAAAGACAAGCAGTTTGAATGAGAGGAATTTGGGCTATGAGACCGAGTGTTTCTGAAGTCACTTGTGCCTGGAGAGTTTGCACAGTAACTGCAAGACCACGGCAAGCCACAGACAACAGCTGTTCAGGAACAACTCGCTTGCCAACTGGAAATGACCCTCTGAACAAACCATAAGTCAAATTATACATAGTATCTATGTTTACAATAAATATTTCTGTACCAACATCTTCTGTAAAAAAACAATTCAAGAAGAAATTACTGGAATAGGAATACGATAAATTTCAAAAGAGGTGGGTTATTGAATATTCATAAAAACAATCATGCATGACCAGCATGTAAAAAAGTAGAAAATCTAAATGCCTTGAGTAAAAAATAGTTGAAATGAACGAATGTACATTATTTGTAACTGAAGTATCATCCTTTCATTGAATTTCAACAGCATGAGACAACCTGCTTTGCCTTCACTTCTAACAGGTAGTGCGGTTATTCACAAAGACAACGTTGACATACTCGTTAAGATTCAAACCATTTTTCAGACACCAACAGCTTCAGGCAAATGAATGTGAATTTTGAATGAGCCGGTGGTAGTGACTTCTAACATCATGACGAAGGAACTTCGTGGATAATAAAACCGAACAGTCCTCGTTTAACTGATCGATTTTTGTAGATCAAGGCATAAGGCCGAGGGTCATTATTTAAGCGCCTCTCTTAGATATATATTTATTGGTAGAAAATTAAGAGAGTTGATGAATTAAGTGACAAATTTGCAGGCATGAAGGGACCATAGACCTCAAACTATCCTAAGAAGCCCATTTTTAGCGAATATAAGCCACTAGATCTGATATTAATTTTGAAATAAGTGAATCATTCATAAAGGGTGTCCAACGACGTCCAAACACGTCTTATGTTCTTGGATATTGTCAGGAAGCTATACTTCCTACTACATTCCACAACTCCTATTTCAAATCGCATTTCAGAGCCATTCAAGAAGCAAATCAATGAAATAATCTTACGCAACTATATTCTTCCCCCAGACACTCAAGTTCAGAATTTGTTACTTGGGGTGGGACATCGTCATTTGAAAAATTAATGTTCATTTTTTATTATGCGGCGAGGTGTTCATGTTGCCCCATCTGTCATAAATACAACGACAAATGACGAAGTCTGCATAGAAAACTTGGACAGTTGACAAACATCATTATTTCTTAATGATTACACAACTAGACTTTTCAAGCTCTGTGGTCTATATCCTTTCATTCGATTAGGGGGATTACAGAACTTCTTGCAGTACATTGAGCATTGTTATTCAAAATACTGAAGGCACATGGAAAGAATACGGATAAGGCCTTTAATTTCAAAACCTGTATCATACATTGAACACAAGAGAGATTCAAATTAAATCAACTTACAGGAGGAAGACTTTCATATATTCGCTCAGATTCACAAACTGCGTAGCTTGTCTGCTGATACGTACATATGGTACCTTTGCATCCACCGACGGGACTTCAAATGTAGGTTTCAACTTTCTGGACGCACATGAGAACTGCGAAAGGTCAAAATTCAAAGGTATTTATTCTAATTGGGTTAACAGATCCATTAGCAAATGTACTCCAACTGGAAGAAACGATAATGTATTTTGCCTTATTGTCTAAAGTTGAGTTAAAACTCACTAGGTTGGATTGCAAAAAAAAGAAAGTGTCAGCCTCAAAAGTGCCAGTGTCAGTCCGTTTCATGAACAGCTCTGAACAACGATTTCAACCAACGCACTTTTGAGTCGTGACAAAAATATCAAATATTCATCGGGTCAAACACTTTCCCACTTCTCACCTGTTCTATCTCGTTGACATTATCGAAAAGCCGATCCAAGACGAGGTGCAGGGCGGATGAAAGTGATCTGAATTGCACAGCCCAGTTCTCCTTGTAGTTCATCATATCAGTGCCAGGCGGTCCACAAGCTGCTAGAGCGAGGTAGCAACGAGTAGCTAAGCTCACTGTGGTCTCATCTTCTTCAATTAGACCGAGAACGAATTTATCGAATGTGTCCTAAAACGAATCAATATACGATAATACCAACCTCAATACCCATCAATATCAGTGCTCTATATACCAACTAAACTATTAAAACAGGTGATACCTTCCAGCTAGGAGCAATCTTGCTGTAACATTTACAAACGACCAGTAGACACGATAGGACAACTTGGATAAACTGAAACAAAGGCGGAAATAGTTGAAAAAAGCAAGGAGAAAGTAATAAGATGAGTACTTTACTAAGAAGCTATTGACTGTCTTACCTCAGGAGAGTCTTTTAGGTTATTGAGAACTTCCAAAATTTTGCTGACATTGTTCAAAGCGATCTCTTTTCTAATTTCAGCGAACTTCAAAGATAGAGGCAGTAACACATCTAAAAAAGATTGAACACAAAAAAAAAAACACTATGAAGCTGCGTATTGCGTATAAGTAGGTTCATTTTATAGTGAAGGATTTTTAAAACCCATGATACAGGATCTTGCTTTATTTTTTGTCAAAGTAAATATTAGAAGAATTCACCAAATGGCCTTTGAAAATAGTTTTATCATTTAAATGATTAACAGTAGTACAATCCAGTTCTCAGCAACCGACCCCACAGTCCCCCCCACTCTCAACACTCCTTCAACTAACCTTCGGGTGGGCTCCTTCCGCCCTTTGTTATCCCGGCATCACCACTTTTCCGTCCACCTGAGGGGGTCATTCGTGTACTCACACTAGCACTAGCCTCTCTGGTGCTCTGGTTGAATCTACAGATTTTTCCAGGGAGTTGGTTAGGCTTAGTAAGTACCGTTCATGAACACAGAATGCGATCACGTAAACCCTTGTTACCCCCCCCCCCCCACCAGCCGTAGCTTTCATCTCTGTTTACTAGCTCCCCTCCTCTGAGCTAGAATCCCACATTTGTAGGTTGCATAGGCAATTTTTCATCTTCGGTACTTAAATGTGTAAAATTAATCATTTAAATGATCTGGCTGTAGAACTATAGAGGTTTACTGTCCCGCTTTTTTTTTTTTTTTTTTTTTACAAATACAAACACAAAACGTGATGTTATTACCTAAATCCAACTTATTGGAAGTAATAGAATAAAAATGTAAACCTTAACCGGGAGTTAAGCCAACAATTGTTACAATCACATACATTCAAAGATAAAAAGTGGTGAGCATACACCGCAGACTTTTCAATCCAAAAAACTGGCGTTATTAGACAACGTTGACCAGAATTTATCAGATTCGGAAATAATAACAGAAATGAGGTCACCCCTAACCGGAAAGTATCAAGTAATTAACCCACTTCAGGCAAGATCGGGAAGGTAGTTGTACTTCAAATCGTTTACATTATATTTAAAAAAGCAGCGGACCCCCTAGTTCAGTCTTCAATAATTGTAATTGATAATTAATCATAGAAATAACTGACTATAAACCAACAGGGCAAAACATTGAAACCAAACAAAATCTATTAATTAAATGAATATAGAGTGAACAACTGAAGAGATGAACCATTCTCATCACCACAAAAAACACCTGACATCAGTAGAAATGGGAATGTCAATAATGACAGATGAGACTAACACAACGGAGATACGTCATATTACAAGATTTTTTCAATGAAATAAAGAATATTACATGAGGAGAAATCAAATGCGAGATAAACGAATCTCTGGCCATTATCCTGTCTGTAATCAAGTTCTTCAAAGCCACCATCAAATGCGTCGCAAAAGTAGAGTAACTATAAATCAATATAAAATTGTCATTCAAAAGAAAAAAAAAATAACCGGAAAACCCATACATTTACAATTAAAACGAAAAATCACCTATAAATATAACTTGCCTACCATCGATGATACGAACCGGTTCAATAATGATGATTTTCTTTCTATAAATAGTACTAAGAAACAAAAAATCATAAATAACTTACTGATGACTTCAGCAGACATTATTACAGTAGATGAAGATTCCTTCTGTGAAAGTCCTTTAAGAGCCTGCTGGAGCCATGGAAATATGTTCGCCTGCAGCAGATCTGAAGGGATCTGACCCAATAGGTATTTAAGCACCAGAAGGCCTTTCCGTCGAGTTGAATTTTCATTTAGGAGACGATTGGTAACAGCTACCGCAGCCTTGGCTTCTTCAATCTGTCAAATGAAACATGAAAACTAAGTGTGAATACATGATCACCAAATTTGACCAAGATTCGCGTATGTAAATATCATTCAGTGGGCAACACTGAGTCAGAAAAACGCACTTGATTACATGAGTACACGTAAGTTCAGAAACAAAGTTCATTTCTTCCTGACAATGTAGATGACCGCACTATTCTAGAACAATTAGCTTTCATTCTTCGATTACTTCAAGTGGTGATGCAATTTTACAGAATGACTCGCCCAGGGTTGCAGATATCTATTTTATATTGCAATTGAAAACAGCAATGCTTCCCACCCATTTTCTCTGAATGAGATGAATTCGAAATATCATTCACAATTTGAAACATACTAGAGACAGATTCAAGTGATGAGTGATACAAATTTTTAAGATCATGGAAGAAAAAATTAGCAGAAGAATTTGGTTGTGTTGGGACTTCAGGGAATTTATAGCGGAAGGTCCAAGTTCCCTCAAGATTAAAAACGCAGCAAATTAATTCATAGAGATTCATTATTCTTGTTTCAGAATAACCCTTCTCCACAAATAAATGTATATTAGACGTAGTTCGTTATCCAAACTCGGCACCTGGCGCCTCCCTATCCTATAATTGCAATTAGATGCCATAAAAAGAGTCGCATTTATATTTCAGCAAGGTAGATCGAATAGTAACGAAATTAGCCACGTGGATCCTTCAGCTGATAACTGTGTCTCTGTTCCTTGTAATATAGTTTTAAATGTCCCTAACTCTTTTTCATAAAGTAATTGCAACTATTTGCAAGGGGGAATTTTGATATCGCAATCGATTTTGCACCTCAAATTACTATTTGCATAGACATTCAAATGCCTATTTTAGTGAGAACCTCGAATTGCAGGGGGGTCGAACAAAATATTTGCTACACGATTACAAAGGCTTATTATTGAAATAATAAACCTCAAATAAGTAGAAAAGGGATCCAGAGTAACGATTGAAAATAGTTGAGCCCTTCGAAATTGGTACTTCTGGAAAAGTGTACTGACCAATGAGTTCTCAATTACAGGCAAAGAAAATAATTAATTTGAAATCGACCATTTGCATCTTCTATATATAAAATTCAAGGGATATCCAGAAATCAAGACTATCTTCTAGAAAACTACTCTTTCAAGAAATGATCCCTTAAGAAATGACTATCTTCTAGAAAACTGGAACTGCTTTCAAGAAAGTTTACTATCTTCTAGAAAACTACTCTTTCAAGAGAGTGAGGTGATCCCTTAAGAAACACTGGCCTGTCACTGTGTAACCTGTCACTGGTTGCTAGAAAATATGGAACTGCTTGGAACAGTTTATATGCTCTGAAAAACGGGGGTGACAATCCAACTAATTCCAAATGCGGGGAGTTTCGTAATGCAGTTGCAAAGAATCCATTGCACTACAAAATTCAGTTCCAGGCCTTACTAGATGTTGCTGTTGATGGTACGGAGACATTCCATACTGCAACATTCTTTGTCTTGAACTGAGTCTAGTGGGTCCTGAGCACCTATATAGGGGTAAAGTGTTTCAGGATAGAGATGTAAAAATGACGCATTCGTAAGTGACCTGGGATCAGCTAACGGATTCTTCTCTCTTTTCACAGTGAGTAATAGAATCAAGCCTTGATGGATATTTGATATGGATTATACTAATTAACATGAGTTACCTGAGGCTATTGGACGGTCCAACACTTAGGTTGACCACACAATTATAGACAAAAGTGGCCTCAAAATTGGGAAAATACGATAAAGAGCATCAGGAAATGGTAACGGTGAACCTACTCTCTGAACCTCCATCACCCATTCATAACCGCTTGCAGATTTCTCAATGTCTAACAAATTCAGTAAACACCCCTAAAGTTTGTTGGTGCTTATCTGAGTGTAAAAGTGAGCATAAACCTTCGAAAAAATTCGGTTCGTACCGTATTAATCGTAATTCGGGCTAGAGGAGGCAAGATATTGGTCAAGCGCAACAAGCTTTGTGCCACAGAGCTCATAACAACCGATTGACTTAGGATTAAGAATCTTGTGTTGCTAATACACGCTATAAGTTACTGACGGTAATTTCTCGGTTGAGCCAGTGGGTAGGGGCTTAACGAGGATTCCTTCATCAGAACGTCTAGAAAGGAAAGGCTGCTTTGTTCCATAGGGGAAGACTTTGTAAAAGTATGGCATTCAGCAAAGATTCCACTGAAGCACTATGTCACAGGACTGTAGAAAAGTACGAAAGAAGAAAATTGTTCTTTTGGAAGTAGAGTGTTTTTCGAGAGCATTGAAAAATGAAAAACTCGTTCTATTCATGAGAATTTTCATGATCGTAGAACGATGACAAACCAAACTTGACAGGAATGAACGTAGGTAATTATATTTTTAATAAATTTTTCTTCCTGAACTCTTTCGGTGTAATAGATAGAACAAATCATATAAAAACTCACCTCCGAAGAGAAGATCCTGCTAGCATCACAAGAATCCAAGAACTTCACTACCTGTTGATGTCCTCCGAACCTGATTACTGATTCTAATACTTCTACCGTGGTACTCATTTTGTAAAGGCGCCTATATCAGGTACTAGGTGAAATTTAAGAATTACAGTATGAAAATTCCGAGTACCACGCTGATCCCCCTATCAGTCCGGCCCTGTGTTATTCGCAATCAGTCAAAGATGTGAATCGTAAAACCTTACATTTTATGACGGAAAATCCAGAAGCATTCGAAGAAAATTGTCTGACAACTAGATATATAAAGTATTTTAATATTTAACCATACTCGAGGAACACTATATTTCGTATTAATAAACTGCCCACGCCTGCTTATCAAAAAATCCGATAATTTCCTTCCTAACCTGTAAAATGTTGTTGCTGAAGTGAGCCAGAAAGGTCTGCAGTGGACACAGTCAATTAAACTCGGATTGGCTTTTTCTTCTGATCGTTGTAACTATTGATTTCTTTGATTTTTCTGTATTTTTATTTACATTATATTTATTAATTCTATATTAAACCGCCCTTTTGAACAGATCTTAGTTTAGATAAATGGAATATAATATATTCCAGCAACTACTCATAACAGTTTGTATATACTTATTTTATTTGTTGGTTGTCATTGATTTTCTTCTATCAGTGAATACATATTGCTGTTTAGTTGTATTTAAATAATGTATCATATTATGACGAACTAGAAGGAACTAGTTGTGGAATAGTGTGCTTTGTTGCAGTAGGGATTGTTATAAATTTGTGAACTCTTAGCCTTAAGATCTTTTATTTGTATTGTTCATTGTGAATTGTAGAGGTGAAATTAGTCCCTTATTACATAGTTTGTACAATAGGATAACTGGCATTCACACTTAAACTTCCCTAATCCCCATACAGCATTTCATGATTGAATAATGTAGGTTCCTTCAGGGATCTTTGGATCCTTCAGGTCGTGCTGCCACCGTTTCTCTCCTTTGTTATAATTGGATACTGCAACACGCAAGTGAATGTCCAGGATCGAGTCGCCTCAAGGGTCCCAGCCCACAGAATACTTGGAAATTTCGGATGTTGGTAATCTTAAAATCAATGGAAGGGAAAGGTAGGAGAGAGAAAATAGAGACTCAAAGGCAGAAGAGATGTGGAATCGACTATCCATGGTTCATGATTTAAAAACTAAAGCTGCTGTGCATTTGGAACAACTAAAGTTCCACAAAAATCAAGTGACAGTTGTTAGTAATTTTTGCTAAACTAGAAAAAATATGTCACAGGCTTGCAGTCCTTGAAGAACATGTGACAGAAAACACGATAGTGACAAAAACATTGATGACACTTCAAGTACAATTTACAAACAAGGAGTACAAGAACAAAGCATTTAAGAGAAATACATTTTGTATTTATTTATTTAAAATTATTACATTCAGAAAAGTATTTTTGGCAAACCAGTCTAATGTGATCTCTGCAATTGTTTTGTCATTTTGTTTGTCATGTCCAAGTTTGTCGTTCCAATCGTAAGTGAATTTTCTAAGTGACTAGGGACTTTCAAATTAAATTTGAAATGGTTGCAGTTGAAACAAGAGAACACGCATTACCGACGAAAAACCAGAAAATTTGTTTTCAATGAGGACACCTCTTGTCTGAAAACCCAAAAGGTACTTATTAGGCTCATCAACAATCACAATACCTGCAATAGGGACCAGTCTATTCCATTCTTATCTCCCCATGGGCTATCCATGCAGTTCCACCTCGGACAACCAGTCATGGACTAAACACTTCCATGCTGCATCCTCCGTTGAGGTTCCTAGATACAAACGTATCAAAAGTAGGTAGGTATCTTTACAAAATCAATAGTGCCCTGCAAAAATACGTCAATGCGCTTCTTATTAAAATTTGAGGTGTTTCAGTAGAATTGCGGTTCGTATCCCCAGGATATTCCAGGAGTTGTAGTCTGCGATCTAAAAAAAGATGCACGACGACGAAAGGTAAGTTTTCTCAGCTTGAGATATCCCAAGATATGTCAAAATGTTCAATAGGCTTACAAGTAAGAAAGGATTTACTTACCTTATTTTCAATGATTACGTTTTGCTTTAAATAAGTGGTTTTCTATCTTCCAGAGTGTCCGACGAGTTAGAAGCTCTACAGGCTATTTTGATGGAGGAAATTAAAATAAATTGTGACGACAGGTTAGTAGGATACTTATTGATTTTTTGAGGTTTCTAAGGGGTAAGGGTTTGCCCTGTTCTCCAATTGTACCTATCTACTTTCCCGTAGCTGAGGATTCAGTATACTGTTGATGAATAAGTTAGAAGAACTAAATCTTTTGAAATAGCGAATTTGTTTAATTAATTTTCGTGATAGAACAAATTAGTTGAACAGGGGTGCTTGGTTCATTTTACGCAAATGGGCAGATATTATTTAATAGCTGATCTAACGTAAATGGTATATTATGGTTTTAATTTGAATCAACGTCACAGAATGAGAGTCAGGAGCTCACCTCTGGGGCCGCATCACTTGTGCTGTCTAGAGAGGCAGGGCTTCAACGACCCCCAAAGGGGCTACGTCATGTGCTAGGAACTTACTCGTAAGCTTTTCTTGGAAACTACTTGTCCAAAGTTAATGAGACTTGGGTCAAAATCAAAAGTGGTATCTTGTTGGGATTGAGCTTTTTCAGTTCCTGTCATCCCCAAAGGGTGAAATCAAAGGACTGAAATATTAAAAAATCAGAATATTAAAACTTTCAAGAGCTTCTTTTAAAATCGAGTTTTTCGTAAAATATGTTATATGTTCGCAGACTAGTGAAGCATGGGTAAGTGTTAAATCTCCTCGTTGAATTCTACCACCATCGTAGGAATTTGGATATCACTTTTTGTTAGTACCAAGTAGTAAAGTTTAAGGATTTATATTAATGACGAAGTCACAGTATCATATTTGATGTCTAGAAGACAATTATAAGGTGTGGATACATTCTGATCTGCTGGAGGACCCTTGTGGCTAATTTGTTTCCTAATCGATCTAGGGAAGTCAAGTATAAATGAAGCTCTTTTTAAGGAATATAGAATACATGTATGAGGTATGTGACGCCGAATTTATATACGGTACCACAGACTTTGTCCTATAAACTGATCAGTGATTTACGTAGAAGGGAAACATGAATAAAAAACCGTCATGTAATCATTTGCACCGTTTTGAAGTTGTTGTCATTGGTGTCCTCGACCAGGCTAATTTTCCCCTGTAAAGGGTTTTTAGAGAGTATTAGCATTTTAGAATTTGAGCACTAGGTGTGCTCATAAATCGTTGAAATTAAATGTTATGACATAAAACACTTTTTCTGAATAATATGCTGCTTTTTAAGTGAATTTTCTTTTTTCTGGGTGGACCTCTCTTCTTCTATCCAGCAACGAAAAATAGCTACCACACTATGAAAAAAAAAAAAAACACCACTAATTATAAAATTTAAAACAAGCAGTACATACAATGATTTGCCATATTGAGAAGGGGTGACTCCTTTGGGGGGGGGGGGGGGGGGCTGTGCGCCCAACTTGATATCCGGAGAAACTTTTTAGTTTTTTACAAAAACCCGAACTCTACCGTCGGAGCACTGCTGCCAGTTAACAATCTCTTCAGGAGACTATCGACAGATAATTATAAATTCAACTAAATATATATTGTTTTCTCGATCCAGTGGCCAAGCAGTGGGGATAGAAACTGAAATCCACCCCTGGACAGCTTTGGATACAGAGACTCAGTATGTTCGGTTGACGCTGGAGGTGACTCTTCCATCGGGGTACCCTGACATACGCCCGATCGTCACACTTTCCAACCCTCGGGGTTTGGATGACTCTCTACTAACCTCCCTCCATCATGAAATCGACGAAAAGTGTACGCAGAATATCGGGCAACCAGTCATCTACGAAATATATGAAGTACGTTAAAAGTTTTGTATCATAACTGCATCAACTCTCTATTGTGAACTTTCCATTCTCGGACCTAACTGAATGTAGTTGATTCGTAGCTTTTTCCACAAAATGATACTTACGGGTGTGTCTGTAGATCATCAAGGAGCGCTTGACAAATAGCAATCGACCTTCAGTTCCTTGCTGCATTTGCCTATATGGATTTAGGCAGGCTGACCAATTTACGAAAACGGATTGTTACCACTATTTTCACTCACATTGTCTTGCTGGTCACCTCACAGCCTCGGAGAACATATTCAAGGAAGAACAGGACAAACTTCCGCCCTGGCAGCAAACCGCCACGTTTCAGGTTAGATTTGTATGTTCTTCAACACTAATCAGACCAACATTTTGAAATGTGTGATTCCCCTTCCCGTTTCTTGAAACTGCTGCTTGAACCTCGGGCCTTTTAACTTCAAGAATCTCCAATGGGTATTGCAGCTTATGCAGGCTAATGGCCGGAGCCCTTGGTTGGGGTAAATGTGTATTTACCCCAATTAATTACTATTAACACCTCGTTATGAACCAATTAATTTTTTTTTCTCGAATTTTTAATAAAATAAAGACGATTTACAGTAATGCAGCATGGCCGTAATGTTCGTAGTTTGACGAATTCTGTTCATCTTAAATTGTTTATAAATTGGAGCATTTTGTGTTCACAAAAACTGTCAAGTTTACAGAAAAAAAAACTTTTTTAAATTAATATTTTGTAGCAAATTTGAATGTGATTGCTTGCCATGACTTTAAGAATGGACATTCTCATTCATAAGTATTTACTTTAGTGTTGTTGGATTTTCTTTTACAGGCATTATGCCCCATTTGCCGGGCCCCTATAAATTATGATGTTGAGACTTTGAGATCAGCTGATCCTCCTCAAGAACTTGAGGAAGCACCTCGAACGTTCCAACCAACTCCTGAACTGAGGCTTTTACAGGAAAGGATGGAAGCTTTATACCTCAGGCAACGAAGTAAAGGGGGAATCATTCAAGAAGACAACAAAACCCTTCTTCTCACAGTAAGTTCAAATGCTGTGTTTTAGTATAATGTTGTTCATCTTGAACTTAATGTAGGTAATAATGAGTCATTCAAAAAAGAAATACGCATTGTTTTAGGAGTGCTTACACAATAGTGTGCCCTTACATTCAGTCTGAAGAAGTTAGTACATCCGTTTAGAATTCTAGATCAACCTGGTTAATTCAAATGACCAAGCAACTATTAGAATGAACGAAAGCATTGTAATGATAGTGATCTCAAGCGAAAATTGAAAAATATTACAATTGTTTTATTATAGAAACGATCGTTCCTAATCATGAAAGGCAATGGACGAGCTGATCGAATTGGTAAAAGGACATATTGCTTATGCTGATAGCTTCAAAGCCTTATACGAACATAATGTTCTACAAATGTTTAATTCTGCATATGTCAAACCGTATTGTAGACTTTTGTCACAGTTAAAATGAAGCAAAACTGGTATGACCAAACGTGGATCATCAAGTATTTGGGGCAGGTATCTGGAAACTGAGGTAGGCCCCCTGCCTCTTGGGGCAGCTGCCCTGGGTGATAGACTCGTGGTAGGGGGTAACCTACGAAGCGTAACTGAATCATGGGGCAGGGTTCGCCCCTTGAGTTCTGGGGTGTCTGTTTACTGCTGTTTGAGATACTTTCCTTACCACTGTGCTAACTTACTGAACATTTTCATTTCATGACCCCCTCTTTTGTAAAGTAATTTTGGATTAGTTAAAGATTAGGGAAATATGTCAGTCATGTCTAGAGATGGTACCCAGCTCAAATTGCAGCGTCCATCCCCGCCAGTGTATTACTCTGTGCCAAAGCTGTGAGATGTTCTACCAAAGTTTGGTAGATCGCAGGATGAGCATCTTGCTATTCCCAGCTATATATGATACTGATCATGAGAAGTACATCCAATCAGATAAATTCAAGCCTGTTATTCCTTTTCTGAATTCTTGAGCTTACGTTTAGTTCGTTAAAAGGGGGTTCGTTTACAAAGAACAGGAGCGTTTCCCCTCGAATTCCCACAGTGCCATCTTCATTTCGTCCAGCTGCCCTAGCCAATGAGAGATAGCCTGTCAAGCAGGGCGGGGACGCGGTACCCTGGCCTTCGGATATTGCTTGCATCCTAATTACCTCTTTTTCCCTACAGCGCAGGGGTAACCCTTGCCACCCATTCTAGATACCCACCCTAAAAGATCGAAAATTCCACATGAAGAATTTAGTAAACACTCTTGGAACTCCTCGTTTCATGTTTGATTTCATCCTCTAAATCACTGTTTCAATTTCAGGAAGAGAGTAACGGCGAAAGCAATGCCAATAACAGATGACAACCACCCGAAAACAACTCGCCACATCTCCAGGCAAGCAAATCCTTGTCCCCCCTCTACCAGCCTTTTCAACGGATACCCCGGTTCGTTCCCATAATCCATCAGTTTCCTTCATTGAAATCATATTAGCATTTCAAGCACTTGAAAACCTGTCTAATCGAAAGTTTCGGTAGGTAGCGAAATTCTTATACTTACAGCGGAAAAAAACGCCTTCTTTAAATCCGAAAATCGGATTTGATGTCTTTACGACTGTAGTTGATATCTTGCTCGTTGATACGTACTCAATATTGTACATTTTTTTGTGTGTAATATCGGTTCGTTCTCGTTTATAGATAGTCTAGTTACGTAAGAATTTTCAATTACTGTAATTTTGTATTCTATGTTTCTTCAAAGCATTCAATACGATCCCATTACAATACTGTGATCTTGAAATTTAGATTTGTTTCGAATGGAACGAAAAAAAATTTCACCAATAATAAATACGTTAGTCCTTGATAACATTTTTCGTTTTTGACTTCGTACTAATGAAAAAACTAGGGCACGTATTTTATGTTACAAGGTTTTCACTTATTTCATTAGAAACTTGTGTTCTTGCTTCCGTATTTTAAAACGAAATTAAGCTTAATTTTTTGTTTAAGCTCTAAAATTTCCAAATTAGACAGAAATTAATAATCATTACATGCAAAGTATGGTATTTCAACCAATACAGTGATATTTACTGTTGTAAAAATACTCCCAAAATTACCGATTACAGTATGATCATACCTACCAGTATATTTTCTTTCGTTTCATTGGTTCGGTCATTCTGATAAATGTGAACTCTCTCATGCACTCTAGGTGGAGATTCAGTGTCTACAATCCGATTAACAAACAAACAGTTAATAGGTTTCCATACAATTGTTGATGGTGTCAGAACAGATAGAATTGGGAATAAATGATATTATATAGATAAGGAAAAATTATTGCTTCAAGCCTTCTTCGTTTATTTTTCAAGTTTGTGGAATTATCTCACAAAACTATAATTTCAAATTTAAAGTCGTTTTGCTTTTATTTTTGTATTGGTGATTATTATTAATGAACGTTTGTGGGTCCTAGCGGAAGTAATTGAAAGTACCAGTGACGTATCTTCGCTAAGGCTTATTTAAGCAGAAAGACCGCGGTATATGGCTGGAAGTTTATTAAGAACGTGTGTACACAATTGCTTTATTGACTGCATAGGCAACACGCGAAAATTCTAGTCATCAGTATCGTCGTTCATCTACGGTAATGTAGCGTCAAATGGTTGCCATGACAATCTTACTGCTTTTGATTCGACCATTTATTAGGTACCTAGATTTTATTTATTATAAATTATAAATAACCGATGATCCGATCGGTAGACGCTCTAAACTTTTAGTCGAGCATTGAAAACAATTTATTCGAGACGCCTGCCGCCCAGGGGCTTATTCGAAATATACGCAAATAAGGAATCAAGCATATTGTAAACTTGCAAGTGATTCATGTTTTGATTCTTGAAATTTTCTCGTTGAGCAGTAATTTCAGTTATCCAAAAATAAACTTCATAGAGCACAAACATACTTGCACAAGCCTGTCGTTTCTATTCTTGATTCACATTAGGAAGGAACTACATTGGGATTAAAGATCGAACCTTCAACATTGCCACATATACATCATTAAGATTGTCACTCGGTTGAGAGACCCTTTTTTGTTCGCACAAATCGCCTGTTCACTTATGACGTTTGATTGCTACTCCAATTGCCTTTTAGTTTGTGGACAAATTACCCCTACGAAATATACAATGTATGTTAACTACGGTATGTCTGTTCGTGTATCTAAAAAACCAGAATTTGTATATAATGCTGCAGTGTCCAATTTTCAATCTTTTATAAAATTGTCGTGAGCATAAATCTGGAATATTTTGTTATAATTTTTTACGAGATCTATCATAACTCTACCACGGTAGAAGTTGTTGTTAGCTATGTGTGTTGGACAGGCTGAAGTGTTTTACTCAATTGCAAACGCTGAGATTTGCAAGAAGAATCTGGCAATATAAATGAGTGTAATAACTTTTTTTTGTTTAATTTATTTGAAAAAGAAAACTGTAAGTACTCCGCTTGATATTACCTTGTTCTTTTGATAGTTTGAAATTTCTTTGTACCATGTATTGTGGTATTGCCATAATTATGTACCTAGTTCGTGTTTTCTACTCTTTTGTCGTCAAAAATCTCAAAGAGATGTAAATAATGTCTGACATTAATAACCCATCTCGATGGAATCTTGAATGTTTCGAGTGTCGTACCTATTAAACTCGTTTTACTGCAATACACCTGTGGGTTTATCAAATATCCTGAATGTGGAGTGATGAGTCGTGGCTACGTTCTACCCTCACCTTGTACCTATTCATCATAGAGTGGTTCTTAAAAGAAAATATTGTCAAAGTGCAATCAGAATACGTAAATAGTATTTCGCTAACCTGACTAGAAGTTCGACAGTTTTTAAAATGTTAATGAGCTCTATTATACCTTGGAAAGCATTACTGTTGAATGAAACATCAATATTTATTGAAGTCATTACGTTTATTTGGAAGGATTAATAAAGGCACTTCCTACGGAGGTTACATTTTCAGTAGGCAATTTCATCATTGTCAGATCAAAGGGCACTGCTAGGGCTACTAGGCACGGCTGCTACTTGAAATCATAGCAACACGCATAATTTTCACCATTTTGTTGAAACTTGCTTGCTGCTCACTAAATGCTCTAACTTAAAATCCTCCAAGTTCCCTAAATCTTCTTTAACGAGACTATCAATAAATAACATTTCTCCTGCAAAAATATGTAGAAATTTGGTTTTATCCCAAGGGGAATCCAAGTTTATTCAATGCCAACTTCTCAAATATTATGTGTGAATTGATTGATATATTTATTTGTGGTAATACAGTTAATGTGGTACATCGTCTGTAAAACTATTTCAGAAATAAAGTAGAAATACGGGTTAGGCCCCCCTCACTTTCCACTACTAAAAACCCTTCCTTTTTGTATCTGTGGGCTAAAGAAACATATCTGCAGAATCTCAAAAAACCAACTTCTGCACAAAAAAGTGCTTGTTTTCATCTAAAACTGGGAAGATGAACTGACTAGAGCCAAGTCTCAAATAGCACAGCCATAAAACCAACAGTTAAGACTAGGTAAAAAGCGGAAAAAACATTTTTGGTTCTGTCTGCCACTTCCGAGGTTGTTGGTAATAAGACACTAAACGTCCATTTTAGCCGTCAACGAATAAATATATTGCAACCTTACAGAATGGAAAACGTTTCTGAGTATCCATGTACATTGAATTAGGAGATGACCTTCTTGGACAACATGAGTGAGATCACTTCGGAAATGTAGAGGCATGGCCAGGTTTGATTCCTAGACACTGCAGAAAGTTTTTTTTTGCTACAACGCGTTCCAACACTTATACCTGTACCAGGTTAGCCATACAGGTGGTTCAAGGGCGATCAAATACTGGATTTGTTAGACGTTGAAAAAATATGATTAGTGACGTCCTGGGATAGAACCAAAAATTATTCGATTCAATAATTCATTATGAAATGAAAATGGTTTTCAATCTGATTTTGGTTTTTCTAGGCAGCTTCGAGTGTGCTCAAATGAAAGGTTAACTGGGTTATTAATGTTTAGTCGGTGCTTCACCTTTCAGTAAAATGATGGGCGGAAGGATGTTACTGTTCTGTTTATGTCATGGGTCAAACAGTTCAGGGGAAGTTGCAGGTAGATCGATGGGAGATAGTAAGACGTTATCATCTGTTACTACTGTTAGAAACCACACTAACAGATGGTATAGAGGGTTAATGTTAATTACATGTCATATTGAGAAGGCATCCAGCAATACATGCTTCAGCCTTGACCTAACTGCCCAAAAGTTACACAGCCTAAGTGGCAGATCAGATAAAATAAAAGAGCAACTCTATTCCGCAATGGGATCAAAAGGAACATATAAGAACCTAATTAGCCATGGACAGTAGAGAATCAAACTAGGTTCCTTCGGGAACAATAGGGAGGGGATGACAGCTGTTCTATCACTACTCGCAGCACACTAATAACCTTCATGACAGAATCACCTTCGACATATAATCAATTTGACTGCTATGCTGAGGATTTATTATTATTATGCACTGGTGAAATTAATTGTCCAATAACTTTATAATAAAATTACTGCACCTACCAGAACACTATCGGCTGATAACAATCCAATTTCAAAGATTAAGTGGGTAGGTATCAAAATAAATTATTGAAGGAGTAACGTTTAAAAGCTTTTATTGTTTAAAAAGCAGAAAATTGAAAATTTTCTATTTGTACTGTCCGAATCCTCCCAGTCCCATTTCATTTCAAGAGATTGGAATTTTAGAAGACAAGCAATGCGGCAAGGAAAAAGTTAAACTTGTCAGCACTACTGAGAAATCGTGAGTACAGAGCATAGTTTACTGCAAATGAGTGGGACCAGCGTTACAGTAGCTGAACAGTGAACTAAAATTATCCTTGTCGTACTGTTGGTGTGCATCTTGCAAAAGAGGAGTTCAGATCCTTTTGGAGACGCATTACAATTACAATCTACAAGCCCTTCAAACACTAACAGGGTTTCTGCACTCCGCCAATGCTTTTGGGTTCCTCAGAAACATGCTGCCAATACGCAGGATCCAAAAATCCTAACAATTGAATAGTTGCTTCGGAATAGTCGCAAGTGGAATCGAGTCCCAACAGGAACGAATATTTTTCTTTTGTACATGACTAAGCTTCATAAAGCGCTAACAATGCTTCTAACCAACTCGATGGAGAGAGACAGATCTGGTAAATGCCTAGCTATGTCATGATTAGTCCTTCTTCCTCAGTGAATATACATCAGGACCATACAAAACTATTGCAGTTAGAATACACAGAACGGAACGTTGTGAGGCCAAATGGAATCCATGAACAAATCATCTTAAAGGGTTAATTTTCACCAACTACGCAATTTATAGGAATATGGATCATTCTAAAGTAAACTGCTATTGACCAGCTGTGGCATCATGAGTGACGGTGACTTTGACGACTTCATGTTCACTGCAACTGTCATATATGCGTCCAGGCCAGGATTTACGCCTAGGCCCAGGCCTCTCTCAGTTTCATTAAAAAAATTTTTAAATCGAAATACAAATTTTAGTTTGCATCAGAATATGTTTTTATACATATTATTGTACCGTGAAGTAATAGGTTTATTCTTGAATAAAAATAATTTTATTTGAGGTTTCCGTTTGTGAGGTATGTAAATTTGCTCTAGAATTGTATGAAATAACCAAGCCATATAAGCCAATAACCATATAAAAACTTCGTAACGTTGTAACGGCGTCGAATCCTATCGGGGTTACTGGACATAACCTAAATCTCAAGACAACGACATTATTGACGCATTTGCTCGAAAGAAAGAAAGAAGGATGGCTTTATAAATTATTTTTGAACGTGTACGCAGTATAATTTTAATTATTAAAAAATTTATGCCAATTTTTTCATTATTGTAAAGTATTTATTAATATGTACAGTACCTTACATTTTTAAAATAATATTTGAAGTAATGATGATGAGGTGAAGTGGAGATAGGAGTGGGGGGTGGAAGAAATGGTGCAGGAGGGAGGGGGGCGGCAAATACTCTTGGGCCTAGGGGCGCCTGTTTCCTAAATCCGGCCCTGTATGCGTCCCGTAAGAGTAAAACATGCCAAGATACAGCTAACCTCTTAATTCATGACTGTAGTGCCTACTTGAACTAGTGTTCATGTTTCAGCTCTCACAATTTATTTTTCCGATTTATAAGCTGTATAGTAAATCCTGATAAACTGCTTTGTAAAAGGCCCCTCCAGACTCTCGTGGCATAACCTGAGAAGCAAGAATGTGGAGGTGCTTCCACGGCCTTCCTCATCTAGCCTAATTTCGCTTCAAGAGCGGTTTATTGGCCCCAAGACTAAGGGACACGGGGAACGCCATTACTACATAATCATACCATTGGTCATTCATACATTCCCAGTCAGTGTGTTGTATTTTTAGTTCAGTTGTTTTGCTCTTTTGCATTTTTACTTTTCTACACATAAACACTGACATCCTGAAAATAATTGTAACTGCAAAGAGCTACAGCAGCAACTACAATGATGACATCAACCATCATGGGACTGTGGAGGAGTAGGCACAGGTGCACCATGAGGGTACTTTCAACACTTGACGGTTTCAAGAATCAGAAAGAGGGAACTAACGTAACCATCACATACTTCACGAGAGTGTGGATGTGTGTCCTTTTTCAAAGATAGCAAGAGTCTGGAGGAGGCTTAAGAAAAAACACTAATGCGTTTCTCCCACGATGGCCCATAACTAGTTTAAAAAACAAGAGGAATATGTTCTTCCCAAGAGCTGATGATGAATGGTGACAATAATTTCTTCACATCTCTTTGAACTTTAAAACAAATACACACAACAAATTATAACTGAATCTACTAAAAACTAGTTTAAAATGCTATACATAAATAGATTTAAAAATAACAGCATTATTTGACAATAAATAATTTTTCAGAAAAATTAAATTAAATAATTACCCATTCAAACTTCCAAAACCTGTAGATTGTTTTGGTTTGCAAAGGTTATATCACATGAAAATGGTTACTGAAGATTTGATTACTTCAAAGCTCAGCTCACTAGTCCATTAAAACAAAGTATACAATATCAAAATCTCAAAGTTTTAGCTTCTTTTTAGAGGCAACACGTTGTCTGTATTACAATACAGTTTCAGATAATAAGCACTAAACAACCGATGAAGCCCAAGTTTCAGTCACTCTAAGCCATAATGAGTCCTTATGAAACTCGTAAATACTCATGAAAGTACGTGTGATTTATCATCTAAAAATTTGTCAGCACGTTTTACTACCTTACGGAAAATCAGGTCCCAATAAAAATTTATTTATAGATACAACACAAGCAGAGCGTGTTGTACTTGAAGAAGTCGTGTCTTATGTGTCTGGCTCCGAGTTCAAAAGGTCTAGCAGGTGGGAGCATCGCCGTTCGATGACTACCAACGCTTGTTTGATGTTCCTCACTTCGCTCTTCATTTTCATTATCACCTGTCAACAAGGAGGAAGATTAGCAATTCCAAAAACTGGGACGATTTAATTTGGAATATTCAATGGTTTGCATTTTGGCTCCAGTCGTATCAGGAAGATGGCTCAACTATTTCCAGGATGGTGAATTATTAGCAGCATGTAGAGCCAAAACCTGTCCTCACGAAAGTAGAGGTCTCATGGTGTAGCCTTGACAGTGTTCTGGGAAGGGACCATACCGGTAAAACCTACTATGGTACAGGACTCACTGAGTCGATTCATGGTGATATACTGAGTCTGGACTACTAAGATTCCCTATTTAAACGCAGCCCTACCCTAATTCAGCTCCGCGACAAATAGTCCACAACCAGAATTCAGTTCAGATTCATCGCTACCTACGACAAATATGAGGAAATATGTCTCTCGGGAATTTCAGTTGCTCTGTTGTGCATTGAATGTAGTACCCCCTGTCGGAAGTCCATTAAAGAAAAACAATTCAAAAGATAGAGGTTTGCAAAATATCTCAAGGCAGTAACCAGCTGGAAAAGATCTTTTGGACACTAAGATTTAATTACAGCGCAGGGCTCAACAAGTTCAATGCACATGCTTATGCGTAAAGAGGACTGCAAATCCTCAATAAATTGAATATTTAACTCTGTACTCAACAATATCTTCAATGAGACGATCAGGGTGGAAATAATCTATACGACAACAAATATCCAATAACTGGGTCCACAGCCAGTGCAGGATCGAAATCCACAAAGTGACTGTCCTAATTCATGTATGCATCGACACAAGTTGTGCAAGATTGAATCAAAGAATCCCATTTTCGAATGCCTCACTAAGTCTCGCAGCATAGAAGCAGCCAGGACTCAGTTGAGATTGCCCTGAGAAAGACTTCAAGGCTGCACAGTGAAACCTTTCACCACCTTACCAGCCTCTTATCCCAGACGGGTACCTGTTCGGAAAGTGGCCTACCAATCAAAGGTTGGGACAAGCTTTTGTGCCTTGAATGTTGGGGAAACACGCTTGTTTACAATGTGAGACTACTAATCACCTGCATGTGCCGTTTGAGTACTTGAAATACATCATTCACCACGAATATGTGAGAGAACATCACATTTGCGACTTACCTCTCCTGGTAAATGGGTGACAATGTCCATTTCGGCGTCATCATCTACCCGAAATCGAGGATTGTTCGATTTTGTTGGAGCTGGTGTAGGTGTGGGCACGGTGTTGATATTGGGACTCCTCATTGGATTAACTGTTCCATTGATAACTGTAAAAGAGTTGAAAGCAGTGCTTGAGAAAATGTAAGCAAGTGGAGCAATCCGCAAACATTACCATGTTTTTCGGAGATCCTTCTAAACTTTCTCAACATTAATAAATCACCATTGATTCATTTAGTAAATTAATTAAATGACTCACCTGCACTACCTTTCAGACCTCTCTCCATTTTCTCTCTGTCCCTCCGAGGACAACTGCAAATTTTCACATCCAACGAGGTTCTGCCAAGCATTTTTCCAGCACCTGCAGGAACCCATCAAAAATTAAATAGATACTACGAATACTGCCATATCAAATCATGAATATTATCAACAAGCACAACTAACTCTTTTCATCTCAATTGAATATGTGTGAAGAGCAGAATGAGTCACAACCAGTTATCATTTTGTCAATAACGTGTATAAAATATGCGTATTTACGCACATTGAGTATTTGTCTGATTTGATGAATCTGAACAACACTTTACTATTGCTGGGGTATTATAGATGTCAAAGAAAGATCCCAGATTAATATTAAAGATGATTTTAGCTGGTGAATTGAATGTAAGAATAGTATTGTAGTTTGATGTGCAATACCTTACACTGATGCCCATTGCAGACTTCAACAATGGACGTGGCTCTAAAGCTGGAACGATTGGTTTAGGAGATGAGGTTTATTTAACTTCGTGTTTGTGTTAAAATTACAGATCACAGTTGAGTGCGCAGAAGATTTGAGAACAGGAGAGAAAACACAAAGAGCAATAGAAACGAGTTTAAGGATTATAATATTATGACAGATTCTATTTTCATTTTTCAAATTTAAAACAAACTTACTTGAAATAATCATCAGAATTTTCATCGAATCCCCAACCCCTTAGCTGAATCTTAGTAAGGTTTAACCCAGGAAAACCCCACTTTCAATGAAACATTACCCCAACAGGCTACGTATGCAGCTAGTTTACATTTCTACAACAGCTTTACAGAACAGACAACCGTAACAGACTTGACTTTTCCGTTTTCTTGATCTGGTTTATCATCGGAAAATCTATATATGTTGAGCAGATGATGGTGAAAAACAATTGAATTCGAAAAATGTAAGTTAGTCACCATCTGAAGTGGTAATTGAGTAACTAGTTAAGTAAAAAATATTAAACAATTCAGATTTTGTACCATTTTCTAGAGTGAAGACCAGTTTCGTCGACCGTCGATGCATCCCTTTAGGACATGAATTTTTACATCTGTGGATTAGAAAAAAAAAGTAAAATCAGTGATGTTTAACACCTGGATACTCAGTGTACATTTTCTTGTAAGTAATGTCAAACTAATAAAGTTTCAATAGGAAATGGTCAAAAACCAATTAAGAGACTAATTAATGTCTGTAAATCTCCACAATAAATGCTGTTGGAAAGGAACTCATGAAGTGGACACTTGGACAATATATCAATTCAACCATGGGAGATCTATCTAAAAACCGTTGTGTATGGTTTGGTTATTACCTACATGAAATACGGAAGTCCAAGTACTAACTCAAGTTTCAAAAACTAGCTCTCTGTTCATTAGTTCATGTACATTCTACTAGCCTTTATATCTGCCCTTGTCAGATTTCTAGCTCATCTTTACAGCCAGCTGTCTAACACTGTCTCTCCATTACTGGTAGCCGCCCAAGAGTTGCAGTAGACGTATAGATGTTACTATTCCTTTCAGGGTCCTGGGAGGGGTCGGTTTCCCCTCCGCAGATAATTGTAAACAGAATAACAGTTGAAACTGAGTTTTTCAGATTAACCTGCAGTAAGTAATGTTACATTACTGGAAGTTATGAGTCCTCATCTGAGTCAGCGGGTGACGTTAAACAAGTCAGTCTCACAGGCCTTTTGCTACCATCCTGTCAAGATCACCTACAGTGGGGCCCATCTAGGCCCGTAAGTGGCAACCCAGTGGAAACTCTCTATTGATATCCATCATTTTAGAGCGCCAGCTTTCCAACTACGATCACCAGGAGTAATAATTGGCTCACAAAACAATGAAAGGTGGCTGACGTTTGTGACCATGCCCTTTGGGACAGATAGGGGAGGGTGGTTTTGAATTATTGTATTATTAATGCTGACACCATTTCTCCACCCAAGGGTGGACAGCAATGGGCAACCGCGGTACAGGAGAAAACAATATGATCAAACTGCTGAAGACTTAGAGGATCATTTTCATAATTTGTGTGCTCTTGTAAAGAGGTTCTTTCTTAGGTTTTGATGTTTCAAAAATCGCTGGATGGGCCCGAGTAAAACTACAAAGTGCAGCAATTGGAGTAGTCTCACTGAGACTCTGGTGCACAAGAAAGAAAATATGGTGCCTAGGATTGAGAGTTAAGGATGTCCGCGCTTTTTCCATAGCTAAAGGAGTAAAGCAGGGTTCACATCGATCTGGAACGTCTGGAAATACGGGTAGGGGAAGCTAGTAAAAAGCAGTGGAGGGGATGGAGGGGAATCGGCCGAGCACAAGCTAACAATTCGTTTCCTGCGCTTCCTCCCACAGCTTACCGGATGGATTTGAACCCTGCTTAAGGTGTCGTCACTACTCGAATCAAGATCGTAAACATGCAAGCCCTCTGAGAGGAAAATGGCTCAAGCCTTCATCAGGATGGATTAAGCGAGGAACGGCTCAGAAAACATGATAATTTTAAACACAGTTCAACGAAGAAAAAGGTTCGCTATTCATCATTCACGGCTGCTCAACAATTATTCAGTTGCACAATCAAATTGTATAGATTTGTGGAAATATTTCATTGACAGAACCATACCAACCTGAATGAGTACAGAATATCTGTGGTGGTTTTCACTGGGCATAAAACAGAATGCCTTTCACTTTTAGGGTCATAGCAGTACATCGCGTCTATAGACTTGCAGCGCACCACATGACCAGCCAACTCGTAAAATGGGCAAAGACACGTGTTTTTGTCTGAATGGGATTTATACAAAGGATCCTCTTCCACTGCATGGACGGCGCACCTGAAAATAAGAGTAGAAACTCAATACAGAATAAATACCAAAAAACCTTTCCCACCTCTCTCCAAATACAAGGTTGTTCCTTTTTCTTTCAAACTGAGCGATCTCAGTTTTGATCTAACACTTTCAACATACAAAAGGCATAGAAATTTAAAGTGAAGTTTGCTAAAAACTACCGGGTTGCAAGGAGATGTTCTCACGTCATGATCACCTGTGAGGGATTTGTGGCTAAATTCTTCCTTATTCAACATCAGAAGCATAAAATTAGAATATATTTTTGTCCATCGGGTTCCAATTTTTTAAAATACACAGGAACTGTGTAAAAATACAAGCAGTCGAATGTCTTACTTCTATAATCGCATTTAGTTTACGATAATGATTATGAAAGGTTATCTTTATTCATCACCTTGGCCTTTATTAAGTGCTTAAGGGTACGTAAAAACAGAGAAATTGTTTTATTTCATTTCCGCAGACAACAATGAGATTTCGAGCTACGACATCGGAAATAAAAATGGACTTAAATCATTGTATAGAATAAATATAATGTAACCGTTTTAATGTGCCTGACGAGTAACGAACAAAACGTGAAAGTATGTTTTGCATTGTAATGATTTGTCGTTTATAACAACAGTGAATATTTTGAAGCTAAATGAATCGCTGATTTAATTAATGTCAGAACCAATGTCCCTAATTTATTTCTGTAATCTGGGTTTTCCATTGTTTGTGTAACGTGAGACTTGTGACACCTTTTGAGATCGTATACACGTACATGAATTACTCACCGGTTGACGGGAGCGAAAATGTGATCGGCACTGGAGTACACTAGCACAGCTCTGATGTACAAATCGTTAACGTCAACTTTTTCAGTGTCGAATGAAAACTGGACTATTAGGACGCGATCCATTTTAATAAAAACCTGGAAACAAACATTTAGTTTTTAATCGAAATTCGACAAAAGTAGCTGTTGGGTTGCTTGACAGTGACATTGAAGTCAACAGAAACATGAAATTGAAAAAATACACAAAGGGTTACTGTGTTGATTGATTGCCATCGAATGAAGAGAACATGTATCAAGATGGAAGAGCTTCAGACAAGTAGCTTATGCTCTAAATCATGAATTGCTGTAACTTCATGAATTTTCAACTGAATGTACGGTTGAAGTCGTAAGTTGTTGCCAATTTCTTAAGGCAAAATACCAAAATTAGTTTATATTAGGCCAATACTCACTTTTGAATCCACCTACCTTTCAGTTTCGTAATTTATTACATTAAATTAATTTAATTTATTAGGTTTGTTTGATTCTAGTTGTGAAACACTGTTCGGAAATAGGTTTCAACTTATTACAAATGTACATAAGTGGGGAATTCTGACAACAGATTACTTGTGCAAACTGATTCCCTGTCAGGTGTTTTTTTTTTAAGGAAGCTCTGTATTAAATTTTGGACTATAGGAAAAATATCACCCGCATTTCACATTTTATACCATTCTGAATAACTCCGGTTTTGTCTGTGTCCGCAAACTCTTTCAACAAGCTAAAATTTTGCAATTTCCATAACAAGTCAATATTTTTAGGGAAATTACGGGTTTGTTACGGGATGGTTTCAATTAAAATCAAATCAAACACCATTTCGAAGGGTCTAACCGTCCAAACTCGATTTAATTCGGGGGGCTGTAATGAGGAAAAAATGATTTGGTTGTTTCAACACTATTGTTTAATTAGAATTTGGTGCCCATGCGTGAATGTAAAATCCTAGTACCAAACGATAGGTGCCACGGCACTCCAACAGTTTTCATTTAATTTCGATGAAGTATTTTGGGCAGTTACCCCAATCAGTTTCATCTCTCAAAAATCAATAATTTTTGCTACTAACTCTAAAACTTGAAATTCATCGAGTGTCATTTTAGATCGAACGCTTAGCGTAGATTAGGGTGTAGATTCATTATCAAAATTTCAATGATCTATCATTTACGTTGTGGATAGGGAGCTATGATCCGATTTGAAGGACTTAATTTCACAAGTTTCTGAAAACAATTTCAAGGAAGGCCGGAATAGATTTAAGAAGTGTAGTAATTTGATTGCCTTTATTCGAAGGATGTTAGCAAGCTTATGGAGGTAACTTACGTCAATACTTACCAGGAAGTGCATTAACTAGCACTCATTTTATTTTTTATGCGTATCGTTGCTTATTAAACATTGAGTACATTATAATCAATTATTATTTCCCGTAAGCCTATTAATCGTACGCCAATCGTTTCGTGGTATTACCTGGTTAAATAATTCTGAATATTCCCAAGTAGGTTTGATTGAGGAAGAACCATTTTTGGGTAGGCGGTAAGTAAAATTGTACGGGCCCTTGAAATCTTCCAACATAGGGAGCCGAGTGTCGTGATAGTTTGTCGTCATTACGACCTGAGCACTGATGGGCTCGTCCATTGAATCATCCGACGAGTCTTCAGCTATCTCCAACTCACCGTCGCTATCTACTTCCGTTTTGATGACTGTGTCATCACCCTTAGAGCTCGACATGTCAGCTTATTTACGTCGTAGAATACACTAACCCAGAACAGGTTAATCACTCGAAGTGACTGCAACGCGAGGGGATATATCAATAAAATAGGAACTTTATAACCGAAAATGTGACGCACTGATCAGGAACGGACTGAAATTTTCCTGTTGCCAAGCATATCGATCGGAGAAGGCAAGGACAAACAGGAACACGGGCAGGACAGTCGGTGGAAGGTTATGAACAAACAAGAATCCACAACACCATGCATGCATGCTACAGGTAGTCCAAAAACGTTACACTTCAATCTTCACTTTTCAACGTTTTTCACCAACACATGAAATACAAATTCATTTAAATTGTAGATTAGTGTGACATTATATTAGTTTTAAAATTAAACCGAATGAGTTTTGGATTTTTATGTAAATTTGAACGGAAGAAATGAGAACATCAAGGTTTTTAACATCGATACGGACTGCCGATATATCGATCATATTGTCCCAAAATTAGAAACTCGGAAACCCACAAATTTCGCGTGGTATCTCACAATGTTCGAATAATTATCCTATTCCCAATTATAATTCATTATTAATAACAACTAATACAAAATTATGAACCATAAAATGGATATACCTTGGGAACAACTTTTCTTCCTCCATGGGCAGGATATCTTTAAGGCGTGGAATGAGTACATCGAGCTCAAGGGAGGAATATATCGTAAGAATCTAAATACTGTTTTCTAGTAAACAAATCATCGGCACCTTTCACCTATTGCTCGTAGTGGTTTTGTTGGATTGACGAATTTAAAAGATCCAATTTGAACACAGAAATTACTACCGATTAAAAAAATGGAACTAATTTTATTTTTCAAGCATCGATATTTTTATATCGATGTTGCATTCAATATTCCCGTTCTAAGGATATGTGGTACTGTTGACTTTTCGTTTGTTAGACATAATAAAGGAATAGGTAAATGTTATGATAACACTGTGATTACAAGCCCGCATTAATTTCGAAATCACGTGTTTGGTTTGTGGAGGTAAACAAGACTTGGGTTAAGAAGCTCAAATTTCCTACTCGTTCCCTCTCTCTTAGTTAATATTAATTAACTTCTTTGTAAAGAGTCAATTACAAACCAGATGACCTCGCTGGATGCGGACGCTCCTAGTTTGGTTTCGAGTTGCTCCTCGAGGCTCACCTACAGAAGTTAGTAAGTTTACCTTCACATTCATCCTTTAGTTTGTTGGTAAATACACGTTTACCTCCCGACCGAATGTTCATCAACATAACGATGCAATCCTCCAATCAGATGTATTGTTTTAGGAATTTGTTGATGTTTATCCAAATTCAACAATTAAGATTTCACATTCAATCATCGAGGGAGTCCTTCACAAACAAGTGGTTTATGTAATGTAAGGTTGATATCTGAATCTAGCAGTGCTGAAGCCCGTGGTCATCTCTGAGTTCGTCGATGACCAGACGATTTGATAAATTTAAAGACTTAGTTAATACTAATGTTAAATATACAATTTCCTCTTTATAAAAAAGAAATGTTCATGCTCGCAGTTGGCGCAATTACCGCCTCATTGACGACATTAGTGCTTGTGTGGAAGCCCTGTCATTCTGTTTATCTCATACACCCCACCCACTGTAGAGGGCCCCCCTCATCTTACTCTCTCCAAAACATCGACCAATCAAATCGCTTTAAGACTCGTGCTCAAACACGCAAGTCCAGCAACCTTCGGGAGCTCTTGTGACTTCTCGGTGGCGTCTGTGGAATTTCGGTTCAAAGCCACAACGACAGGGCAAGCTATTTTCAACCGTAAGAAGGGGTTTGTGAATTTCATACGTCAAAATTTCCCGGGGAGGACCCCCATCTTTGCTGCGGGGAGTGCTTCCCAGACGCCCCCTCCACTTCTAGTTACTAATCGCAGCCACTGGCGATGATCTAGCAAAATGTTACGCCTCGCCACTGGAATCTAGATATGTAAGGACGTAGAGAGCCATTGATTGAATCGCAAAATACCTTTGGAACCGCTGAGGAAAACTGAACTTCAACCGTAGAGGATAAGAATTTGACAGATTTATGCTTTCGTGCAAAAATCCAGGCCGAACTTAGTGGGGTAGATTTTTAATGACCTCTCTGCTGATCTGAAGGTGTTAAGCCCTTTCTGAATTTCATTGAGTGCTAAATTGATTGATTTCGCACCAAACCTCAATGATATGACGAAAAAGAACGAGGGCTCTTCACGGAAGAGTCTATTTATCACGACTTTTCCTTAATGCTTGTCAGATACAATGAAGTTTGATGGACATAAAGTGTTGGATTGATTTCGTATTGGTTGATACAAAGGTGTTCCGCTCATTCTCATCAAAATCTTTATACAGTAAAAGGCCTAAAAAGTGGAATATCTATTTGGGTCATTTCAAAATTACACATTTATGTCACTGATCAGTAGTGCCGTCAATTCTCAACTAAATACAGTTTTGTAAGTGTTGAATGTCAGAGAAAATACCGAAGTGCTGATTTCTCACTCCCTACTGCTATTGTTTACTGGAGGTATACAACTTCCATCGTCACTACTCAGCGAAATATTTATTGGGGCTGTTATATCCACTTACATTATGAAAGAACACACCATCTACAATGGATATCCGCCTCAGGAAACAAAAATTGGATCAAATCAAGTAGTCTTATCAGCCCATTATTTCAGTGTCACATGGTTTTTCCTCACTCCCTACAATGTTTTGAAAAGTAGCCCCCAACAGGCAGGAAAGGTGTTTATGAAGTTGCTTCTGTTTTGTTGACATCCCTTATTCAAGATTTTGCCTAGACCTTCCCAGTCAATTCTACCAGGAAAACCATCCCTGGAGGCAGCAGTGTAGGTTTTGTAACTCTCACTCCCCCTACTCCAGTAAGATTCTGACTGTGGCAAGTGTAACTTGATCGCACTTGTTGACAATTAGTGTAGTTGTTGGAAGTTCATTGACAACATTTTGGTTCAACCGGTTTCAATTGATTTGTGGCCTGTAAAGGCGGTGAAAGGCTATAACCTCACTCCCTACAATATCCAGCCAATAGCCCCATAAACTGTAGGGAGTGAGATTTGCTTGTAGCAAGTGAGATTTTGGCAAGGAAACCTTAGTATTTACTGTAGCTAAAATTAAGCTAATTTGTGCTGTTCCACTCACCTAATTTGAAAGACTTGAGCGGCGATTCCCATGGAGGTTGGAGGCTCAAGAGGGGAAAAAATAGTAGTATATACCTCACTCCCTACAAAAGTTTTTTTTCAAAATGGCGTATCAGCAGTACGGTTCAAGATTATGTGTGCTCACTTGGGTAATATGCCGAGAGAACCGCAGTGATTGATTAGAAACAAGAAAATTGATCAAGTTTCAACTTTTATTTTTTAGAAAAGTCGATACCCAAATGTGACTGAAATTTTGAAATGACCCATTAGCAAATCCTGAGGTTCTCTAGAACCAAAAATAATAACTCAACCTGAATATTGGTGGAACTCGTAATTAATTGAAGTTTTATTTCCCTCCCCAAGGCGTCGGATTCTAAAATCGGGAAGGACCAACTAACCAGATCCTTCACAAGGTTTTTCATTCTTGCTGCTGATCGGCTGGCTTTTATCACACAAAAACTTGCCATGGGAAGTGGAGATCACTCATTCTTCCAGTGCGTTATTCATATCGAAGGAAGAGAAACGGAATATCAGATTTATTTCAGAGTCAAGAATCTGTGGTTAGAAAACAACTGACACATGCGCGGTTGGTATATCCATGATGTGAAATTAGCTGAGGGTTGTGGCATGTTCCGGTTCTTCAACTAGGCCTAACAAGGTTCATTCCAACAAGTCAAGCCAACTGATAACCATCATCGACAGCTATTCCGACATTGCCAGCGGTTGAATTGCCATTGGATGTCACCGAGGTTCTCTGCTCCCTGCTGTTAATAAAGGAAATCTTTGGAAATTTAAACCTGTTAAATGGTTGTTAAGGTTAAGTGAATGTTAGAAGGATCAATTGTTTCAACAAACGTTTGTGAGCAGATAGCGGTTGTGTACAGTTATCTGGAAGGGCCACTGTTGTTGACAGTTGTTGGATAGTGCTCTTGTTTTTGGAACAAACCGATTAACAAACCTGACCTTTCACCACCAAATCCATGTGATTTATTCAAGGTGCATCACTTTATAAAATCATACAGGATCTATGATAAACTACGTATTGGATCTTGTGAAACATTCCAAGCCATACTACTTAGTTTCATCATACTGGAAACCTGTAGTGTTGCTATTAAAATGAGTAAATGGATTGATACTCCATTCTTGATAAGGTAGACATTGATTATATTACTGTGAATATTTGAGAAAAAATAATAGAAACTACCAGTGCTAAGCAGATCTGCAAATCCCCATCATACTTTACTCGTATCTTCATGTCCACAGTTTTTGTTGGTTTATAGATATGACTATCTTTGCAGTCATCCTCGAGTGGTTTGGGTTCTCTAATCTTTTCACAAGTTGAGTGCACATTTTGCTGTTCGCAATTTATCTCAATAATTCATCTTTCCTTTATCGACAAAGGAATTCCGAGATTTCCCTAGAAGTTTGTATCGTCCTCATCCCATTTTATCAAATTATTATATGACAAACAACGTTAATTCGTATGATTGGATCGAAATCTTATTAGTATCTTATCTAAGTCTACATTTTACTTATTTGAGCCAAACAAACCTACTAATTGGGCAGTATCCATCTCCACTGGAAACCAGTCTGCCCATAAGGATGCTGCATATTTTTTATGATATCTACTCGGTTCACAACCCCAACCATGTCACATGTTACCATGTCACAAGGGAGCCAATTTATTGGGTGACAATTCCAATTTGATTTACTGGCGAAGATGTTATCATCCTTTCCTCTCGAATTGTGTTCAACATTTTTTACAATGTCGAAGTAAAATCACTTTAAATCATCGAAACTTTTAATGTAAATAGTGTTCAATGTTGACAATTTATATAAGTTTACCGCATTAGTTGTTTTCCGACACGTCCAGAAGTCGAGGATGGAAATAGTTAGCCATTTCTGATAAATAGATTAGATTGAGGGACTAGATAATGAAAATTCAATCTATTCTATGCGAATAAAAAATGAAGGACTTACTGCTTAACAGCTGTTAATTATCTTCCAAAACAAGGAAGTCACAAAGATTTGAAAAGAAGACTAATTTTGGGTGAGTCCTCTTTTCTAGCGACTTCAATACTGGTTTGAGTCAACCCTACCTATGCTAATTTGATCCAGAGTTAGATATTTTCCAAGGTTTTATTTCGAGAAAGTTTTAGCTCTGCCACTTTTTAATCAAATTACTGCATGAAACGCAGTTTCTCCTAGTTTCCTTTGTAAATTGACGATCCCGAGTTATGATGTAATTGAATTGGATAAGGGCTGAACTGAAACTTGCTTTATAAAACCGTTAGAAAGTATTTTACTCCCAGTGGAGTTTTGCTTTATTATTATGTGAATTATCGTTTAATTAACTGAAGTCCTGAGTAGTTAACCATTCGCCATGAATTAGCCATTTACTATTCATTCCGAAGTTTTTTTTTTTTTTTGCAATGTACATCACTAGAAATCAAATTACTATTGAGTACCTAGCATTTTTATTCCTTCATTGTATTTACTGTTGACGTATCCTGATCAATTTCTTATGACATCGATGACAATTATTCTTGTCCGTTGACAGCTGCTCAGGCAAAATTGGCTGACCAGAGGATATACCATGGCTCTTCGAACTGTCACTGTCACGCCTGACCGGCACTTCAGTAACCATTATACTGCCGAGCCTTACAAACCCGCATCTTACCAGGTCGGTACAATCTTTGAGTTAAATATATAATATATATTTACATTTTTTATCGAGAACTGAACCAAATTCACGGTAATAATGTAAAGGAAATAATTTTAATAATCTGACACGTCAGTTTAAATGACTGGCTGTAGGGTGGCACCTAGATTTTCGATCATCTGGGTTTATAGATTTTGCTTCTTCTCCTATGCTACATTTACAAAATATTTGACCTATACGATTGAAAGGTTGTGGTTTCCGTAATAACCATCGACATTTAAAAAATAAGAGCCATGCGAAAACGTGAAATTTGACTCCCTTTTTTGTTGCAAAGTGAAAGTTGTTGGAGCTGCTCAATTTTTTAAAGCTTATTCTGATGTATATTCGATGAAGTTACGATGTATCTTGATTATTGAAAGTAATTTCCTTCCACAAAACCAATCAACTCAGCTTCACTAAAATTATTTGAGGAATGATTAAAAAAACAATTTCCTATTTATTAAACTGACGTGAAGTGATGACGACGCCACTACATTGGAGGCATGTCCAAACGATCATCTTATGTTCTTTGGTTTTTGGCAGTTGAAATGAGCCGTCAAACGACCTGCTGAAGACAAGGCCTCGCCAGATGGATCAAAGACGCAGAATGGAGTCTGTGGACTCTATGATGGTCTATCAAAACTCATCTAAAATTTGTGGTCTCTACTATGAATCTTTTGGGTACTATCTTTGTACTATTTGACTCTCAAAAGCCCGTCACAAAGTCAAAAGCCGTCAAAAGTATCCAGAACATGGCCCCATTTCCGAAATTCCCGTGTGCTCTGCCAGATTATCACGCAGATATCACTGGTTGGAGAACGTAGAGTTAATATGATATCCATCTGGGTTAAATCTCACATTTGAATTAATAATAATGAAACTGCAGACCTACTTCTTAAGGGTGGTCAGTTATCTGGAGAACCAATTACAGAAGCTGTGCCCTACACTGATCGAGCCTCATTTCCGAGTTCAGCTCTAAGAACGTTGGGGCAACAGTACTACGACGCGTACCCATCCACAAATAAGCACAATTTTCGACTCGTCTCAAAAAACCTGACGTATCTGAAAATTGGAGGAAAATGGAAGTTATTTTATTCCGCGTTGATCTTGTAAGAACCAATCATGAGATATGTGAAGCGCACCTGCAGAGATTTGATGAAGCTGTTGATGGTGCGTGTGGTTTTTGTGACACTGTGGAAGATTTGGAACATATGGTATCTGTCTCCACAATATGAAACTGAAAGTCAGAGCAGGCTCAACAGCCTAACGTAAAATTTAACTTCTCTAATAATATTGTACAATACTAAATCTGTATTACAAATATTTGTAAATATTATTATTATTCCTGTAAACATGGCAGTAAGGTTTTCATCCTGATTCCAGTAAAATATGTATAAAAGGATTTCCCGGGTCCTTTTGGTTAGAGCCAAATAGCTAAAATTCAAGAAACATGGAACGTCCTTTAGCAGCGCCCTATACTACTTTTTAAGGAAGTATTTTCTTTTTACATCGACTGTACAGTCCCCTTTACAACCCCCTTGGGGGACCTTATATTGCCCACCCCCCTTGGCAGTCTGTATACAGTCCCTTTCATACTCTTGAGACAGTCTATACTGCCCATAAGTAGTATAAATTGCTTATTGCGTTATTATCGAATGTGAGTACCTTAATTTTCAATCAAATTACTTATACAAAACAGTCCCGTTAGCCTTACCTAGGTTATTGTTAACCAAATACATTAGGGACCCTTAGGCTATTCCTTTATCAGCGAAATAGTCACGTCCCTGTTCCCATTTTTTCAGAAGTACGTTTTCACGAAATTAATAGTGAGCGACGAACAAATTCACTTCACCGATTACAAAAAAACTTGGTGTTTGAAGGTTTTCGAAACTCAAAACAAAGTTCGAAAACTGTCTAAATTTAGGTGAATTGTTGCGGCTTGAAAATTGGCACCCGTATTGAGCTGCACTCCAAGACCCTTACCAGTTCTGTCTGACCCGTGGTGTTACCAACTATCTCTAAGCTACATCTAAGTAAACAGGAAACTTGTAATTTTATCGTATTTAGCTCCACGAACTAACTAAACTATTTCTTACGAAACGATAGGATTAGTCGCCGAGTTTATCTGAGCCAGCTCAAGGCCGGTAGGTCACGACGTTCGGTCAGTTCGTGTGTGAGGTCACTTGTCGACATGCCGTCTTCAGCTTTAGCCCGTATTTTGTCAAAACGTCACTTACGCCTGACGCACTCTTACCGTCAGAGTAGACGTTTATCCCAGGTACCTCATCGATTCCTGTTGTACTCATCCTCAAGCGTGGTTGATACTTATCTAGTCTACTTTTTTTTACGTTTTACATCCTTAATAACATTTAACATTGCTTGCGAAACATGAAATCTATGTACTTGGGTGCTGTTTGTAAATTAATTTCAATAATGGACCTTAGTAATCGATCAAGAAAATATGTTTTTAACCCCTTCTAGTTGTTGGTATACTTTTTAAGATAAGTTCATTTCAAAAACCGCAATTGAAAAAATGCTGCAAATTATTACCCAGTGGTTTACTATTCCTGTATTAGATAGCCCTCCTAACACAGAGTACCCTCCTGATATTCTGATCTATGTATATTAGGCGTACTCCGTAGTACATTAACTAAATTCGGCACCTCCGGCCTCTGTATCTTATAATTGCGTTTAAGATGAAAATACTCGGGCTGCCGCCAGCCACGCGGTCTAGCTCAGGCCTCCCTTTGAACGCTCTTCAACCCGACCGCCCACCTAACCGATTTTTCAAATGGGGAGCGTATGGATGATCGTACATTAACCCGAGTGATCTAACTCGATTCAGCAAGCTATTATCTAACTGAATAAAACGAAAAACTGCCCTCTTACGTCAAAAGTGTTAAAGATTTCGATTTTTAAAATAGGTTAATCCTTAAATAAAACCTCTTAGGGTTGATTGATCATAGTGCTGAGATTACTGGCTCATCCTGGATGGAAGTTGGATTTTTGAGCCAAGTTTCGTAAAGTTCGGTCGAGAAGTTTTGGAGAAAAGCGTATGGACAGATTTTTCTGGTCATTGTTTTCTATAATGAACGTTAATAATCAAGCACGAAAAACATTTTACCCCCAAAAATTGTTTCTTTACTTTTGAAGATACGTAGTAGTTTCTCCGAAACAACTGGACCACGTTTTACGAAATTTCAATCAAAAACCCAACATTGATCCGCGATGTGCCAGTATAATAGGATAATTGTTTGTTGGATTAAGATAGAAATTAGTTCCCTAAATCGAATGAGACCAATCGGGTTGCTGTACAATCATCCGTTCGCTCACCATTTGAAAACCTGTTCAGATAGGCCTGATGAGCCTTGAGTTTCTTTCAAGGGTAACTTGTGAGACGCTTGGCTGGCAGTAATCCGAAAGCATGATCGATGTTATTCGATTACCCTATCCAAAACGCTATCTCCCGAGCTCCGATTCAGTTGAAGAGACGGGGAAGCATTCTTTATGAATGTATTTTCGTTTTGTCTCGTTAAATTTCAGTTAGATTTCTACTTGTTTCCGAATGTACCTAGGAAGCATTGTCTCTGGTTGTACAGTCCAGTTGTGGTAGTCTGGTGGTCCGCATTAGGAGGATATCTAATACAGGAATAAATAATAAACCTTTGAGTAATAATTTGCAACATTTCAAACATTAAATACAATTTTTTGAAAAAACGATTCTTCTAAGAAATCAACGAAAAGATTTAGTTTTGGTGTATTATTTTACCGTTCAAATATTGTCGATTGAATTATTTCCACTTGAAGTGCTTTTAATGAACGAGAGAGATAAAAATGCCTTGGAGATAACAGTAGCTTTTTACAAATAATCAGTAACGCAGCATGAATGTTTTGGCGAATTTCCATATAAACCTAGCGGATAAATAAAACTACAAAAACTCAATTAATTTTGGAGGATTTTCACCTAAAAATCTATTATTATTATTTTTTATTTTTTTATTTTTTTTATCGACTTGGATTAGGAATTTCATAGATTTGGGAACTTAGGTGATCAGCTGAAGGGCTCTTATTTCTAATTTCTCTCCAATTCGATCTACGGTGCTGAAATATGAACTGGACTTTTTTCAAAGACTGCTATAACTGTGTACACTGATGATACCAGACTAAGAGACAAGTCGTTGAACCTCTCATATTCCAACGGGACTACACTTCCAAATTCAGCTCAAGTTTTCAACTTAAAGAGTTAAAAAGTAAACTTAAGTAAGAGACATGGTTACCATTCAGCACATCCTAATGATGTTGGGAGGCCTCTGAATCTGATCCGTCGAAGCTACATAGGCCACTGGGTCTCATTTTCAAAATTCAGCATCTTAAATTTTGTAGGCGAAAAATGTATTTCTGAATCCCAGCAGTATCATAGAAAACCCTATTCAACTGTCAGCGTTGAAGTTGTAGCCATCTACCCTTAGAGCTCACATGGTTGTTGACTCTCTTTAATTATCAACTGTAAACCTATCCAGATTCTACTTATCTCAGAAAACACCGTTTTTATAGGGTTGACGGGTCTCAATTATTAGAAACCTTTCATTGGTCAATCACTCTAGTTCCTACACAGTCAATTTGTCGTTAATTTTTCACCGCACCTCAATAAATACTATATGCCAACTGCGTTTGTGTACCAACGTGTCTTCCTGGTCACATTTAAAAAGAAAAAATTGTTTATCTTCCACTAATCTCTCATGTAATCTCCGTTACGGACAGATTATTTCATCACTAATGACTGACGTCGATAATTCCCATTGAATGGTTCCATCGCATTGAATCTTATCAAATCCAACCATCTGCTACGCTCCTCTCCACCCCAACCAGATTCCCGCATTTTTCGGAATTGTACGATGTAGGATTTTTATTATTGTTTCAACAAGCGTTTTCAAATCTTCCAATTCGTGTGTGTTGTAATTTGATCCAGTTTTGTGATTTGTTTGATTAATATGCTCAACGGATTGAACTTTCAGGAAACCATCGAAGCCCTCAACGGATTGCAGTCCGGTGCGTTGTCACTCAAAAATTCTATAACAAGCCATTCACTGAAAATAAAAGAAACCTTGAAGTATCTACAAAGGTAAACCTTGTTTTATTTACCCCTTTTGTGGATGCACTGAATTGTTTCAAAATATTGTATATGAAATTTGTATTCCCAATGCGTTAAATCCGAATGAAACTAAGGTCATTCAGTGAATGAACTGCCATAGGAGGAAATATGGATACCTGGATACCTGTTTCAGTCCCCCGATTTTACCTCACTTGTTGGTTTATAATTTCCAATAATAAAGCTTTGTAATCGTATACCGAACATTTTGTATACAACCCCCCCTAAAATTTTGTCCACTCCAAAAATGCTATGTTAATCCATACGAGTTGTAAAGGGCCTTGGACTTGATGTAAAAACATGGACTCTGCTAGAGAACTAGTTGGTCAAACCACGTTTAAACTTTCAGTAAATGAAAAATGTTTCTCTCAAATCAAATTTCCGCTAGATTTTTACGTGTTGGACCATTTGAACAACTTTCGTTTCGTATCTAACCCGTCTGGCGTGTGTAAACATAAATCCGAATTTTACAAATCCGAATCATTAATACACACACGAATAAAAAGGAAACTTTTATGGACAAAATAAGTAGACGGATTATCAAATAGCGCTGTAGTAGCAGCTAATCTCCTTTTTGGGTATCACAGAGTACAAATCAAAAACAATCTCAGTCATGGTTTTCGATGTAGACATTTGAGAAATTCTACATAAAATTTCGAAGATATTGGTGGAATTGATCTTATCTCTATAAATTAAATGCAGTATCTATAAAAATAAAAATCATTGTGTTATTTAAGTTATCAAGACCATGAGTGGCTATTACTTCTGACGAATAAATCCAATACAAATAGAAACGTCAAATACTTCATTAGTTCGCAATCACCCACATAAATTCATTTCAGTTTAAATCCAAAACTTGTTCCATGTTTCTTAATTTTAGCCAGATGGAACGAAATTCAACTAACTGTGGTTGGAGGGGGCTGGTAGTTTGTGTTCAATTAACTATTTGGTTTAGAATTGGAATATATTTCAGTAATTTCTGTAAGGAAGAGGTGCGTTTTGTTTGGAGAACAGCAATTTCCGTTGGTATATTAACCCCCATTAACATATATGCAGGAGTGGCGTGAGTTTGGACGCATTCGAAGAACAAATACCAGTGATCCACGTGTCTGGCACTAAAGGTAAAGGATCAACATGCGCCATCTGCGAAAGCATTCTACGATCTCATGGCTACCGCACCGGACTTTACACGTCCCCGCACCTGACCTCCGTGAGGGAGAGGATACGCATAAACGGAGTCCCACTGTCCACAGAGGATTTCTCCAAGTACTTTTGGGATGTCTACCATCGACTTAGCAATAATAAGGTAACATTACATTTTATGTTTAACTATTTAAAAACAACCATACTAAGTGTTTCATACAAGATTGGAGTTAGTTACATGAGGAACCTTTATCGCTTGTAACGTTGATTTTAATGTGTTTCATTGTTTTTTTTTTTTTTTTTTTATTTTAAATCATTATCTCGTAGGGTATAAGTAGAGCGTGTTATTATATCCTACTACTGGTTTACCCGACGTTGCCTGAGTTCTGGAAAAAAACCGGGAGAGGGGCTCACTCAAAAGTCCGGCTGAAATCCTATTACTCATTTTCTCTTATTCCTCCAATATTTCCACAATTGAGTGCTGTAAACCATAAAACGGGAACAATAAAATACCTACACTGTATCGAATAAAATTAACCAGAAAGAAACACACAGAGCCCCAGGGCTCAAATAGCTGATTGGAGATTACCCAAAAGTCTGTAGGAGTTAACTTCTTCACTGCACATGCTTGAACCCGAACCCTTCATCAAGCTTTACTTCTACGGTTTAATCTGATTTCGACTAAACCTTCTAGGATTGCACTGTGCATGGTAGCTTTTGCACATGGGCAGTATGTTTTTCCAAAATTGATCTTCAAATTTAAAAATTATTATTCAACTACTCTTATTTGATACAACGTCAGTTTTCGTAACACACAAAAAATAATGACTTTTGTTGGCAACATTTTGATACCTTGGATTGCAGTGTTAAATTTTAGACAGGGGTCTTGAGATTTTTGGAAAATATGTCATGACCTTTGTTACTAAGTAAGGATATAGCTTTCTAATGGTGAAGGAATTTTTTAAATCAATCAATTAGTTTCTGAGTTGAACAAGAAATAAAATCTTTCCTCTTAATGATTTTAGTTTATATTAATTTGAATAATAGCTCTCCAATATCACTATGTTTATAAATCCTCGTAACGTTAGGTATGTGAAGTATCTATATTGTCCTCTTTTGTCAGGTTATGCTGGGAGCGAGGTGGTTAACATTTAGAAAATAAACGAATTAGATATACCGATTCCTTGTTAACTAACTGTTTGCTTTTACCGATTCTCTTTCCAGGAACACGACAGCGATATGCCGATGTATTTCAAATTCCTTACCGTCATGTCTTTCCATGTTTTCATGGCTGAGAAAGTTGATGTAGCAATAATTGAAGTCGGGATTGGTGGTGAGCTGGACTGCACTAATGTGCTGAGGTTGGTACTTCTACTAGAATGGAATCATACGGAGCTTTGGGGTTAGTTGTAACAAACATATTACTTATAGTTTTTGTATGGATTGATAGGTAAGGAAGTGACAGCTCGAACACTCCAGTTCCTTGAAATTAGTTGAGGAAAATCCAAATTCTCTTACATGGTTGTTCATTAAGTAACCTTCGTTGCAGGAAAACGCCGATTGTGGGGATCACATCATTGGGCCTTGATCATACTCAAATCTTGGGTGACACGATAGAAGAAATAGCTTGGGAAAAAGCTGGCATCATAAAACCAGGCTCAGTCGTCTTTACTGTTCCGAATCACAAGCCGAGTGCACTTCAAGTCATTAAGGAACGAACGGAAGAGAAAAAAGTAAAACATTTTGATTTCTTTCTATACATCCAGCTTTTGTCTGTACAAAAATATTGCCGCCTAAAGTGTGAAGGATACCTTGACAATTTTTAAATAGAAACATATGTCATCGTAAGAATTTTGACTCGATATACTCTCATATACTCGTAATAACGTTTAAAATTAATGAGGAATGCCATTTAATTCCTCCCACACCTACTTGACTGTGCCACGTGAACATGCACGATTTAGTGGTACTAGTTTAGTTTTGACTTCTTAATACCCACCCTCGGTAGTTTTTAGGGAAATCTGAACTTGGAATGAATGTATTACCTCACCTAATATCATCAAGTGTTTTTCTGACACCATCCCAGTAACTTCATTGTTGTTTCAAAAAGTTTGCTGATCATATGGCGACGAGAGTATTTTCTTACATATACACCCCTCAATCGGTAAAATTGTGTAAGGCAGCGGTTCATTGTTCCAGTTTCTCTATTGAATATTTGTCGCGAAATAAGTTTTATTGATACCTACGTCATGAAATGCTGATTACTTTATAATCTGCCATGCTGCTATTATTCCATTTTTGGTTAAAAGAGATTTACTAGTTTTACTCCATGGGAGGGATGCGATGGCACTCTGCTCGCTGTTGGATACGGGTGGTGATAAAGAAAAAATGCATGCGCTTTATCAATTAACATTGAGATCCCTCACGCTGCGGGCATTGGCACGCGATGAGCTTTAGCAGCACAGCGAACATTATTTAATGTATATTTGGTGTGTGTTGGAATGGGGAAGTTAATTACGAAGTGACGAGTGAACGCTTGTTATTATATCTGATCCCTGATTAGATGAGTTAGGCACTTCTGTAAAATCCTATTTCTGTTTCGATTGATTTTCACTGATTTTTTTTCCTAAACTGCAGTTTAAAGTTTCATTTACCTTAATTTACTTCAATTTGATTTGTATATCTTCATCGGCCATTTGTCCGAACTCTTGTAACGAACATTTTAGAACTGTTCTCTACAAATAAAGGTTTTGATTGATTGATTGATAGTGTCCTTTTCTGGTATGAAAGGAGTGATAATTTCGATCTATGAGTATCGATTATTCAATAGTTTAAACGTGGAAAAATGTGTATATTTTTTGGTGAACTTGAAAACATATTGTTATCTGTCATAATGTAATTTGCAGGCGAAGCTCAATCTGGCACCGCCCTTGGAAGCTTATGGTTTGGACGTTTCTAAACTTACGTTGACCCACTGCCTAAATGCTTCACTTGCCATCCAGTTGGCCCACTCTTGGATGAAATGGAGGAGAGGTTGCCCAAAAAGTTGGTTTCAAGAATAGGATTGTACCTGCTTGCTTTTAACTTTTATGTGTATGTTCAAACGCTTAGTTACCATTATTCTAGGACTGAACATATTGTGCGTAAAATGAAATGCCCATAATTTCTTAGAAATAATTAGAACTTTTCACTACAGTTGGCAGATGGACTAATTACTGAAAGTTTTCTTAGCTCATGTTCAACTTGTTACCATTCACTGTAGCCCGGTTGTTGTAAACAATATCAAAACTGCGCGTACTACCATAATTAGTGATCAATCCCTAAATATGAATTCGAATTCATAAATGATTCGAAAAGATTCACATATCAAAGGATCTGTATATCTAACATTTTACCTCTATATATTTAGGTGCCTTACATGTTGATCTATTTGAACCTAAATACGTAAATTAACTATGTTATAACTTCTACACGAATATGAAGATATTCCAATATGAATAACTTGAAGTGGAATTTACACGTACTCAATCAATCATAATCATCAAACCAATTAAATATATAAGGATTAATATCGTTATATCATCATCACCATTATTTGGTTCCACCAATATTCGAACTCGATGATTTAAACGAAAATTGTCATTATAGTTTAGCTGTAATAGTTGACCATGTACCATCGCGAACTCATTTGTGATCAAACGAGAGTACCTACCATTAAGACGAATATGTAGGACACTATTTTATACCAATTTTTTGCAGAATACCTAAAATATTGCTGTTTTAGAAGATTTCTATATCTTAGGTTACGGATAGGCAGGGATTTAAAAATGTGTAAATATAATATTAATTGGTAGAGATGTAGCTGTCTAATGGTGAACGAATTTTCGAAATTGATCGAGTAGTGTTTGAGTTGAATTGTAACAAACAATCAAATCTTTCTTGTTTATAATATTACCATGTTCCTAATAGCCATGTGTGTTTCTTTTCAGGTCAACTCTCCGAACCTGCTGTGGAACTTGATGATAAGACGATGCATGGAATCCTTGGTTGTACTTGGAGAGGGAGGTTTCAAACTGTTATAAGGGGACGTCACAGGTTTCATCTAGATGGAGCACATACAGTTGAAAGCACACAACTCTGTGCTCAATGGTTCAACTCGGTAGCCCCCAAGTTAGTTTACCTCCTTACTATTAGGTGTATGACTCGTAAATAATAACGTTATCATTGTGATGAGTTTTCATTTGGGGATAAGTGTGCCTAGAATGTGCTGCATTCAGGTATTGCAGCATATTGCCCTAACTGATATGCTGCTACACTGAAATTACTGTCCTAACCAATTGATGGCAAAAGCAAAAGTAAGGTTTTAGTGTTTTTACATTAGTAAATTGATACTAAGAATGTTAACAAGCAACGTACAGGCATGTAATATCCTCCCCTCTAGTTTTCAACTCTCCTGTGCTGGTTAACATATGCATTGTTACTCATCCCACTTTGATATGATAGTGCAGCTCTCCAAATTTCTGACACACCTGACTAAATTTCCATTTTTCTTGCTAGCCATAAAATAGTAAAGCCACTTGTCCTCTCTTACCATATCCACTCTGGCTCGAATCTTTTGACCCAGAACAGCTCGGGAGGAGATGTGCTCGTGGTTGCATGTGTGATCCTTCTAAAAGCCATTAAACTTGCCAACCCTTGAGCCATAAGCTCTCCAGCTGTGAATGCCTATCGCAGATAGTTTTTGAAAGACTCTACTCTACTCCCAGCTTGGCCATTGGTCGTGGGATTATAAGGGGGCGGTGGGGGGGGGGGGGGGTCGGGAAATTATATCTTGTACTTTATGCCTTGAACCACTGAAGTTCTTGAATTCTGAGTTCGTGCATTGAGTTCCATTGTGGAAGCACAAATGCCAGAAAATTTATCAAGCAATCAACTATGACCTTGCTGTAATTGTGATCACAGGAAAAACCTTACCCACTTGCTAAGAGCGTCCACTATAACCAAAAATGACTTATTCTGGTAGGGTCCTGCACAGTCCACATGTAACCTCTCCATGGCCTGTTTGAGATATCATCTAGCGTGAGATACTTCTGGCGCTGGGTTGTTAGTTATTGCCTGGAAACCTTCAATTCCTGAATATCCTTATCAATTTTTTGGTTCTCCCATTAAATCTTCGTTTCCATAAAGATGATTCAATGACTTTTTCGTGTTTGATACTTTGATACATGACTGTCTGGTTTGTGTCAATGGTCATAACTTAGAACAAATGCCAGTTCTTCACTCATTAAAATTATAAATTGAAAGCTCAAGGCAAAGATTTATCAATGGAAATATTTCTTGATAACTGTCCATTACATAACTGTAGTTCAATTATATGCAAATATTTCAACTTTATATGCATATCTATCACCATCGATATTCTCATGTTCTCATTACTGTTCGTACAATTCTCTATATTTGGATTTACTTTAACATTATTTTTTTCGATTTAGAAATGGAAGACGAGTATTGGTGTTCAACGCAACAAGCGGAAGAAGCCCTCTGAACCTCTTGAAAGCATTTATCGCTTGCGACATTGATGTTGCTGTGTTCTGCTCTAACAACTTATCAGTCGAGTTGAAGAACATCCCTCAAGGTTTGTACTTCAAGTAACATTTAGCTGAATGTATACTAGCGAAATTCGCTTACTAAGGTTAAGAGTGAGTGAAATTACTCGCAGAGAGTGGAATTTCTCACTACCCAAAAAGAGAAAAAGTTGCACAAGTAGCTGCCTCGCTTAAACTTGGGTTTTTTTAAAACTCTTCAAGCCCAGTCGAAAACTGACTGAGCTGTGGTTTGCAGCAAGCTCTCTCGCCCCACAAATTTTCACTAGGGAGGGAGCGTCTGAGGAGGGTCCCTCCTGCTTGTGTGTCTTTATAATATGGTACCACCCTGTGCTATTACTATCGGCCAGTAAGATCGCTTGTAGCGTCGGAACACTGCAGCAAATGATGAATTAGTAGCGATTTCATCTTCTCTCGTCTTCCAAAGTGAGATTAATAAAGCCGAAATAATTTTTCAAGAAAATTGCACTGTGTATGCGTAGCTTGCGTATCAAAGATATTTTTTAAATTAATTTCAGCAGTGGATTCGTTCGGTAGATAATCTACCTTCGAAGACTCCATTTAATGACCATCTATTGACCAATGATTTGCGTTAGAAGGGCTACCTTGGTTTACAGTGAGATATTTAATGGACAACAATTGGATGAGAATGAGATCACCATCCGTTAGTTCTCTTTTTCACAAATGGTTTTTTGTTGATGTAATTTCATTTGTTTCCTTCCAGTAATTCGGTACCTATTGTAGTTACCTTGTTGAATTTTTGTAATGCAGCATGGAATCCATTTAAATTGTGTAGGAGATCTCCTTAATGCAGAAATAATAAACCTTTTTGTACAATTTCGCAAGGTTTTTTTTAGAACACTATTAATATTGGAAATGGTGAGGGGGGTTCATTAACTCGTAACCATGTAAAGCTTCAAACCATGTCTAGTGAAATTATTCCAATCAGAGCTGATCAAAAACCAATTCCAAAACGAAAACAACTCAGTTGATTTTCATTCAACTAATAATATGAACTATTATGTTAGTTTGACCTCAAAAACTAACTTTCGAACGATATAATTTTTTTGTTTGAATGGAGAAAACAGGAACTAACACAGTTGCAAAGAAAGTTTCGGAAGTCAAACTGTAACTAAAAATTTTAGTTCCAAAAGAAACTAAAGAAGAAACGTTTTTCATAATTTTCATCTGGTATTTATGTAAAGGAAGGAGTTGGGTAAGGTTGACATCAGGCGTGTGTTGCTTCCATTTTGGATTTAACTTTGCAACTATATTTGCTTTTAGGTTGTCAGTTAGTTTTTAAAAAATCCAAAACTAATTAGATTTTAGTGTTTAATGTACTTCTAATTCTGGTTCTAGTATGGTGTTAACTTTTACAGATATAATCAATAAGACAGTGACCAACTCTGAGGCGAAAAGGGTCATAAATCACAATCTTGAAGTATGGCGGAGCCTCTGCAACGTCGGAGAGGACAGAAGTCGAGCGTTTTACTCCGTCGAAGAGACGATTGCGTTCATTGACAGCATTCAAGAGAATTGTCACGTGTTGGTTACCGGTTCGATTCATCTGGTTGGAGCAGTCCTCACGCTCATTCAAGAAGACTCAAGATAGAAGCAAATCAACGGGAGGGTCATAAGTTTGGAGCTTCAGAACGGGGGCGGGGGGGACCCCGCTGCCATCACGAACATGAAGTGGACGATAAAGTGTCTAGTTCTACCCTGAAATATAGAATTTCTGTTGTGCCTTGTCTTTAACCAACATACCCCCTTCCTTTCATTGGATCTTTGTAGGACACTGCATACCTAATGCTACACTTGGCCGGTACCTTGTGCGAATGGATTATACTTCTTACCTGGTGTATTAATAAATATGAATTTAACCAGCTACTTGTTTTCTTTGCTTTTCCTAATAGTACGTAATTATAAATAAGGAAGTGTCCAATTCTGTTTTTTTCCCCTCAAGTTTGGTGTATTCAACCTCCACTGTGGAAAGGCTTGACAGGTAGGTAGTTAATTAGCATCTACGCAATCACAACATCTAAGGAGGGAAGTTTGATTTTCATCAATAATTATTATATTTATGCGGTATCTCAAATAATAGGATAGATAAACTATTAATTATGTTACTAGGCTATGGTTCTTTTTTGTGTCAAATGGAAAAAATGGGCTTTTATATTTTGTCAGGTAAATTTGAAAATTTTAAGGGTAAATTTTAATTTAGGATGGATAATGTTTGATCAAGTTGTAAAAGGGGTGTCCATTTTTAGGGCACAAACTTCATGATTTGAATTTCTACTGAGCTTTGTCAGGTACTTACTGGGAAATTGATATTTTCTGGTGATGAAAAAACATGTTTTAAAAGTTATCTAAAAATGACCTTAATAGGAAGAATTAAGGTCAAATTAGTCAATTAGTTTAGGAAGAATTGAGGTCGAATAAGAGTAATGTTGATATACAGAGTAAAATTGAAGTTGAAAGTAAATAGCAAACTATATTTAAGATTACTCGCACCATTGGTTACTTTATTTCAAGTAGGTAGATGACTTAAGAAATGCGGCTTATTTGCCAAATTTTTGCGTTTTTCAACTTCAATGTTTCTTACTTGATCAATAAATTTATTCTTCAAAGATATATATTTTCCAATAAAAGGTGGTAATTTTTCCAGTTCGTCATAATTAAATGTCATACGAGCAAATTGCCTATCGTTTTAGTTGAAGGCTTTGGTTTGAATTGTGTGGAGTTTCTCAATAAGAAAATCATGCCGTTCTCCTTAAATTTTCTTTACAGCATAAAAAGAACTTTCCAAATAACATCACGACACTCAACATTTATGTCAGAATCATTGGGTAAAAGGTGAGGCATACATTTTCATCTCGTGAGTCCATGTTTCTTACAGGATTTTAGCAGCGCATTCTGGTTGAGAATAGTAGAACTTAGGTTTGAGTCGCGGGAAGGTGGTTGTGATAACTCTTATCTTTGCACTTTATTACGAAAATAAAAAGAACATTCAAGAGAAGGTATATCTAGTACTCTGTGGAAAGGATTGCATGACAATAGTTGAAACATGGCTGGATTAAAGAAGAAAGGAAAACTTCAAGTGAGCTCTTTTATATTGACAGGGAACTTATCCGTGTGCGGTATATTTCACGTAAATATTTAGTTCAAAATTTACTATTTTGTTTTTTGAGAGGTATTGCGCTATTTCTGTTTAAACTGTCTAACCTTTGATTTACCATTAATTTGTAGGTCGTGTTTGGTCCCATGTTCTCTGGGAAAACATCAGAACTGATTCGACGAGTGCATAGGTACAACTTGGCTGGCTACAGGTATGCTAAGAGATAAACTTGCACATTTATATATCATTAGAAATGTAGACGTCAAGGTTTAAGGTGACATCTAGGTTTATTTACTTTTCTAAAGACTGTGATTTGGTGCTTTAATGATAGGATAATTTACTTTCTACCAGTATAGTAGAAGTCCATCTCACTCTAGACCTGAGGGGCAGAGAGAGACGCTTTGAATTGTTTGCTCAATAGCTGCTGTAGGTCGGTTACTCCAGTAAAACGCAGTCATTGGTTTGGGCGCCAAACACATCATCCTTCATAACGAGCTGAAGTTGCAACCAAAGCTGCTAAGATGTGCTCGTTTGACTTGTAATTGATCGAAAAGCAGCAAGTAAACTACATGGTCAACATCGACTTTGATATTGTGTTCAGATAAGGCTGCCATGCAGTAGGTTCGCATACGTAAACAGTTCGACAGCTGTCCAAATGCTGACTTATGGCGTAGGTACAACCGAATCTAGAACTCTGGTTGGTAACGTATTAAAACGTGACGTTGATATTGGCTACCCTTCAATTGGTCGTCTTACAGTCAAGAATTGTTCTGATCTGTCAACCAATTCTCCCATCTAGGAAAACTGTAGATGACAGCTTATGGGTGGTGGAGTCTATGAACAGCAGTAACTCGAACGAAGATGAAGAACAATCGAATTCTTGTATCTTTCAAAGGGAACCTCCACAGCACAGTAATCACAGTTAACTTTAATTACCTAGGATAATTTATGGTGCTAAAAACAGTTATCTAGATATGTTAACAGGGGTTAGGGATTGCGGAATTATCAGGCAATAATAGATTCTATTACATTAGGTATACCACATTGAAGAACATTGTTGTACCTATCGTCCTTTGTTTAATTCTCTGTAAATAAGTACTTCTTCTTCTTCTGAAGGCGTTTTTAACCGATTCAACTTTTGCCAACAGGTGCTTGGTGGTGAGGTACACACATGACAATCGATACTCTACTGATTCCGTGGCAACCCACGATGGTATGGCCTTGAACGCCATTCTTACTTCAAATCTTAATGACATATCGCACCTTGTGGAGAATTATGATGTGATCGGCATTGACGAAGGACAATTCGTAAGACCTTTACTGTATTTCATTTATGATCATTGGCAATATTAAATTAATAATAGTAACAAAAAAAGGAAAACCCTGTTTCTAAGATTGTCTGAAGGGCTGTGGACAATTTTTAAGGAATGTGTGGGTTGGACTAAAGATGACCGATGGATTTCATTGCTCATTAACATCAACTTTCAAAGGAGATGCAATAACATTCCTTGCGTTAAATAATATTGTTCAGGATACTTTACTATCTAATTACTCAATGTTGATGTATATAGTCCTTATTAAATAAGTTTTACATTTTATTCAGTTTACTGAAAATTCATTGAATGTCACAATAATTAAAATAGAAAAAATGTGTTAGAGAGAGAGAAAAAGAGTCATTAAGGCTCCTCACCTCCAGCTTAGTTTAATATACAGCGAAGAATCAATAATTGGATTTTTGAAAACAAGACCAAAATGAACACGTTCAGGTGATCTTTAGGGTGTTACGGGTCACAGCAATGTTTTGAATGTTTATATTTGTGATAAAAATAAGCTACTAAACTCAATTGGCTCTTAATTTAGTTTACCGTTATAATTTGCCTCCGACTTTAACGAACAGCAATATTATCTAGTAAGAGTTTTGTTGAGATCAGAGATGGACTAATCAGACACATCGTTACCCCGATAGTGCGCTATGTTCGGAACTGCCATTGGAACATTGGCGTATATAAGGCCCCCCCCCGAAATTCGGAAAATTTAAATTAATATTTTATTTTTCGGTCCAAAATAATGTTAATAAAAGGGAACCTTTGTATCAATCATGTATTTTTTTTACACCTTTCAAGTTATTAACTGAAAATTACTTAGGCCTAAAATATGCTTTGCCCTGGGAAAAGAACCACTCTTCTATTAGTTTTTTTTTAGTGTTAGAATAGCATGTGATTTTGGACAACTGATTTGGAAAATCCCCCCCCCCCCCCCCCGAAAATATTACATATATACGTACCTACGCCACGCATTGGTAATCTTGTTTTGATATTTCTCTCCTAGTTTCCGGATATAGTGGAGTTCTGCGGGGAACAGAGCGACAACGGGAAGAAGATTGTCGTGGCTGCTTTGGATGGTACATATCAACGTGCTGCCTTTGGCAGGGTCCTGAGTCTGATTCCTTTGTCTGAAGAAGTGGTGAAGCTTAGTTCAATCTGCATGTCCTGCTCGGCTGAAGCTCCATTCACGAAGCGCATTGGTCGAGAAACTGAGGTGACTGTTTGAATTATAACTCTTAATAAGTAGGAGAGACTGCTATACCTAAGGACAGCATTTTACATTTAGATTTTAAACCTTTGTCCCGAGAGAATTCAGTAGTGGTTGCAACGCTCCGTATCTTGGTGACATCTTGGGCTACTTGTTGTGAACTTTTGAGAATTCCATTCAATTGCGGAATCTACCACAATTAAATAAGCTCATTTCTACATCTTTCAAGATTCAAAATTGCATTCGATTATACATTTCAATCGTATACATTCAGTAATACACAGAAACTTTGAGCTACATCCAAGTTGCCAGTCTTTAAAAAAGTATATTTGGATTCGTATATGAAGAGACCCATTATTCTCCTAGTCTCATTCCATTAGTGATAAGGACTTTCCATTACAGACACAATGGATGAAAATGTTCTTATCATGAAAAGGTTTAGTGAAGTAGTGTTTTTGTTGAAAATTATGATATTAGCCGTCAATGGCTCACCCCAATCCATTAATATGCTAATGCTGTGCCATTTCGTCTTTATCAAGTGTAATGTACACATAGTTTTGCTGATCTGAGGTCTCAATACTCAACTAAAATCTTGGGCAAACATCAATTATGAATTGTTCCTTATTACTGAAGACGTACTAATTCGAATTATTCTACTATTTGCCTTTTCCTTTTGTGAAACAGGTCGAAGTAATTGGAGGTGCGGATAAGTACATGTCAGTGTGTCAAGACTGTTATGTCACTGAGCCGACCATCGCGCGCAGCCCTTTCAAAAACCTGAGGCCTCCTGCGCATATCATTCCGATCGATCTCATGTAAAATTTGACTTTACACCTAACATTAATGAATGAAAATGGTGATAATAACTATAGTGTACTCCGCGGTTCAAGCTGCCGACGTAAGTATTCGTATTTTAACCAAGTGATTTATTAAGGAACCTAATCATAAGCATTCCTGTTATGGTATTTAAATAATGACACCAAATAATGAAGAACTACTGCGGACACTTCTATCAACTTGATGGAAAAATGTATTTTGTCTACTAAATATACACGTACATTTTACTAGTTGCTCATTCTCGACCTTTTCCATAAAAAAATCTTCCATTTGGAAATGGTCTCTGCTTTATCAGGATTCCGGTAAAAATGAAGCTACCCATGAGGAAAACTATTCCCTACGAATAAAAATGTTCAATATCTACGGGATCTAGCACTTGTGGGCTTTACTGACGTTGGCCATGGATTATCACCTGAAAAATGGGTTCTATCAGACGAAAAGTTGGAGAAGTCCAAGAGAGTTTTGAGGAAACAGTGCAATTAGAAAACGAGGGGAATAGAACGAATTAGAAGCACCCACAGGGTTGGTTAACAATTTTGGATGTTTTGTATAATTGTTTTTTTAGATCATATAAATGCAGTAGCAGTCTGCGTTATTTACAAGTCCATTCAGGTTAACAGAACTTTCAGTTGAGAGATCAGCAAAGGTGTACAGAGGGTGCTTCACTCATTGCCAGCATTAGCTTCTCGTATCGGGTTTTGATGGTGTATGCGGCTGATTTGGGTTGTCTATTTCGAGTGAAAACCCCCTTGTTGCAGAACTCCGCTCGGAAATATTCTGGAACATTAAATAAATAAGGCAATGGAAGCAACGAAGGAAATTTCATTTCAGTTGATCATTTTCAATAATGAACCTTCATGTTCAACCAAGAAAAACAAAATACTGAACCTGGAATAATTAGAGACTTTTTGGTGCGGTTCACGCGACGACGTTGACGGTACCAACTGGAGAAAAATGCGTAACGTCCTGTCTGTCATGCAAGCCGTCATGACGATCCGTCTGAAATCAGTTCTCCTATACGTCTTTTCTTGGCAGTAACACTGCCTTTTAGTTGGCAGTAACATAACCTTCCATATTTATAACCCATTTTACCTATTTCTCATATTCCGTTTTCGGCATTGTACACGTTTTTTTGCACACGGTAGCAATAACAAACGTCCGTGTTGTTTGTCAACAATCCACAAAATACAACTTCAACTCAATAACACAAACTTCAATCCACAATGACGACAGTATACAACTTCCAATGAATGTTGACGTCACGTTAAACGTGACTTCAACAGCCGGTAGCCTTGATGCTATTTGTCATGGAAATGTTAGCAGTTAGCATCCAACTGCTCGCCTCAACTCGGCGACCACGGTTTCCCAGTCGTCGTCCACCAAAAAGTCTCTAATAGAGATTATTAGAGAGTTATTATTAGAATAATTATCTATCACGCCTTAACAGGCCAAGGCTTTTCTCTTAGGATAGTCCGTAGTATTTCTTCCTCTCAACGCTAGTGGGTAAAATTGAAGGGTTGAAATATTCATTGGAAAAAAAAGTATCTTGATAACTTTGGAAATGAGGGTAAAAGTATTTTGGCTGGAAAGTTTTGACTTTGTTGATATATTTAAGTTGAATAATTCACATAAACTGTGAAGAGATTGTTTACTGGTCTATGTTTACCAGGGCATCATACTTTAAGTACTTTTATCAGAACCTGAAGTTTTACTATTTTATGTCTTGTTCGCATCTTCATTTTTGATTCTGCCATTCCAATGATTGTATCTTACATGATTTTCATGAAAGGAACAATTTAAATAAAATTGAAATTTATCTGTGTCAGTTCTGTCAAGGGCAAATGTGGACGAATTGGTGAGTTATCAAACCCTATTCATTTTATAAAGATGAGCATTGCTACAAAAACAGTAACTTGTCGGCATCAGCACATGATAAAAAGTTCCAAGGAGGCTTTGTGCATTGGCCCGAGGGGCAGTAAAGATATGATGAATGTCTCAGCTCTATAACTCCAGATTTCGTAAACAGCAAGGATCCAATCTCCTTCCTTTGCCTCCACGTATCCATGAATCTTTGTTCTGAGAGGCAGAGGACCTGAATGTTGATTGACATCATTCGTGAGTACCTTTTACGTCACAAAAATCAATTACATTAACATTTCCGCATAGTCAAACAGAGGTCCTCGGTCGTATGATGAGGTGAATCTGCGAAATGTTTCACTGAAAATACTGTCTAACGAGGTGATTGTAACGGTGTGTAGGCTCAGCTGGTAAAGAAGTGAAAATGCTGCGTCTGGAAATGTGGTATTTACAATACATAAGTGTTTATTTATTAAGTTTGAACCCAAAACCTATAGATACACGCAGCAGATTAATGAAATAGCTTGGAAACCGAGGAATCAATTACTGTTTCAATATTCAGGGAAGGGATGACTTGCACCCTCGGCTAGATTAAGCTTTCTGCAAGGCAGCCCATTTTACTTTAGGCATTATTAGGCAGAACATACCCACGTTCCGAGCTAGTAACGAAGATTTTGGAAGTTGACATAAAACATACTGCGGGCAGATGTATGTTTTACATTCTTAAGATGTTTAGTCCATTCCAAAACAGTAGCTACGCACTGTTCGTCTGTGTCCATCGAGTAATCATATATGAATCACTGTGGTCATGAAGCTTTTATTCATTATAGTAAGTTATTATTATTTACCTTGAGGGACTTTGAAATCCGCAAAATTCCACACCATTTCTCCAGATAAATAACCATTCTGCCGTAAAAACTCGAACGCTTTGAAATGCTCATGGAAAACGTCGATTTGATAGTTTTCAGTCGACATCGTCGAAGGAAGCTATAACAAATTATTTAATATTGCTGTCACAATATTACTTTGGGACCTTAAAAAATGCTCAAGTTTCATATACATATTATATTCTATTGTTGACGGTGTTGTTCTAAGTTATATCAAAATGTTCAATGTACAGCTCTCGAACTTGTAAAACCAGAAAATAGTTCTGGGGCCTTTCCTAGGGCAAGATAGAGGTAGGTTCTCTCTAGGATTTACCAAACCCCACTAGATAGCTTGAAGTAATGATATTTTTTGGGGTACTTGTACGAGTGTCCCCGTAGGGAGGGAAGGCGATGTTTTGGAGTCATGTACGAGCGGCCCCGCCTGGTCTAAGGGCACAGATTAGAAATGGTAAGAGCGGCCCCGCTTGAGCGAAGGCCCTCAGGCCAGTTGAATCCAGTGACTGGAAGAAATCCGAGCGAAGATGGAACCCGAAGCAGCCTTGTTAACGAGAAAAGTTCGCGTGGAAATCGAGATAATATCTCATATTATGATGTTGGTAAACGGTTACCCTAGCCAAGTATGTCAAAATCGTTTCTTATAAGTACCAGCCCAAATCGAATAACTAAGAAGTACCTACTTGGGTCAGGAGTCATGTGATGTTGATTGTCTATTTGCATTTTTTGACAGTGTTCATTTTAGAGCAATATATTGTACGCATGAAAAAAGTTTCGAGTTGATGCTATTGGTCTCATTTCCCATATTTTCGAGGGGATGCTCGTACATATACGCCCAGACCGACCAGGGCCGCTGGTACAAGTGCTCCCACACTGAGTGGGGCCGCTCATGTACCCCAACTTACCTGCGGGGCCGCTTTTTTGTGCTGGTTGTCCTCCATCTTTAAATATCCTGAATTGTTTGCACGAAACTCAATTGTATTATATAAAATACTTCTTACATTTAACTTACCGCATGGTAGCCTGCCAAAGCCTCAGCACCATATTCAGTTAAAATAACTGGCCTGCCGTAAGTTTCACTCCAGCTCTTTATCTCATGAGAAACGTGATGCTGTATCAGGTCCAATCTCCCGCCCAAAGAGTACCAACCTTGATATCTGTTTATGCAGATTACATCAACGTTTTGAATCTATGAAAGAAAGCCGGAATTAAGTACCCACAGTACGATAAGAAGACTAGACGAAAGTAGTACGATTTGAAATCAAAATAATCATAAGCAGCAAAAGTAGACTACCTACTGCTTTTTCATTTTTTATTTGTTGGCTGGTGACAAAAGTAACTGGTCGAGAAGGATCGAGCGACTTCATGTGAACAACCAAGTCCCTGAAATCCAAATATTGAATAAAAAAGGTTGAATATATGTAAACTGAAAATTGGGGAAGTAATTATTTTCCTACCTACCGATCTCAAATCAAAGTTGGCTGTAGCTTGTTCTCGTAAACAACGTTCTGAACGTAGGTGAAAAACTAAAGTTTTGTTATTTCCTCATTTTTGAAAGTTTTGGATTTGCCAAAATAAAAAGCTGTCTTTTACATTCTGGAAAATTCAGATCCTGTGCCTTGTAAGTCTGAGGCAAATTTTCGTCCCTAGCAAAATTGCCTTGCAGCAGGAGGATGCTGGACAACTGATTTTCACGAAAACCGCATTTCTTACGTATACTGGGAGTCTAGTGAAATCGTGGGAGAAACTCAGGGATTTGTTTCTACAGCTATGCAACCAACAGTGCCTCCTCGAGGTTTTGTTTTACTCAACTAAATATTTGAATTTTTATTTTCTAGATTTTTGTTGTTTTCGACCTTTCCCCAATTCTACGAAACTGCATTGCTTAAACACAAATGTGAAGTCGTTTCTATTCCACGGTTGCGAGACCTGGAAGGTGACAAGTGTGAGGTCACGCAGAAGCTGCACGTTTTCGTCATTCGCTACCTTACACTTATCCTCGACATGATTTGGCCAGATGTAATCTCCAACTATCAGCTCGTTGCGAGAACTGAGCAAAAGCTCATCTCATTAGAGATTAAGCAACAAAAAAGGAAGTGTTGGACTGAAATCATCAAGGTTACAGGAGGAGAGAGAGACCACGTGAAATTTGGAGGAGGTCTTAAAAAGCCGAAACTGGACCTGCGGGGTCGTCATAGTAGGAAACACGGTAAACGTCCGAGAAGGATGTATAAATTCTGTAGTAGCACTGTGCTCCAAAGGGGTTACAGAGAATTTGGATTCACTCTCAGATTCAAAAACATCGGGTATTGCATCACACGGGTGCCAATCCCATAGTGCAGAACACGGTAAACGTCCGAGAAGGATGTATAAATTCTGTAGTAGCACTCTTACTTCTCTCGCCACGAACATGATTATTATAAATTTCCCCTTTAATGAACTCATCAGGCCTGATCTACGACAACAGTTATTACAAGTAGACATTCATTTTGTTATTTCATATACTCATTCCTTATAAGATCATGCTTTCTCCTTCTTAATGATGTTTTTACCTGAAGTACTGAGTTGAATTTTCGAGATTCGATTGGGGTTCGTTGGCAAGCGACCACATGATGACACTGGGATGATTCTTGAACACTTTCCACATTTCTGTTAGTACCTCCTTATGTCTTTTCAGCAAAATGCTATCGAACAAGCTGGAAAGATAATTATTTATGAAATCGATTTTCAGGAACAAAAAGTGGTGTACGTTTCAACATTTGACTGCGATATACACGATGAACAATTATATGTATGATGAAATTGTAGCTCCAAGGCAAGTTGATCCTGTTTACAGAGAATTTCATTCCGTTCCTCGTCCGTTGTTCCTAATTTCCCCTTTATCGTTTTGCATAGCGGTTACCAAAAATATCAAGTGACTATTAACAAATACAAAAATAACTATTATGATTTAATGACAGGTTCCTCTTTTTTTAGTTATGCATTTGAGTTTCCCTTAATTATGAACTTCTTTACATCTAGTATAACTGATTAACAATCTTATTTTGAAATTTGTGCGGCTTACTCTTTGCTCAGGAACTTTTCAGTTAAAATCCACTGGTAAATTGTCCCCTCGTTAAATATTGAATGATAATTATGTTCTCACCTGAGACTGCAGGCAGGAGTTTCCAATATTACCAAAATCCCGTGTCGGTCAGCCATGTCTAGGAATTCTTCAGAGTAGGGGTAGTGAGACGTCCTAATGGCGTTAGCGCCTGTCCATTTGAGCAGGTTAATGTCCCTCACTAACTGCACACGATCAAAACCTCGGCCTCGAATCTTGGAATAGATTTTATTTGTTATCATAATTTAAGAGCGAGGACTTTCCATAATTAAAGAAATTACAGTTATACAGTTACGTATTTGTTGTGTTCTTTCATCTTCAACTACCTAGTAAGGCGATGGAGGGGATTCAATATTTTTACTTTTCCTTGTTTTATAATGCTCATTTAAATGATTAATTTTACACATTCAAGTACCAAAGATGACAAATTGCCTATGCAACCTACAAATATGGGATTCGAGCTCAGAGGAGGGGAGCTAGTAAACAGAGATGAAAGCTACGGCTGGAGGGGGGGGGGGCTAACAAGGGTTTACGTGAGCGCATTCTGTGTTCATAACGGTACTTACTAAGACTAATCAACTCCCTCGAAAAATCTGTAGATTCAACCAGAGCACCAGAGAGGCTAGTGCTTACCAAGGTGGCAGGTACACGAATGACCCCCTCAGGCGGACGGAAAAGTGGTGATGCTGGGATAACAAAGGGCGGAAGGAGCCCAGCCGAAGGTTAGTTGAAGGAGTGTTGAGAGTGGGGGGGGGGGGGGCGGAACTGTCGGGTCGGTCGCTAAGAACTGGATTGTACTCCTGTTATCATTTAAATGATAAAAACATTAATAAGCTCCATGACTCCCAAAAAAGAAACAAATGACAAGGTCAACACATGCATACAAACTAGCCGAACAAATACAACAAAATGAGGGAGAGAGGAAGTCCGTTTGGCTGAAGGGAGCATTACGTTAGACAATAAGAGGAGTAGAGGTATTGATTCCATTTTACTACCTCTGCAAGGTTTTACTACATAACTACCTAAACCTACTGACCCTCCGCACCAACAGTACAAAACAAGCTAATGAAATCAATCGTAGAGCAGGGGGTTTGGGTAGAACTGATTTGCACTAGTAAACATTTAGTTTATTATTTTCAATAATTACCTTCCTAATTGACTAAAAAAATTAACCTCTCCACGAAATGTTTTGGTTTAAGTTTTTTCTAAGAAATTTAGATTGAAAAACAATCGTCGTATATTATCCAAAGCTTTTCTCAAAAACCAGGTAATGATTCATTAAATTTGGCTCAAAATTATAATTCGAAAGGACAAACAAACAAATCAATCAACCATTTGAAATTTAAAAAAATAATTTTCCCACTGTTTTCAATAGACGAAATTTCTTTGATTTGAAGATCACTACTGTCATAATTCGTGTGGGTCCATCTAAAGAGAGATCTGTGTGATCTGACTGTGCATGAGCATAGCTGTAAGAAACTCAGGAAACATAATCCCAGGCATTCTTTTTGAAAATATTAAAATATTGGTTTTTATTAATCAAGCACTAAGGTTAAATCATGGAGAGAGAGAGAACTTAATGAAGTCCGTTTACTTCAAAAACAAAATCCTGAGAAGTAGAAAGAGCAGATAATTTTTGTAATCAGATGAGTGACAGAAATCTTACTACTGGTGTCTAATGGATAAATATTTAGCATAGCACAAGATTTTATTCATTACTTAACGCAGTTTCTCTTACCTCTCCATCTTGGTGCATTCCAAACCCTTTTAAGTAAAGAATCTTCTCATTCAAAATTAGATTTTTCCCATCCGTCTTGATAGTGCGTATGCCAAACGTTTTGCTCAAACTGTCCACGTTATCGACTCCATCTCTTATTGAGATCTGGGAAAAACAAACCGATTGGTAGATATTACATTGTTATTCTAATTTTAATAGCAAGTTTTTGAATGAAATAACTATAATCAATTCGTCATGGTACAAGGTGCTAACTATTGACATAAGCTACTAGGTGCTCCAATGCTGTGTTACAACGTCGGAACATAGGTAAATTACACTGTTAGGTCAAAGATAAAGAACTTAGCATGAAGGTCCACAACTGTTTTAACCCTTGCCATCTCCAACTAAGCTAGAGAGAAGAACTGCTCATAGTTTGAAGACTTCTGGCTGAATTCTCCCATTGCTTCCTTTAGCTAAGTTAGAGAGCATGAGTCCTTTGAAAGCTTCTGGCTAAATTTTCTTATTCAACTGATTTAGAGAGCATAACTAATATGAAGATTCCTTGCTGAATACAACTGTTGCTTCATTCAGGTAAGCTAAAGAGATAACTGTAAAAAAGTATACAACAAAAGATAACTAAAATCTAACTAAACATTATAATCTGAATGCTACTGGATGAATTCAACAGTTGGTTCCTTCTACTAGTTAACGATAAGGTGAGGCTGTCTCGTTCCAACTGTAAGTTAATCTAGTAGTCCTATTATGAAATGGAGTTGATGTTTTCAAGTTGGGTACGTTTCAATGTGAGTTTCTAGGCAAATACTTATCTTCACAAATCTCTTCAGTCATTTTATTATTTATCATCTTAGGGTATATTTCCGAAAATTTCCTAAGGTAAGATACCTACTTACGTTGGTGTCGTAATTGTCTAATACAATTTTCATCAATTGTACTTCTTACCTTGACCTTGTACATCATCCCTGGTTGAGGTTGTTCTTCATAAGTTGATCTTGGCCACCAAAGTACCGGATTGTCTATGACTGTGTTGATTGTGAATTTATAAGGTTTCTTCAAGGTGTATTCATCGTCAACTACTACTTTTCCAAATGGATCTTCAACGATGAACTTGAGAATAAATTCTTGAATACGTGATGGCCGGAAAAACGAAACACTGAACCAAATGCTAGCTGCTAGATGAGTATTTACAACTTCTCCTTCGCCTGTAAAATAACGAGGGTCGTTATTCCACAGAACGTTTCAGCCAAGATCTATAATAAATATGAGTATTTTCACATTCATATTCGACATTATAACGGTAGAAGATTGTGATAGGTTTGATTAAATGGTAAAGTGCAATGTCCGAAGCCAGGACGGATTAGGTCAGAGTTGGGAGTCTCCCTAACCACTGCAGTTAGGTATAGGAAAATAATAAAAACCATGTGCCAAGTTGGGTGTGGCTTATGGTTTCCCCGTATTGGTAACATATATACCTACATATCATAAAAATGTTTTGAATAATCGTTGAAGATTCATAATCTTAAAAGGAAGTAATGAGAAAATAGCTCGGTAGAAATATTTGGTACAATAATTCTTGAGCAATAATGCCATGGGACGTTTTCCCACAGTTCCTAGAGACATAAACACCATCAAGTGATGAGATGATTATACCGACTTTCGTCATTCATCTTTCCAATTGAAGTTGGATGGGATGATTAAAAAGTTATAAAATTATGCTTTATGTATGCTCCGAACTGCATGCTGAACTGTTTGTGAGGAATGAAACTGATAAGGATCAATCTACAGCCCTTGATAGGTATGGTTAGCTCGTGTGATGTTAGCTTCTGTGCAATTTGAAATGAGCGAGATGGGAGGGGGTTCGACATTACGATAGCTTGTGGATAGGAGCACTCTCGGTTGCTCGGTTGAGATGAGAATCGCGACTCCCCCCTAAAAAACATAACATTCGAAAAATAAGTATGTTAAAGACTTCAGAATCTAGTATGGTTTTCAATGTTAACTGGAAACCCATAAAGTTAATTTTCCTTCTTCATAAAGGTTGTACTAGAATCGTTCTACTGGCAAAAAAACTAATGCTAAATTGGTGCATTGCCAATTGTAATAATAACGTAGGAATGAAAAAAGTATGGGTTGACAATGAATCTGGTACAGGAAATGACACCTCTTAACAATCATTCGGATATTAACTCCCAATCAATGATTGGAAATATGAAGAAGGATAATTTGTTCAACACTGGAGACTTTTGAAAGGGTTTGCCCTCATTGGAATTTAATCAAAAGGCGTCATGTTTTGGGACTTTGAGTAGTAGTTTGCCCTAGTTTGGGATTTCGAAACGAGAATACTGTCCACAAAATATAAATTAGTAATTGTCATCAATCACTCTGCTCCCTTGAACCACAGATGTACTAAATTTTCTTTCAGTAAACTAAAACTAGAGATACTATTAAACATACAACTGGAATATTCCAGAACTGAATAAGCGAGATGGGGAATGTAAATGAGACAGAAGCTATCGCTACCCAAAACTGTAAATTATTAAAATTTTCGACAATTAAAAAATTTGGACTTACTCAAACTGTTGGAGTTGAATGTTATATTGCGAATGATGATGTCTTCAATGAACGTTTTTGGTCTGAAGATCAAGCTCACACCACCATTCAAACCGGAGTAGTCGAAATAATCAAAATCATGTTGGTAAGTTGTGTAGTTGAAGTTGTCTCTGTAAAAATTAAACTTGATTACAGTATAGTGGTTAAAAAGAATAATAATTACTGCCAACTATATCACTGTAGCGTAGTTTTTCGCAGGTTGGTACATAATTTGTTTGTTTGTGAATATGCCGGTAAACGGATGATAATAATTATTTTTAAAATTCCGATAACACCCTATCCTAACCGCTTTTACAATTTCCTTATTGTAAACATCAGCTGACTTGGTGATGGTGGCTTTGCTTTAGAACAGCACAACATGGGTTTCAAAGGAATGAATGAGTAGGATCTAGAAGTTTCTTTGAAGATGGAGCAGCATTAAGTTCGATTTGTCTAATGTTCGAAATCTTTGTGTGAGGCCATTTTCTTTATAAAGTCACAAGAAAATGCTGCAACTTTTACTCACAGGTTTATTTCTTTTGAATCAGGTAATTCTTCTATGTATATTGGACGTAACTAGTCCGTCTATATTATCTAAACTCGCCACCTCGCGCCTCCATATCTTGAGACTGCATTCAAGAGGAAATACTTAGGCTACCGCAAGCCAGGCGGTCTAGTTCAGACCTTCCGTTGAATGGGGTCAGGCGTCCGACCAGTTACCTAACCGGTTTTTCAAATGGTGAACGAACGGATGTTCGTACATTAACCAGAGGGGTCTCATTCGATTCAGGGATCTGATTTCTATCTGGACCATTCGGACGTCATACGGATGGGGAGTTTCTTATAAATTTGATTTTCGACATCTACGTACTCTGAAACGTAAACCTTACATTTTTTAGGGGGTTGTTCACTATTGAAAATGATGAACCAAAAACGGGAGTTCCATTGCAGCACTCTCCGCACAGATAACGTGACAATTACATAAAGATGAAAAGTGTTGGTTACTATAAGAATTCGTTAAATTTTCCAACAGCACTTCTACCCCATCCGACCCAAAAGCATTCTGGATTTTGAACCAAGTACTGGATTAGTGCTTCCACAAGCAAAGTAACCAATGATTTAGGTTGTAGACACCTAAAAGACTCCATTAGCTTCCTATCAGTATTAAATAAGCTCACTCACTCGTCTTTTTGATAAGTCAGAGAACCTTGAGGAATAGTATGGCTGTTGAGAGTGTTGTTGATGGCAATTGTGATTCTCCGCGTATGAGAGTTTGAGCCCCTGATTGCTTCCGTCATAGAGAACTCAAAGGGGATGTGACCGCCTTCGTGACCCCCCAGGAACACATAGTCCATCCACTGCAAAAACGCAAGGTATCTGTGTAATGATGTAAGACTTAGAGATAACCAAAATTTTAAAACATTAGGAAAACTACGAGCTCTCTCTTACATAATACTCTAGCTAGCAGGCTTTAGCTCTCTGTAAATACCTTTCATCGAATTTTCATTAATTAATTATTAGTTTATTCATTTTTTTTGCTAAGATTTCAAAAACGATCTCATGTGCAACACAATTTGGGTTTGTTCCACCAACTAACCTTCTGTTGGTCGCGGGTGGTGTTTACACCGCACACTGGACAAAATGATTGCCCTTTGACCTCTTTTCTGAGAAATCTCTCCCCCCTCCACGATTTGCTTTGTTTATGATTCCACATGCCAGCTCAGGTCCAGTTTGCATACCTACATGTTGCAAATCAGTTTTGTTTCGACTTCGGTGAACTGGTACCTTGCGGTGACAAGAGCCAGGGGTGAGAACACCGCAGAGTGACATAGTTGAACAATGTAAGTAACTTACATCAAATTTTTTATCTTGATGAGTTTAGATCGTTTCTGTACCTACAGTTATTGTTTTATGGATCAATAAATACTCATAGTGTGCAAATCTTGATCTAATTTTTTAGCAGTGTTCACATCCTAACAAATTTAGAGTTCGTGAAAAAACGTAAACCGTTAAACATTTGAAGTAATGTTTTATTTACTATTTTTGAATACAATTTCTTACTTCCTTAAACTGTCAGAAGTTTTGATCTCGTTTGTGTTATTACAAATTTTCCTAGATGCCATTTCATTTTTACCATGCAACATCAATTGTGCATTATGTTTGTTTTCATAATTTTGTTAATAATAATAAAAATTTTAATAACAACGAGTACCTCAATTATCGTCTCCCAGACTGTCAAATTATCCGGTTTTGAGAAAAAAAAAAAATAAGCAAAAACGACTGTGTGTAAAAACCGCAGTGTGACCTACCATGTGTGTAGAACAAGTGCGACCGATGGAAGGTTAAGAACTTTCGTGCTTGTTGATTAATTTTATTTCATTTCAATTTCAGATTGTACCCTAAATTTCATGGAATGTGCCAACTCAAATCATCAGAGCCACCTATAACGCTGATACAAGGGTGTCTCACAGGACCACGCTGTTATTTCAGGGTTCGATCCTAGAATGAGCAACATGGAGACTTTCTTTAGAGTCTCCGAGTTATGTCAGTTTCAAGATTTTATTCGTGTTTTCGACTTCACTTCACCAAAATGGTCATAACTTCCTTAACTTGCCAACTAAATTCCAATCTAAGGATATCATTTGGAAGGGCGTTAGATTTCCTTTCTTCTCAATTTAAATTATAAGTTTTATAAATGAGATGAGCGGGGGAAGGATTGTGGAAAAGTGAAAATCGTTGTCAGTTACAACTCTTCAGCTGAACTTTATACTGCGTTTAAAAGCCAATTTTTGCGCACACCCGATAGTTTGCATCTTCGGACAAAACATCTGCAGTTACTGATAGGGAGGAAAACGACGTCTGAATTTAAGAAATAAGGCTTTTTTCAATCATCATCTATCTAATGGGAGGTGAGGGCAAATACTGGCTGTAATTTCTGGGGATAGTTTGGGATTAGACTTGAAAAATTTAGTTTCTTCTAATGAGAACATATTTGTCTTCCATCTCAAAGTGGTGGACTACAAACTGGCGGCCACACAAAGATGACTGAACTGCCACCTTTTTTTTTTTTGCCACAAATTTTTGCAAATAATCCTAAACCGTACTTGCCACAGAAATTGCGAAAGGAACCCAAACCCCTCACTTGTCTTCCGAAATTCGGTAGTTAGAAACATTTTCGGTCCTTGTCTCCCCCTGTTTAGACTACTGCCCTTCAAAATGATCTTGCCCCGTCAATATGGTGTGATTCAAATCTGTAGAAGCTCGTTTGACTAAAGGGTTAACTGCTTTCCAATCTTCGTTTCAAGCAACTTTGACCTCATACCTTTTAGAAATTAAAACTCATAAATGTTGTCATTTCACATAGGAAAATTGATAATTTGGCATTTCATGTTCTAATTTGACGGAGAAGAATGTAAGCTAATCTCTAGGAGGGACTTTTTCTTGTAAATTAGTTGTAGAATTGAGCCCTTAAGTAATGGCACGTTCATTAATTAACATTCACGCTTTAAAGTATTTCAAAAGGCAAACACTTCATAAGCGTATGGTGTACATGCTATAAGAGCACTAGAACAGCTAACAATATAAGTTTGGGCTGCATGCAGATTCCCAAGCAGTGAAAAACAATCAAAATGCTTCATTCATCAAACAAGGTGTTGAGCACAGAATAATAAAAAAATTGTCTTTCAGTATAAATTGTATGGAGGATGATTGCTGTGATTTCTACGCTGCATCGTTGCCATACATATGGCTACTAGCTCCCACTAGTATCAAAATCAAATGACAAGTGATAACTCTTTCTTTACTTTCTCTTGAGACAATGATGATAGCTTATTGTAATCCTAAGATGGGGAAGAGGAATGTGAAACTGGGTAGGGGGGGGGGGGGGAGTTGACTGGAACGTGTGAGCTACCCCTGGGAGATGGCTTATGGTAGATATGGAGAGTTCCCCTGTCTCAATTCTTGAAACCGCTGCGCCTGAGAATTAACCTGACGCTTGTTAGCATCGAGGATGTCTTTTAGGTGTCAGGAACTGCTAAAGGGCTACTACTTATTCCATTGCTTCCTTCTTACAAGTTTCAGCTTCACTAATGGTTCGTCAGTGGGTTTCGGTTTTGCTGGTTCCTGACTTCAGTTTTGACAATAACACAATGGAAGTTATCTTGACCTGTGCAGACAGCACCAGAGAGAGGGTGAGATTTTAAATGTGGTAAACTCACCGCTTTAGTGTAGTACTGTGCTGATCCAATGTGGAGATAGACTGCGCCAACAGAAGGGCTGTCCATCCAGTCCATGGGGTCGAAGGTAAGTTGGTACCACGCCCAACCCACGAAATCTCGAATCACAGAATCTGTTGTGATGTCATTATAACTTGAGGGAACGGGCATATCTATAGCATTCAAATCCTGGAGGGGGAAAATAATTTTTCACTAATTCACATAATATAGACGAATTAGAAGAATCCAAAAATGCATGACCGGGTGAGGACATTCTCAAAATCAAAATATTATAATTATGTTACATTTTAATGGAATCTGATCATTTTGATTAAATAAGATTGTTAACTAAATATTTAAAAAGGAAAAAATCAATCTTATCACCTCTAAGGAGTCATGTCTTCTGGAATCACATATAACACACACACCAAAACCCATGACCATTTTATGATTAAATAAATAAATAAAAAATATATATAGAAACCATTAAAAGGAGTGTGTTGATGTACCAAAAAAGATGAAACTTTAGGCTACCTACCTAGTTATTAAGAGGTAACCAGTTTAGAAAAGAGGTGATAGACCAATAATGGGTTAGAAAATTCACAACTGAACCATTTAAACAATGGAGATTATAAGCAACTTATAAATTACTTTGGTACTGATCACCTATAAATAATTCGAGCATTACAATACCTAAATTCAATTCCTTGACTCCATCAACAGGAATACTCCCAATTCGACCAATATTCTAACCAACATCCAGGAGTAAGAGGAAATCGGGAGTACAGCAGAGGTTTTTAATAAAAAGCAATACTGAAGCACCAGGGATCAAGATACCCAACAGTCTAGCTAGATGACCTATTAACCTCTCAACACCAGAAATTGTCTGAACTACTCTCCAAAGGACTTTGGAAAGTCAATTCAAAATAGGATGCGAATATCAAGCTCGGAGTTTTTCCAAGTGTAGGTACTTAAGTACTACCCCTCACTGTCTAAGTAGCAAGTACCAATGGTACCAACAAGAAACTGCCTAATTATTCCATTTTGGTGGCCCTGTGAATTCATATTAAGTCATTTCTACCAATAATTGAAAACCTAAATTCTTTAAACGTAATGGTTTTTAGTAAATAAATGGTGTCAACAGAAGAAAAAGAGCTGTCAACGTATATTTCTAAAGTAAAGAAAAAAATTGGACGGGGTGCTCAAATATTCAGAGCCATTGAAGTAGCTTAATTTTCAAAGAAAATTTGCTAAGCCCTTTATTTTAAGTGAGGAAATCTCGTTTTGAATGTACGGTGAGAACAGAACAAAACACCTTTTTTTCCAATCACAGTTAAGGGGGCTACTTTATAACCGAGAGTAATTTGTAACCTAAATTTTAGCCCCAGTAGTATTGGATGGCCAAAGAAAGAAGAACTTTGTTAAATCGGAAGCAAATAATGTTATGCTGCGACTCAAACTTGACTCCCTTGTAGTGGGAGAAGAAGTTTACGTATACTATACAATTATTGGTGTTTTAAGAAGAATTTATTTTTCCTTTTGTACATATAGTTTTCAATATTTATATGTTGTGAATACGCCTAAGGGATGTAGGTATGGTTTTTCTCAAAGCCAAAACTATAATGGCAACAATTATTTACAAAAATTATCATTAAAAAATCATACTTTGTTGAAGTCCAAATTCCACCATTTTTCAGAGAACCCAATGTCTGGCTGGTCGGGGGGCGATATTTTAAACCTCCATATCCCATCTAATGGAAACGAAAGCCGCGTAGAAGCTGTCGAGGTTGAGAGTATCGCAACCAGCACGACTAGCTCTGTTAGTCGATAGTACAATCGATGGGTCATCAATTTGTCTTCCATTTGTGCAGAGCTGACAGCTGTCTCTAAAAAGGAAAAATACACACATTTTCTCCTGGTCTTACACCCTTATAACATTTGAACTTGGTTTACTTCATATATCTGTGAAGATTCAAAGACTTCAGAGAGGAAGTCGGAAAAGTTTCAATTAAACAACATGACCGTATGAAAAACGGTGTTTTTAATGAAATAAAGAAAATGTTTTTCACTGCAGAACAGCTCATGAAGGAACGCGTTTTCTAACATACTCTGTCAGTCATATTAGAGATTAATAAGAGAGGAGCGGCTACGATTTGAGATAATCTAATCACGGTACAAAATACATTAAATAGAACCCCACCAATAAAATACTTAAATTAGTACTTACCGGTGAAGGGTTTTCTTTACAACTTCTATTGAATCTGTTACTGTGTTTTACACTTGCGTACCGGTTTTACAGTTCTTATCCCGAAAGTCACTAATGATGAAAGTTTACGATGTCAGGCCAATCTTGCAGTAGAGTCGACACTATAACATACATTCACGGTTCAACTGACCAACAATCTTTTACAGATAAGATTTTATAACATTTTATTAATCTGCCTATTTTATATCTAAAAAGGGAAGCTATAGTTTACGTTGGAGCTTCCTGGCAACGCTGACTGATAAGGGCTGATAAGCCGATAGCCCATTGATTGCCTGAATGAGCAGGAAGTTTTTTTATATGTAACTTATGGTTCTTCAATCACCAACGAACTTTTTAAAAAGCAATCTTTATTCGACACACGACTCAAACACAAAGCAATGAGCTCTAATTTAAGAACGCTGCAAATTCTTTCACTGGGGTTTATTATTCATGATTTGAATTTCTACTAAGCTTTGGAGTGTGCGTGTTTCACAGGTGATAGAGCGATTATTGAATTTCAGGAGGCACAAAAATATGATCAACTGATCAATCCAATTAGGTATTTTGGTTGAGAACCGATCTAAGTGCTCTATGTATATCTCCTGAAATTCAATAATCGCTCTATCACCTGTGAAACACGCACACTCCAAAGCTTAGTAGAAATTCAAATCATAATCATTGAATAATAAACCCCAGTGAAAGAATTTGCAGCGTTTTTTTCAAGAGCGATTACAATGGAAAAATATTCTATTTGATAATTTTAAATTTCGTAAGACGGAGCATGTATATCAGAATGCTTCAACCCGTGTATCGGCTATAAACCCTTTTAGGAGTATCCACATTCACTACATCCTAGGTTACTATTGAATGTGGATGCAAATCTTGGCACCATAAATCGGGCCATACATCGGGATTGGTTTAGCTACGGACGATTCGATTCCTCATGGAAAAAAAAAAAAGTCCAAATTTCTTGTGTTTGTTTTGATCTTTAAATTAAGTGAGAGTGCTGGCTAATTGGGGCGTCGTCGGACCAATATTGTCCAGCCGTTTGGGAAAAATGTGCCTACGGTGGACGGACGGATGCAGATTTGGATGTTGAAACGTAAACCATAAATCGGGCCATAATTTTTTTTTTTTTCGGGATTACAATGGGTTATTAATAATAAACCAAAACAAAAGGGATCGTGACTATCCCGCGACACGGTTGGGAAGACTGTCGGCTGTATAAAGGGTCTTGAGCTGATGTAAGCAGGAAAGGGGCAAGCCGGTCTATAACGTGCCTCTACATTTCTTTTATAGTAAGAAAGTTTTCTCCTCCTTCACCTAAACGTTATATTCATTATATTTAATTTAACAACCGAAGACCGCCTTCTTTTTTTCAATTGTCGTACTTAGGTGCTGCCGATGTACAAATACTTTGCAAATTTAAATTATGAACATAACAATTATTTTCCTAGTTCCTGGATATACATAATGCAATTATTTGTCATAAATTTTGAATTACATTGTTCCTCTATTGCGTACTTAGTTGACACATGATTTTTATCATTAAAAAACTTAATTTTTGTTTATGAAGTACCTACTCCTTACCTACCTACGTGTTATCGCTCATTAGTTTATTAATTTATTTTTTTTTAAATAGTTGTTCTCTACATAAGTTTTCAATTTTTTAAAATAATCTATGAATGAATGAATTACATGTTCATTTTTAACGAAATAAAACAGGCAAAATATTATAAAGTTCCGGTAGTAGGTAAATACAAAGAAAAATTTATAAACATGATATGCTTTGAGCCGGGGCAATATGATATCACTGTAGACCGCACAGGTGGATTGTACCAACCGGCAAAATGGCTCTTCTATTCGTGATGGTGCTCCCTTACCAAATTCCAGAACTGCTTACAATCAGTGATCTCCTATCAATTATTTCCATTCCTCGGCAGTTATCTTGTCGTAATTTTGGTACATACGTTTGGTTATTTGATTGCCGCAGTCCTCACATCAACAAAATATGTATTCATTTCTGTTTACGAATTAATTTGATAATATTTACAGTGCGCAGATTCAAATCATTAAAATTGGACAGGTAACGTACGGTGGGATATGTTCGGGTTTGCAACCTATATGTAATTTTGTTACTTAAAAATTGTATTAATTAAACACTTGAAAGTGCTTCCTTCTATCATAATTTCTTACTGTAAAATTGACTCAAAGCGCTTGATAAACATAACTTGGGAAGCATGAATAGGGGAGGTGGGTATGTGACAAACAAACGGATTATTTCCCTAGACGAATGAAATGAAAACCTGAATGATCCACCCAAAAATCCATTTTCGACAATTCTTCAAAGTTAAGATATGAAGGAGCACACCAAATTTACCAAACCCGACGTTTTGAAAGAATATTCACAACTCTACCACCCTACCGACGAATTCTCCGTAAGACGGGCATCTGGACGCCAAAAATCCCTAGGTTCGACATTTGCATACATAGTTGCAATGCCCTCTACTTCTATTAAAAGTTCAATGTGAATATTTCGTTCAATAGAAGTTCAATTCAACTATTTGATGTTCAAACACATATTCAAACGTTGATAATTCTCAAATCCCCACCTGTTTTCTGTAAAGGATTAAAACTCGTTTAACCAGGATAACAACGACTATTTCATGCTTCTAAAAGAGATTCCTCACGAAAAACCTGAATTTTCGACCACACTTACAAACCTCATTGTCTGCGATCCACTGATCTGCATAGGCGAGCATTTTCATACAGCATTCTTAAACCAAAAAGCAAGGATGTACAAAGGGATAGATGAAAAATAACGCCACTAATATTATTTTTATACAATGTATTGATCGAAATAAGTAGGTACTCCAAAATAAGAAATTGCTGGTGTATAAACAACAAATGAAATAAATTCTGTAAGAGTTCCGTCGAAATGGAAACACAATCCATGAAACTAACCCAACATAAAATTAATGTACAGGATACAAATCTTTGTCTACAAAGAGGTCTCAGCTCTTTGTCGTTTGTACGTAACAGCGTGGAATTGGGCATTCTAAAGAAGAGCAGAAATATTGTATCCCATGATTCGATATAATTTAGAAATGAACAATTTTCAATCGCCAATTTTTCGGCTCCGCTCGGTAAATCGAAACGGGAGAAGAACAGAAGGCAGAAGATACCGCTACGTAACGAAGAAAATGCGGAATTCCAACCAAGCAACAAACTGAGTCGACAAGGGAGGCAGATTACAGTTGTTGGAGATGTTTTAGCGAAGTTAATTTCTAAAATAAATCCGTGGTGGGTAGACCGACAGGTACCAACCAAATTATCATTCCTAAAATTAAACGATCCGAAAAAGAAGCATCAATTCGATTTAAACATTATCATCAAGACTGGCGACGGATAATTCAACAAGAGATCATAAGTTTTTCGATTACACATAGAAACATCGTTTAACATAAGATTCGTAGGAAGAACATTTTATTGGCAAGAGCGACGTTTGTAACTCTTTATTATTTTTAATTTGATCGATTTTGGAGAAATTTCATTCATGTTTCAATCGGAACGTTAGAAGTTTACATGTAGATTACGTCACATTTTCATCAAGATTCATTTTAGCATTTGTGCCTTAAAAAATGGGTTATGGATGAAGTTTTCCACAGTTAAGTAACGAAAATGAAACAAATTGCACCTACATGAATGTTTCGGAGTGTTGAACTCCTAGACGAAAATTACAATTTTAGAAATGAATATGTAAGTATTATTTTAATCCGTCATAAAAGTTTACACCTACAATACACTCGTTGTAGTTCCGATGTGGGATTCCAAACAGGCTATCCATGGGAACCTACAAAACTCGTAGTGAGTAAAAGTAAAGTAAAAATCATATGTAAGTTAAAGTCGCATGAAAGTTTGTGTGATATCGATGTATAATCGAAAATATATTAATACATAATCTCATTTGAAGCTCTGCTGGCACGATTGTATTACCACTCTTGTAAGAAAGAGAACGATAAAAATCAACAAGGTAAATTCGATAATATAGTAACTAACATTATTCCAGTTCTTCGCTGATTGGTTCTTTCCAAACAACCACACTTTGCGATGCCTAATCAACCATATTTTTCAAGACGAAGAAAAATGACAAATCGCTTCGTCTCTCTGCAGTAAATTCTGATGTAGATAGGAGAATGAAAGTTGAAAACTCATATCAATGAGTGTCTATCACTGAGATTCGATTGATGATAATAAAGTTATGACTGCTAGCGCAAAAGTAAAGGATTTGTAAAGGAACAATCATTGTTGAACTAAAGGGAAAGAGCATTGATTTCTCACGACGGCATTATCCAGGGATTGTACGGCGCGGCAGTGTACGGCTGTTGTGGTGGCATGGTGTTGTAGATTGGCGGAGCGACGTATTGTTGGGGCGTGGCACCGACTTGACCGGCTGAAGATGGCAGAGGTGGAGGAGGATACATCTGCTGTGCGTAGCTTCCAGGAGGTAGCTGGCCCGGCGCAGGGGCTCCAGGTACCTGGGGCTGCTGAGGAGGTCCAGGCTGCTGAGGTATGTTTCCTAAAATTCAACATACAATATTGAGATTGAGATGTTTATGCGTATTCGCAACAGTATTCAGTTATTTTATAATATTTACTAGCTCCCCTAATGTATTGCGTCGAGTCTTTTTTCTGTCATACTGTAAGGGTAAAACCTTTTCCTTGGGTGCAAGCTATATTTTTCAAAATCAGTAGAAAAAATTTCCATACTCCTGCACTCCCTATTGGATTACCTGTTTGGTACATTTGCTGCATCGGTTGCTGCTGTCGCTGCACACCGATTCCTTGCTGCTGCTGAGGTACAGCAGCCACATTGTACATCTGAGGAGGTGGCTGGTTGTGCTGACCGCCTTCCACTTTGACAGGAAACCTCTCAACTCCAGGCTCGTTTCTGGTGTCAGGTCCAATTTCAGGCCCTAAAACAAAGGAAAAGAATGTCCACGTCAAATACCGTATTTATGAAAAAGAAAATGTTGATTGTGGTTGAAGTGCATACCTTGTCCATTTTGAGTCATTCGGCTCCGTTTAATAGGGTCCAACCCATTTGGATCACCTGAAGAACATCAATTTTGTTATTAATGAATCAATCAATAAAAACAACAAATACCGTCAGCTTTTTGTTCGGCGGAGGATTTCCCATAGAATTTCCTCAATATTGCTAAGCGCAACAATTTTCTCTCTCGGTGTTTTCCTGGTAAATATTGCGACTGTCTGACATCTTGAAGTACTGAGTTGGAATCAGAGGCTCCAAATAATTGAATATAAATGGGATTACAAGTTAGTTGGATAACCTTTAGTCAACTGTCAAGCATGATGTATGATGTTTAGGTACTTTAGCAGGTATTTCAACGTGCTAAATTGATTCAACGTGGGTGATAATTGATTGATTGGTTAATAATTGAATTGAACACAAAATTGGAAAAAAGGAATAATTGGTATTGTATTCATCAATAAACGAACACAACTGCGTGAATCAGCGAAAGCAAATATCTCAGAATCAAGTTTAACATTTGGCTTTCGTTTAACGCTACCAGGAAATATCACAGACTCCGAATATACTATAAAAATGGGGCTCTCATCCGAACCAAGTTGGTGCATATTAGGCAATTTTTTGTTAAATTTTTCGAAAAAAAAAAAAAAAAAAAACGTTATGGTAATTTAGGATTCTAATTAGAGAAAATGAGGGTTGGACATAAATACACACACAAACTCTCTCTATCGATCTATCTACTTTTATATTTATAAAAGCTTCAGCTAGCTGAAAATGATTCCACTTAGTTGGATAATTTCTAGTATGCAGTGTAAACTTAACAAATTTGTTAATGGGTAATTAAAGTAGATACCCAACCCAAATCAACATCATGGAGGCCGTTGAGCTCACGGTGATTGTCACGAATCAACATACATCCAGTTATGTATACTTCCACTCAACGGAGAAGCCTTACGCCTTAAGCCTTACGGAAGTCTCTTTATGAGGTAAGTCTCTTTGTGAGGTGTTGTGCTAAACACTCCTTTCCAATGGAAACCTCGAAAAGTGGATGTGCTTGGGATTCAGGTAATTAAGAGGCAGATGAAGTACCCTCCTCTAAGACCCTACTGTAAGAAAATATTCCCATAGAATAATCATAACTGTAGTGTCCAACGTAAATCCAGGGGCCACACACACACGAGACTCCCGAGAGTTCTGTCAGAGAACTCGCCCAGCTACATAGCTATCATAATGATCGATGTATGATGGGCTATACCTACATAAAATCGTTTCCCCGAACAGGTATGTTACTCATCAAAAAAGCCTCATTTCCACGATAAAATGTGTTTGGCTTGTAGTTCAAAGATTGTTTCATGGTTGTTTTTGTAGAGTACAGTTGTTTCCAGTATAGGATATTGTTATTTTAGATGGAGCGAATCTTAGATCACTGACGAATAATTTCCTAATAAACAGCATTGTTTACCCAGACGACCTTGTAAGGATTTACGATGTTACATGAATTTTATAGAATTTGAACGTGGCCACATCGAAACCGGCCCAGCTGTGCAGAATTGATGCCTTTGTACGAGGGTCATATAGAAAGTAAGGTTACAAACTCGCTGGAAGGTGCAGATAATTTTTTTTTCGGGGTTGGTATTACTGCGTGTAGGGGGGTTCCTAGTAGTCAGGTTCAGCCTACTCCTTCAAACTCTGCAGGGACCGTTCGCTCCACCTACAGCCGATGCGAAATTCGGGCGGTCATCAAGTTCTTCACTTTGCGTCGCGAATCTGCCTCTGAAATCCATCGTCAGCTTGTGGAAACTTATGGACCTGAGGTAATGTCCCGTCAGCATGTTTTCAAGTGGGTTAGGCTTTTTAAGGAAGGTCGCACCGACACACACAACGAAGGAAGGAGTGGGAGGCCGACTCTCATTTCAGAAGAGCTTCTGCCGGAAATTGACAATCAAATTCGCAGTAATCAGCTGTTGACCCTTGGCACCCTTCATGATCAAAAATCAAAGACAAAAGGAGGGGAATGCTGACTCGTGGTGTGTCCCTTCTTCACGACAACGCCAGACCCCACACCGCTCGCCAGACCCAGGACCTGCTTGTGTCGTTTGGATGGGATGTTGTGACCCATCCACCATATTCACACTTGGCGCTTTGGGACTTCCACCTTTTCACCAAATTGAAGGAGTTCTTGGGTGGAAAACGTTTTCCGACGACGAGGAGGTGAAGGAAACTGTCGAGAAGTGGTTTTTGGAATTGGAGCGAATTGTGTATGACGAGGGCACCAAAAAGCTGGTGCCCAGGCTGAAGAAATGTGTTGAAGTTCGTGGCGATTATGTAGAAAAATAAGGACATATTTTGCTACATTTCCTCAAAATTTGAATAAAATATATGCATTTTTCGATTTTTACCAGCAGTTGTAACCTTACTTTCTGGATGACCCTAGTACGTACCTATTGGCAACTGATGGATAAGATATGAGTATAAATCATGAGAGTTTGTATAGAGGAATCATTTTATTCAAAAACGAATATCAAAATCCGCCGGTGAACAATGAAATTCACTCCACCAATTATAAGTTGGTCGATAGGAAAGCAAGTTAAGGTGCTAGAGCCGAAGGAACACGAGTGTAAGATAAAAGGGCAAATAAGCACTGGGGCAGACCGACGGTAAAGACAGACCCCGCATGTTGACTCTGACTTCGGCATGTGCACCACATTCCTTTATAATAATGTCCTCTAGGGGATGGTTCGCCACTTCATCCGCGACCTGGTCCATCTAAAATAGAACGCATCATACTTCAACATGAAAGCGCGTCATGACTAAGCTACCTATACTGCATAAGTCAGAATTACTCCTAATAAGTACGGATATTTGAGTGAAATGCCAGAATAGTTAAATATTTGAATGAAGATTGCAATGAGCCAACAACTGATACTTTTTAAAAGAATGTGTTTTACCAAGATCCTTTTAAGCGTCCAAAATTGAACATAATTTTTCAACATATAATCTGACGTACATAAACGACGCTCCAACCGATATCAGCTCTTGGTAACTAAGTTGCTGCTAAGCAGTTGAGAAGCTTTTTTGTGGTATTTGATATGAAGAACCACTTTCTGGAGTTTTTGATTTATCGCCATTCTGAATGAACTTAATTAACAGCCTATCATGTTTCCCGTTTAGCAAAATTGATGAGGCAGCCTTGAATTCACAGTTCAAACAAGAAAACCGAATCAGCTGAAGTTCAGGCTATTGCTGAAAGTAGCTATACATTTAAAGATTTGGCAATTACAACCCGATTTGGTGGACTTATCACCTAAGCCACCATAGGTAGCCAGAGCCTTGCCAAACATGCAGTTCTCCCGGTAGCGCTATGAAATTCCACTGATTGGTTTTTCAATTTTCATAAATGGAAATTCTGCCCAAACGTTCGCAAATTCTCATTTGCTTTTAAACGCTGCTTAGGCGTATTAGTTCGAAATCCAATGGCGAATCACTGATGACAGCCATTATGGAATTGGAGAGTTGCTGTACAAGTAACAATCTATTCTTAAAGTCATGCGCTCTCTGTTCGTAACATCAAGTTTTTATGAAATTCGAGAAGGTAGACACTCTTTGAGTTACGAACGTCCATGGCCAATTGCTATCTCAAACCGAGGTAGAAGTGTCAAAATTCAACTTATGAAAACTTCGTATAAATGAGGAGTAGGTACCTTTTGAATGACGTGGAAACCCTCGGCAACTTGGCCAAAAACAACATGAACACCATCAAACTGAGGAGCTGGTTTCAATGTGATGAAAAACTGGCAGCCGTTCGAATCCGGGCCTTTGTTCACCATGCTATTACAGTGCGAATTTAAATTGTCATTATAGAGCCTTAGTTGAAGAATTAAAAAAATATGTTGATTTATGCCTTGATTGCCTTGATGCCAAGATGGTTTTAATTACGGATAAGCATTAATAATAGTCAACGTAGAAATATATATTTACCCCCCTCCCCCCACTCAAAATTTGTTAGATGAACTTTCACAATACATACAAACAGGGATTTATTGCAAAAAATTAAAACATTGCGACGGCTAGACACTGGCAAAATAGGAAACAGGTCTATGTGATATTGTTATGTACAAAAATGTTTCGAGAAAGACTGGTGCGCAAAGCCTAAGTACCTGTGCAATACAGGTGAGGGAATGTTGAGGAAGAGCGGAAAGCCTTGGGTAAAAACAACAACGAAATCTTGGAGTGAGTGTAAGGGCACTTGTGAGTGAACACATCTGTTGGCAAGAAAGGGGACATCAGCGCTTAATGAGGACAAACCTGTCTTGGGCATAGCGCACTGGTTGATGAAAACCGCTCAGCGATAACGGATAACTGAGAACACAATCAGTGTTGGGAAAATTACTAGATTGGATGACAAATGCAACTTGAAACAGAAGAGCTCAACTGCTCTCGGTCTCTCTAGAAGGAAGATGTTACTCATATGTCAGATGAAACATCAGAACAGAATCGGTTCCTTAAGAGATGAACCTTAAAAACTGGACTCAGCATCTCGGTCGGGTGCCGCACGGGTAATCTATACAAAAAATGGTAAAAAGTAGGGTGTTGAGGTTTTCAAGTTGAGGTACGCAATTGGTGTGTCATTTTCTGGTGATTTTGGACGCGAAATCGACCTTGTAATAATTCACCCATCGCAAATAATATACATTTTCGAATCCAAACGTGACCCCTCAAACACGAGCATTATTCAACAAAAAATGAACCCCACGTTGCAATAGGCAGGGTTTTCTTTCAACAGGTAGTCTATTCATGGGTTATAATTTCAAAATTCCATTTGGCCCAACGAGAAGAAATGACATCCATCACGAACGTGAAAATCACCTGACCATTCCAGGTTCCGAATGTCGAAGTACGAAATTCTCATCCCGAAAGGTTTTCCCGTAAATGGAAATTGATCCTGACCCGTCACCATTCACGATGTCACCACCTTCCACGAACGATCCCTTAACGATTCTATGAAACGAGGAGTTTTGGTAAGTGACCCCCCCAATACCTCTAGTCGCGATTACATAAAAATTTTCCACGGTATCCGGAACGATATCACCAAACAGGCTAATAACCACCTTACCTACATCCACACTGCCAATTTGAATGTTTAAATAAGCACTTTTCGTCGAGCGGAGCTTCTGTTTAGAAGCAACGTTTAAATGCAACAAAAACAATAATGTTATCCTAAATAAAGATTTTGTGAATGGTAAACCCATTACGAACTCACTGTTATTTGTATATTTCTTACCATGACGGTTAAAAAATGGTAGCACGAAAACAGGGATATGGTCACTACGATGCTACTTGTCAGGAATATAAATGGAGGGGCTACATTGTGTCCGGTTATAGCCCAAATCAAGTTCGTTAGTAAAACAGGCTTTTTGGTCTGCAGCTATAAAGGTGCAGCTTACACTCATCACAAAAGCTGTTAACAAGTGAATTTTACAATTTTAAACCTTCATCTTCCTCACTGGATTTTTAATTTTGCTTCTTTCGGGAAATGTTGCTAATATATCCCAGTATAATGAATTGCAAACCAGTTGGGAACACTTCTAGTGCTATCGCCAAGACAGCCCCTCACAAGTTCATCACCTTTGCAAAAATTATATCGTATGGGCTAATGTGAATCTCACCGCAAATTGAGTCCGTATGGTAATGAGAACGTGACTTTTTCAAACAGACTTTTAACTCCCTTCAATCAGATAACGCCTGATATCACGAACGGTAGGTACTGTTTGTTTGTGAAGGATTTTGTTTATTATTTTCAAAAATGGACCCTCGAAAGAAAGAAACATGTTAACAGCCCCCCCTCCCCCACCACCCAAAGTAGTTAGTTTACTTTTCAAGACACGTAGATTTTAAAAATCGATTTTTTTTACGGATTCGCTCTTAAAATGGTCTGACACGGAGTTATATTCACATTCATGTTTGGGTCCCCCCCCCCCCCCCCCCCACTGGATCGATGGTAATACGCTTCCCTCTACAGACGAGGCCTTGCTTTAAAAATGGAAACCCCGGAGGAAGAAATGCAATATAGATGAATTTGAATAAACATAAGAATGAAGGACTGATTCATGAAGGACGTAGAAGTACTTACCTCTAACGTCGGGATTTTCAGATAGTAACGGGCTGTTTCTCCTCCAGTCATCTACACATTAACAAAATTATATTGGTTACAAGGGACATCGACTACGGGTATTGAATTACTGAAATAGTTTGAGGAGGATGATGAATGATACGGTACGAGTAAAAACAATTTATTCCATAGATGAAGGAATGAAAAGAGTTTTTAGTCTTCAATACCTAGACTACGGTCAATCGAGCATGAGATTCAACTTAGCACATTGATATATGAGCGGAATCAACTATTTTTTGAAGCCCTTAATCTCATTATGGTTTCAAAACTAAGACAATGAACGGACTGAGATGTCCGCCTGTTGTTTTAGGAAAATTAACGACCTTTAATGAATTCCAATTCCTCTTAGACCAAGGTAACCAGGACCAAGATTATTATTCAAACCACATTTTTTTGTTGCTCGCGATACTTGCTGTACAAAGGCTAACGACAGGGGTGGGAGAGCGATAAGTGGTGGGTGGGGATTATCTTTAGTAGTTAGGTTATTTCAGGGAAAAACTCGGAGCCACTCTCCAATCGTAAGGTAACAGGATAAGCACGAGTTACGGCCCAACACTAGGTACTGTGTAACTCCCGCAAACCTACAACAATCAACCACACGGACTACATTTATCTAGCTCACCCGCATCTGTATAGTTAAAAAATAGTCCAAAAGTTCGTTGTTCTGTCCAGACAAGGGCAAATATAACAACCTCAACAAGAAACCCACTTCACTGAAACATACCCTATACTGTCAACAGAATCCGCAAACCAAATGACTTTAAAACCACTGTGTCCTCCTCAATTCTTGTATTTGTTATGTGTTTCATCTAAAATCTCACGTAAATCGCCTATTTCGTATGGACGTAGTGACATATTCAAATATTCTGTCTCTGCAAAATTATCGACCAATTAAGGGTTGTCTACCAGAGTTTGTTAACATTCTTTTCCGATCAAGTCGTTCAGATCGAGCCAAGAACATAGCTATCACACGCCACTGATCAGTTTCCATTGCAGGAGCGAGGTTATGGAATGTCTTTCCAACCTTTGTGCCGTATGCCAGCACCCCCATAGAGATCTCCCATAGAGCGCCATTTCCTCATCGAGCATGAACCCCAATCTCCCCACTCATTATTTCTCCTGTTCTTCACAATTAATTTGTCTTCCTACTTCTTTCTATTTCCTTCCTGACTAATATTGGCAGATTTTCACATTAAAGAGAATTTTACAATTAGATTCTCTCATATATAAAAATGTATGTTCTTCAATACAATATTTTTTATTTCAACTCTATCAGCCCTTACAAATTTATAAGTTGCCCTTTAGGCTTTTATTGTAATTTCTTTTTTGCAGTCGGCCATTGCTTCACATTTCGGATGCGAGGTGGGGCACTATTGTCCTGTATGCCCATAAAGTATTAATTATTTTTATGACGCAATAATCTGTCAGTAGCCCTTTTGGATACACAAGGGTCTGTGGATCCAGTATCAGCAACGTGGGATAGGACCAGGGCTACAAACAGGGTATTGCGAATTCATTCCCCAAGAGAACATGGACGGGTACCTTAAAGCTAACCCCTCTCCCTTCTCACCAGAAGTAATGGAACTTTATGAAGTTAACTATTTTCAACGGTAAGTGGCATGAACTCTTAAAAACAGTATTCACTCAAGAACTGGAAGGGTCTCATTCACGGATTTCATTCAAATATCAAGGAATTGGGACTAATTAAATGCTAGATAATCCTTAATATTTTATAGTACTTTACAAATGGATTTAAACCAAGTTTTCAAACATGATTTGCCTACTTGATTAGATATAAATTACAGGGATTTCAAATCAAATTACACAGTTTCCAAATAGAATCCAAATTCTAGAATTATATACTGAGCTCTGAAGAGTGAACCAATCGGGACTCAAGGGTTTCCAATCCTATTTGAAAGGCAGAAATGACAAAAGTTGTAACCAATATATTTTCAGTGATCATCAATGTACATTCAGCCATAACTTCCAAGTCTCTTAAATTATCAATCTGATGCAATCTAATGTTGATTTCCTTTTAGATATTTATATAGTGCTCAAATTGGCCCAAGCCAACCGCGATGTTTGCGACTTTTCACAATTTTAAAAACATAATCTCATTATTTTGAATCCCTTTTTAGAACCTTGGGTATTGCTGAATTTAATCTGGTAACGTTTTATTCAATCCGGAAAATGCTGATTTCAATTGAGAAAAGCTCTATGCTGTAATAATTAAATTGGTTAGCTTCCGTTAACACATGGAGATTGAGTTTCCGTGAAACTGTTCAAGAGGTCTCTAACTGCCTATCACACAACTAAATGAGTTAGATTACTGGGAAATGTATGGATTTTATAGATTATGGGTGCTCTTCGTATTAAAATACACAATATTATAAATGACATGAGCAATGATATTCACATGAACGACATAGATACATGCAATAATAAATATTTGAACAATTTCAATACAAACCAGTTGGTAAAACTAGACAATTATGAAAAATGTACGTTCAACAAGTTCAACCAATTTAAAGGGCAATGCAAATCACAACATTGAAGCAATTAGATTATTAGACGTGTTAGATACAAGAAACAAAGTAAGAAGAAATCACGACGGCCGCTTTCCGGAAAAGTTGAAAGATGGACGAGCTGAAAGAAATTAGCAACATACTAATGTAATATGATGAACTTCACGATGAAAAACGGCAGGTGGTTGATAGTCGAGGTTGGTGATCAAAAATACGCTATTTTCAGTAAAATGAGATAATTATCAACAGAATTATGTAAGTAGTGTTGAGTAATATGGAGGTTATATCTTGAACAATGGAGCATAGATAGTAGATAGGTATTAAAACACATGGTTATGTGTGGTCAATAGTAAGTAAAGTGAATGTCATTATTCAGTTTGCTGAGATCGAGGACTGGACTTATTACTATATTAGCAGATGAAATATCTCCAACTCCCCCTCAACTATGTGGATCTTGACATAAGACTCTAACAGTAAACTTTTATGAAGAAGATCTAAGAAGGGTCAAATGATGAACAGTCTCTCGATGCTTAATCAATCATTTTCCAGCTCTAACACAACTGAAATAAAAAGGAATCGACCTCATTCCGTCTCCCTACAAAAAGTTAACAAAACGACTAAAGAACGTTCATTAAACCTCTGGGACCATAGGAATTTTCCTTCTCATGACATATTCACAGAGTCACATATCATTTTTCTCTTTGGCTGAATTGAGGGTCGGACAAATGACCTGGTGAAGCTACAGCTCTGAAGCTGCGGGAAAGCGAGCGAGGTCATTGACACAGTGAGTTTCAATCAAGAATGCCAGGAAGTGAAACTGCTAAACAACAAATGTGACTTCAACATTGATTGGCTGATACTATTTGTGACCATGAAACTTGTACAGTTCAACAATTATGGACACCCATCCAGAACTTCAATCCTTAGGTTTTCCTATAGAAATGCTCTGGGGATAGATCGAGACATCAACTGCTTGGCTCCCCCACCCCCCCCCCTAACAACCAGCACACGTATTTCTACGCTCCAGTTCTAGGGGTGCACAACGCTTTTTATATATCAGTCAGTTTTATAAATTGATCATTACTATTTCGGTTTAGATTGTTTTCAGTTCCATTTTCTGTTTCAGTATTATCGAACGCATTCATGAGTGTCAGGTAAGTATTAAGATGAATAACAATTCAGAACAATTTACCGAACGAGCCGTAAAAAAATCCTAGATTCATGATGTTGGCACCCCCTTTCCGTTACTGTCTACAATGCTGCAAACATTGAAAATGAAAAATTGTGCAGATTCTTAAGGTCCAGTATATTGTACAAGTGTTTTGAAAATGAGAAATTTACCCAGATTTATCACAGTTAAATATGGTTGAAATTTGTAATCGCCTAAGAAACGCGCCTGTGCCATCCCCCTTGTAATCACTACCATCTGCCTAGCCAGTTTTAATCATTTTGCCCTTCCCGATTTTCACAGGGGGAACTATCACTGAGGTGGATATCAAAACTAAATGGTAGTTTAGCTGTAACATCCTGGTCTAAGACCTAAAATCCTCAGTAAACGCCTGCGAAATACCTTCAGTGGTTACTAGTGGCTGCGGATCTGTGCGTAAAGCTTTTTGAAACTGCTTAAGCACACAGATGCATTACAACCGACTCGGCCCTTCATGGCAATGTTCTTATTGTGTACAGAGCAAGTAATCATTGCTCGTAATCCGATATGTTTATGCAAACCCTGTGCTACAAGCAGCACCCTGCAATATCATCTTCCCTCAGAGAAATAATCTTCATCATATTCAAAATATCTCGACATCAGATCAGTCACGGAATCCTGCTATTACACTTTTATTTGGAGAGCAATCTAAAGAAAGTTGCATTAAATATCCAAGTGATTGAATTTCATATTCAATTTTACAGCCCTTTCTATCTTTATAATAACAACGAATAAACAATATAATACTGCATAAGTACTATTATAGAGATATTTATAAGAAATTCAATCACAATAATAATTTAGATTGTCTCATGTTTGACAGCCTGCAAGCATAAAGTTAAAGATCATGCACACTAATGTACCATGCAAAAATTTACGATGCACATAGAGTAATTCCACTTCTCAATCAGCGTGTTGTGTTCACGAACAATGCGATAATGAAGCAGTAGAGCATCAATAAGATGATTTAAAAGAAACATTTACGCAATTAATCGTAAGAAAAAATAGCGCAGATTTCACACTTGTACTGAACAACCTCAAGTGAATAAGAGTGGATTTACTGTAAGTGAATATTTCAATCAGTGATATTCTAGGCAAGCCGTGAAATGATGTCCATGGTGATAAAAACTGAAATTTAAAAACGAGTGTTATTTATGTAGAACAACTCGACGGTCCATCTGCAAGTAGTTTCCAGCCGCAGTCAGGAAAAATAACATAATTCAAAAACTGAAAGAAAGAAAATTTAAAACACTATTTGAAGCGAATGTAGATATTCAAGACTGATCGACGTCATCCATAATCTGTAAGGTTAGGACATTTTATACATATTATTACACAGAGCCAATCTCAAAGCAAAGAACTCATTCTCAGACTAACCTTGGCCATACTGATTTTTCTCTGCACTCTGAACCAAAATCTCTTGCTGGGGTGCTGGCGAAGGTCTCTGCATTCCTTCAGCTCTGCAACATTCTATCGTTGATGTAACCAAATCCCACACATTCAATGCTTCTGATTAACATAAGGTTAAAGTAAGCAAATCTTATAAAGCAAAAGTTAATTTGTTTGTATTAAGCGTAATGCAACATGGAGATGATATGTACATTTTTACACGTGGGTTCATAAGTGCAAGTTAATAAGTAAGCCAAAGATAAGAGTCAAATAAGTGCCAAAGCGAAATAAGTACGATTTGATACATGATTCGCAAGGCATCATAATGACCTTGAAACTGTGGTGATAAGCTAATTATTTATCGCCAATAAAGCAAATTTATTATTTATAGAGAGCCAGTGGTGATTAGAAGAGGCATTTTCGTAGGAGCAGGACGAAATGGAGGAATACAATAAGCACAAATAAAATGAAACAACCCCGTCACAATCATTTCTTTATAATATGAAAGTGCGAACCAATGGCTAGTCAATATGGGGAACTGTTGTGCATGCGCGGACTGTCGTTGAAGGAAATATGACCCTCTCAGCACTTTACCTAGTAATCCACGATATGTCCAAGAATCGTGTGAAAAGTGTAGAATTCATGTTACATACATTGTAGGCTTACTCCCTGGCTACGTTTCCCGAAGACATTGAATTCAAGGGTCGTACTAATTCATGAAGATTTCATCTGAATCAAATTAACATCGTGGATGTTATACATGTGAACAGGTGCGATAAGGGCTCAAAATAGAAATTTGTATTTTGAGGCACATAAGCCTTCCCTGATCAAAACCAAACTATAATACAGAACCAATATTATCGTTAGTTGTACTTTGTCCTGCACTGCCTATTTGTTATGAGTCAACTGTTAGCTCAAGTGAGTTAAAAAAGCACTCTTGCAGTGGTTTGCTGAACTAACAGCATGCGAGCCTAACATTTGTTTATAAGTTGTCTTTTCACTTTTCTGGGTTAATTCCAGTTAGACTAGATTTATTTCATTTGTTGATCTTTTTATAAATTATTACTGTAGGTCTAGGGGTAGTCGGAGTGGTTTTGGACCTGTTAGGCTAGTCGTTCACTGGGCGCGGAAAGCTGCGAAATGTGAAGCAAAGAATTCGTGCGAATACCATTCGTCCGAAATCTGAATCATATCTGAATCACATGTTTGCATCGATTGAATTTGCTTCATTCTGCTCCCAGTGGACGAGAGATTTTAGACATCTGGAAAATATGATGAGGGAGATCTAAAGATGGTTAGGGATGAGTGGAGACGGTTCGAGTCACAGGCTTTTTTCAATGTCGAAACAAATACCAACGCTGTATACTCCTCACAATGAGAATTTCAAGAAAAAATGGTGAGAATGAGCGAACATGGAAACATGTGCTTAGGAGTTCCACAGGCCTTTACAACACTGTACTGGACAAACTTGTCTGTCCTGCTCCTAAGAAAAAGAATCTAAGAGTTTCCCACGTAGAAAATAATCAGGAAGAAACACAAATAACCTGGACTTTTGACGACACACACAAATTGATAAAACATTAAAACGCATCAAAGAATTAATAAAATATGCAGTTTTCTAGACTACTGGATCTGCATCTAAGCTATAGCTCTAAAAAGGAATTGAATGTCATAGAATGATGTTTTGCAGGTATCGTTGATTCTAACACCGAAATCCATTTTTAGTTACAGTATACTAACGTATATAACTGAAAAGTGAAGTAATGATTATGAAGGATGGTACATTTTTTAATCACTCCATCACCTCCAGCAAGGAACACAAATTCATGTGGGCTTGTCTAGACTTGTATTCGAATTGTTTATACAATAGCTTTATTCTTGATTGAGGTATATTCCTAACTAGGAACTGGCAACTGAGACTTATTGATGATACTTGTGTACATAAACCTAATTGAAAACATTATGGGCAAGCGCACATCTCCAGATAATTATAAATCGAAACTATTTATGCTCAAAATACTCGATGTCCCAATTTTTCTGTTAGGAAATTCTTTGAGAACATCTAAACTGCTCCCAAATGCAGATGTAAGAACTTTCATTTCCCAAAATCATACTCTGACTTGCGGTAGAGAACCAAACCATTTTATAATAGTATAAACTATTGTTCAGCTAGGTGCAGATCGTTCGCCGTATATACAATTGGTATGCTCGATTTGGCCAATGCAACATCGTCCTTTCTGGCCAAATAAAAGTCACATCTAACACCAGCTGATCTCCTCATTGGAACTTGAAGAAACAGTTGATTGCTCTCTGACTAGTGGCGAACTCTTCAATTCGCCATCTTAGCGATCCATGCAACGTCCATCAAAAACTAACTTCTTTCGCCAACAGCATAAACAGAACATCTTAATCAGCTAATCTCGATTCTTGAGTTATAGACTGTTTGTAACGGTTTGTGTACAGTTAATCAAGAAGTCTGCGTAAGTTCAAGCAAATGTACATTAAGACATTCAATGCAGAACCAGATTTTCTTCAAGTTTAATGCATCAATAAAATGAGAGAAGTTGGAGTGCAATTCGCAGAACAATGCCAATGAAATTTCTCTACCAAGCAAATGTGTTTCCATTACTTTTCGAGTTAATACAAGTTTGCCAGGAATTAATTTAAAACCTCCAAAGCATTAAACATAAAGTTATGGTAAAAAATATGTGGTAGGGTTAGGGTACAACTAAAAACATTGAAAAAATGGAAGAAAAAATTAAGCGTGAAATTAAATCAAAGCAGGGACCAAAATTGATTAAGGGAATCACAACAAAACACCTTTGTAAGAAATATGGCACTTATCCGTTTTAGAACTGCAAATGAAATGTAATTTACTGTAAATAGCTGCTTCAATGGAAAATAGGAGCTAATCATATCAATCGTCTTACGAAGGCTTCCAAACGAATTTCAGCTTTCTAGGGCGGAGAGGAGAGAATTTAGCTCAGGTTGGAACCACCCAGCTAATTCGGCATTATATTATCCAATACTATACGATTTAAAACAAAGTGGATAAGATCGTGTTCGTAGTGTCTTGACGTGGCAAGAAATATTAAAAAGGCATGTCAATCACTGGTCGATGATTAAGTTATGATGAGTATGAGCAACTAGAAAACTTATTCTGCAACATCAAACAATGAGAGAGTATAGTTTTTATATAATTTCTGTACTTGCAAAGTTTAATTAGAGATCAATAACACAATTGAAATTTCACGAAAAAAGTGATTTCACATCAATAACACAAAGAGATTCATTTGATGGCACTATACCTATAATATTTTTCAATGCAGAACGTGATATTGAAATTTCAAAATCCATTATTGAAAAATATGAACCTTGGGAAGAGGAGCGTCGGGAAGGACATTTAGCAGTTCAGAAACGAAAAAGGTCCAAAAAAATTTGAAATTACTTGGTGATTTGAGTGTTATGGAGTGAGAGGTCCCCACTCTGAATCAGCAGGGCTTCGCTGACAGCAGGCAGTCCTAAGTTAACGCCCGCAGGATATCTGTACGTAGGCGAGCAGACGGTCTGAGCCAGTCCAGGCGTCCCGTCGGCCGCTGACACCAGCCATACATTTCTTGAACATTTGCAAACAATATGATGTCCGCCTTTTCGTCATGTTAACACGTGGCACTGTTGTTCATTGGCAGAAACTTATAACCTCGGACAACTCTTTATAACTAAGAATCCTCGGTAATTCAGTATAAAAAAAGTTCCTGAATTTGGAGTTGTGATGCCATACCGTACAGGGTAAATTGGTTGCTTGCTCCCACAGTACCTACTTTTGAGGAATTATGTCAATACCCTACGGAATAATAAGTTGAAACTATCTCAAGTCAGGCAAAATTGAGCATTCACTCTTTAAGATGGTAGACCATTATGGAAGAAATCCCAAATGAATCCTTATCGAACAATTCGTACACTCTTCGACCCCCTAACAGTAACACGAACGTTTGTGTATAACACTGCAAATTATTTCATAAAGGGTTATTTCTAGGTAGACCTTATGCGTCGATCGCCGGGCTGTATATCTATAGTGGCATCAAATGTGCTTGGTCAATTGTAATGAGAAGACAAGAGGAGATGTTCAAAAATGTCGGTAATGAATTCCCAGTTAGATTCAATGCGAATTCAGTAATAAAAAAGACATAGAAGGTTTGTGTAACCGAAACACGTACTAAATTACTTCTAGAACACCAGCAAAATATTTTCAAGATGAAGTTCCACCGTTCCTGCAGACTACCAACAAACAGCAACAAGGCAATGCGTAATATGCAAAACAGAAGATGATTCCAAACTTCTTGGCACGTTTGAAACAAGTAAATTCTGTCATGTTTAGGCCACATAAATGTACAAATTCATTACGTATTTGTTCCAATCTTCTTGGAGGAATCCTTGTTTTAGGATGCACATCAGAAATTAGAAGTAACAAGCATATCATTGAACTGAGCTAAAGTGAATTTAACTAAGGCATACAATTCCCTTTTCCTTTAGTATGTCTCAATCAAGTGTCAGTAAGTCTTACAGAATACAGTTATTAAAAATATGAAATTCACGGACAATACCACAATTTCTCAAGTAGTATGAAGTTTCGAACGTAGGCAAAAATGTAAGGCGATTTTTTTCAAGTTTCACCAAGTACATTTGAAAATATGAAATTATCCTACTGTACCCCTCCTTCCATGAAGTGATAATATCTAGAACTCATTTGATGAACATGTTGTATACTGTCATTGAGAAATGCTGTTAATGTGCTGAAGATGGATTTTTAACTCCTTGCATTCGAGGGGAAACGAATTGCACGCAAAAGAAAGAAGTTGAAGATTAAAGAAGAAAAACGGGATAGAAACAACTTCAGTAGACATCAAACAAGAATAAGAGTTTGGTTCAAAATTTTTCTTAAACACTGCAGCTTTGGTTACACTGGAAAATGTTCAAGTCTGGTTGATTATTTGGTAGGAATTCCAGCTGGAATCGTCAAACATAGCAATTAGTTCACTCACCCAATTCCTTTTTTTGCGTGAAGCTGATGTGAAGCTTGAGCATCCATGATGGACAAATGCTGAAAACAGATGAGGGATAGATTTTAATGAGAGTACACGAATATGTTGATGGTAGAATGGTTTAATCAAACATAAAAGCTGCTGCGAGGCTTGGTTAATTCTATTAGCTGATGTAATCGAGAAATTATTTTCAAGTAACAACACCAATCAATTACCTGCGGTTGATCTACTTCAAATCTTCTTTTTAGCCCCTGCTGTTGTTGCTTTGCAATGTTCAGAACTATTTGCTTCTGCGAGACATTAATACTGACTGGGGTTGTGACTTGGTTGAGGGTTGACGTGGGGATGACATGTTGGAGTGTCTGACCCGAAGGTAGAATCTTGAAGGAAAAAAAAACACAACAATTGCACAATACTTAACTATAACAATAGTAAAATAATGAAATAATCGATAATTTAGGGCAGTCCGCTATCAGCATTTACGTGGAAATATAGACAACATTCTATCTTACTCCGTTTTTATTGAAATGGGGGGAATTTTGGTCCGTTTTGCGAGTGACTTAGTCCATATTATCAGAGGCCCCAATTGATAAATCAGACATTATTATGTATGAAGATACATCCGAAGTTTTGAATTACAGATCGACGTACTGGTGAGTGATTTGTTCTGCACTGCTTGCGAAGATTTGGACAACTGCATTGATAAATGGTTGTCTACCTTACTTTAGGTGCTTATGGTCATACTTGCTTGTCTAAGTAATAGTCTTTGTTCCTTTAGTTTTCATATTTTTCTGTATTCATTTACACTGGACTGAATGAAAGATGATATTTCACTTCTCTGCAAATAGAAAATGAAGCACTTGAATTCCTCGTTCAAACAAAGCAGCTCCAGGGTGCATTGGAACGTTGGATAACTCAAATTAGAGGGCCTCACGTGGAACGCATCCCGAAAACAAAAAAATTTGAATTTGTGGAATATTACCCCGACAGTGCTATGCTACCCCGAATCAAGAGGTGTATCAACCAAAAAGGTGACATAAAGGTGAAATTTAAATTTTGTTTTTGAAAACCATGGTCCACAATATGGTTTGAGGAAGACGAACGCATCTGATGTGGATAGTGTGAGGCTGATAGATCGAGGCTGGATAGGAACGAAGCCTGTAACTTAATAACCCTCTGAGATTTCGAAAAATGTCTTATATTCTCCCAAATTACCCTACATTTGATGCTCCACCAGTTGAAACTACGAATGTTATTGCAACGCAAAAACCTGTGTTATAATAGAAAGTAGCGTTTCATGAGTACCTGGTGTTGTTGCAGTTGCGGAGGAGGCTGAGTGATGATCATCTGTTGTGGCTGGGAAGTGAATTGTATAGGAGCTTGTATGGGCATGAGAACTTGCTGCCCTAGAAGGCCTCCGCCTTGTCCGACAAGTTGCGGCTGCAAATGTGCCTGTAACTGTGTTTTCAGAAATGTTATTCAAGAACCGATTGAACACAGAATAATCAACTGTTAGACAACTATTTGATAAATGAAGTTATTCGCTACTACAGAGAATTAATGCAGAACTAGACAATGAGTGCAGTCCGATCATTGCCAATAGCTATTCTTCAAACTCGACGTTTTTAATTAGCTAGTTTTTGCTTGAGCATTGGTACGATTATTGCTTTCCAGGGGATGGATTGAAACATACAACACGGATGGGAATAAGGGATGATAGAATGAGCTTACATGGATGTGCAAAACATATATATTATACGAGTGTGTTGTAATACAGTGCTCGGCTTAAGGAGTTCTTAAATGGCATTCTAAGAAAATACACTTGAATTCATAACAAACTTTAGGAGCAATGTAATAGCTTCTCAAAGCTTCACTTGACTTTTTGAATTGCAAGAATGGAAATTAGCTGTATCTCTGATATAGAAATTTATTTACTTCAGGGAATCAAAATTGGTTAGGAGAGGTCAAATACGTAAAGAGTAGAAATGTCGATTACTCAACAAAACAAATACTTTGAACTGATCTTTTGAAAGCAAGCGATAAAAATTAAACAATTAAAATGAAATTTGGGAGAGAAACTACTATTTTATGTTTTCTGGTTGTTTGCATCAATTTGGACTGCACCCAAGGCACTTTATATGATAATTCATGAATATGAAAAGCGAACCTGTTGCATTTGAACTTGAGGCTGTATATGTTGTAAGACGTGCTGAATTTGACCAGTCTGCGGGTTGATGATCTGCACCATTTGCGGGACAGTGGCCTGAGGTTGGGGCGCTGGGGCTCGCACAGCGCTTGTTTTGATGGCACCACCATCACCATACTGAACCAGCATAAACTGCTGACCGCGCGATGCGTCTCCCGTGTTGTTGGCAGGTCTCACCATGTTGGGATACGACACAACCATCTGGCCACTGTTTGTCTGCATGTACTGAGAGGTAAGTGAGTTTGATAATCAATGCAACCAACACCCACACAATGCAACACAATCTACACAACCTTCCAAAGAAGAAATACTGCAACTCATTTTATCTACTTCAAAGCCATCTAAAAAAATGAACATGCAAGAAAGAATATTCAATTTACAGAAATATCAATTCAACAAGTTTCCGTGTCAGTTAGGTTGGTACCCTTACCCAGAGCTTGTACGAACTCGCAAGAATGTGTAATGCCTCTTTTCGTTCTTTCCTGATCTTTTGAAATATAGTGGCTTGACATCTTAGCAACATGCCTATTATATAGGCATCATTTGGGTTAAACAACACATCCAACCTGAATTATGAATAGTAAATAGGCAAATATTCAAGATTGAATAGATTACTATAACCACAAAGTATGTAGATCCAAACATTGAAGGATAAAGAATCGAGAAATAGAGACGATATATTTTGATTATCAAGGTACGAAATAACGAAATAATTACGTCTGAAAGAAGAAGAATTCTTCTTATAGGCCCAATTTTCTAGTACGCTCAAACCAAACCAAATTTTGTCGATGGTTCTTAATAAAAATGAGTTGTTTCATAGCCACTATGTACTGTTTCTAGGAGCATTACTTCCCAATACTCGGTGAAGAGAAGTTAGGATTGAAAATTTATCTTCCGACAAAATTAAATTGTGGTTCTTCACTCATTTTACTACAGTTGAAGAATTATTGAATTGAGGAGGGTTGAACCACCGAGAATAGTTGAGGGCAAAACTCTTACAGGTTGGACCGGTCTTCCCAAATACTACAACGAATTGTTGCGAGATTTTGTATTAAAAGTTAGTGTTTTGATGTGTCACAAAAGTGAGTTATCAATGGGTGCGTAACTTTTCAAACTTTCCTCAATTAGAAAATACAAGTGAAGTACACCCACCTTCCGTGCTCTCGCTTTATGTCTGTCTTTTACCCACCACTCCTGTAACTTCCAATGTATAAAGCCTATTACAGACAGTGCGAGGCTGCTCGCTTCGAATGCCTCGCTACATCTGCCTCAGGTCGAGGAGAACGCTTTGGACGAAAATTGCAAACACGAATGCTCGGTGCGAGCACGCGAACCACCCAAAAGTACGGAAAGTAGTCAATATGGTGCCGTCATCCCGTATAATATTAATTCATTCACTGACAACGATATTTCGCGCCACACATCTTCCCTCTTGTTTGTATTGTAATACTCCGGGTGTTTACTGTCCCACAAAACGCGTTTACTTTCATATATTTTCACTATCTCGGGAATCGCTTCTCCATCGATAGCGTAGCTTGGTTTGAGGCAAATGCGAACGGGTACTCACAGTACGAACGGCTCGGTTTGAGGCGCCTTTGAGCAGGACCGACTCGAGCGCCTCGTAGCGAGCATCCCCGGTACACACAGTCCGAGCATGCGTCCTGAGGCATTCGAAGCGAGCAGCCTCGCACTGTCTGTACCCGGCTTAATAGGTCTGGGAACACCACTTCCCTAAGGTACTCAAGATAAAAACTATTTGAAAAAAAGTGTACCACTCGTATTCACAATTTCTACACTCAGGTTTCAGCTTCCTTTCATTGAATAATTGATTGAATTAAGGAAAACTGTAAGAAGTTTTATGGGAATATCAACTTCCGCTTTTCTCACAACTCGATAATAACTGAATTGAGGACCCAACGGAATAGATAGGCCACACCATTAATGTACATGCCAAATATTTCATTACTCGCACTACTTTCCTCTAATGATATCCATGCTGTAAAATATCATATGAAACCAAACTTTTTACTACGTCAACACTGAAATAAATGGAGAGATCCTAAAATCATAAGGTAGCTTCAAAAAGAAGATTTCTGACAGTGGGGAGACCAAATGTCTGTTATCAGTCGCGCTGGCCCAAAAATTGATACATGTCTCGACTGAATTCGAACTCATATCTTTCCATGACGGGAACACCGACAAACAATGCCGCCCGCATCTACCACCGAGTTCAGTAGATTAAACCTCTCCGACTATTGAAGTTTTCTTGAATATAACATGCCAATCGAGAAAAGTTCTCAGTAAAAGATTAAATTGTAGAATTAAAGTTTTCAATAAAAAAATATGGAAAGTTCTTATAAGCACACAGGAGAGATCTATGCAGAATCTATAAAATCGGTTTCTAATTGTTTTTATTGAAGCCCGAGGTGTTAATTCACTGAAACTTGAAACAAGTAAAGCGAAGACAGCGGTAAGTGAGGAATATTGAATTACAATAAAGCGCTTCAAAGAAGACAAGCCCTATTGATAATGATGATTCAACAAACCAAAAGCCAGTTGAACTCTCCAGACAAGACTCTTTCGATTCTCCATACATGTTTAGGAACTCTCTAGTAAGAAACAACGCTTTTCGACAAAAGAAAAAGAGGTATACATTTAAAAAAAATAAATTAAAAAAAAACAGAATTTTCAAACCTGAAGTAAATAAGACTGCGCGAGGACTTGTGGCTGCGCTGATATTACTTGTCCTGTAGGAGTGATGATCTGTTGTTGTTGGGGGATGATGGTTTGAGGTTGTATGATAGTGCCCTGGTTACTGAGGAAAAGCTAGAAGGAAATAATATTTCTCAATTTTCAAGCATATCTTGAGAAACAACAACATATGTTGCTACCTACTGTTGGCTGATGTAAAACTTAAGTGCTAAACCGAACCATTGAATCATTCAAACATTCCCCACGAATGCACGAATTTGAAAGCAATAGGTGGACTGGAGACTTATAAAAGAAAACCTCAGGATCTCCAAAGTTCCTTCCTCCTATCATTTGGAAAATAATCTGAACCGAGCAGAAGTTTCACCTGCTGCTGTGCTGGGATATTTATTGATGGTGGTTGCGCAGAAGCTTGAGAGACTGCCACTTCCTGACCAGCGCTTGGACCAGCTGGGACCAGTGTTTGATTTGCTTCACTCGCCTGAGCCAACAAGGCGCCATTGTTGGTACTGGTTGCGACCTAAAACGAATAAATCAAGATACATAGCAAGCAAACTAAATATCTTCACCAAACAGTGACCAACTCTTCTGTCCAAATCCTTCGTAGGCTTATTTACTACCCTCTACATTGAAACTTTTAGAAATCCACCTATAAGACAACGTCTTGTATACCTTCAGAAACAACTTGTGGCAGATTATTTCAGAAAGTTTAATTACATTGCTTTTGATAGCCCTTTTGGGCAGGTAAGTGGGCTTCTCTGGTTAAATCCATCACCCACACCCATGAAAATGTCTACAAAATCTGGTGATTATTAAATGGCTTGGAAGGAAAACGCTCTTTCTAACACCCAGGCGTAGAGGTGAACTCATATCATCATTAAATGATCAAATCATCAAATTTTGATGATCATTGACTATAATAAAATCACATCAAAATCAAATTACTATTGATTGAAGAAATTCAGATTTCGAAATACAACCACAAAGGCCACAACTGATCCCAATTTGATTAAATTCCAAACGATACCCGAGATGTTTTTATATAAGGGGTTTGTGGACATACAGATATGATAGTACATATGCACTTCTATTACCCTAATTGAGTTTAGTTATTTAAAAACTAAAAACCAATGTGAGACACAATCAGCAATGAGATTGAGGCCTAACAACCTACAGCTTGCATGAGAGATTAATCCAAAAGTTGGAATCGCAATGAAATCGCAGCAAAATGTAAACAGACTGTATAAAGTGAGTTCATTTTTTGAAGTAATATAATAAACTAAGCTGATGCAGGAAATTGGATGAAAACAATGGTTCTACACATTTTATCTACGTACAAATACATACATATTTGCGCAAAAATACAAAACATCTCAAACCCTGAATAAAGGAAATATTATACCTTAACCCTTGCAAGCTCTATCTCAAATAAAATCCATTTTAACGGATGCTGTACATCCTCAAGTGCATAATTTCATTTTGCTAATGCGATTCTTTGCTTCAATTTCTCTATCCACTGAAAATATATCAGTTACATGGAAATAATTATTTTTACCATTGCTACTAGCAGCCTCCTCCAATTGCTGTTACCAACTTTGATATTTACTTAATTTACTGTGACGGATAAATAAAGGTGAAATCAGTAGAAGAGGGTAGCAGACATTGAAGGTTGTGAAAGTCTTCACTCTGACTAACTGAACAATTTAATCGCTTTTAATTGCCTACAATTATTATTGACAACTGTAATTCAAGCGCAACACCCGACATTCTACAACAATCCTAACTAGGTACACTCATTGATGCTGTACAATACAATATAAAAAATAATTTTACCTGAGGAGGTGCCATTTGAGAAGGAATATGGAGAGTGGGAGGTGGCAACGTAACATGCGAAGGGGGAGGAACAGTTATCATCTGTCCAACAGCTTGCTGGGTGAATCCAGCTGGAAGTGCGACAGAAGAAGGTGGAGCTACGCTGGTCACAACCTGCGGTCCCTCGTTAGCCACAATAGTTTGTGATGAGCCATTGCTACTGCTGCTAACTACTGCAACAACATCCAGAACGTCGATGGTTAAGCCACTGTGTAATTAACTTCATTCAAAGTCTTTGTTAATTCATTGCAACGTGTATGTTACCACCCTTTTCTTCCTAAATTGTGTAAAATTACCAGCCTCAAGTGCACGAAAAAGAATGAAACTAACATGAAAACGCCTTTTGAGAGAAGATATTAAACCATTCTAGATGAAAAAGGTCAAACTTAATCCTTAGATTTAATATTTTAGTCCTTCAATCCTTTTTATTACTCTCAATGATTAATTTTAATCAAGTGATCCAGCACTTGGATCGATGGGAACAAATGGGTCCTAAATCCTTTCTCACTGCTCACCAGACCTATGGTGAATGAAGGAAAGAACCCGTTTTGAAGTAGTTCCTATTGGAGTGAACGAATACAAACAGTCCAGCAAAAGCACAAATTTCGCCAACTCAAATTTGACATACCTGAGGGTGGTTGTTGCGGTGGCTGCTGCTGTTGTTGTTCTTGTTGCATTTGGTGTTGAAGATTAGCCCATTCCTGCTGGACCGTGTCAATCAAATTAAAAGCTAGTTGTCTGCCAGCTTGCAGTACGTCATACTTGGAGTGCCTGAAGGAACAGATGTAACATTTTTAGAACCAATGGCGGGGCACCGTCAATAGCAGGTTTAATGGTTAAATAGAAATTCGAGCTAGCAATACTGAATATTTAACAAAGTGTATTTAATAAGCAATTACTCAATGCAGATGTGAAGTGGCTCAAGTGACTCCTGCCCAGTGTTGGGCTCAATGTACCCAGAACCCCGACCCCTTATGGTCACGATAGCTCCAGTCTCATTAGTAATATACTGCAAATTAGCGCCATTGGGACCTACGACTTTTCCACGAACGTTGAAGCTGGGTGGGGCGTTTTCTAGTCCAATCAAGACTTTTTCCTAGAACACAAGGATTGAAGTCATGTTAGGAGTAGACTCAGCCATATCGGGTAGGTACTACAGTACAACAAAACTTCTCATGATTTCTGAAAAGGTGAATTTAAGTTACAAGAAGTTTGGTAATTTACTCACTCTGAATTTTGGGTTGTTCATACTTATTCTGGTATGGCACGAAAGTGATCCTGGAACATTAAAAAACAAAAAAAGGTTAGATGTTTGGCCCGAACCCGAAAGCGGGTTAATTTGTGAGCACGACAGTCGAGCAGTCCTCCCGCACCCCAACTCTCATTAAACTTTTGCGCCAACCTAAGGAAACGTACCTCACCAATTAATTCCTCTCATTTCTTCGATCTGGACTCACTTAATGATTAAGGAAGTGGAAACCTACATTTAAATTGATTATTAGAATTAATTGCCCCAAAAGCAATAAATTGCGGCTATTAAAATCAGTAACGTTATTCAGATTCCCGGGAAACCTGTTAATGATCCTAACACTACACCTATTTACGAAATCTCTTTGTTTAAATTAAATCTATGGGTTCAGTTTTGTTAGTTAAACATAGGAACAGCTACTTGAAAGTTGAATATTCTTAACACCTTCTAGACATTGTCCCCACTGATAGAGGCAACTTCTACCAAGGGTTCAACGTCAGTCTGGGGCTATTGAGTTGTAAATTGTATGGTAAAATGGCAGATTGCATCACACTAAATTTCACTAGATTCTTGAAATGACCTCGCATGAATGACAGGACATGAAACAGGTTAAAATGTGACAATAAAGGTTCAAATCGTTAACGTGAGCAACTGCTCCACGGAGCTTTCCAGTAGATACATAATATGGGCGATTTATGAATGTAGCCATATAATTAGTCACGCCCATCTCCAACAACTTGATAGGCTGGTTAGCTTAAAATGCTCAGCTATAGGCGGTGCTGTTTTCATTTCATATTGCGTCACATCTGATGAATCAAGTAATGAGTTCATATTTTTAAAACGGTTCTGAATCTGATGGACTCGAGATGTAATTGTACTTAGACCAAAGAGAGTGTCTCCGCTGACAGAGCAACTGCTGCCACTGCCCGACTTGTCAATATTCTATTAATCAGCTTGTTGGATTTGAGGGGATAATGGTCCAATCGTCGGTCTGGGGATATTGACTATTGCTACATTTTTTGACGGACTTTGTGTACGTGTGTGGGCTACCACAATACGATGCCTTGAGAAACCATCAGAAGGTGCTTGACACATTTTCCCTATTTCCTGATGTACATGGTGCTATTAACGCTGAAAGTAGACAGTTAGCTTTATATGATAATCGGTAAGCATACTCAGCAGGATTTGAAACTCCCGGAATATTAGACTGATCAATACAAAGGAAACTTGGAGCGGGACATCCTAAAGAAGTCACCTCTGCGTCTAGCACTAACGCAATCAACATCATTCTTCAATCCCTTTTTTGATTCTGCGGTTCACTATAAATACAAATAAACAAACAGAAAGTGAGACTACTTACCACTTACACAAACAAAACTGGCTAAAATAATAGTTCAGCACATAATATCAACTTATTATGTTGATCAGTACAAAGTGAAAAAAGACGCGAACACAAACGGCAAAACGCTTCGGCAAAACATTTTGCTTCAACGGGTGCATGGAGTAACGATTCCACAGATGCACGTAGGAGACGCACACAAGACCCACTCGACGGTCACTTGCGATCACTATGCGCTCTATCAGCAGCCCTGCAGCTAGATGTTTTATCATTCTTGCATTCATTCCTGAACTCTGGGTCCACAAAAATTTTTGGATTGTATAGAAAAATCTTGGTTGGTAAATACTGATTTGGAAATAAATTTGAATATGATTTGATTTATAAAAGTTCAGTTCTCAGGAATCAGTAGGATTTGAGAGGAAATTACATAATTTGAATATTTCTCTGATATATTGAACAATGTTTACGACATGTTTTTTAGTACATTCGTACTCGACACTTACAAGCAAAAAAAAATTTCTTTAGCAACACCGAATTCAAGAGTATGTTTTAAACTAGAGTATAGGACAAATGAGAATCAACAGAGTCGAGTAAAAAAAAACGATTAATGGATGCTTCTTCGAAAAGGTAACTCTTCTTCATGGGTAACCAAAGTAGCAAACACTAACGTTCCTTTAGTTTTCAACATTTCATGTGTTCTGCGTGACTCTAGTTGTGTTTGAATTGATGAGTATTTATGAGAATTTATTAGTAGAAGCTGTTGTTAGTTAATCGTCAACTTCTCTCTTATTCCTTGTCATTAATCTTATCAAATTTGAGTGTTATGATACAACTTTCATTTCCTTTGAGTTCCACGATGTTAATTCCTCTTTTCTATTAGGCAGCTGTACTATTGTAAATAAAATATCGACTACGATGTCGCTCCCTCAGAAGAAATATTATCGACAAAGGGCTCATTCGAATCCTATTGCTGATCATTGTTTGGACTAGTAAGTTGGATAATTGCTGACTTAAATAGCTATACTTTATCATTATAAAATGGTAACCAAAAACCTTGAAGCTGTTTCGAACAAAGTAAAATTGGTATTAAAACCAGTCCATTTATGAAGCACGGAAACCATCGTAGGAGGTAGTGGAACCGTTGACGACAGAAAACCTTGTTGAAAAGTATGAAATTCTTCGCCGGATGACATCCTCACCTTAAATTATGATACGATTTTAATGAATAAAAACTCCACTTTTTCCATATTGGCGAAAAAACTTTGAAATTTGAACAGCCATTTGTAGGTGCGGTACCCAGTGCAAACTGGAGCACCTGGAAACCTGTTCCAGATTTTGTACCATTTTCATTAGACTGCATTAATATAGTTAAACTATGTAAGGGGGGCTAAGTAGGGAACTAAAAACAATGGTCGGCCTTACACCGACTTTGCACTCCTAAGGTTTCACCTACACCGCATTGGGGTCACACAAAGTTCAACCCTATGCAGTCTATGTGAGGAGATTGACGAAACGGCATCAAAAGGGATCTCTTAGGAGCACGAACCCCTACGAGGTCTATTCAAAGCGAATAACTTATCAAGGGCTTCAAACCCCTTACCAAAACGCCCCTCCCTGAGAGTTTTCGCCCATCTAAACTATGTAGCTGCATTCTTAGACTCCCTTTGCTAGTATTCCTGTGGGTCAGTCGCTCGCTCCAACTTTAGTAGAAGCAAATAGGCAGGCACCTATGCCAAATGAGCACGTTGACAAAGCAAACTGTCACATACCCGTAAAGTGCTCGATCATACTTACTTCAGTCTTACATTACTCAAACACTGTTTAGCATCTGGGTTTGTCATTCTTTTAGTACCAAACCTGTGTTTTAGTATTCCAAAAACAATAACTTATTTCTCCTGCACGTGACATTATTTTTTCTTCAGGAAGATCAGGCGACGTGACAAATCATTTCGATCAGTGAGTGAGTTAGTCAGCGAGTCAACCATGCAGCTATGTAGTGTTTGAATTGGCATAGATAAATAGGTGGTTAAAATGTCTATCTTTGTCAATAGAAGATCTATATAGAATCAAAAATGTTTTTAAATATATAGACTGATCAAAACGCTGTGAAGGATTCTTATTTTGGCAAGTGTGGTGCATACATCCGTGTTTGGAAGGCGAGAAACAAACCACCCTTTAACTCTTAGGGTTTATCAAAGTAAACATTTAGTAGTTTCCTGCGGTTAAAGTTGATAATATCTTCAAGTTCATTGTTCGTTTTCAGCCCGAGACGACCTGAAGAAATGGACTGGGAATCTCTTTACTCCCACGTTATGAAAAATGGAGCTGACGGGAAGCTTCATAAGGAAGTTGAGTTTGCTGACATAGGATGTGGGTATGGAGGGTTGCTAGGTAAGTTTGAGGACTAAGCCATTGGAAAATAATAAGTCAACCTGAGGTTGTAAATCTAGAATTTGGAAGTTAACCAGAAAGCCTGTATTCCTCGTGCTTAGGCTACAACTCCATTTCATGTCTTATTAGGGAAAATTCATTAATAAAATTAAGTCAACACTATTTTCATGGTAATAAGGGAGACACATTTGTTTCATGTTGTCGTTCTTTTGTATAATATACCTCTTCCTGACCCTTTGGGTGTTGGGAAAGTTACTGAATTACGCCTAATCATTTTTCATTTGTTTCAGTGACATTAGCAACCATGTTCCCTGAAACATTGATGCTTGGAATGGAAATTCGTGTCAAAGTTTCTGACTATGTGATGGACCGCATAAAAGCTCTTAGAGATCAGAACCCTGGGCAGTATGGAAACATCGCCTGTTTGAGGTCTAATGCTATGAAATATTTGCCTAACTTTTTCCGAAAAGGCCAAGTGAGTAACTTGATGAAACAAGCTATACAATTGTGTTTTCAATATTAATAACTGGTTATGTAACTGTTCCAAGTTGAAACATGGCAATTCACTCTTACAATTTGCCTACCTCATCTGAATAATTTCACCATATTCGCCTTTCAATGGAAATATCAATATATAGTTACTATAATAGGGTCAAAAATGTTGGTTGGTGAAGGATATGATGATTTGGCCCCAACCGATTGCAGGTGGAAATATCAGGACAATGGCGCATTTACTTTGTCGCGATATATTGCCTGATAGGAATATAAATATGGATTCTCGAGGGCGGGTTGTCGATATTTTGATATATCGAATTTTCTTGACACTTCGTCATTATACATCCGTCTATCAGAATTGACCAAGGGATCTCCAGGGAAACCCAATCATAAAAAAAATATAAAAAAAAATATCAGTTTCAGACCATTCTAAGACCGAATACGTGAAAAAAACTATAGGTGAGCCGAATTCTGTTAACGCTACCCAGCCTGCAATTCTTATCCAATTTTCATGACTCTTATTCTATTTGATACCATTATAGTACAACAAACCTGGTAAATACCTCGATTCTTTCAATCTTCTCTGTCTCTAATACGCACATACGTTTGTGATCCCCATGAAATTCGACCCCTACCCACCTAATTATTCCTGCACCGATCCTCCATTAAATTTTGAATCGCTTTTATTGTTTCAGTTGAAGAAAATGTTCTTCCTATACCCTGATCCTCACTTCAAAAAAGCCAAACACAAATGGAGGATTATTAGTCCAACGCTTCTTGCAGAATATGCTTACGTTTTGGCTGAAGGGGTGAGATCACATTCTGAATTATTTATGCTGAAATTGCCAATATTTATGAAGTAATGTTCTTTATTACCCATGTTAAATCAACGTGATCTCGTTTTAGTGCTGAAGCATTTCTTTCTTTGAAGTGGAAACTTTCTAATCTCATTTAGCTGTTGTATTCCGTATTTGCAGGTTCATAGGGGAACTCAATGTTACTACAATTGATTGAATTTGATCATATTTTGGATATTGATTCTAGCTAAATGTTTCCGAAGACGTTGAATTATAAGTACCTAAGAATCTTGGTTTCTCATCTTGGTAGAAGATTTATCAAAAATTGGGGCAACTGCGGATCTGCTTCCTTGGGCTCTGAGGTGAATGTCGGAAAGTGCACTAGGGCCGATACAATCTTGCTTGAGGGAGGGGGGGCTAACTTTGGAAACAAAGTACTGATTTTGTATAGTTGTATAGTTTGTTTTGATGGTTCCTCGGGGTATAATTAGCTTAAAATCATCGGAAAAATTCCACTTCCAGCTACCAATTCAAAACCCTAAGTCACGACTTATCGTTATCCTTCTGTTTTGGTTTCTTTCATCAGTTGAGTTATTGTTTTTCTTATCAATTTCATGGCACACATGGTAAGTAAGTTGCCGTGAATTTATTAAACTCTTTACTAACTATTGTTGATATACTTTATAGGGTGTTGTCTACACAGTAACGGATGTAGAAGAGCTCCATCAGTGGATGGTTAAACACATCGTTGAACATCCCTTGTTCGAAAAGATCGAAGACGATGATTTGGTGAGTTTTCGCTTGTATTAGGCAATTTCAGGTATTAGGCAAGCAAGCTTTATGTGTGCCAAAATGGAGAGAAAGTGATACTCACTTGAAGTAAGATTTGGTGATAGTGGTATGTGGAGGAAGCAAACGAGATATAAGAGGAGGAAGGAAGGGTCACGCAATAGGTATCTGTTAATCTCTTTCAATTTTCTATATATTTTTGTAACCAAATACGTATGGAAGCATCCTAAAATTGGAAGTTCTTGAATAGGATTGAAGTAATGATTAAGAGGTCACCTGATATACTCTTTTCCTTCTCTGCTCGTTTACTGATGACAAAAATCATCTTCCTATAATATTAATTCAAACTAATTCATTTCATTTATATCAAGTCAAACTCATGCAGTCATTGGCTGCAATCAACTCCTCTTTTGAATTACAAACCTGACACTTTAGGATGTGAAGTAAGTTTGAAAGTCTATGGACGTGGTAATCAATGAAAGAGTCAGTTGTCATGATGTTGCATTATGTTAATAATACTCAATTTAGATCTATGCTGAATCAGAATTCAACGTTTTCTCCTGCAGAAAGACGACAAAGTGACTGCCGTTCTCCTCGACAGCTCAGAAGAAGGGCAAAAAGTCACGAGGAACAGCGGGCCCAAGTTCTTGGCCGTTTTTCGACGTATACCCGATACCTACTGCACCAGCTAACATGCACCAGCAACTGGCTTAGGCAATCCGTGTTTATCTTTCGAACTGTTACATCAAATTTGTTTAGTTTGTTGATAAATTTAGAAATATATATTATTCTCCTCCCTTTTAATTCGTGTTACTTTGGAACCATTATTGAACCACTTCATATTTCAGACAATTGTGTGGATTGTGTAATCAATCGAATCAAAAAATGAATTGTTCAAAATGAAATCAAATGAATTGTTACAAGAGTTTGTGTGGTACTAAACTGAAGTAAAGTTGGTTATTATTAATTTTTAGTTAGGTAAACTTATTATTTATGACACACTCATTTGTTTTAATGATTATAAGTTGATGTCTTTCAAAATTAATTTAGCAGCATTACTGATGATGTGCAGTTTTTGTGTGCCTTCCGATTTGTCATTTGGAGTCCGTGGCGGGTAAACAACATAAAAGAGTTATTGATACACAACAGCATATTGATGTTGCTTCCAACTTCCCTGCAAGTTCAGAGGGTTGCGGGTGGTGCATGCCTTATTAAAATCTAATATTAAAACTTTAAGTGCTTGCGTGTCAAGGATATTTTCTGTGGAAAACCTGAAACTGCTGTCAAACAATGTTTCAGTACTTCCAAGTTTATTAGTGAGGTTAGGGTCACCAAATAAACATTGTACTTGTGTGAAGCGTGACTCGTTCAAGCAAAGTTCAAATCAGCAATTCCTTTGTTGTTAAGGCCCATTCACATGGATGCGGCGGTTGCGGCTATGGCGAACGGCGCTCTGGTTGGCTGCAAAAACGCAGAATCGCAATAAAGAAATCAAAATAATTAGATATTTGACGCAGCAGACTCGCTTGTTGCTCTGCGCACTGGGCTCCCGCGCAACCAGCTTCCCGCCAACATGCTCCTCATTCTCGTTTCGTTCTGTCATTTTCTTTTGGTTTCATTTCGTTTTCGTTTCGTTCTATGTCGTCATTTTCTTTTCAAGTTTTCCTCGTTTTCTTTTCGTGCAGTTAGTAATTCATTTTCGTTATTGCCATGGAGTTCAATGAAAATCTCATTGAACAAGTGAGAAAAAGACCGGAAATTTGGAATAACCTATCCGCCGGCCATAGAAATATGGAGCGCATTCAAACACTTTGGGTCGAAGTTAGCGCAATTTTAAACGAGGACGGTAAATGACTCTCGAACGGGTGAGCCAATCACGTTACAGAACGCGGGTGCCGTCGATTCTCGCTAGCCGTCCATGTGAACAGTCTGCCGCCTCAGCCGCTGCAACCGCCCCAGCCGCACCCAACGCATCCATGTGAACGGGCCTTTATTCCTTTGTCTTTTGCATCATCTGGTGTATGATTCCAAGCTTATTCCAAAAATTTTGGCTAGCTAAGTACATCGTTTCGATTCCATTAGTTACCAACTTTAAGTATTTAACTGCTGTCTTACTCTCTACATTTACTTTACACCATCTGTTTGTTCATTAAAAAAAAGGGATTTTTTATGGTCAATATACGCTGAAGAATTTATTACAATGATAATTTTTATTTATCAACCCACCTAAGCGCGTTAAAGAAACGTTCAAGTTCGCTTATTTTGATGTTATTTCCTTAAAAGAACAGAACTGTGGAGATGTTGAGCCTCATTTTGATGATAATTTTCTCCTAAATCTGGGAAATTGTGCAAAAATTAGTACATTTAATTTGAATAAGTTAATATCCAGGTCGTGGAGTTTACCAGCTGTTCTCTACAAGCATGAATACAATCCTACACCTGCAGTATGACTTCAATTGAATAAACAGATTTTCACTCACCACTACTAATTTTCTACAGATGAATTTGAAATACTCAAGATTAGAAGTTCATACATATCAGATTGTTTTTGGCTGCATACATATTTCTTATTAAGGGTTCAATTAAAGGAGTCAAAGGAAAGATGGTGGTCCCGGATGACTCTTAGAGGAGGGAGCAAAGAACTCCGGAAATGGAAAATTAGTTATCACGAAATTTCCAAACGTTTGATGTGTCTAGTTTTGGAGGTTCTTTCGAAGGTGAGGACATAGCTGAGACAATTGCTGTTGTTAAATCGATAGCTTTCCAGCAATATGTGTGTTTTTTATGAAAGAAACTGAGGAAGGAAAAAATATTTTGCTCCCTAGGATTGCCTGACATCGTTTTTCTCATTTTACAATAAACTAATCAAAGCATTCTCAAGTGTTTGTTGTTGTTGGATTCACTGCATACAGGCCTTCATTTTGCTGGAGGATTTTTTCAAAAAAATTTACTCCGCCTTTTTTTGTACTTTGTTGAAAAATGGTTGGATTTTCCTGTTTTCAGCAGCATAACACTACTCAACCAAATCAAAACAAGTAGGAAGGAATCAAGGTTTCCTTGGTTCCAGGGACACAGAAAACGATAATTTTGGTAAGGGGGACGTCACCGCTTAAACTGAGTATATTAAGTGGGCATTGGGCCAAAGTTGACGAAATTTGTCTAAAAAATCCATCATCGATCTGGGATGTGCCAGTAATCGCGGCATCTTGATCAATCTTCTCTGAGTGATTGTATTTAAGGATTAATCTATCGAAATATCAAAAAGTGACGATGCAGAATGGTAGTTTTTTATTTAATTAGATAGAAATTAGCCCCCTGAATAGAATGGGACCACTGGGGTTAACGTACGATCATTTGTTAGCTCACCCATTAAAAAATCGGTTAGGTTGGCAGTCGGGATGCTGAGCCCGTTCAACGGGAGATATGAGCTAGACCATGGGGCTGGCGGCAGCCCAAGTATTTTAATCTTAAATGCAATTGCAAGGTGCCGAGGTTGGATAATGTACCACAGACTACGTATATCATTAATTGACGCCGAAGAGCTATCTGTAACAGAAATAATAAACCTCTATGTAACAATTTGCAGCGTTGTCCACTATAATCATGTTTCAGTATCCACTAAGCACCCAACTTCTTATTTCCCCACCCAAAACATAGTGGGGTCTCTAAATAGATTATAATATAGGCGCAAATGAATTCTAGCGTATAATTCAGGATTTCCAGTAAACATCAAGAAGTTCGAAAATCATCCTTGAAATGTTGATATTTACTTTTTAATTACCTACTTAGATTCGTTAAATTGAATGAAACTCACGCTTTGGTTTATCATACGGTTCCTTCGAATTCAAAGAGCGATCAATGAATTAATTCTAGTTAATGAAGCTAATTTGAAATTCGTTCCTTGTTGCTCGCTGTCATTTGCGAGTATCGTTTAATTCGACGATTCCTGACACTTTCGTCTTTGATCTCGATTATTTACCTGCGGTAACGCACTCTTGCCGCTACCTGTCGCCTGCTGTTTTAGATTACTTGCAGTTCATCGTCTAACGAAATCGAAAATCTCCCAACATTTCGGCCTCCAGTACATTTCAAGGCCCCGCGACGTTCGGTAATATGCTCTTCTGGGACGCGAATGTGATGTGATATTTAAAAAAACAAAAATTGTTGCTGGTACTCGCTATGGGTTACCTAACTCTACTAAGTTTTTGTCTATTTGTCCTCCGTAAGTAAAATTTTTATACCAATTATTTTATCGAACTATGAACAACCTTGGGAGGCACAATCTTTTTTGCCAATTCTCTTTCCTGTGCATGATGTAGGCACTATAATTTAAGTTTCATCACTCAATTTATTTTCGGTATAAATGATCATTAAATAAGTAAATATATTGAACATATAGTTCTATGTTATTCATCGTTCGTACGACTAAGCACCTACATCCATTTTGTCTTTTGACGTCCGTTGTTTTTAAACCTTGAAAAGTCCCTTTCACTTTCTGCTAAGAATATATTATTAGTTTTATATGGTTAAGATTGTCAAATATGACAATACCATTGTCACTAGTGGGTCACGTCAAATCTTATTAGTTAATATTTTAAATCTTTTCGGATTCAGGGCGGGCTGATGGATACGTGGAGCATAAAGCATTCACCAAAGAACCAGCACTTTGGAGTTTGAGATGTTTATACGCAGGAGAAGATAGATGCAAATCTGCATTGACTGGTAAGATCGGTTGGAAATATGATACGTAAATCTTGTAAGCAGTTGAATCCCGAAATAGTAGGTACCTATTTACTACGTGCTTCACTTTGAACTAAGGATGAATAATGAAACTTGTTTTTTCGCTGACAAGTTTTTGATCAATAAACTGCTATTTTTGTTGCTTGATTCATTGTGCTGATCATTTTTTTTTAATCTTCCATTTCCCTGAAACCCTGCCTCTGACTGCTTGGTCATCACCAACTGTTTGCTTTATAAAGCAATTGGAAAATCAAAAGCTTCAATACCAACGACCCCAATCTGCACTGTTCGGTACCTACCTAGCAGATGGGTATGTCACGGAATTTGTTATTCTCTAGCAAACTAAATTGGCTACTTTTTCGCAACCTTTAAATCCTATAGGGGCGCGAACCTATATCTTGAGTGGTCTCATTAGACACAAGGAAATTGGAATCCCTCAAATCCTTCAAAACCGCTACAAATTATATACCTATAATATTATTGAACGCAACTAAAACTATTTCACATAAGAATGCAATTAAAACTATTTCACAAGGGAATCCGTTTCTTGGCATTTGACAACGGATTATTGATTTTTTACGCTTTTGTTGGTTTATTAAATTAATTTTGGAGCTCTCACTAATGATTAAGCTGAATGGTTCATATTTGGCACAAAAATAGTTTTTTCGATTCCGTTGCTGGCGACAGTCGATCAGCAATTTCTCTCCAGACTACTTACGTACATTCAATTGTAGTAGGTAGTACTTTTAAAATTCCCTTATCTGGTTATGCTGCACGACTGGAACTTTTTAAATTTAATTTTCCAAGATTTTTCTCCTTTTTTTGAAACGCCAATCCACATTATGAGGTAAAATAAGATTCTGAAATGAGATTTTTTTCTTCTAGGATGATTACACAGGTTCATTATTATACTTAGACGTTTCTCCACGTGTGTCTAATTAATTTACAAATTAAGGGGCAATATATCGTTGAATCTGTTTTTAGATTATCAGCTACCAGACTCTTCAAAAACTAACTTTCAAGACCTGGAAGATCTATTTGCGGATATGAATGAAGAGGTTCAAAAAGCCTTCATAGACCGAGATTTGGGCAGATTGTCCAACACGATTGTATGCCACATTCCAAAGCCTATTCTTCTTCTTTTACCGGTAAGTGGTAAAGTGCCACTATGGCATTTTAACTTACTGCAAGGTTGTTAAAATTTAAAGCTGTAATTTGGAAATATAAATGGTTGTTACGTCGATTACAGCTGCCGCAATAAAGGACTTTGGTTGACTCCATGGAGAAGACGAACTTTCTCTAGGGCATCTCTTTTGGTTTGTTTGAACTTGAGCGAATTCATAGATCATTTAGAACTATAGATAATCATCACCATTAATGTCCAACAAGGGAATTTGTAGGAAACTGTCCTAAAATTTACTATAAGTTCGATATTGACAAAAGAAAAAGACCTTCGTGGAACCAAAATTGAACATCAAGCCCTGAGATGTTTTATGAGGTGAAGGGATGATATCAATAACTTCTGACAGACTGCAGACTACCTACAAACTCCATCTCTCTCCAATTCTTGTAGTCCACATCTCCCATTTGTAAAAATTATCATAGTTGATTAGAATTTGATTAGTTTGAAGGTTTCATTAGGTACTGAATGGTGCTCATTTGATTCAGGATGATGAGCGATAGGTGTTATTTTACTGTTTGAATAACTCCCCAAATCAACAACTAGTTTTCATTTTACAGGAGAAGCACTTATCATTAATGCGTGGTGATGCACTGGGCAAGCTGTTGGATTGCTTCAATGATGATCTGGCAGTTGTTCGTCTCGTAGGGAGTGCAACAGAGAACTTGCGTGATCCTTATTCCTTCTACACTTCGGTGAGCATAATTACCAATACAGAAACTTGCATGTTCTAGGGCTTTTGCAATTGGTCAGCTCTAATATAAACACATTCGACCAAATCTACTTCACAGATTATCCTCAATTGAGTCCTGTGCACTGCTCGTTGACTATTGATGAAATGGAAACTTGACAACTTTACATTTGATTGTACACTAGCGTCTTAACACCCAGACTTCTAAGTTTTTTTTCCAGATTACTCCCTTTGCAGTTTTCATTGTTATTAGTAGAAGACTTATTTTAGTTTTAGAGGTTCGACAGGGGAATTGAAAAGGTGAATCTCCGGATGTTGTCCTAATGTACCTTGGTTTAGACATTTTGAAAATAATTTTTTCAGATGATCTGGATGGTGATGCTGTATTTCTTTTAAGGGTTAACTAGAGGAGAGAACGTGCAGAACAGCAGGGGCTTCTGCTTCAGTTTCCTCTCAACCCATTCATAGGTTTATTCTGACTTGCTATGATTGTGATCTGTGTTTCGAAAAATGTTATCAAATGAATTTGACGTTTTGGGAGAACGCCTTGTAGATAAGTGGGGTAGGAGTCAGGGGATAGAGAAGGGATGGCTTAGAGCTCCAATATCATTCAGAACTATACGAGCACCATCCATGTGCATTAGAGGGGCAAGGCAAAGATGGCGGAGTGTTTAAGATATGATTTCGCTTGCTAATAGAAGTTTTCATGTAAATATGCACCCCTGAAATATCAGCATGCTTAAATGGGCAATTTTTGCTCGGACAGCTTTTACAACATTTAATTTTAAAATTATACATAGCCTCATGATGCACTTATCAGAAAGCTAAATACCGCCCAACGTTTTCATTGTACATTAAATTGACTCACCAAAAGTAAAATGTTGATCCATTGATTGTCTATTAATTGACGACATTGCAGATCCAATCACAAAATCTAGAGGAAAACGTGGTGAGCATTCTGGCTGATGAAATCGAATCTATGAGCTCCATCAAATCCGCCCAGTGGCTCGTTTCGAAGCACAACTCAGTACTAGAGTACTTGACTCCAGGCATTATTTTGAATGATGACTACAATCTGTAAGTTGAAAATTCCTCTGTAAGTAGGTGTACACCTTGTTCGTCTGACATATTATAAAATTGAACAAATGTGTAGAATAATAAACATTATAGGATTGAGAACTTCCTAATTCAGGGATTCGTTTTTACTGTCCCCACCACTACAAGTAAAGTCACCTGAAAGTTATGTAGTTAATCAGCTTAAGAAATTATTTTAATGGAGTTTCCCGGATTAATTGGACCCATAGTAAAAGCTTTCAAAGGAATTCAAGAGTCCGTACAGTGGTGTAATGATGAAATTTAGGTTTCGGGGTTAAATAAATCTATGATTCAAAACCGAAGCTTAGGAAACAAACCTTTCGACAAAGGAAAAAACTAAGTTTTACAATTAAGAAGTCAAAATAAGAGGGCGATTAGGAAAAGATATACATGGAGCACGTGAATCTGTTCTCGACCAAAATACCTTTTTGTATTGATCTGTTGATCATATTTGTGTGCCTCCTGAAATTATAATCGCCCTATCCTGTGAAACACGCAGACTCCAAAGCTTAATAGAAATTTAAATCATGAACAAGCCGATTGAATAATAAACCCCAGTGAAAGAATTTGCAGCGTTTTTTTATTGAACCTCAATACCCCTCCACAATAAAAACATCTATAATTTATCAAGTCCTTTGGCACTCGCATTGCGTTAAAATCCCAAATCCAAATTTAAACGATGTAGCCAAAGGTAGACAGATGTAGAGGGGGCACACAAATATCATCAACTGATCAATCCAAATTTGGATGAGAACCGATTTACGTCGTCTATGCATATCTCCTGAAATTCGATAATCGCTCTATCACCTGTAAAACACGCACACTCCGAAGCTTAGTACAGATTCAAATCACGAACGCAAGCCAATTGAATAATAAACCCCATGAAAGAATACTTATTTACCCCAGTAATAATATTGTATAATAAACCCCAGTAATAATATTGAATAATATTTACCTATATATTATCAGAATGCTTCAACCCGTGTATCGGCTACTAACTACACTACAAGTATTCACATCGGCTATCACTCCAGTATCCACATTCACTACAACTCGACGCTATCGGCCGGACATCACTAAGTTACAAACAAACAATAATAAACGAAAAAACGCAAATGTTGGCACCATAAATCGGGCCATACATCGGGAATGGTTTGACCTACGGACGTGGGGAAGGGATTCGATTCCTAATGGTATGTTCTTCAAATAGGAAAATATTTAGGCCGATTCGACTAGTTTTGAGGTTTTCAAACAAAACTTTTACAGTTTAAGGGATTTAAATTGTTGGCTCAAGAATTAAAATATGGTAAAAACGGACGGAAAATTTTTATTGCAGATTCGGATTCTACACCCTTTGAAACGAAAACCATGAAATTTTCAGGGGGGTTAGAAATTTTTCAAGAGCGATTACAATGGTTTACTATTGAATAATAAACCAAAACTAAGTTTTACAATTAAGAAGCCAAAATAAGAGAGGAAAAGACGACACTTGGCTTTTTCCACAGACCCACAATTTTAACTAAATTCACAGAGAAACTAAATGTTGGTGGGTAAAAATTATACCAATTGTACCCAAAATCTACCATACTCACCAAACTTTGAGGCTATGTTGAGGCACTAAAACGTCTATCGGATTCGCAATGGTGAAGGTTTTCTGTAGAAAAATGAAAATGTATGAATTTTTACATGAATTCTTTTCAAGATACATATTTTGTTTGTTCAGGTCTGTGTAAAGTTAGTAATTAGCTAATGGCATAGAAGATAACGAATTAGGAACGTTCCCATCCGAATGGATTGAAGATAAATGCCGACATAATATAATGATTAAGTATTATTATATGCTTACTTATTAATTATTAATATAAACAATCAGTTGTACTATTCATTATTTTCGTTTTACTATAGAAAATAATCATTTCAATGATAAATAATCTCAAAATCGTCACCTTCAAGCTTTCAGTGGATGAGGAATATCGATGCTGATGCTTGGATTCGTCGTCCTCAACGGGTCAAAAGGATTTGGGCTTACGCTTTAAAACATCATATTTGGTTTTCAGACTGGGATGAATCCGAGTTCCAAAGGTAAGAGAAAAAAACGACCTTTCAAAAACAAAATATGGGCATAATATATAGGGTATCTTGAAATCTCCAAAAATGGATGTGAATCTAAATTTCAGGGACTTCAAATACCGGAAGAACACATGTAGACGCAGGAAATAAGAAATTAAAATTCACATCGATTGGTTAAGATCCGCTCTGCATTAATGGTTTTTTCTTCTGAATGACGATGTTTGATGATTTTTTGGATAATTGGGGTTGATTAACTGTATGTTTTGTGATTTTTTTTTTCATTTTCAGTTATTCTTTCTTTCAAATTGTTCAGAACCAATCAATTTAACTAAATTTGTCTCCAACCCGATGCTTTATACGTGGAGGTGTGGTCGACATGTTGACAAAGTTTCTTATGGTTGCTGCTATTTTGGTAGATGAGAGTAGTTGGCATCTTGAATCTGGAAGAGGTGTGAACCGCCCTTCCATCATGTGCCACAACAATAGCCACGTAACGTTAATTGGGGAGGGTTATAGAATGAGTACCAGGAAGAGTGGCCTTCAGCCTGTAGCTAGGTGTGGGATATCATATTCAATCAGTGAAATCCAACTGATCCGTCCAACTGAGCTGATGCAGCCCTCCAACCGCACTCAACTGGTATAAATGCCGCACTCCTTGGACCACGGCTTAACGTGGCCATGCCATGCAGACTTACAAATATCCTACTCATGGATGACCTGCCCAATCCCTGAGAGGTACCTAGAGAGCAGCAACAAATTAATCAATATAAGGTCGAGTTGCTATAGCTAGCTAGAGATGATATTAAATTAATAAAAACTTATAGGAACCTTTGCCTGATTTCTAAGTCATCTGCACCCCGCAATACAGCAGGTTCAGTGGGTTTTCTGCCACATTAGCTCAACACGACCTTTTTTATAACCCTGTGTAAGTTTCAAATTTATTTGTTTTTTCCCTCCCCAGAATGAAGCAGTTTTTCAAATCCGACTTTGGATTCTTGTTCAGCGTGATAAAATGTACAAACCCTCCAATTTTTAACCCTCTAGGTTGGTAGGGAAAGGTGTTTTCCCAAACATAGTCATTTCCAACCATTGTGCGCTACCGCCAGCACCAGCGTCAAAACTTTGTAACTGCACAATAGTATCTTTTGAAAAAAATGGCTATATATGTCACACTTTTGAGACTCATGATACTTCCTCGTTTATTAACATCTTATAAATACAGTTGTGACAAAAAGGTTATGAAATTTTTGTTGTATGATGTTTCAGCATGGGACATTTTTTAGTTGGATCCACCGTCCAAGAGTTGAAGGAGATATCGCCAGATCGTATAGTAAATAAAACTAAATTTTTCCTGTTCCCCTTCTCATTAGTTCAGGTTTGTATGATAACATTTAAACTCGTATTCCTCTTAATTTATATTACAGTCGTGCTTTTTCGATTTACTCATCAATATTTTTCGTTTAGATCCGAGGTTTATTTGACCGTTTCAATCGCTACAGAGTCCTTTACAAATCGAATTACGATGAATACAAAGGCGTGTTACACAAACTGCTTCCGAAACACCTGCAGCAATTTAATGAGGAATCCCTCGATTTAGGTGAACTTAGTCGCCTTAAAGAGCCAACTTCTATTGCCACATCTCGTCAGGTATCATTTACCTTCTTATTCCATAATAACATATATTATTCACTGATAGAGAGGTACATGAGCCAAATGAATTATTGGAATGAGCCTATTCTGCCACAAAAGGCTTAAAAATATTTCAGGAGAGCCTGAAGCTATTTTGACAGTTCGTCAAAATTGGAAGACAACCGAAATACTACCAAGAATTGAGTTTTTAATCTAATTTTTGAAAATTGTGTAGATTAGAATTTAATAACCTTCTTACCTCAAACTTCAGCAGAAAATCGGACTAGGAATTCGATGCGTAGAATCCAAAAATCAAATTTAAAAAATCGTTCATTTGCCATCCGGAGCTTTTCTCCAGAACTACCAGACCAAACTTGATGAAACTTGTGTAAAAAACCACAAATTGGTCAGGAATGGTCCTGAATCGACGTCCAACAAGGATCTTTCTACACCAGTATCACTCTCCACCAGTGCTAAGGGTTCGGTTTTGGGATGAAATGTTAAAAATCGAAATCTCAAAAACTTTTGATGTAAGAGGAAAGTTTTTGTTTGATTCAGACAGAAATTAGTTCCATGGATAGAACGAAATTAGTTCCACTGGTTGATGTCCAATATGCAGGGTTGTCTTTAAAGTAAGAGTGGATACTATGAGGAATGACTGGCGATAGCCCCAGAGGAAATTGGACTCTGTAAAAATGTGACAGCTGTAATGCTGTCTCCCAAGCTTTAATTTAATTGAGTAACACAGGTCGAGGTTAAGAACTAGTAACATTATTTTTACCTATGTTTTTATTCTATCTTGTTAAATTTGAGTGGTTCTATCTGTGGGTTTCTCTTCTGAGTGTACCTATGATGCAGTTTTTCTTGCTGTACACTCTAGTTATGGTCGTTCTGAGATCAGCATGTGAGGGTTATCTAATACAGAAACAATAAACTTTAGTGTTATTTGAAACGTTTTAATAATTTATATTAGGTGTTCTTAATTTGTTGTAAATACCTGAGGCCTACCCACATACATTTCATTGTCACATTTTTAAATTGGTCTAACTTTTGTGGGTTCTCTGAAGGGAATACATGTAATGGTTTGTAATTCCATGAAATATTGGTAATAAATAATCGTTTATGTCTAGATTGTGGAGTTAATAGTCCGTTACAACAAAGGAAAAAATATCCGAGACTTCGTAGCTCAAAAAGAGGGCCTGATGGCTATGAACGAACTGCTGTACTGCCTCCCTTTGAACATTTTATATCACCTTAACTACTCGTTGTCTAACAAGGAGATTTTACGCCTTCAGCATCACAAACTGTCACTGAGTCAGGTACAACTTTCTTATCTCAATGCCGAATTCAATTTGAAACTTTGGAATACTGTTAGTAGCCCAAATTTTCTTAATATTGGTGTCTTCTTCACAGATATACGCTCTTACGCGTGGAGGAGAGATGTACCATCTCTCGTTGAATGGTATTGACGGAGCAAACGATATTTTACGTGGCCTCCCTACTGCTCTCTTAAATGGAGGTGTTCCTAATACTGTATACGTCTACCTCATGTCCAAACTTCCTTATTCTAATCCGCCAAGGACGGCTGCTCTTTTGGATAATCTTATATATAAGTCAGGTGAGATGACCCGGAATCGAATGTCTATAATCCAGTAAATAATAAGCTAACTCATGTCTTGAAAGAAGTTGATTTTCGTAACGGATATCTCAATATCAACTCTAAGGGGTTTTTAAGTGTGCTAAATATGATTCCCCCCTCCCCTCCCCGAGAGATATTGAACGATTTGTCAAATTTTTGCCATAATTCGTCCAGTTGTAGAGTTTGAAGAGTGTGAAGCATCGTTTCCAATAGTTTTTTTGGTCCCCTGAATCGATAAAACCAGCAGGTTGGTGTAGTAATTGGTTTCGGAGCAAGCACTTTAAATAGAAAAACGAAATTTTTCGTGTTTTCCCTAATGTTATTGGCCGCTCTTTTTAGATTTTGAGAAAGGTTGAGGTAGTAAAAACGAAAAATTTATGGAATGATCGGATTGCTCTATCCTCACTCAATAATGCTCCATTGCAAAGCCGAATGTTAGCTAGCCACTTATGAAAGATTTTTCAATTCTTCTCTTTATAAAAATTATAGTAATTTTAAATCAAATTGAAAATATAAGGATCGTTTATCAAAGACTCTTCTGTGTCAAATGCTTCCAACCTCTGTAGCCCTAAGAGTAATGAACCTACCACCCAAACAAATTCCTCTTATGCAGCATGATCCCATGAGCGAATTTTACAAACTTACCATATGAAAAATTGAGTTGAAATTTAAGTTCTTTGTGTACACAGAAATTCTTCACTACCTATCAATTTTATCGCGAAAAAATTTGTTTGAAATTATGTTCGTTTATTCAAACAAAAATTTGGGATTTTAAATATTGTTTGCTTTTTTACAGATTTTTTAAAAGCACATTTCAATAAATTGAAGAACAATGTTCAATATAAGTTTGAGCTTTCAGTTTTAAATGACCTAGTTCATGATTGATACACTTTTTCTAATTAGGTAATATTCTACTAAAAAATAAATTTAATGATTTTTATTCGTTTTTTTTTGTGATTTTTTTAAATACTTTAGATATTTTGTGGTGGAGTGCTTGGTTTTTTGGACAAGTAGCAAAGATTGCCCATTCTATCGAGAGTTATCGTCTGGAATGACACATGCAGAAAGGTATAAAAGTAATATAGAAGTGTTAAAATCCAGGAATCGTTTCATAGTACCTCCAAACGGATTTACATGTAGAATTTTTGAAAAAAATTATTTTAAAGTTTTCTCCTCTTTATTTTTCTGGAAAATTCACTAAAATTATGTTTTTGAAAACAACGTTAGTGTTACTCTGCCGCGGTTGCTCACATTCAGCGCAGAAGATTCGGATTCTGGAGGAGGGGGAAAAATAGAGAAAATACACCTTTTTTTCTCTTAACTAATAAATACCTCTGAACTAACCATAGTATCGACCTACGGATGGTTCCATAACAGTCAGTAGATCAGAAACTGTGGCAAATCAAGTTTTGCTCTCATCGAATACAACTACCTGAAAAAAGGACAAATCGTTGCTGAAAATTGATTAAATTGAACTATATCTCGAAATTTTGTTGAATCAGCGAATAACGGGCTTCGTATTTAGTGCACTGAAAATTTCCTAGCTATGATATTGAGTTTTTCGACACAAAATATTGCTCTATTTTCGCAAAGCTTTGTGATTCCTTCCTTGGAGAAATGCATTTTTGTCAGATGTAATGTCTAGTGTATGAAGTTACAATAGTTTAATTAGAAATACAATATGCAATAAAAACATTATGAGACCAGCCAACATGAGCAATACATTTCGTGTTGGATCTACAACCTCATATGCTGTCCTAAATTATACATATTGTAATTGCGATTCTATCAATACATATTATAAATGAGTATCCTCAGCAGTATCCAAACTAATTTATTTTTCAGCACCAGAGAGGCCATTGCTTTGCTAGATTTTCGATTTACGTCCTTGGATAAGTAGGTTCGTTTAAAATAACATTTTATAAATAACTTCCAATTTCAGGGAAAAAGAAGAATTTTCGAAGTGTTTTCGAAAATAAAGACGCAAAGAAGTTTTTGACACTCCTGCCAACAAAGTATATCGAACGAAATTATGAATCTCTGTTACCAGCGTTGAAACACCACATCGAACTGAACCCAAGTTTCGTTAACGACATCCCGGAACAACTTGTTAGTTCCCTAAAATTTGCTATAAAATAATATATTTTTTTTTGTGAAAACTTCCTCATAAATTACAACATAGACATGATTTGAAGTATAGTACCTAAGCTTTGTCTTATAATTCAATCAGGAATTATTATTAGAACTGAAATCTTTACTAACTATAACTATAACTTGAAAACCAAATTATGACTTATGGTACAAATCAAATTTATTTTAATAATTCCTATTCCATTTTTGAAACTTTTAAAGGTACTCCCCTCGTAGATGGCTTAATAGCACCTTCTTCATAATTTTTAACTCTTCCATGCAGCTGTTCAACCATTTCATTACTCAATTCACTCGATGTGTTCATGTCATTCCAGCTTCCTCAGCTATCCGTCCTTCTGACAGAAGTAACCGGCAGAGACTTCACATGGAGTTCTTTAAATCCGGGGAATAATAATACTGCAGGATATTCGATTCTCATGAAGGCTCTCACTTGTGCAGACGTGAACAAGCTGAGTCCCCTCGATTTTATCCACGTCATGTCTCATTACAACAGTATTCGGTCGAAATTTGGTTGGGTAAGATTTAGTGTACATGGTTGTTTTGTTTTATAGCTTTGAAACAATATGATTTGTGATGTTTATTGAAACTGCTGAACCTTTTTAGCTTCAAGGTGGTAGACTGTGGGTCCACACAATTGCCGCATGCACAGTTTGGATGCTGACATGCAGGGTCTGGATGCTGACTGTGCTCCCACCTCAAAAATGAAAGAACATCCTAAATCAATCCTTCCAGTTATCCATAGATTAGTTGGAAAAATAAATCTGTGATGTAACTAACGGTGAAAACTGGGCTTCGTACAATACCCATTACGTTTAATGGATAATAAAACAAACAATATTAAGGAAGACCCATTGGGCATGTGTCAGTTGTGTGTATCCACCGTCGAGTGTTTCGTGTGTTCGAGTGTTTGGGTATTGCAGCATGATCACCTCAGTCTCTGCAAGGGGCTAATTGTCCATTCCGTCACCTCCTTACAGAGTTCTTTGAACAAAGTGGTCGTTCACTGATTCTCGTTCGCTAAATTTTCCTCAAGAATGAATTATTCTTGATTCTTACTCGGGGCCTTGTATGGATGATTTTCCAACCTCGACGGAGATTTTGTGAGCATGATGACATCTCTAGTTACTTAACTGCCTCAGTTGATAAAAGACATAGAAATTGCAAATAAAGAACGTTTTAAGGAAGAAATGGAACCCTACTCCCCGGGCAATGGTACAATATAACAAAGCTGATGATCCTCAGGCCTTACTTAAGGTAGGGCAAGGTCTAACGCAGCCTGATTCATTTAAATTTTTGTTGTTTGCGCGATGTTTTGTATTCTCTCTCAGTCACAAATACCAATGTAGACATTAGACATACGAATATATCCATCCATTCAAATAGTTTTCGGTGTTCGTGGGCCCATATTTACGGGATACATAAAAATTGGAATTGAAGAACTTAATTGAACGTATAAAGATACCTTTGCTTTCGTTTTTCTGTTGATTGATTTGTAAAGACGAATCCCGCATCCAACTTTTAACCGATTTGATGCCTGGGCAGTGTATTAGGTCCGAGGAAACACAGCTTAGTATTCGTTGGAAACAAACAAAATTAACTTGTTGTGCTGATTAAAACGTTTTTCTTTCTTTCACTCGTATAAGAAACATATTGATTAATTAATTTCTTCGTACTTCTAGACGTTTCCCAGAAACCTGCAGCAGTGCAGCCTAAACAAGTTTGTAGAGTACCTAGAAATGAAGTCTGCTTTCATGACACATTACCTCAGTAACGGGCTGACATCCTTGATGACTTCGTCTGACGTGGAAGCGATTGGAGGTAGATTTTCCAAGTTTATTAGTGCTGTTTAATACAGGTAATTGTTATGTGGCTTTAACTACCTTGAAGCGCATTGGGAATCGATCTGTATTTTTTCTTCTTCTTCAAGTGCTCTTGAATTATTGTTTTATGGATACATATTCAAAAAGGTGCTACGAGCAGAGTTTTGGTATGAATCTATGATGAAATCAACCATCCAGTGCTTTTTAACTGCACTGTTTTCCATTGATATTTTCTGGTAAAGCGCATCATAGTATGTACCAGATAAGCTGCTTCTGCTTGGTTTGATGGATATCCAATTGACAGTTATCTGTACGGAAGGGCAATTCTATTTTCATTATTTAGCCCACTCCCACGAGAATCCTCGTATTTCTGTACTGATATTGATAAAAAGTCAATGCTGCAAACTCTAGCCTGCGTTCGTTCCCTGTGACAGGATGTTTTCAGAATGAAACAGAAGGTTAGACATACAGGAATAGGTAAATGTTGGTATTTGATGTTGTAGGTATTATTCCATCTTTTAACTTTACACTAAGTATAAAAATGATTAATTTAATACAATGGTTTACATGTATCTGTTACTTCAGGTTTTGTGCTGGCGGGGCTCCCATTGAACGAATTGAGGTTGGTTCCGCAACGTGATCTTATAATCAAAGCTATAGGACAATTGTCACTCTCTGAGCTGTTGGTTGCTGCTCCCTTAAACAAACTAACAGGCATTGGAGACCTCTATTTCAGGGTAATTATCCTTAAGATTACTTTCCGTTAAATATGCCACCTGTAGAATTTTCACTCTTTGATACTAGAATAGCTAGGTGACAATTTACTATGAAGTATACGCCTAATTGATTAAAAATTAAGAAAGTTAGCAGAATTTTTGCTACGAAAAGAAGAGCTTGGTTTTCTTCAGCCCAGAGAAAGGCAAAGTTATTTAACGGTACAATACAAAACCTACCTGTTTATCACCTGCAAGACGAAAAAGGAGACAACGCAGCGAAATGTTATGAAATAACTAGGCCTGATCTTTTGTCCAAGGTCTCAACTTAAATCACAGTGCACCACATTAAATATACGACTAAATACTTGTTGTACAAAGGATTGTGCTGAAAAGATTGACCACCCTCCTGCATTTCCTCATTTGACTGTGTAGAAACGCAATGTGAGCGTCCCGCTTGAATTTTCATAGTGAATCTTGTTTTCTAACAATTTCATTGCCAAGCTATAAATGACAATTATGGCTATCTCAAAAGAAAAATAAATCATCCCCCCCAAGTGATTGAAGCCTCGACGGGGTCCAAATATCATCAAAACAAGATGAACTTCGGCAAATCAGCGTTAAAAAAACGATGGGAATTCAAGTGCCAACATTTATGTGTGCGCGACTTCGGGGACTTTGAGCAGTCATTGAATGGATTGCGCGCGACCGAAATAAACGGTTATATTTTCATGAAAGTTGGTGTAAAATCCGAATTTGTTATAGTAAAGGGAGTTCTAATTTGAAAAAGTTATCATCCATTGTGCATCGTTACCCAATGCACACAGGTAAGTACGTATGTTTCCTGGATCTCAAGTAACAAACAACGAAGCCCATATTTCTACATACCTGTATTGTCAAAGGGTGGTCAATCCTTTCTGGATCACCCATTATACAGTGAAATCCATACTCTGGTTTTGTTCAAGTGATATAACCCACAGTCGAAGGGGTTTATTTAAATCGTCTTCACGGATCAGCTCATTATTGTGTTGCAGCATAGAGAAAGTTGTCCTTAGCAGGAAGGACATGAGTTCGAATTCAGTCTGGGATATCAATATTTTTGGGCTTTAACAGTTGGTGCAGTGAGTAGGGCCCAAAAGACTTTAAACATTCCCTGACGTAGCATCTTTCACTTCCTTACTCACTTGAGTCAAAACACACCATAAACTTCTGAACTTCTTCCATCAAGCATCTGCTGAGCCATCAATCCAGTTTCACTTCCTCATTTCGCTCGATCCTAAAACAGCCAAGGCGGCTGATATTTGGCTCTCTGGAAATGTTTTGTTCCAAAAGAATGTTAGAAATAGTGGACGATTTTTGATTAAATACAGAAGCCTCCTAGCTCAACCCCTTCGTAGTAAGGACACAAGTTCGATTTCAATCTGAGATATCAATATTTTTGGGCCTTAGCAGTCTGTTATGGTTTATTATTTATTATTCATTGTGATCTTTAATTTTTCAGCCTGGTATGGGAAAAGAAGTATTTAATTTGGGTAACCTCACAGCCTTCCTTGGTCCTACCAGTATCGAAGAACTAGACCCTGCCGATTTCAAGTTGATGCTCGAATCAGGAATATTAGACCGAAGAGTTTGCATTCCAGATAATCAAAGGGATTCGTGGTCCAAATTGATTCTTGAAGCTTTTGGGTAATGCAAATTCTCCATTATTAATCCTTACTAGTTATAGTGCAACGAGAAACAGTTGATCAACTCAATTCAATTATTTATTTCATTGGGTGGTCAATAAGTTTATTTATTTATTTACACGGGCCACAGGCCCAATTTAACCATACAGATTATAAAAGAAACAAATATCTCGACAGATTCAATAGGACAACTGTACAAATAAAAACCAAAAATATACTTGTATGATTGAAAAATTAAATTAAATAGAATTGAATTTACATAATATCAAGTTTCTCAAACATCTCAAGCCATCGTGCCAAACGTCAATATTGAGTTGATTCAGCAAACGCTGGGACCGGTTCAGGGGGATATTGTAGAGGTAGTTGGTCGGTGATGCAGAAATGTAGAAGGTATTGCAGGATCGAGTCGGGCGCGGGGTTTACGAGGAAGCTGACCTCAGAACCCAAGTAGAGAAGGTGAATCAATAAATCCATGGATAAGCCTATAGCTGGCGGCGGCACTCCAAGGGGACAATGCCACTGGCCTCGTGTAGCACGCTCATCAAAGTTCCCACGCCACTCCAGACTTGAAAGAGAGCAATCGAAGGAAACGACGCTGAACACGCTCTGACGAAGCGATTTGTTTAAATATTGAGGAGACCAAACCACAGCGCAGTACTCAGTATAGGTCAAAACACAAGGCATTATAGAGATAAAGCATCAGGATTCGTGAATTCTCGGGTGTTTCTCTTCACCAAGGCTCCGGCTTGCTCGACCACTATAAGCTCGATATGAGGAAGAAATGAAAGCCATGAATCCAACAACACTCCAAGGTCCCATTTCCCCATTCCTAGAGAGAACATTGGTTCCAAGGGTGTACTGATAGGGGCTCTCCCTCTTGAAATGTAATGTTGGAACTTGCTAATATTGAAAAACGATTTTTGTTAAATCTGACACTCAATCCTCGTAGTAAGGACCAAGTTGCGCTCTGTCGAGATATCAATATTTTGGGCCTTGCAGTCTTCAAATATGGTTTACGATTTATTATCATTTATTCAGGAACAACAGTGGTATGGGAAAAGAAGTATTTAATTTGGGTAACCATCATCAGCCTTCCTTGGTCCTACCAGTATCGAAGAACTAGAGAGCCGATTTCAAGTTGATGCTCCATCTTCATCAATCAGAATATTAGATCAAAGAGTTTGCAAAATTCAGATAATCAACCTGGGATTCGTGGTCCAAAATGTATTCTTGAATTTTTGTGGTTGAATGCAAATTCTCCATTATTCACCGATACTAAGTGGTCAAAGATGGGGTGATTCCACCAACGAGAAACAGTTGATCAACTCGAATTCAATTATTTATTTCATTGGGTGGTCAATAAGTTAACGCCATTCTCCGAGAAACTCTTTGAATTAGGAAGTTATTTTCATGGAGATAATCTGTACTATTACTATTAACAAATTGGTTTATTTGGAATAGTTGGATAGTTCTGGAGTTTCAAATTGCATTATGGAATGGGATGAGTTTTAAAAAACGTCGTAAGCTATGATATTGTATTTTTGTTTAACTGTTTCAAAATTGACGCGCTCTGAGTGCTAAACAATTGTTTCTGATCAATTCATGAAATATCAAGATTATTCTTATTTTCAGATCAATGATCAATGATATGCACATGGTCATTGGTAAATTGTAACAATTATAATTTTCAGCAATCCGTTGTTGGCACAAATAGTCTTAAATGCATACATGATGGAGCAAAAGAAAAACCTGTACTGCACACATCTTGCCAGATGTTCTCCTAGACTCATAATTTTTCGTTTGGTCTGATGGTGACTTTTGCAACCGTATAAAATAATAACATTTTCGAAACCTATGCAAAAAACAATGGATAACACTTGTTTCACGATGCGGTCTATTCTGCCATAGACAGCTAAAAAGAAGTTGACACAGAGTAAGAAGTTATCTCTGAAAAACTAGAACAGCTCTAGACTCATTTGCGTCTGCACTTGCTTCATTCTGTCATAGACAGCTACAAAGAAGTTGACACAGAGTAAGAATTTTTCTCTGAAAAACAGCAGTGAGTTGACTAGAATAACTCTAGACTCATTTTTAATTCTTGGTATTTAGTGATAGGAGGAACACAATACGATTTCTGCGAGATGTAGACTTTCTCCCATCAATTGGACCACCCTGTTAATAACGGGCTTTTATGCTATACCTAGATTCTGTTGATAAAATATGCACATTATAGTTTTTCTACCTTCAAGTTTCCAGCAACGTTTGCATCATTATAAAATAAAAGTTTCCTCGTTAAAACAGAAGAAATTTGTTATCCCGACCTGATAAGTTTGAATTTTTTACATCTATAGCTCTGCAGAGAAATGGGAGGCTCAAGATCTGGTAACCCTTGGAGATATGCTCCTCGTCATTCCCCACCACGAACTGACCAAAGTAGATCCGAGAGTCTGGGTGGATGCCGCTGACATCATCTCCAACACTGGCTTTTTCGAAGTTCTGAATTTATTGGATGAGCCAGTGGTATTTTATGAAGTAAGAGCCTACTAATTTTTTATTTTATGTTGTTTCATCTATTACTGAGAAGCTTGCTTTGGATATAATAAACCTTCTTGGGGTATTTGGGATGAAAAATGATTCAGACCTTGGAGCAAAAATATAAGAAGGAGGTGATGAATTAGCCCTGTTGTCCCTTCCATTGGCTGAGGCGGTTGTGCCTGCAACACCCAGAGGATGTCCCTGACGCTAAAAGACGTCAGGTTTATGCTCAGGGGTAGAGTTTCAAGTATCAAGAAGGGGAATAACCCTATCCATCACAAATATATGTTTGAGTGGTCAGACGTAGGGTGAATAATCAACAAAATGCAGACTCATACATTTGAAATAAGAAGGTGCGGCAGGAAGTCTCATTGGGACAGTGCAAACACTAGAATGGAGGAAGGCGTATAGAGAGAAAGTTGAGTGATAAACCATAGGGCGGATATTTAGAATGGTTGACAGGGGTAACGCCAGCTTTTTTGGGAAAAAGGCGCAACTAGAACCCAAGCAAGGGTTCCCCTTGCCACCTGCATGTCCCCATTGCTAGAACCATAAAAATCTAGGAATCATTTCAAATTAGCTTAAAATTGATTTCAATGAAATACGTTTTAAATTTTTATACTTAACATTTTGGAGCCATTGCAATAGCTCATTTTCCTAGAGAATTCTATAAAATGAAATTATGTACACATTAGAATACCCAACAAGACGTAACCTTTTGAAGCAATAAATAAAAAACATCTGCGTGTTGTTTGCTAAAGATCACAAATGTATTTTTTGGATGTCACGCCCATGAAAAACATGCATATCGCACACAAACTTCGTTTTTTCAAATGGGAACAATCCTTTTTTCAATTGCAGATTCGGATTCAACGCTCGATTTTGTGACCATTTGAACGAGAGGCACACTTGCCAAGTCATCAAAATTGTCCAAACATAAATGCGAGCAAACCCTAAGTGTGGCACATCAATTTTAAATGTTTTCAACGCTGATTCACGTGGTGGTTTCCGCTTTCCCATTTGACTAGATTTGAACGCTTCTAAAGCGTTACAAAAGGAAGCAGATCAATTCTTTGCTCCATAAATACAGAATTTAGCAAGGGGACACTTTGTATATATATTTAGTTGAATATAAAAATACGATAAATGCTTTATATTTTATTTTATTTGATCAATTTAGCTTTGTGAGAAGCTGATGACGGATACGTATGAAGCTACGACCTTCAGAAAGGAGCTCTCTGAGTACGTGGGTTGGTTACTCACAGCGGCACAGTACCAGATGGAGAGTGTAGTGAACGCAACGTCCATGAGATGGGGAGTACAAACGAATCCGCTGAATAGACCAATAGCAAGTGACATTAGCTTTGACTCGGATGGTACTCCCAAAGATGTATGTTTACTGTTGAGTACTTATGCTTAAGTATCCTGCTAAGTTAAACAGTACAGTCTATGTCTTATAATTATTGCCAAAGAGCATATATAATTATAGTAGAATCAACTATCAAAATTTAAAAGAAATTTGATGTGTATAATTTGTAGGAAGAGAATTCGTCAATCTTGAATGCAATACTCCCCTTTTCAACAGCAAGTGGCAGTGACTACGGCCTGAAGTCCAAAGTAAGGACCTTCGTATCATTAGTTATCATAAGATCTCGATTAAACTTTGTGGAACTGAACGGTTTAGGGTACAGAAGGTCCTCAATGGAGTTTATCGCTTAAAAACATTTAGTAGCTTTTGCTCATGCACTAATGTGTCATCAATATAAGCATCTTTATTTTCTCATTGCACTCCAACTTCCACTCAAACTTAGAGGGTTTTCATTTTCCACCTACATTTACTAATTCATCAAATTGTAGGAACCCACGATGGAATCTTTAAGGATTAGTTCAATAATCTATATATTCATAATAAGGGCACGAGGAAGCTGTAAACAGATATACTGAAGAACCTCCGTTTTTGAAAAAGTCAACTTTGCATAATAATAAACATTTTGTTCGCATTAATGAATATTTTGTGGGGCACATGCATTTTAATAATCAGAAATGAAACAATTTTAGCATGGAACATGCTTTAGCCTTGGACTAACTAACCAAAAAATGAGACGTGTAAGTGGAATGCAGGAGGGGAACACAGGTGGGTAACGCGAAATTTATTATATATAAAATAACAATGATGTCCTTCCTCTTATGGAAGTTAGTGGTGAGTCATCATGACCACTATAATCCTTTATAATCCTGAGCTGAGAGTCCTCGTTTACATAATCAGTCCAACAGCATTATTGCGACATATTTTCGTCAGTAGAACACGGAGATCAGTAATACTAGGGCACGTCTGTCACATAGTTAAAGCCAAAATAGCAGACACGAAAACAGCAAATTAAAACTAGCAGAATAATAAAAATAAGAAAGAAGAAGAAAGAGAATAAGAAAGAAAGGAAAACTGCAAAAATTGCATGGGTAAAGCATGTTCCATTTTTATTAAATTCAGCAGCAGGCTCTAAGCAGTAAGCATCCGGGGATCCAGGGGACTTGCCCCCTGGCGAGGCGCCTAGAGCCGAGTTTTGTTTAAATTACAATTTTGAATTTTATGTTGGTTTCTACCTGACATCACCGCCAGCCAACACTGGCCTTGCAATACAGCTTACTTCCTCATGACCAGATGTCCTATAAACATAGGGCTTGACATGTTGGATAGTGCTTAACTATGCTTGTGCATTCCTTCTTAGGTAAAAATTATTGTCCAAGTGTGTCCACTAAGGTTATGTTGCAGAACACCTTCTTCGTGGCCCTGAATGATAATAAGTGTTAGTTGCTAATGATGGGTTAACTATGAAACAGTCTACATTTCTTGAGTCTTTTTGCGGATGGAAAGACTATTTTCACTAATGGCTCATTTCAATTGTCGATCAGACACTGACACTGTTCAAGAGAGTTCACTTGTAGGTCCATGAGATGAAAATCCCAAGATCTATGTGATGTCTTCTGTTACCCAGATATCGTGTGACGCGATCCGCATAGTTGGCAAACCTTCCGAATTGTACATCACGACGAGTTTGATTGATAACATGGAAATGGAGGACGTTGAAAACTGCAGGGAAGAGTTTGCTAAAATGGACCTGCCAAAAGATGTGGCTCTGCAAATTTGGAATAAATTAGATAAAGTGAGCGTGAAAGTTCGATGAATCTTAACGTGGACAACGCAAAGTAAACTCTGAATGCATGGTAAAACATCGTTCGTTTTTTCAGAAACGAGCGCCTCACCTCGCAGGAAAATTGTTGTCTCAGGCCAGCCCGACTGATCTGATTGGATGGGACTTGTCATTTGATGATAACTGGGCCCACGAGACTATATACTATTTGGCAAACTACAACCACAATATTGATACGGTAATGAAAAGGTCTAAATAAGCCTTTTTAGGTCAAATATAAGTTGAATTTCATCCAATTATATGTGAAGTACGTACTTGAATTTGATGCACATGGGTACACCCCGTACCCTAAGGCACATTTATATGCTGTTGTGAAATGATACTTTTATAACACGAACTGAATGGTTGAACTGAACCTTGAATTTTCCAAGATATAATGATTTAATTTAAAATTCGTTAGGTACTCGAAATATTTATCCCTACTCAGTTTTTAAAGTTGCTGTTGGTGGTAAGACTACCTTGCATTGTAGGTGAAAATGGTTTTAAAACTACCATGGACGTGTCTGTTATCTCAGAAACTTCCATTTGTCATAATTATTCTCCATTATCAACATCCGTCCATTGGCTGAGGCGATTGTGCCTGCAACACCCAGAGAATATCCCTGACGCTAAAAGGCATCAGGTTTCTGCTCAGGGGTAGAGTTTCAAGTATCAAGAAGCCCCCCTAACCCAAAGAAGTAACCCTATCCTAAAGAGAATAACTCTAGATGAAAACGATCCAAGTCTTCTTACTCCCTACCAACCGATTCCTCTAATTATTCCATCTGTTGAGTATCTCTAGAATTATTCACTTTTCAACAGATAAGTGCTTTAGTTGAGGCTATCAACAAAAACAAACTGGAACTGCTGGAGGTCGAGCAAGTGGTTGCTTTGGGCCCGCTGACCTGCCAAGTGTCATACGCCAGGGTTACTGAATTGGTCTTCTTCGAGGCATCGCGTCATCTAGGCGCAACGCTCCCATGTGATATCAGGTGCCTCGAGTTTTTCGAACCGTCTTTCCAGAACGTCGACGCCTATGGACCCATCTCTGAGTGGACTCCAGAGGACGTGGAATCTCTCGGCATCTTCATTGCAGGTAAAATATCCTCATGTTCGTTTGACATTAGGTATTTCATTGTTTAGGAGGAGTAATAAAAATTATTACTTTAAGGTTAAATAGATAGACAAATTAAGTCTGTACTGGATAGCTCTTTGGGGCAGAGGCAGGCCATTAGATTCATTAACGGGAGCCTACGCTACATCATTATTTTCGTATAACTACAAGGTCACAGCAACCCTCCGAAAAACCATGATTGAAATTAAATAAAGCGTCTACCTACGTTGTAGGCGGCAGAAATGATAATTAACTAGATTTCTTTAAACGATTATTTCACTGAAATTATCGCCGGATTATTCATGTTCACACCACTACTACACTCTGAACGAAATTGTTTCTTGCTTACAGTTCTTATGAACTTACATCAATCGATTAATTGAAGTTACGTATATCAATAATCAACTCAAAACACTACTCTTACTTCAAAAGTGTTTGATATCCCGATTTTGTAAGGTTGGTCGAAAGAGTTACTGAGGATTCAATCCAATAAGATTTTTTAATTCTCGTGAAGATTGATGTATCCTCGAGTCGATCATAATCAATTTCTAGATTTACCAGAATTATCTTTACCCATCATATCCACGTTAGATTTGGCAGATGAGATCATGTTCGATTGTTACGAAGGACTAGAACATAGCGATGTGATAGAATCACAAATTGATAACTGCTCGTTGTGTTGTGACAGCCTTATTTTCTGATTTAACTTTCTATATCTTAAACGTTTTGGTTAGAAGTAATTCTAACGTTATTCCGACATTCAGCTTGAACTCAGTCAGAATACAAAAATGTGCTGACTGTCACCTATGCCAATCAACTACATGCAAATAACTTCCGAATCATTATTGGCTCATCATTAGGTTAAGTTGGATCCTTCTGTGGACATCTACTTCGTTTTGCCAATCTAACGTTTTACGTTTGATCAATGCTAGAGTAATTTTTCATTAATGGAATGTTCCGATACAGGTTTGAAATTTGAAGACTGGAAGAAATTGATCAACTCCGATAAGCAATTGCTTTCAAGGCTAAGAACCCGAACACTGGAGTGCATCCCCAAACCGTATATACAGGTAAGATGTTAGTCAGCTCATTTTTCAAGTCAGAGATCATTTTCACAATGAATAGAGAGAATGCAACTTTCCAAATATATCTTGCTAATGACTGTACAAAACACTGAAGAGGGAAGTGTTTTTTTTTTCAAGTAACATTGCATAACTTTCTTTTCATTGAGAGGTTAGGGTACAATTTGAAGAAAATCAAAGCTAGTGAGCATTGGGCCAACAAACACTGTCAATTATGCAATCCTGATGCCATCTTTCTTGCATGTTCAGGCACTCACGGAGTCGGCTGTCAAGCAACTGCCCACAACGACAGCCACCCTCCTCTCGCTCGAATTCGCTTTTCTGCTCAACTCGACGGTGAAAACGGCCCTGGAAGACCATTTGAACCCGAAATTAGATTTCCAAACCCCCGACCTCCCGCAGGTGGTCTACGTATGGGAGGAAAACCGCTACGTCCCTCAAGTCATGGAGAGTTCAGGGCCACTCGATCAAATCCCGTCATTGATTTCAATGTCGCTACTCGTTCTTAGTCATTATATGTTTTTATGATTTTTGTTATTATCCTGTAAATACATCTTACACTGTACATAAGTGAACAGAAATATTTTCAATCTCCCAGTTGTTAAGAAAATAATAATAAAAGAGGTTTAGTGTAATACATTGGTTGTGCAATGACCCTTCATTTGTTACCTTTCTAAAAATATACCTATAAAGTAGGGATGTTATAGGATATAATTTATGACGTCTTCCAAATTCTCTCTACCATTTCACTGTAGTGAAATATAAATTACCAATTAAGTAAGTAAGTCAAGTGCTAATAAGTTAAATTTACTAATTTTGTTTAGGTAAGGGCTTTGATTTATTGGAAATATAATATTGCCTAGGTCGGTAAAGACATAGCTTTCCATTGAAACCAATTTTGAAAACGGCTGAGTAGTTTTCGAGTTAAATCGTAACAAACAAACAATCAAACCCCTCCTCTTTATACAATTAGGTTAGAATATCATGACATGATAATCTTACACTGTAAGAGTCACTCACATATTGCTAGAGACGATAAGTTCACTTTTCCTTAAATTTGTTGGTTCCCAAAACCATTTCTATTTATCTGAAGTTAAAATGAAGTGGATGGTGATAATCAAATTGGAATTAAACATTTCCCGATCTCGATAAAAAGACGAACATTAACGTTTTACAAAATAGTTTATTGAATACCAAGTTCATAAAAGCTTTGACTCATCATACAAAATTGTTGAAAGACAAAGGCACATTTGGAAAAAGTTATGCACCGATATGCAGTCGTACTCGCCGATTTAGTTTTTACAACGAAAAAAATAACCATATTCGAGTCAACAATAGAAATGACGCTTTTCTAACTAGAGGAGTCACTAACATGATCAATGAAATTATAACCAAAAACAAAAGAACTATTTCATCCTGAAAAGGGTCATAAACCGATTTTTTAAAATTATCTGTCAGTCTTAAATTACTGAAAGCTGTATTCAAATCATGAGAAAAGGAATAGATGATTTAGTGACTTGCACGACATACTATCACTAAATATTAGTGTTGATAGCTAGAGTTGAACGGTAATTTCTCTGTAAGTACATATTATTTTAAATATACTCAATCGCATTAATCAAGAACTAACTGCACAACTTTTCGTGATATACCAAAACTTAAATGTTTAAGGCGATACAAAATTACTTTCACAGATTTCTTCAACATGTTGGCAGAATATGGTATAACGTGTTGATAACTAGTAGAGAATCACGGTACCCATCAGTAAAACAAATTTTGAAAACCTCTGAAAACGAATAAAGCTAAACTACAGCTTCAATTGGTGAGTAATTCTTAAAACATTTAAAAAAAATGAGATTTACGCGCCTCAACCTCAACTTGTATAAAATATAAATAACCACGCTCCATATACAATATGATCATGTACTTGTCTATTCAACATTAAAAAAGTTAGAAAAAAATCGGCTTTACAGTCTTACACCGGTATAAGCCATAAACTGGTTCATTAAACCGTCACAGATTCTTTGTTTATTTGCTGATTTCATTACTGCACGTTGCCCTAAAAATTAGTAGTCACAGGCAATAATAACCAACATAAATTACTGGAGTCGAGATCTGCACGGGGTCCCCACTTAGAGATCATCAGAGACAGAGAATCAAGCAACTTACAAAACAGTCAGTCATTTATGAAGAAACCTCGTTTTGTGATTTTCAAATACGAAGAGTTGGAAAAATTACGCGTACTGGCTGGTGTTGCGCTATTTGCGAGCACTGTCGATGAGTGCGATGATCTCTTCAGCAGATGGTCTTTTATTGTAATCTTCTTCCGTGCACCACATGAACAGCCGCTCTACAAGTTTGTAACGTTCACCAAGCCCCTGAGGGAAACTGGGCCGTGTTCCTGCAAATATCAACCGATATATTAATGATTCAAATAACACCATGGACCTTCTTATTATGAGGTCTGACCAAGATATGCTGCAAGGAGTACTGACAAAAATAAAGCTAATGAAGAACATTATCTATTCCCTTGAAATGAAAGAGTAACGGTGTTGAATAAATTAAATAGTGAATAGACAATAACTTGAAATACACCAGAAAAGTCGCAGCTGACATGGGTAACAGGCGACCAGCCTCCGAAAAATCGAAAGTGCGATTAGCGCTCCTGGGAAGAGATTGCTCATGAGTGGAAGGGAAGCATCGGTAAATTTGAACCCATCATCCCATCTCGTTAAAAGTAAACAATTGTATCAGAGAATTTAAGTGGTCGAAAACGAGAGTATATGAAAGCAGGTGTACTAAAAGGAAGCGATCTGCGTCCCTTATTATACTTGTTGGACACAAATGATGGGTTTCGCGTAGAGGGAACTACAACACAACATTTAGCGGATGATGTAGCAATCTTAGCTGGTGCAGACTCAGTGGAGGGCTCAACAACTGCAGTCAATGAATGGATTAAAAATTGGCGAAGAAAGCTTAAAGAAACCAAATCAACTCACGTCAATTTCTCCAACAACAGGATTGCAACAATGTTACTTGTTTTGAATGGAACCAAGGTCCCTCTTGAAAATTATGTCAAGTACCTAGGGATGACATTGCTCGGCAAACTTAGGAGGAAGGAGCATGTGAAGAAGAAAAAAGAAGAACCATCAAATTCAGAAAAATCCATGGGCTGATAGATCGATAGTGGCAATTCAACATCCACACCTAAATTCTGCTATACAAGACACTGCTGATATCTGAATGGGCCGGATGAATTCAGTTGTGGGGATGCAGAGCAAAACAAACATTATAACATGATCCAAGCCTTTCAAAATAAAGTGGAACGTGAGAAATGACGAACTTCAAAGGAATCTACAGGTGTATACCGTCAATGTGATCATTAAACCATTTACCACATACTACGTGTGAAGCCTGCTTAACATACCAACCCAAACTCTCTCCAGGTACTGGGTAATCCACAGGAAGTTAAGAGTTTGGAGGGAGAAAGATGTGATCTTGGTTGCTGATCCCCAGCTTGGGTGCAGAACTGCAAGATGTGTTGATGAACTCGTCAATGGACTAATATCAAGGGGAAAAAATATACTTGTGAAAACAGAATAACTTGGTAGTTACTTAAAAAATAATGAGTATAATGTAACTAGTTGCTATGCAAATGAATAAAAACGCTTTAAAAACTTTGTCTGGGCAGTTGATGAGCAAATGCTCTATTTGTACAGTACAATCTCTCCTTCAAATTAGACTAGCTTGAGTGCAGTGCCGGGCTCGACACAATCATTTTCAAAGATTTTTTGTCTGCAAAGTTCTTCAAGGGCTGCTTGCCGACTCCATACATGCTGATTCCAACAAATTCAGTGCTATTCCTGGATTTTCAACAACATTGTTTGTTACTTGCTTATGAACGGCCATCACCAGAATGTAAAAGTTAAGAAGAAGTGAAAGTTAATCGAAGGCAAGCATGAACAAAGCTAGTTGTAAACTTTTGATGGTAATTGAATAATAAAAAATATATGTGAATGATTGCGGAGTAGTAGAGGTCGAGGAAATATGTAAATCTCGAACACAACAATCAGACCCATCAGCCTTGACAGCAACATCGAGGTTCTAGCCCCGGTCAGTCAGCAAGTATAATCTCTCCCTTTCCAAATTCCAACCAGCCGCTAGATGAAAAAGTACCTGCTACCTGATGCAAACGCATCATGAGGAAGAATGTGGAGACCGAGAGTTTTTTGGACACTGCTGCTCATTCTGATCCTCTTTGTATAGTCAGATTGTGATTAATTCAAGTGTTAACGAATTTTGAAGTATAAAATTGTAGAACATGCGACGTACACCTGGAAATGCATACGGAATTAACACCTCTAAGTATTCAACAACAGTTTTCAGACATGTCCCTTTCATATCCTCAGACACTTTCAGAATGAGGGGCACCAAATTAGGGATGCCCCTCATTCTCGTTAAATTGTTACGAATACTACACAAATTCAAGTATCATATTTAACAATGAATTAGCTTCACCGTAATTGTCGACAGAATCTGTCGATTCATCGAAGGTGTCAGTGGCGTCAACCGAGCTGGCAGTGTGAGGAGGGACCAAGCAAATCATTTCCCAAATCGTGAGACCTAAAGCGAAGATGTCAGCTTTCACTGTCACAGTTCCACCAATGAGAACCTGAAACCAAAGTTAGTTTAGATTTCATTAAATGTGGTCGAATAGCCTTACAATAATGCAAAGCAGATGTACAATTTCAAATTAGCGATACAATAGGCGAAAATCATTCTTGTTTAAAATGTAAACCACTATTTTCCAACCTTTGAATAACTCTATTAACCCCCCTAGCAATAATATTATTGTTGTGAAATAAATTAAATCTTTTTTACGAAGAAAAATTCACTGAATAAAAGGGAACATACAATTAAGCGTTAAGTTCCAATTAAGAAACTGATTAGAGAGAAACGCTAGCATAGCTACGCTAACCGACCCCTTAAAGAAATAATTTTGCAAGTCCTTAAACCACTTGTTCTATTTTCATCATTATAGATGAACATAAGGCCTATACTAAAGATCATTCCTGACGAGCTTTCAACTAGTTCTAAGAAATAAACAATTTTATTTTTACATTTATAAATCCTCCATAACAGGAGGCAATGATATTTCGTATGACTATAAGATAAAATGAATGAAACACTCGATTTGTGCAGAAATATTGTTGCCCGCATTAAAAAAAAATGTTCCTTCCAATTCCATAGAAAATTTGAAACGCGTTATATCGTTGCAAAACTCGTAAAACGTACGCTTCTCAAAGCTCAATTTAACTAGTATTTTGTGCAAATGGTTATAGTGAATAAAGGAGAAATAATTATGATCATGTAATACATTTGTAACGTTCTTATCACCTTAATGAAGGACTCTAGTACAAATAGAGTACTCTACTGCAGTACTACTGAGTGCTCTAGTACTTGTGGGAGTAGCTTACCTCCGGAGCGCTCCATACTTCAGTTCCAACATAATCGGGAGCTACACCATCTTCATTCAATGGGAAACTCACTCCAAAATCACACAGCTTTATGGCGTCGTAATCACCTACAAAAAGATTAAATAATTGTGGACAAATAACACTACAAAGTTCCAGTGTTGGGTGTTCACAATGATTATAGAATTTATTTCTATCTCAAGCTAATGAAATGTGTGTGTGAAAGAAAACGTGAATAGTAAGAAAGAATATGTCATCACGAACTTTTCCTCTACAGCCTTCCTGGATAACGGATACATTTTTGTTATTTTCGGGAAGAGAATGACGATTATCAACGGAATCAACGAGTCCAATAGAATTTAAATTTCAAATCATACAAAAAACTATTTTAGTTTTCGTTTCTGTCTATCAATCCTAACAAGCAAAACAATTTCTACCAAGTCGTCTAATTGCGCGGGTTGGTTCCCAGGCTGTTTCTTGCGATTTTCAGCGCTGCCATTTATAATGGACACGTACTTAATGCTTTCAAACATCAACGCTAATACTTTAGTGCGTACTTGGATTTTACGTAACATTTCATGCATTTTTGACCTCTTAGACGGTCAAAGATGCGCCAAAATTGAGACGAAGGTAAATCTCAAGTGTGACACTTGACTTAACTTAACCATTTAAGTTGAAGTTGACCATTTAATAAACTTTTCCACTATAAAACTCCATTGGAATTGAGTTAGGTATTCCTCTTTGGAAAATCGATCATTTCCTCCTCAAAAACTGACGTTTTTAGCAATAAATGTGGTAAAATGAGGCCGAATCAGGAAACGGACATCACCACACAATTCAGCGTTGAGAAACGGTGCTAAGTCATGTGCCTCACTTGAGATCCACCATCTTTCGGCGCAATCCCTGGGTTGAGTATTACGAGTGAACTGAAAGGGTTGTCCATGTCCAAAAAACTTGAGTAAGCAGTCAAAATGTTAAGAAATTTTGGTTAGAATCCAAATCCTGCATAAACGGCAACATGCATACAAAACTTGTAAAAAAGAGTTATGGTACTGTGCAAAGATTGGCAGCTTGTATACATCTTATACCAGAGTTTGATTGCAACTCTTACAAACATCTCTCTCTTTAGTTCATAAGCTCTTTATACGTCGTTAGGTGGTAAATTTTACAGTATAGTTCTTCAAATGAATATATTATTTCCCTCTACCAAATAATGTTTAAGGATAACATGATTAAGAACTGTCTTTTTAAAAACAAACCTTTAATCAGAATGTTGTAAGATTTGATGTCACCGTGAATGATACGGTGCTCAGTGTGTACGCATCTAAGCGCTTTACACACTTCGTAGACGATCTTGATGATTAGATCGGCATCCATTGGCCCTTCTCCATTTTCGTAGCGGTTCTCAATGATTGTCCCTAGTGACTCTTCACATTCCTCCATTGCCAGCACCTGTGAAATAGTTGAGGAGTATCATCGACTCATCATTCATAAGAATTAGGTTGGTAGTGCAATGTAATTAGGATCATGCTAACTATAAAAATAATTTTTCGAAAACTTGTAACTATTCCTTACACTATGACCTTTAAAGCAAATTGTGTGCTTATAAATGAAGTTTCTATGCTCTTAGGTAAAGAGCTACTCGTAGCGTAGCCATCTACCAAGAGTAGCACATACTTCAAAATAAATCATACTTTTGATATTAAAAACCCAACTTCGACCTCTAACAAGAATTACAATAAGCGGTATCATCATCGTCAAAAGATAACGTAAAAATAACCATGATAACACTTAGTAATCAGATTTCAAGACGATTGGCCACATGGTGGGAAATATTTTATAAATCTAGCGCGAAGCTATGAATGCTTGTATGCAGGTAACAGAAAAGAAGCGTAGAATTCGGCCTCACAAGTCCGAAGGGGAGTCCATCTGACCCAATTGGGAGATGGCTGATTAATGGAGACTTTTCTTGATCTTCAAAGCTTACAACCCAATCACATTCGTTTTTACAAACAGCTACTGTTCCCAATTTTTGAACTCCCTAGCATAGCGTGACACCTTAACCCCCTTTAACAACCCTGACCTCCTCCCGTTAACATCTGTTTGAAAGGAGCAGCTTGTTTATATACCCAAATGGGAAGCAGGCCATCCAAGCACCTAACGGAGAGCTATAAGTCGAGGGACCCGTATTGGTACACGTTTTCAAACGAGCCACTCAAAGTTTCTTTAGTTAAATAATCATTCTCGTACTCTCTGTCATAACAAATAATGGAAGCCGATATGTAAGGTATGTGGCTACGCCCCTGGGGATGCTCTAAAACATATATTGGCATGATAAATGGATCTCCTGGGGTCAGGAGTTTTCCAATAATTGATGGCGATGTACACAGAATAAAGAAAACAGTGAGACCAAATGGAATTACCTCTCTACCATCCTTCGTTTTTGTGAAACATCTGAATCCAACGATGTTCGGGTGGTTGAGCTTCTGGAGAATGTCAGCCTCGAGTTTCAAACGGGATCCAATAAAATTTTTCCGTCTAGGTGCCCTAAGTCAACAAATGGAAGATATGCTATAGAATGTGAATGATATTAAAAATGAGAGTTGCAGAATAGCGTATTGGCATAATCGTTAGCACGCGGTTAGTAAACCTGGCTGTCCATATTAGGAAACTTAATGTAAGGCTAGCGCTAACTGACCGTTGCCCAGGAAGATTTGTATTTTGAACTGGTGGGAAAAGTGAAATGCTCCGGAACAATCCTCTGTGTCACTAGTGTCACATCTTGAGCTTCTTCCATTCACACATCAGCTTGGAAGTTGACCAGGAACTTTGACTTGAGAATATCTTGACAATTACACTTTTTACTGACTAATCTAATAACTAATTAGTTTCATTTCTGCTTAGTGATTATTTATCACCCCCTTGGGATAACCGTTTTCTCTTCCTATAAGTGATCAACAAATAGACAAGACCATATTGAAATAAACTTTTGGAGCATTCGCTCTCGCGCACTGAAAACTGCTTTCAACTTGTCATTGCACAACAGGACGGAAATGCAGAGAAAATATAAAGCACAGTTGTACTAATTTTGAAAATAATGATAGCTTAACAGAATGCGTGGACAAATTGTTTCCTATCAGTGTCTAGAAGGCAGCCTATAACAACTTGTTTCAACCAACTATTGGAACACACACTTCACTTTTTCAGCCAAGTGCGGTGGTGTCACCATCAAAACTTCTGAATTTAATTGAAAATTAACAACATCGGTTTAAAAAATCTCTTTCTTTGAAGAAAATGAAATATTACCATCTGTCGTTGCACCAAAGTAGCACCTATTAATGACAAAGGGAGAGGATGGTGGTTGAATATGGATCCATAAAGTTGGACATGGTATGTCTTTGCAACACATGTGTCCTGCTCATTTTGCACAGATGACCTTCCAGCAGTGGAGATATTCAAGGTTAAATACTAAATTTGAATTTCGGTTGTTGAAAAGAGAAACGATAGACTAACCCGTTCAAAACTAAAACTCACTACGGTTCTAAATTACTTTTGGATGGTGTTTCGCTTAGGTTGGCAAACTGAATATTAAATAACAATATTCACAAACTCAACGACCAGCACACATTTCCACTTGTTTTCCAATGTAACAAACTCACAAGAAACTGACCTTGTCACTTTTTTGAGCGCCCATGGAGACCGAGCGACTCCAGAGAAAGGCGATCTGTCCATGTGATACACAACTACTCCTGAAATAGAATGAACCACAACAATTAATACTCAGTTTGGGAACACATTGTCACACTTTTACTTTTCTAACGCCTCAAAGCACTATGGAAAAAGTTATTAAGTAATTGCCTAAGCAGTCTTCTGCTGGAACTCCAACCACCACTTACTTCGAGTAATTTTACGTGTAAGAAAACACATCTTTTCCTGTGCTTCTCTCACGAGTTTGAATGCGCTGCTGTATCTATAATTTTTGGGATCGTAACACCAGCTTTAAGGCTAATGGGGACGACAAGAGTGTGAGAGAGATTGATAAGTCAGTGCTATAATGAGATGGAAACAGTCTCAGTTTTACCAGGCTTTCTCCTCAACCAATACAGCGATTTTCAATCTGTAAAGTCATTTGTTTCTATACCAATGTACACAATAGGGGCTAGTATATTTTTTTCTCGATAAATTGTAAGGTTTTGATAAGAAATACAAAATTTTTAAAAATGTGAATTTTAAATGGTGATCAGGTGATTTGAATGTTTTTTGTTGTCGCTAATACGGCAAGCACGCATATTTTCTCAGATGTACCCTAAACATGGAATCTATAGAATTGAAAAATAATGAGAAATATTGTCGGGAAAAGTAGAAAATTCTGAAAACGCCAGACGGGGAAGCCGACAACGGTGAATGACCTTTTGCTGGTGTTACCTGGTGGCAACCCCACGTGAGTTTCCCCAGCACAATCTCTAGGACATTGTTGAAAAAAATCGAAACCCTTGAAGATAAAATTTAGGAACCCATCGCCAGTAAGTGAGTTCAAACATTTGGCGCCCCTGTTTTAGCTGCACAACTAACCAACAGTCATTGGCAGGAAACAAGATAGGGGACAGAACTGATTGCAACAAATCCGTATAGCCTAGCTTTTGGTATATTTAGCACCGTTAACAGGACTCAACTCAAATGAGTCTACTGTGACAGCACTCAGAAGTGATGAATAACTTTAGATCACAATTGAGTGGTCATCACACAAATGATAGATTATAAAAGTGTTTTTTTCTTTCCATTTAATAAGAGGTACACTTTTTTAGTAGGCTTTTTGATTTTTCTTTGCTCAGGCCTTGTTTCCCACCTGCTTGCCCTACAGCAACTTACCTACCACCCGGTGATGACCTTAAGTTATTAACCACTTTTGACAATATTAAATATCTTGACACAGTAGCTCCCTTGAGCCCTGATGCAGGTGTCATAACATACCGTAAATTTTGCCTATAAGGAGTTTTTTCAGTTTATTGAGACCGGATTGAACATTGTGAGCGCTTTGGATGGGTCAGATGTCTCCAGTGATCATCTGGAATGATCCAATTCAGGTACCTTATCCTGAGACTTTTGGCACCTACTGTGACAACTCGCGAACGATGAATAGGTTCCTACATATAAATATTTCAAGTTTGTTGCACTGGAGACGTCATCGACCCACCCAACCTCCAGAGGGACGTTATACGTTATACGTTATGGATTTTTAAAAATGAATCATACTAAATTTCTCTCAAAACAAATTTTCTCTGAATAATAATTTCCAGGAGGAACGAATTGTCCTTCCCATTTAGTCTGGTTTAGTTAGGTTCCTACAATAAAAAACTTTGTCTAAACGTTGGGGGATAGAGGGTTTGAAGACTGAGGTGAACTAGGATTTGGGATTAAACAGCAATGAGCAGGTAGGATATTTCGAACGCAATGTAAACTGTACGGGTGCACGTTCCATCTTTTTCAAGCTTGGTACCGTTGCACCACCCAGAATAATGTCTTGCGAAGGCATTATTCAACAAAAATGGAATGTAGGCTCGAGGCTTCTTGTTTTGCAGTGCAAGTTTATTATGCATTCATTAAAGTAGAATGCGCCCATGAAAGTTATGGATTCAGCTACTACGAACAAACTACGTTCTGTCTGGTGGTTCCCTCCGCGAGTTTGAGCCTCTGCTCCATCAGAGAACACGCTGAGAACGACAAACGCAGCTGAAATACAATGCAAATATAAATGGAAAGCGATTTGAAGCCAGCGTGAAGAAAGGTATCTACCTGAAAGTGACTCGATGTAATTAGGTAAATTTTATAAAACTATTTCAAAATAATGTAGTACCCAAGATGTTTTGGTAGAAGTCGAGAATAGGCAACCCCTCCCTTATCAGACCGTCGCCATATTGAAAACCAGATGTCTCCTATCGATATAGGCAGAAATGTGTTCTTTCTAGTTTCCTGGTCTGGATGCTCGCATCTCAAAAACAAAGAAAATTTCCTACATCAATCCTTCTAGTAAAGTAAAGTATCTGTTGAACAAATAGATCAGGATATGTTAACATATGTGTCTCTGCGTATAAAATACTTTTATTGCTATAACGGTCATGAAAATCATTCCATAATACATGGCAGTGGTATCGATAAATAATCCTATATATCGATGAAAGTACGCATCGATGCATGTTCAAATGAGCCTGATGAGAGGTAGGGGTTACCTATTCTCTACTTCAGCCACTAACCCGTTGATTGATCTGCCCCGGAATCCCTAAATGATGATCAGTTGTACTTCGCTAACATAGTTCGATCGACTTCATCGCAACATTTTATACGACAATTTACTAAGTCAAGGATTCAGCCCTCTTATTGATATCATATTATTATTCTTACCCGTGCCCCAACCAATTTGTTTCAAGCAAGGTGTGGGGGGAACGACGAACGGCGATCCCGAGTTGACGGATGCTTTCGAACTCGCTTTCGGCGTGTTGTGGACATCCATTTCAGTTTACAATATTGTTAAGAAAAACTCAATGTTAAGAACACTTAAAATCACAAAGTTATATTAACAAGCGGTTATCACTCAAATGGAATCAGTCAAATTAAAATCAAATGCCGTTCCAGCCGCGTTCTTCCATAGCCCTATCTGCATTTACGATATAAACAAACAAGACAAAATTACGACTTTGGCGGTAAACTTTTAAGAATCAATGACCACAAGTTACAAGATCCTTTCTTTTCATTTCTTTCTTCATTATTTTTATTAACTTTTTTCAGCTTCATGAAGGAGGAAGACAACGGAATCCTTTCCAATCCCTTCGCAATAAATATCCCGGCCCATTCATTTTAAAACAACAGTATGCAATTTGCTCAAGTAAAGATTGATTGATTGACTGATAATTAAAGATTACTTATCAGAGCAGTCCATTGGGAACTGCAAATTATAATTAATTTATTAGGCACATAGGTTTATTGGCACATTTGAATGTACAGAACAGCTGTAACTCAAACACTTATCTCAAATAATTGAAAAAGAAAAAGCAAAATCAAAAATTCAGTAGCCAATGGAAAAAAACAGGCTTATAAAAATGAAACCTATTTATCTCTGAAAATCATTAGATCGGACAATAACTTCTGTTATAAGGATTTGCTGTCAGACAGACAGAAACAGAAAAGAAAAGGCAAAATTTCTTCTAAGCAAAATGCGAGTGGAATTTTGACCTTGAGACATAAATTTACAAACCACGTGAAAACAATGCTTCCGAACACCCACGAAATGATAAGTTTTAAATTATGAATATCTTAAATTGAAGTTCCATCCTAAACTGAAAAAAATTTTAAGCTTGAGCTTATATATATATTGATATTTAAAAAAAAAATCAAAGCAACAACAAAGGCACTCTTTCTGAAAAGTTCCAAATTAATCTTTGATAGTCTTATATTAGAACTAGTGGCTGTTCTTGTACAATATCCGTTTTCACTAACATGACAAACATTAAATTTTATTCCCCTAATAAACAAAATTAAATATACTTCTCTGATAAATAAATACTACTTTAGTAATACGTAGCGGAGCTTTGTTTAATGGAATTTGATGAAATACAATTTTTAGGAAACAGAAGTTGTAATAAACTCGATCAAAAGGGAATATCAGCTAGTTTGATTCTAGACATTTCAGGCAAGGATTTGACATTTATTAATATAAGTAAACATCAGAAAATTATTAAATATAAATTTTATGGAAAAAAATAAAATTATATTTTGCTATTCAAACAATGATTTTGGACTTTTAGCATTTTAAAATTGTTACCAATTTCTTCCAGCACATTTTAATTCAAGTATCTTTACCAACATGATTTTTTCTTAATTGTTTGAAGGTCAAACAAAAATAAATTCTTAATTTTAGCAGCAAAACGTTTTTGTTTTTGGTGAAGAGTTCTTTAGTAATATTTTCTAAAAAATATAAATACACAAAATGAATAGATATTTTATCGGTTTTAGCTGATATTTCCAATTATCAAGTACCTGTTGATTGTTCTGCCAACTTCTTAAGAATTTGACCAACTAGTTCAAGCAGAACTGTCAAACTAATAATCCTTTGTTTTGAAAGAACCAAGTTTCATCTCAAACCTTAGGTACATACCTGATGTCATCAACAAAAATCCAGGAATGTTGTTGAAAATGCCTCAGCAAAAGAAAAGCTTGGGAAGTTTTAACAACAATTCTAAACATATAAGCTAAAGAGTTATATTGAAATGGCAAAATTAGAAATGGTTATTTTGAATGTTTTTGCGATCCTATTTTTTGAATATTTCAGTCCACGATTATACCATTTTCAATAAGAAAATTTAGCAATAAAACGTTTAAACGCCCTCCCCTCGCCTCTAAGGGTGCCTGTTTTTGGATGTAAGATTCTCTTCCTTCAGGCCATGAGCACAAATGATCCGAAATTGAAGCCTCTACCGCAAATGCTTACCAAAGTATAGACAGTTGAATCTTCCCTTAGCAAAGGCTTATCCCGTGGGGATCTGAACAATTTCGGGAAAAGTGGAAAAACATTTTCTTTAACAATGTCAGAAGTAGAAGAAATACCTCAAAAATGGTTAACTAGATAATCCTGCGATGTCCCTGGTTACTGGACTATATATCGTTAACTTCTAACGTCTTCCTGCGGTCCTACTTGTTGGATGGGGTTGGAAGGGGATCATTCAGCGGTAGGAGGTCTTCACAACCCTCTCCCTCCTTCTGCCCGCTCCCAATAGTTATAACCAGCGAAGAGCACCACTCAAACACTATTAGTTCTATCAGGTGTGTGAAGTGATTAGGAATAATGGACATTGCAAGGTAAGTCAAAACCCCATCATCAGACAGGTGAATTCTTCCCTTTGTTGTTTCGTCACATTTTCTTCTAAAATACTTATCAAGTAATCACTTAATTTTATTAATTTGTGAACTAAGAAAGAATTAATAACAAAAAATAATAATAATTGGATAAATAATTTTATCCCAACGAGAAACTGTTTTTTCGTTGTCATCGGGCATATAGTTATCAGCACTTTGAATTAAATAGGAAACAATTGAAACAATTCGTTTAACGGCAGAATGATTGTTCGAAAATAAGTTCTTCATAAATGTACAGCAAACAATTCCTGTTCATAGTAAGTAGGTATAAAGGTACTTAGGCCAAATTGAAAAGAAAGAAAGAGATTGGCTAAAAATCTGAACAAATTTAAGCGTTTTTGAAAATAAATATTCCAAGCTCAGATGACAGCTTTCGACGTAGGTACTTGATACACTAAACTAATATTTCAAAGAAAAAAGGTTTAAAAATATATAAATTCGACAAATTACAGCTATTTTTTAACTTTCTCGTTATTTCGAGTTCATCGTTTCTATTTAGCGAAGGAGCAAATTCATGAATCGAATCCAAGGAGAAATGTTATCGCCTGTATTTCTGTAAAGGAATTTTTCATTAATTTAAATTTCCAGTCATTGCAACGTTTTAATTTTCTAAGAAAATTCGCTTATTATATTCGTTGCCATTAGGGAGATTATTTGTCCTATTCTATCTCTCAACGTCATACAAATATCAAGATAGAGCTGGTGATTAATTCGTTATTAATATGTAAGACGATTGGACTGATAGGATCTCTGGTTCGACTATCGTAAGGAAGAAAACACAAAGACGTTCGTTCATCAAAACGTCTGCCAAGTTGGATGGGCATTATAGCTTCCTCACTTAGTACAACGCTGGCCTGTACGTGTAGGATCGCCTTGTAGATGACTGAAATATATGCAATTGTTTCAGGTAATCTCAGTTGCATATTAATTTCCAGTCCAGTTGAACTTACATCGCTCAGTGTGATTGGTTTTATAGGAGACTAGCGGGAAACCGGTGCACGAAATACGAATTCCTGTCCAAGGCTCATCCAGTTGTCAAGATTTTCTGCCGCTAACAAACTGCTTGTTAGCAACCATAATAGCTAATAGCTACAGTTCGGGAACCACACAAATCGGTAGCGAAGGAAGTTTTGATCTGATCCGTTTATGAAGTAGATGGATGTTTTGGAGGCTCTGACCTATGCTACGTTGTCCGCCAAAACCCGCTGATCATTTTACGACCTCTCCCGTCAATCGGCCCAGTAGTTTAGCCGTCTACTCTGAACATACTGGTATGGTTGTTGGTCATTAAATAGAAACCAACACCTGTCTTTGCCCATTTGACGAGTTGTCTCGTCACGTGGTTCGTTGCAAGTCGATAGACGCGATGTACTGCTATGATCCTAAAAGTGAAAGGCATTCAGTTTTATGTCCTGTGAAAACTACCGCATGTACTCCTGTACTCATTCATACAGCGATAAGACTGAGAATGGTTTGACATATATATATATATATATATATATATATATATATATATATTGATTCATGGTGGAGTGTTTAAAAAAAAATTTACTCAACGCGAATGTTTTAGGCGTTTCACATTTTGAGGCAAAAGATTTTACAAAAGACAACCCAAAGGGCATTAAGTGAGAGAGCTGGCTCAAGAATTGGGGCGTTGTCGGACCAACATGATTTTTCCTGAAAATTTCAGATTTTTTGCACCGTTTGGGAGAAATCTTGCGTACGGCGGACGGACGGAAAAATTTGTATTGCAGATTCGGATTCTACACCCTTTGAAACGTAAACCATGAAATTTTCAGGGGGGGTTAGATTTTTTTTTCAAGAGCGATTACAACGGTTTATTATTGAATAATAAACCAAAACTGATATATCCCTGAGTATAACAAATGGTTGTCTGCCATCTCAAAACTGATGAAATCCAAAAAGGGCACAAAGAGGGCTGAAAATTAATCTCAAAGCTTAACCATCGAGTTTTCCATAAATTATAAGCATTGGCTCCTAAAGTATGAAATCACAAACAATAGAACATTGGTCTAATACCGGCCGATTCCTCTTCCCACCACATGCATTTTAAAATCTGGCCCAATTGAAGTTTGCCAAGCATCATTTGACCTTCTACGGTTCGTAACGAGGAAGTTCTAGCTCAAAACCTTTCACATTGACTTTCAGCATTACTCATAGGTTGGTAGTTACCTAATTCTTTGTCATTTTATACTCCTTCGAAAAACGAGGTTTATGTTGAATTTCAAGCTTATGGGGTTAAGGAAACAAATGCGTAGGCATGTGCACTTGAAATCCAGATTTCTGTGATTTCTTGTAGTAGGTAAGTTAATTTGATTTTTACGATGTAACAGGTTTTTGTAAAGAAATAAATAATAGGGGAACTTAGCATTCTAATGTTGATGCCATCTCCAAAAAGAGGGGTAGGTATTTGTAATAATTTGTTTATAAACCCTAGGTAGGTTCTTATAACAGCTCTACTTAGTTATAATGAAGGCCAATAATGTGAAAATTGAATAATGTTACAGGTTGACTCTAATGGCTGTTTTGTGCATCGCCGGCCAAGCCGTGAAAGGTGTTGCTGATAAAGATCTTACGTCTCCAAATGAGTCCGAGGGTAAGGAAGTGAATGTACATAGTTCGGTGAAAATATTGGGTAATTCGGACATCAAAACAACTCGTAAACGGAAGTTGACAAGGAGGATATTACTGGGAAACGGCTTCCAAATTAAAGACGGATATTCTATTGATGTTCGCGATAGAGGTAGATTTGCGAGCGACGCCTTCCGAAAAGCTGTTCCTGAAAGATATTCGAAATTCGTCTCAGACGGAAATTTGAGAGACGCGTTAGCTTCACTTCATATTCGAAATGGATCTAAATCCTTTAATAATCACTTGGAGAAAAGTTTGGGAAAGCGCATATTATCAGATTACATGGATATCCGGCGAAGGTTGAGCGGTGGATATTTTAAGAGTACAGCTGAGGCGGATGTTGGACAAAAATATGAGAGTCGAGCTGAAATGGACGGGTTACAATACGCAGGAGCACATCGTGGTGAACTAAAGCAAATCCTAGGCAGAACAAATCGAGTTATTGTTCGCAAACTAGATAGTGCTAACGGAGGGAGGAATTTTAATCGACAGGGGGATGTAGGATCACCAAAGCCAAGCCTGGGAACTGATGATGACATGGAGAAAGACATTTTGGTTTGGACAGATCAAGCGACCAAGCTATCTTATGATACCATGAACAGAGATGAAGGAAAACTAAATCCTGCTGCGTTGGGTGGGTTACAATATGCAGGAGCACTTCGTGTGAAAAACGGTGAAATTGAGCAAATCTCAGATAAAACAGATCGAGAGAATGCTCGTAAACTTGAGAGTTCCGTAGGAGGGATACATTTTGACAGACTCAGTTATGCAGGATCAGGAAGTGATGGTGATGCAGAGAAGGGAATTTCGACCTGGATGGACCGACCGATCAAGGTTCCCTTTGCTGCATTGAGAACTGAACAAAAATACGGCGGTCAAGCCGAATCGGGTAGGTTACAACATGAAGGATCATTTCGTGAGAGAAATGGTAAAATTGAGCAAATTTCAGGCAAAACAGATCAATCTTACGCTTTCAAACTTAAGGGCAATGTTGGAGGGAGTATTTTTGATGTACAGAAAGGATCACCAAATCTGAGTCTGGGAACTGGTGGCGACGAGATGATTCGGGCAGGAACCGACGGTGCAAGACAGGAGGAACTTCCTTCTGATGCAACAAGAACATTTAAACAAAGATATGAAAGTGTAACGGAGATCGGGGAGTTACAAAACTCAAAAGCATATAATCGAAAAAGTGGTGGAAGTAAGCAAATACAAGACAGAAATGCGATAGATGCTTTCAAAGTCGAGACCACCATTGGAGGAAGCAATGTTGACCTCATAGGGCACGAAATACCAACAAAGCCGTGTGTAGCAACGGACGATGAAACAGACCAGGAAAGTGCAAAAATAGCGATGGAACGACGATCGTTCAGAAAAGTCGTCAAAATCGTGAAACCCGGCTCCAAAACCGTAAATAGGCGAACTAATGAGTTTAGGGAACAAGTCATTGACGGGGATTGGAAAAGTTTGCCGGCCTCCACTAGGAAGACGGTCGGGCCTAGAAGTAGAACTAGAACGGCCTTGCCCCGAGGCGACGACAACGACGTTTTGCGTGAATATTACGACAGCTTTCGTAATTTCGGTCTCCGCACGTCCCCGAGGAAGAAGACAAGTGGTCTTGGAAAGTAGTTCCAATAAGTGTTAAGCCTCGGCGCGGGAAATCTTGATAAGATTGTGAGCTTGATAAACTCCCTCGGTTGGACTAATCATAATCAGATGAAGTCGTAACATCTAAATATAGGTAAATACTTGGCCAAGTCTTTTGAGAGCAGAAATCTGCGTAACTAACTTACCTAGGTAGATACTGCACTCAACAACTACTCTTATCACTGATACAAATTAGTTTCTTGAATGCTAAAAAATAATATGAAGATCTGAATAAATTTAACGAAACTTTAAAACGAAAAAGAAAAGTCATTCATCGACCGAACCCCACTATCTTCCGAACTGCCCATTTTTTCTGCTGGATTTTAAGTTTTTTTTAGAATAAATTTTAAATAATCACCTATTTTTCTGCTTCCTACTTCTTTAACAGTTTATAATATGAGAAACTATTGTCATTTTCCTCGCTCTCACTACCGAACAGCAAAGCTTGCAATCCAAGTATCGTTGCTTACCAGAACCTACATTTACACCTACCTCATAACTTGCTAAAGGTACTGGTCTGTCAGTCGGTCTAAGAAAATTTCCTCAAAATCTAATCGCCCGAAATAATTACTTACAATTAACATTTAACTATTCGCAATAACTCATTGACAAAGCTGTCGCACTTATGTGAACATAAAATCAGAGAAAAACCCTAAAATATCTGATTTTGCTAATCCGATACATAGTTTTAGGGATAGTATGCTTTCTGCTACAACTTCTATTCTTTGGGAAGTTTACATTTTAGATAAATTTAGTTTAAAAAATAAGACTCTCCAAAGTTGTTCTGACTTTTTTTAATTTCTTCACTGTTTTTTCCCAAACAATTCTTCTTCAGTGAGCTAAATATTCCAAGTATGTTGCCAACAAAGTTGTTGATGACACCAATTACAAATTTAGATCCCTAAATCAAAAAAAGTAAATTTTACTCGGTTGAATTAATTGTATTCTTTCTGAAAATCTTCAAATTGTTCTTTTCATACATTTCGAATCTGTTCAACATTTCGGAAAGAGATTCAACATATTTTTATCTGGAACAAGATTGTCCACAGATACATATAAAAAAATTGTTTAAAGGTACAGCACGTGAAAACACGATGAAATTTTGTTTAGAGATTATCAAAAGTGTCAACTGGATAGAGGGACATTCTTAACACAAGCAATATGTCAAATAGAGCATACTTTATGTGGTAGGTAGGTACCTATGAAATCTAATGGTTTTGTATAAAAACTTCTTTTAAATTTGTTCCCTGCTTTTTGATATTTCTAAGGATTTTTCTTCCTAGCTACTAAGATGATAACTGACCGTAACAGTTTAATTTCCTACAAAAAAGTTTTTTTCCGCGCAGGACTTAGTTTTGCATTCTATTTCCCAGCATTCTCCATGTCCGTGCTATTTTTTCCTTTCCTCTAGCAGGCATTAATAAATCATTTGTACAACAAATCCAATGTTCAACGTTGAAATTACGAGTATTACATTAAAGAGGTGAGCAAGAACCTCCTTTTGAATATACAACATGTTGAATGAGATTAAAACATTTTGACATACAATTTCAGTTAACAATCGAATTTTTACAACGGAAAAAGATACGAGCAGTGAAGCTTATGTTGGATTTGAATGCCCTTTTGATGTGCTGGCATACAATATGAATTATGGCTAATCTTGTTCAACAAGGACGCTAAATTTTCAATGGATTGATTGCTCCTCCTAACATGCAGTGTGTCAGTAATATTTAGCCTTGATACTCCAAGTATTCAACCAAATGTATAAGGAGAATTTTCAAATGGGAATAGTCATTGACCTGTTGGTAACCGCAATATCAATTACTTGACCTCTTGTTTCTTCGGATTTCAGGTCATTCAAAAGACAAGAGTGAACCAACCCCTACAGACAAGAATGAAGGTACAGAAAAACTTAAGCGAGACTTATCAATAGTGGGGCCTATTCCAACGAACTACCAAGGACAGGCAAGTGGAAGAACGACGTTTGATGGAATTCAGGCAGGTGATTTACAGTTACCACAGGTTGATACTTTTGGAGCTAATGGCCAGTCAATTAAAGCGGGAGTGCAAGGGTTTAGAGGCAAACAGTACCAGCAGACAAGATCTCAACTTCCAGCTTCACCAGGTTTTGGAGGTTTCGCGACTGAAAGCGCTTCTGACGTGTTCAACTTCGACGGGAATGAACCAGTAACCTATGATGGGATTTTGGCTTCAGATTTGATGGTTCCACTGCCGCACGTTAGCAGGATCAACGCAAATCAGAGAAGCCATCTCAACGTACCAATCAGTTCATTCACAGTACCGAGCACGAGCCAGCAACAACAAACCGCGTATCACTCACAAGTAGCTCGCCAGGCCGACTCTACAGTTGATGGCATTTTCCCAGGAGACCTCACTTTACCAACTCTCTTAACAGTACAACAGATCTACTCTCCAGAATCGTTCAACAGTGGAAAATCGCAACATTCGGATGCCGCTCAGTTCCAACCTGAAACACCCACTGAACACTACAACCGGCTTCAACAACAATACCAAGAAACGCTAGAAGAATACCGCAACTCTCTAGCGAGATTCAGACAGCAACTTCAGAAATATGCTTCATTGTCTAGTCACAAGAAATAAGCTGTATCGACTAGATAATTTTACGTAACAAATCGTTGCAATAATGTATATCGTATAACTTATTTATTCCTGCAAAGTATTCATACAAATGTATATTGTATTCATGTAATAATAAAGCCGAAATTAGATGACTTCAAGATAGAATACATTTTGTTTTAAATAACCTTTTGAATTCTCTCTAAAGTAAGTTTAGCACGATCATCAGAAGTTTCCAATTATTTTGAGATGAAACAGTGCATGCAATATTAGATAAATGTGGATGGTTCGTTTTCAACTGTCTTAGGAAAAAATCATTAAGACTGTAATGACTTAGTATAGGTTGGAAATAATTATTTCATGTGTAAATAAGAGAAATTATATTTATTTACAAAAATAATAGTCCCTACAATAACTGAAAGTCTTGCTGGTCAGCGAAGGGTTGGGGGTTAGAGAACAAATCTTAGAGGCAATGAAGAAGTAACGGATAGGTTTAAAATAAATTAATACCTTAGATTGAGGGAAACACTTCAGGAGCGTATTAGAAGGGCACCTAATTTTGAGGATATCGACACAGGAAATTTAGGTTTTTTGGATTTTGACGAAGGCGGCGGTGTTTGAGAAATATTTGTTGGATTCTGAGAAGCTCTTTTCAGCTGCTTGAGGATTAACGATTTCGAGACCCTGAAAACCCAAAGAAAAATACGTCAAGATACATGAGACAAATTGGAAAAAGCTGAAAATTAGACGTTTTACTGATCTAAGGACTACCAGAACTGGACTGTACATCCAGAGAGAAAGCTCCATAGGTAAACTAAAAAAACACAGGTAGAAATCAAATGGAATCTAACAATACAAAATAAAAAATGGAGGAGAAAAGAATGGTTCCACTTGAAGAGATTCATCAACAAGAAGGATGCCCTTGCTACCAATGTGGGGTTGTCTAAAAACTGCGCTACTACTTTGGTAAAAACCCAACCATTAATTTTCATTATATGCTAACAAAGATAATTTATTGAAGCTGGTAAAAACCACAATAGCAACATTATATTCCCTACTAAAATTCTAGTACTCCGGTCGGGTCTGAATATGTCTCTTTCATTACTTTCACAATTTATCAAAACGATACACCCTGAAATAGACTTACGAGTTCAATGGCACTATGGACCTAGGAAGAGCAGAATGTGAAATTCAGGTTTTGTAACGTTGCACTACTTTTCAAGTCCCTCTATGTCCCACAGTGACTTCTGGGAGGAAATCAAGGTACTTTTTTGATACGGCTATTTCCGAGAAGAGCAAATTTATTGAAGGCTATAATGAAATGTTGAGGAGAAATAACTGCCTATAATTATGCTGACTAAGATGGATATGTTCATTATCAAATATTAAAGCCATATAATTGAAGCAGTTGAACCAAATTCAACACTTTAGAATTTCAGATTTCTTGAGCATGCTGAAGGCATCAAATGGTTTTTTTTGCATCTATTGCCTTGCTACTTAAGATAGGTCCAGACATTCAAACCATGTTATCTAACTAGCTTAAGCTCATGCTAGCAATCGTTTGGCCTGCACAAACTGCCTTGTACGTAAGGCAAAGTTAACTACAAACGCTGATTGATTGATTCAGAAATATTGAGAGAAATGAAGTGATACTTTCGGAAGTACCTCTTCCCCGACCATCTCGCTGAAACCAGAACGAAATGGTGAACTGGAGTTGCAGATAAACTGGAAGTTATCTTAATTTTGACATATTGAAAGTAAGTACCTGGAGAGGAGTGAAAGCAACACTGGAGGCAGTTCCTGATACTTGTTTCTTGACTGTACTGCTTCCACCCCATGTATTCTGCTGTTTTTGGAGATTCCTCTGCAACGTTTTGCTGATCCGAACTTTGGTTTTCTCATCCACTTGAGCCATTCGGATCCTACCAGTCCCTGTCTTCCCAATAGTTCCCCGAGAATACCCGAGATCTTCTTGGTAGGCATCATCTTCAATCTGGGAAGAAAACCATACACGTATAAGCTCATTTTAGAAATGTTAGATGCTTGTGAAATTCTTTGTAAGATGTTTCAATCACATTGAAATAATACTGATTCGTACAACAATAATAACTGTACATATCACATTAAAGAATGAACGTAGAATTGATTAACTCTCCAAAACGGTTTATTGGAGCCCAGTCTTAAACTACAATGTAAACAGTTACCTCAGCAAAGTTTAGGCGGTTTTGCTGTTTCCGCAGCTCAGTCATGGCGTACCGTTCTTTCATTTTTCTCACTCGTTTTCCTCCACGCTTCTTCCTTGCTGGGTCGATTGGTTTTGGCAAGGGTTTGACGAATTTGACTGGAGGCGGTTCCTGGCAAAGGCAAACAAACAGGTTTCTACAGCAAATCATCATATTAAAAAAGCCATCTCCCAATATCCCCGTTTGGAAAGTTGAATTTAGTGCCAGTATTATGCAAATCCACAGTATATTTTCTAGCTAAAACTATTTGAAAAGAGGCGCCGAAATGTTGAAAATCGAAAATTTTGTTTGGCATTTTAAATGGAATTGAACAACAAGTTTTTGCTAAGAACGTCTAGTACCGGATTTTGAGCATACGCAGAATCGGTAAAAATCATTTTTACAATTAGAGGAGTCATATTTTACGTTGTCCCATAAATTGCGCAAACAAAACGATGCAAATCTTTATTGAAAGGTATAGTTATTAAATTAAACGAAGTCTAAGGGTGCTCACAGACAGGAGCTGCGATAAGAGCAAGGAAAGAGAGTGAAGAAACCAACATAGGTAGGCAGATGAAGGAGAGCAGAGTGGGGCAGCGCTTCAAGGTTGAGTGAAGATGGAAGCAAAGCTAAGAGCAAAGAAACCAAGCCAGTTCGTTTTCGTCGCTCTCATCGCTTATAAGAAAAATGAATCCTGATGATTTAATTGGCGTTGTTTTCAGGAAAAATGTATCATGAAATGTCTAATCCTTCTTCTGCTGCATCACACTTCAGCAATTATTCTGAGGATGAATCATTCATACCCCCCCCCCCCCCCCCCCCGCTTGAATATACTGTATTTACAGTTTTTGTTCCTGTATAAACCGATGTAGTCTCCTTTAATTTTGAAGTTATTGAACTGAATATTCACATTATCAATTCAACGTTTATTAATAAAATATTTATTACGGTGTAGGTACGTGCCTCATGGTAACAGCAAGACGTTCAACAGGCAAAATTGGGTTTGAAATGCAATTAGACCACCTCTTCAGCAATTTGCGCTATACTTTATCCAGCAAGTAATCGAATGTCATATTAATCCAAACGTACTCGTAAAACCTGTCAAAATCTTCTCGGAGTACATCGTACAAATGATGAAATTCCCCGTGAACATGTCGCGATTGATTAATTGCGTGGATCCCTTCTACTTTTCGCCCCCCGAAGTAAATACCAGATTCTCAACGACGGGTTTTCCGCAAAGAAATAGTCATTGTTCATGGTCGAGAATTGTTCTATGCTCTCTTCTCTCGCTTTTATCACAGCTCCAGTCTGAAAGCACCCTAAGGCACAACATCTAAGCTTGACTACTTACACCTGACTAACCGAAGAAAACAATGACAATCCTTTGCAGGTAAATGCAAAAACTTGCGAGTTTGAACTCGTGATCTTTATTGAAGAAGTCGATCTAACTAACCACACGCTACAATCGTGCTCTGTTGTTGAATTATACACATAAAACTCAACGTTTGTTTCTATCCATCTATCTATTGTGTATACAATACGGCTGAAGGGCCAAACATTTTTGGACGAGAGTGGTCTTAACAATGTAAGCTGGCTCTTTGTTGCGACGAGGGGACTGAAGATCCCGTTCGTTCTGGGAGCTCCAAAGGCTAAGTTGGAGGGAAATGGAATTACCAGAAGGTAAACAATAGTTGGTCGAGCGAATTTACCTGAAGTTAAGAGACGGTTCACTTTGAATAAACGTCTTTGAGAACTGATTACAAAGGAACGTTAAAGACACCCTCAACTTTTACCTTTGCGGTAGACTGAAAATGATGCTGAATTAAAAGGCAAACCCCTACGTATGATTTATGAAGTAAATTCCGTTAACTTTAATCAAGCAGTTAAAAAAAGTATAGAGTGGAGGTTAGTTAATTGTTTTTTCGTCTGTTCTTTCAGTTCATTACTATTATTGGAATTCATAAACCTAACAGCAGGAGTGGTTATTCTTGGATCATTTGACAGGGAAATCATCATTTAGGTTGACATTGCAGTAAAACTTCCGAATCCTTCTGCCATCCACCTCCTCACACGTCTTCTCCCAAGGCAATCTACTATTCAAAACTATAACTAATACTAAAAATATGATCTTGGGAAGAGGGATTTACATCTTGATGATATTCAGCAATACATAAAGAGCAATATAAATATAAACTAGATTATTATATTAAGGTTACAGAATCCTCTTACCATGAGCTTATCTAGTTTCTTCTCGATCTCCTGCCTTAGAGACATACCAATATTTCCAGCTTTAGCTTCATGGCAAGCGTCAACTCTGGCCGCTAAGGTACACTTCGTGGCCACCAGCCGAGCTGCTTTCCGCCGCAAGTCCTGCAGAGAAGTAAGAGTAAATGCATGGGATAGTTACTGTTCTGCACAAAATAGTTTGATAAATAGGACTGGTTAGAAGGTTGTTTTGGGTAAAAAGGCAAAACTGAATATTTATCGATGAGATTCGTTTAATTTAGAATTTCGAATAACTCTTTTTGGGAACTGCCTCGGTATTTTATGAGGTACCTATCTAACTTTAGATAAAGAGTAGTATGATTTCGAATGGTCGTTGACAACGCTGCCTTTCTTTACTAACATGCAACAAATTAGAACGCACGTATGAAGGATATACTTACTGGAGGGGTGTCCTGAACAAATTGCGAGTGGTAAATGAAACCCGTATGAGGAAGAGCATTCACTTGAGAAAACCCACCAAGAGTCTTCTTCTGACCACCGAGCAACAGCACATTGCAGGCAGGCATCTTGGACAAGTTCGTCAAACCACCAGCAACACCTGAATAAGTGCAAGCTGTTGTTATTGCAGATATTGTTAAGTATAATGTTCGGTAGTCATGTTTTGCCCGTGACAAGAAACACTGGGTTGTGGAATGTGAGAATCGGACGGAACGATACACGTCTTCATCAAACGTTTCGGAAAAGTCGTTTAATGGTCCATCATTTCATTCAGGGCTTTACAGCAATGGGGGATTTCAATCAAAAAAAGGTTTTCTTTGTTACGTTCAACTGACTTACCTCTGATATCTGTTTTTGCTTCTGAATTCACCATTATGTAGCGGGAGCATTGTACGAGTATTTCTTTTTGGGGGATGAACAATTATTTTTTCTCTGGAAAATCAAAATTTTAACTCGCAATTGACGTTTTAGCACATTTTCAACTTCAGTTTTATGTCTGCCTGTCTTCGTGTGTATGTATATTTCCGTCATGTGTAAAAATCCTAGTAACAAGCTAAATTTCTGAAGTTTTCATCCGATTTTGAAGATATCTTCAGGTAAGGGTCACGATGTAGATGGTATCTTATGAATCATCGCTCACAAACCAATACATCACGCATAATTTTCTCTCATCTAATCGTCCAAAATTTAGAGAGTGGTAGGGGAATTAACCATCCCATATAAAATCCAACACGATCGCAACATTCCACCATCTATGGAACATGCATATGCCCCTTGAATCCTTATGAAAGTAGTAATGTCTACATATTTTAAGATTGATACTATTTAATGCATTTTAATGCTCTATAAACTCATGTTACCAAACGCTATGTGCTACACCCGACTTGACAGACTATTAATACGGTTTATTAATACAACTTTTGAACCTTTGTTCCTTCAATGTGTTGTGTTGGGTGGACCTCTTCCACCACAATCTGCCCTACATACCAGGAACTCAAGACTATTGAAATAACCAACCCAGCCTCATCGATTTCAAGCCCTGATGGTAGACAGTACTTTTTTGAAACGTTGTCGTAAATCAGCCTTTCATTCCGACATTCTCACGTTTCCACAAACATCAACAATCATCATATGAGTGTCAGAAAAAGTATTAAGTATTCATCGGTGAATGATAGAACCCAAAAATGAGAGATATAATACAGTGCACATAATGTACCTTATTATTTTGCACATAATATGAAGGGTACGGGGGAAGAACCTGGTTTGTCACATTTTTATCAAATCTGAGTTATGGGTGATGTTTATATGGATGAGTTATAAACTCATAAATTATTTATAGTGTAGTTTTTATATATGAGTTTCATATAGTGTAGTCAAACGGGGGAAAAAAGTGGATTGTCACTGAAAATGAGACCGAAATATTTGCTGGACTGGGGAAGAACGGGATGTTTTGAACTTTCAATTCAAGATTACTCAAATCAACCCCAAGGTGACAAACCAGGTTCTTCCCCCGTACCCTTCATATGCGCTATTAATTTTTAATAACAATATTTAGGAAAACGGCTTCAGCTCCTTCTATCCTACAACGATAGTAGTCTAGCCGAACCCGATCGAAGGGTATTCATTCATTATTGTACATATAAAACTCTAATCTAAAATAAAAGTTGATAATTTAGAAAAGAAGGCAGCTTCTATCTTTCAATAACAGTTATATACAGTTTTTCAGTTAAGACTAAATTTAAACTAACCCATTATTTTGGCGGCAGTCGAAGCCCCAATGATGGCAGACAGATTCGGAGCTATGAAAGACATCCGGCTCTCCACATACTCGTAAATACGAAGTTTTTTAGCGTTCAGGTTGATTCCCATATTGCAGGCTTCGACTATTTCGTTGAGCTCTCTATCCGTGAGAAGCTCGCTAAAACAAAGAAAGAAGAAACACAATTCATAATATTGAAATAATGAAATGAAGTACAGTGATGAAATGAGTTTGATGGAACTCTCAACCTTGTATTAATTAGGAAGGGAACTCCTGATTCGTTCACATTTGTGTTTTATCAGGGCTCTTTTTCCAACCAAACAAGTCAGCTTAAATTAAGAAATTGGAGTTAATTTCTAGGCAATGTAATTCACTGGTATGGTGGGATCTTCCAGGGTCTTTAGTAGGGGTCAAAATTACTGTTTTGTTACTGATGATGATCTAACCGTCGAAATAACATAACATTATAACTCTACATTTTTGTGGAAACAGACAACGATTTCATCAATATCCGTTTTCTTCATTGGTTTCTGACAAGCTACGTTTTTGTTGGATCGCTCATTTATCCTAGTTTTGGATAAATACAATATATTTCACTTGGCCCGTCATACTTCCCATGAAAGGCGAGTACTCAAACAAATAAAAATTGGACAGAGTATCGAATTTCCAATTTATGTGATGAGAAACCACTTTTTGGTACATGTTCCAAGATTTACTAAATCTTTCTGATACTGCTCTATTAAACAACGTGATCTAAGTCACAAAAATCACCTGTAGATGAAAATAATAGAAATCCCTGAATCAATGTCAATCACCTCCAAGATGTACAGAAATTATAAAATATTAGTATCTCATACATTTCTGAAATACAAATATGTTATTCTAGTTTTATCTCAAAAGATTTAATTTCGAATATCATCCAGAGCGTTTTACAATTACCCGTTTGGGCTCCCAGAGGACTTGAATGTAGCAAGATGTAGGGTGAAGGAGGAGGAATTGTACAACCCCACTGTGAATCCTAGAGCCATTTTCAGACACAGGGGCCACTGATTTGGCTTGATTCTGATTCAGTTTTCTCGTTTAAACTGTGCAGGCTGATAGACAGTCATGTGAGTGGGAAAATGGTCAAACCAAGTCAGCTTTTCTGGATGGTGTAACAGGTCGTATCAAAGGCAGTAACTTATCGATAGAATCGGTAAACGTATTACTAATAAAGAATGAAAAATATACAGTACATACCCTTGAGTCGTTGATGCTGTGACTGAAACAACCATAATGGTAGCTTGGGTAAGGAACTGCTGAAGAACTTCATTGTTTTTGGCCTGCGCTAAATCATTGCCAACTTCTTTGACGGTTCGAAGGTACTCGAGAGGGTCGACTACAAGTGACTCCAATTCAGGAAATCGCTTGGAATATTTGTCGCGAACAAATCTATGGATTACGACTGTAACATAAAACGTAAGCTTTGTTAAATTAGAGTAAGATGTTTAGAGCCGTTTCCTATCCTCTTAAGTTTAGCAAACAAGAAGACGAGAATCAGAATAAAATGTGTCTTACTAATTTCATTGTCAATTTCGGCAGCAAGATTGTTAGCCTCAACTATAAGTTGGTATTCCGGGTCGGCTTCGACAGGCCCGTTGATGACACGTGGTCCGATTTGGCCGACATACTTTTGGATGTCCAGGACGATTCTCTCCAGACGTACAGAATCAAACGTCTTGATCAGCTGGTCTAGTGTGACAACTTTCATCCCTGAAAGGTGCAAGCGAAATGTAAGGCGAAGTTCTTATTACCAGCTCTTCATACGGTACATATCATCATTAGATGAGGAATCTTGAAATCAGCATTGAGATGTGATTTTAAATATAAAACTAATACAAGAACTAGTTCTCGAAAAAATTGGAACACGAGGCAAACATTAATTTAATTAAGTACCCTTCAATTAGGTACAAGAAGAAGAAAGAATTTCATTCTTCAAGGAATGTAAATTCCTTATCCAGAGAGGTTTAGCATTCCGAGGTGTGTTCCATACCTGGGAGGCAAGGTTTGATAAACTAACTTCCATTACTGTCTAAACCTGTAGTGGAGGTAACAGTCTGACCTGTAAGCCTATCTAAAAGGAAATGGTGACAAATTAATCTCCTCTCTGAACCTCACATGAGATGAAAAACGTACTCTGCTCTGCTTAATGCGAGGAGACCCCTCCCCTCTGATGATTGCAAGCTTTTTCCCCCTTATCTCTAGCGTCACGGTTATTTTCCGAATGTTGCGGGACACAGTACTTGGGTGGCGCTTGAGTCAGAGGCGGTCACGACCCACTCTGGGTAGTTACCCATAGTCTCTCCTCCTCAATCATCCATAACGATTGGACCGTACAATGGTGGGGTTGAGGGTGAAGTGGTAGGCCCTTCCCTGTAATGGGCCTGCGACCAATCCGGTCTCTGGAGTTTGGGATGCCCAGTTTACTGGCGAATCTCAACTCCCTGGGCAACCGACGTAGCGCTTCGGCAAAGAGTCACCTGCCAGCCTCCTGAAACCGGTTGCCTTCGTGGTGGACTACCCACGTTGGAAGGCTAAGCTCGCAAGCTGGAGGGTAATCACTCTTCAGGTAGACTCTTCTTCCAAAATAGTGCCGACGTATGACCTATGTGGCCAATAACTCAGGTACCAATCCGCTCAGTTGGTAGGGCAAGCTAGAACGCCCTGGTTCACCAGTACTGCCCCGAGCAAACAGTCAATAGATGCAGGGCCCCCGACTATGGGTGTAACAGTCTCCCAACGTGTTCTACCAGGGATTTCCCCCCTTGCAGACAAGGGGGGATGGAGTACGTAAGCAAAGTGTACTGGGACACCCCCTTGTCAAATCAAACTTGGGATTCACTTTTCATTTTCTCAAATAACAAAATCGAGACACGCGAGGGCCGGCTACCCTAAAAGTTCGTCGGAGATGCTCTCTGTACGGAACATTTATACCTACCAACATAATAATCATTTTAAGAGTAAATAAACTTAGTTAAGCTCTATGTGTTTACCATCCTCCGGTACATCTGTTTCCATTTCTTCGTCTTTGATTTCCGGGACGGGAGTGAACTTGGCCTCTTCATTGTCGTCCTCCAAATCAGCCAAAAGCTCATCAGCGAGAGACATCGTGTACTTGAATGAGTTCTTATATTCAACGAATTACACTATCAATTGATAAATCTAGAAAAAAGAGATCTAACACATTACAAACAATTCATAATACAAGACAAGAACGACTACACATTCGGTAAGAAAATAAACAATGCAACAACTTCTTCTTCAAGTCTGGTTGTACTGTCCATACCGACAATAATTTTTAAAGGATTGCGTTGGTGAGGCGACAAAGTTCTTTTTTTTTTTTTAAACGATTAATTTTCAATTAGATTTGATTTTAATTAAAATTTTCGAATTAGGTAAATATTCCTTTTCATTTATTTATTTGAAAAAAGATTAATTTAGGTCCTACAGCACTTGGAAGGGCCACTGGTTATAAATGTTAACTTGTCTATTGTTATCCTTTCAAGCAGCCATTTTGACATTATTTGCCAATTGGAAATTTTAACTACGTTCTTGTTCAATATTCTCAATTTCGAATTGAATCGATCCCCAAATGTAATTCATAAAAATAATTCTACATTCTCGTTTCCCATCAAATTCGCGGTTTCCGAAGTCGTTCGAAAAAGAAACATCGGCAAGCTTGTATAATCGAATCATGGAGGAAGAAGACGCAACAAACCTACGCCGCTTCATCCCAGTCAGGGTACGGAATGATAAGATAAGCTGATAACCGGTTACAACATTACGTTTCAAGTCATGATGTCATTTTACCTCATTGTTATTATTAATTCGCGAGGTTGATCGCTGCAATTGCTTTTGAATTTGAAAAAATGTGTTAACTTAGATTTTAGAAATGGCGAATTTATTGAAGGACGTTGTCATTAGTGAGGACAAACCGAAAGATCTTATATTGGACAAGCACATAGAGTACCTTCTCAAGTACGGCACCGATACTAATGATTTTGAGTTTTGTACTACGGAATACCTCCGCATGTCGGGAATGTATTGGATGCTCACGACGCTCGCTACCGCCAAAAAGCTTCACTTGGTCTCTAAAGATCAATTCATCGATTTCATCGACCAGTGTTTCGACAAGGAGAGCGGAGGTATCAGCGCTTGTCCTGGCCACGACCCTCACATTCTGTACACGTTGAGTGCCGTTCAAATCGCTTGTATTTTAGACTCCGTTGATCGTCTTCCTGTTGACGACATTGTGCGATACGTCACTGGACTTCAACGACGCGATGGGAGTTTCACGGGAGACAAATGGGGAGAGGTTGACACACGGTAAGAATGTTCATGGGGATACGTACCATAGTCTACCACTAGATCATATTTTATTAAATTTATCCATGGATCCACCTATAAATATTTTTACATTTCCTACACTAGTAAGGCGCAGTGACGCTGCGACCGTTCAGGACTTCTGTACTGGTCGAAATCCATCCCATTTATTTATAGATCTACGAACTTAGCTCCGATTATGTGTAAATTGAATGGACCCGAAGATCACTCCCAAGTTCGAATGTTGCCTATTGAATAATCGGGTCAAATCTGTTAGCATTTGTTTAGACATTGAAAAAGATGATTGAAGACCCTGAATTTATCGTCCCCTTACCTTCAGGTCTAACTTTCTTTAGTACAGATGCTTGTAAATGTGCATTAACTCCCCCTAAAAACAAAATCTGTATTTTTCATTCTAGATTTCAGTACCTATTGTATTCCGTACCAGTCTGGTTGGGTCGAAACCATAATTGATGTACTATAATCTTCAACCTTCACTCTTCTCAAATTTCCGACTTTTCAGTCTGTTTGCCCCAATTCCAATTGATTTTATGGAGGTATCTTGTTCTTTGAAAACAATATTAATTCCTTTGTGGGCTCGAAAAACTTATTTCTTGACCTTTTAGAATAGTTATGACATTGGACTCCGCAATTTATCATATTTATTGTGATCTATTGTCAACAATTTGTGACATCCATTAAATCAAATTGGATGTAAAGATATACTCCTGTGATGTCTAGGTGGGTCGAAAATTGTGTCACTGGCGAAAATTAACTATTACAGGAGAGTCACCGTTTCACCCATTACGAAGATTCAACTCTACTACCAACTGATTTGCAGTGACAGCAGGTTATATAACTCCATGCTGCCCGATCTCCTGAGCTCAGCATGAAGGCGTAATCAGTAGTGATCAGAGATGATTCCAATTGGTCTCAAGTCTCATCTTATAGAACCAATCTTGATTCAATGATGAGGGGAGAACGGACATCGCCGTTAATAGGCAATTACATACTCTCCTCGCTAGTTACTGACATCACAGATCGCCTTGTGATTACACTTTATACGAGCAAGCAGTAGCAGGAAGGGCTTATTTGCCACATTATCACCAAAGTCACCTATTACTACCACTCACCTGTTATTTAAAAAAAAAAAAAAACTATTTACTCAACCACTGCTGAAACAAACTGGATTGAGTCACATCACATCATGGAGTGTTGTGACTTCAATCAAATCAGGTCTGATGGCAATGTCACCCCGACCCTCCAATCCACTACCCGTACGTATCCAACCCGGTGGGTGTAGTGAGGTTGTGGATATAATAGTTGTGAGGCACTGTCGTCTTTAGAATTTTTGATAAATATGTAGGATGTTGTGAAGATAGGTGTTGTGGGCCAAATCTGACTGACAGTTCTATTTGTTTTCTATTCTAAATGTATTTCTTATTGCTAACAATAACTTTTATTGTTTCAGATTTTCGTTTTGTGCTGTTGCAACCCTTTCACTTCTAAACCGTTTGGACAGTATAAACGTCAAAAAAGCTGTAGAATTCGTCCTAAGCTGTCAAAATTTCGATGGTGGATTCGGGTCACAGCCTAAATCCGAGAGCCATGCCGGTTTGATTTACTGCTGCGTTGGGTTCTTGTCGATAACTGGGGAGCTGAGCAAAATAGATCCTGACCTTCTTGGATGGTGGTTGTGCGAGCGGCAGCTTCCCTCAGGAGGTCTGAACGGCCGACCGGAAAAACTTCCCGACGTCTGCTACTCCTGGTGGGTGATCGCCTCTTTGACGATGTTGGGACGTCAGCACTGGATCAGCAAAGACCAATTGAGGCGATACATTTTTGCAAGCCAGGTATTTATTTCAGACGTCAAACTTGATTAAAACTAAAGGGCTCTACATAATCAAATGGGGTGCCTTGAGATGCCTAGTTCAAGTCTCGCAAATGATCTTGAATAGAATAAAGTTGATAAGCTAGATAAAAACTTGCATCTTACCTCCCAACATATAAAAAAGAACATTTTTCCTAATGGCTGAAAAAATCTACTGTTGTTCCTTATCTGGTGGTGGGGTATCTAAGAACGATGATGCCACGATCAAAGGATTTGCAGACTACTGCACTAAAATAACCGCTTTCCCAAACGTCAATCCACTTGTAGAGATTGTTGTAGAATTTGAAGCAATTAGGTAGAATGGGTCGACGAATTTGGAAGTGACTGCGAAAAGTTTCTACTTAAGTGTTGATTACTTTTGAATATTTGTGGCCATGTTGGTTTAATCAAGCGTAGCATTAATCAATAGTGGGAAAGAACTGTCAAGTTTTTCCTTCAATGGTGGACTGCATCAAGAGCAAATTATTTTTCTGATTCCGATTTTGTGTGTTCAAGCTGCACCCATGATATACTCAGACATCTCCAGTATTATGAACAAATGAGTTCATGGATAATTAAAATGAGAGTTAAATGGCCATGAAGAAGTATCACGAGGAGAACAACGTTCGTGTCAGAAAATCATGTTTCCTAAAAACAACCACGTTATTTAGTGCTTGTGGGCCTTTTCTTTGTTATTTTATAAGCTATGATCTTATTATTTTCATGAAATGCAAAACCCAGAGTTTGACCCCCCCTCCCCCTGCCGCAGGGAAATTGAAGCTGTTTGGAAGGATGAAAGCCTAAATTATTCCCTTTGCAGAAACTTTGCACATATCCTTGTCAAAAGACGATAAATCAAGGTGATGGATTCATTTTGGACCATGCTGCACTGAACAGGGATTTCACAAGCCTGTGAAAAGTGCTAACTATCCTTATCTTTGTGGCCTATTTAAAGCTATATCCTTACTCTGCAAATCTTGTTGCTAAGTTAGTAATTTGAGGCGTGTTTAACCATCAGGACAGCGAAACTGGAGGATTCAGCGATCGTCCTGGCGACCTTCCGGATCCATTTCACACGCTGTTCGGCGTAGCTGCTCTTTCCCTTCTGGGAGAACCCGATCTATCACCCATCAATCCGACCTTCTGCATGCCTCAGGACGTCATCAGTAGGCTTGGCGTCGCATCACAAGTTTTATCATCTTGAAATTCGAAGTGTCGCTGTCACTGAAACTCCTTAGGACTCTGAAAAGGCACTTGCTTGATGCAAATTCAACTGAACTTAATGGTTGGCCCAAAAAGTCTAGATTACTTTTGAATTATTTCGAACAATAATATTGAAGCCGTCAAGTATCAGTGTTTGTATGATACGCAAATGCCGAACTTATTCATTAATTTAAGAAGCGATTTCAATCATGTAAAAAAACTCAGTAAGCAATCAACCGCCCACAGCCTAACTTCCTTGCCAATACTCCAAAGAGATCAAATGAATTGTGTAGAATGATGGCCAGCGATATAAATAAAGAAAATATTATGCATTTTATGCTTGCATTTCAAGATTACAGCCATGAAGCTTTAGTTAATTATTTTGTCAGCTGGTTGAATATAATTTAAGCTGCAAGAACAATTATTTTGCACGCAGATCATTGCCTCGTTTTATTGGTGTCGTGCTTATGTATTGTAAATAATGTGTATTTAAATGAGGAAAAAATAGAAAATTAGTCGCTTATGAAGATGTTTGATTTCACATGCGTTTCTTAAATGGAATTTTGCACGAAAATGAAAAATATAGTTGGAAGGATTGGAAATCATGAAACTTTATAAACTGTATTCATAATAAACCTTCACGAACAAAATTTGTAAAATATATTACTACCCAATACTAACATTGCGTGTACTTTTTCTAAATGAGTTCGACAATTTTCATGAAACGTCATCATCTTCACTCTTGGGAAGAAACAGTTTGACCCGGGATACAATTTAAAAAAGTTGAAATAACAAATTAGAATATTCTATAGTGTTGATTAAAAGTGTAAAATGTGGTTTAAAAAAATAAAGTTATCTGAAGATCGTGTTGCATATCGAATTTCGTCTTGATGCGGTGATAAAAGAGATGTAAAATATTTGTTAGCTGATTAATTAAACTTGTTAAAGCAAGAACAGAATTCGCAATATATTTTTCCAAGATGATTCTAAAACGTAAAGTTGTAAAGTTTGGGTTTATTATTCAATAATAAACCATTGTAATCGCTCTTGAAAAAAATTCTAACCCCCCTGAAAATTTCATGGTTTACGTTTCAAAGAGTGTAGAATCCGAATCTGCAATAAAATTTTTTCAGTCCGTCCGCCGTACGCGCAATTTCTCCAAAACGGCTGGAGCAAAAGATCTGAAATTTTCAGGAAAAATCCATCTTGGTCCGACGACGACCCAATTCTTGAGCCAGCTCTCTCACTTGATTCAAAGTGCCCTTTAAGGGCTGTCAAAGTTTTGTAAAATTCCTAAAAACCTCAAAACAAGTCAAGGCGGCCCCAAATGTGTACTTATTTTTAAGAAAATACCATGAGGAATCGAATGAGACCCTCCCCACGTCCGTAGGTCAAACCATTCCCGATGTATGGGCCCAATATTTGCGTTTTCTGGTTTATTATTTTTGTTTGTAACCTAGTGGTGTCCGGCGGATAGCGTCGAGAATGTGGATACTTGAGTGAACTCCTAAAAGGGTTTATAGGCGATACACGGGTTGAAGTATTCTGATATGCATGAAACGCTGATAATATATAGGTAAATATTATTCAATATTATCACTGGGGTTTATTATTCAATTCAAATAGGTAGCCACATTACTACATCAACTGATCAATCCAAATAGGTATTTTGGTAGAGAACAGATTTACGTGCTCTGTGCATATCTCCTGAAATTCAATAATCGCTCTATCACCTCTGAAACATGCACTCTCCAAAGCTTAGTAGAAATTCAAATCATGAACGCAAGCCAATTGAATAATAAACCCCAGTGAAAGAATTTGCAGCGTTTTTCTACAAATCAAAATATATTTTCGACCCGATTTGAGAATTTTCGGAACTAATTCGACCACTATCCAGACCGAATTGACAACTTTCCGACCAAATCCATAACCTTATTACCGAATTCAGTTTTCAGTTTTGACACATTTTATAAATAAATCAATCAATTCGTGTTCTGGTGGTCTGCGTTGCTACTAAATTATCGTTGTTAACGGGTGAGTGAACCTCGGCAGATATCGCTATGAATCTGCGCACCGAGAGAAATAAACGTGAATCGTCAGGTTCAGTTATTTAAGGGTCATCAGTGGAAGCGTTATCGGTCGTTATAGCATCACCAAATTCAGTTTTAGCTGGTCCTTATTCGGTCTACGTGTTATTGCACCGTTACATTTGTTTCCGACATTCGAGTTTTGTATTTCACTTTCAGAGTTTTTGTGTCTTCACTGCCAAACAACAGAGAACGTTCGCAGTTCTGTTATGAGGTAAGTTAGATTTTGAGTCAGCAGTTTTCGCACAAGTTCTGCAGAACGGGCTTTGTCTTTACCACATATATAGAGTGGTTTACCCGGCGATGCCCGGGTTAGGGTAATGTAAAAGGGGTTCACAATAATCGATGTCACACAAAAATGTCACTGTGCTTGCGTCCGTAGATTTTGGTTACAATCCTAATTCCTTCAATCCCCCCCGGTATCAGATGGTCCCCTATGTGTTTCATTGCTCAAAAATCAATACGTCGGTCTGGGCATGAGCAAACGTAAAATCTCCCAGGCATCAGAAATCCGCATCAGGGGGTATCAGTGATTTACATACAAGGGCTATCTATCTAATAGAGAAATAATGGACCTCTGCGTAATCATTACACTGCGGTTTTTGCTTTTGAGTTACCCTCAGGTAGTAGAAGGTTTGTTTTAATTTTCTTTCCAAAATCAACATTTTCAACCGCATTTTGCATTTTAGGCCACATTTAGTTAGAAAAATAGGTATATTCATCATTGTTTATAATTACGACTATAAGTGCGATCATATACGAAGATATTGGGTAGTGTGTCCATAACAAATTATATGATTTGTGACGAAACTTTGTTAAAAATTAGGGCATTTGGATAATTGACGTTTATGAAAAATTATAAAAATCTCGGTTCTTTTTAGGATGCCCTAAAACAGATTTTACCAAAGAAAATTGTGGAAGTCGACATTTAAAATATTTTTGAAGCTGGTTTAATAGCTCCCTTGTCAATGAAAATTCGCTGATAAGTAGTTAAGATTTTAAAAGTCACATAGCGTGACGGAGATTTCTACAACACTTTAGTGCTATGAACAAAATTGTAAGTAGATAGGAGATAATGAACTGGTCCTGGAGGTTGCGAAATACATTTTACAGGGTTTTCCGACCTTTAACTAAATAAAATGAATCAAATTTCTGGCTGGATTTGGATTAACGGTTTCAGTTAAAAGATTTGAGAATGGTTTCATTTGATTCAGCCAGAAAAAATACATACAAACCATATAAAATTAAGAAACATTGTTAACAATTATCTCCATTTGAAGACTATTGCTAACTTACTTTTTGGTCAACCCTCGTTCATGAAAAAGTATTCAAACCCCTGATTTTTTTTAGGATGCCCCGAAACGGATTTCTTTGAAGAAAACCGCGGAAAATTGGAATACATTTTCGAAGCCATTTTTATAGCTGACTTTTGGTTTATTATTCAATAATAAACCATTGTAATCGCTCTTGAAAAAAAATTCTAACCCCCCTGAAAATGTCATGGTTTACGTTTCAAAGGGTGTAGAATCCGAATCTGCAATAAAATTTTTTCAGTCCGTCCGCCGTACGCGCGATTTCTCTAAAACGGCTGGAGCAAAAAATCTGAAATTTTCAGGAAAAATCCATGTTGGTCCGACAACGCCCCAATTCTTGAGCCAGCTCTCTCACTTAATGTAAAGTGCCCTTTAAGGGTTGTCGAATTTTTGTAAAATCCCTTAAAACCTCAAAAAAAAGTCGAAGCGGCCTAAATTTGTACTCTTTTTGAAGAACACTCCACGAGGAATCGAATGAGCCCTTCCCCCGGTCCGTAGGTCAAACCATTCCCGATCTACGGCCCGGGTTTATTATTTAATTGGCTTGCGTTCATGATTTGAATTTCTACTAAGCTTTGGAGTGTGCGTGTTTCACAGGTGGCAGAGTGATTGTTGAATTTCAGGAGGCACTTGAACATGATCAACTGATCAATCCAGATAGGTATTTTGGTTGAGAACAGATTTACGTGCTCTATGCATATCTCCTGAAATTCAATAATCGCTCTATCCTGTGAACCACGCACACTCCAAAGCTTAGTAGAAATTCAAATGATGAACGCAAGTCAATTGAATAATAAACCCCAGTGAAAGAATTTGCAGCGTTTTTAATGAAAATTCGCTGAAAAGTAGTTATAAAATAAAGATCATGTAGCATGGATACGCACTAACAAAATCATTTGCGACGAAATTGTGGATACCCATGACAAGAATAATACAGTTTGTAGAATAAAAGGCATTCTATTTCCACAAAAATTAAACAGTTGCTACGTTAAATCGAGTGTATTTGAGAAAACAGTGGTTATTCAGTGACAGGTGGAAGATAGCTTCAATCCCATTGGTTTGAAGGTATGTTGAACATCCAATCATGTGGTTTCTATGTAGGTGAAAGGAGATGCAATTCTATTGGTGGGGGAAGTGAAAGGGGGCACGTAAAATTCATGCAGCTCGTCCGAGTTTTCTTTAAAACTTCGGTGCTATAAACTAAATGTTAGTTAGGAGCTAATGAATTGGTCCTGGAGGTTGGCGTGGAATTTTTAAAGGGCCTTCCGCCCCCTTCAACTAACGAGAGCTGAGCCGCGGGTCCTTGAAAAGAGGGAAAAGTTTGCTTCGGGGTTTTAGGGGATGAAAATCCAGGGAGAGGGAAACCGGGAGAGGCGCCGGCGCCGAGCTTGCCGCCCCCGTAACCCGCCACCGCCGCCTCCAGGGTTAACCCTTCCCCCCTTTTTCAAAGCGGAGCCGCGAAGGTTAGTAGGGTATCCGCGAGAGGCCGACCATCCCCAGGCCCCGACCGGGAACTCGGATCCGAGGTAGGCGACCAAACCTCAACATAACCTTTTACTTGTGGTCCTTCCATGTACTTAAATACTTACATGTACATCTACATGTACCATTACACCTACTACCTTCTACACCCTTCAATAAAACCAATAAATCGGTGATCAATAAAATAATAATAAACCCCATTATAGAAAACTGATAGATCAGTCTCTTGATGATCATTCAGTGACGTTAGACACGATTGAAGCAATCCATTTTGGATAATGAATGACTTTTGCATAATTTAAAATAGTGAATTTTTATCATCAAATTGAGATAACAATTTTTCAAATTTGTTCAGGATGCATTCATTTCAAATTTTCAGTAATGTAGAGAGCTGATTTTTGAAAACCAGCCTAAAATACTTAAGTTGAATTGTTCTGAAATTTGAGCAATTTGAGTGCAAATAATTTCTTCATTTGTAATTTTATAGCAAGAGCTTGTTCTAACTAATATTCTGCATTTCAAACACTTTATTTATTTATTTTTTTTGGAAATAAAAATTGAAAATGAATAGGAAAAACTATTGCAATAGCTTTAAGAATGTTAACACGACCATTTTTAATTGAAATTCTAAAACATCTTCATTAACTCTGCTTTGAGGCTTTTTGAAAAAATTTTTGAGTTTTAAAGCTTTTCAATGTATATACATGGTGATTTATAAAAGATGAGGAATGGAAGGCTGAGTGCACAAAATATGTGCACTTATTTTATTTGCTTAGTGGAATTGATTTAATAAAATAATTTCGATTTAGATTTATTTAGTAAAAGAATGGGAACTCTTACAATTCAGAGGGTATAATTTCGGGGTCGTGATCCCGAGTATGTATGAATATACATGTATAGGCTGTATATTTGTGAGGATATGTAAAGGGTGTCGCAAGCTAAGATCAGCAAGCTCCTGTAAAAATGCCTGTAAAACAAAAATTCCAGTTGGACCCCATAGTTTTCAACTATAGTTTGTACTATTCAACTAATCAAGGTAATTTTGCAAATGCGCTCAAGGCGCACTAACTTCGTTTTTTCGAATACGGACCCCGATTTTTTTATTGCACATTCGGATTTTAAGCTTGATTTCACAAAAATTTGACCCCTCAACCGTTTTTTCGACTACGTACAACGCACCTATAAATTCGCAACAGCTTGGTTGCTCACCCCTGCTAAAATCGTCTTTTGTGTAAAAATGATAATTTTTTAAATATCTGTATGTTTTTGTTCGTAGCAGAGCGCAACATGTTCATATTTGAGATCCTTCGACAAAGTACATATACGTATAACCAAACAGTAGCTTCAGGTTGACGCTCTGGCGTAGTAATTTAAGAAACGGGAATGAGAAACTATCTATATTCACCACAAATGAAAGAAAGGACACCCCCTCCCCATTCATTCCTAATATATAATTACGGTTTGGTTATAATCATTAGTTGGCCTTTGCTAAAATTTGGGAACCTCTCCTGCGGTGTCTCTAAAACTGAGACGACGGCGTAACTAACGATAGCGAAGGAGGATGTGAACTCGCGTGAGGGGTGTTCGACGATATTGTCATCGTCAACGATATTTGTCCTCATTGGCGGAAACCAGGAAGTCGAAATTGGGGTGGTGAGGAACAACTCCAACTTATCAGATGTCAGTCTCACGGCCTGCGATTCAGTAAAGTCAGGATGGTTCGATGCCTGTACAACTCATAGGACATTTCTATGGTCTCGATATTTAAGTAACATTATCTTGAAAGATGTAGGAATTATGCTTGCTACTAGAATTCACGGAAAAACATTGTATTGCCAAAATTAGATGACAATTGTAGAAATTAAGCTTTACAAGAATAAGTACAACGTTACCGCTAGAAGCTAACAATGATACGATAGTGTGGATTATCCTCCGAATTTGAGCAGGATCAAATTAGGAAGTGTGATGGATATAGTTAGTTCCCACTTCCCAATTCTTGAATCCGTGGTCTCGGGAGACTTACCAGACTCCTTCCAGCGTCTGTGATTTCCTCTGGGTGTTGCGGGCATTAACCTTTGGCCAGGGAGGCATCGCAAGGGGAAACTACACCATTCCACCATCTCTCCATGTTACAGAAGTGAGGAAATGTTGATTGGTCAATTTTATTGCGCATCGTGATCAAATAACGTAGAAAGGCGTAGACGATAAACAAGAAATCGCATGCAGGATGAAGTATTGATTATTGAGCAATGACATTCATTGGGAATCATCTACAGCCAAACCCGCATATTCTTTGAAAATGCCATCATTCACAGGATGTTATTCTCAATTAAACATGATTACATTAATTTACAATATAAATTACAATTGTATTTCAGTATGATTCCCCAAGTAGCTATAGTCTTTCTAATATCTTGGAATCCGTGTGGTACACGGATGAGACTGTGATGAATGGTGCAGCGGGATTGGGGATCAACGGTCCAAACTTTGCCCTTTCTAAACCTCTGGGTAATATAGCCACCATTTATCAGGCAGAAACCCACGCTATAGAGATATGTGCACAAGAGATTGCCAGGAAACGACTCAAAGGTGCAAGAATTTACATACTATCAGACAGCCAGGCGGCATTAAAGGCCATTTCTGCCTTTTCGATAACATCAGAGCTGACCTGGAGTTGCCTCACCTCACTCAAGGCCGCAGCCCTCGGCAACAAATTGACGGTGCTTTGGGTACCAGGTCATGAAGGAATAGAAGGCAACGAAGAAGCTGATCGACTAGCTAAAAAGGGATCAGGGTCCAGCCCAATCGGACCTGGACCTCAATTAGGGGTTACCAAGAGTTATATAACTCAACAGGACCAGAAATGGGAGGACAAGACTCGAACAACATATTGACAAGACACTCCTAAGTGTCCACTCCTAAGTGAATCGCGCACACTACCTATTGTCACTGAGGCGTATATACCTTCGCAAACTTGCGGGACTCTTCACTGGCCACTGTCCTCTAAGGTACCATTTTAACAAAATGGGTAATGGGTGTTGCCAAGAAGCGAAGACAGCTGAACACGTACTCTGCGACTGTCCTGCAGTTGCATCGATAAGATTCCGGCATTTCGGAAAGGGTACCCTAACACCCGCCGATATTGCCAAGGAAACACCTGAAAACCTCCTTCACTTCGTGAATGAAGAGGCCATTAAAAAGATTCTGAAGTAAAACTGGGAAAGTGTTACTTTAGATCAAAGGGGTCTCAGTGACCATGGGTTCCTCCCATCCCATATCGGGGGAAAAAAATATATCTTGGAGGTTGAAGAAAACGTTCTTCAAAAGAAGGTTGGAGTTGCCATCAAACCTCTGCTTGGACAAACGACCAAAGACGAAGACCAAATAAATGAATGTATAACTGGATGATTCACTGCTCCAACTCAAAATTAAGTCCTGGAAAACCATTTCCTTCAATTTTAGGAAGATTGCTCATGCCAAATCCCTTTCCCTGTAGAGTGACTTCAGGTTTGAACCCTCCGGGTAGTCGGACGAAAATCCAAGGTGAAATTCCTTGTTTACTTTACTGCTTCAGATTTGGTTTCAACACACATAGCAGCAGCAACGGTAGAAAGAATCTCTGTGTCGATTATTATTATGCACGGCCAAAAAAGTCGAGTAGAGTGTCAACATTTCATGGAAGATTTCGCAGGGTCCGAATCTGGAATAAAAAATTGGGGTTGCCATTTGGGGGGGGGGGGGGGAGTTGGTGATGACTTTGCAGGCGTAGGCAATGAGCTATTTTGTCATTCTTGAAATCTACGAAAAATTATAAAAATGGCGTTTGTTGGGATTCTCTAGACTGAAAATTAGGGCATAGTTACTTGGACAAACTGTATAGGGAGAGACGTAAGCAAAAACAAACTCCATTGCCGAAATATATTTCATTGTCTCTCTGCTCAACCCAGTTCCGTGACGATGTCATGCAGGAAGTGCCGGCACTAAGTGTCGTATTGTAGTTAGGAAGATCATGGGTCTGCACCAACCGTAATACACGAGGAATGAAATGACGCAAGAACCGCTTCCGGCCTCGAGCATCAGTAGTTTTCACCTTCGAGAGGCGAAAAACATGCAGATTTTTCTGGAGCAGGCCGAGTAATTATTGTCAACGGTCGTTGACACGCCACGCACACGATCCTGTTTGCAGATTGTGCCCCAGCTGTCGGTACCCACTTTCACTGCCTGGTTTCATTGTCAGGAACGGTAGGTAGACATGAACTTGCGATTTAATTTTCTTTACTAAGCTCAGGTAATTGATCTAGAAAGATCGGTTTTTTTACCTTCCCGTTATGATTCATAAATATGCGAGTACTTTGCGATGTCCATAGAATTGTAATTCCAAACTACTGGAGAAAAATTTAATCCTAACAAAAATTTGCTAAAAAAATCATCATCCGCCAGAGACGTGACTGTAATATTGCCAATATTTTTAATCATGTTTTATAGAATGTCGATGTTTTATCGACATTTTAGTTGGCTGTTCTTCCAGCAAAACACAACCTGCCCAACTTGATTGACCGTCATTTTATGGCGGACATAACATTTTACCATAAATTGGTCAATGGTGCAATTCAATGCCCATCCCTGCTGTCAAGAGTCGATTTCCAGGTTCCAAAATACGCCACCCGATCTAACCCATTGTTTGTTGTGCCACTTGCTGCTTTCAACTACTTTTGCTTCCGAGTCTACCAAGGTAGCGAAAGCATTGTTTTCATAGGCCTATGATTCGAATGCCGTCAAGCTAATGCGCTTATACAATCCACGGACATCGATAATTTGTGTGATCGCCTTCGCATATCAAAAGGTGTCTCGCATCATTCCTTCATCAGCAAAAGTGACAAAACTTTCTTCAGTAACTATCTTTTTTTTCGCACATTGAATCTGTTTTTCTTTAATATTCATCTCTAGAACCATATTCATTTTATCTGCGTTTTATGTAGTGGTATACTTTCTTTTTGTAATTGGCAATTGCCATGTATTAAATAAATAAATCAACCCAAGGGGTAAATGTACAATTAGCCTGTAACTCTTCTCGTTTGAGCATGCAGATAGATCGGTAGCAATGCATTTCAACAGGGACCAGATACAGCCCAAACAACACATTCGCTGAAATGTTCATCAATATCAGACAAAAACTGTGGAAGTCATTGTCACCGTGGAAGTTAAGACCTTGTTGCAAGGATTTAATAATTTCGCTTACGCAGCAGTTAATAATGATACCATAAATCATGTAAAAATTGATGACGAACAATCAAATCGTCTTTCCTCAACCACTCTTCGAATACGAGCGGGATCGGATGACTAGGACGTGAGAAAATGGTGTATGATGTGTTATAAGGTTGTTTCGTGCAGGCTGTAAGTTTATGAGCAGTGAACATTGCAGGCAACCACCTAACCAGGTTAAGCGACCAGCCTAATCTGCACTGGAAGTTTTTAAAAGTCGACTAGTGTTAGAGAACTAGTGACTGCCTTTGTTTGTGCATGTATTTTTTGTCAGTAAATCCTTCCAACAAAGTTAATGTCTACAGTTTTCGTTCAACTTTGTTGGAAATGTCGGGGCATGTCCAGGTTGTAGATCTTTAATAATCGATATCTCAATCTGCATAAATGCTGCAATCAAACATGAAATCCATCAAGCAACACTTACGACACTAACGTCCGATTTTGGCCAAAATTCGGATGGCAGTCGGGCAAAGACGATTTAAATATTTTTAATCAATTTCAATATGTTTAGGTGTAACATGTCATCAATATCCCTGTAAAAAGTATTATTTCTGCATTTTTCATTTGATTTTAATGACATTTTCTAGAAAGGTGCTGTAGGTATGGAGCATCCAGACAAAACATCGATGTTTAGAGCGGCATCGATTTCGGGTGAAAACATTGATATTATCGATATTTTCGATACCGATGTCCTTATCAGTTTGAACAGTAATTGTTCAAAACTGTATGCGTAAGAATTGTGAAGTACAGAGCATCTCATTAAAGTTTGGGCAATCTTAGGTACCAGGAATATGGACGTAAAATCAACAATTTTATTTTGTGACAAATAATATCTCACTTTAAAGGGTTTTCAACGCTGAAGAGGATGGTAAAAAAGTTCCAATCACGCAGCATGACGAAATGAACACATTTTCAAAAAAACTATTTTTGCTCTGAGAAAAAATTAGGCAAAAATCAACAATTTTATTTTCTGACTTGTATTACCTCATTTTAATTTGGAAATTTTTCAATGCTGAAGAATCTAATTTTTTTTCTACTTCGTTTTATCATCTTCAAACTGCTCTAGTTTGAACAAATTGAGATTTCCTCAATCTGATTTCACCATCGTATTCACCGTGAAAAAACCTCTATAAAAGAGGGCACCTGCTTGGGGGTTTTTCAGGTAATTTTCCCCCATTTGAAATGCCCCAAATCTCCCCTTGGAGTGAGGCGGTTGTGTCCATCTTCAAACTTAGCCTTTTGAAAGCCTTGATAGACTTTTTGTGCGAATTTGAGCTTTTAATCTGAACTCTACCGAGAGTTATCGACTGGAATGTGTTTTTGGTGGATTTAGAATGCTTTAAAACGGATTTTGATGCAAACATTTTGTGAAAATTTGTATTATATATTTTGGACCGAGAACGATAGTCTCTTTTTCTTCGAAAATTTGCTAATACTACGGCTGTTGAAAGAATTTGCAATATATTTTTTTACTTAGGTTTAGTTAAGTTAGGTAGCTAGCAAACTAGATGGGATTTTTTCTGTGAGTGAAGAGTAAACCAAATCGATGTTATCGGAGCCAAAACATCAATATATCGATATTTCGAACTTGTGGATCACAAAGCAAAACATCGATATTTCGATAATATCGGTTGCCAATCATATTATCGGTCAAAAATTGATGGTTTCCAGGCAAACGTGAAACTTTATCTGTCAGCATTCTCTCATGGTCTAATCGTCAGTGGTTGTGAGATGAGTATTTGATTACCTGCCCCATTTGAGTTTCATCAAGATCCCATCATTAGTAGGTCACTGATGCGCAAGCGCGAACCTTTAATCCTTGTAATAAAATGGCACCACAGTTTCTATCTGGTTTCGTTGAAAAATTGTCAGGGATTGTCTGATTTAATGGAACTCAAGGAACTTCACGCGCAAACGTAATATCTATTAAGAATAGCTTCCTCATTGATTAATAGACTGATTTTCACAATGATGCAGTCCTGAGCGACAGTCTGCCAGAAAAAATTGACATGTAGACACCATAGACATCCGTTCAGCTATTGCTGAGGCTTCGGGTGTTGAAACCAGTTCGAGTGGCCAAAAAACAATCACTTGGATGGAAATCTGCCGCAAAGAATTAAAAAATAAAATAGATTAAATACCCAAGGATTACAGAAAGTTGGGTCTCATGAATTCATTTTGTGTTGTGCAGCAAATAGTGTGTTAAACGGTATTTTGGCGTTCGGCAAATAATATTTGTCAGTGCGGGAATCTGTTGGCAACTCCACTCTTCTATTGAGTTGAGATCCCCCAAATATTGGAAAGACTGTACATGGTGAAATTGATTGAAGTATGATTGTTATAATAAAATACATTATCTTGCTTAATTGAAAAAAATTCTCTTAATGACATTTTATACTCTATTTTAATTGACAATTTTTCTCCAACCCTAAGGAACCCATCTGAAATGTTTACGATAAATTCAATGACCTTTACCATTCGTGTTACGGATTTGAGAAAGCTATGTGCCTACCGGAATCGGCTGACTTTTTGTTGCGTTGTTTTCCATTGAAATGGAGAAGTACTCATTGTTGCTTCCGAGTCTACTAACGTAGCGGAAGCATTTTTGTTCACTTTCGGAATATGAAAAATTTTTTGTCTCCAAAATTAAAAATTCCACTCGCATTTTGCGTTTTAGACCTTTCTGAACAATTTTGGTTCCGTGTCTGTCTGTGTGTCTGTCTGTCAGCAAATCCTTGTTCAGGGTAAAACTACACGAAGTTATAGTCCGATTTTGATGAAATTTTCAGTGATTGTTCGGTTTGATGTGTAGATGGTCCTCTATGAGTTTCATGACCCACCGGATCAATAGTGGTAGCCTCTACGCATGCGTAAACGTGAAATCCTTGCCACAAGCATAACTCCGGGAGTTCTTGACCGATTTCGATGAAATTTTCAGGGATTGTTCGGACTTATTAGGTATATTTTATAGTTTGTTCAAAAGTTGAACATGCCTACCTTTATTTTCTCAAGTTATGCTCCTGCATAACAGTAAATTTACCCTAATTCAATATTTACTTCGCCTAATTGAACGAAGTTCTTTAGTCAATAATAATTTTAAATGATCTATACAGTCGTGTTATGGATACGAGGAAGCTATGTGCCACTCCCACTTGGCAGACGTGTCTTGAATTGTATGGCACTTAAGTACCTAATAAGTTGAACTGAACAATATTACCTACCTGTAAAGAGTGGCTGATTTAACGCTCAAAAGGGGTAAGTATAAACTAGGAACGGATACCATGAAGTGATTCCCTTCAATAGTGCAGGTTGGTGAAGAATGGTTGTCAAGTATGTAGAAATGGGAAAGTGGCGACCAAAGATAGGTAATGGCGATGTGCCACATTCGTCTCTGTTGCGGTGGGTCTGGGATGAGAAATCAAGATTAGAGCAAGTTAGAAAGGCTGCATAATAAGTCGGTAAAACCATTGTTGTAAATAAGGGGACCTGATTACTGACTTAGCACTACTCAACTAAATCTGCACGACCGTCCTTTATACTAAACCTTTCATTCAACCGTACAGTAATATAAATTTATCTTAAAATCCAGTTATTTTACTGCTGTCCTGCTGTAAAGTTAGATGCCGAAAAACCTGTGTTTTCTTACGTAATTTCTCTGGGAAACCAAAAGTTAGACAGCCTGCATAGTACGTCATTACTATCGTGTTTTGCCATTATTTCTTCTACTTCGATACACATGGAACATAAAAAGCCAATTCAACCGCTTTTATGAGGTGCTGAATAGTGACCACATTAAGGAAATTGTCCATTATAAGCCTGTACATAAGTATTGGGAAAAAATACTATTCCACTTCAAACAGAAAGCTTCAGAAGGATGGCATCTTTCAGCTCACTAGCATACTAAAGCAAGATAGCAACAATCCACGAAATAAGGCAAGATATTAAAAATAGATGACCAAACTTTTTTAGAATGTTTGTAGATGGATCTTTGCAAGAAAAAGCATCTGGATGTGGGGCTTGGGAACCACAGACGCGACTCATTTCGGGCTATAAACTGAATACGGTTCTCTTCAATCTTGCTGCAATCTGGAAAGCGTTAGACTACAGCGTACATCAGACAGCTGCTGACAACAGAGTTAATTTTTACGGAGTGCGTAAATAGCCGCTTAAGTCATTGTTGTAAGAAGAGAATGAGGGGATAAACTCTCCTAATTTATCTCTATATAACTAAACTTTCGAAACAATTCTTTAAAATAAAACTATAGTAACATAAAACTATCCTAAAATCCGAAGATACGTCCTACTATCCTTCTACAAACATAAGTACTGATAATCTGCCGTTTACATAGATGTTGCATACTTTCTGTAGCAAACTAAAAGTTAGATAGGCTGCATAATAAGTTGGTAAAGTGATTGTTGTGAAAAGAGGATATGTTGATATCACTACTTACCAAACCAATAACCCTTCAAAATGAAATTGTCATACAACCATACAGTGATATGAAAGAATAGAGCTACCAACATATGCTTTCAAAATTTCTCTCACTTCAATGGAATTCCTTTAGAGGTTCCAGAACCAAACCAAACCAGGGTAATTCCCAAGAGCTAAGTATTTTTTGGTTGTAATTATTCACTGATTGCTCTAAAATGTATGGAAGTAATGATGAGGTTAGTGCAGTATGTGATGAAATCTAAAGAACATTTGTTTTTTGATGAATTGAAATAGAAGGCTGCAGTGACAACCAGGAGGGGCGATCCTATAGCTGGGGACTGGCCAGGAGAGTGGGAATTGAGTGAGAATGTTTCTTGAGGATACAAAGTGGCAAACAGATAAAAGGGTGGGTCTTGGATAAGACTTGAGGATAAGATTTGATATGAATTTTCAACTCCAAACAAAGAGGTAAAAACGCCAGTATTCAAATTCGGGCAATTTTATTGGAATGACCCATAAATTGATCTTGGAATCCAAAATTCTTTAGCTACCATCCTACTATAAACGTAAGCAGTGACGAATCTGGCATATCTTATAAAACTTTCCAAAGGCAAGCAAATGATAGATGGCACCTTTATCACTAAGAAGTGAGAGCGTCGGATTGATTTTTAACCGAGCGAGATGGCAACATTCAACCATTAGAAAGGAGAATTCATAGATATTCGTTTTAGAGCTCAAATAGGTCAACACGGAACAGTGAATCGTTGTTTATGTGGCGTTTGGAAAGGGAGTGAGAATATATACGACAAACGTACCTGCAGTGTATTAGGGAATAATCTACCAACTAACGAAGGTATTCATTGTGTAGCAAAAGTTGCAAATCCGTTCCTCAGCTCGCAGGACCCTCGGCGGTGATCAGGCGAGATAAGATAGCTCATCTTAATTGTTGTTGTTAAGTTTAACCCCCCCCCCCTCTTCCCTTGTCGCCCTTAGGTCCAAGTTAAGCCTCTCAGCGCGGTTACTCTCTTAATACCAACTTTGGGTCAACGGCAAACGAACTCCCGAAGTTCCATCATCGCTTGATTACAAGTTTCGGGCCAACTTCAATTAGCCGAGTTTAGCCGCTCGGAGCAGCGATTTATCTTCGTCGAAATATCCCGACCGGGAGTAAGATCACACGGGGCTGTTCAAAGTTGAAAATAACGAAGGGGAAAGAGCAGAGAATTTTGGAGGTTTCCAAGTCGATAACTGACGTCGCTTTTCTTAACTTCTCTACGACTTGGTACTAGAATGGAACGATCATTAAAGGTAATTAATATCAATTTTGGTCCCCCAAAACCTAAGTATAGCGTAGCAGCATCCATTTTTGCAATCTAAAGAGTATCCGGATGGACATTAAAATAGTTCCTGCACTCTATCATAAAGTTCTTTTATAACATTCAGCGAGACTCAGTTTCAAATTTCAGCATCACAAGTTGAAAATAACAAAATGAGCTACAGGGCTGATAGTTATAAGTTTTGAATACAACAAAAGTTAGCTGGATGGGGAGGTTCTTCATGTTGATATTGTATCGTTCCACACAAAGAGAGCGTCCTTGAACAAAATTAGTCCCTGAGTTCAATCAGCTGATTGAAGTTGTTCTTCAAGTTGTAATTATACTCTACCACACTTGGACAAGTTTCTTTACGATCCTGGTTTCTTTAGTGTGTCGGATGGGAACAAATTAGTTTAAGAGCTCAGTCATTTGATTGTTGTGGTTTCTCATGTCAATCATATCCATCACACCCAAAGAGACCTGGTTCCGAATGACAGCATCCAAGATTGAATAGAGTCAAAATTAGCTTCTGAACTTAATCAGCTGTTGAGCGGTTTACTTCACCATAATGAGAAACTTCGATCAGCCGAGATTATATCCATCACAGCCAGATTGACCTGTTTCCAAAGTTGAATGCCCTGAGTTGAATAGTAATTAAATTAACCACTGAACTCGTCAGCAGATTAGAGTAGTTCCCTCAGTATCGATTTTACTTTACCACCCCAAGAGAGTCACCGTTACAATGTCAGCAGCTCATAATGGAGAGGGGCAAAATTAGATACAGTACTCACTCAGTTGGTTGAAATAGTTTTTAATGGGTCAATCATATCTACAACCCATAGAATTGCTCCGTTACAATGTTCAGCATCTTACAGCAGATATGAGCAAAAATAGCCCCATCCCGAATTTCACCATCCTACATTAGATAGGATCCAAATCAGCCTCTGAACTCATTGAGCTGATTTGAGTGGTTTCTAAAGTGGATCGTACTTCATCATGGTTTGAATGACTCCGATACAATGTTAAACAATTATACAATTATACTCCACAACCAGATAGAGCTCATCCCTAAGCAGCGTTGTAGGTGAATAGGAATCAAATTATCTTCTTTCATTCAGCTGGTATCAACGGTTCCAAAAGAGAATTATATTCCAACATATCCAGAGATGACCCGTTACAACGTTCATTGATTATATAATTATTCTCTGTCACCGCCAAAACAAGAGATTTCCCACATCCAAGTTCAGCATTTCAAGTTGAATTGAAACCAAGTTTGGCTCAGCTCATTCAACTATTGGATATTAGCTGGATATGTTTTTCTTAATTTCCCAAATTCGTGATTTTAGTACGACAAAGTTGGTTAAGAATAATGAATTTCACCCCTTCATCTTTGGCAAGTATTTGGGATTTTGCTCGAAGTAGAGTAGCGATAGCTTTGAACTTTGTAGTGAAGAAGAATAGCAGTAGTGTACGGGAAAGCTAAAGTCATGTCCAAGTCGGCTTTCCTCAATCAAGGAATCGATTCGGAAAACTTAATGAAAGAGAAATCCTTCTCGTTAATGGGCTTAAAGGATCAAGCTTCTACCTTCCATCAATGTCTGACTATAAATTACTGAATTTAAATTAAATGAGGCTACGGAATGAAATAGATAGGAGTTAAGGTTATAGATGGGTTAGGGATGAGGGTTAAGTGAGGGCTTAGTATGGATTTCGTTGAGATTAAACTCTTCCTCCGTTCAGATTTTTTAAGGAGCGGTCTCATTCGGTTTTCATTTCGACAACTAGGTAGCAAAAAGCTGCAAGGTGAGTCGTGGACTGGGAAGTGGATATCACAAAAGATTGTGTTGAACAATGGTGAAAATCAGAAATTGGAAGCTCAACAGTATATCAATATATTTTATTCTTCACTTATGCTTGCACCATTTGAAAAAGCCTATTTTCGCTACACGGTCCAGTAACAAACGCCCAAAAGTGCAAAACATGAACTTATCACTTTATAGCAACAACCCCAGCAGAAAACAACCGAGCTGGACAAACATTGGATAGCCTTCCCGGCACAAATACTGAAGAAACCAGAAGAATGACCAAAGCCCTCAGTAGAAAAAACCAAGCAGTATAAAATTGTCTAGGCCCCCGCTTCTTTCCTCTAATACTGGAGAAACCAGAGGAGTGACCATAGTTTACTTAATTTGGGTCAAAATCCAAACTTAGTCAAAGACAATCAGTAGCTTTAGGTAGCTTTGTGCTCGTGCAAAAGTGGAAAAACTATATGTTATCGGGGGAATATATTATTGATGTTTTATTGGTCTCGGATTCAGAAAGGAGATCATTTGCGGGTATCAACACTGCCAAAATGAGAAAGTACTCCAAGCAGCAGCACAGCTAGCAGATGAACAACCTGGCCTGATTCAAGTAATTGGTGCAAACGTTATTTGGCGAGTAGTATGGTACTAGAGGCCAGTAACTAAGCTGAAACTGGCAGGCTTTCCTCTCATGATACTGGAAGGGATGACCACCAGGGTCCTAACGAAAGGAACATTAATATGGTCAGTGTTTGGGATGGCTGGATGAGTTGGTGTCACGGGGCTTGGAGCTTGGCTCAAAAAGTACAATGGCGAGGAGCAATGCCTTCTGATAGCCAGAGGTTGCATTATCTTCCAACACGGGTTCAGACCGACTCTCTCTCTTATACGAGATCTCCCTATTGTATACTGGACCCGTGTTCAAATGCTTCTGGATGGACTCAGCAGCATAATAGCCCTTAAAGTGACTAGGCAGTTATTACAAAGCTGCTATTATTAATATTGCAAAATCATCATTGTAACGTTTGTGTTATTATCGAAATAGAAATATGTATACAAGAAGTAGATGAACTGTGTGTTCTGCAAGCTTTTCTTCAATTCAGTGGGTTACCTCTATAGCAGTCGAAGTTACTATTCTTAGCCCTTGCAGATGTAGTTCTGATTGGCACATCTAGAGCTGGAACTCAGGTTAAATAGCGACCTTCGATGAAGACTTGGGGAGAGTCGGGCGAAATGACCTCAGGAAGTCTCTATATCTCCCATTGGTACCTAGATGTGGCCTTGTTGAGGCAAAACCTCTTTGGATTGGAATACTAGAATTAAACTTGGTACACTAATGTTTTTTTGTGCTTAAAATAATTCAGTATTTTAGTGGATTAGATCACAGCTTTCCCTACTGGTTTTTTGCTGTAAACATCCCATTATAAAATAATACCTAATAATACCTAAGGTTCTTATTTTTAGAATCTTGAGTCAATGCGGGTTTTAATTAAGGAGGACAAGCTCAATATTTTGAAAACCTTTTTTTTCTCAGAAAAGTCTGGAAAACAGTTGGAAAACCCCGGAAAACAAGAATTTCCAACTTCAAAACCTGCAGTCAATCAGGGAGAGCTGTGGAAGAAGTACAATGCACCCGGATTTTTATTCACGAGAACGGGTTCAACATTTAGACAAAAACCAATTTCGGAAAAACCCGGAAAATTGTGGGAACATTCCCATTAACTGGGAATTTCAACTGCAAAAACGGTGGTCAACCAGGAAGAGGTGTGGAAAACCTGCTGTCAACCCTCAGTATTATTCAGGAGGGAAAATCACAGATGGGGGGTTTCCCGACTGTTTTCCCGAATTTTCCGAAGAAGGATTTAATAAAATGTTGAGCTTTTCCTCCTGAACAGGAATTTGGTTTCACTTCAAGTTTTCCACACCTCTTTCAGATTGACTGCCGGTTTTGAAGTTTGGACTCAGGAGAGAAAATCATAGATTTGTAGGTGTTTTTCCGACTGTTTTCCCGAATTTTCCGAAAAAGGTTTTCATTAAATGTTGGGCTTTTCCCCCTGAACAGGAATTAGGTTTCACTTCAAGTTTTCGATGCCTCTTTCAGATTGACTGCCGGTTTTGAAGTTTGGACTCAGGAGAGAAAATCATAGATTTGTAGGTGTTTTTCTTACTGTTTTCCCGAATTTTCCGAAAAAGATTTTCATCAAATGTTGAGCTTGTCCTCCTGAATACTAATTTGGGCTCACTTCAAGTTTTCCTCAACTCTTTCAGGTGGACTGCCGGTTTTGAAGTTTGGACTCAGGAGAGAAAATCACAGATTTGTAGGTGTTTTTCATACTATTTTCTCAAATTTCCCATTCAAAATTTCATAAAATGTTGAGCTCATCCTCCTGGACAGGAATCCGGGTTCACTCCAAGCTTTCCACAGCTGTTTCTTGTTCACTGCTGATTTTAAAGTCTGACTGACAAGATAGGAACTTTTCCTCTTGGGACCAAGAGGGACCGGAAGGAAGTCGCCACACTTGAAAGAGCAATTATGCTTGTGCTGCGCAAGGATAACCGGCTAGTCTTCTATACAAATGGGTTATGTACATGATAATAATATTATAATAAATGTTTAGTATAAATACGAGAATAAGTTCAGAGTTTCGCATTAGCGACAGAATGGAAGGGAGGATTTTCAAATGCGGAGGGCGGTCGTTCTTGTGGCAGGTCGCCAGGGGGCGGGGGCGGAAAGGGGCTAATAACTAGGCCGCCTCCAACACCATAAATCCTCCTGTGCGGCGAGGGATGGGACAACAGTATCGGCGGCCCCGGGGCATCCGCACGACCGGTATCTGCACTCGAGGGTACCTATCTGTTCGTGGCAAGGGCCGGCGTTCCAAGAGCTATGAGGAAGGAGGAGGGTTTATATCTGCACAGGGGAGGGACATCCGACTTTATGGTTTACTGGGCGACTTCAGGGGTCCTAAGGGAGGGATTGGGGAGGTCAGGGGTATCCGAGTCGGTTTCACGCACCATCGCTAGCCTGTAAATTCAAAACCGCTCTCACCCTCTCTCTTGCACTACTTCTTCGTACATCGTCCTCTCTCGCTCTCTTTTTCTCTCCGCCCCTCTCGCTCGCTCTACCCCCATTAATAGGCGCTCCTCTTTCTCCTCCGTTCCATCTCTCTCTTTCTCACTGTCCCTCCATCACCCATCTCTTTTTGCCTTCTCCATATCTCTACCACTCATTCCCCTTACAACTTGCCGGCTGTAAAACAAGTTTCACGTGCGGGCGCCAACGTTTATGTCTCTTTTGAAGCCAACAGTAGAAACTGCAGACTATAAACAGGAACACTCACTTAGTAATAAATAACAAAATAACATCAATTCATACCACGTTATCAAATAGCTAATAAAGAATAATAATAATAATATAAGTCTAGCAAGCGTGGCGCAGCAAAGCCATTTCTCAAGGGGAGGGGCTACACAAGAATGATATATTATGCGATTTACTCTCACACACATATATGTAAAACGAATTTCTTTCAACGGTTCTACTGAACTATACACACTAGCGTCTCAAAATTCTGTCTCATCGACACACGGATTCGTAGCGAGAGGAATCTCAGCAGCCAGGGACACATCCTTGTCAGAGGGCAGGATGCAGATTGTGCAATCTGGTAATTAAGAGCTCTAATTTCTCCTCCTCGAACTCCAATCACTCATATAAGTGTGGGGGATGATAAGTGCCAATCTCGGATGTGTATTTATCAACTTATCTGCAGAAAATGTTCGCCCACAGAGTCCTTTTATGTTGGTCAAGCCACGACGCCTCTCAACCTCTGCATAAACAACCATAGGGCCTCAATAAGTTAGATCCGACAGCTTCCTGTGGCCATCCATGCTCAAACCCATCAACCCTCATTTTACGAGTGTTAAGGGATAAAAGTTTTACGCACCATACCATAGGGGAATGATCGGCTGCTCGAACAATCGGAGAAGGCACACATACGGATTTCGGGGGCCAACCAACCGCTCAATTTAAATCAAGTGCAACGTGCTGGGAAATGGGGCATGGAGAAAAAAATGGATACCACTCGCAGATTAATTGTTGATGCTGTGCAGACTGGTTATGAAAAGCGTCATCGCAGAAATTAAGCCACTAATCAAGAAACCAATCCCACAACAACAACCTGCTCTTCATTCTTGTATCTCCTCTAATTTTGGAAAAAGGCAATTCGCCGAATCATTGTGATGTCAGCAAGCTTTAGTGGTCCAATCTCGCTCTAAGTTCTACCGTAGTTGAGGAAGACAGCGATCCGATAGAAATGACAATACTAACGCGCAAAATCAAACTTCCCATGCCCTAGTTATCCGTTCTCGCTTAAATTTGGAGGAGAGTTAACGAAAGATGGTTGAATCATCTTGCATAATTTTCAAGTCAGTCGAATGTTACTCGTTCAAAAATGAGAAATATCACCGAACAGAACTAATCCGGAAAGTTTAGAATTTTTGCCTGAACTTGTGGCCCCAATGTAATAAATTTGAATCAAGTGAATCTTTTACCCTTGTCAAGCGGTTTTATTGTTATCCAGTTAATCCGTATTTATCAATCCGTTTGTGTTATTGTTAGGAGTCGTCTGAATTTCCAACCTCTTGAAATGGAGTGGGAAGGATTTTCGAGCGCGTTGAGGTTATCAATTCTGAATTGGTTCAAAACGCTTGCAGACTGCGCGGGGTCTGTGAACAGTTCTCATCCCTTAGAGGAACCTTGCTCAATTTACAACTGCCCCATGACTTACTGTACAAACGAACCCAGAGTTACTCCACTACAGACTTGAAATATGCCGACCCGCCCACTTGGAGGTGCTGATGCCTGTGGCCACAGTCGTTGAAATCCTATGTTGAATCCTAGTAACAACCATAATTCATGCCTCTTTCAAGATCCCTTAAGAATCTTTTGAGAATATTGAAAACAGTGACCTGTACAAAATTAAACGATCTATTCTTGCATAGATCTATTCATTACTGATTCGAGGAAGCTATGTACCACGCACAACTTGCCAGTCACTTCATTTTATTCTAAATTGTTTCAAAACAGCCTTTGACTTTAAATGCAATAAATTGTTGATCTGTTCAGGCTTAGTTCTCTTTTTCGAGAGCGGACCTGAGGGATGCTTACCTATTTACTTATTTCCTGTTAATCCTCAGGGATTTCCGCCATCCCTCTCTATTCCTGGACAAAGCCTTGATCTGATGCCACGACTTTCCAGTTCTTCGTGCCTCTTCCTCGACTGATCGCCTCCTTGTCATTCTAGGTTTTCGGTATCCTTGTGGGCTCCGCTCCATTGCCCTCCGCTCAATTGCTTGATCTCATTTCCTCAGTGTCTGGCCTATCCATAGCCATTACCTTCTCTCTATTTCAGCAGATACGGACGTCTGTTAAGTTGGTCTGAGCAACTCATCATTCGGAGGATGTCTGGCCACCACACACCCAGGATTTGTCACAAGCAGCTTTTGACAAACACCTGGAGTTTGTTTGACAGGTTGCTGGTCACCTTCCACGTTTCACACTCATACAGGAGCACCAATTTCACGTTGGTATTGGACAGGCGAAGCTCAGTCCTAAGAGGAATATTCCTATTTCTCCGAATCGGATAGAGCAGCACAAAAGCACCATTTACTTTGCGTATCCTGCTTTTGACATCCTCTTCGGCACCCCATTGGCATCAACAACGCTTCCCAGGTACTGGAAGAAGGATCTGGTCAAGCGTTAAGCCCATGCAAAATCATACAGAATCGTTTGCATAGTCCAGGTCCTCCAGCCTGTTCCGGAGAATACACTGGATACCAAGCTTTCTTCCAGCCAGAACTTTCCTCATCAAAGTTCGAGAACCATTGAAAACAGTGTTGGAGAGAGGAAAGATCCCTCTGCCGAACTCCTATGGTGACGGGTAAGGGAGAGGAGAGGGCACCATAGCGCATTACCTGACAGGTGTACCCGTTGTACATTTCCTCCACCAGTCGAGCCGAATCTTGGAGGACCTGAGGAATGAGATCCATAAAGGAACAGCGATGCCAATACGCTTGACAGGTGGTTCTCCATGCCGTAGCATGCTATGTGGAGGACCTGAGGAATGAGATCAACATAAAGGAACAGCGATGCAGAAGAAAAGAAAACACACAATTGATGAAAAACGGGGAACGGAGGAGACGAAGAAATAACTGAAAAGATAGAGGTAAGTGTGGTAGTGGTAAGGGCGGGGGGGCTCTTAGGGAATTGAGTCTGATAGCGGATGCTCCATGAAAAAACGTCGGAAAAAGGAAAAAGAATAAAAAAACAAAAAAAAAAAAAAAGAATAAGAAAACGAAAACGGGTGGAGAGGAAAAAAGAGTCATCTCAAACTTCCTTCTCGGTACAGGGGAAAAAAAAGTTTGTCTGGAAAATCTTGTAATTTGAGCTCATCTCGGGCTGGTGGGAGCCAGCGGAGGCGGGTGTTGGGGCGGCACAAATTTTTTGTCGTCGCTTTAACGTCTTTTTTTCGTTGCTTTTACGTCTTTTTTTCCTTACTGTTACATCTTTCCCGTTTGTTACGTCGTTTTTTTTTGGACGTCTCGTCATCGTTATCTCCCTCTGGGATTCACCGCCCGAAGGGAATTCCCGAACGAGAGAGAGACAGAAGAAAAAAGAATTGGCGAAACGTATTCCCCATTCATAAGTGCGGGAGAGAATAAGTCTTATTTACAGAAATGTGTCTCGCTCGTCGAAGGCGGTTCATAGGAAATACGGTTGGTGGAATAAAAGTTCGTAGGTACCAAATCAATATGAAGGTACGTCCTCAATCTGTTAGATAGGTGGTATTTAACTAACTAATTAAAGGAAGTAAGGACCAAAAGGAGGTTAGAAAGCTGGAAACAGTTAATTAACTGTTAATAAATCTTCATTTGCGTTGCCATATTAATAATTGGTTTTTAAGCGTGAAGGAAATAGGTTTGGCTTTTTAAAATGTATCCAGTCGTCATTATACGACTATTACATGATTATAGTTTCGACTTTTCATAACATCATTACTGGAGAGTTAATATTAAAGAATTCATTTAATGGAGAGATTAATTACTACATACCTGACAATAAGAAACTCTTAATGTTCTTAAACCAAAATTTAAAGATGGCTCAAGGCAAGTCCAGGTTAAGGTAAGGTTATCTTATGGACTTTGCGGATTATGTTTGATTATTTTGGGTGATTCTCAAACTACGGGCAATTTTCAGGTCCTGACAATTTAAAAATTCAAGTGCTTCTCTTGATTTTGGATGTTTATCGCTAATTGGCCTCCCTCGTTGTCTTTCTGATGCCCAGTCATCCAAGACATCTCATTATTCTCCGCAAAATTCAAATTTGATAGAAGTCATGACAATGGCGTGGCAGTATCGGTAACGACAATCACAATTTTGGTATGTTTTCACTTACATGACAATGGCATTGTGACAGGCTTTCAGTGACAGACTTTCAACAGAGATTCTTCCAATACTACTGGACTTTTTGTGGGTTTGGAAAATGCCACGTGATTCGGCCTTCCAAGAGAATAAGTGGGTAGAAAGAACATTTTGGGATCAAACATACACTCAGTAAAAAATGTCTCAGTACACCCCAAAACGGTTTACTTTTTTTTATTTATCCAGGGAAACTAATTCGGATGTTTACACAACAGTACAAGGAACGAAGTCTCCATAAGTAAACTGGAGTTCATCTGAATCGGAACAGGATCAATCAAGACTCTTCCCACCCGCGAAAACAACTATCAGAGGTCTAGAATCATGAAAATTGCGGTATCAGCATTTTTCCGGAGACGATCACGCAGGTCTCCCAGTACAGGGATGACTATTATAATTGATCCTAGGGGGGTGGTTCACAACCAAACACTAACAAAATAATAATCATAATAAATGAAAATAGAAATGAAAAAAAAAAAAAAAAAAAAAAAAGCTGAATACGAATCCATTCTAGACCAATCTAAGACCAAGGAAGTGAAGAAAAAAACTGTAGCAGTATGTCTCTCTGTATGTGCCTGTTACTAATGTTATAGACGCTAACAAGCTGACAATTCTTTAACGATTTCCATGATTTGTTGTTAATGTATGTGTAGTGAATTGTTATTGTTCTGCTTCAGTAAGTCCTTCTGAACTAGTACCCTCAGATACCTTCCAGCTTGGTTGAAAAGCTCGCCGATTCGATAAAGCTCCGTTTGTTGGAAGTCGTCAAGCAATAAGGAGGGCCCCCGAGCTATTGCTCCATTTTTTGAGCTCGATTTTTGCTGTTCTCTGGGCTGTAAGAACACTTTTTTGCCCTGATAAAAATGAATTCGTTTACGTCTGTTGTCAATTTCGCTTGATTTGCTCAGTTGAAAAGTTGGTTGACTTGAAATTCATTATTTAAGATGTCTGTGAATACATTCATACAATTAGTATCCCGTTTTTCAAGGTTTGTGAGAAGCAGCTACAATATTCGTGAAAAGCAAAGTGGGTGTACGGAGATATTTTTTACTGGGTGTAATAGGTGAGCAACTAGGGCCATTAAAATGACATTGAATAAACATACTAAGCTGTTTTCAGATGTTCTCGCTCGATCAGAAAACACGGCACCTACCGTTTAGGGTGACTGAAAGGTGTTCCCGCTTGCTTGTGAGTCACAGCTACCACCAAAACAAGAACACCCTCGAAAATCCCATTTTGTTCCCTCAGGAACACATTCTTTTTGGGCAGTGACAATGTCCCTAGACTAAGGTGGCCTGAATAAAGTGCAGTGTTCAGACATTAAAAACTTGAAGCAGGGGTTAAAAAACCATTGACAGCTGCTGTACAGTTGTACCTAAACACGAGAGAATTTTCTCGTAATTTTAAACCACAGGTAGAATATTCAAAAAACCAACTCGACATTGGGAACCTCGATACAGTTTAGGTCATGACAATGATAAATCAGGGTTTCTCAACCATAAATACACTGCCAAGGAGATGGTACAGCAGCTTCCTCATTACATCCTTCATCATATGAGCTAAATTGAATCAAAATTGTGAAAGTTTACAAGAATTCGAGAATCTCACGTTAGCGCATGCGCAGAGCATAACACTGATTATATTGAAATGAAATTCCTATGGGGCCTCAAGAGACCTTATCCAAATAATCTCTCAAAATTTGAGCTAAATTCATTGAAAAATGTAAAAATTACGCCTGTTTCAAGAATTTCACGTTAGCGCATTCGCAGAACGTACCGTTGATTATGTTGAGATGAAATTTGTATGGGATCTCAAGAGGTCTTATCGGCATAGTCCCTCAAAATATGAGCTAAATTCATTCCAAATTGTGGGAGTTATGGCTGTAACAAGGAAACGCGGACGGACAGACCGACAGACTCGGAACCAAATTTGTTCATTAGGCTATGAAATGCAAAATACAAGTGGGAATTTTGAATTCGGACAACAAAAATTGTTTGGCTCCTGAAAGTGAACACAAGGCTTCCGCTGCTTCGCAGACTCGGAAGCAAAAACATGGAAGTTATATTAGCTTTCGAGGGTTTTCTATTGGTCAATGCAGTACTCAATAAATGTGTGCAGATAAGGGGAAAAAGTTGAAAGTCAGACGATTTTGAACGGCACAGCGTGGCATTTATACGAATTTGCCCGTAGTTGGAGAATTACCCATCTAACTAATTAGAGAAAGCAAAGGCCAAAAGGAAGTTTGAAAGCTGGAAACAGTTAATTAACTGTTGGGAAATCTTCATTTGTGTTGCCATATTAATAATTGGGGGTTGAGGGTGAAGAAAATGGAGGAAAGGTCACAAAATGAAATTTACACAGTCGTCATTTCATTCGTCTGTAATAAAAGCATCACTGGAGAGTGAATTTGAAGAATTCATATCCTGGAGAGATTAATTACTACATACCTGACAAGCAACTCTTAATGTTGTTGTGATGTAAAGAGAGCTTAAGACAAGTCTGTAAGCTGGACTTAAGAACTTAACGGATTATGATTGATCATTATTACCCGACATTGTGATGATGCTGCGTTATGATTCAGGATTACCAGGTCTCCCGTTTTACTGGGGGTGATCTCGAAAAAAATATCCAGGTCGAACGCGTAAATTTACCTTCGGCACTTGAGGAGATGGGAAAGCAATATCCGTCCACAAGGAGCTCAACAAAATAGCTGATATTCGACACTTGTCGCCCCATTAAGCCCGCACGGATTCTCCAGCGGATTAGGGAGATGAGCGCGGGGACGCGGCTTGAAAGGATAAACTTGGCCCTCATCACAGTAAATATAAATGTATTTGTAAGCTTCAAAACGAAGCTGTTAGCAAGTTTGTTGACAGAATAATTAAATGATTGATCACATTGCCGTTTGAGTGACCCGTCGGATTTGGAGACCATACAATTGGTAGTTATGGAGGCAAGGTAAGCGTCAAACAACCTGCTCTCGAACCCTTCATAATGCTCGGTCATGATTGTATGAAATGATTGGGCGATCGTTGTTGGGTGGCTCTTGTTTGCTGCGAGTGAGAATGATGACCGCTTTGAGTGTCTTCTGAAATGAGCAATTGAGTTTTCCTGGGCATATCAAGCTGCTGGCAAATCAGGCAATGCGTGCCTTTTGCAGTGTAGCCAGGGAGTTTAAGAGCACACCTGGTGGTGTGTACGAAGAACTTGTTCTTCCGACCCTGGAGTACGCATTGAATGGCTCAGTGCTCAAATACAAGCACTAAACAAGTTCCTCCGATATCTTGCGTCCAAATGGACAGCAGTAGGTATCATGTATTTCCCTGGAAATGACATGCATCATTGCTCGGCTAACCTTACATTGCTACGTAAGATTCTGAACAACCTAACTAACTATCGTGTTCTCATTTTGAAAATAAATCTAATTTTAACCAAACCCGACCTCCTGTTGGTCTCTTCTTTCCTCGGAACCGTTCTCGCGGACTAATTGCCTTCGTAATCGCCAATTTCCAAGACTTCCATGCAGTTCCAACATATTTTTGACTATTCATTCAAACTTTGACTCTTTCCATCACTCCCTTTCCAATATAAAATCAAATCTTGCTAACTCTCCACTCATTTATAGCTGAATATTATATTTGCCATTATCTGGTGCAACATTCATGTAATATTGATGATTTTAAACACCTGTTGAATGACACACTCTCTAAATTGTTATAGGGCCTGCCCGTTAATAAATAAATGAACACTGTCAGGAATCGTGCGAGGAAGAATTTAATTAGCATCACCTATTCAACAACCTCTCATATATTTTCTTAAAACTTTGTTTTCAAGTATTTTCCAATTTATTTGCTGCAAAAAACAATTTTTTCTTGCATTATCCCCTCTAATTCCACTCTTCCGTCGTGAAATTTGGCGTTTATGATTTGTTTAGTCGTTTGTTATTATCAGGGCCTCCTATGAGTTTCATTGCGTAAACGTAAAATCCTTAAAGCATAATTCTAATCACTTCCTTATCGTCCGAACTTGCTCCAATTATGGGAGAACACGTAGTTTGACCAGCTTAAATCAATTTCAACTTGATATTATTATATTGTACACAGAATTACAGAGAGAGAAAATATCAATACCATAAGTTCCTCCATTTGAAGGCGTTCATGTCAGCGAAAACATGTCCCGTGGCATTATCTGTGTGTAGATCATTGAAATGGAAAAGAAATTAAACTTGTTGCAAGGGTTACGGTACGACTTAGCACATTTGAACATACGAGTATATGCAGATCTGCTCCGGATCGCTTCTGATTGCCCAGGTGTTCCTCTCCAAGTTGCATTTATCCACAATCTGGGTCAAATAGTGTAATCCAGTCTTCAGTCACTGGCGAACTTACTCTGACTACGGATGGAAGGGTTTCGAAGTTTTATTTTATTTTGGTTGGTGGAGGGTTGCAAATGCTGCAGAAAGCAGCTCGTAAAGGGTTCTAATCAATGGACCACAAAGCTAATGAGCTTACCTTAGCAAAGGTTGTATGTACCTACTGAAGTAGTTTTACTGGAGGAATGTGCTCCTGGAGAGTGGGTTTAATGTGCGCTAAACTTTTGGAAATACTTTTGAAGAGTTTCCTTCTAGTATTTTGACTTGGAAGTACGAGCCCCTATAACGGAATAAAATACCAGTTCGAGAGCAGATAATGGCTCGACTATAGGGAGGCAGCTTTTTATATAGAGGTCAGTGTTCTGTTTAGTTTGGTAGTCTGTATGCTCGCTATGGTCGTATCTAGTAAATAAAGAATATTCTTAATCAATCCTTCCAGTAATATAATATATGTATATTATACATTATTAGGTCAAATAGCTTCGATAAATCTCACTGGCGATGTACAGTCAAGTAGGTAAATGTAGGTGTTTGGTAGCTCGTAAATGCTTTTGATCGTAATATTTCTTTTCAGATTCGCACTTTCGAAATTAAAAATTCAAAGGGTTTTCGCGTTTTTGACAACTACCGCTCCTTGATAAATAGTCCCATTGACACTGGGGAATATAATTATTTGAAACGAGGATGATTTGTCCTTGAAGGAAATGCCATCTGAAACAGTTGATAAGAATTGTTTATTAATGATTGGAACAACCGGGAGAGATAATTCGCTCAACTTTGGGGACCACCGATTTCACTCACCGAATTAGATTTATCGAAAAAGGACAATGTTTGTAAACATGTTCATGGAAGAACAAATAGATTAAGTATAGTTGCGGCTTCACAAGACAAAATTCTGTCGTTGCTATCTAATACATATTGCATTTGTTTGTTTCGAATGGACAGCTGTTCTGGCAGAAGGCCATGGCCGTTTTCGCTTCAAGGGTTCATTTACTTTCCTTTGTACCGTTCGTCTTCCGGGGAGGTGGAATGGGGCGAAAATGAGAGGAATTATAGTTGAGACATCGGAGAAAACACGCGGCAAATTATTACACAGGGGTTTATTATTTATATATTTCTTCTTCGTAAATCACTGATCAATGTGACCAGAGGTAACCTACTTTTGGTTTATTATTCAATAATAAACCATCTTAAAATTTCATGGTTTACGTTTCAAAGGGTGGAGAATCCGAATCTGCAATAAAAATTTTTCCGTCCGTCCGCCGTACGCACGATATCTCCGAAACGGCTGGAACAAAAAATCTGAAATTTTCAGGAAAAATTTATCTTGGCCCGACGACGCCCCAATTCTTGAGAAAGCTCTCTCAATCAATTTAAAGTGCCCTTAAGGGCTGTAAAGGTTTTGTAAGATCCCTAAAAACCTCAAAACAAATCGAATCGGCCTAAATATTTACCTATTTGAAGAACATACCATGAGGAATCGAATGCGACCATCCCCACGTCCGTGGGTCAAACCATTCCCGATGTATGGCCCGATTTATGGTGTCAACATTTGCGTTTTTTGGTTTTTTATTGTTTGTTTGTAACCTAGGGATGTCGATAGCGTCGTGTTGTAGTGAATGTGGATACTGGAGTGATAGCCGATGTGAATACTTGTAGAGTTTATAGCCGATACACAGGTTGAAGCATTCTGATATGTATGAAACGCTGATAATATATAGGTAAATATTATTACTGGGGATTATTATTCAATATGATTACTGGGGTAAATGAGTATTCTTTCACTCGGGTTTATTATTCAATTGGCTTGCGTTCATGATTTGAATTTTCAAATGTGATAGAGCGATTATCTAATGCACGTAAATCTGTTCTCAATCAAAATACCTACCCGAGGGATCTCATTCGATTTACAGAACTAATTTCTATCTGAATCTCACGAAACTACCTTCTTACATCGATAGTTTATTGATGGATTAATCCCCAATTAGATCGATCAATGTTGATTGATCAAGGTGACGAGAATACTGACACATTCTCGATCGATGTTTAATTTTTGAGTCAAACTTTTTAAACTTTGGTCAAGCGGTTTCCAAAAAAAGCTTTGGACGACGTAAGGACGGATTTTTTTATGATTAGATTTTTGGAATCCACTTATCAAAATGTTAAAAGTTAGCTTTTTTGTGTCGATTACAAAGGTTCATTATTGAGAATAATAAATTTATAGTATATTATACTTGTCTGTATCGAGTGAATTTGTGTTTTGGCAGAAGGCCATGGTCGTGTTCCCTTGAAGAACTCCTGAAATATAACTTTCCTTTGTACCATCTACCTGGTTTGGGAAAATGGAAAGGAGTAAAAGTAGGGGAAATTATAGTTTTGATGTTGGAGAAAGAAAATACCCCACTAAACTACAGTAAAATAAATAAAATAGAAAAGGAAAAATATATTATGGCTGATATGCAGCTCTACGTCACAAGATAGAATTATGCTGTTGTTGAATGGTAAATAAATGCATATTGCACTTGTCTGTTTCGAATAGATGTGTTCTGGCAGAAGGTCATAGTCGCTTTCGCTCCAAGGGCTCCATAAATATAACTTTCCTTTGTGAAGGTGGAAAAGGGGGCGAAACCTGAAAGAAGAGCAGGAAGGAAAGGAAGAAACGTTGATGAAGGAGTTGGCAGGTGAACATTTCTGCAGGGTGATGTACAGGCCCGTTCTGGGGCTCCCATTGTTTCAAGCGCTATGTCTTTCCCAACTGACGAGAAAATACGACTCGGAGCTTCCTCCGGTATCGACCACCGCTGAGCGGTCTCGGAGCTCTCGGCTAACTAACTTAAGTTGGTTCCGCTAATTCACGTGGGTTCCAAACCTTCAAGTTTGCACGCAGCTCGGCGGTCTGCACGTTTACACAGGTGAGACAACACGCGGTTACATTCAAAACCATTTTGTCCTCACGCTCTCTCGATTCCATAGAATTCAAATCTAAACCAGCAACTTATACTCGTATTATAAAGGTACATAAAACATTTCTGCTATGTAAAGAACTCATCATCACTTTTGGTTTATTATTTTAAATAATAAGCCTTCCTAATAACAAACCAAACAAACTCACGTTTCACATTACATTTCAAGGTGTGTACATTCCAAATCTGTTACATCAGTCCCGTAAAAGGCCTTAGAATTGATGTGAAAAATTCGTTCTTTCGCACATGGACGCCATTTGCGGTCTTGTTGTTCGTAACTTATAGATTGCTATACATGTATAGATGCTACGTGCCAAAACTGCTAAAAAAACGTGGTTTTTGGAGGTTTTATATTAACATAGGCAAGTGAGATGTCATTTCCTGCTACTTTTGGATTCCGTATTGATTGAGATGGATCCGTGATCAGTCCTAGCTCGTCTGACGTAGGACTCACATTTGGAAGGGAGAAAATGTGGAAAACGGAATTTCAACAGTGAATTTCAATTTTTTTAAATCCCAATTTTTTCATTTTCTTGTTTTGAAGACTTGCCAGTGAAGAAAAGTAGTGTTGTTTGTGAGGGAAGGCTGCTAAAAATAATGAACTTCAGTGAAATAATTTTTCACTTCTAAAATAACTCAGAATGTTGTAATAAAATGGAACCGAAAGATAGGAAAGAATCCATTTGACTCATTTGGGGGAACCCCGGAACGTTTGCCCGTAGAAGCAGGGAGACCTGTGTATTGTCAACTCTTTGGCTTGCTGACGACACTGCTTTAGTATGTTGGAGTGAATCGTATGAAAACTCAATCCCTAGTTCCAGTCTACAGTTTCAAATTATACGGAATTTGCTGTATGTTAACTACCTAAGTCTCAATTCACATAAGACATCGGTTATACGTTTTCCTGTATCTGACAGAAGGGCTATTTCCAATAACTTCATCACAGTGCAGAGCTATGCACGCGAAGAGCCTCACGATTGCCTCTGTGAAGAGCTTTCTTTTTCACGTGAACGAAAATATCTGTTGGTTGTGATCGATGAACATTTAAAAGTCGATTGTCACATAGAATTACTTACACAAACATTGAGAAAACTGTTTTACATTATCAAAATGTTAAGAGGATTTGCCACGTTCTGCGAACGTTTGCTCGGAATGGTTTATTCAATTCAATATTTTGATAAGGAGCATTAGGTTGGCGAGCAGCGAGTAAAACTTCTTTTCCCCCTTTACATCCATTTAAAAAAAAAATAACATCAGAATATGAATAAATATGTTTTGTTTAGTTCTCAATAAGTCGTCTGGAATTCGTAATAGTTTATTATACAGGTTGTCCCAGGAGTTATGCACAATCCGACTCCTACGTATTCTACAACTCATTTCCGAACAAAAATGCCTCCTAGCAATTTTTTGCCAGAGGCCTCGTTTCCGAGCTATTCACGATTCAAGATTTTTTTCGTGTTTCCGATCTTATGTCATTAAAACCGTCATAACTCCCTCAATTTTGGAGATAGCTCAAATTTGAAAACTTTTTTTAAATTGCATCGAAGATGTGCGATTGCTGCGCGAAATGGCAGTTTTGTCAAAATCTTGAAATCGCCTGTTTTTCATCTCACCTAGAAACCCCATGAATGCTTGACGCAAAACTGTGCAGGCCTGGTAAAACGTGTGCCAAAATACCAGCTTCTCAGCGGTGTATTTGTTTTGGTTTTTACAAATATTTTTAGTTAAGGAAATGGTGTTTAACTGCAGAAAAAAGTGTGTTTTCTTTTAAAATTGAGGTTTTTCCTAAAGTCTCGACGAAAAAAGGTTGGAGGCGGGATGTACGTAATTTTTCTCGCTGAATCGAATGGTGACCACGCCAGACCTCTCAAGTGACGATTTAAGTTAGTTTTGTCGGATGCATTAACCCGTTCGTTTGTGAACAGCGTCTGCGGTATTTCTAAGCTGTCCGGTCAAAGTCAAGATCATCGAAGAGCCGAGAGACGGCTATTGTTTGTGTTCATTTACGATTGATTGCGATGAGTTGCATTCATCTTTTTGCTGACACTATGGACCCTTATCAAACCAGGCTTCCGAATCATTACCAACTCTTCCCTTTCGTCTCTTTCCTCGCTGTATTTCCTTCAGCGAGGTTTTCCCTATTGCATATTCCCATTCATCATGATGCGCAATAGCTATTGAACATAGCTGGTAGTAATAACCAAAACCTTAGTGACAAAAAACAATTAGGTAGTAAATAAAAAACAGAAAGTTCAATAGATAAAGAAGGATCTGTGACATAAACAATATATCTACCAATATTTTTTCCTCATACTATCCGATGTGTTCGCTAGGGTGAGTTGTACACAGGAGGAGTGTGACTCCCTTGCTGCTTCAGAAGCATTACCATTGGCAAACCCGTACACAAAAATCATGTCAACATACTCACTTGTGGTATAGCTAATCAACTGAAACCAAATCATCGCGATCAATGGTAAATGAACACAAACAATAGCCGTCTCCCGGATCTTCGATTATCATGACTTTGGGTGGACAGCTTGGAAATGCCGTAGACGCTGATCACATACGAACGTTTTCAATCATTAAATTCATTTTCATTTTTCATTTTTAAATAATTATTTTTTAATTTATATCTTAACAATCTTGTTTAAACTCTAACTCTTTGTATGAACTCGATTTCAACATTTTAACACCCAATGCTACGGCCAAATCAGATTGGGGTTGATAAAACACGGCGCACAAAGCAACCCCTCCTTCAAGACCTGGGGGTCGCGCGGGTCATTGCATATCTTGCCCCTGACCAAGCCAATGCCTCCTCCGTAGCTTTCCCAATTTTCAAACATTAGGTCTTTTTTAGTGATTCTAGTTGTCCCAGGACTTGTGCACAATCCGACTGCTACGTGTTGTACAACTTATTTCCGACTGCGATGAGTCGCATTCATCTTCGAGACTTTTGGAAAAACGTCAATTTTAACAGGAAACACACGTTTTTCTGCATTTAAACTCCATTTCCTTAACTAAAAATATTTTTAAAAACCAAAACGACTACACCGTTAGAAAGCTGACATTTTGGTGCACGTTTTACCAGGCCTGCACAGTTCTGCGTCAAGCATTAATTGGGTCGCTAGGCGAGATTAAAAAACAGGCGATTTCAAGATTTTCACAAAACTGCCATTTCGCGTAGCAATCGAACATCTTTAATGCAATTAAAAAAATGTTTTTTTGACATCTAATAGATAGAAAATCTAACGCTCTTTCCAACGGTGTCATCAAATTTGAGCTATTCCTAACATTGAGGGAGTTATGACAGTTTTAATGACATCGGATTGAAAACACGAAAAAAATCTTAAATCGCGAATAGCTCGGAAACGAGGCCTCTGTCAAAAAATCGCTAAGAGGCATTTTTGTTTGGAAATGAGTTGTAGAACACGTAGAAGTCGATTTGTGCATAACTCCTGGGACACCCTGTATAACGAGTTATGCTACTTGAAAATCAAAGATATTTTTTTTATGACAAGCAGATAGATATTTATCGAATTTGTTAATTTGAGTCTTTTAAGTGTGTATCATTTAACAAATTACAAGAAGTTAAGCCTTACGTTAAGCTTAATTGTCCAATTTTATTATTCATCGTTATTTTTTCGCTGACTAGTAAATAATCATTTTTATTATAATGTAGGAAAGGGAGGATTATTTCTCAACTCCACGTAGGGATACAAGTTCACTGAACTTAGTCCTCTTTGAGCAAAAGAAACATATTTTATTCTCCCTTTATTTTAATATTTGTTCTTCTATGTTGTTATTTATAGAAATTAAAAATCTTGAATTTTCAATATTAGCACAGACCTCATAATCGCTTGTCCAGACCGATCTCGATTTTCTCTAGTGATACAGGCTCTTGGTTCGTTACTATCACAAAGTCCCCTTCTTTTTTTACCCTTTTAAAGGCGAGTATTCCAGCTTCTCGATTAGGAAACGAATGGGACAGATTTGTCAAATTTGGGAGGTAGTCAGGAAAAAAACGGTCTTGTGCGCGAACGTGAAAGGTTTGTAACGACCATAATTTCCACAATTTTCATCAGATTTTGATGACGTATCCTACGAATGAACGGGTAAACCTGCAGATGTTCCCCTATGAGTTTCATCGCTCTCAAATCAATAGCTCAGTTTTACGTAAAATGCATTAAACATAATTTTATTACTTTTGAATCGTCTCATTTTGCATTTTCTCAGGTTCTGGCCGTCTACTCTCGCTCTAATTGGGAGTTTAGTCAGAGCTGTACTGTTTAATCATCTCGTATAAATTTCATATCGATTGTATAATTTTTGTATGTAGACCTACAATAAATGTCAACTCACACATTTGAAGACGTCGATGTCAGCGTGAACATGTCCCATTTTTGTCCGTGACTGGTTTTAAAAGCTTATATTCTGTATTTATCAAGATTTAGATTCTCTTTAAAATTATTTACAACATTTGGTTGATCTATGGATTGATTCCAAAATGCCATCTCTTTATTAACGTAGCCTGCTTCAGGGTGATACATACGGTTAGAAGTTAGAAATGAATTTATATATCTTTTTTTCCTCAAATTTTGTACAGAGAAGTTAAATTTCCATTCTAACGGATCGGTTGTACGAGGGATTATTTCAATTTGACGTGTTAATTACCTAGACGTTTCCGAGAGAGGATTTCGAAGTAGAGGGCTGCGGAAACAGTGACTTTACCATTAATATCTATTCATATAATATCTGTAGTACAAGCGAGTGGTTATATAGCGCCGATGGGATTTCTCATCGGCAGGAACCGAGTGCTCTTGAATACGGCTTCAGCTCTACGATAATACTCCTCCACTCCTGCAATTAATCCAACAGCCACCAGGTTGAGTTTACATCTCCACCCAAGTGAGCTCATATTCCCCTTCAGGTTGCTGTGTCTAACTACACATCTGCGGATATTACCTCAACAGGGGGAGCCATTGTAAGGGCGTCGTAATAGAATAATCCAAGGCAGTATTAACCGGCAGTTAAATGGCAGTGTATTCCCAATGGCATCTTATCATTATGCTAATTGTTACCCATATGGTACGTACTCATCGGATCGATTGTACGGGCCGAATATGTCTAACAGCTTTGTGTGTTATAGGCAGGCATGCACCAAATGTTTGATGAAGTACTTAAATGTACTCAACGTACTTCTACTTCAAAATTAGTACCTGGGTACCTTCATCCTAGAGATACGTCTTCATTGCAATAAGCCGAACTGATATGACATTCACAATGCTATACAATGAGGGCTCCTACCTCAAGTATAGATCAGAGATCTCGACTAACTATCATCGGCTTCAAAACCGATTTAATGTCATTACCATTAACTGTAATTTTGAAATAAATCTCAATCCACAACCCAAATGTGCTCGAATACCTACAGTGAATATACCTTGTTCTATATATTGTATAGGAAAGAAAACAAAACCAAAAGATAGTTATGAATTTAAGGGAGATTAAAATTGCACGGATAAAAATTTGGTGTTGAGTTGCGAAATTTTGAACATGTGAATTTTGAAAGGGTGAACTAATTTGGAAGAGTTAAATTTGGATAATAAATAGGTATCGGAACATGATGGTGATTTACGTATTTCTCTGAAGGGGTAACGAAGGGACCATGGGACAAGATAACCCGAATTAATTTCAAACGTCAGCTATGACACGACGAAGAGCAAGTGATTCTCTGAGAGAGATACAACTACAACTCGTTTGTACAGGAGCGGGGGTTCCGAATAACCCAGCTTCTGCACTGTCAATATGTAAATGTTTAGGACAGAGTGACGGAATCAAGAAAGAGGATTGGAATGAATCCCCCTTGGGCAGGTACGGGCTTATTTATACGGGTGTTTCGATCCCCATGTGGGATTTCCCATCCCTACCACCGTGACCGGGGAGAGACCATCACGCTCGACTTTTGAGTCGTCCGTCGTCGGTTTATCGTTACATAGCTTTTCCAAGTCGAATTGAGAATTTTCCAAGTCGAATTCGAGAATTTTCCAAACCAAATTGAGATTTTTCCAAACCGATTTGAGAATTTTCCAAATCATTTTGAGAATTTTCCAATCTAAGAATCTTTCACTACTAAAAAGGAAGAGGGAGTTTTCCAAACCGAATTGACAATTTTTTAAGGCAATCCAAGACTTTTATTGAAAACAAAATTAGTGAAGCAAAATGAAAGAATAGCACTTTATGAACTAATTAATATTGAAATCAAAAAGACAAAATGAACAAAGAATACTTCATAAAAATTACGGTCTTGTTAAGAACAGAAAAAATCGAGGCCACTCTGCCTTTGGCTGGTCTATTGAAGTCAACAAAAACAAAAATGTGAGAGTTTCTTAGATTGGAAAATTCTCAAATTGATTTGGAAAATTCTCAAATTGGTTTGGAAAATTCTCAAATCGGTTTGGAAAAAGCTCAATTTGGTTTGGAAAATTCTCACTTCGACTTGGAAAATTCTCAATTCGACTTGGAAAAGCTATATTACATTTTTTGGGGCTTCCCTTAACAATTGTTTTTAGGGATGACGTTATTCGTCCCTTTTTGATTTTCCCAACATTTTCACCGTTATTCCTCTATTTTTAACCATTCTGAAAGTTTTGGAAAGGCGATCATTCGATTCAGGTAGACAACTCATTATCTCATGCTAAAACGCTAATATAGTTTAAAGAAATGCAATGTTTTCCGTTTTTCAAACAAGAATTTCTCTATAGAAAACTGCTCTAAAATAAAAGTTCAATAAACCGATAGAATGCTGATGAGGCGTCAATGTATTTAGTGTGGAGCTCATCCATTTTTCAGTAGGTGGTTTTTTCGTGAACCACCATTGTAAATTGTTAAGAAGCTGGACGTTGACAAAAGTTCAAGTTCGGACTACAAAAGTTAAATAAAATAATTGACTTGGCTGAAGACAAAATCTATGAAACAAAAATGAGATTGAGTTTAACGGTATCCTCAGATTTGAATTCGTGTAGTGATTTAAAGGAGTTATGTCCATTTCGGCGAAGTATGGTTGAAAATGTAGACAACAAACTTTGATACAAAATAGGCAGGAAAGGAAGACTACAAACAATTGCCAAGAGGCTAAAGCTAGAGCAGATAAGTTTGCAAAACCGAAGTTCCTCTGAAGTTCAGTCGTTCTTATACCTACCGAACACCCTGTAAGAAACCATATACTGTACTTGTAGATGTTTGTGTATTTGAAATTGAATGGTGTATATTTACCTGTTCCCTAAAAGCACCATCGTATTGCATATGGTGGTGCCCATATGATGTTCAATGTTAAAGTACTCAACCATACAGGTCAGTGCTCCTTACCCACCATAGCGGGTTATATGTATATCTTGGTTTTTCCCCGAACTTTCCTGTAAATTTACCGTCCACCAGTTAATTGGAATGTACTTTCTTGTGATTAGTTCAGTACGGTATAGAATAACAACTAACCATGAGTTATGGGTCGCAGTTGTCTTCCTATAAGCAAGTAATACCTATCTCATTATAACCATATCGTACTCCGCGCAGCCATGTCACGTACATAAATGTTGTGAAATATTGACCCCTTAATTAATAGTTGGGTGCCGAACCATATCACTCTTACGATAAGGTCCATCAAATGTGTGGGTAAGTATGTGGTACGATAACAAGCAAGTTATATGGTACCTCAAGTTGGGTTACGTATTTATAGTATAATCATCGTACTTGTTCATATGTTTGTTCGTGAGATCTTTATGTGCTACCCTGAGTTTTTATCCGAACTTTCCGTTTGGTTAATGCACGGTCCCCGAATTGATAGGAATGCACTTTCTAATGTTATCTTCTCTTTACGTTAATTAGGTGCCCTTATGAAAGTGCTTATCTTGTATCTTGTTGGTTCTATCTAATCCCTAATTCCCCATATTGCTTCCAAATCTAGCGTATAAATAGATTTTTGCTTATGGAAGACATTTTTTTTCTCTCCAAAATTGAACTCACTCACACTTTGCTTCTAGACCATTCTGAACCACTATTGTTTCGTGTCCGTGTTTGTGTGTCGGTCTGTCTGTTCGTGTGTCCGTAGATCCTTGTAACTCCGAATCCTAATTACTATAGTTTTCATCCGATTTTGATGGGACTTTGAGAGAATGTGCGGGGTTAGGATGTAGATTTTCCCCTATGAGTTGCATCCCTCCCTTACTAATAGTTGCCCCGGAAATAAATATATCTGCCTGGGATTGGGCAAACCTAAAATCCAATATACATAATTTTCTCTCGTTAAACTATTCTGATCATGTCCTACTTCTCAAGGCAGCCGGGGAATAAGATCCAAAAATCGCATATCGATTCCAACGTGTTAACATCATGAGTAGCTACTGAGCATACGCATACGAGAAATCCTTATAACAAGCCTAATTCATTTCCGATTTTGATGAGAATGTGCGGGATAGTCTGTAGATGCTCACGTAAGCAATACACATTGACCAACCTTTTAAACGCGCTTATATATGACGGAACATACCCCGCAGCATTTCTGTCCCACGAATCGTTGTGACAGGCTTATATTCCACATGTTCTGGGATCATCGAAAACATTTCAAAATAAGTGTATGTTCATGTTACGTTGACGAGGAAGCTGTGTAACACACCCCACTTGGTGTAGTTATTGCGTACATAAGTATATCAGACATACTAATGTCTTCTTAGACCTAAACGACTTCCTGAATCATAATTTTCGATCAGGTAAATATATCTATATTACAGCCCAGGAATGTGGATAGCTCGGTCTTGGTGGTATCTAAAAATTGCATTAGGTAGATAAACCCATGTGATACCAATCGTACATAGGTATCCAACGTATGGGTCGGGGATGGAAAGTCAAGTTCCCTGACGGGACCGGCCGCCCAAGGTAGGAGTGGTGGCCCCGTTGAAGCAGCCCGTTATCCCGGCCTCTCTACTCGCCTCTTTAGTCTACTTCTGACGCTTCCCAGCTCAACACCCGACTAAACACGTACGTTTCACTTTTATTCCACTAATCTGCTCTTATTCCACAACCCCCAGCTTAAATCGGGCTGTCACCTGTGAAATCCCACTTGCACACATTTCCACTGTCGGAGTTATTAACGGAGATCCTCCGAGTCTTAAACGACGAGTGACGTTAGGAACCGTAAACCCAACCGTTAATGACTACGTCATCGTTTGACGAGGGCCATCATGACTTTACCAAATCACCAGTGACGGCACCTGACGGTCATGACTATCCATTACTTCAATCTCAATGAAGAGCGCTGCAAATTAGTTCACAAAGGTGTATTGTTTTTATTCGTATTGTCCTCCTGAGGAGATCACTGATCTATGTATTATAAAGTCAGGCATCAATCTGAATTAGCCAACTCCATCCAACTCCATCATGCTAATGACGCATTGTATTTCACAGTTATGTTGACTACTTACTGTCTTTCCAACACCACAACCTTTCTGGAGCGAGCAATGAGCAATACACTGCTCTAAGTGGTTTTCTTACCTTCATTGAACCGGTATCTTCTACTGAAAATAATAAACCAACATAAATCATACTAGAACTCCACCAATGCCCTAACGAATTTGTACTAACCCAACGAATCAAATGGAGCGGAGAAAGTTCTAGTCACGAATATTGTGGGGATGAAATTTTGGGTACAACTCTTTACTTACAAACTTTATGTTTTAAGACGTTCCGTACATACAAATCAAACCAAACTGAACAGAACAGAAAATTGGCAAATATTTTAAGAAACCAGTTATTGCATATGAGTTCGTCTATAATTGACTCAAGGGCAGCAATCTTCTAGAAATACCTGTACTTAATCGATATTCTAGATTCTACTATCTAGACTTACTACGAAAAATTAGCACTTACTGTTTATTGTAACAAGATTGTCTATCAAAATGTTAAAAAATTTAAATCGTTGTATAGTTGTTTCCTTAGAAGTTTCTGGTCATGAAACCCAGCTTCATCTACGGTCAGATATCCATCCGTTTTCGATTTGTGCATTATTGTTTCTATTGTCAATGCCTCCTTTTACTAGGCAGCGTAACATCTCTGCATGTAAAACTGTATCAGTAGGTCATACCTCTTAGGAGGGAAGTTTAAATTCGTTTTGAGGGTTTCCAGCTGACATTGGAATTTAATCAACCTTCCACACGTATATGACCCTTAAGTTTGCTGTGAAAGGGAGGATTGAGACTGTCCTAAACCGAAAGAATGCATCTTCCCGCGACCTACAGAAGTCTCCAAAGCTCGTTTTTTCATAGCGGCACTTGAGGAGACCTATCGTATGAGGAGGAAGAACATAAAAGGAAAGCATTCCCTGATATCCATATTCTGCTGTGAGACAGACAGTCAGACAATATATCCTTGTAGTGAAACCATGAATAGAACCACTGATATTTGGCGAGATAAAATAACAGTCAAAAGGAATGCTTCCACTTGTGCTCCTCGAACTGCTACACAACTGAATTGAAGCTTGGGAGACAGCGTTATAGTAAATTCGTACAGCATACACCATGCCCAGGGGGATGGCACAAGCCATTCGGTCTAGTATCGACACTCTTTCCTCACGCTGAAAGCTCTTACGATTTTTTCAAATGGTGAGCGAGCGGAAGATCGGACAGGAACCCGGGGGGTCGACAGTTTCTAAGATCTCAACTTTGTAATATTTCAACAGTTAAATATTACCCTTCAGAATCGATTGATCTTGGCGACGAAATTACTGGCATCTCCCTGGTAAATTTATATTTTTTTAGCCAAGTTTCGTAAAAATCTGTTCCATTAGTTTCACATACAAATTTAGGACGGCGGACGGACGGATTTTTAAAAGATTCGTTGCATCTTGAAACAAAAACAAACAAATTTTAGGGGAAGGTTAAATATCATATCTTGGTCGTTTACTTTTAATCATTAAGCATTGCAAACAACTGCGAGAAAGAGATAAACGTGTATTTTATAAAATATTAAATATTTTATATTTAAATAAATAAAATATTCCAAACGTAATTTTACTTACACAACTTAATCAACCATAAATTAGCGCATTAATAAACGTATGCACAAAACTATGCATAAAACTGCATTACAGTTTCAATAACATTAGCTAAAAAGCCTACAACATGTCAAAAAAGCTAAAAATCCCAACTCTTTGTTTGTATACCAGAATGTAATTTAGAATGAGTTATTTCACCATAATATTGAAATTCAAAAATGCTAAACGAAGGATTCTTCCAATTTATTGAGATGGTAGATTTTTGAAACGTAAACCAATACATTTTGACGAGGCTTAAATTTGGGGGTTTTTTTTGTTGTTGTTTACAGAGGTTTGTAACTGTGAATAATAAACCGAAATGAAGTAATTTTTTAAATTGAAAGCTTGATTTTGGTAAGAAAAATTAAGAAATGAGTGGGGCATATTTTGGAGGAATAGCTCTCGAAAACTCCAGTATGCTATCCGAACTTAGTTCTCCTTTTCGCACGTTCGTTCCTTCTCCGAAGTAACCCAATCGTCCTCAGCTAAGTAGGGGGTTGAACGCAACTGAAGTCGGCGCCTCAGTCGTATTTTTTTCGTCGTAATGAGGATCCTTCGTGCTGAATGAAAATCGCAAGTGCAATGGAAAGTTTAATGAGGGGGGAAACAAAAAGCGAAAAAAAAAAAAAAAAAAACGAGCCGGCCAGCTCTTTTGTGAGGCACTTTCACCCGGGTCGCGGGCCCCGTCCCAATTCCCTGGGAGCTCTTCTCAAAAGTGGGGCTCTCTCGCAACAACACATCCTTTTTCGTTCCTCCCGATCACAACTTATTCACGTCAAAATCTATATGAGAAGGTACACCTGAAGACCGCGTTATTCGAGGAGTTACTTTCGTATTATTTTGATTGATCATTACCAGCAATAAACCTTCTCAATCCACAAAGAAGAACGATTTTTTAAACTCCAACTCATCATTTTAGATTTTTTGGGTTGTTGGTCTTGGTTTTATTTTACTACGTGTCAGTGGCGTATATATGCAATATTTTCGGGGGGGGGGGGGCGAGAATACCGGGGGGTCTGGGGGTATTCCGTCAATTTTTCAAATCAGGTGTCTAAAATCACATGTTTAACTATTCTAGCACTAAAAAAAAAGAATGATTGAACAGTAGTTCTTTTCCCAGGGGAAAACATATTTTAGGCCTAAATAATATTCAGTTAATAACTTGGAAAGGTGTAAAAAATACATGATTGAAACAAAGGTTCCATTTTATCAACATTATTGTTAAAAAAGTGCAATATTCTGAATGCAAGTGAATAGCATAAATGTTGAATAAACGAAAGTAACATAGCCTATTTAAAATTGCTGCCAGCAACCGGAGAATGCCCAGACAGTTATTGTTACTTGCTATTGCTGACGTGAAGTGGGATGGAGCTAAAATTATTGTAATGAGTTCTTTCTTTGTTGAGGTGGCAAGTCCCAGCCGCCCAGGTTAGTCTGGTGTTTTCCACCGTAGGACCGAAAAATACAAGATTAATTTATATTTTCCAAATTTCGGGGGGGTCTTATATACGCCCCTGCTACGTGTAAGTAGATTCAGAAAATCGAATTCAAAAAATCCGTTCGTCCGCCGCACAAAGGCGAAAATGACCACTATTCCTAGTCATAACAACAAAAATTGAATCTCAGAGTTGTGTTATTTCTGAATTGGATAGATTGTCAACTTATTGTTGACAAAAAGGTTCATTACCTTTTTAATCGATGAAGGAAAAAAATTGCATCCTCAAAGTTTCTTGTTTCACGTTTCAAGACGCGTAGAATCCAAAAAACGCAAATTTTATACAGTGGTGTATTATTTTTGACATTCAGAAGTGAAGGACGCGCTGATCAGCTGAAGGATCCTTGAGGCAAATTCCTTTCCAGCTCGACTTATTAAGGTGGAATATAAAGTGAGTTCTAGATATCGCGATTACAATTACAATTTATAGTTGGCAAGAGTTTAAATGATGTATCACTACATATATAAGTGAATTCGAGTGTATTTACCTAAGTGTTTTTTTGTAGAAGTTGTGCAATTAATTAAAATATGCTGGAAATCGACAAAAACAAAATAAACTACAGATTGATTCTGTGGCGTGGAGACCAGATCACTGAGGTACATTACAGGATTGGAAGGATTACTGCAGCTATCGTCATTACCCTGTCGTCGGATACATGCAATCAAACTCGCTGGAATTCCGCTTGAAGCTTAGGGATCCTATCGATCTGTCAGACGGCGGTTTGAAACAACTCCAACTGGTGACGGAAACAATTGTCGAACAAAAGAAGTTCTCGCTAACAAAGACACCGAGAAATCAGTCCCAACTAGACCCCACAGCTAATCCTATTTTTCTCTGAAGTTCCATGAACATTGGTCCAATTATCTCCGTACGGCATGCAGCGGACTTTTTTAACACGAGAACTCTCTTTTTCGTGCTGATTTGGTATCTACTTTGACACGGTTGATGTGGGGTTACGAACGGAAATTTCGTGAATCGAAGTATTCGGCAGCATTTTTGGCGATGAGCTTCCTGTGGCACACTGTGCTCCAGAATGCGAGAATAGGGACAAAGACCTCCTAAAATACACCAGACGTGAGGAAAAAATACGAAATTTACCATACAAGTTCGGTTTGGGCACTAGGTGGTGCACAACATCTCTCCAGCCATATTCGAAAACAAAATGCAGTAAACTAATAGGGTGTAGAAAGGACACTGTAAACGTTGACAGGGCATCACAGAATCCTAACAGTTGAATGCATTAGATTTGAAGTACCTAAGACCATTTATTTCCCATCACTGAACTCAACTTCTTTTCCCCAAACTATAAATATGATCGAATAGATTTAAACATCACCTTGGATTTTGGGGTTTTAGCCTCGTCTGGACCATAGTGGGGATCTGACGGAAAAATAATGAGTGGTGTACAGTCTCTATAACGCAAAAGCTCGCAAAACTGTTGGGACTTTGCCGAAACGAATTTATCCTGGAAAAGTCAAGTTAAAACAAGTTTTGAACTTTAAACAGGGCAATTTCGTTGGTCTTTCGCGTTGTCCGACGGAATTTCTAAAGTTCTGATGAAGGGAAGTAACTTTCTCAAGTTAATGATTCCCTGGTAGGAAGTACAGCAAGTCACTGATGAATCACCTCCGGTGACAATCGAGTTACGACGAAAAGAAAGCACGAGTGGGCGACGTAATTTGTAGACACCAAACGTTTCCCCGAAGTTACGTCGATGCTTATTTATGCTGGGGTCCAAATCAGCGATCAGGCAATCCGAAAGTCCCCACCAGGATACTATGCTCACCAAACTTTTAGGTCGATCCATAGCTTATCTCTAACAAAAAATGACTTCAAGACTTTTAATAGATTTTTGTCGTTTTGATTGTTTGAGACTGAAATAAATTTTGAAATTACGGTTGGAAGTGAGTCGAATTATCTATCTTCTTAGGACAAAATAAGAAACCTCCAACAAGACTTTAATACTTTTAGACAATAAATAAACTGAATAAACCGAAGATAAAATTTCAAGTATTTATGAAAAAACGCCTTTTTTCTTGCCTTCTTTTGCTTATAATAAATCGGTTGCGTAACTCCCACCTCCCACGTCGAGGTCAAATTTATGGAGTAAAAAAACGTCAGCATGCGAAAAAACCTGACGCTTACCACGAAATTTACGTATTTCACCCAAAATCGACTTGCTTAAAAATTGAGTTTTACGGCGGTTTTTTAAGTACCTTTTTCGTTGAATCAAATGGCAGCCTTCTAGGTCCTCTTCGTTCAACAAATAACGGATTTTCAGGCCTTTTCCTCGGTTCGAAAGTTCTGATAATGGTATTAATTAAAATGTTCAGCTGTTCATTCAGCCCTCATCAATTCTAAGGCGATCGTATCTCTATGTTTCTCAGTATAAAGAAGCAGCGAGACCTGCAATACGTCTACCAACCACACTTGAAGGCGTTGATGACTGGGAACATGTCCCGTGACATTACATAGATGGTACCGTATGAGTGTCTGTCCCAAATGACAACACATTCTCACCCCGTGCGAGTTCGATATCGCTGAAATTTATAGGGACGTTTTGTGATACCGGTTTATTCATTTCTCATCAATTTCTACTCGAACACTCCACTCAGGACTGCACTGAGGATTGGGATAATCCTCAACCGTGAGATAGACAGTCATGAAAATCGGTAGACTTCGTCGGACCCGTTACCATTCCAGGCCTAGGATGCAATGAATGGAGCTAGTTGGCTCTTGCAGGGTTTTCTGCAGGGTAGTGCTGCTCATACGGAAGGAGGGAGCTCTGGCTGCCACAGGTCCATCGCCGGAAGGCAAAGCATCACTGGACTGCCCTACGCTAGAGGTTGGATTCGTGGTGGTAGTGAACTTGCTTGTTGGTAGAGAGGTGCCCCTCCTCCTCCCTCCAAGTTGCATTGTGGGGCCTCCGGGCAGAAGACTAGAGTCACTTAACCCGAAGGTCTAACACAAAAACAGAAAATTTTACCATGTTCATTTCAACTTCCACCAACATGAACCGTTCCAATGACACTCATCTCTCGAGCACGCGGTGATGAGCCAAACTTCAACATTCAGGTGACGTTGGTCATTCATCGTGAAACACCTACCGAAAAATACACAAACACGTGAAAGAATGAATTAAAAGGTGAGTTGGGAGAGGAGGGGATCATTGAGAGTAAAAACTCGTCGGACCGGAATATGCGGCGGCCGTCATTAACCCATTTCGGATCGGTAGCGATGCCGAGCACGCGGAACTTTCAAGTTCAAGGCGCCTCGTAGAAAGCGGCTGACTCACTCAGCTCCCGCTCCTCAAGACGATATTTCCTGTCAACTCTCTGAAACTGGAATGTTGTCCCACACCGTCCCAAGTTTTATTACTCTATTATGATCTATACACACGTTTCACACTTTAACGGTAACATATGTTGAACGTTACGGTTAAAGTGTGAAATCAGCTAATTCGTAAATTATATGAAATATTCACAGTAAATAGTTTGTGTCATTGTGTTATCATTGTGATTAGTTGTCTACATACAATGTGTTGGTTGTCGTGCGGTTCCTTTCCCATGCACGGGGTTATTTCCTTCATACGGGATAGTAGTTTAAGTGAGTACAGCCTGAAATGAATATCTCTCAACAATAAATGCATTAAAGTGCAGTATATACTGTAACGTACTATATCGAGGTCAGTGTTCTGTTTAGTTTTGGAGATCTAGTTTCTCGCTGTGCTCTCATCTGAAAAATAAAAAAACAAACTAAATCAATCCTTGTAGTAATCAGTATATATGTTGGACGAATAGCTAAGGATCTATGAAAAAACTAGCACGGTGATAAGCAGGCTGCGACTATGAACCTTTTTTCGCCAGAAGACGTTTTCTTCGGAGACCTTTCTTGCTTCTCGTTACCGTGGACAGAGATCCTCGGGGGTTATCGCGAAGAGGACGGGAGAGATGCTTCTTTTTAAGCCAAATACCAATTTCAACTTGTCTATGTCTTGTTCTTCAAAACTCCTCCAAACAAAAACGCAGTAACACAAAATAATGAAGACGACAACATTAACCTCCCTCAAAACCACCTGAATAACGCCGAACGTACCACTGGCTATTCGTTCTCTCGCTGATATGCCATTCACATTGGATGCACAATGAACACAAATCCCTTTGACGATTTGTCAGTTTACCACGAAGAGTAACAGATCCACGGTTGGACATTGCAGAGTGTTAGCGAACAAGGTTGACAAACTCTGTTCGGTACAAATGACAGTTCACGCCGTACCGAACAACTTGTTGATGATTCGACAGTGCTCTCGAATAATGCTCGTTTGGTGTAAACAGGACCCTCATAAATAACTTCGTAAACAACTGGAAACTGAATAGTGAAGGACTTAGCCGTTAAAACGCTCTGTAAAAAAATACCAAAATGCTCCTTCTTTGGTTTTTTGAGCTTTCTGATTGGTCAATCGCAAATGCCCGTCTCAGTACAAACATCAAGTGCCCCACAATTTTGCCTCGAATGTTGATACAATGTGTTACTTTTTAGTAGGTGCTCAAGTCCTTCTGATTGGTCGGGTACGCCGTACGAAGTGCATTCCAAGCAGAGCCTTGGGAGGTTTATTTCCTGGGTAATAGGCCAGTCGTGTTTCACTAACTGCAAAGAGGGATTTGTTAGGTATTTGGTTCATTGATTTGGGTTTGCACTTGCTCCTATCAGCAGCTTCCTCTGTATTGTACTTTTGTAGTTTTTTTTGTTCAAATTGTACTGGTGAGTGGGAGAAATTAAAGTGAGTTGGTGTTGATGTGTTGCAGGATGGTAGGCTGGTTGCTGGTGCTGGGGCTGGTGGCTGGTTGCGCCTTGAGCGCCGAGCTCCCCGATGACCGGGTACGCCAGTACGTCGAGGGCGGCGGAGGTGGTGACGAAGCCCGCGCTGCCGATTCCGAGGCGTCGGAGACGCGTAGCGGAGTCGTGCCGGCGTCAGAGAGTCGCAGCGGTGGCGAACAGCCTTCGGAGAGCCGCAGCGGGTCGTCATCCGACTCCGGCCGCGTCAAATTCACCGGCAACCTCGACGACGAGCAGATCTCGTCGCGCGTGATCACGTCTGACTTCGGCTCCTACCAGCCGGACTTCGCGGGGAGCCGCCTCGAGTGGCGCTACCACGACTTCGAGGAGATGACCAAGTACCTGAGGACGACCTCCTCCCGCTATCCCAACCTCACCGCCCTCTACTCCATCGGCAAGTCCGTCCAAGGTCAGTTAAACCAAACTCTCACAATACACAAATCGTTTTACTACATTTATTCATTTATGATCACTGACAACCTCATTAAAGCAAACATTTTTTTCTCGTTATTTCTAAATGTATTTGTTTCCAAATGTAAGAAACACAGAAATTTCACAAATTAACATCTTACGATGCAGACACTAATCTTCTATATGAGCCAGAAAGAGAATCTGGGCCCAGGGAAAAAGCTCTGGGAGCACCCTCCCCCCCAAAAACCATAATTAATTATAAGCTATTTCGAGAGAGAAGGAAAATCAAGAGAGGGATTTCGAGTGTGGACAATTGAAAATGATCAAGTTTTACAGCTTTGCATGTGTATATTTATTAATTTTGTATCGATACTTCCAAACCAAATCGAAATCAAACGAGGGAGCATCTAAAACATCAAACGACCTTAAAACCAGCAAATACCTTTAAACGCACATGCAAGAATATTCAGGCACTTCATTGAATTGCATATTCAGCTCCGAGTTGGACAAATAAAATTCAGTTGAAGTGACAAGAGCAAAAACTAGATGGGTTCATAGAGACCAAAAGTAGTTGATACTGAATTATCAACTTGAAAACTTGTTATCACAGGCACTTTGTAGGTAATACAGAACGAGGTAACTTCATTATATACAGCATTGAGCTTTCAGCTCTAAATTAAGTCAGAAAATGATACCTAATTGAGCTAATAGAAAATGCAACAAACAAATACGACAAATTTGTTTGAAAATCCAATTTTGGGAATTTACGAAAACAATTCTTTTTCCTTGTTTATCTTGCTTACAATAAGTAATTCCCATTTCGCAGGAAAAACGTCCCCAGAATAGTGAGCATTAAAGCTCAAAATTACACGAGCAATCACGCCTTATTAAAAAAATAATTAACGCATTTGTTAAGATTGGCAGCATTTTTACTAGTATTTCAGATTCGTATCCTTCGCTAAAGGGGTTTTTCAAAAATCTAATCTTGTAACCACCTCAGCCAGTGCTAAGTAACCAATGTGACACATATCTTAGATGAAAATTTATACAGTCTGGTTGACTATCCATCGGGAACACGTAGACATAAAACATTGCAAAGACGAGACAGTAATCCTATTGGTTTATTATTTTTAATAAAAATTCGTCAGTATTTCTACAATTATTTTTATTGTGAATTAGGTACTCACCTACTGGTCGGGAATATTTTCTTCATGGTCGTAGTACCTATTTAAACGAGAGATTAGTTTTAGATTGGTATACGATTAGATTAGAGTTTATATTAGTATGCGAAAAATGTGATGGTGGAAAAAGAAAACTTTATTGGTAGCTGCGGCTGTTATTCTGTTACGGGTCGCTCTGGTTCCAATCGCGAGTCGGTAGGAGGCTCATTGACCTGCGGAACACACTCTGCCTGCCCTGGTTTGTGAAGAAGGGGAACAATCGTTTTGTCAACAAGGAGGTGCAGGGGAGACGCCCCTGACTCAACAACTTCCTTTACATTATGTATATATGAATGATGAATTTAGAAGAGAAATTTCTTGAGCTGTACAACTCCTCTTGCCTTCTGAAGGCTTGTGTAGTTGTCCCGTCGGTTTGCAGATGGGTGAAGAAGCCCAGCCCCATAAGGAAAGCTCTCCTAAACAAACATCAACTTCATTGATTTACTTCCCCAAACACCAATCAGACATATGTATGCAAAAGAGGCGAGGAAATGTGTATACACAATGTGTATACATATGTAGAGGAGAAGTTGAAACATACATGTACCCACTAATTTGTGAAACTTGCTCTGAATGACAGCGACAGCTCCCAGTTGCAGCGCTAATGATATCAGTCTACTTAATCAGAAACAAATCTAATGGTGCGAGGTCTGGTGGGTAAGATTTTCAAAAACATTTGGCTCAAAGAACATTTGACTAGAAAACTCTTCCCCAATAAAAATCAACTGTAGGCGGAGGTGGAAAACTGGCTGCCTGGATTGGTGGTAGATTAGTTTCAAAACGGGCTTGAAAAGCTCAAAAATAGTAATGAAACATTTTTGAAAAAAAGGGATTATATACTGACGTAGTGGAATGTTACCGAGTTAAATTACATACTAATATAAAGAGAAAAATCAAAACAATAAAAACCAATCTAAAGATCCCGTTTCTTGTTCACATACATTTTCGTTTATTATTTTCAATAATAAACCTTTGTAATCGAATAAAATAAAATATGTTTGACCCACTCAAAAATTGTTGGTTTACGTTACAAGATAGGAATACGAAATAGGGTTTAGGCTGTAGATGGTACTTTACGGGTTTCATGAGAGAAAAAACATTTATTGATCATTATATGGGGTGGAATGTTGGGTTAGTTGGGATTTGTGAAAAGTATAAATTGTATGCCAAAAGCTCGAAAATCTACCATGCATCATCTTCTCAAGTTTTAATGGTTCGATCCCTCTAATTAACTTTAAGGTTTTCGGGGAAGAACCGTTTAATAAACTCTTGTCAAACTCGTCACCATCATCATTCTTCGCCACACAAGCAATGCATGTCGACTGATCTTTCAAAGGCATTTCTGTCCCGTGAATCGATGTAACAAGTTAATATTTAACATCTTCCAAGGTTATCTAAAACATTTCATAAGACCTACTCGTCTTTGTAACCTAGATGAGGAAGCTATGTGCCGCACCAAATTTGGCAGATGTTCTACCCTCCTAGATTTGGTTTCTGGCCCAGAGTGTTTCGCCCACCGTCACCTAGTCTGAACAGCGGTCGTCTAGTTCGCTTGTTCTGCGACGCTCCACTTCCTCCGCCCCGGACGAGGTCAAGTGGAAGAAAAGATGATTCCCTCGGACGATAGGAACCCAACCTACGTGAGGACGAAGGGACGTGAGGGAAGGAGATGAGGCAAAGTGGAGGTCTGCTCCGCCTTGATACCCGGTTGTTCTCCACCTCTAATAAGGGAAAGTCCCACATCCCTTCGCCTATCTCCGATCTATTGGTTTCGAGTCAACCGAGCCTGCGAAAGCTTCGTGATCTTTTCAAAAATAGATACACTGCCAAGGAGATGGCACAGCAGCTTCCTTGTTACGTCCTTTTTCATATGAGCTAAATCTAATCAAAATTGTGAAAGTTTCAAGAATTTCACGTTAGCACACGTGCAGAGCGTACTGCTGATTGTATTGAGATGAAATTCCAGTGGGACCTCAAGAGACCTTATCCGCATGATTACTCAAAATTAGAGCTGAATTCATTGAAAAATGAGAAAATTACGGCTGTTTCAAGAATTTCACGTTAGCGCATGAGCAGAGCGTAACGGTGATTTTATTAAGATAAAATTCGTATCGGATCTCAAAAGGCCTTGTGCGCATACTCCCTCAAAATATGAGCTAAATTCATTCAAAATTGTGGAAGTTATGGCTGTAACAAGGAAATGTGGACAGACAGACCGATAGACGGACAGACAGACAGGCCGACAGACACGGAACCAAATTTGTTCATTAGATTATGAAACGCGAAATGCAAGTGGAAATTTTGAATTCGGACAACAAAAATCGGAAGCAAAATAAAAAATCTGCCAGGGTAAGTGTGGGATATATATTCGTAGCTTCCTCGAATCGATAACTTAAATGTTGTACATAATCTTGAACGATGTTGAATGTAAGCTTGTTGCGATTCGATGAACAATGCCTTCGGACATTTTTCCCTAATCAACATGTGTTGCAGGGCTATCTCCTTAATCCTAACGGTAATGATACAGTCGAATTGAAATTGATAAGAGATGGTTCAATTTCCTCAGCTACCCTTCAAATTGGAGCAAGATCGGGTCACTAGATCCTGGGAAAATTATACTTAACGCATTTCACGATTGCGCTTCGTAGAGTGAAATATTAATTTTAGAGCGATTTTTCGTTAACCTAACCTGCACATTTCCTGTGAGTTTCTTCAAAATCCGGTGCAAACTGTTATACAGATTTTACATTACATAATTAATTTATTGGAGAAAATGAGATAGTTGTTTCTAACTAACATCCAAATTTGGGGGAGATGGACCACAAACTCCCTGAGAAAATTATGCTTGATGGATTTAACGTTTGCTCATCCGCAGATTGAGATGTTGATTTTAGAGCGATGAAATTCATAGGGTACTGTCCGCAGCCTAAACCGCACATTCCCTGAAAATGAAATCAAATTCATACATGAAAACTGTAGCAACTATGCTTATCGTAAGGATTTGAGGACTTCCAACAGACGTAAAGACGGACATGCTGAAAACGAAAGTTGTCCAGAATGGTATAAAACGTGAAATGCGAGTGAATATTTTGATTTTGGTGAAAACAAATTTTTCTCTCTCGAAAATGAAATCAAAGGTTCCGCTTCAGAAGGAGTACAAATAAATCCCAAAATCAAAATTGGCATTCACTTTTAGTCTAATTATTTGCAGTGATGAATCTTTGAAATCCAAAATAGAAGGAAAGTTCGTCAAGTTGGATGAGCAGTGTAGAGTCCCTTGTTGTAACATGAACGAATAGATTTAGTTTAAAAGTCAAAATGGTTGAATGCTAAATGGAATTGAATGGATACATGTATGCAAATTAACTCGCAAAATATGGGTACTATTGATATTCTGCCAAGCACACGCCATGCAACTAACCATGTTTGTTAGTGTCAACTAACAGATAACTGGAATAATTTCTAATCATTTCATCATTGACAGAATTTTTATTTTATTTTTTCAATGATACAAGATTACAAAAGTTTACAATATAAATTACAATCATTCTTCAGCATGCTTCACCATGTACAGTCTTTTCAACATCTTGAGAGGAGAAAAAACAGGAAAAGGTTGGAGTTGGCATTAACCTCAACATACGATTCACTGCCTAGCACAAAATCAAGTCAGAAAAACCCACTTTCGTCGGGCAGATTGATTATGTCAGATTTCCTTCCATCTAGCAGTTGCCAAAACCACTTGAACAGAACTGATTTCAGCACCCATGGTCCCAGCACAACAAATCTCTGTGGTGCTACGCTTTATATGTTTTTGTTGATGTACGCTGTTGAGTGGTATCCTCATCCACTTATTTGCGTACGCACCTCACATCGAACATCCTGATTCTTCTCTCACCCAAACATAGCAAAGAAACCAACACACTGAACATGGTCTTCTGACCTATCTGCATTCTTTAATGATATGCGCAGCAGGAATCAGAGTTTTGTCTGGTACAATCAATTGGACCATAAACGCCATTTGCGAAATTAATTGTACACCTATCATTCCTATACTTGTACTCTCCACACTCTTCACATCAACGTTTGAACGAATGATAGGGAAATGATGAAATAAATAATTAGCATAGATGATATCTATGTTCAAGAAAATCCACATTTGCGCTATTAATTCCCCCATGGTGACGGAATTTATATGAAACTGCCTAGGGTTTAACTCTCACAATCCTAGACGCTTTTATCAGCCTATACATCTCAGAATTTTGTTTTGTGCCTACCAATTCCACCTATGCGCAAGAGCAATAGTTATTCAGTCCATTGCCGTAAAATTCATGAAATACCATCCTGGAACATGTACTTCTGCGCATATGAAATTTCATGCAAATATACTAAAATCCTATAGATTACTACTCCCCTCTAAACAATTAGTGTCTAAAATAAGTGGTAAAACATTCTGTCATAATATTTTTCCTTTCCGACGAAACAGTTGGGGAAAAACAAGTTATGAATACTGGCAGAGAAGAACGGAAGAAGCAAACCAGCGCTATTCCTTGCTCCAAGACTCCAAGCTCACCTGTTCATATTTGCCGATTAATTGTGTTTGCTCGCCATTCCTGAGCGTTTGTTTGTCAACGAGGTAAAGTAAAGTCGACTGTTTTCCTTTGTGACAACCGACTAACATCTTCCTTCGTCTTACGGCTCCGGTTGTGTTTTTCCGCGGTGTATTTCAAGTGAGCGAGGAGGCGTAGGTGACCTTGGAGTCAGCTGTGACATAATCAGCTCCCTCTACTTAATTCGGTCTTGGTTTTAACTACCAGGGCTGTAAGTGCTCAGGCAGCTGTTACGGTAGTGTCGTGCTTTGTCGAGAGAAACTATCGTATCCTGTAGCACAACTATGATGACAGAAGAAAAACCCAGCGTCTGGAAACGTGTCACATAATACTGACTATGAAGCGTTAGGTCTATTAGCACTTAACGCCTAGAGTAGTGGCCGTTGTGGTATCAGGTTCTTTCATATAGATGTAATTATTTCCCTCGCCCTCATTCCAAAATCCTGATGCAAATTATGTTATCGATTCTGAACAATTATGCTATCGACGGAATTATATTGCAAAATTAATAACGTAGACTTGAATGTGATCTTCACGATTTGAATAGTGTTGTGGGGGTGTTTTGCTGAATGATAGGTGGCTTTGAGACCGTTCAAGTGACACTCAAATAATTGGAGACTGGGTCCATCGAGAGACCAAACCCTCAAAATACTCGGTCATGATCCTTAAGGTCTTTTTAACCAATCTGATTCGTAAAAATTTCAACCGTCAAACATTTGCTCTGCGAATGATTTTGAAACAGTCCATTGACGTAAAATAGTATTCGTAGAGGTCGAACCTAATCATGTTTACTTTTATTTGGGTAAAAAAGTAAAATCTGAATTTTTATTCTCTAAAAAACAATTTCAATTCCAAAGCAAGGCTTCATTATTTTTTCATAATGGGAGGTTCGAGGGTAACTTTTAGGTTCAGAAGTTTCTAATTATTTGCTACGGGTGAATTTCATTGGATTTGAAACGTACCCATGTCGATTTTGCGTCCAAACTTTGTCCATCCTACTAGAAGTTTTGCCTGCGTCAACGAATTTTATTTTCCAAATAAAATGCATAGAGCATCATCCTGGTATATGTACATAACTAACTGCACTTCGAGTTTGAAATAAATCTGGCAGGAAAATGTAAAAAATCGATGTTATAAGAAATTCAGAGACAGACGGACACACAGACTCAATCACTCTCAAGATAATCGATAACCTAAGCTGCAAGTGGAAATTTCGATTTTGGCGAATCAGTGTTATTCTTCTTTCAAACCTTAGAACTATGCTTTCGCTATTTGTGATCCAATGACAACAAACTTTGATACTCGTCGTCTACTAATGAGCACTCAGTAGAAAGACATTTTCTAATAAATGATACCGCGTTTTACTCGAATTGAACAGGCTTATAAGAGGTTCCTCCTCTAAGCTTTTGAGAGTGTGTTCTGCAACCCTAATGTGCTACCTAATGTGCTCTTAATGGCTGTTATTATTATCAGAGATCTCGGCCCGCTCCTGTCTGGATCCAGTGTAAGACTTGGGAGGTAAGCACCAGGTATCTGGCGTCTAGAGGCGGGCCTGAAAGATACAAATACGATGTTGAGGGGCCCGTCATTTATATCTTATCTTGAACGTAGGAAGCTGGAAACTGGCTGTGGAATTCTTGAACAACTCATAAAGCTGCTATCTACAGGTCGGGTCCCAGTGACGACCTCACCCCTGGTAGCGACTGTTATCAACCCTTCGAAGGTATTTTTTCTATCAGTTCAGACCTCAACGATTGACGTGTAAAGGGGGAATGAAAAAGTTTCCAGTCGAACAACCTGGAAATAAACGAACTAATAATCAACTTTGTAACTTCAGCGTGGTTCATAACGCTTTAATTACCCATAGATAGCGGAAGCTTTGGTTTCGCTTTCAGAAGAATAGATAAAATGGTTCCAATAAATCAAAATTCCCACTCGCATTTTAGTTTTTAGGACATTCCTGAACAACTTTTGTTCCATATCTGACTATACGTCAGTCTGCCAGTGTGTATAATATACACACTATATTATAGTGTGCAAATCCTTTCCCAAAAAGAAAAGAAGCTCAATTTTTATTATTTTCGTCAAATTTGGTAAATATCCATGAAAAATTTCATGGAATATTTATGGAATGGAGTTATGCTGTTAATGGTACTCTGCGAATTTCATCACTCAAAAACGTGAGTACTTCCGTACTTTCGGAAACAAAAAAGCACTTTGTGATTGAGAACAATAAATAGGTCCAATTTCTATAAAAGTAACTAAAAAATCACTAAAGATGGCAAATAACTGTTATAAAACGGTCAAAATGATTTTTCAAACGGAGTAATGCTCAACACAAAGTTTATTAATCATTTTCAGTTCACTAATAAACGTACATTTACACAAATTGTTGAAGAAAAATGTACTCAATTTTCAATAAAATGACCTAACAAGCCGAAAAAAGCATAAAAGAGCCAGAAAACACTAAATTTTATGACTGAATATCACTATACTATTTAGAAGCAGTAATTTTCCCATAATATTGATATTTCGATACAATTTCTAAGGCTTTTTATTTGATTTATCATCAAAATTTCGGGTGTTCTATTTTTAATGTTCCAAAATGTAGTATTAACATAATTTTATATGAGTAATTATCGACCAATAACCAAAAAATCGACGATTTTTAATTTTTTACAATTTTAGCGATTTTTTGGGAACATATTTTGGATGTTGGACAATTTAACGTGTACTGCAACTTATCCTTTCTTTTGGAATCCTTAGAAAAACGTTTTGTAAATCATGGTTTCGTCGTTGAGATTTTACGGGTATTTTATTACCTATCTTTCATTCTTTTGTTTTATTCACTTATATGCCTGTTTTCTGTTCGAATTTCTTCCGCGTAGCTACGGAGTTGAAATGAAATGAATGAAATGAAGTTAAGTAATTAACGGTATGGGGTTATCAAAAGTTCATTACAGAATGATGAACGAAAAAGAAAAGCATCAGACCGTGAGCAGAGAGAAACCCGAGGTTGAATTACAGAGTGGGCTGTTTCATACGAAACCAGAACTAAGCCGGTACTTAACATGCATTATGCTATTGACGAAGGTACTGGTAGAATTGCGAATCATCCGAAGAAATCATCATCACGATCTTGTAAATTATACCTACCTACGAACAACTCGTTAAATTGAGTTCTCTTCCCAAGAATAAAAAAATAAAAACGCTATGTCCCTCGGGATCCAGAATTATCAGTGATCCGGGTGAGGTGCTCCTCACGACTCTTGATTGCATTGGGAGTCCTTGAAAATATTGGCGGCTTGACTCTACCCGCGGGAATACCATTACTTAAGGAGGCATTCCCTCTGGTGGGCTTACAGTTGAAATGTCGGCGTGCGTCTTGGCTGTTGTCATTTTGGCGACCGTGTCGCAAGTGTCGAGTTTTTTCACTTACGAGTACAATCCTAGCTTAATCCATTTCGAGAGTACCAAAGATGACAAGTGGTTCGATCAGAAACTGGATCACTTCGACGCGACCAACTCCAAAACCTGGAAACAACGGTATCAAGTTAATGGGACTTGGTTCAGACACTTAGAAGACAGTCCAATTTTTCTCGTAATCGGTGGTGAAGCATCGCTGAGCACTCCGAATATGACAGCGAGGATTTATGGAGTGGAACCCTGGATGCAGTACGCCAGAAAATTTGGTGCTATATGTTTCAAATTGGAACACCGGTATTACGGAGAAAGTCAACCTTTGGAAGATCTGTCTGTGAACAGCTTGAAGTTTTTGAGCAGTCAACAAGCACTAGCTGACATCGCGCATTTCATCAATGGCATGAACGATCAGTACGACTTCCAACATACCAACCGGTGGATAGTGTTTGGAGGAAGTTACGCTGGTTCTTTGGCAGCTTGGGCTCGCCTGAAATTCCCTCATCTAGTGTACGGTGCGGTAGCATCATCAGCACCATTAATAGCTGTTGTTGATTTCAATGAATATTTTAACACGGTGAAACAAGCTCTCTCGTCGTCAAAGGAATCCTGCGCTGAAAACGTTCACCAGGGAGCGTTGGACATCGGAGAACTTCTTGAAGATCCAAAAACTGCTGCTTTGTTGAGTGAAAAGTTTGAGCTTTGTGAGCCGTTTGACCCGCTAGAAGTTAAAGAAACCTTCAGAATGAGCTCCTTGCTCATTTGGCTTTCAGTCCTGGTGCAATACCACCAAAAGTATTCAACCAATATCGACGACGTTTGTGATATTATGGTAGACGAAAGTTATGGTAGCTTGGTTGATCGTTATGCTGCTGTGAATAGTTTGATTAGATATCGACTAACCAGGTGTTCTCTTGAACCAACACCGTGTCTTCTGAATGTTGGTTATAAAAAGACGTTAGAGACTTTAAGAAATGTGTCACATTTTAATAGCGCTGGAAGGCAGTGGTTCTATCAGACTTGCACGGAGTTCGGATTTTTCAAAACATCCAGTACGACAGACGAGTTGTTTGGGTCGTACCTGAGCTTGGACTCTTACGTCGATTTGTGTGAAGATGTGTTTGGTGGAGATTTCAACCTGACGAGACTTGAGCACGGAGTCCGGAAGACGAACACAGAGTACGGCGGTTTGAACATTTCCGTGTCCAGGGTGGTCTTCGTACACGGCTCTATGGACCCTTGGCGGGTCCTGGGCGTCCAGGAGTCGGATAACTCGGACAATCCGGTCATCATCATCGAAGGAGCCTCACACTGTAATGACATGCAAAACAATCAGCGGTTCGACCCGCCTAATCTCAAGGCTGCGCGACGACAGATTACGGACACTATAGGCAAGTGGCTCTCTAGTTAGTTTTGTTGTGCAGCCAACGTAACAACAGAGTTGACTAGGCTTGATGAAGTGATAAAGCCCAAATTAACCTCTCTCCTCCCCAACCTATCGAGTCCTGCCTTCTTGCATTAAATTTCAAGCTCACCAAGGCTCGACCCTGTGGTACAACCAATATAAATAAATATAAGTGATTGCAGAAACGTTATTGTTACAAAGTAACTGTTTTAGTATTCAATTTTAAATAATAAACGTTTGCAATCAACAAAAAAAAAAAAAAAAAAAAAAAAAAAAAAAAAAAAAAAAAAAAAAAACCACTAAAACCCTTCCACATAATTTGACTAAAAAGTCGTACATTAGGTTTTGTATTTTTATTACAATGTAATTTTCCTTTCAATAATCTAGTTTAGTGTCCGTTTTTTGTATAGATGGTGAAGCATAGGTGGTATAATATTTCATTTCATTGGTTTTGCTTCCCAGTTTATCAATATATATCGGAAGGAAGTTTGTTTATGAACAGTTTGTTCCTCTAAAACAAAATTTCCCACAATTATGTTTCGTTGTATACCTACCATTCTGAACAACAGATACGTCTGTCTGTTTGCGTGTTTCTGTCTATCGGTCTGTTCGTCCACAGACCCTGGTAACGAACTTAATTTTTGCAATTTAGCTGTTGCAACTTGCATTTCTGATTTTGATAAAATGTTCAGATGTGTAGATGTTACACTTTGCGTTTTATTTATAACGAATCAATACATAAATCTGCGAAAGAGCTAAAATAAACTTCACTCGTTCCCCACTATTTTTTCAGGTTTTGTTGGTCCGATCTCGCTCAATTTGAACTGTAGTCGGGGAAGAACGGTTTATTTATATCATATCAATTTTAATACGGTAGTATCATTAGTACCTGCTGTGCGTGCGGAATCGTGAAATCCTTGCAGCAAGCCAATGTTCTACATTTAGCTTCCAATTTTAATGAACTTTTGCAGGAAATTTGCGTTAGAATGTACATGGTTCCTTAAGAGTTCCATTGGTCACAAAGCATTATCAAAATTTCATCATATTCTGATCTTCCGATTTTGCTCATGTTTTAAAGATAGTTAGGGAAAGCTGGTGTAACCATCCTAATCTTAATTTCAACTCTACCGAATCACTATTCAATCCGCTGTAGAATAAGCGCGAAAAACCCGTAATATGGCAGTGATGTCTGTGGGAACATATTCGTGGCATTTCCGACCCGTGAACCGTTGTAACAACCTTATAATCTACATCTTTTAAAATTATTTTAAACATGAATTCGCGTTACATATACGAAGAAACTGAGCCACACAAGTCGGCAGAGAATATGTGTTCAATTATGTAGTAATTGCAGGTATAATTATTATAGCTTCATTACTATTAGATACTCGTAGTACATTGTTAGCGTCAGAAAGCCTAGTGTAAGGTAATTGTTTCATTCTATTTCTTTTCTTCCCTTTTTTCCCGTTTTTGCCTCTCCTAAGTAGATTGTTATATTTAGAAGGTCTATTCGGTTAGACCCTCGACTTCGCTAGGTACCTAATTTTCTATAGGCCAGTAACGTGGTAGAAGAAGTGTCAAATACAGAAATAAGAAACCTTCGTTTCATAATAGCAGCGTCCATCACTCGTAATATCCTAAAATCACTCAGAAATTGAAGATTCATGAACGAATATGTCTTTCCTCGAAAACGAAAAAAATATTTTGACAGAAAATTACATCTTCAGGGTTGCGGGGTTGCTCTTAGAAGGTTTCCTTAAATTGTCGTAGATTTGATAAATCAATCAACGACTATAAAACGATCGATTAATGCGATACATTCAATATGACAATGAGTAAAGAAACAATATTGCCCGACGAAAATGTAAGACGATTTTTCATTATGTGAAGAGGAAGGGTACCTACTAGTATATTTGTTAGAACTGTTATTACTAGGTTAACTAGTAAGTACTATCTACTGCTTGATTAATTACATTAATTTTGTAAACTTTACTTTTTATTACAACCAACTGACGTAACATTGCACAGTGTTTTCATTTGAATTACCCAGTATCATATAGAAATGGCCGTATAGTTCTTCACAACCTACCTTATGATTGAACGACTGCATTTCTATTAGAAACAACAATCATTATTGTTAATATAAAATAAAATTAAATAACGACCGTTCTTGAGAAGAGTTGTAACGGTTGAAGTCCCAACCGAGAGAGTATGAGTGACCTACCGCGGAGTCGAACGTTTCCCACTCGATCATCCGAAACTTCAGTTGAGGATAGATCCCCCGCTGCATCTTTAACACCCGAGGAAGACAATCCCTGATAGCATCTTACATTGCATTATAAGGGGTGAAAAGCAATAACTATTACAGTAACATGGGTTGGGAGGAGCCCCAGGCTACCTGCAGGTGATTTGTACTACCACAGTGCAATTCGTACTGGCAGTGGCTGAGAAGATCCCACGAGATCTGTCGTTGCTGCTCAGAGGTTAAAACTGCATCACTTGTACCCTGGTTACGTTTCTCGGCATGTGAGTTTTGCTACAAACTCGCTTACCAGCTAGTAGGTTCTACCCAATCTGCAGTGCCTTGCCCTGGCAAGCACGTACATTGCAAGGAAGTTTCCGAACAAGCTCTCCAGAATGGTAAGAGAAGTTGAGAAAAGGCTTGAGTTGTTGTCCCGTCTGTTTGCCAGTGGGCGGAGAAGCCCAGCCCTATAAGGAATCTCTCCTAAACAAACATCAACCTTCATTGATTTACTTCCCCAAACACCGCTCAGACATTTATATTCAAAAGCTAGACGCACAGTCAATCGAAAATGTGTATTTATTTACTGATTTGTGAATCATCGTCTGAATATCAGTGACATCCCCCAACCGCACCGCATCCATAATCTAGCTTCAATCGGAAATAAATCTGATGGTACTACGTCTGTTGAGTAGGATTTTCATTGGTTTCCAAAGCTCGAATAAGCTGTTGGGTAACTCTTCGCCAATGAAAATCAACTAAAGGTAAACGAGAAAAATTGGTTGTCTGGCAAATTTTTTGAAAAAATAGCTATGTAGAAAGTATTTGAATGTAACGTAATTCGAATAGGCACACTTTTATTTTGTTTTTAAATTGTTTTCCAATTTTTCACTAAATAGGGAAAGTTAATCTTTGAAAACTCCTCGTACAATAAACAAAATTACTTAAATTGGTTCAAACAATGATGAATTGTACCGAATCCGTATCCCCTTGAAGTCTTGGTTGTTCGGGAAATAAAATCGACGGCCCTTGAGCGAAGATGTATCCGGTTTGCGATTGAAATACGGATTTCATTCCGATCAAATAAAGTCCCTTTTACGGAAAATAGCGAACAAGAGAAACTAGCAATTTTACAGAGGACGGTCGGTGTAATAAAATGGAAAGTTGAATCGAGTAGCTACGACAACTTTCATCAACAGCAAATATAAGGCCACATCCTTGTCAGAATCAATACTTCATAAAATTCGTTGAATTTTCACGTACATTTCATGGGCTTTGCGGAGTAGATCCTAAATTGTTTGCCACGGATGTCCCTCTTAATGAAATAAATTAAAGTAATGCACCAAATTAAAAAAATATTTATACATATTTTTTTCCTATTTTGGAAATCAGTTTTGAGGGTATACTAAGGGTATTTGTGCTTCGAAGAAGAGCAGTATGAATTGTGAAATGGCTGGATTAGGGTCAGAGCTGCAGAAGCCACTCAAGGAGCCTTCTGATCCTATCCATCCCAAGTCATTGTGTATTGACTCCTCTCATGTACGTATGGGACGCACCGAATCGATCATAAGAACCACATCACCTCACCTTACCAATCACCTTTGTTCACCAATACCTCACCACATAGAATCATCGTTGAAGCCCTCCGGCTGCTCGCCTTATAACCACGAATGAAGAATCCACTAGATGTGGACACGATTTTTCAATTGCCCCCCCCCCCCTTCCCCATACATGGAACAACTGGAACCCTTTCCACTCGAGAAATTCAGGAACACTATGAAACGAGCCTTGATTAAGATTACACTGGAAGAAATTTTTAGTTTTTGAGCAAAAAGAGATTTGTTCGACATCAAAAACTAAAAATGTCATGATATTGCCTTTGAATTTCAACACACTCATTTCAAAATGAAACTGCAACGGTGAATTAGAGACCGGCACACTTTTAAGGCCGAACAGTTGATCGGAGTTTTTACATACCGAACAGTTTAGTTGATAGAGTAGATCATATGACTCTGCTTTTTCTCCTTACTTACCCCAGTAGCAGATGTTGGGACCGAACAGTTCAGTTGACAGAATAGATCAAAATGACATCGTGTCATGACTCGGCGTTTCAGATCACATTGGATGTGGAGTGATCATTCAACACCTTAATTAATTAATGTTCGTCTGCATTTTTCTAAAACTCTGTTCACTTGAGAGACAAATGCCTGCTTGAGCGGCCCGCGAGCCCATTTCTGTTTTTCCAAGTCTCACGCCTACATGTCCCCTTGTAAGCCAGCCAAACCAGCTGTGTACGTATCTGTCCTTTGGGTTTGAATAGTGATTGCAGTTGTGGTCAACCCATCAGCTAAAACCAAAGGTGTCATAGGAATTTGATGATCCTTAAGTACTTAATGTAAATATACTTGAAAAGAAACGAAATTACGATCGGTCTTGAAAGACATTTGAAATGACCAAAGATGCTTTTGTGCAGTATGGAAGCATACGGCAGAAACTTCAGATGATATAAATGAAGAAGATTTGTTGGGAGTTTTCGTGGCTTGAAACATTTTCCGTTGCTGCGACATCGGAATGGTTGTAAATGAGGAACATTTTTTAAAATATATATAGAGGTTTGATTGGAAAATCCATTACTGGACTGACAGTATATCAAAAGATGTGCCCCCCACACCCTTTGTGTCGGGGTCTCCATCGTGGCATACCAACTAGAAAACATAGTGATATACTATAACATCGTCAGGAAATTCCATTTCCATGTGTATCATTTTTCTATTACTGTTTTCATGGGCTAAAATCACCTATTACTCCAACCAATTACTGACTTATCTGCTGCCATTTTTGAGCATATAAAGAATGTGTGCTCTACATCATCTTCCCCCATCCTTTAATACACACACCTTGCCTCGGAAGTCTATCCTATTTTCTTTAGGAACGACCGATAATAACCATGCCCCGTCAGGATCTGGGTTAAATAGTAATTAACGTCACCCTGTTTCCTCTCCGTCCATTTTTGCAATGAGGAACATTGGAAAATAGCCAATAGCCAAATAACCATTTCCATGTTACAGTTAATTTTCATGTAAAAACTGCAACATTAATAAAAACTGTTGAATGCTAGAGATAGAAAAAGAAAAAAACACTCGCGAAGAACGGTATTCATTGCATTTTAGAAATGATACCTTTAATTTATTGATTATTAAAATTTGATTTAATCTGAAAGTTTCAAGTCTCCTCTTAGTAGTTCGTTCCTAAGCTCATCAAATGAGAAGTTGGGATAGCTTTGAGTAACACTTCCTTGATACATGATAGCAGATCCAGGTTACAAAGTACCCAACCTCTATTGAGGCCCTGACTCCCCTTTCCCTCACACTACCTCCACAGGCAGAATGGCAGATATATCCTTTTAAAAATGATTATTTACCTCCCCCACGCCTATTGCAAGCCTAACTACCCCCCCCCCCCTCCTACTTTTTGAAAGCCATGGATGTGGATAGTTCCCCCTTCCCAGTTCTTGTAACCACTAAGCCTGTGCATAACCGGAAGCCTTTTACCTTGAGGAGAATCCTCTTAGTGTTGTAGGCAAATCGCCTTTGCTCTTGGGCATCTAGTCCACCACAGTATTTATAAGGGACGAGTTCGTTAGACTTCACTTTTTGAACACGATAGGTCCTAGAAATAATTATTTTATTTGGATCGAGTGAAAAATCCGTTATACTAAATGCAAATGTTTAAAGTTAAAGCTGATGATATGTAGGTAAACAACAGAAACATCTTTCTAGCAAATCTATCCAGAAAAGTAAGAGTTAGCAAACCTGAAACAAAATAAGAAATTGAATTTTTCATAATTTGTCATGAAATTCCATTTTGAGGCATACTGGTTAGGGTAAGCCCTAAAATTTTGCTAACCTGCCCAGATAGTTTTTTTTTCTTTATAGCTGTATTTTCATAAATACGCACAGAGGTATAAATAAAATATATACATAGATAATCTCCTTGTAGTTTCATTCTTCTTGGATGGATATTGTAAAAATTAGGTTTGTTAGAAGGATTTTCTATACATGGTTCAGTAGGCGCGAAACTAACAATGTTACGAATGGTTTAAAAGGAAAACTTTAAGATTTGCAAAAAAATATTTTCCTCGCTCGGAAGTTAAAACAAATGCTTCCCTTAACTATAGGCGGACGGAGCAAAGGCAGGTGCTACTTCATAAATTATACAGGTGACTCATTAGGGAGGTGATCAGACTTTTAGGGGAAACGGTGAAAAGTGAGGAAAAGTCTTTTGAACAAGCGGAAAACGAGACAATTAACTTGTAATCAACTTGACTCCCTCGGGTCGTGTTCTCCCATGACTTCTATCTTAGGGAGGCAGATGTCGGGAGAAATTTTAGCAAGATCCTTTCCATAGCGGGAGAAAACCTCCGAGTATGAAATCTACAATGTTTTAGTTCCCAATGCCCCGAGTAATTCTAATGAAAAAATGGATGGGGTCTCATATTATTTGTAGGTAACATCTCCCCCCTCCCCACCATCGTCCAAAATTATTAACTTTTTTTAAAAACCACATCAAATATGATAACTTCATTAATTCCACAGTTAGTAAATCTAATAATAATATAACAATTAATCAACCGTATTATGCATTCCCACTTTAAATGGACTACGCTTTGGTGAGAGAAGAAACGCCGGAAATTAAAGGTTTATTGTTTCTGAGTTAGATACCCTTGCTACGTAAGTCACAGATCTATTTTTCTAGGTGTAGTTAGAGGTATAAAATCTAAACTCGGCGCTTCCTTGAATTATAATGGTATTCTAGATGGCATAAAAAAGAGCCTAATTTATATTTCAGAATTGTGGGTCAATTAGGGAAAAAATTAGCCTCAAGGGTCCTTCAGCTGATCAGCTCCATACATTGTAATTGGCCTCTAAAATGACTTCGTCCGAAATACAACCCTGTGAACACCAAAGTATAGTAGTCCCCACAGTACGAAACAAAAACTGTTATCAAACTACCTATAGTTGTGGAAATACTGTATATCGTCAGGAGGTAGAAATTAAGGATTTAATAGAAGAACTGGAATTCACCTAGATAAAATAAAACACCTTTCTATGCTTCACTTGTCCTCAAATATATGAATAATTAACGAAAAACTCGATCGAAGACAACGATGTGGCAACTATATCTTTATAATAGAAATTCCACTCTTGCGTTTAAAGACAGACCTGTCATTTGAGAGCGAATGGATGATCGTACAGCAATCGGAGAGGTCTCCTTCGAGTCATGAAAATGGCTTTCTGAATCAAACAAAAAACACCCGTTTTACATCTATAGTGTTTCAGGTTTCGATTTTTAAATAGTTTAACCCTTTAATCACTTAAGGATGATTTCTCAAGGTCCAGAAACCTTGATTGATCTGGTCCCGTATTTATGTAGATCTCGGAAACTTTGTTCCAGTAGTTTAGCAGAAAAACTCCAAGCTGCGGAAGGACCAATTTTTTTGTATTCGATTTTTAAAATCAATGTACCTATCTTGAAACAAAAACCTACAACATTTGATTGCGGTTGAGTTTTGTTCTTGGTTTATCACAATGGTTCATTGTTGCAAATAATAAACCAAAACCGTCATTGAAACTTCACTAAAAGTTGCAATTATGCCGCTCGATCTCATGAACCAGTTTAACTAAATTATCGTGTTACGTAACATATGTCATATATTAATTGGAGTCATAGGCGAGCGCAGAGATTTTCATTAGGTACTGCCAAATACCGGGAGGGTGGTATTCCAGTTAAAAACTGAACATTTCAAGCCTATTAACCTTAATTTCTAAATGGCAAAGACCTGGGTTACTCAGCTATAAATCGATTCCAGAGGAGGCAAGAACACAAAACATTAATTACATCAATTTTCACTCAATTACAAACGCATCCTTCAGTCTCGCTCCTCAATGTTGATAAGGACTCTCGGAGCATTTGAACTGAATTCACAGCTGTCAAAAGGTCAATATCATGACCTTGCAGTGTTTGGCTTACTTTCATCATGCCCAGTAATAGGTTGGTGATTTCTAAGGCTAATACCAAATCCTAAGATTTCATTTCGTGTAAAAGGCCGCATCCCTTTATTTCCGCATCAGCTTTGTCAGTTGTAGATAGGATTTCTTGAAAGGCCTCTAGCTTTTACTGATTTGACTGCTTCTGCTCTAAAGCCCTTCTGGTCGTGGAAAGAGACTTCAAAGTCGTCGTAAGCTTAGAACCAGCTTCTTTTGAAAGAGCTGCAAACACTGCTTGTCGTAATGTACTCTCTTCTACATAGCTGAACAGTATTCTTGAGCAATAGTTTCGAATGAAACCTAAAAAAACTCATCTCACCAGGTGGTGCCGGGTACCACCCGAGCGCACGCTAATGAATAGTGTTGAAATTTGCGCACCTTAAGTGCAAAGAAACGACTGTCAATTTTATAGCAACAAAGTTTCTAATTACAATTTAAAGAAAAATTGTTCGATTTAGTGCTGTTTTTGGAGTTGGAGCTTTTGTTATCGATTTTTTAAGCACATTTTAAATTGTAAGTCAGTTTTTCAGCGTCCTGGGTTCCTGGGCAGAAACGAGCGGTGGTTAAAGTGGTCTTTAGATTTGAGTGTGAGTGTGACGGTGACCGTAGCATTAAATCTGTTTGTATAGGTGAATGTGTGTGCTTGTATAGGTAGGTATATGCAGTGAAAGACCGGTTGTGTATGTGTGGGTAAGGTTGCTGGCTCGGATTCCGCGTAATACTCCGCCGACGGGGCTGTGGGTTCTGATTGATTGGGGAATCCCCTAACGCCGCCATGTTCCCGTATCTGAACACGATTCCTTTCAGAGACAATGTTTTCCTGGTCGCATTTCTGTGAATAAGCGCACAAGGGTATGAGGGAAGTGCAAACGTTATTTTGTAAACGAATTGTCTATCGATCTCCCGGGTTAATGGGATGGGTTCGGATTTCATTTCAGCTGGTGATCCCCATATGTTTTGTTCATGATTGCGATAACTAACTTTTCACCAAGAGGAAACTCCGAACATCATCGCAGAAAGGTTGATAACTTATGTACTCTGATGACCTTTTACTTTGGTCACTGTTCTACAGGTTAATTAAATTTAGCTGTTACGTTCATGTATCACTAACTCTCAAGTACGCCAATGTACCCACTTCCAAATATTCTGCCTAGCCTACATACACCCTGCACATATACGCGGTGTATATACACGGTGTCTATGTACATTAAGGCTGGATAGATATCCAGAGGTCGATTCAACATTCTCACTATACGTTTTGTCCCTTCCTTCTTTTGACGTCCTTTTCCCTTCAAAAGTTCAAGTCTTACGGATGAACGTAAAGCAAACCTGGGGGGGGATTTGTCCTCATTCGATTTCTGTTATGTCAGAGAAATATGAGATCTCGAATTTAAATATTTCAGCACTTCATCTCAAGTGTAAATGAATCACTTCAGAAAAACACTGCAAATTCTTCCACTGGGGTTTACTATTCAACTGGTTTGCGTTCATGATTTGAATTTCTACTAAGCTTTGGAGTGTGCGTGTTTCACAGGTGATAGAGTGATTATTGAATTTCAGGAGATATGCATAGAGCACTTAAATCGGTTCTCAACCAAAATACCTATTAGGATTGATCAATTGATCATATTTGTGTGCCTATTGGAATTCAATAATCGCTCTATCACCTGTGAAACACGCACACTCCAAAGCTTAGTAGAAATTCAAATCATGAATCATTGAATAATAAACCCCGGTGAAAGAATTTGCAGCGTTTCTTTCAAGAGCGATTACAATGGAAAAATATTCTATTTGAAAATTTTAAATTTCGTAAGTCGGAGCATGCATATCAGAATGCTTCAACCCGTGTATCGGCTATAAAGCCTTTTAGGAGTTCACTCCAGTATCCACATTCACTACATCACTAGGTTACTGCGATAAAAAAAAAAGTCTTCAGGTAGTGGCCTGACGGCTCGCATCGGACCCTAATTACGGTGCGATACTTACGTCTTACGCAATTCAAATGTGATCTAATAGTTAATTCGATCATGCCATCACCAGAATCGTGATGTACATGAAAAAAGGGACAAAACGAGTATAAATTTGAACTGGAAAAACATACCTAGACGTTATGTAAAAATACCCAATGGCGGTTTTCGTCAAACTCAAACAAAAATGGGGTTTTTCCCATGTGGGCATGTAGGGTACCGTGTCCCATGTAATTTTGGACGCTGAAGCGATTGGATTGGGTCCCGAACCTGTGCGATTGACCCAGAGCAAGGAAATCCATTTTCATGGGGGGAAATGTTGCAAAATGACATTATTTCTGTACTTTTTCGAGCCCCATCCCATCTGACAGGGTTGGATCAAAGAAACATGAGTTTAAGTGTAATAAAGTTCGACACAAGAATAATAAACCCATGTGTAATCAAATTTGCAGCGTTTTTTGCACTTTATTAGACTGTTGCAATACTGCCACACACTTGTTTGATGAGGTGTTTCTGAACCGAATGATATATAATTTAGACTTGTTTTCCTCAGAACGAAGAGAACATTTTGAATCTCAGGAAAATTACGTTTTTCAACAAAAGCAACTAAAACGTCTTGCGTTAAGAGGGGGAGATTTAAAGGGGCTTTACTGCTGCTAATGAGGGCCAAGTTAAAGGGTCCGCTGCGGTGTTGCCCCCTGATAGCGGGGAAGGGTTATCGTCCCAGCGGTCCGGGGTCGCTCCTATATGGGCAATGGTATAGCTGAAGAATTTATTGACAGGGTTGTTAACACGTTAATAAAAACGAACAGCAAAAATGGAGAACAATTCTTGTTTTTAACTCCATTGGAAATTAAATGACGTTTACGCAAGGAATTGATCATAAAATTACATTTTTGACGGGAGAAAAGGTCTAAGTAATTCAGTCTCCATTTCTCTCTCATCCTCAATATTTATTATTTAACCTTTGACAGGAGAACGACAGGTTCCTTCTTGTTGAATTCGTTTTTATGGCCTTTTCCTGTCAAGATTCAAGTGATTTGTGACTTTACTTAGATGAAACTGTTTTCTGGGGGTTTCCTTCGACCTGACACTAAAACTGATGGTCTCAATCGAAAGAGCGTGAAAATCTACTGTAGGGAGCTCAAAACCCCGAAAATGGCCAAAAATGGACATGGCCTTAGGCTTGTACGAGACGATTTGATCATTAGGTGTGTATTGGGCTTGCATCCAGACCACCAAATAATAAAATATAACAATGGAACTAAATTGATTTACACTTATACATTTGAATAAACGGTATGTTTATCTCCCATAATTCACGTAATACAAAAGGAAGGTGAACAATACAAGCGCTATTCAAGGGAATCCATCAAAATGCGTAGGCTGGTGTGGGAGAAGGCTCTCATTTGGAGGTTTGATCCTACAATTGTGTGTAGTAGCTCAATCTCCCTTGTGGTAGATGGCAGGTATAGACCTGTCTACCACAAGACGATCCCGCTCATCCCCTGCGATCTCATTGTCTTCCAATTGACGGCACCTCCAAGCGCCTCGCCGCCTTGTGGAGGATAAATGAGGCCGCTTCCATCGAAGATCTTCCAGGCTCCCTCTTTCTTGTACCTGGGATATAATCTATTCTCCTTCTCTTTCCCTCTCGTTCAATTCCGTCCCTCGCAATTTCCTCTCTTCCCAACTTCCTCCATCCATCCCCTGCCCATCCTCAACTCCTCCCAACTTCCTCGATTTCCCTCTTTTTGCCACCTGTCCTCCCCGAGATGGGGAATTGGCGACGGGGCTTAGGGGCCGGGAGCCGAGAGGTGTGAATAATTCGTGTTGGGAATTGAATACCAAAGGCGGAATATTGCATATACGGAGCGGAATAACTCATATACAGAAGCGGTAGACCCACATGCAATATATATACATGCCAAAGCGGATATAGAAGGATGAAAAAAGCTGCCAATTATTTAACAAAGGTATATTATTTCTGTATTAAAATAACTCTCCTACGCGGATCTCCGGACTACCAGCACTGGACTCTACAATTACAATGCTTGGTAGGCACATCCGAAATCCAACGGAAATTTATCGAAATAAAACAAAAATATAAGCAGTTGTTCTCAACTGAATTGAGCTTGGGAGTTGGAGGTTATGGATAGTATAATCGTATAGCATCAACCTTGCTATTCGGGTTGTCGCCAGCCACCCTTCTTGGTCGATAACAAAGGTTCATTATTGAAGATAAACCGAAATTTCGGCCGTGCAACATGACATGAAAGATTTATTGGGAAAAGATAGAAAAATTGTATTAAATGAAAGTGGTACCACACCATGTGGATGGTACACATTTTGAACATGAGCTACTTGCCTTAGACTAAGTACTCGGTCCGGCGATTCACTCATATCTCAAACTGACCACTATTTTCGGTCTTAAAAACACATGAGTACGTGTACACATGAATGTACCCGTAAACAATCAAGCTCCATTCTATCTCTTCCCAATCGCCCAATATTACTCATATGGGGAGAGTAGTTTGTAAAAACTCGGTTCAATTTAAACTATATCGGAACTTTATTGTACTCGATGCAGAACATATCGCCACGACAAACGCGCTCAATACCAGAAGGTCGAACTTGAAAAGTTTTTTTTTTTCTCAAAAAGAATCCTTTTTTATTTAGTGCTCTCGGCTACATTCAGATAAACGCCGTTAGCACTTCTGACAGTGAAAATGTGCTGCAGAAGTAACGGAAAGCCTTTAAAATCATACCAAGCAACTGAATCTTGGCAATCTTAACAAATAGCCATAAGAGAAAACTCATTTCCCTTATACCTATCGTAGGCGAAGTCCTCCCAATTGGAGCTTCTGTTAAACGTAGTAAATGAAAACAAGTGCTTGAAAAATAATGGTGGGTCCAGGGCCATCTTAGGTCCTCAGTCACATATCTTTACTTCCTCAAGTAAGAAAAGACCGTTACTCAAGTCACGACTGTGAATTCATCCCTAAGAATGTTTTACCACTATTTGAATGTTAGGAGTACGACGTTTTTGAAGGTCCGTGACGTTTGAGAATGATTCAAGTGCATTTAATGTCTATTCACAAGTCTACCATAATTTAACTCTTTACTAGGATTCTTTCATAAAACCTTTGGTTTGATTTCTTTCGCAGGTCGAGACTTGTGGGTGATGGTGGTGTCCTCGTCCCCTTACGAGCACATGATCGGGAAGCCGGACGTCAAGTACGTGGCCAACATGCACGGCAACGAGGCCGTGGGGCGGGAACTCATGCTCCACATGATACAGGTGAGAATAGTTTTAGTTTTTACTGAATTTTCGAGCAAAACTCACCAGTTACAGCAACATGGAAATGTGTTTGTTGGTATTCTGAATCGATTCCTGGTGCTTAGAACACTGTTGGATCTCAGATTGATAGGAAGATGAATAGACTAAGTTGGGACAGTTAAAGGACTTCCTTCAAGTACTTGAGGATATCCTCGAATATTTTACAGGATTCGAAGAAACCAGTATGAAAATGGGAGATATAGCTTCACAAGATGCAATTACTTAGTGTTAAGGACTGATTTTAGGAACACAGCCCTTAAACTGTTGAACTTTCCGTTTTTATCAGATAATTGTTGGTATATGTGTGTTAGGGTACCTTCGATCGGTGTTACCAGATCTGCCCTCCCGATCGTAGGAGGATATAAAGTGATTTAGTCGGTGTTACCAGTACAGCGTACTGCCCTCCCAACTAAGCCTTGAGGAAGTGTAAGCCTCGTTACCAAGGAGAGATCTCCTTGCCCTTACGGTGCACGGTATGAGGACAGGATCCTCAACGCTTCGGAGGTGCAGTCGTGACCGGATAGCGTGATCCGCACTTACTGCATCCTAGGTGAAAAGGGAAAGAAGGTACCAACAGACCTAGCTAGAAGGAGAAGTTAGGTTCCTAGTAAGAAAGCAAAGTGTTCTGTTAATACTCCCCGAAGGGCTTCCGCCAACTGACTGACTTCTGCCGAAGGGCTGTCGTATGTATACCGCCCCGGCTCGATTCCCCCTTCCGGGTTTTCCCGAAGGAATTGTCCGTTGGGGGTCAGCACTAACGGCTGGGGGAAACCTGCCTTGATTTGCCGCCGTTCTGGTACCTTTATTGATTGAAATGATAAACATACACGTGCTTCCCTCATTTCGAAATAACTAGCCAAGTACAATTACATGGCCTACAATTACACTTATTAGGGGACAGGTTGTCCGAGCGAGCTAAGGCATCAGTCCTTTGGCTGTTTACTTTCAGTGGGAGTACTGATTGGCCCGGTTCGAATCCGATAGGTACCAATGATTAGGGCCAAAATCCTATCAAGTGATATATACCAGTCCTGTCGTTAGACAGTTCACCTCCGCTCTCGAATTCACTTGAATCCAAATCGTTCCCAACCCAGTGGCGTGAGGCAATGGGAAGCCACGAGCGAAATCGTCAGACATAGTTCCGATCCTCCCTAGAGGACGGCTGGCGACGTCCGCGACGCCTCCGGGTAGTCGGACGAAAATCCAAGGTGAAATTCCTTGTTTACTTTACTTTACTTACTTACTTTACAATTACACTTATTAAGTACAGGTACAAGCACTTGTACTTGCTTGATTCAAGTACATGTAATTGTACTTGGAAGAAACAAGCACAATATAACTCCTTGTAAAATCTATGTCCATTTTACTTACAAGTATTTTTACCGTCAAATTCAAAAGGGGTGGAAGGAGGTGCGAAATTCCTCTCTACCATTCTCTTGAGCATTCTACGTAAAAGGTGAAAATTTACTCGTTGTACTTGAAGTACAAGAACTAAGTACAACTCCTGATTGATGTTTTTTGAGACACTAAATCAAATGCATTAATCCTGTTGATAGTTTTTAATCTTCCCTTTAAAAAAAAAAAAGTTTCAATTTTCGGAATGCCAAATTAGTACATACCTGTGCAGTTTGTGGCAAACAACTTGAATCTTGGTCTTATATTCCGGGGTCCATTGAGAAGCGGTTGAACCCTGAGATTTGATGTCTTTTAAGTTCTTTTAAGTTTTAAAAAAAGGTATATTTTACTTTCTTTTTCTTTTTTTTTAATTTTTGGGGGGGTCCTACAGGGGTGGAACACATAACTTTTCTATAACTGTGTGGTACGAATAGTGAATGAGTCATGCTTTTGGCTCTAGGCTCCTCGACTAATACGTAAACTATTTATTTGCCAACCAAACATCCAATTTAATTACCTTTGTTTCGTTAAGTACCTGGTGAACAACTACAACACGGACTCGTACGTCAAGTGGTTATTGGACAACACGCGGATCCACATCCTTCCGTCAATGAACCCGGACGGCTTTGAAGTCGCTCGAGAAGGACAATGTGACGGCGGACAGGGAAGGTAAGCTTAGAACGTTCTGTATTTAACATCTGTTTACCTACCTGGTATGAAACAAGGCCTTCTTGCAGGTATTGTACTGCCTAAATCCTTCGCATCCTTTAAACTGCCCTCACATTTGCATGCAAATTGACGTAGAGCTCAGCCGCAGCTAATGTTACGTACGCGATGAAATTCAAACGTTCAAAGGATATCAGATAGATGGAGCCCCAACTCTCGGCCACACTTGAACGAAATGAGACCATCAGGCCAGATGAAATGAAGCTCCAAGAGAATTCACGTTTGCATCTAAAATGTACCGGAAGAGTTTGAGGCTGAGAGACAAGTTTTGGAGGTAGTTTTATGAGTTGAGTGCCCTTTCGCTCAAAATTGGAATGCATCGATACTTGGCTTTTAAGCTTAGGCTCAGTACTCACTGGGATTATTTTAGTAGGAGCTTGTTCTCATTCAGAGTCTGGGATGCGTCTACCCAGCGCCGGCTCTTTGTTCCGATTCTGTTCGGACGCAGGTCCATGACAAAACATCTTGTCCTCACTGCCATTCTTGTTTTGAATCATGTGCCAGTAATTTGATGGCATTTCAATCGCTATTTGTTCGACTTTTGCACATAACAATAGGCGAAATTAAAAAAAAACTACGGTGGACCCAGAGACTATTAACTGGGTAAAAACAAGCATGGACGCAGTGAGGCTGGAAGATGGCAATATCAGGACTATTCGATTCTATCCGTATTTGAGCGTGATCATTTATTTTAAATTGTGGTTAGCTTAACTTTAATAGTTAGGCATATACCATCGCGGAGTCTTTTATGAACAATCTTGTGTCTCTACTATCGATACATAAGACACTTTTTTATATATCGTCAATAGTTTTCGCAACGCAAATTTTTTAAAACGCAGTTTTCGATTTAAATTGTGACAAACAAAAAATCAAAACTCTCCACTACATATTAGTATAGATGCTCGGCACTAATCTCTGTATAACGACGATATCTGGGAGAAGAGGACGGGAAGAATATTTTACTTCAATAAAATCAAACAACCCATGTTTGCAACAATGTAGTTATGTGACTTGGACCTAATCCGATGGTATAAAAAGAGATCTGGAAAGAAAAGAAAATTTCAGATCAGATTGAGTACACGTTGACTTTACCAATCGGAAAATCAACTACATCCCTACTTTCCTCAACAACGTGGTAATTCCTTAAGCGAATGAAGCCAAATACCTGGGCATGACGCTTGACGCTAAGCTCAGGTGGAAAGAACACATAAACAAAAATAAATCTGAACTCGTATTAAAACTTAGAAGAATGTACTGGCTAATCGGCCGGAGATCCACCATGACAACTTGTAACATTGTAACAAGCTGCTATTGTACAATCAAGTATTAAAGATAGTTTGGGAGTATGGAGCGCAGTTGTGGGGCTGCACAGCTCCAACCAATAGACAGATAATCCAACGTTTCCAGAACACAGTTTTACGATGTACGACGGATGCACCGTGGTATTTCCGAAACGATGCCCTCCATCGTCCTGAATTTCATGTTTTGGTGGTTATTTATTCTCAAAAAATTATTAGGATGCTATTGGTGTGTGGAGAAGTTCATTCTTTTTCTTTTTCGGAAATGAATTCTTATGAAGTCATCAGGATGCGGCAATGGAGACAGTAATACAAACCGGCATGGTTTTCCCACTGACTTGCCCAGCACGATGACTTCTTATGAATGCGATAAACTAAAAAACCACCAGACATAGAACCTACAGCCCTCCTCCATACCTGACAACGCATTTGAATCAAGTGGGGTCGGGGAACGCTATGACTTCTTAGACGTCAGGCGGAAGGTTGTGAGGTGATGGAATGGTATAGAAGCCCCTTCATTTGAGGTGGATGCGGTAATAATGCAACGCCACGCCCAGAGGATGACCCAGACGCTTTAAAACGTCTGATTCATCTCCAAAGGCGACGGATTCTAAAATCGGGACGGGCCAACTAACCATATCCTTCACAAGGTCGAGGCTCCCCCTTTGACTTTTGAAGAATTCATCCGGGCTGAATGGGTTAAGAAAACGTAATCATTTTTTGAGAATTCCAATGATTTTAATGAGTTTCTTCTCACAACGACTTCCTAATTTCCAATCCAGGACCGAAAATCGAGCTTTGCCCTTCAAATGGAAGAATAATTCATTCCGGAAACTAAAACTCCCAGTAATCTGAGAATCATCCACGTCCGGTTAGATAGAGATTTGTTGAGTCTTTCTTCAGGTCCTTTCATACTCCTGTACCTTCGTGGCATTGTACTGGTCGACCCTCTAAAATCATCGTGTTTAAATTAATGAACGGCTGTTCCAGATACAACGCCAGGGGTTTCGATTTGAACAGGAACTTTCCCGACTACTTCAAGCAGAACAACAAACGCGGACAGCCTGAGACGGACGCGGTGAAAGAGTGGACTTCCAAGATCCAGTTCGTCCTGTCTGGAGGCCTCCACGGAGGAGCTCTCGTCGCGAGCTATCCCTTCGACAACACGCCCAACACCAGTAAGTTGATAACTTCTGTACATACCATAAGTATCTATTGAAAAATGTACTGTAATGTCATACAATGGTATAGCTTATACATCTAACTACAAGCCTACTTTTGGAGTTTAAACGATGTATAGAACGGAAGAATCAAACATCCTGAGAAGTCGAATGCAAGTCTGAAACCGCAGCGACACAGTTCCCCTCAACCAAATACCATAAGAACTGCTCAAGGAACTTCGTAAATACAGCGATGATTCCTCATCTAGGGTGACCTTATTACAGAGTAGAGAAAAACCTTATTTTTAAAGTACCTTAAAAGACAATAAACGTCAAAGCAATCGTAAAAACGATAACAAAGTATTGAAAATACGAAGAAAAAATAAGGTCACAACAACTGCTTTGCAGCAGTAGGTAATTAAAAACGTTACAAGTCATTATAAAAATATTTTGCAGAGATTTACCCTCGTACTCATTACTTGGAAATGATTATGTGTGATTGTGAGGTTTGGGGGATCACTTTTAGGTTCCAAAATTGAGTTTATATGCTGTGAGCGAAGTTCTGCGGATCTGAAACCTATCCCAGTCAAATTCGCGACAAAAATTAATAGGAAATGACCACCCCCCCAGTTACATGTCAATCAAAACCTCAATAATGACGTTTTTGACAATTTGAGGGATTATAAACAATAACTGTTTATAAACTATATAAACAATAATTATTATTACTATACGATTATTAAAGCTTGTATTGAAAATAATACACAAAAGATTGCTAAAATGAGTTTTCGTTCCATAGTGCCCTCGATATGTGTGAAGGGAGAGCTCGTTAGGCTCTCTTTTTAGGAAGTTAAACGTAAGGCAACGCATTTGCATGGGGGTTGGAAATCATTGATGAATTAAGTCTGGCTTGCGGGGGTCAGAGATGCTTGTCAAATCTTGTGAAGTGGTTGTGATTTGATGAGTTTGAATAACAAACGTCCAGATCGTTCTTCGCAAGCAACATAAACTTCAGCACGTAAGATGCCTGGAGTACTGAAGAGTTCTTTAATGGGTTAAAATGCCCTCCAACTACCATTCCATCCAAGCTTAAGGACAGTACGGATGGTTCTTTTTTGAAATTGAAAAATGAGATCTCTGTAACCACAGTTCCTTCACAGCATCAAGCAATATGAAATAGGTTCGCAAAACATCATGATGCACGCGATACACCATGAGCAAGCGATTTCCTTGAGGGGATATTGAGTGAGCCAGCCGGTGGGGAAGGATATTGCCATCATTGAAGAACACATCAATATGGTAATCGGAAAAACAATCCTGAAGTGTTGAAAAAATACTCAAAAGGCTATGTCTCATGAAATTAAAAAAAGGGCTCATAGCTTCCTCGTCCGAGTACCAGATCTTTTGAATTGTTTTAGATTTATTCAAAAGATGTAAACAAAGCGAATTCCCGCAGACGTCAGCATCTTCAAAAGGTTATTCACGTACTGTGATTCTTTAGAGGATACAATAAAAGTACGGTCGTGTTGAAATTATTAGAGATTATTATATTGTTCTTTCCCGATAACCATGAAAAATATTTTCAACATTACATCAAAAACTTGCCATAGAAATTGAGGACGTTTGGATCAATAGATCCGGAGAAAATGATGCTTGCCGTAAAAATATGAACCTTTGTGAAATTAATAGCAGCGTTGTTCTTCTGGGATGTTTTAAAGTTTCATTGAAGTTCATTAATTCTCTCTTGGTAGAGAGTTCTGCTATATCTTCGTTGCTAACAAAAATATTAGTTTTTAAACAGATGTTCTGAGTAAAAAGGCTATCTCTAATGTAGAAAAACAATCATTGAGCAATAATTAAACCACAGACAACGGGGTTAATTAACAAAAATATTACTTTTTAAACAGGTGTTCTGAGTAAAAAGGCTATCTCTAATGCAGAAAAAATATCATTGAGCAATAATTAAAGACGTTCTTTTTTTTAATGCAGCATATGTCCCCATGTTTCCACTCTTCTATGAATTTTATTTGAAGAATATTTCATTGAAATTTAGTATACGAGATTCAATAATTCATTATTGAAACCACAATTAAAACTCAGTCTAACTAAAATAACTATCGTTAATCATCCACCAGCGGATGGAAGTATCATCTACGAGCGGCAGGAGGATGATAGAAATTCAAGATAGTAATCATTCGTGGAGAAGCGCATATGCGATTAAATTCGCGAGAGCTAAAACAGCGAGAGATGGGAAATGGGGTAGCGAGAAGCGCCATTAATCAGTTTAGACGCGAACTAATTACTGTGCGAGGTGAGTATTACATTTCATCCATCATCCTTCCCCATTAATTTTACCAAAGCAACTTCGAGAAACGAAAATAGAATTAAAGGGGCTTGTGTGTATTTTAGAGGGATTACATTGTAAATTCGTTAGAATCCGGCTCGACACTTAGTTATGTATAAAGCGGAGGATAGAAGATTGGTTCACATAGAGAAGTGTGGGTTAACAAATTCAAATAAAAACTACTTTTTAGTAGGTTCCTACGTGTATTCGCTGCTCTTATGTTCGACCTGTGAAAATGAAACAGTGTTTTAAAATGAACTAACAACGTATTACCAAATAATCGTTGGTGGTTTTTCTCCCGATAAGAGATGGGAGGAGCCCCTGAGACCAATAGGATCTATTGTGACGCTGTCCCCATTTCAATTCAGAACCTTTCTAACGACCTCTTCATTCAAAAAGGGAAGAAGGGTTTCAAGGGTTTATTTAGCAATATCGACAGGAATTAAGGCAACCTTTCCGAAATACCAGAATCTTATTAGTGGGTGTGGGTAGTGGGGTGACCACATTCATTTTGAAACTCTCATTTGGAGCATAAGTATTTATTTCCTTCATCTTAGAAACTTGCATCTCTCCTCTCTCTCCTTTGTTATTCATAATAAACATTAAGAAAAAAAAAAAATTAACGCAGTTGAGACCAACAAAGTTCTTAATCATGACCACATTGTATGTATGGGAAAGGATGAGGGAGCAATTTTACAACTTCGCTTACCCAAGCTACAAGTAATAACAAACAAACAGAAGAGATGTGTGGTGGCACCACTACGTCACAGCCTAAATTCTGAATGTACTTATGACATAATAAGTTATAGACTGAAGAAGTCCTCGCTGCAGGACGAAACGTTTCTAAGATGAAGGAAATAAATACTTACACTCCAAATAAGAGTTTCAGAATCTTATTGATGCAGATGCTGGACAATCACATAGAATGTATTCTGTTGTTTCCGCCTCTTCGTGACAGAACCGGCATTCTGTTTTCCTGGCTGTACCCATTACCCATTATTTATTGAGGTGGTACCTAAAGGGGCAGTGGCCAGTGACTAGACCCACAAGTTTGAAAAGGTCTTTGAGCCTCATGACAACGGAGCATTTGAATTTGTTTGAGATGGTGGAACTGCTTGGTTTGAAATTGAAATTTGAAGTTGGAACCGCTCTGCTTTGAAATACTATTCCGTAGGTACGTGCTCTACTCACCTGCTCCATATCGCTCCCATTTGATAAACTTCAACGTATTTGAGTGATCTATAGCAATGTTTGTGAAGGAACTCAATGAAAGTATTGAAAATGGTATTTTTTGAACTATTGAGTGATCGGGGGTTCATACGAAATCGGAGTCGGACGGGAGTGGGATCGGTCGTGTGCCGGAAAAGTGTGAACCACAGGGTTTCAAGTTCGAATACATTGCCCTCTCCGACTCCCGTCCGACTGCATGATCGGAGCTGGATCGGAAGAGGCCAGAACAGGTGTGTCCCGGCCTTAAATGTAAACTGAATCGCGGATCATTGCCTGTCCCATCAAATAAACGTTTTCATTTCTGTAAATTAATGTTTCACGCAATCAGGAATTTGTAAGACGTCGCCGCTCTGCTCAAGTAAGTGAAAGGTCCATGATTTTGTTAGACCTCTTTAATATATATTTTGCAATTGAGAGTAATAAAGTTTTAGACGTTAACTGATTTCATTTTGTTAATCTTTATGCTTGACTGTATATTTGTTCAGGGTATATATGGTTATTAGGTATCTATGGGGCACGATCATTTTGAACAAGAAAACCCTAGATTTCCTTGAAAAATGCGTGATTGTTTACTTTAATTTGAATTTTCTTCCGCTCCAATAAAGGTTCGAAAGTCACTATACTTTCACAAAATCATTGATAGTTGGAACTGAACGATTCCGGAAGTTTTTTATGGCGCTCATCCAGATCTGTGGTACGGTTTCAATTTCTACAAAACACAGTACCTACATTTTGCAAAAAAGGAAATATTTGTGTACAAGGTTTTAAAAAGTGGCCGATTCCGTCTCAAATCGTCAAGCCGACCATGTCCTTTCTCAGCTTTTAATTACTATAATTCAATTTTCATTAGATTCTGCAATTGAGGAGCTTTGACAACATGCAATGCCCCAATTCCAACTTTCTCCAGTATATCATCTAGGTACAAACTGAAATAAACCATACTTATAAAACCTGCTGCTCTACTGATGGTTATTAACTTATCAATGGTGAAAGTTAATGACCGTAATAAATATGTATTCAATCAAATGGATATTTAGGCACTCTACAGTTACAAAATTAAGGAGGTAGATCTTCCTACCGTGTGAAAGTCCTAAGTAGAAAAGAACAGAAATCAATTTATTAGCACGAAGAAAACAGTACAGTCAAAATGCCTTACAAAAGTTAAAAGTAAATTTTCTTCTTCTGCCCACCAACCAAATAAGCTCATACAAACTTGTGGCGGCTGGTGGAGCTGGTTTCAGTCATTCTGCTCAAATAAACAAAAATAATAAAAACTACCGGTCAATTTCATTGATTTTACTCAAAATATTCTATCTAAAAAGGGGCAAAACTGCTGAAAGTGTCAGGGTTAACTTTATGAGTGTATCCGAACAGCAAATCTTTATTATATGCAAGATGTTCGCACGTTCTGTACAAAGTTAAGGCGACTGAATATTTGAAGAGTTTGCTGTACGAGTGTGGTTGGCAATGCTTCTATGTTCGTGCTTAATACCAATTTTGTATATTGAAATTGGAAAAACGTCTGAGCATACGTATCCATAACATTGACTGTATAGATCATTGAAAATTATTATTGACTAAAAATGTTCAATTACGAAGTAAATATTGAATTAGGGTAAATTTATTGTTATGCAGGAGAATAACTTGAGAAAAATCCCTGAAAATTTCATCGAAACTCCCGGAGTTATGCGTGTAACAAGGATTTCACGTTTGCGGATGCGCAGAGGATACTATTGATCCGGGAGTCATGAAACCTATAGGGGACCATCTACACCCCAACCCGCACAATCCCTGAAAATATCATTAAAACCGGACTATAACTTCGTGTAGTTTTGCCCGTAACAAGGATTTGCTAACAGACAGACAGACAAGGAACCAAAATTGTTCAGAGAGGTCTAAAACGCAAAATGCGAGTGGAATTTTTGATTTTGGAGACAAAAAAATTTTCACATTCCGAAAGTGAAAACAATGCTTCCGCTACCGTGGTACACTCGGAAGCAAAATGCCTTGTATTAAGCAAATCCAACGAGGTGTATTATATGGTAATACAGAGATGAAATGACACCAAATCTAGAGTTGATAGTAAATAAGGATAAACGTAGTGTACGTTTATTATATCCAAGGAAAATACCTAATGAAAAGGCTCCCTCCTAATTTTTTGTTGAATCTCGGTCATTTCTATCTTTTGTGTTTTTTTCTCTTTCTGAGAAATGAAAGGACCCCTTATGGTGAGCAAAAAAGAATCCAAGTGTTTATTAAGTTGAGGGGCCGCGCTGTGTTCCGTTTCAGAGCCAGTTTCATTAAGAATTTCCCAACCTCGCTTCACCTCCCGCTTCCCAGTCAGTTGAAAACAGCGATTTCCACCTTGAGAAAGCTCGAAAACTAAAAAGCGTTTCATTTTACACCGCAGACACTCCAAACAGAAATAAATCATGGAAAATTGGATTTCTAAGATTGATGAAACCATACGATTGTAACCATTAGATATGGAAGCAAAAAGAGGAAGCTTCATCCACATCATTTTCAACAAATGTGCATAAATCATGTCCTGAATATTAATTGGATCATACATTCGGAAAAACAAGAGCTCATCAATGAAGTTGTTTTAATTTCGTCTTTCAATTAATGATTCGAATTATAAAGTTACTAAGGCAAGATGTATTTTTCCATCAACTTACCAATGATTTTCTTTGTATAATGAATTACAAACAATTGCACCAACCCATGATTTTGAAGAACTTTACTTTCATCTTTTCAGTGTTCCAAAGCTATGGAGGTTCACCACCGTCGCTGACTCCAGATGAGGACGTTTTTAAACATTTGGCCTTGACCTACTCCAACAACCACCCGGAGATGCACAAAGGAAAATCCTGCAAGTCTAACTCACCTGCTTTCCCTGAGGGCATCACAAACGGAGCTGCATGGTATCCGCTCACAGGTAAGTGACTACCTTAGCAAGGAGCTAATCTTATGATTGCCAGGGTACTAGGTAAAAGATTTAAGATGAGATACTTAGCAAGTACTCCAATAATGGCCTGATCTGCCACGGAGGATCACAAATTAGATTTTTGTTCCCAGTGCGGGAATTGAACCCGAGGTTTCCTGCACTGTGTGGAATAAGAGCGTGGCTTAGACCTCTCAGGCAACATTTGGGGTTTACCGGACATTCCTTGAAGCAATAAGTTGTTGTCTTTTGATAATGGAGAATGATTCCTGCTGGAGTACCTACCTAAGCATTGAATAGATAGATACTCATGATTTGAGTCACCCATCCACAACACATTTGCCCAAATTTTCTTGGTTATAAATATCCCAACTGTATGCAGCTTCACCAAAGGAAGTCAATAACCCAATCGTATCATGCTCCACTCTAAATGTCAGGAGAAATTGTGAAGCGAACCATCACAAGCACACATGACAAAGAAACCCAAGACTCTTGAACAGCCCAGAGATCTCCGTAATGGTGGGTAGAGAGTTTTCGAGCAGATGCTGATAAAAGGCAACAATGGAATAATTAGTAAAGAACTTTATTTCTGGAAGGTATACGGTTCAGCATACCAGAAAATAAAAAATTGCCTGTGATGAATGCCTGGGTGATAAAGTACTAGTTGGGTAGACCCCATCCATAGCCCTCGCATCAAGAGAACTTGAAGCCGGTTTTGATGGCCAAGCTCATCATCATCATCAACTTCCGTAACGGGCGGTACAATAACGTACCTCCTTACAGGCGTCAAATTTGACTGTACTATTTGTCTCGTTGCCTAGTTCAGTGTTCAAGAGGCTTTGGCTTTGCGTTACATCACACACAACCTATAAGTAGTTGATTTACATTGCTTTAATGGGTTATAATTAATTATGCGTAACAATGTTTTAGGTGGTATGCAAGATTTCAACTATGTCTGGTATGGATGCATGGAAATAACTTTGGAACTTTCCTGCTGTAAATACCCTCCAGCGTCCGACTTGCCAAAATACTGGCAAGATAACAAAATGGTACGTCAAAAATGTAATATATTAATGTTAAAATTGTATATATTAATAAAAAACGTATTAGTAATCAAGTTATAAGTTGAAGCAGTGTGTAGTAGGTAAATTTCACATTTTTGCTCAGAAGTTATTTATCTAAGTAAGTAGGTAACTGTTGAGAACAAGGAATTCATTTGGAGACACTACACGTGTGAAATTACTAGACATTGTTTGAAATCAGTGGAAGTGATGCGTTTTAAAAACATATATATTGCATTTGCAAGTGCGCCGAAACTTAATTTCATACAGTAAAACTCAAATTCGTGAATTATTACCAACTACAATGCGTGCAATCTCAGAGAATCCCATAATAATGGGAATTTTAGAAGTTATGCTTCTTTCAAAACGTTTACGCATGCATTGAGGTTATCATAGATTGAGTAGCCACGAAATTCCTTAAGGCAACCTCCAGGGCCTCACCCCAAACATGTCAGAAAACGTCTGCCAAGTGGGTGTGGCACATAGCTTCCTCGTATCCATAACATGACTGTATAGATCATTGAAAATTATTATTGACTAAAACTTCATTTTCTCTTTATTACTCACGCGGACCATCTTTACATCAGTACAATCCCTTAAAATGCATCAAATTCGTGAATTATTACCAACCACAATGCGTGCAGTCTCCGAGCATCCCATAAAAATGGGAATTTTAGAAGTTATGCTTTTTACAAAACGTTTACGCATGCATTGAGGTTATCATAGATTCAGTAGCCACGAAATTCCTTAAGGTAACCTCCAGGGTTTCACCCCAAACATGTCAGAAAAATGCAAGGAAATCTTTTGATTATATAGTACAATTTTGCTAGGCGGGTACAGATTTTAGGGTCACAAAGACACAGATTCAGAGATACAAGACGGACGGTAAAATGGGATGGACATTATTTTTTAATGCAATTCTTTTCACCACTCACTAAGGAGACTTGGAGAGAATTCGAAACAATAAGTTACTGCAGTTGATATGTTATCGGTGATGGAGGTAATTAAGATTATTGTTAATTAAAATAACTGTTCTACCTCTCCACTGTCACTTAATGAGGTCGATTTTATATTCCAGTCACTCATCAAGTTCCTCGCAGAGGCCCACAGAGGAGTTCAAGGCTTTGTATTAGACGACAGTGGTAACCCCATCGAAAAAGCTTCACTCAAGATCAAGGGAAGGGACGTTGGATTCCAAACCACTAAATATGGTGAATTTTGGAGGATTCTGTTGCCTGGAGTCTACAAACTCGAGGTACGTAAGCGGTATCCATTTTTTATAGTTATAGTTATACAGGCAGAGCTTGCACAGCAAGGCTCTTTTTCTGCCTCTCTACCTAAGGTCAACGCCTCCCCCAATTAAAAGTGAAATTAATAATAATAATAACTAAATCTCCTAACTTGATATGTTTTTCCAACAACGAGGGCACCATTCAAGAGTTCAAGGCCTTCTAAGCTACTGTTCAATACCATCAAGTGCAGAACAACACTTGTTGGTACACATGAGCCATCTAACAACCACTCAACCTTAACAAGCCCTTAAGAGTTTTCAATCACCAAAGGTTTCGCTTGTTAACAGCAAGGGACAGAGCCCCACAGTACCGTCTATTTTCATCCAACAGCAGTTAACTATTGTCAAGGCTCGTTCTTGCTGGAACGGTTGTGGCTGAGGGCCGTTAAATGGCTAATCTTGCTGCAACATCTGTTACCATTACTGTGCATGTACCTCGTACGATACCTCTTGGAACAGAAGAAGGAATCATGTTATGCCCTTCAGGAGAGAACTTAGCTGACCCCCTTGGTATCCTTTGTGTACGTGGCTACAACTGACGCATCCCCCCTAACTGACATCTAAAACATGAAAATTAAAGTGATTATACATATTTGCAGGTCTATGCTGATGGGTACACTCCTCGAGAAGTCGATTTTATGGTTGTGGAACAGCACCCGACGCTATTGAACGTGACGCTGTTCCAGTCCAAGGTAGGTGACACAACCCCAAAGGAGCCCTGGAAACCTCCCTGGAAGCTCATGGAGCGCCCAGGCCACATCGCCTCTGACACAAATGAGAGCGCTGGGGAGCGTGGGGACCACCCCTACCACTACTTCAGCACGGCTACTAACGCACCCACCTCTTCCATATCATGTATACTAACTCTGCTGAGCACGTTTTGGCTTGCACATATCCGTCACTAACTGCAGTTCTAACGAATTTCGCCTCTTAATAACAAAATGTTGCACTACATCATCATTCAACTCAAACGAACTAGAATAACTGCCTAATGTAATTAATCCAGTCTCTCTCATCTAGTGTAAGAAGTCATACTCGAAATAAGAGCCCATCATAACCATATCACCGAAATTTCGCCAAACAAAATCATGACCCCGACACACCTCATCAACAGTGTTAAACACAGTATTGATCTTGATGCAACGAAGTCAAGTGGATTGTGCTCAACATACATCACTGTCTTCTTGGACTTTAAATGAATCCCTGCTAAGTATGATGGTCCAGTTCAAATAAGAAGCAACAGCTTAGCTCTCTGATGATAATCAAAGTAATTTTTCCGAACTGCGATCATTCCAAGATGAACACATTGACCAAATACTTCAAATATGTTTCAACAAAATCAACATTAATTTATTGGCAAATGTTTCAATTACTATTCGTGATGATCATCTACATCATAAAACAACTGTGAAACTTCTCACCCCCAGTCTTCTCACTGTACTGTAACTTAATGATTGAAAATTGAAATTCAACCAACATATTGGGTATTATCACCTAGTAATTTTGGACGTCTAAAATTGTATGTTTTTTACGTAATCACAAGAATATTACGCACTCAGTATCTAAGTATATCAATTGAGAAATATATTCTGGCACCAAAATATTCGCCATTGGGTATCTAGATAATTTAAACGATAAAATGAACATTCTTTATAGTCCACTAGAATATAAATCATTACACTCATTGTCATTTTATCGTACATCATATAGTTTGCAGTGAAAATTATTATAATTTATTACTAGTACAACAGTACAAACAAACTTGGGAAAATGTTCGAGAAAGTTAAATAAAAATTAAAGTGAACAAAAACGAAAGATTATTTTGATGAATAGGAGAAATAAAGAAATTAATCGAGAAAAAATGCAAATCAAAAGATTCGAAAACTGTTGACAAACTAAGAGTAAATAAAATCAATATTAGATAAAGTAAAAAAGTTTTAGCTAATACTTGACTTACAGATTCCGCTGATTTATTATTGTTAAGGCTTACTTGAAGTTGATTATGCCAATGGTAGCATCATGGAGGGGGTTACGCAGTTGCAGTTGTCAATATGGGAGGCAACTGTTCCTTGTAACCATTCTGTCCGTTTCATTCTCGTTAACATATTGAGTAGATTGAGGTTTAACACGTGAAGAGATTAATGAAATGACTAACTCAAGAACTCCTGTGGACATATTAGTCCTGCCAAATGGATGGAAGTTGATACCACTATTAGATTCGGTCTTGGGGAAGGTCTACAGGTGTCGAAAGGAAACGGTGCCTCCAGAATGTAGAGGACTTTAATTAACGGACAATTTAATTAAAGGACTTTAATTAACTCTAAAATGACAATAGAAGTACGGGGGGACTCAAGCGCGTCAGGAAGCTGATTTGGTTTTGCAGTTGTCGTTTCCAGTTAAAACTTCCCATTGGTAGTTGCTGGCTCCTACCGTAACCCAAATAAAGTCCTGCCAGTTTTTCTCACCATGGCAAATATTTTATACAATTTCTACAAACATACTTATACTTTAGCTTTTTTAGTTATTGATACTTCATAAGAACTCAGCCAGTACATTGGTTTACATACAATTTGTTGTGACTCTATTGGTACCGTTAAATACTGAATTTAACTACCTACAACTTTTGAGAGAGAAGGTGTTGGAGAGGAAATGTGAATAGGTATTTAGTCCAAGCCATCCTTGGAGTAACCCGTGACTCTTTGAAAATGTGAGTGGTAGGCACAAGCTGCAGTTGGATAACCCCGTGACTTGCTTGGATGAAGAGTAACCTCCGAGTTACGAGACCCCATGGGCTACCTAGAGATGGGTGGTGTCCCAGAGCGACGTGACATCGTGAACGATTAGGCGAAGGAATAATGACCAGAGTTAGTCCTCTACCCGTTTATTGTAATACCTACAGCTGATTGCTAGAAGGTCCACAACACAATCATTGAGATGTTTTCCGTCTTCTTTCATGCTTACAAACGAGCTCTGTTTTTAGAGGTGGGGATCCGAATTTAACCCCCTCCCGTCCCAAATCAGTCGGGTTTCTACTGATAGTTGAACGTAGCTGTCAGTGAGCCACAAAGCTCATATTAGTTGCTCAAACGAATTTGTACCGCCAGTTCTTTGAACCACTTTCAGAATGCACTGGACCGTCCTTCTGGACTCCAGAGGTCCCGTACCTCACTACAGTTTGTTTAGTGGCTCTATTTCTAAGCCATAATCGCCCTTGTGGAAAATGTTGCTTCAATATCAATAGTCAGGTACAACTCATTCCCCTTCCAGGACCCTGTCATTGACATAACATAATAGTGGGCTGCCTGAAGACAGATGTAGTTCCGAAGTTTTTAAAACTTTTATAGAAAATACTAACATTAATCTATTAATGAGTATAATGATATTCCATTAAATATTATCAAATATCAGGAGGTACGAAACACATATTTAAATTTAAATAATATCGAAGGACCAGTTTTCCAGCATCAAGAGCTAAAAAAAGAATAAATAAACCTAACAAAAAACGAGCGGAGTAGAAAAAGTTAGAAGATATAAATTGGGAGAGGAAATTAGGTAGATAAGCTTTTCAAAATATAAAAGTTGTCAATCCTGGCCAAAATTAGTGGAGCTATAGATACATACACGTTTTTAGAGTTAGCTAGATAATTGTTTTTAATCATTTTCAACTGTCTGTGATAATTGCAGTAAAATGTTAGTTACCCATATTTCACTATCTATCAATATCGTTATCAATTTTCATAGAATATATTGTAGATATCGTTATTATTATGGATGTTGCATTCATTTCAATTTACATTTTAGTTGAATTAAAGCTTATAAACTTTTATTGGGTGTAAAATATTGGAGTTCATAGAGTTCAATGTATTTTCTAAACTTCCCATCGAACTAATTTTTATTTTTGGCTCAAAAGATATAGCTTGTTATGTATAAAGTGATAGATATTTATCTAAATATGAGCGAAAAGTAAGAGGTATACTAATTATCAGAATAACTTATTGTTGGCAACAATACTTGAAAAAGAGTCCATCGTTTTCTTTAGTGTGTAGTACTAACCGCTTGAAGCGGAATTTATTCCAAATAATTCAACCAAGCGTTTGCATTTAAAATTGCATTAAATATCGATCTATGTATTTACGAAAAACTTCAATAAGAGCACCAAAATTTGATAAAATGGTATAGTGATAGTAAGATGCACCAAGGTATAAGATGGAATATTGCGCGATCAGAGAACCACTCTCTTGGTGTTACACTCAGACCAGCAACCGACTTTAATGAGCTACTTGGCAAATTTAATTAAATAGCAGTCTTAAATTGTAATTTCTGATAAATCTGAGAAGGTGTCATGTTTTGTTGTAAACTTTCTCTGGAAAATTCTTTCTCTTATTAACACCTAGTTGTTTTTTCTAATACATCCAATTTCGAAACACTTCATAAAAAGTAGAGTATCTACAAGGTGCTGAAAGGAATTGTGTGATTTCACTCTTAGCGGTAGGCTATCCCGAAAATGACATTTTGGCAATGGACTGGGTTACGCTCAAAAACTGATTTTGGTGAGAAAACATAGTTGGAAATCGGATAGCGTTAGAAACCCGCGATGAGTTAAGTGCACTCCAGGTTAAGAGGGAATACAAACGCACTAAAATCTTACCTTCTTTTTACTTAGTTAGGGTTTAGACTGGAACGGTTTATCACACAAGTTCGGATAGAGTCCTTGAAAGATTTCTCTCCTACAATCGGTCCAAATCCTACCTTCTACGTTTCTTCCGTTCCTGGATTATCTTTTTCTGTAGGATGTCATCAACATAGACAGTTCGTGACGATCCTTCACCAATTCTTGAAACCGGCCCCTCCGGGGATAACCTGTAGCCTTCTAGCGTCATGTTCATATTCTGGGTTTTGCGGGTATTAATCGTCCCAGCCCTTGGAAGGGGCAACTAAACCATTCCATCACTTCCCCGTGTTACAAGCTACAGGGGTCCAATGCATTTCAAGCATTTCGGCTCCTACCACCTTCTGCGTCTTGTCCTGAAGTGAAACTTCCTGAGCATTATGCAGCCGTCTTCTCGGCCTTTTGGTTAAGTTTGGACATCTACTTTCCATATCCCGAGAGGAACTGTTTTAGGAAAAATTTCACCTCTCCAGTTTCTTATCTAACCATTTTCCGACCTTGAGTTTCAAACCCATCTCCTTTTTTGGCATTCTGTCCACATTTACAGTTGGTATGTAATTTATTTAATTTATATTCATAATATTCAATTTCTTCGCCTGCGAACTCGGTTTCCTACAGGCCTTGTGCCACCCTACCTATCCACCAATTCCACCGCCTTTCTTCTGCAAATGATGATTTTGGCCCTCAGTATCGTCATTTAAGACCTTGATCCATTCTTAATCCATTGATGGGTACCCAATTCACTGCATTCTATCAGTCAATAAACCTGATAACGTCCGATTTCTCAAAATCGTCCCCTATCCCTCATCTTGAACTATCACCAACCCCTCCATAAAACGCCCTCATTATTGTTCTCTCGAACAAGAATAGCTTCTGGAGTTACTAGCAAAGTCAAACTTGGGTCTGGAAACACGTATGCACAATTCCTTCCTGCGATACACGAACCACATCTTCAGAACTTCCACAAGAAAGCGCCAGTATACCTTTTTATACTGGAATTGTATAGGATGTTGTACTTTAATGTCACGTACTGGATAAATCTCATTCCAACTCTTCACTGTTGAATACCGCTTGATGGCGTTAAGTTTAGGTCAGCGGTGATAAAATGTTCAATCAAGCACCGCGGAAAATGATTCCCAAAGAACTCCCATACCTCTGTATTCTGATCACGTCCAGAGAACACTAAGAAAAGTCAAATTTTCTGGCTCAGTGATAACTACCAAGATTTGGTTCCTCTGATTGCATTCGTGATGTATCTTGTATTTCAACCCTAGCTAATTACATATTTCCAATTAGTCGAACTTCCTGAAAGCCTTCATAAACCGTGTTGTTACTTCTTTTACATTTCATCTGCCATATTTGCACAACCTACAATATTTATATTTATTACTAATGATTGAAATAATCTCATTCTAAATCCTAACTTTACGATTAACTAATTAATGGTTGAAAAAACGAAATTGTTTCCCGTTTTTGTTAAAGAATTTTCGGATCATAATAAAATAAGGCGGGTTCAGATCAGAAAGATCCCAATCTAAACCATCGAAATTTAGAAATCTACTGATTGCATAAATTGTTAGCATATTTATTTTCAGGGTACTGTAATAAAATTAACAAAAGACGACACCCGATTTGCATGAGAGTGTTGACAAAATAAATTAGAGTAGGTACCTGTTTCAATTGTGACCAGAAATTCCAATAGAAAAAAAATCAGATAGTTTCATTAATTAATAATATTGAAAAATTCCTTTGAAGATTAAAAAATAAAAAACCATTTAATATCACAAAATCCTATGATCTTCCAGATTGTAAACCCAATCGACAATAATAGTTCCACTATCTTGCCAAGATGCCCTTTATTATTAGGAAAATACATGTATTACATCAATTGAATTATTTTTGATGTTTTGAGTTAACCCTGCTCTTTCAATGCGATAAAAATTTTAGTTTGTAATTATGTAGTAATTTGGAAAGATAACTTCGTTATAGTGTTGTCAATCTAGGAAAGGTAAATAACTAAGGTTCATTAACGAGTCATGAACCCAAAAAAACTATGCAATAATGAATGTTAGCAATTTTTATATTTTGGGAGGTATGGGGGGGGGGGGGGATTTCAGGAACTTGAAATTTAGCAAGAATTTGGTGCATCCTCCGAATTCAACCTTCAAATTTAGTTGATAATAAAAAATTATTAAAATTCTGGGTTCGATTCGGTGAACCCCAGTTGATAATTTTAAGAACAAATGCGACTAAACATTAGCCAATCATTCCAATGCCGACATTTTTTACGATTTGCCTTAAAACATTGAAATTTTAAATATGACCGAAAATTTAAAAAAAAGTGTGGATTACATAAAATCAGTATTTTGCTGTAAGGTAAAAGAATAAAACGACAAAATCACTACACGTGGTGTTTCTTAAACAATCAATGCGTATTTCAATTTCTTTGTTTAGGGCCGTGATTTATTTAACTTCTACTTTTCATTCTGCATAAAACTATGCTAACCGCCATCCTCTTGAAATACAGAGCAACGTCGGCCACGCACGTAAACTTCAATTTTTCAAATGGAAACCTCCTTTTTTTGCTGACGCTGAATAAGGGTCAAAATACAGAAAAGAAAAGTCCAAAATCACACATTTCAAAGCTAATTCACCAATACCACAGAGCGCTAATATTTCGTATTTAAGCGCTAATATTTTGCGCGGAATGGCGCGCTCACAAATTCATTTTTCCGTAAAATTTCAAGCAAACTTTGAATCTACAATAAAAAATAGGGGTTCCTATTCTAAAAAAGCTAGCACAAGTTTGCATGTGCTCAATGCTTAATTTTGTTTTCTTTCTACTGAACAGTTATGAGGTATCACTATTTAAAACAGGATAGTAAAGTAACTCACACTTTCTGTGCTTTTACTCATATTTATTTCACCAACACCTAACGTTGGAGCCGTACAAAAGAAAAATCCAAAAATAAAATGCAATTGCAACGTTTTTTTGTTACTGGTTTCAATGTTTCAAGCGCTTAATTACGAATTTAGAGAGGACACCGTTGTAGCCGAGAATAGAAGTGAAATGTACACAATTTTTCAATGGAATTGAATCGCCTTCAAGCGAATTAAATACCAACAAGGATCGTGAAAGTCCGCTAAAATTTGCTGAGAAAAGTGGAAACTATCATTTCCTTAACTTTTTCAACGGGCTTTGAGTTGTTCATCAATTAAGTATGACTTGAACAAAAAAGTAGCTTAACTCATTCATTTTTCTGCTTGGAATTCACAAATAATATCTTCATGTATCATAAGATCAGTAGGACAGATTAAATTTGTTTTAAATTTTAAATAGAACTCCCTCTATAAGAATTGTTTCCAACTCAACAGATGGATGTTTTTCATATTTTGTGATAATTAAAGGGCAGAGTTCTGATTTAACGCTATTATAAAAGTCCCATTTCAATGAAGAAAAACAGCTCTCATAGCCTATTTCATTTTAGTCGAAGGTTATGTTTCAACAGGTTAAAAATCCTGCCGTGTTGTTCGGGAGGGTTCCTTAAAAATATTTTCCAGAGCGATGTTTTCCTTGCTGAGAAATATAGATTGACATTTTATAAGAAGCTACCTCTTCAGCACACTTGGTGATGGGGATACCAGCATGTTTTCACAATTTGCGTGAGGATTTCAATCCAATGTCAACTAACCCGGTGAATCGCTTGGAAACTAAACCGAATGGAGGAGAAATAAGTGTACATAGATGTTTTTACAGGACGTAAGTGCCGTAGGAAGTTCACCCCAGGCGAGTCAAATACACGATTTAGGTGCAGACCACTGGACGAACAGAGTCCAAGCGGCATCAGCTGCTTGGATGGAACATGCAAAAAACAGAAACCGAACTTCGGATGCGTGGAATAATATGGACGAAGGTAGAGCTCAAATGGCTCCTACACGAAAGCCTAGTGAGTCGATAGTGTTTCCAGAGAATTGAACACGTAAGTATAACGGGGGAAGGAATATTGAGGAAGCAAGCTGATTATCACATAGTAACAAAGCTAGGTGTACATAAACCTATTGACTACATGATAAAACTAGTAAAAAGACAAGTAACGCATCAGCTTGATTCAACAATTATTTTAATAAGTACTTTTTTTGTAAATATGCATGATAACCTTATTTCATTTCTTTTTTTATGGTTCACTCTTGAATTAGAATGAAATGTGATGTAGGTGTTCATAACAGCACCAACTTCTTTAACTGAGTTCATTTGAATAGGGGTACCAAGGGCATAGACTGGCCGCACAGGGGGAGTAGAAAATTCCAAAAGTTAGCAGCCAAGAAATGTATGTTGATTCAATGGGTGTTCTGTACCCAACTCAACAACTCTCTTCATGCCCCCACGTTCGACTGTGGTTTTTATGTATTACTTGAACATATACAAAAACAACGACCAAAGCTTCAATGTGTTTGAACATTCCAGGATGCAGCGATTTTTTATATGCTTTTATGCGGCGGTGCAAGTTTTAATTGGAATAAACTGTACAGGGTGACGAAGAACGCTTTTTAAAAACAGTGCAGTTACAAAGTTGAAAGTTGTCATATCAGTCAAGCACAGAACAATGATGGTACGCTAACCAATTTGTACCTTGATAAACTGTCAGAGAAGGAGTGAATCATTCTATTTCTCTGGGAAGTCAATGCAACATTACCATATTTCTGGAGTCTAGATAGAAAAACAAGTCCACGTTTCGTACAACTTACGTAGAATATTCATTATTAGAACAAATGGTATTTTGTAATTAAAGAATTATTGAACATATTAAAATGGAGGAAAAGTTTTGTAAGCATATAGTAATTATTTGTTCAATAAGCACTGCAATGCGTGACTATCGAGAAATATTTTCTTTAGGTCAAAACACTGCTTGTGTTTTTGATGAAGCAAGAATAAATACCTTGAGTAAATTAGACAATTTAAACTCAATTATTAAAAAAGTTAAACGCATTTCACTACCTCCTGACAGTCTACAACATTCAATTTATATTGATATTAAGAGAGCTTAGAGGTTTGTTTTAGCTGTTTATTTCTTCATTAATCCAAAATAAATAATACCATGAAATCAATAAAACCAATCACGTTCAACAAACACATCGCAAAATGATTTGTATCTAACATTTTTCATCCTCACGTTACGTAATGACTCCCAAGATGGGGAATTTATTTAATTTTGCAGTACGATTTATTTAATTTTACAGTCTTTCATTCAGGTCATTAATTTATAGTAGGGTTACAATCAGATACTCAATGCAAAATTAAGTGCAACACGTTTCATTCTGTTTCAAGTGAACCAATTGGTGGTGGTCAATGTGTAAATATTTCCTTAATTATAATAACTCCAATGTGATAATTAGTCACAATATCAACAATATTCGAACTGTAAGAACATCAAAAGTTCAGAAACTTAACTGTTTAACAGCACATTACTCAGGTGCGGTTTTGCAATCTATAACTTTCAAAAGAAGGTCTAGTGTTGTGAGTAGTCGCTCTCAACCGATCTTGAGGTATAGAATGAACCCCTCAACGATTAAGACACCCATTTCATCGAAAGCTGTCTCATTTTCTTGTGGAAAAAGGAGTTATTCAGCCGGTTATCAGCAGTTATCCAGTTCGAATCAGTGGGCTCTGATCGAGAGCTTTTACAACCTAAATGACGTCGCAGTAGCAGTGAATCTCTCACTGGGAGCAATAAGATGTTCAGCTTCTACGATAAATTTATAGTAATCAATAATATACGATACTAATAATTTACTTCCTTATCAGAAGGATTCACAGCGATTCAATGCTGTTCAAGCATGTCACACTTTCAATTTTGTTCATCACCCCTGCTCAGTTGGCAGCATTCACCACTAACTTATGTGTTTCACAAGTTTTTCAAACGCTGTCATCTTTGTTAAATTATCTCAATTTTCTAAAGCAATCACAAAGGCTGACTATTGTTTTCTTTTTTTCTCAGGAAGCAGTTTCAGAAAAATTAAAGAAAAAACCTTGCAACCCGTTAGGAATTACTTAGCCAATATTGCTAATTTCCTAACATTAATATTACTTGAAAGCATTACGTAATATAATATTACATTGAATACTCCAGCCCGGTAATTTTTGTATTTGATTATTCATCAAATTAATAACTTCCACAAAATAATGACGTGACAGTCGTTAATTTTGGAAACTCTAGCCAGGGTTGATGATGATTACCAACGGTAATGTCTAATGCAAATACTGAAAGAATTTCTTTGCAAAATTTCAGCGGCAAGATACATTCTACAGACCTTACGTTCAACAAGCACAGCCGTCTCAACACTACTACCACCACCACGTCCCCCCGCCGAAACAACAATCACCAGCTGACCAAGGATACTTTTCTTCCATCACAAGTGGGTTCAATAGTTTTGTCAACAACTTCTTCGGCTGAGCGTATACCCTGACCAACCCTCGAAGCTGTACACTCCTGAATCAGAAGTGATACACTGCCAACTAGATTTTAGTATTCCACAAGTTGATAGATTGTGAACTGAATTCTCCATAGATTCGTATTGACTACAGTTTTAAGAGCTTTATAATGACATTTCATCTTTCTTTCCAAGCGTTTCATTTCCTGATGGTAGGCTATATCAACATGCGTGGTTATTTACAACTGACCGAACATAAAACAACTTCTATCAGTAGTTTTTATCCTATTTGCTTTAGTTGAGAACCTACTAAGATTCTAAATCTCCATAATAGTCTGGTTTATTCAACTTTAATGAATGACGAATTTAGAATTCGAGGTTTTTATCAGACACTAGAATTAATAATTGTAAAAAATAATAATAACTAAAAGGCCAGTCGCAAGTTAGGCATTGATTCATCACTTCTAAACCAAAGGATTTAAGTATTTAGGTGATATTCAAGCATAGAAGAGCTAGAAACTTGATCTTGCACTGAGTTTTCATACATTTTGTAAATAATAACTAAGTAGAATTAAATCGATCATCAGCAATAAAGCCTAAACAACTATTATTTATCTTAAAGGGCACATGTTATGGGGAACGTGTTTTAAAGTTTCACTATTACACTTAAGGATACCGTGACTGTGCTAAGAATCGTTTTTTTATTCAATACTAAAAGCTCTTGATAAAATGTATCTAATGACGTAATTGTGAAAAATTGCAGTCATATTTTAATTATTGATAAAGCAGTTAGTTGGTCTAGTCAACGGTAAAAGGGTGCAGAACAATGTTTAACTTTTACAATTTTGTTTTTCTAAGTTAAAATAAGACACATTGATGAATTGCCCGTTCTCATGTTTCTAAACAACTTTTGAGTAGGGTTTAAAGATGATTCAGCACGGGTTGACAAGTGAATAGTTTAAGTATTTTACTGTAGTTTCATAGATGTGGCAAGGAAGACGAAGCAAACGACTGCGTAAATTAGTAAGCGTCCTCAGGTGCAATTTTTCGTTATAAGGTGGACTCACGTATAGTTGAAATGTAAATTCTATTTTTTAGATGAAAAATTTGTAAAAAATATCATATAAATTATATATATTATTTAAAAGAAAACTGACTACGTTTACATTACTACCTGACAAAGGTCTGTCGAGTTATGGAATTATTTGAAGAAACATCCTCGTAAATAATGTAAGCATTACAGGGATGTCCTGACTCAGGTTTTAGAATTATCACACTTATAAATACTCGACCGTAATCTTAATTGAATAAGAAAAGGACAATATTTGGCTAAGAATTCTAGTATTCTAGAATCCTAGTAGTAGGTATGAGCAATGCTTGAAGCATTACCGCTTCCATTCACCTCTCCCTTCCACAAAATTTACTGTGCTGAAATATGCCAAAATACCAAACCAAATCTTAGCTGAAACAAAAAAAGAATGACATGAACCCGTCAAGATTTTCGGTTGAGCAGCGCTTGAAAAAATTGGCTTTTACCCCCTCCACTCGCCATTCTGTCGGCAAAAACAAAATTTCTGAGGTTTGTTTCACAACTAGATTACAAAATTCGGATAGAACAAAATAGGAATCATGATAATTAGTTGAGAATTATAACCCGAAAAGCATTAACAAAATGTTTCTAAAAAAAAAAAATCGTGTTTTTCATTTTTCAGCATTACTCCCTCCAACTCCTCTCTTCCGTAATGAAATTCGACATTTCCGGAGTTTGTTGCACAACTAGAGAAAGAATCATAAAAAATATTATAATTAGTATAGATCTAGAAGGCACTGTTGTTCACGACTGTTGAATGGCACTCTCATAGTTGGAACAAACCTTTTGTCTCCAGTAATGTTACATCAGCTCAAATTGGAAACACAGAGATGTCACAGTAAAAATTTTAGCCATGTTTCTAGCAATGTGATGTGATGTGTGAGTTTGTATGAGAAATCAACATCTTCTCCCTTGACTACACGGGAAATCTTTCCCACACTTCGTTCGGTGTTTTCCAACGAAAATGCGACTTTGATGAGGGTTGGAGACCAGGAAAATGTACCACTTGGTGGAATTTAAGATGGTAATGTTCAGTTAAGATCCCCACTGCACTTTAAATAAAATAACAGAAAATAATTCGAGTTATCTGATTCGGGAAGTTTGTGGTATTGGATATTGCATCAGCAAATCCGCTTCCAGATCGGTTTGAACGTGCAACAGAAGAAGTCTAATACTGTATACAGGAGATGACAGGCACGATAGATTATACTATAAGCTTAGATTTATGAAAGAAACAATCTGTCTTTTCTCTTTTGACTACTGAGAAAATCTTTTCCACACTTCGCTAGGTGTTTTCCAACGAAAATGTGACTTTAAAGAAGGTAGGAGACCAGGAAAATATACGGCTTGGTGGCACTTTAAGATGGTAGTGTTCAGTTAAGATCTCCATAGCACTTGAAATAAAACAACAGTAAGAAATTTCAAGTTATCTGATTCATGAAGTTTGTGGTATTGAATAATATTGCATGAGCAAATACACTCCCAGATCGGTTTGAACGTGCAACAGAAGAAGTCCCATACTGTATACAAAAGATGGAAGGCAGGGTCGATTTTACTATAAGCTTAGATTTACGAAGGAAACAATTTGTATGAAAAACTGTGTATTTGTGTTTTGTACAGAATATATTAAGTATTTACAAAGCATACCTGAGTACTCAAAGAACGTGCGTTTAGAATGAAAGTGCCAAACTTCTCCTCAGACATCACGAAGTGTCTTCAGGCAAAGGGATTTTCGATCTAGCAGTATGGAAAATACCTACGAGCGAACCGAGCTGAAGTTTTTCAGAAGTACCGGCAGTAAGACGGTTCTCCAGATCAGCCATTTTCTCCAAAAGCTCAATCAAAATTTCCGACGGAAGCTCAACTGTAAACAAAGTATGTACTGGTACATTAGCATGTAAACTTTAAACTTGGAGTTGCTCACAAGCACTAAAGAGGTGCTAGCAAATTAAAAAAAAAAACAGATCTTCACAATGCTTTTTACAAAAAATGAGACTTGAATCAATAACACAGACAAACATCTGCTGCATCCATCAAATAGACAGGTACAGGGTGCGGCAGCATAACTTCCTTTTTTTAAACTTAATAAAACGAATTGTATGAATCAGAAAATTTGTATTCGTTTTTTATAATATAGGCACACACATAAAGTTTTGTTTTTACCCAGTTTTGAAGATCAAATCAGGTAGGTGACGTCCCCCATTCTACATACACTGAGTAAACCGATTTCTGGCATTTGTCGTGACTCCAGCCAGCATAGCAGGCGTTATGTTGGCAATTTCTTCCTGGATGTTGGTCTTCAAATCTTGTAGGGTCCTTGGACGACGGTTCACAAGGGCTCAAATCGGGAGAGCGGGCAAGCCACTCCAAATCGCCCCTAATTGAGATAAGGCGCTCTGGGAAGTGTTCTCTCAAAACAGTCATCGATGGACTTAGGGGACATTTGGTTCCAACAAGACGGTGCAACGGCACACACTTCAAGAGCATCGATGACTGTTTTGAGGGAACACTTCCCAGAGCGCTTTATCTCAATTAGTGGCGATTTGGAGTGGCCGGCCTGCTCTCCCGATTTGAGCCCTTGTGATTTTTTTCTATGGGGTTTTTTGAAATCCCGTGTTTATGTGAACCGTCCAAGGACCCTACAAGATTTGAAGACTAACATCCAGGAAGAAATTGCCAACATAGCTCCTGCTATGCTGGCTGGAGTCATGACAAACGCCAGAAATCGGTTCACTCAGTGTATGGAGAATGGGGGACGTCAACTACCTGACTTGATCTTCAAAACTGGATAAAACAAAACTTTATGTATGTGCCTATATTATAAAAAACGAATACAAATTTTCTAATTCATACAATGCGTTTTATCAAGTTTAAAAAAAAGGAAGTTATGCTGCCGCACCCTGTATGTGAAGCGAACTTGAGTTATAGGTTTGTTGATCAACTTAGCAGAAAGTTGGAATTCCTTCAACAAGCAAACTGGAATTATAGCTCCAAATTAGGTTAACTAAGATTAATTCCAATTAATTATAAAAGTTACACAAGGGACAATGCATCCGAACACTGAATAACAACAGAAAAACGTATTTCTACTGTAAACAAACACAGAATATTTTCCACAGACTTTTATGAAGATGATTAAACAACAGTTTGGTGCCATTGCAATTGTCTAATTTTCTAACATACCATGCACTGAGGGGTAGTACTTCTCTAGGACTTACTTCGATGGATGTAATTATGCACTTCTTGTAAGATATCCGTTAGCGCCAACCCTTTGTTGATCTGCAGTTGGTAAATCACTGGAATCGAAACAAATCATGATGATCTACAAAATGCACTATTTTTTACAAAATATGAGGTGTCACTTCAAAGGCAAAAGAAGACCAAAGCTATTAAAAATTGTCTTCAGCGAGGCCTTTGAGTTCCGAGCGAGACACAAGGATTTTATACATTCCTTCCATTCCAGTTACATATAGCCAATCGGTAATCCAAAAAGTTTGCGCGAATTTAAAAAAGGGGAATGGTGCAGGTAAGAAAGTATTTCAGCTTCAACTGTGTCACATGACGTTCTCACTAGGGTCTCAGAAACGACCATCGCTAATGCACCTCTTCAATCAACTGGGTGCCAGAGACCCAACAGATTATAAACCTCAAGTGACAAAGAAATAGTTTGAAGAAGTATTTTTAGAGTAGCTGATCAAATTCAACTTTAAACTCCAACTCCAAAGTCAAGAGGACTGAATTTGAACCACCAGGCAAAAACAAATTTTCTAAGGAATAAATCTGTGGTAAATTGAAGTTCGAACTTGGGCTCAGAACATTCAAGTCATTCCGCAAATCCTTCTGTATCTCGATCATGTCACTATGAATCAAACTGTCATGATGACTTTGAAATTCATAGCTAATCTGGATAATAAAAAAAACATAGTCCATTAATTGTACTCACTGTTGTAAGCTGTGTCAAAACTTGAATTTAGAAGCCATTTAACCACATTCGTCATGTCGGACTTCGTAGGGTGGCCTACACAAGTGTAGACATTGTCTTCATCGACCATGTCAAAGGCAGTAGCAGTTGACTGGAGAATGTTGAGGACTTTGCGCATATCGCCTCCCGCCAATTCAATGAGGGCCTTTTTTCCATCTTCCGTCGCTTTCACGCTGTAAAAAGAGAAATCCAAATACACGTATCGTCTGAAGTTGCTTTTCAAAAAACACGTACCCAGCATACCTTGATCAGTATTCATTATGAACAGTTATATTAGGTATACCCACAAGCAGAATAAACAAGACCATTCAACCATTAGACTAAAATGATTACACCATTTACCTGAATTGAAGCAGCACTTACCATTCTTTCGCAATCACATAATCCAGCCGGGGAATGATTTGATCAGAGTTCAACGGGCCGAATCTAAATCTCGTACATCTTGACTGAATCGCAGGAATTATTTTGCCCAAATAATTACATATCAGGCAAAACCGAACGTTCTCTGTGAATTTCTCAATAACTGAAACAGTTTCCGACATGTTCAGATGTTTGAAGATTTATGACCATATTACCATTACCAAATTTTGATTAGTAAGCAACTCTAACAACAGTGTCAAGTTGAGAGGAGCCAAGAGTAAGCAGACAAGATTGAAGAGCGAATTTCGTGGTTTGTGAATTGACTGTATAGCCGGCAAAAGTAGGTTAAAACAAACGCGTTAACGATACTTTGACTTAACTCCTGTCCGTTTTCATTGGTCTATATCAACCACTAAAAAAACCTTAAGAATTGAAAAACGTGTCAAATTGTTGAAAAGCTCAGCAAGTGACAGGTAAGACAACAGCTCAACTCTCTGGAATAGTTCACTATTGATAAACAATCAGTTCTATTGCCAGTTAGTAAGAAAAACGAACCACTGAACTTCATGTAAATGCGATTTTTCGACATAATTTCTAGGATGAATTTCATGTTTTAAACGAGTCCAATTTGAAGCCCCATCAAGAATTTATTCAGATGTGTTGCATAAAGGTGATAAGTAAGGCATATTTCTCACTTCGTCTCAAAGCATTTTGGGCATCATTCGTCATGGCATCAGCTTCATCGAGGATGATCAATTTGTAGCCGGATTTGAAAATCGTGCGAGTACTGGCGAAATTAAGAATCTGCCCACGAACTATGCCAATTCCTCTGTCATCTGACGCATTCAATTCCATGACCTGTAACAAAAATTGGGCTGCACTCAGCTGCAGGGATTTCTGAAAAATAATTTGGATTGTCGGAGATAGTTAAGTGCGGTACAGCACGGATTTGAATTGTGGTGGAATTGTACAGGGAGGGTAGTCAACACTGGTGAATTGGAAATTAGTGAGGTGAAGAAACATCCAGATAGATGAGTCCACATACTGGTAAACCATTCAAAACATCAGGTCTCATAGAGGATTGAGAAATGATGTGTGCTGGACAGTCATACGGCTACGGATGTGGCGAAAAACGCTGGTTCCAAGGCGTATGTTCAACTTATTAGTGAAAAAAGTGAAATACATGCAGTGAAGGAGTTGTTACGTGCAGAAAGACTACCTCAGTCGATGAGGTTTGACCATATGGCCGAGTTCTCGGATATTGGTAAAAAGTTCCTAATTCTGCCTGGGTTTTTATAATATTGGGTTCATAACACGAACAATACCTATGTACGTGCATAGGACTGAGAAGGACTTGATCAATTTCAGTTGAACCACAAACTCACAGAAGTGATGATTGTAAACAACATACTACCATGTTTCAAGTTTTCTCTAGTAGCTCTGGGCACAAGATTGACTAAATTTTCAACGAGAGAGAATCCCGGAAAGCTCATTTAAAACACTTGAAGTAACAAGACCCGAAAGTTATAGAGCTTCATCACAAGTATGAACACAAGAGCATGGAAACTAGATGGGGTTACACAGGCAGATCTGTGAGTGTGGCAGTTGTTAGATTGAGTAGAGATTCGGAATGCACAGTGTTCAGGTTCGTAAGCCCCATTTCCATTTGATAACAAGATATTTCTGCAATTTACCAATACACTTTGGAACTCACTTTGCTGGAGTGCCCATATGTTCTCCATAATGGCAACCATAGTTCATAACTGGCAGCCATGTGAAAATCACATAATAATGGATAGGCAAAAGGCAACATTACACTAAAAGATGCACTCTCGAAAACATTATCTTACCATAGAGTTGAACTGGCCTTTTGAATAAAGCTGTCGAGCACATGCCAGAATCGTACTCGTTTTTCCAGTTCCAGGTGGCCCATAAAACAGTAAATGGGGAAGCTGATCTTCCTTGATGAATTTGTTTACTGCAAGAAAGTACAATGATCAAAGAATGAAAGACATAAACTATTATAAGGCAAGGTAGGTAAATTTCCAGAGGTAAACTTATTAGTGTGCAATGTTGTTCTTACTAGTTTTGACAATATCATCATGCGATATGAGTTCATTCAGAGTACTGGGCCGATACTTTTCTACCCTGTACAAAATTAACGGACATTATCATTAGTAAAACGAATATTATCATCAGTAAAACTAACAACTTTATGAATCGCCATTAACATTAAGCCTTAAGAGTAAAGTATCTTCTGCTAGCCAACTTGAAAATATAGGCGTGTCCATTTTAAAAAAGACCAGTCAAAGGGTATTAAACAAATATGCAGCATTCAGCATGGCCCAAGGGACTGACAGTGCTGTAATTCAATTTCTCTGAAGGTTTTACTTTGTAGTACGGCAATCAATGCTGGATAAGTATAGCCAACTAGTAATGGTAAATTCAGACAATAGAGCCCATCGGAGGAATGGAGAGTCAGACCTCGATCCACAACTTGGAAAAATCCATACACAGTTGAGCATGAGGCCTTCAGAGGACCCAGATTAAACTAAACTTGGATCTAGCAACCCACAGGGCACATATCTAATTTCGAGAATTTCAGCAGGTCAGCTACTTTGCAACTAGTAGATTTGGTTCGGAATGTTGCATTTTCAATCTGAAGCACAGTATCAGTCCTTCATTCATGGTGTAGCACCAAATCATTTTATGGGTCAAGCGTAGCCTGGGCGTCTCACAATGTATTGCTAATCTTATGGGAGCTCAGGAACAAACCAAGCCTCTCATTCATTTGGCTTAATGCTATCTAAAGCATGTGTTTTGGCTCAAAAACCAAATACGAATCAAGGAACTATTATGAGAGCATGAACTATGCCATTTGACATAAACTGTGCAGAAGGTCAGCGCTAGTGCGTAAACATAAATGCTAGTGCTAATGAGTAAACATGTTGAGTTTCAAAATGAACTTGACAATTCACTAATATATACTTGGCAGACCAGTTTTCAATAGCTGAAGCTCAGAAATTGAGCTCATGCTCAAGTTCCTCAATTTAATTAAGGATTGTTTGTTCGGTTAACTGAACGTTTATTTGACCTACAAAGACATCAATTTTTGCACATTTGTGTTCTTCATGCTCAATGGAGTAAGTTCAGTCATAAATCTGCGCCCAGAACTGCACTAATATATGAGTACCAGATTGAAGAATCTTGTAGATCAAAATCCACTGTTATTGCAATTAATCGCATTGTCCATTCACGTTCAGTCCATTGTGTTTAGTGTGTAATTAATAAAATTTTAGCATTGACAAGAGAAGCACGGGTAGGCTGTTGTTGCGTATGTAATGGACCAACTATGATGGATCACAGGATGAATATATAATGGATCTCAACTGTGACCATTGGCCAACGTTCATTAGACATGGTGTGATGTGAACAGGAACTGAAGGGTAGCACCATGGTGCAAGCTGCTAAATGAAAAATAATCAGACAGCTTCAGTTTCTCTAACGAGCAATTGTTTTCAATTAATGGTAATGTAGCTAGTTTATGAAGTTAACTGAGAAACACATTCTTCAGCACATCTATACCAAGAACAAGATTTTTCGATCCTTGCAGGTTATAGCCGGCATAACAACCCACATTTATGTGCATGCATGCATATAATGCATCACCCTGAATGAGAATACCTAGATACATTGTGTGTAAACTAATAAGAAGGGGACATAGAGCAATGAATTGCCCACCGATTCTGCAGTAGACCATATCATCGAGTCAGTGTTATGTAACCAGAGGTTTAGAAATCAATGACAATATGTGTTCTTATATGACTGATTTATAGGTAGAAGTCGAGAATAATGACCCCTTCCTGATCAGACCGTCTCCATATTGAAAAACCCGATGTCCCTTATCGATATAGGTCCACACTTTCGATGTGTGTTCTGTCTAGATTGCTGGTCTGGATGCTCGCTTCGCTCGCGTCTCAAAAACAAAACAAATATCCTACATCAATCCTTCTAGTAAAGTATAGATCAGTTGGACAAATAGATCAGAATGTGTTAACACATGTGTCTCTGCGTATCATTCCATAATACATGGTAGTGGTATCGATGTATTCTCCTATATACGCATCGATACAGTCTGATAGGAGGAAGGGGTTACCTATTCTCTACTTCAGCCGATTGATGATTTGCTAATGGTTAGGATGTCTACTCATGTGCATTAGTAACAAGCTTCCCGATCGATGGGTCCACGTACTACCTAAAGGCTACAAAAATCTGCAACATCCTCTCTGATTGCGATTCAAAGCGACCTGCTTACAAAGCCTACCGTCCTAATTCTGACCAGTTCAAGCGTAACTGATTCCATGCGTATCGTCTGATAGAGGAGCTGCTTGATGTGAGGAACATGAACCAAACTCAACTTGTGTCTTTAAATGTGTACTGAGTCATTACTGATAGCAATAACATTTGTACCTATACCATGCCATATTTATGCCAATTATATAATAGACAACCGATACTTATCTACTTTGGAAAAATATTTAATTCAAGTATAAAAACTTCTAGATAGGTACATACTGACCATGGTAAATTGGGTTTAGCTGGTTCGTCAGAAGATAGAGTCATTTTTCAGGATGCTTCCCACAAAGCTTGATAGCTACAAGGGTCGGTACTTATATGAGGATCAATTTTATTTAATTGGTAAATAGAAAATCGAAAAAAAATCAAAACTCCAGAACAAAAGCGAAATCCAAAACAATATTGATCACATAGAGAGGGCAAGAACACAACAAGTAGAAGAACTTCCCGCCTAATTTTCCGGAACCTTCTCTTTCTTGGATGGGCACATGTGAATCCGAAAGCTTTTTTTAACGTATTTCAAACCTTAATTTTAAGTTTCTCGATTCAATTTTAAGTTTTAAAAATTCGTGAATCAATTATGTGGTTAATCAATCATATGGTAACGTTCTTTAGAAGTTATTTTAAACCCAATAACAACATGGATCCTTTCATCATTCCTTTTTCATAAAACTGTTTTCCTGTAATCACAGATAACCGTTATCAGGGTATCACCCTTATCTCACGTGTTGTGTACTGTGCTTCGAATTTCTATATTTCCGTTTTCTAATTTCCTAAGGTTTTTAGCTGTTCAATTGCAACTTATTTCTCCGTTTAGTCGATTAGTAAGTTTGGAACTTTGGTCGAGGACGATCGCAATAAAATCGTCAAGTTACGACATTTCACAAAACGTTCAGTCTACATTCTTTTTGGCCACGCATATACAGTACGTACCTTTACGCCGTGTACATATAAAGGCAAGTACTTTAATTACTCGTAAATATTATTACAGTTATTCATGTGACCTGCACCTTTTATCAGGATGTATTCATAAAATTAAAGTGCATTAATAGCGGGATATGGAGGATATTCAAAACATTCTGTTATTAGAAAATCGATATTATTAGAGGGGCAGAAGAATGTAGATTTCTAAAAAGGCAATGAAAAAGCGAAGCTGAAAGTTTGAGATGACGTAAAACAGAATAACTGTGTTGATAGCTTTGAATTGAACAATTCCACTTATTAGTAGCATATTGGTAGATACATTAAAGTTGTCACAAGCAGAAAATTGATTTCATTAAACGATTCTCGATGTTGTTTCGATATTGGAAAGAACTGTGTTAGGAATGTTGGTAGGAGACTACATAGGGGAGGTAGTTGGAAGCTACGAGATGCAGTGACAGGTCTAATCGCTTGACTTGTCAGAAAATCCCGCTGGTGTTCTATACTAACACTCGTAGCTAGACTCGATAATTCTGGTGGACAAATAACTGGGGTTCAGCCAATAGGGATTGGTGTGTATGTTAGATATATCTAGTGGAAATAATATACTTTGTGCAAGTGGCAAAACCATCTATGTAGAACTTCTAGTTTAAGTGATGCTGTTGAAGAAGGGATGTTTGCAATCAAAAACTACAAAATCCGCATGACGTCCTTCTCTAGTAGTAATTAAAATTAGGTAGGGACCATATTACGAGTAATATTGAGAGCAAACATGGATATTAACGATTCAGGCGAGCATAGAATGTATTGTATTTTAAGCAATGGAAATGTTATCATTCTCATACAGGTGGATAAGTTCTGTATGACGGTACATAATTAGTGTGGGAGTAACTGAATTAGTGGATCATACAGCTGCGGGATTATTGGTCGTACACAATTGATTGATTTTGTGTTATATTATTTAAAGAGAAGTATTCGATACAACGGGAATCAATTGAATAAACATGCACTTTATTACAAACTACGTCTTAAGTAGGATCAACATTCAAACAATATTCTCGAATCCATCAATGGCAGGGAGAAATGAAGGGGATTCCAATAGGGTATTCACAAATGCCCAAAATGTAAGATTGCACTGCGCTTTTTCTCTTCAGTTCACAATTTCACTTTCAGTTTTGCAAAATGATCAATTCGTTGAAGGTCGCTGTTAGGTGCACTTTTATGAAGTTATTGTTCATGTGGGCAATATGCCGTTTAGCTGTCGTACTTATCTTAGAAGTGCATTGTATTCTATCATTATATTACAAAATTGACCGTGTGTTCTAGGCGGGGCAACCAGTCACTGATGTTTACCTTCAAGAACGGCTCCTCCGTTAGTATATCCGCTGTCTGCTCTACTTTCAAAAATCACTTAGCTATCAATCTTCGGTGATGCCCGTCAAGTGCAGGTCAAACTGCGGAAGGAATGCTATCCTTAAAGTTAGTTTTCATTTGTAATTTCTGCTTCTTATTTTCTATAATTTGAATGTTTTGATCTTCGTTACTGAGCCCATGCCTGATTGCAATTCATACCTAATTGTTTTGGTTGAATGCTTACCAGAAATGCTTCAGATCAACCAACCTACGTAACAGTCAGATAAATTGAACCTCTCATTGGTCCCAATTGCAGATTTGCTAACATGGTATTTGATTCTTCAGTTTCCTTTTTTGAAACTTAAGCCCCTACATTCTAATCTCCGTTTGTTAATTGTCTATATTTTATTGGTAGTTCATTTTCATCATGACCATGGTTATAATTCAATAGTTTCTACAGAAAATACTCAATTTTTCCTGGTTAAAATGCTCATGGAGACAGTTAGGATTAACTTCTCGAGTCGATAGGAGCTTTTGCCTCTTGAAGTTCTTCAACTTTTTGACATGGATGTAAATTGTTTCACAGAGACCTAAAACAGGGGATCCCCTGTGCAAGGAATGTTTCTTCTGGGCGTTTGAGACAGAGATCCACCACACAATTACTAAAGGTCAACTCTTCAAGAGGGGTAGCACGGTAGCAATTGCTGCTTCTGGTGGGAAAGATTCCACTGTTCTTGCCCACGTCCTGAAGACTCTGAACGAGAAATACGACTACGGCCTTAAACTGGTCCTTTTGTCCATAGACGAAGGAATCACTGGTATGATAATTCTCTTGAGATGGCATTTACTCGTACTGCACTAATTCAACCTTTTAAATATGCAGCCAAACGTTACACACTGTTTTAAAACCGCTCTGAATGAATGATTCTCTGTACAACCCAAACAGACAACTTCGTATGTACATGTGCAATAGTCAAAATGAGAGGAAGAATGAATTTTGCTGAGTCCTGTTACAATTCCTTTGGTTATTGACAGAACAAAATATGATCAACTATGAATAAAAACGTTTTTAAACGGAAGGAAGCACAATTCAAAATTCATTAGAAAGTTGGGAAATTGCTTTTCACAGAAAATTTGGAAAACAATCGTTCGATTTCAGATTAATAAGATTTCATGGGAAGTCATCTTGGGAAGTATGTCAGGTTGAACACCCTTTCTCAAGAACTCTTTCTGTCTAATTTGTTCCTCTTTTTTCTTTTACCTGCTCCCGTTCGGGTGTGTACCAACAATGAATCTTTATTCAAATGTTAAATTCCAACATAATATGTAAATAAATAAATAATGTGGTTTGGGATTTGACGGTAGTGAAATCAGTGCTACTAATTTTGATGGCGAAACACATTCCAAATATTACAAAATATGTCATCAAATTCGCGTTCGTGACACCCTTTGTGTGTCATGTAGTGGTGAGTTATGGCTGAACCATTGTCAAATCAAAATAAACTAATCATGATTAACTGGAACAGTTAATTACTAAAGTTGCAATCCATACTACAAGAAAAGAGATTTTGTTGTCATCGATGCAACTGCGCTTGTATCAGACTGGAAGTTGAAACATGGATAATTATGCACTAGAACTATTTAGTTTGACTAACCCTAACTGGAAGGTCCCTGTTGATTACCATGCTTTTACATTGCTGTCTCACTGAGCAGTGTGTTCAAATAGACCTGGTCTTTAAATTAGTCTATTGGTTTTCTTTCTGTAAGCAAACTGTAAATTATGATTAACTGTAACAGATGCACGCACCTTAGCAGGAACTCTTTTCCTGCTCAGCGTTATGTCGTAATAGAGAGTTCTTGCTTCATGCGGTCGGTACCGTTCGGTGCTGTCACGTGATGCAAAGGTGACGTGGTGCGAATGTGGTCGAATGGCTCCCGATTACATACAGCGCCGACCGACCGTGTGAAGCAAGAACTTTCTATTGTATCTAGATAAACTGCTGCTTCGTGACAATGTCATCACAGTACATTGAAACTCAAAGGAGGGAGAGATGGGTGCGGTTGTTTTCCAGAAATCTGAAAGTAGAAATCATGGTCTCTACAGATTCATGTTGTGCTGCAAAAAAAAAAAAAATCGAATTGCTGCTAGGGTTCTTCAACCGATCAACTCACTATATTTGCATACCCTAGCCGCAACAATTATACATACTTTTATTTGATAATACTGTATATTCATCAACTTCTCAATTTCTCTTGGAATGTAAAGGAAGATAATTGAAAATGAGATTTTCCTAGTAAATAGAGTTTTTGTGTAAGATATTGGTTTTAGTTCTAGAGAATTGTTTCAGGTTACAGAGATGATAGTTTGGACACTGTCAAGCAAAACAGGGACGATTACGCAATGGAACTCAAAATTTTGTCTTATGAAGACCTCTATGGCTGGACAATGGATAAAATTGTGGCGCAGGTTAGTGTACATAGCCATGTACGCAGGCTAAAAACAATCACGTGGCTTTATGAAATCCAATCACTTTTTACTTTGCTACATTCATTATTATCATAATACCTTCATTTGTCTGAGGTGTTTCTGAAACAATTTAAGGTAAAGATAAGTCGAAAAATAGCTTAGATAAACTTATAAAGCTTAGTGGTTCTTCCCTGAACATCACACAACTGTCGTTCCTTTCAGCCTCAATTCGGAAGTTGTTAATAGTTTTGTCTGAATACTGATAATCTTTGAATGTTGTGTATTTGAACTTAATTGGAATTCCAAAAACTGTATGCTAAATTTTATTGTTAGAAAGTCAGTAAGAACTATTCACCCTGAGTACGGGTGATTCATAGTATTGGCTGCCTATTGGAACAGGTTGTGCTCGTGTTTTGCATAAAGAACGTTCTACGGGGTAAGGGGAAGCTAAGAAGCTAAGAATTTCCCTTTTTCTACTTGGTGCTTTCTTGTGAAAGTATGTAATAGTTAATAATGCTAGGTTGGTCGAGTGTGGTTAATGGTGTTGGTTCCTACCCATGTCTCCTCAACACATTTCATTGCTAGATTAAGAATTTTCATTTTCGTTGTTCTAGATTGGGAAAAGAAACAATTGCACGTTTTGTGGTGTGTTCCGACGACAAGCTCTGGACCGAGGGGCAGCACTGCTCAATGTCGATAGTTTGGCGACGGGCCATAACGCTGACGATATAGCTGAGACGATACTCATGAACATCATGAGGGGTGATGTTGCTCGCTTGCAACGATGTACTTCCGTTTCTAGCGTGAGTGTGCTCAATGAATTTTAGTCGATGAGGGTTGCCTTGTTAATCTGCTTTGTGGAGATAGCATGTGAAATTGCAATCTTTACGGTTTTTTCCAGTAAATATATTTGTTAGGACCTCCTAGTTCAGCTTGTGTCAAGGTTAACCAGATCCCAGGCATTCTCCATGTCTTATGTGTATGATACTGCACTGCTTCATTGAATGGTAGATACTTGATAAAGTCATTCCATCATTGTCCAACAACTGATGCTTTCCAAGTTAGGACTTGATGTAATCTTCCACAGGTTAACCCTAGCAGACACTCAAAAAGCTGGAAGACTTACGCCTATTGCCTTGCTTTTAAGAATCGGGAAGGGGGAACTATCCATGTTTCACGTTGCTCTTCCAACATCATAACGACTTCTTTTGTATACAATCATGGAGCATCCTGTTTTTAACGAAATTTTAGTGTGTCGAGTCGGTCCTATGGACCTAACAATAACGAAAAATACTTATATTTTTCATTGATTCTTAAGTACTGTTCTCAGTTTGGGTTTAATGTAGTGACTAAATTACCGTGAGAAATTCGCTCTCGTGAAGAATTTTCTGCAGATAAGATATAATAAAATAGGAGAAATCGACAGTTCGAAACTAGTTACAAATAGGTACTTATGTCATTTTCTGGTACATATCAGTAATGCGAGATATAATTATACCACATCTAGTTTATCCACTTGAATTTTTTTCTATGATTCTTTACGGAATTGGGTTAATTGGAGTTTACCAAAAAGGTGCAATATGAAGTACTCCAATGGGTAAAGATTAGTTCTCTAACGGCACACAGATAAGTCCACTTTATTGTCTCTGCATCATTGCATGACCTGCTGCCACCGATAAGCATCCATACTACCATTTTCACGTGAATTTGATAAAAATTGCCGGATATTTTGAGCTGAAAGCTGTTGATATGTATTTTTTAGCGTTCTGAATTTGAATCTGAGGTCAATATATTCCTGATCTTTTCTAGTGATATGTTTATAGAGCACGATACAATTTAGTGTAATATAATTTGACGAGCTTTGATGTCGTTTTAATTGCAGGAAAGTGAAGGTTCCATACCACGAGTCAAACCTTTGAAGTACAGCTATGAAAAAGAAATAGTGATGTACGCTTACTTCAAAAAACTCGTATATTTCTCAACTGAGTGCATATACGCACCTAATGCGTACCGAGGTCATGCAAGGGCGTTTCTGAAGGACCTAGAAAAAATTCGACCTACAGCCATCATGGATATAATTCACTCAGGTTTGGTACATAACTGCACTAGTCTGTATCACAGTTTAATATAAAGCTTTTCCCAACCAAATTAATACTTTTCTCAACCAAATTGATACGTTTTCCAACCAAATTAATACTTTTCCCAACCAAATTAATACGTTTTCCAACCAAATTAATACTTTTCCCAACCAAATTGATACTTTCCCTACCAAATTGATCTTTAAAAAATTAAGGAAATGGAACAATGCAAAACATGCAATCCAACGAATAATGAATGTATATAATATTTTATAATGCAAATTATTGGCAGAAAAAATATAGGTAGTTTATCATCTTAGTTGCAGTTTATTTTTAGTGTATATTATATAAACATATATTCAGTGAAGGGGTTGCCCAGCCACTGCTGCGGGTTGTTTGAGCAAAACTTCTAACACGAAATTTGAACAATCTTTGGGGGACAATGTACCAACGGCTCTTGATCTCGGGTAGCCTGAGAGAGATATCCTCTAACTGCCGTCTTAATCTTGGCAAATGTATAAAATTCATTATTCGTTGGATTGCAAACTTTGCGTTGTTCTATTTCCTTAATTTTTTAAGATCAATTTGGTTGGGGAAAGTATGCATTTGCTTGGGAAAAGTATTAATTTGTTTGAGAAAAGTATTAATTTGACTGGGAAAAGTATTAATTCGGTTGGGAAAAGTATTAATTTGACTGTAAAAAGCTATAACAGCTTCATTTGGTTAAACGTTGAAAAGTTTTGATGAGGGTCAATAGAAGCGGTTTCCATTGATCTTTTGAAGGTAATGTCCCTCGTGAAAGCACTGAAATTTTCTGTTCTTCAATACCACATTTCATTACATCTCAGATATCTGAATTCCTAATCAAACAAGAAATGTATTCAAACGGGTTTTTTAAACTTTGATCAAAGTGTCGCAATTCACCCAGAAATAATGGGAATACCACTTTTACATTGTTGTAATAGAAATGATGCGAAAGGTTTGTCAGTTACCCGAGTGCCAAGCATGTTGGACGAAGAAGATGCAATTATTGCCGCAGCTGTTTGTGCCATTGTTGACAACAACTGTATGGAAGATCCCCAAAGATGGTGGGTGAGACATTCGTTGCAGGGCAGGGACACGTACAGTAATAGCTGATCCTCGGGATGATGACGTCGATCCGTTGAGTGGTGAGCTGTGGTGCAACGGGAGTATAAAAAACCAGTAGTGGTTTTGGGTATTCGATTTTAAAGTTCGGAGATAGAATCAAGAGTACACCTGCAGGTAAAGGAGTAGATTGAGTAGGGGTGGCGCACCTCCTGGGTGCGTGGAGGGGAAACATTTCTCCCTAGTTACCTACAAGTTGCTTGAGCAAAGCACCCAGCTACAAATCTTCCACTCCGAGAGAAACCAGAATTTGGTGGAAGACAGAAAAAGTTGCTGTATTTTGTAGAAAAAGCAACAAAATGCCGCCACTTGTGGAAGGCTTTAGTGTAAACGTGCATCATGGATAAAAATATCTTGTATCCATTAGCCCCCGTTATTCCTATTGACCCCTGTCTAAGTATAAATTGTTATACCTTCAATTTCTGTCATTTTCAGGTGAACAAATGATGGTGAAGGATACAGTTTCCAAACCGATTCGTGGAACTTGTACTCAGTGTGGGTTTGTATCCTCTCAGGATATTTGCAAGGCCTGCACTCTGCTTGAAGGTCTTAATAAAGGGATGCCGAAGCTTGGAATTGGAAAGACGAGTAAAGTGAAGAAAGCTTTATCTGCTCTCAGTTCGGTAAGTCTCCCTGTAACTTAAAATCTATTGCTTCTTCCATTAATTGACACAGTGCAAGTGTTGAAGCGCAAAAATATGAATACCTCTGACTGAGTTTGAACTCCTGTCCTTACTACTAAGGGGAAATTTTCCTCTGTTGGCAACTTTCTAAGGGTTGAGCTGAGAGACCAATTTAATCAAACCTCTTCGACATTGTGTTATTTTCTTTGGACATAAAAGAAACCCCCTCTTCGAGGTTTTACTGATACAGGCAAGTGTGCGATTTCCAAGTAATTTTGGACGTATTTAGATGGATCCCAGACCTATTTTTCATTCTTACGTTTTGAAAACATGAAATTCAAGAAAAGCATCCGTGGAAGTATGAGAGGGGATTAAAAAAAAAAACAATAAACCTTTAGTTTTTTAAAATCTTCTCAAGAAAGTGACAGTCTTTCGCTACCTGTAGATTTGGAAGCAAAAGGGAAAATTTATTTTGCAGAACAAACCGTTTCTGCAAATTGCAACCGATTATTGGAATTTCCCTTCTTTTCATGCTTAATTATAAAGGTGTATTACTGATAACGCTAGAGCCCAATTCGTCTCTCAACTTTCCTTCAAGTTGTTGGGAAAGTAATGTGATGCATTTCAAGATTCAATTATTCGAATTCTTTCATTATCTTAACGTTTTTTTACTATGGGTAGTCTCTTGAAAACAAGTACATTCACTGCCTTTATGTCGTAGTTGTTAACGAGAGAACATGAGAAATTCGTAATCAAAGCTAGTCAGTCAAGGGCATCGTCTTGATCGTAAAATCAGGTCGACTAACGACTTCAATCCAAGGACGCTCACAAGTTTGTTACTAATGGAACAGTAAAACCGTATCTCACATTCTCATGATTTCAGAAGCTACTTTATTTCATAGCTAACAAAGAGATTTTCGTACCCAATGATCAATCACTAGTGTTACACCAATGTAAATGCAAACTTGACTTCAACAAGGTATGTATTTATATTGAAATAACTGTATTCACTGCATAGAATATGGTATGTTTTCGGTACCGTCCATTTGGGTTGCTTTTATTAATGTATTTCCCATTGAATAAGTTATTTTGCTAAATGGGGTGTACCTAATTGCACTGGTCAGTGATTTACTTATGGAGAAGCCTAGAAAACTTATGTAATAATTATCAATTAACAATAGTTATAATTTGTACCTGACAATTGGAAATTGATCAAATATCTCATCGTAGGGTAATCAGGAGAGAAAAACTTCCAAAAAATGTTGGCATCAAAATCCACTGTCAAAATACACCAAAAACACATTCCAAATGATAGCTCTCGATAAAATTGAGGTTGAAAGCTCAAATTTGCACAAAAAATCCATCTAGGCTTTCAAAAGGCTAAGTTTGAAGATGGGCACAATCGCCTCACTCTAAGGGGAGATTTGGGGCATTTCAAATGGGGGAAAATTACCGGAAATACCAATATGATTCTTGGACTGAAGAAAAATCGAACCACGCGGCACGATCGTTTTGCCGCAACGAACGCGACTAGCGCGATGCCGCGTTGTTGACGTATGCGTTTGTATCGCGTTCGGCGTCAAGGTATGGTTTCCATAACGCGTCTGCGGACGATTTCAACATCAATTTTTCAAAATTAAACAATAAAAAACACTAATCGTATCTACTTAAACATAACTGAAGAAAATGTTTGTTTTGATTTTTTGAACCCGGTAACAGTGGGTACTATACCAGTAAAAGCCTCCCTTCCTAATTCTTCTTCTCCTGTTTTCCTTCTAGTATTGCTAGCCATTCTTTTACGTTCCAGATTCCATTACAACTGTCCAAAGAATAAAATCCAATATTAAAATCAATTTTTTTTTAAGCTAGTGAGAAAAAATTTGCCGGTATATCGAAATATCGGTCTGCGGCTTGCGATTTCTTCATGTACCGACACAGCCGCGCCGCGCTGTAGGAGAGTTTTCTCTCAAAAGGCGCGGCGCTGGCGGCGGCCTACCTAGGTTCCAGCTTCAGTTTCGATCAATATACTATATTCTCGCACGACATGATCGAAACTGAAGGTATTATGTGAAGCTATTATGTTCAGTTTTATTCGTTTAAAATAATGACATTACTTTGTTATTATTGTAATTTGTTTAATTGAATAGTATTAGCATAATGCAATGAAAGAATAAGAATAACAGCAACGAATCGGTTGTAAGCGAAAACCATCAGAAATATTTTCGTGACGCTGTCCGCGTTACATTTTCGAGTTTATGTAGCAAAGTGAAGACATAAAATGTCAAAAACTAGCCTCTCAACACACACAGCTGATCACAGGGAGGTTGTTCATGATGTAATTCTAATCTACCTGTTTAAGAAGTTTCATCTTCGCGGTTTGATTAGGAAAACAAATATATTCCTCTTCCGAGAAACAGTGCATTGCTTGGGACATACTCAAGTTGCTATAAAAATTCACGATGAAGAAACATTTGGTAGGTTATTAATATTGTGTTGCGTTGGAAATTGGTGACCAATCACCCAAATTCCATGACACAATAGTTTTCCCTATAATAGTTAAATGATGAACTGTTTTCTTTTTACTATTATAAATGAAGGATACAATCATGTTCATGAATAGCCTGCTTTCAGGACATTTTCCAATTGAGTGTGTAGGTATCTATCTAGTTTGTTGAACGGTAGATTTATACTTAACACATTTCTAATCCATGCAATCAGAGTTTCTCTTGGACAGAAGTATTGGATGAAACTATGAAGATATTGAAATGATTGAGGCGTTTCTAGCTGTGGTAAGTAGGTACTCAAGTGCGCGGAGGGAAATTTTCTGGTGTAGATTAATAGGTACCGGCGGACAAAGAAACATTTCCGTTCGAATGTGCAAACGTATGTGTTTATCGTGGCAAATAATAAACAAAGCTGTGGCCCCTCTCAGATTATTAAACTCAAGACGGTAAACACGGGATGAATTACCATTTCAACTGTCGTAAATGTGATAAAGATGAGGGCTATATTTCAAATCCTCATTCGCTGGTTGTGTTTTTCGTGTCCTCGAATACACTTAGGAGGAGAATAAGTTTGCTGAGGAGCTCGAAATGAAGTAGAGAGGCGTCTCGGGTCGATTGTTACGAAATACCTACATCTTTTTTCTTTTCTACCAACACAAATTCATTCAAAATGGTGATGCAAAGCGAATCCATTTCTGGGTTCGAGGATTAAACCAGTGGGGACGCGCCGAAGTATTACGTAATGGATTGCTATTTCATTACCAATTATATTAATCCTTAAAATATTTATTGGTTTTTTCCCACCTCATTCTTTCCAGTTAGATAGAAAAAGAAACAACAAACCTCCTGAAATAACAAAAAACCTCTACTAACTTCAAACTTCCTTTCTGCATTTTGCTACTTGATGAGCACATTCTGTTGTAGATAATGTAGCAGCATTTTTATTGATCCAAATTAGAATGTGCTGAGTGCGTTATAACACTTGTGACTAGTGTGGCTAGTACTATCTGTAATCATTGAATTCGAATTGTCTGTACCGAGTAGTTAGTCTTGTACTAAAAAGTTTCAAGTAGCTGAATAGTCGTGTTATGAATCAATTTAGTGAAGCAAACTATTTTTTAAAAATTTGCAGTCTCCTTAAGCGTGTCATTGTGTTTTTATAATTCAGTAAAATATCGATGTTGGGTTCGAGATGATTCAAGAATCAGTGAACCGTTATCTTACTAAATGCATAAATACTGGAATAGTTGCAATATTTAAAGAAATAACAATGAAGGAGAATGTTTCAGACAAAATAACAGATATTGCAGTTTTAAATCTACAAAAATGCTTTTTTTTTTTTTTTTAAATCAGACTAAAATTTGTAAGTTTCAATGAACTAATACAAGGAGTGGTGAGTTATGAAATTTAATGTCCCATCAGTTGATTGCATTTCTGGCGGCATAACCTCATTTTCCCGAATGGAATTGACATCTGTGGGGTGTGTGGGAAAGATGGATCTAACAGCTTTGTATGTAGCCTTTCGAAAAAAATGAAGACCGTGCCACCATCAATTCCTGCGAATTGCTGTTCTCTGACAACCTGATTGGTAAAGAAGAAGAAGAAGGGGAAACGTGTTTTATAACGAAAATAGTTCTGTACACAGCAATATTACATAAAAAGTGCATAGAAAGCCATTATGTACAAGAAACATCATACAATACCCGGGGGGGGGGGGGGGGCATGATAAGGCTATGGACCTGATGTCCGTCCGCCAGGGAAGCCTCAGCGGCCTCACAAATCAACTTTATTAATTAAATTTAATCCTAATCTTAGATCTCTGAAAAAGGTGCCCTTCGCAGTCTGATGTTGAATATGTCCCGTCATTCAATGCTAGTAGCGCCCCTTTTAACCTTAAAACCCAGCGAAGGACCCCAAAGTGGGTAATTGTCGTCTAGCAGCGAAACAGCGGGTCTAAAATCATGATACAGCAGGGCTTATCGAGTGTCTTGACTCCTGGACAGCATCCTGCATGGTTTTAATCCAGTTCCCACTAACGTCCTCACCAAAGTCTCTAACCAAATAGTATCATTCAGTTATATGGTCCCAATACTGGACTGAATAACAAGAAAGATACTGGAACATTGCTTGGAAAACCGTCGTAATCGCTGAATCTGTTGGACTCTTCGCTAGCCTTCGAAATAGAAAAGTTGAACTGTTGAATGTCCTCACCACTTTCTCACATTCTCTCTGATTTCCAGCTGAGCTTGAGATCAACACAAGCTACCAAAATTTCGTTATCTGTCAAATTATTTGGCAGAGTGGTTGTGTTGGGAGGCAGGAGTTGTATAAATTAATAGATACAATGTTAACTAGATAAAATTGTACTAGAAGGATGACAATTGGAAGTTAAGACCTGACAGGTTTACATACACTTGAGATCAAATTTTTGTGAATAGTACGTGTTTTTAAGAAAGTTTGCCTACCATTATGTAACTGCATTATTTTCATATCAAACTGGTGTTTGATCGATGAAAATCGAAAATTGATTGGTAATATTTCTGTGTTTCCCCTTCTGAGGGTTTCGGAGCTGGTTTCCCTGATTACTCGTTTATGAAAGTTGGGTAAAAATTACGTAGGCCCAAGTTGAATCGTCGGTTTCAATCAATCCTAAAGGGTAAAATTTAACTGTTGAAATATTTTTAAAAATCGGAATCTCAAAGTTTTTGAAGTAAAATTACATTTTTTCCTATAATTGACAGATTTTATTTCGTTGAAAAGAGTGAGACCACACGGATTGCTTTAGGCACCTCTCTTTAAAGGCTAGACCCTTGACAAGAAAAAAGAACGTCAACATTAATGTTAATGAAACCGCGTAAATCTTTTTAGAATTCCCTTATAGTCTACTATACTGCTAAGGCGAGGAATTTCAATAAGAATCCCTTTTCAAGGAATCGAATTTATAGAAGCTGGTAACGTTAGGTTCAGACAGACTGCTGAACTATAGGTAAGTATTTTATATAATTTAAGAAGAATTGCAAAAAGAGTTATTGGAAAATAGCTACAGCTTTCGTTTAATAATTATCGGCATAGGAGACCATTGATCAGCGTTAAAGAGTAAACTAACTTTGTTATTTTGCTGATTGTTCCTCAAGTACGAAGTTGTTAGTTCGTGAGATACGTTTTGGATGGATGGTTTAGGATTTGTGGATTTAACGGTGGATTATTATCTAAAAATTTTATTCCAATTAGTTCAGTACTCAACTCACGTCAAACAATGTGTTGCAATCTGACTGGTTTGAATTCCAAGTTGGGCTCTGTCTCAAAACGGGTGACAGAATGTTAGTGAGACAAAAAAAGTTGCAAACGACTTATACGCCCAAAGTGATAGGTTCAGTTTTCACGAAGCATAAAAATTAATGTCAACAATACTCCTACGTATTAATGCATTTTCTCTTGGAATAGCTACTTATTTTATGAACTCTAATTCAACCTGATAACAATAAAAACAAATTGTGTTTTTTCCCACAGTTACCAGCGAGGACTCTCGGTTAGATATCTTATCGGTTGTGTATGACTATAATAATAGTTTCAGATTATACGACTGCATCAAAATGAATGTCTACGATACTGTATATTAATTTATTTTCACCTACGACAGCTACGCGTTTTATAAATTCCAATTCAATCTGATGACGATAAACACAAGACGTTTAAGTTGTTTTTTTCGTAGTTATCAGCGGGACCACTCGGTAAGGTACCTACCTCCACTCGGTATCGGTGGAAGGGGAAGCTCGTGTCGGGTGATGAGATAAGCGAGAACGATGAGTGGTGATATAGTGGACAGTTACATAATATTTCCACTCCTCTCTAACCACCTCCAAGGAAAAACGCGCCTCCCCTCCACAATAAGTGATTGCTTTCTCTCAGCTGCCGTCCGACCGCCGCACCGGTAAGTTTCTCTTGGGCTCTCTGCAGGAGTCCTACCTTTCGAAAGGTGTCCTTTTGGCCTTAACGCCCGCAAGTTTAACTTAGTTTTTCGTTTGCTTTCGATTCAACGACTACAGAAAACCTTCTTGGCAATGTCTAAAAATGTGTTTCTTATTAAATTAATTCCCTTAAATCTTGATTCTCTTACATGTTGTCCTCAACTCGTGACCAAATAGGTAAATACTTTCTTAGGTCGTATTATCGTTAAAAGTATCCATACACGTTTTTTTAAATATTCATTGCTCCCCACGTTATTAAGCTAATCGTCAGGTACATTTTTCCCATCGTGCTGATTGATCAGTTATCAATTGTGAGATGTCTATCGTATATACACGAATTGGTACGTACCTATGTTATCAGGCAGTTGGTCGGTACAGTAGGATCTCTTTCATTGGTCCAAATCATTTTTCAGGTCACATTTTTTATGAAAATTTTTCGCTAGTTACAGATACAGTCAGCAGGTACCGGTTAGTTCAGGTTGAATCAAAATTTACTAAATTTGGCAATAGGAAAAAACGCTGTACATGATTACATAAAGCATACTTCCTTCTATGTAAATCACTGATCAGCGCGAAGTCCATGAAACATGATCTAAATTCATCGCGTCGAGCCTACATAGCTTGTAATTGTATTCTAGATAGGTTAAAAGAGCTCTATTCATATTTTTAGGATTATTAGGGAAGGAATCAGCCACAAGATCCCTTCAGGTGGTCAGTGTGTCTCCGTACCTTATAAATTGCTTCTAGATGGCCCAAGGACTTGAACTTAACTAGTCCCTCAGTATCAGAGGCAGTCAAAACATTACTTAACTAACAACTGCAACTAAATTACTTGGTCAACCATCAACTGCGACTAACTAACTATAGTTGTTTGTTGTAGTTGAGTGTAACGATTGACTACTAAAAAAAATGTATTATGGAAACCGAAAACTGGAAAAAAACATGGAAATCTAACTCCCTAAAAACGTTACAGTAGTGACCACTATTATTCCACAGATGTACAGTGAACCACTTATCCAGGTTGAGCCACTTGGCCAGGTTGAATTTATTGACACACAGTTGAAAATTGAACGTTAGGTGAAATGGATGAAATTTCAAGTATCAGCAACTTGTACAAAACACAAAGCTTCTAGTTTTTATCTAAAAGATGACGTTTTTAGGAGGCCTCATCCTATAAAATCAGCTCTCTTATAAAGTACGTTTTCGATGAACACACATTTATGACGGTGTAGACCGAGAGAACAACTTTATCGTTGAAAACATTGAACTTTGATGTCATCGATTTTGAGCAGTTAAAAGCAACCACAACATTGCAGGTTCAATCTATAGTATCAAAGTCTCGTAGAAAATTGTAAAATATTTTAATAGATAACTTTCAATGAATTTAACAGCTTCATAAGGGGTGGGTTGGTCCACCCCAGTAAACGGTGTTTTGGTGCGTACAGTTTAAATAACACATTTTACGAGATTGCAAATCTCTTAAGTTAATCTATTGTTATATTTGTTCAACTGGTCACGTACTTAGTGACTGCTTTCTCCTTACAAGTCAGCGAAAGGAATTTTAACATGTGATTCTGATAAGATAAGTTATAATCTGTGTTATGAAACGATTACCTAATTTAAAAATGTTTGCTTAGGGAAATTTTATTCGTTTTACTTCCGAGTCTAGCTGTATGTAGTAGAAGCTTTGTTTTTACTCTCGCTAGATAAAGTGGGTCTAGGGGCAAGGGTAGCTGTGGCTTAGCTCAGCAGTGCCTATACATTTAAAAAATAAATTCCACATACCATTATGCTACACAGTGTATAGTGCTGGAGAATGAAAATCGTGTTAAGATGCCTGGAGGCAAACTTATCAAAAAAACTGCTCGCCTGAAAAATTACAGTTTTTCAACTTTGGGTAGCGAGACGATCAAATTTTGCCTCTTGGTAGAGGAATAAGATAGCTTCAAACTAGTCGGATGGTTTCGCCAAATAAGATTAGACTAAGGCCTAAGGTCCGATTTATGAATGGGAAAAAATCGGGGTCAAAAAGGACACTCATTGGATCGGAGGAAAACATATTTTTTCTCATCCAAACAAAAACTAACGGACTTGATTGGTTGGGGAGACTGTATGTACGTACTGTAACAAACTATTGTTACATTTGTTCAGCTGGTTACATGTGAACGAGATGCCAATAACACTGACTCAGAAAAAAGTACGTTGCTGGAAAGAGTAAAATCTATTACCCTTGAGATTATTTAAAACACTTCAATGATCTATAAGCTCATGTTGAATTTACGAGGAAGCTATGTGCCACACTCTACTTTGCAGACGCTTTTAATTGTTCAATTTATTTGTTGATCTTCGATTAATCTGACCAACAGAGTGAACTATCATGTGCCTAATTTCTTCCATATTCAACCCTCAATGAAATTATAGCACGTGAGGCTTTTCCGAACATCCCGGTAAAAATAAAATGTGGAGATATGCAATAATCAGCTGAAAGAACGATCATTCATCTAAAATGTACCTTTGAGTGCTAACATTGGATTTATGATTCTCACGATTCTTTACTTTTAAGCCCTTTACAGTTGGAAAACTAGGGCATTCGTTGTGTTCAATGGGAATGAATTTGTTATTGTTGAATTTATTATTGTTCCTAGGATAAAATGAGTACGGGATACCCTTGGATCTCCGCCAACCTCGACACTCCGTCCCTCGCCGAAGTTCGGGACGGTAACAAATCAATCTCATTCTGATTATTTGTAAGATGAAGTATATTAAATATTAGAGCCCATAATGCACTTACGGTTTCAGGAATTCCCTCGTACATTTCTCATTTCTTAACGTTAATCGTGTCTTTACTTGAATCGTGTCTGTTGAACAAAAATCTACCACTCCTTATAATAAAACTTCATAGTTCGCAATTACTCGCTTTTTTGTCATTTTAATGCTCTTTTTTTTAATTTTAGTTTATGATTTGTTGTCCTCCAAACAGACGAAACGAAATTCCACACAAAAACATTCACCAGAAAATCATGTGAAGAGAATTTCACTTTGTTCATTGTTGTTCTCTTTATTCTTGATTCAATTCCTACTTCTAGCTTTTAAAAGTGTTGAATAGCTTGCTACCGGAGTCTACTTACATTGCCGTTAGTTTTTGATATGAAGAATAGAATGCCAAGTGAATTTAAGCATAGCTTTCTTCCTTATTCGCCAGTCAGATATTAGTTACCTAATTATTTAAAAACATTTTTCAGTTTTGTCGAGGGAGTTGAAGAAAAATTTTGATTCTGTTGAAGTCGAAGTAGTTGACTGCCCTGATTTGACACAGGAACCGTTTTTCCTTGCTGGAAAAGGTAAATTCTTCAAACAGTATACTTATTTCAAACACTGTACCCTTTTGTTATATAGATAGACTGTTTTGGGATCTTTCCTAGGATCTTCCACCATTTTGGTCCGTATGTGTCCACAAGCGTGTGGACTTCACGTGTTAACCTCAGCTCTTTGTTGTCTCTATGGGCAAATCGACTGGTAATGGGATAGGTGGATGCAACCTTTTCTATCTTTCGCCCACTTTTTCTTCCGAACCACTCAAAATTCAACTAAACGCAGAAGTCTATTAAACCGGGAATTCATGCTATTGTTATCTGTAAATCATGATATGATATCACGGCTCTTCAACTCAATGCCATTCAATGCAGCGCTATCAACAATTTTTAGATTTCCCTCGCTGAATGGGAAAAATGAGTTGATTGCTAGTACCTAATTGGAAAATTAACTTGTACCATTTCTAGTATTCCCTGACTTTGTGGGATAAGGAGATTACGATGTTAATATACAAGAAAAAGAGCTGGATCCAAAGGTTCGCATTAACAGGTTGGTGGGCACTTGCTGACCGAAATGGTGGGCGAGTTAGCACTCTTTGGACATGTCCCTAGTATGTTTGCTTTACTGAAACTGGGGACACGATAACTGCGAAAAGGCTTGTCATCTAAATGCCTACGTATTTTAATAAATCCCTCAACTCTTCATAATTTACTACTTTTAAACTCTCGAATTTGGTCAGGACTTGGCGGTGAGACGTCCCTGATCGATCTGGGTGGCCCGCCGTATCTCCTGCCGCTCGTCAAAAGAGACAAAGTCTACGATTTGAAAACTTTGGTGAAACAACTCAAGGTGACTCCATCGCTGCTCATGGGCGCGTGCGCTGGTCCTTGGCCCTACTTTGGTAAAAATTGTGAGGTTAGCCTGAATATTTTCAACTACTTAGAATTCCTAGGACATTTCCTCAAATTTTAGTTGAGCTCCAAATGGTGCGCAGGTAGATTTTCAATCAACTCTCATTCCGTTGTTACACTCGCGTTTGTTACAACCATTCTCGTATGGTTTGAAGGCAGCAAATGAATGCAGGTAACCATGTTTCCACACAAATAGATTTTAGGGTCCTCTATCTTGACTTGAAAACATCTTCTATGCATACGAGTATTCAATTGGCTTAGTTCGTATAGATGGGCCTTGAGGCGAATCGAACAGGTGGTGTTGTTTTTCTTAATTAATAGTTGTTTTCTCTAAAATTTCTAGGGTGTGTGCAATATTCTGATTGACGGTGACAACGTCAAAAGCTGCTCCTACGTTGGAAAAGTTACGGACGGTGATGAAAAACTGGAGTGCCTTCCTATCCCGAACTCTGAGACCAGGTTCGCCCTGATGGCAAACCTCTACAGTTCGCAAGGCAAACCAGGAAAAGTAAGTCATCGAGATTATTAAAAAAAACAATAATAATGAAAATAAAATTCTAGAAATTCTCATACAAGATTTTCATTAATGCAAAACAACAACATTTGGATCAGTACCTGCAAGAAAAGTCTGAATACCTACCGTAGCTAGTTAAAGCTGACATTTTGCCATAACTTTTAGGCCTACAGGCAAAATTCACCTCAGGATCACAGTGGCCTATGAGCGATTAAAAAAGTGGATATTTCCAAGGTTTGACAATTTTCCCATTTCAAGTGCATTTTTCATCCGTTTTGCTTGTTTGAAAATTTTGGCTTTAGGGTGACAGGAAATGTAACGTTCTTTAATACGGTAAAATGAAATTCAAAATTACTTCTTTAATTAGGGGAGATGTGTGAGTTCAAGTCCAAAACACAAAATAAATCTTAAAACAGTTATGATAGTTACTGGCATAACCCGGAAAATGAGAGCGTTAAAAAAATTTTAAAGGGCAGCTTTGATTTAAAGAAATTACTGCTGAATCAGCATCTGCCCGGTGACAGTCACTTAGATGTAACACCTTGCATACATCGATCAGTGTGGTTTTTATACCTCAGCTTTATCTAGAGGTAAAGCTTTGGTAGTAAATTCTTTGTGTAATAAATTTCGGAATCTCAAGCAGGGCATAGGTACATATGTGGTATTTGGCGAGCACCTAGCCTAGTCTTGGCGAACTCCTTGCAGTGTGTGTGATCTCGAGCTCTAGATGCTCGCCAAATGGCCAACATTTGAGTGCTTCGCTTCTTGTCGGTTTTTTCTACATGAAAGGAGACGGATATTCAGGCAAACACATTTGCTCAAGTGCTCGGAAGTGTTGTGTTCAATTTTTCTATCGTCATCGCTTGAGGAAGATGGGGAATGAGAGGAACTCTGTGGTCTCCTATGGCAAAATGTGAATTAAATTTTACGAATCACACTCTCCCTGCAGTCCTCTCAATAAGTAGGTACTTTTAAAGGCAACTTAATTTTTCAGCCATCGTTCAGACAAACCATATACCATCTCCTCTGCTTCTTCCTTCGCATAAATCCGCTGCTAATCACGGTGAACGTTGCAGCAGCAATAAGTTCCTCCTGCATACCTCCAGAGTAGAAAAGACTGTACTTAACACCTGATCATTTGTCCAAATATTCGCCCGATATGAGACTAGCAAATGCTCGACCAATTACGCATGTGTCCAGCGTTCGGTGTTCGCCAAACACTTTGCTATTCAGATAGGTAATTGCCGAACCACGAACTAGACGAATTTCATTTGTGTGTGCCCACCTCTAGTACAGATGTGATTCCTTCGTGTTAGGTGTTATCTTTGGATTTAGTAATTTATCGAGATCCAATGTTTCTGTTGTTATGTGATGTCCTTCATGGATGACAACCATTGTCTTTTAAATATTGGATTTCCACTAATACATTTTTCCGCAGAAGTAGGAACATTTTAGACTTGATTAAACGAATTCAGTTTAGTGTTTCGAAACATTTTAACTAGATTTTTTCGATTTTAACTAAATTTTTGAGAACATGGTATGCTTGATGCACTTCTTAAAGATGTCTTTATGATTTTTAGTTGTTCGCATTCGGTTTGATGTAGGATTTAATTATGTGTGCAGGTTTTGAAAGTGAATTGTAAGAAGAGGACGGGGCAAAAAGATTTCATCACTGCCATTCGAACTGGACTATCATCTGGGTTTCCCAATAAATATGTCGGTGAGTTTTTCGGCTGTCAGTTCATACTTGTCCTCATTTATTGACAGCCAAATGTTATGCCCCCGTTGTTCCTCTTCACTTTAGTAAGCTTAAATAGTACCAAAAAAGTAGATCCATAAACTTGAACACTTTTTTAAATTATTTTACAGTAAAATTATAATCTTGAATAGAGTTTTGTTATGATTTCTGCGAAAATTGAGCTATTAAATTTACTCCCAATATTTGATTAATGAATTTTTGAAATATTTAATCATAAAGGTACTTGAATCAACGTTGTTTACGAGGAGTTTACGCCACAGTGGTGGAGCTCACCCCGAAAGGTCCATTTATTCACCGAGCGTTGTTCATTTTCTTTCAGCTGTCAAGCTACAGAAGGTTATCGGTCTGTTCTGGGCCCTGTATGATCATCATTCGATAAGCATCTTGGTGTCTCACTGATAGTGAGTTGGCCTCAGGAGTGAGAAGATCGGGGTTTAATTTCTGATGATGTACATTTCTGAGGGTTGACGGTGTAGTTAATACCTGCAATTGATTTTGAGCGAACAGCGCTGTCAACGGAAGGAAAGTGAATAATGCTCAGCCGAGGTTTAGACAATGGTGTCCAAGTTAGGAGTCTTCCCGATCACCACTTTGAATTGGGATGGGAAGGATTGTTCAATTAGCAAGATAGACGAACTCTTTTGTTGGTTGCGACAAACAAATCCTGGAGATCAATATGTCTATATTAATATTTGTGATAATTAAATTCCAATTGTGTTCGTTTTAGGTCTAGGTGGAGCTTTCCTTCTGAAGGAAGGCCGTGCTAAGCAGCACGTCATGAGGGATTTTACCAAAACACCAATCAACACCGAAGAAGAGCTCAACAATTGGTTAACTTTCCACGACATGTCTGCTCCGCTTGTTGCTGTTGGCACGCTCATTTCAAACGAAGTACCGGTGAGTTAGAGCTACACGCTTGTTTATTGGGATGTTTAGTCCACAAATGGCCCTCCTAGCATTCCCACTCCAAAACAGCCTGTTGTGCCGTTTTAGGTTAGTCAGTATGGTCGTAATTTCATTCTTATTCAACCCACCATGATGAAGTTCAAATGCGGACTCCCTTTAAATGTTAGGTATAAATGATGAAATATGGAATCAATCTCATGATAAACCCTAAACCCTACAGAGAGATGAAGTAAGTAACCCACTCACTTTAGCACTATCCTGGGAGAGCAGTGAAGCAATGACTGTTTACTTGATGTTTGTACTTTCCAGTTCCAATAGGAGCAATCCCCCCTCCAACCTTGCACTACTGGAGATGGCCTATTATTGCTTTCTGTTAACCAATATATTGTAAAAGTGGCCCTTAGCAGTTGCTTGCTGGAAAGAAAATCAAGTGAGAAAGTGAAGTCAGGGAATTACAGTCATTTACATCTGGCTCATCACGTATTATATGGAATTTATTCCTACTTCTAACGCCTCACAATCCAATAACTTCTCACAGAAGCACGCCTTCAGTAAACTATTACACCAATTCGCAGAACTTTTCTTGAATGATGGTATTCTAATAAATGCTGATTTCGTTTTAGGATTTCGACTTGAGGGTGCAGCACTTCCATAGCTTTAGCAAGCACAACGAGGCGGGTCATTACCACTATGACACCACTCCAGAAACAGTTGAATATCTCGGTTATTTCAACGTCGCTGACCGCTTACACCGTGTTGACAAACCTCAGCAGACTCACCAGCTCGGAAGGGACTAATCCGCAGTTTCGTATGGGTTATCTAAGATACTCAACATTTTCCTCCGTTATCGTTGATAGCAAATCAAATAACAGTACACATTGTACACTTGAGGAAATGAGCATGTTCACTCAATATGTGCAACTTGATCGCTCAAAACATGCTTTATATGTCCATATATTATGGAAATTTAACGAAAATTGAAGTTTAAAAAGAGTAGAAAATCATCCAACTCCTACTTAAATGATATCTTGTGATCATCGTTGAAATATCTCAGATATACCTCTAATTTTCAGCAAAATTATTCTTTGAGCTCTCAATCAACAATTTATGCTTGGGAAATATTCAATTTCAAACAGAATATATAAATGTTTCAAGATATATATCTTGTTTCTCCAGATCTTTCAATAACAGATCAAATCGCTAATGGCTTGGACAGCGTGCTCATTTCCCCATGTAATCGAGTTTCGTAGATAGTTATGATTCATTCGAATTGTCATTAGATCGTTTTTCGCGTCGTCCTGAGCAAAAACCACTGTTGAATCGTTTCATTGATGTCACTTCGTCTTCAGATTTTAATGGGCGGTTATCATGATTTGTAAAAGCTTATTTCATCTCAAAATATCGTGAAATCTATGAGTTAAAACAACTTGGATTCGTTAGTTCTTGACTACTGGAAGCATTTGGGACGGTGATATTGAAGAATTCATAGTCGTTTCAAGTAAAGATTTTTCCTTATTTGAGAAAGTAGAGAAATGTGACTAAAGAAATGCTAAAGGTTGCTCTGGACTTACCTCTATTTTTCAAGCACTTGCTTGAGCATTTCCTCAGTCAGTGACTATGAAAAGGGCAAGTAGCCATCGTGCCTCACACCATCACTCGAGCATTTCCTTTCAAATGAATAATCTCGCCCTAATAGTGTGGAAAATTATTATAAGGTTATTTTTGTAACTTCAATTATTTTGTAATCAGACTAACATATTTGAAAATGCAATACCACTCAAATAATCGTCAAATACCTTCATTATAACTGCCCATGTTGTGATTTTGTTGCTTGTGAGTTCGTTTTTAAATTAACTGGGCGTGACTGCCAATGTATATTTTTTGTTTTATATGAGTTGATGTTTTAGATTTAAATTGACAAATCAGGTTTAAATTAATAAATTTGGAGTGAAGCGAAAATATTTCATTTCGTCTCTATTTACCATACCTTTCACCGTGACTCGTGGAACAGATCAGAGTGACTTTCGACAAAAAAATTGAAAAAATAAAATAAAACTCAAGTCAAATTATATATGGCAAATTCCAAAGCTCAAGGTTCCAAACACCTTAAATTGGAGGAGAAACCGAAGTTTTTGCGAGTCATTTTCGTTCTTACTTTAAAATCTTTTAAAACGTGTTCTGCATTCTTGAAACGTACGAATTCGTTCAATTTCAGGTCAGATGATGGTCCTTTTAATAATAACATTAAATACATATTATACACTTAATGAAGCTCCAGACAAAGTGCGTTGTGAAGGGTTTAAGCCTTCAAAAAATACTATTTTGATGTAACGTTTCAAGAAACTGGATCAATTTATCTCCTGAATCTCAATTCTTCGAAGGAGTATTCAACTTTATGTTTACAGAACATTCACATAGCGGAAAAAATTGCTGTGGATCTCAAAAACTAATAAATTTTGCTTAAATCGTCAGTTATTACGTTGAACGACTCCCTCAAATCTTAGGAATTGAGTTGAGATCTACAAAAAAATTGCACACTGAACTCTGATGGTACGAGTTCTTCTTTAAGGGAGAAAAACACTGTTGAGAAAAGATAACAGTTTTATTGCCAGGGCTTAAGTGCAGAGATATTTTCGTAGGTATTCAACAAAATAAAGAATTTAACAAAATAGATTGGGTAACAGTAACTCCCATTCAAATAACACGCTGATTTCTGTAGCATTCTGCCATGTACAACAAATCTTGTGGGGGGAGCGGGTTATATATATATATATTTTTTTTTCTTTGACGATTAAAAAAGATTCATTATCGATAATACTTAACCAGAACAATAACTAAAGGTATCAAGTTGGATACCACCAAGATCAACAAAACATCAAATAACAAGTGGGTTAAAATGGCACAAACACTGCCAATTGGCTCAACTAAAATATAAACGATATAAAAACTATATCAATATTAACAGGTTTAATGTGCATGAATTAGTACGATACTAATATTGATCTTATATGAGAATTTGTTCAACCTTAGCATGACTAAAAGAGTTTCATTCAAGCCAATCTACATTGAGGTTTGTTTGACAAAGTCGGTAACAACCAAGTTGTTAGTTTTTTGCGACAATAATTAAAGTTACACTACAAAATATCGACAATGCACTAACACTACAAAATATCGAGAAATGCATTTGGCCGATAAATGAATTGCTTTCGAGGTACATTTTATAAAGGATTTAGGAGCAGAAAAAGTAAGAAAATTGGAGCAAACATTAAAATGTATTCTTGTTGACGTATATTCGTTCGAAACTTTAAATTAGCTGATTTTTGCTTATTAATGTTAATTTGCTTCGAGAAAATCCGTTTTGAGGAATCGTGAGAGATCATGGAAGTAGAGGGGTACCTAATGATAGATGAAATGACAACCGAACGAGGGAGGAAAAGGGTGATGATACCACAAAGCACTCCTGCCGAGTTTCCCAACTCGAGTAACTCGGTGGAACTGGTCCCCTACCACATCTCTCCATGAACGCCTCAGATACCTTGTTATGCCCAACTATAGGATTTACAACAATTTCTAGCTGTTTAGGTATTCCTCCTTTTTCGGTTCAATTTCACTAGACGATGAGACATTTCTACTAGCCATTAGATGTTTTAAAAAGCTTAGTTCTAGTTCCATACTGCTAAATAAGGCATTTGCTCCATAGTAAATTGATGACTGTTTCATTAAATAATTGTTTAATTATTAAAGATCAGAATAAGAACTCAAAACAAACGGCAATTGACTATATCACCCAGAAACGCACATTGCGGAAAGGTACCAATATTGCACTGCTGTGAGAGTTTGCTGCAAACAAGAATCGAATCTTGGTAACGCTGAATAGAGTTTAGAAAAGTTTTCCTTGAAGCTTTTCTTTAAGATGGCTTTCGGTTTCCCGGTTCATCTCCTCAAGGTCTTTGAGGAGAGCGTTGACGCTCGGTAGGAGAGAAGGGTCAAGCTTGGGAAGGAGCTCCAAATCTTTGCGGGCCTCCTCTTTGTTCCAGACCGCCATGTGAGCCTTGGCTCTTCTGAACACTGCTTTCACGTTCTCTGAGGAATTTAACAAACAAAAATGTAATATACAGCAGGATGATTCATTGGCAAAGGTACAACATAGACTATCTTACTTCTTGCAACTCTTCAGAAGAGACAACAAATCTGAATTACGCAACTTGGACTTCGGTTAGATAGAGAGACGATGAAAATAATGAAAATCAAATGAAGAAACTTGTCTATTACCACGTTGTCTATCCACAACCATCACACTCCCAGGCTTTAAAAAATCAATTGGTGGGTTGGAAGGCAGCGGAAAGTAGTAATTCTTGAAGGTTAATTGTTAAGATGTATTTGCATTTTTGCCTGTGAGAGAATTAATAAGAAAAGAGCACCAGGACAGTCGATATTAGAGAGTAACTGACTCGTAATCACGCTCTGCTGTAACATGGATGTGGTGGTATTGACTAATCGCCCCTTCAATGGAACGAGGCCATAAGCCTGCAACACCCAGAGGATACTCATAAGGCTAAAAAGCTTCAAGTTCGAACCCAGGAGTAACAGTTTCAAGAAACGGAAAGGAGGAACTATTCACATCCATCACAATTTGCCGTGTTTTCCAAGTTGTGGAATGTCATCTAATTGTTTCATAATGATTGATTAATGATAAAAAATAGAGAAATCAACTTAGCTAGCACATATTTGATTCCGATTGGAAAGAAAACATGGATAGATCCCCACGACGAAGATCTTCCTCATTTACCAATCGTTTTGCAATTTCATTTTCATTCTCCAAGCTGTTACTTGTAAATTAAATACAATTTTCCTACCCCCTCTCTCTTTATAATAAATTAACTTGGCGCAAGATTGGCCCAAAATAAATAGTTATTTAATGACCTAACCTCAGAATCTTCCAAACATATTAGCAATTTAGACTAACTAAAAAAATCTGCCCTCGATACCTGTTGTTGAGAATATCTGCATTATAAATAACAATATTTCTAACAAATGAGAAAAAAACCTATCCTTCTGACAAATGTCAACATCTAATAGGTTCTGCCTAAAACACAGTTTAAAAATGTTCCCTGAAACATTTCCTAGTTACCTGGCTCGTGTTCAAGAACTGTGGTACAGTGTTCAATGACTTCGTAGTATTCTCCAAGAGATAGCTTGCACTGAGCGTAGTTTAGAAGAACTGGCAGTTTCATGGAGTTCAGCTCCTTCCACTCGACGTCACCAGGTTTTTCACTTGAATATAAATCAGATTTCAAAGGTAGTACTCGTTATCACGTGCTCGTATAATGTCCATAATTTATGAAGTCATTGCAATACAAACAAATGAATACTCTTATGCATCACAGTAGGAGTGCAAACACCTAATCTACGTTCGCAGTTAACTTTAGGAATCGTAAGATCTCCCAAGCTTCGTTCCTAGTAACTTTTGTTGAAGTAAGAGAAAATTACCATAGCATAAGTTGATCCAAGAATCCGATGGCACGAGAATATTTTTCGGCTGCCTCCTTATGCTTCCCAGCCCGGTATAGTGTGTTACCTTCTTCTCTCAGTTTAGGCACAGCTTGAAGACGATCAGCTTCCGTGAGCTGCCAAGTATCCTGCACATATTCGCCAGGCTCTTCTATTTCTAGGAGTTCTGGAGACAAAACATCCAATCTTTTTAGTTTCTCCTTTCCAGTAATGAGAGTTGGATTTCTCAGGATAAATGAATATCATTTATACAACTCATACAAATTTCCATTGGTTATCATCTGGTTTGAATGGCTACTTAATGATGTTTAAATTTACCAAAGATGAATTCCAGATCAACAGGTTTCTTCATGAGGTCGTTGAGATCCTGGTATTCAAGAGCATAGGCCATCTGACCGCAGCAATGCCTGTTCCGCGATTTCTCTGGGAATTTGGCGTCCCTTAGTGTTTTCGACACCAGGGGGTACGAATGGCAGAGCTAAAAATTCAACAATGAAGTTAAATTGAAATTGCAAGGTTCTAGATACATGATAAATGTAGTAATGAGTATGAAAAACTAAATAATTCAGTTACGGAGCAAGAAGAACTAAATTATTTCGTTCCGGAGCTGCAAGGAATAAATTATTCAGTAGGTGAGCGAATAGATTTTGACAGATCTAATTGTTTCAAATATCCGTTTATATAATTGAAGGTATTTCAACAACTATTGTATACAAAAAAGCTCAGTTCAATTTCATATTAAATAAGAAACGCTGCATATTACTACGTGAAGCCTTCCTCAATATTCAAGATTCAGACAGTCCTTCAACACAGATCACTGTTCTATCATTACTAAACATAAGTCTATCTGACAATGTCTGAACATACTTACACAAACATAGGCCTTCCGTGACAAAATTAATGAGTTACGGTAAAGAACCTCCTCGCTAACCCAATAATATGTAACAAAAGCCTTAATAAACTGGATTTCTTGAAATATAATTCCATTGAAAGTAAGTAATACGATCTTCTTCCTGTGTTGATACCAGGAATCATTCACACTAATCCTGGCTTTTTTTCCTGCCGAAGGTGGTCTGAATACATTCCAAGGAATGATATCTATCTATGATAGCTTCAGCCTTTCCTATTAAGCCTCATCATGAATACAATCAAATGGGAGAATGGTCACGGTAGACAAGGTGAAGGTGGATGCTAGACTAAACGTCAAAAAACAGTAATCCCCCCCAAAAATTGGAGATTTTTTTTTAAGCTTCCTCTCAAACTCATCTTAAGTACATTCATTTAGAAGGGAAATCCCAATTTTGTACCGAGATACCAAGGCCAGGTAGATGATTTTGTCTGAAAGGAAATACCAAACATAGATAAACACATTTAGAGGGTAAAAACTTAGGTGTTGATTCTGGATGCCATAGAATATACTGCCTGACACCTTTGGAAAATGTACCTAGGTGCCTACTAAATTGCTTTGGCTCATAGCTTCATTTTTTTTCTTCCGAAAATGCTGAAAAACCTTATTGGCAGTCACTTCCAAAGGTAACGAAAATTTGTTAGTGTGATGATGAACATCTGCCTAGAACTCAGTTATTGATTTATTTTTTCAAGTCCTACAAATAACCCAATGGATTCTAAAGAGCATTTAACAAAGAACAGTTAATTTTATCAACTCACGGATTTGTCAACGACGAATGATGCAACTTCGTTTATCGACATAGCCTGCACCATGCTTTCCCAGCATTCCAGTTTGAATTTCTTGCCAATGACCAGCTCCATGGGCTTACCGAGCTTCCGGCTGTCGTCAAGCTCTGTTTTGTCTTCATCGCATTTCCTGGTTACGAAGTGGAATTTAACCTGTAACCAAGAACAACCAACGTCAACACATTACACATTCCATAAGAAAATAAGCGAGAATAATTCTATTTAGAAGCTTGTCCCTTTAAGAAAAGATGAAAGCATCGTATGTAACTTGTAACATGGGAGGTGACCCAAGGGCTGAGGCAATGAATCACAATATTCAGAGAATATCCCAGACGCTCGAAGGCTCTAAGAAGCCAAAAAAATAATAATGATAAAGGGAGAGGGAGATGAATGGGAAAACGGCTCGCATTTATTGTAGGATGTCTTAGAGAATTGCGCAAATGATGGTGAAACAATGTTTTACTCTAATCCATCTAACAATCTGCGATGCTACAGATTTTACGGACAAAACATCGACCAATCTCTTCATAAATACTTGAAATTCGAGGAACTTTGGTAGAGGCAAGGCTCAGCCATCCCCAGGCAATCCTGCCAACTGCTCTCTAGCAGTGTGATAAAGCACAGTGGATTTCTTCCAGATGAGGGCCAGTATCATCTCCTCATGAAGGTGGCAAAGAGGGCACAAAGGGCTGTCAGCCAGACCCTTAAGTACTCATAGTCAGTGGCTATTTGAAAACAACCTGGACACCCTTAGAGAAGTGAACAGAAAATCTGGAACTCGCTGCAGTAATTCCCACCTCTTGCATTTCACTATGCCCCAGATGCCAACACATTGATGTACACTAGTGGGCATCTTGCAGCAGGGAATCGAGTATTTATGGTTTCTAGGGAGGCGATCATGTAGGATGGTAGGGTTTGGTTGGTTCCCCATTAATTTTGTTCAAGTAAAATCCAAGCAGAGGGAGATTTTCAGAGAGTAACTGGGACAATTAGGGACGGACAGTTACTGTGGGAGCTGCCCACGAGCATTAGCGCTCCACAAAGTTATACCCTCAGAACTCGCTCATCCAATTCAGACAAATGAACAGGGGCGACCTGGCCACAACAGTTAATGCGGTTTTAGGATCCAACCTGCACTATATCTAACAAGCTCTGTGCTCACTTCAAACAAGTGACATACCTAAATTGAATTCTGCCCAATCGAATATTGCTCACAAGGTTGCTAACTAGGTTTCACAAAATATTGAGTTTGAAGTTCCAGTTTACGTTTGTTAACACAAATAATATTATATTTTACTTCTTATTTACTTCCAGCAGGAACTACGGCAATGATAGATAAAACTTATCTAATGTTTTTTCACTATTTTTACCAGCAACCCAAATAGAGAAAATGAACATAGTAGGGATGTTGGCAGCCGTGGTCCACAATCAGCCCTCAACTGATTTGAAAGCAACCACGTTTCCCAACATCAGCTGTGCTGTCACATAATGACACTCAATTGGAAAACAACAGTAATAGCGCTACATCCTACTAACATAAGATCAATTCACAATGCATCAGAACCACAACATTGAATATATACGTACATAAATACATTGCAAAATAAATTTGGGCGACCTTATTCATGACTATACTATTCCTGAGGGTGAATTTATTACAGGTATACGATTAGAAGGGCTGCTTTTGGTTTAATTATTATTTACAATATTGAGCCTTTGTAATCGACCACGAAAAAAAGTTAACCCTCCTCAAAAGTTGTTGGTTTACGTATCAGTTTACGAAGACAACAAAAATAGAATTTTAAAAAATCCGTCCGTCCACCGTACGGAGCTTTTCTCTAACACTTCAAGAGCAAAGTTTACGAGATTTGGCTCAAAAATCCAAAATCGATTCGGTATGCGAAGGTAATCTCGGTATCTAGATCAATCAGCCTAAAGGGATTGTATTTAAGGATTGATCCATCAAAAAATCGAAATCTTGAAAACTTTCCATGGAAGAGGGTCGTTTGTTGGATTAAAATATAAATTGGTTCCCTGAATCGAATGAGACCATCCTGGTTGCTGTACAATCATCTGTTCGCTCACCATTTGAAAAACCTCATCTTTTGGTAATGGAAATCATCCGTCGACGGTCATGCAGGAGAGCCGCGTTGCAGAGTTCGTCCCATTTGAGGTCTGGGCCAGACCGCGTGGCTGGCGGCTGCTCAAGTATTTTCATCTTGAATGCAATAACAGAGTATGGAGGCGCGAGGTGTCGAGTTTGGATAACGTACGACAGATTACATCTAACGCGCATAGATAAATGATTTAGTAGAAGAGCTATGTAACGAAAAAAATAATTAACCACTGTGCAATAATGTGCAGCGTTTAGGTTTTCAGGAGATGGCTACCTTAGACCACTGCGTTACACAAAACGATTGTATGTGCCCATACAGTACGAGGTTTAATCAGCTACTAACCAAAATCATTGTTGGTCTAGATAAACCCTACTAGGTAAGCCTGAGGTGTAGAGTATGGTCAGCTTGGATCGCTGAGATCTGTTATCTACTACTCTAGGTCTACTACTAGATCTAGAATTTCATAGAGGCTTTAGCAATATGGGCTCTGAACTGAAAAACTTGCAAATCAGAAGAATACATTTTAAAATACAAGTACTTGGTCAAATATCAGCTTACCTTAGACCCTTCAACTATTTCCTTATAAACAGTCCCGATGTGAATGATGGTCTTAGTTATTTTTGGGTGAGTAAAGTTAGCAATTTGCATAGTGATGATGGTACAAGACCAAGATAGCAGTGTGCAAATTTGTCCAAAGAGAGATCTCTTCAACCGCGACTGACCAAAAAACTTGATTTCGTACACCACAAAACTGATAAGGATGTGGTTGATTGATGATCTGCGAATGTCATGAATGCTCGAATCTGAAAGAAATGGTTTCCTTTATTCGAATAAAGTATCATTAAATTAGCAGAGAATAATGTAACAATAATCTCTTATTACGTAGATACTTACATGAACAATAAAATTCAGGTCCTCTTTATTACGGTTGTTTGAAAATAACAACTAAACAACAAACTTGATAGCTTTTTGATGATAACGCTTATCATTTCTTCTGGTGGTGGTATTCCAATTTACAATGCCAACGTTGCAGTCATGCACACTTGGTTCGTGAGTCTTTTGCTTAGGTGCCACTCCAATCAGAGTGCATCCGTCAATCCATCTCTTCATGAAGAAACCAATCTTAAGATTCGTTATCCATTATTCAGCCAATATGTCTGTTTTAAGAACCAATTCAACTTCTGAATTTGGCAGTATGCGATGGATTTATTTTATTCGTGTGTGAGCTACAGCTGCTGCCAGGATCTTTAGCAGCAACTCATCAATTGTATTTGTAAAAAACTGATGATCGCCAGAAAAAAGAGTCAAAGAGGTAATAACGACGATGCAAATTCAAATATTAGTACATAAATTTCATTTTTAATAGGGTAAACTACATTTAAGTAAATTGTAAAACAAGTAAGCTCATACATGTATTTTAAAGTTTGTATTTGCCAACTTTATAACACTTTGTGGATTGGCCCACCATCTCATTAACCACTGAGCCTTGTCCCTGGGATTCTGACTTCAACTCATTTTTTTCCTTCGTAGCTGTCAGTTTTTAGCTTTTTACAAATCCTTGTTTTTGGTTTTACCTACTTCTTGGAACACTTCGAAAGTTTGTCATTTGTGGATTCTTGTGACCCACTGAAAACAGGACCTTTGGAATTCAGCTCAAATGAGAGTGAACATCAAAATTGTTAAGATGAAATTTACTTGTATTTTTAGAAAAGAAACCTCTTTTTTTTCTTTTTTAGAGCATGAAAAAAGGTTGTTTTGTGCCCCTTATTTTTGAGTTTTACTCAACCTTTTGGCTTCATTATTTTGGTTTATTATTCCATAATAAACCATTGTAATTTCTCTTGAAAAAAGTAGGTCAAACTATTCCCTAAATGTAAATGGGCCAATTTATGGTGCCAACATTTGCGTTATTCTGGTTTATTATTGTTTTTGTTTTGATAGCAGTAACCTAGTGATGTAGTAATGTGGATACTGGAGTGAACTCCTAAAACGCTTTGTAGCTGATACATGGGTTGAAGCATTCTGATAACCATAAAAAACGCTGCTAATTCTTTCACTGGGGTTTATTATTCAATTGGCTTGCGTTCATGATTTGAATTTATACTAAGCTTTGGAGTGTGCGTGTTTCACAAGTGATAGAGCAATTATTGAATTTAAGGAGGCACACAAATATGATCAACTGAACAATCCAATTAGGTATTTTGGTTGAGAACAGATTTACATGCTCTATGCATATCTCCTGAAATTCGGTAATCGCTCTATCACCTGTGAAACACAAGCCAATTGAATAATAAACCCCAGTGAAAGAATTTGCAGCGTTTTTAAAACAATTTTTACTCATAACAATTAGTCCAAAGGAATTTCAGTGCGACCATAAAGGAAATAACTGGAGACTATAGGAAAAACCAGAGTTTGCTTCTTTTTCCAAATTTTGGACCACATTGTGAAGGTCCATAACATTATGGTGATTCCTTAGCTTAAAGTTTATATTCCCAGATGCTACATATTCCCGACTGAATTTATACAAAATTATTATTTTTCAATACTTTCCAGATGTTATTATTTCCTAATTTCTTGAAAAACCATAAAAATAAGGTAGCCTCTTAAGCCTCATTTTCAAATTTTGGCTGCTTCTTTGGCTGCCTGTCACTTGTTTTATTCCATGGTATTCATCCCACTGCTGCAATGCATATACTCGTTTGAAACATGGGGGAAAAGTTAGGAATTTGAAACAAATTTGATCGCTCAAGTTCAAATGTGGTTCCGCAAAAGCTCCTAATGAAAGTAATACTACTAAAACTTTGAAATTGAAATATTTGAATGCGAGAATTTTTTTTTGTTGTCAGTTACTTTTTAAAAAATATTTGAGTGGTGTTTGACTGAATTTCCATGGAGCAACGAGTCCATTCCATGATCAGAGTCATCTTTGTTCGTTCTGTTTATATTTGTATTTGGACCCTGCCTAAGAATGTTTATTGACATCAGCGGTTTGTACTTATTCTTGTAATTCACCTTTGTTGCCTGAGTGATTACACTCGTATTAGTGATTGTGAGTTTACAACTTCTGGAGCTTCACAGTGATTAAGGTTATCTGGGTTCGCCTTCGCTGGTTATTTTTGAAGACAGACGCGTTCCAACTCGCGAAGTTGGACATTGCCCGGGACTTGTCATATGCTATTGGCAAACCGAAATTCACTATATATTCTATTTGTTCTTCACTAAGTCGTTGTATACTAGTTTAATGTTCAATAGTTACAAGTAATTATGGATAGGCATTTAGTGAAACGTCCTAGGCAGTTTGATTTAGCCGTTCGGTCTCTTTACTCGCAATCAATATTCTCATCTTCCACACAGAATTTGGAGTTATCCGGAAGAGGATTTCCGGTGAAACCAATTTGTTCAGGCGGTGGTAAGTTTCTCTCAAATGCTATTAGCTGTATTTAATTTTAAGGGGATCTAGGCGGGGAGGAAAGTTTGACCATAGCTACTGGAGCTTCCAGGCAGGAATATGTGGTCTCATCTGCTGGGACGCTGTATCTGAATAGACCAAGATAAGCAGGCCAAGAGATCGGCCCTTGCCTTTGGTTATGAATTAATGATTTTCAGTCCAGCTCAACAGCTTAGCCAGGTTGTATTCTATCTCGCCAGAACCCACTATAACGTTTGTCCTGTGAAAATTGTTACACAGTAAGGATTACTATTTTCTGGCTGGTAGCAATTCTGTCCTCAGGCCTAGTTCGGTATATGCATGAGGGAGGTTGTGTGTAACAAGGGGGGATAGTGCTCTGGACGACTTGAGTCAAAGCATCACTAATCTAGGAACTTCTGACTGGATTAGGAGCAGAAAGCTGTAGGTATGGCCCCATGCTATTTCGGTAATTTTCAAACCTCCAAGCGGTAAAGTGTTATGCTGGGCCAATTAGACTGTTATACTTAAAACTTGCCCGTTTCTTAAATTAGTTTTCTGGCTTCCGAATTCATTACAACTTTAGAAAGAAGATCACTTAACGATCTAAGTCATTCATCACATTTCTCCACCCTACACTGCAGGTTATTAATTTTCAATATGGAATCGTTCTTTGCGTTACAAATTGTTTATCAGAGGTTATGTAAACCATAATTAACATGTACCTACATTGAACTGGCTAGGAGCCGATTATATCGAGATTTTTAGAAATCTTGTGCGGGAATGAGCGATGATCAATGCCAATTCACTCTGGTAGCAAATATTCGAACTAAACAGTGTAACTCTCTACTTACAGATCAGTTGACCGAATAGATCACATGATTTCCCAATTCTGGTCAGATTTGAGCCACACATCTCATGATGCATTGAAAGGCCCCCTTTCAAATATCAGGTTCCTTTGATGAAGAGGAGATAACTCAGTTCATCAAACTTACTCGATGGAGCTCGTCTTTCCATTTGTCACTAGTTACCTCATAGAGGTGCCTTATCAAATGTCAACTACCTAGGATGATTAGGAGAGAATTCAGATCTCTCACTGTTGGAGCATAATTTCATTCACCTCTGATTGTCCGAGAGGAGCATCCTATCAAATTTTAACTTCTTAGGGTGAACATGAGAGGATTCAGCCCACTCTGCTGAAGCCCGTCATTTCATTTATCTCTTGTAACGATAGGGAAGAGGCTGGAGATGATTTGGGTCATTCAGGAAATTGAGCTGAAGCTCGTAATTTTATTCATTCCTTGTTGTTGAACAGAGGATTTCTATCAAATTTCAACTTCCCAGGGTGATCAGGAAAGAACTCTCTCTCAGCTGATCACGTTGGAGCCCATAATTTTATTTGTCTCTTGTTCCACAGTTGTCTCTATCAAATTTAAACTTCGTACGGAGAACAAGAAAGAATTTGTCTCATTCTGCTGATCAGCATTTAATCCGATATTCATTCATATCTTGCTCCCCCTGAAAGAAGAATAGATAATTCGACTGACTCCGTTTATCAGGAGTTTCTGTCTTCACTCTTGGAACCAAACTGAAAATTCCAATAAATTTTGTTGGTATAAGTGCCAGCAGTTCCCGTTGGAATTGGAAGGACGGGTATGGTGTGACTTGTTATGCTGTTGGAGCCCTCCGATGAGTAGGTAGGTAGTCGTTCTTTCCTTGTGTTCTCGCCTCACTGTTGTCACTAATTTGTAGATTTTAGCCAGCGAGTGGCAACACTGTGGAGCTTTTTGGCGATACAACTGGGCGTTATCTGATAACTGATAACGATTGTTATTCCTCCTGCTTGCTTTCTCTTTTGCGGTGTTTAGTTTTGGATGTGACGTATTTATTTTCAAGAAACAGGTTTCATTCGGAAATGTCCAACGTACCGAGTAAGTAGAACTTCTTGCGATTTCTTACTTCACCACTAATAGTTTCGGGGAGTATTCTACCTCTAACCATGCTTTTAACAAAAATTAGAACCGATTGTTCATGCCGTCTTATTCTTATGGAAAAAATTTATTATAAGCTGAGTATTCATTATTATACGAAGAACTTTCGAAACAATATGTTGCCCCGTATTTACAATCCAACAATCACATTAACTTGTTTACTTGTGAATACCCAATTCCACGGTATGTTTTCAATAAATCTGCCAGGATTGTGAAGTCGGGGAACTTTAAATGTCTGCACTTTATAACAAAATCACAGAGCTTTATGTATAGCACAATAATAGTATTTTAAACTAAAACGCGTTAGAATACGTGAGTACATATAATATTAGTACACATAATGTTCATGCAACGCATAATGCTGCACACAGCTAGTAATATTTCCCAAAAATTGGGACTAAATGATCAACTGATTATACAGAGATGGATCTGGAAATTTCTGTAGGTTTTCATTCACCTAAAACCGGTGGGTTTTTGAATGGTTTTTCCACTGTTTCATTCCTAGATTCACATAGTGCGAGTAACTTTTGTTTAGTTGATTTTAGAAATTAACCTGAAAAAGAAATGCTGCTGATTACTGATCCCCTACCTTGTAATTTACTTTTGTGTGTACGAAGACTGTTGGATGACTTCGTCTTAAATGTAACTCCGTGAACACCATGTTACGTTAAAAAGCCCTTGATTTACCTTCCTATCTACCAAATTCAGGTTTCAGGTTTCTCGGTTGATTGGAATAGAATGCCAAATCGAGTATTTCATTGTCGAAAGTTAGGAGTGATCCCAATCTCGAAATGTTTCAATCCAAGTTGTTTTTATGAACTTGAAAACTCTAAATGACACAGTGTCTCTCGGAATTAGTATTCTTCGGCTGTTTTTAAAAACTGTTTGAAACTCTAAAATTGTGCCAATTACAATACAAACGGGTTGAAAATTCAAATTCAGTTTTACATTTTTTAAATAATGATTCTGGTTTCCCGAGGACGGTTTCATAGTTTTTAGTTTGCATAAAGAGAATGTTTTTCCATTGTGTCACGAATTTCAAAATGAGATATTTCGCATGGGAATCAGAATTCACTCCATTTCACATTCTAAAATAGATTGTAAATTTCAAGTTGTAAAGCGGAGTATACTACACATGTATTTTGACGACGAAACCATCCTTTCACCCGACCATCTCAAAATTGTGTTCCGTTATTATTCAATAATAAACCATTGTAATCGCTCTTGAAAAAAAATTCTAACCCCCCCTGAAAATTTCTTGGTTACGTTTCAAAAAATGTAGAAACCGAATCTGCAATAAAAAATTTCCCGTCCGTCCGCCGTAAGCCGTAAGCACGATTTCTCCCAAATTTTCAGGAAAAATCCTTGTTGGTCCGGCGACGCCTCAATTCTTGAGCCAGCTCTCTCACTTAATTTAAAGTGCCCTTTAAGAGTTGTCAAAGTTTTGTAAAATCCCTAAAAACCTCAAAAAAGTCAAGGCGGCCTAAATTTGTACTCTTTTTGAAGAACACTCCACGAGGAATCGAATGAGCCCCTCCCCAGGTCCGTTGGTCCAAAAATTCCCGATCTATGGCCCGATTTATGGTGCCAACATTCGCGTTATTTTGGTTTATTATTGTTTTTGTGTTGATCAGTAACCTAGTGACGTAGTGATGTAGTAATGTGGATACTGGAGTGAACTCCTAAAAGGCTTTGTAGCCGATACACGGGTTGAAGCATTCCCGTAAATGTGGGTAAAACGCTACAAATTCTTTCACTGGGATTTATTATTCAATTGGCTTGCGTTCATGATTTGAATTTCTACTAAGCTTTGGAGTGTGCGTGTTTCACAGGATAGAGCGATTATTGAATTTCAGGAGATATGCATAGACCACGTAAATCGTTTCTCAACCAAAACACCTATTTGGATTGATCAGTTGATCATATTTGTGTGCCTTCTGAAATTCAATAATTGCTCTATCACCTGTTTTTGCTAATTTGCGTTCCACGGTAGAATTTTCAATTATTTTCCCGTACAGCCGAACTCAGCTGTGGAGTAGTAATTTGCTCATCTTCCACCCTGCATGAACCGCTCGTCACTCTCGGAAATTTATTCCACATCCCATGCCAACTTTCAATTATCATGAGGGTTACAAAAAGATAATACTGCAATATCGTTCAACTCGCCAGTGTAAAAAGGAGATTCGTGATTCGAAGGTACAAAAAACTTTAGATTACTAAAGAACAACGATATCAGGATTCCAAATTAGAAGAAAAGCGGTACACATTTGGGGGAGACGGAGGTAAAAACATGTAGGAAGGTTGATCGGACTTGAAGAGGTGTAGCTCCACATTTTCATGTTTTATGCTTTAACAGCTGGAAGCTTAGTGAATCATTCCTCGAAGTATAAGCCCCATCCCTATTAGTAGGAGGATGATTGAGAGACTATCCCATTCAAAAGGATGGCCACCTTGATGTGTTTATGTTTAAGACTTTGGATGTGGACTTCGTGACGTTGGTTCGCATTCCTGTTGGTGTTTGTTCACTTGTGCCTCGCCTCCCTCAACTATTTTGTGTCTTCGTGCTCATAACATTACCGCTATCAAGCAGTGATTCTCAATTCCCAGTTCCTCCACACCTGCCGTCATTAGTTTACCTAACAGTGACCTCTTTCTATCTAAGCATGCGCGCTAAGGCTGTCCGAGCCACCGTTAAGACTTCTCTTCGCGATCCTCAATGGCCCAAAAAACCCTGTGAACTTGGTAATTAAACTCAACTTTTTAGTTTAAACAGCACTCCCTATAAAACTATCGAGGTTCTACTATAGTGTTTATTTCTATAATACCTATCCAATATACTTATTACTTACACTATCAGCTGCGAGGTTTCAACCGTTTCCAAAAGTCTACCTACCTATCAAGTTTAGATGACCATTACTTTTTTCCTACCCAAAATACGAAAAACTTGTGTAAATCTTGGGTGCTGAGAAAAATGCTGGATGTAGAGGATGATTACAACAACAATATAATAACGACATTTTATCATATGGACATTCTGTAAGTTTGGTACTGTTTTCGGATCATAAGTTGTCTTGTTTCAGACTTGGGCTCCGAGTAAATCGGATGTTTCAAAATATCTATGCGCACAGTGCTCAAATCGGAAGGAACTGATTTGATTAAAATGAGAAACTAACAAAATAATTATAGATATTTGCTCTTATGGTCATTTTACACGACTCCAAGTCTACCTGTAGGGGTTGTTTTCGCTTTCGGGCTATGAACACTTTTTTCCTCCAAAATTAAAATTTCGACTCGCATTTTGCGTTTTAGACCATTCTGAACACTGTCATTTCGTGTCTGTCTGTCGGTCTCTGTATGTGTTTATGTGAGTCCGTGTGTCCGCAGATCCTTGTACCACGCCTAATTCCACCAGTTTTTATCCAATTTTGATAAAATCTTCAGGGAATGTGCAGGTTGGGCTGTAGATGGTTCCCTATGAGTTTCATGGCTCAGAAATCAATAAAACCATTCCGCGCAAGCGCAAACGTAAAATCCTTCAAGTCTTTCTTTCCAAGGTTCTAGTGATCCGATTGCGCTCAAAATTTCAGGTTAGTCTGGGAAAAACGGTCTGAAGATCACGCACTAATTTCAACAAGATTGTATCATCTTGCATCATTGTTCCGTCATAGAATTAGCGCGACAGGCTCGCAATACATGTCGCCGTCCTTCTGAAGGCGTTGCTCTATGCCTGTACATGTCCTTCAGTGTTTCTGTGCCGTGAACCCTCGTAACAAGCGAATAAGGCTGTAGAATATAAATATCCTACATCTTTTGTAATTATCTTTACGTTCATGTTACCTAGACGTTTTTAAATTAACTAGTCTTTTTGGTTTCAGATGTGGGGTTCCGTGGCCGAGGCCGCCCAGCTTTTATACCCCAGGAAATTCTGGATCAACCTGTTCGTCGCCCAGCGTCCGCTGTACCCCCTCCGCTGCCTTCACATCTCAATGATTCGCTTTCAGCTAATAATGAGGTGAGTTTTTTGTTGATCCTACCAGAAAATTGTTTTTTTTTGTTTAGTATTTTCAATGATAAACCATTTAGCCCGCCAAAGAAAAACAATTTATCCCTCTCCCTAAAAATTTACGTAAATTAGGTTTACGTTTCTAGATGCATAGGTTTCGAAAATACTGAATTAGCTGTACTGGGTACCAAACTCATCAGACGTTTTTCCAATCTATTAGACCTCATCCTTATACGGGTCATTTTCCCAGGAAGGGCGAATAGGACAATGCACTGTTAAATTTTTATTTTAAGTATTAAATATTATGTAAATGCATTATGTGTTGACTGCATATCGTAGAGCAAGATTGATAGTGTATCGAGGAATTTTCTTTGATCCACAAATCATTAATGGTAAGTCAGAATCCCCTCTGGACAAAGATTGGCCCTTTCTGGGAAAATGACCCATATTCACATCATCTACAATTCGTGAACTGATTGTAATTTCTTTTCACTGTTAATTTTTTAATATTAATTTTACAGTTGTCTCAGTTCAGTGCGTTCTTCTCTGGGAAGCTTGTCGATGATCTAACCATCTACCACACTATGGAATCTTACATTTTCAAGGAGGCCAATGGGTTGCCAGATTTGAAGTAAGTATGTAGAAAAGTCATACTTCCTTCGTTTGTAGTTCAACCATGCATCGTAATCACAATATTAACAACCATGATAATTTACAGTTGTAATTACTATAATGAAAAATCAACATCTTTTTAACCCAATCACAGAACCATACACTTCTAATTATAATTACTCGGACCACTATGAAACACAACTAGCTGGTTATCTACATATTTACTGAGAGGTATTCAACAGAATTCCTAATCTAGCTCTTGTAAACGTCCATTGGCCGCCTAAGAGGCATCAATTTTCAGCCGTTCGTAATATTTCTATAAGTAGAATAAATAAATATGTAATATATTTCTCGACCATATTTCAATTACAGTTCATTAATTGCTTAGTTCTTCTACTAGTAGGTACCTTTCTGACTGACTGTGTAGAAAGGAATTTCTGATATAGTGTCTTACATTCAATCTGTAATTAGGCCTCATTTGAATTTGAGATTCTACATATCGGTCTGTGTCACGAAAGTTTGGTAGTTTTCTTCTATGATGTTGATTTTTATTATTTTTATTAAGTTCAAATAATGATAGTATATGGAATAACATTTGGTTTTCTTATTTTCTCAACAGAAGAATGATGCAGCGTTTGAGTGTGTTGGCACTCGATTGTCACAGAAATGTCCCGACTATTTGTAAGTACCTCTACGTGTTTAGTCAAGATCCTTTGGGAGCTAATCTTCGCATAGCCTTCTTCAGCAATCTCGAAGCCGATTTCTTGAGTACGTATGACAGCTCATCTTGGTTTTTAATGTATTAATTTAATATGGTTAAGGTCAAACAGCACATTGATGTTTTATACACACTAGATAAATTCAAGTTGAAAGCCGGATTGGTAAGTCGAAATAAGATAGCGATGAGGAAGAAACAACTTGATCAAGCGATCAGCCCAGCACCTGGGTTGTCAGATGGTCTAGGTACCAACCCATTTTCATTGGTAAATGTTTTAATTTTTAGAAGAATTGGAAGATAAATAATCTTTGTATCTTGAATTAGGAGTAGAAGTGATATTTAATGACCGCAAGAGCGTTGGGAGATTTGATTTAGGTCGTTCATGAACCTGGAAAAATGACAGAAGTCTTGCCGCAGTTCCTCAAAAATAGTTTTTCTCCCAATCGGGCATTTTGATTTGCTTTTGCCTAATTCAAGGCGTATACCTGCACATCAAGTTGAACGGGGATCATGCGATACTATGTAGTGAAGTCTAAGCAAACGCAAGATTCCGGTAAAACGGAGAAAAACTTACTGGAGCACAAGTTAAGTAAGAAACGATCTCCAATCATTCGGTAGTTTAAGCTGTGTGTATACACAACGTTGCGGATAATGTCTCATGTAAGTTCTCGACCCACCCCCCTTCCACAAACATATTCCATATTCAATATATTGATATCGTTCACCACATTGATACTTGCTCTTGTTTGGAACTAAAATTTTCTGAGACTAATATTGCTTAATCGTTTTTTTTTTTTTTTAGGTAGGGACGAGTTGAGAAGACGAGAAGGGCCGATACGGTACAGGAATTTCATAAGATGGGTCATGGCCGCTGCTCACCACTACCGCAATTTGCTGTACGCTCCGTTCGACGAATTGATGCTCAGCCTTCTCGAACTCGCCAACGAAATTTCGGATTTCAATGACATTGAAGATATACCCCTCTACGTTACCTTGGTAAGTTCAAATTCATTATTTTTCGAAGATTTAGTTACATTTTGATGAGAAAGAAGATAGCCAGTAGCGTTTTCCGGGACGCACGAGCTTACATTCGTCAGTGGGGCAGTTGAATGGGATGTCAACCCCTATAACGGTGCTGTACAATATGACACGACGTAGAAACTCACGAGTATAACAACAGAAATTACAGAAAAACTGTGTATGACAAATTAACGATTCTTAACAGATTTTCGTACTTTTTTGTTCAATCTTAAGTTTAGTACTATGAAACGCATTGCATGAAATGCCCCCCCCCCCCCCCCCCATTCTTTCTAGCTGGTTTGCTCGTTGCCCAAACACTTGTGTCTGGTATCCTCTTCAAGGTAACCTTGATGTTGTTTCTTTAGAGTAACGGAAACCACACATATTTTATCATAAATCCTTTAAGGAAGCCTTAAGTCTATCACACAGTGCAGTTACTGCATTGATATGTTTTTCAATGATTGATATTCAGTCTTGATCTTAAAGTAAATGATGTTGCTTTCGAAGTATCAATGACCTATGTTCTTTTGCTTGGCAGATTAATCAGTTTACAGAGAAAGTGGTTGTACAACGATTTCTTTGTTCGGAGAGTTAATATGAGCTAGGTTATTGGGGTACAGAGTAAGAAATTATCCTAGAGGTGAAAACTATATCAATGGAGATAAGGCGAGACGTCATTCTGGATAATTTGTTGTTTCAGATACTTCGATTTTACTATTACACATCATTACCATGCTCGGACGGCACAGATGTCAGCGTAAAACTTGGGGAGCAGCACACAGCCGCCATTGAAAAGGCGAGAAAGCATGTGCGCGAGCGAGCCGCCAAAGGCGGACTATCGGCTGTACAAATTAACTGGTTACTGCTGCTGTTGGAAGTCACCAGATCGTCACCTCTTATCGCTAAGGTCTGTAAGGAGCATAGATGCATTTCATGTTGCTATAAACAGGGTTGCTAGGTGGGATGTGAAAAAGAAAGAAACCGCCATGAATACTAGTTTATGATTTTCCTTGATGCATCAATCTAAAGACGCTCGTCAGTCCGTGAAAGCTATCTCTGAATTACTAGTTATCTGCAAACTACCGATATTGCTCAAACATACAGACAATTTTATCGCTTCACATTAATTTTATCGTGTTTGTAGTGCAATGGTAAATTCCTTGATGTTGAGTGTGCAAGGAAGCTGTTTGCCACACCCAACTTAGCCGACATTTTGGTTTCTTTAAAAGCTTGCATGCCTGTATTCTTACTTACTTATTAACTGTGTATTACTTAGCATTTAATAAGAAGCATTAAATGTTACCTTGAATGTTTATATTCAGGACATAGTCCAACACTACGAGAAGCTTCTTCCTGGATTCTCCGCCCTTCTTCCAGAATTTCTGCAAATCAAACTCCCTCCAGGGTGTCCACGAACTCGTCACCTTGAGCACATCTCAAGGTTTATATATTTTTAACCCACCAAGCGTGTCTTAAATCTGCCATTAATACTACCTACACTCGTACTGTTTTTATTTAAAGCATATAATTTCATTGCAACTTATTAAGATGAACTTTATTGTACTTTTCAATGTAAAAAAGTCTTCTGTTCCTAGTATATATCAGTTATAAAATATCCCCAGTTTTTATTCAAACAATGAAATTATGTTATTCTTGGTTTTTGCTGTAGATTTTTTTCATTGACCCCAATTGCAGGTGTATTTGTGTCGCAAGATGCAGTTGGAGTAGGGTATTCATTGTCTAATCCATGGGGCCCTATTCCATTTATTATGAACTACGGATTTTAATATTCAGTAGAAAGTATGATAGCAGGCTCTTTCTGAATAAAGAAGTTGGTTATCTTCCATTTGGTTTATTGCTTGAAATGTAGTCAATGTAGTTGCGGAATAAAAAACGGAACGGTCGTTGCGTTTGCGGAACGTTGTCTATATTTCCACGAAAATAATGAGTTGTACATTTAAATCTATTTCGACGGTTTAAAAATATGAGTTGTCTATATATATAGTAATATAGACAACGTTTTATCTTACTCCGTTTTTATTGAAATGGGTATCCACAACTTCGTGGACTTAGTCCGTGCAGTTCCGGATGTAGGCACAACAAAAATCTAGATGCAGACAGATGAAAGTGCTTTCGAGATTTCGTACCTCTTCTCATTTGAATTATAAAACGTAGGAATGCAGCTTCACTTCGAAAGAGCTTCCATCGCAAGTTACTTAAATTTGAGTGCTTTTCAAGGTCCGGCTTTTGATTTACGACTATACTATTGCCCACATAGGAGCGACCCTGAGGTTTTCTGAAGACCTCTGGGTCTGGCAACGCCGCTCAAATCTAAGCCTCCAGGTAGTGGCCTGAAGGCTCGCATCGGACCCTAATTACGGTGCGGTACTTACGTCTTATGCAATTCAAATGTGATCTAATAGTTAATTGGATCATGCCATCACCAGAATCGTGATGTACATGAAAAAAGGGACACAACGAGTATAAATTTGAACAGGAAAAACATACCTAGACGTTATGTAAAAATACCCAATGGCGGTTTTCGTCAAACTCAAACAAAAATGGGTTTTTTCCCATGTGGAGTATCGTGTTCCATGTAATTTTGGACGCTGAAGCGATTGGAGTGGGTCCCAAGCCTGTGCGATTGACCCAGAACAAGGAAATCCATTTTCATGGGGTAAAATGGTGCAAAATGACATTATTTCCGTACTTTTTCGAGCCCCATCCCATCTGACAGGGTTGGATCAAAGAAACATGAGTTTAAGTGTAATAAAGTTCGACACAAGAATAATAAACCCATGTGTAATCAAATTTGCAGCGTTTTTTTTTTTTTTGCAATTTATTACACTTTTGCAATACGGCCACACACTTGTTTGATAAGGTGTTCCTGAACCGATTGATATGAAATTTAGACTTGTTTTCCTCAGAACGACGAGAACATTTTGAATCTTTCAAAAAATTACATTTTTCAACAAAAACAACTAAAACGTCTTGCGTTAAGAGGGGAAGACTGAAAGGGGCTTTGCTGGTGCTAATGAGGGATAGTCGGCGGAGTTAAAGGGTCCGCTGCGGTGTTGCCACCTGATGGCGGGGAAGGGGTTTTCGTCCCGGCGGTCGGGGGTCTCTCCAATATGGGCAATGGTATAACCTGAAGAAGGAAGAGCTAATGAAATTCTGTAATCATTTTGTTGTCCGATCATGGTAAAATTTGGAAGGTATCTAAGGGATGACAGTTAAATTATTTCATATCAATTTCAGCTTTATTTTTAATATGCTAATTAAAATTAGAAGGAATTCACAGATACCCATAGAAAAAATTAGATTTACTACTGATTTTCCCATCTTGTCAGTGAGGGAGATTTCCAGGACATCGAGAATAACTTTCATTTCTCTTATTTCTTCGTTTAAGATTTGAAAATAGAAATATCAGGATTTTTTTTTTTTCTTTTATGATAACTGAATCGTTCTAAAATATTGACAAGGTGGTATGTAGTTCAGCGGACGATAGTTTTCATTTTCATGAAGGAGAGTCGACACATGGTCGTCCATGTAATGCATTCATCACTTCACTACATAATACATTGGAAGTAATTGTGAATATTAACAAACTGATTGCAACGTTAGTTATGGAAATTTTATTTAAATAATTTTTAATTATAAAATACATTTTTCTTGGTAAAAATAATTGCACAAATATCATAGAGGCACTGGAGGCGATAGTGCCTTGAATGATTGTCGTTAGCGACCATGAATCAAAACAACCTCCTGAGCACCATTTCTGTACAAAATACTACTAGTAGAGAGCAAATGTTTATCTAATCACAGTTAGCTTGGAAAGTGTACTTTCAAACAGTACTAGACTTTTCACAACTATGCCCTGCATTCCCACAGATTTTCTGTACATCCAAACCAATCGATTAACATTCGTTCACATTAAAGTACAAATATATTTTAATTTGTAGTGATAATTCTTCAAAATAATGGTAAAACTACGTAACAACTACTGTAAATAGAATTTGAAGCGATAACAAAGTGTAGGACAGTTACCAGTCGTTCACTAAACAATTAGCCTTAAGACTATCTTGGAAGTTGTTCTTAACATTTCTATGTACAAAGAAACCGATCGAATTTGTAAATAATTCGATCATAAAATTATTATATCTACTTAACTTGCAATAATTGAGCTTATAAAATCATAAGCAGGTTAATTAATAATACTTCGTTTGTTACAACGTTTTATGAAAAATGTCTTTTGTATAGGCATACACTAAATACATTGGAGGGAATTTGTATGTATAAAGTTGAATCTTGATACATTGTCAAGTTCTTGGAATGAACTTAAACTCCAATAAAACATAGTCGTATGGTTCTTCTAACATAGTAACTAATTGGAAGTACTCATCTGTTTTGTCGTAATGGAAGGAATCTGTTATGGGATTTGGAATGTCGGGTCAAGTAGGTACAAGGTGTAAAGGCGTTTGATTTGGGATATTTGTTTTTGTTCATTCGTATTGTGGTTCATTCCAAGTTTCTATTCCTTGAGGGCTCCGCGGGAGTTGCGGACGTAGAACGCCAGATCGAGGGGAGTTGGTCAACAAAATCGTCGGATTTGCTGACGAGCCTTTCAGAGCATGTGGTTTGAGGCGGACACGCTCAAAGAGCATTGGTCACGGCGTCTCTTGATGGTAGAGATCGTGTCTTTCGCCTGCTATCTATCTCACTGTTTTTTAACTGAAGACATGCAAGTGTATCAGACGGCCAGTCTTTTGATAATATCGCTATCGCGCGACAGATGACCTATCCATTCTTACAAATCGCATTTTCCGAGAAGAAATGCCCAAAACATCTATTGTGATACATACCACCAGGTGGTTGGGCTGTTCTCCTCATCGTAATGTAAAATCCTGAACAGTAATTGGTACAAGAGATGCATACTAAAGTTTTTGTAAGGTGCAGGAATGCAACGATATGTACCGTACTTTGCTCCCATGTCCCAATTGAAACAAATTGAGGCAAAATTTGTGATTGAAGTGAAAAGGGGAGATGGAATACGGTGGCAACAAATTAAACCCTTCGTAAAGTTAATCATACCTAAACGAATTTTCAAGTTTTGAGTTATCAACAGGCCATAATGTTCTACAGCTGATGATGTCATCTAATGGAAGGTTGAAGTCAAGTTTGTTAGTGGAAGTGTGTCACACAGCATTGAAACAATTCAAATAAAAAAGGTTTTTTCGACATGCTGTTCTTGTACTTGTATATGTGATTCAACATGCCGCGCCTAATTCAAACAGAAGATTAAATTTCCTGTTAATTTTCCTTTTCATTTTGGAAACGGGAAAATGTAATTGGTTGAAAAATGAAATGTGCAGTGTCACATTGGTTCTGCAACAGACATTTATACAATTTTGGTTCTTATCACCGATAGCTATTTAGTTGACTATAGTCAACTAGATCGCTCAGACCTTCGCACTTCCCTCAGCCCAACCACTTGCAATCAGATCATTCACTTCTGTCTCAATGTTTTGTAGTATTGAGATTCAAAATTCCCTCCCCCCGTAGTCGTATTTTCTGTATTCAGTCCTACTTTTGCCTTTATTACTTATCCAAAACTATCAAAGGGGAATGCAATTAAATTCCATCGCCAACACAATAATGGAAAATTAAGGAAAATCTCTTAACCTAGGAATTCGGTAATGGAATACAAGCACTTGAAGTCACTGGTAAAGTCTTTCTTACCGATTATATCGATTTCTTCAAACTGGTTTGAACTTCGGGCGAAGTACCTTGTGCAAAGGAATTGTCCATCACAGTATTGAACACTGGCAGCAGAGCACGCCATAATAAATGCAGTCCTCAGCACAATTGCTATTGCGTGAGTCGTTTCTGCAAAAAAAAAAAAAGTTTCAAATTCATAAAAACTAGAATTGGTATGAAACTCATTCAAAAATAATTAGCACTCAATGAATTAAAAACATATAATAGCCATTCGGCAATAAAAGTAGGCACAGAAGAATCAAGAATAAATTACAGTGGAGTTATGGGAAATAGTAAAACTATAATACAGTAATGACTCGCGGAATTTAGGTTTTCAAGTTATGCTGAGTACATTCCTACTATCTAATCCTATCTGACTTCTCCACCCCCTATATCTAGTAGAACATCCGATTCCAGGGTTAAAGATAAAAGGTACCGAAACCTGAACTCCCCAAGGACTGGGTACATAGCTGGGATGAGGAAGACATCCTCGAGAATTTGAATCACACAGCTGATATAATAATATGATAAGAATTGATAACTTGGCTATGATGATACCTCCACGCTACTTTCTATTCTTTATTCAGAAAACTTTGGATACCGGTATTACGTTTGGATGCTTCCATTGGTTTTGTTTCTGTCGGAACCAGTGCAACAAGTATGTTTGTAGTCTTATCACGGGGGGAAAATGAATAAATAATGGCGCTCACATTGAAATAAATCTTAATTTCATATTATTTTCGCTTTAAAAAATTACGACGTCGATTCTAAATTAACAGCCTTGTGCAGAATGTATGATGAGGCGTAGTGCATTTGATGCACAAATGCGATGTTTTATTCTTCTGCTACAGCGGTATAACTGTTGGAAACTACCACAATTCCTACAAGTAACGGGAAAATCTACTAATTCTTTCAGGTTTTTGGGGCAATCCTTTACACTTTCTGTCCACCAGTAGAGACAATCGTTCATTTTAACGAGAACAGACTTCGTAACTTGAACCACTATCCTTGTTCTGAAAATTTTGTTTTTGGCAGCGTACCTCTATCTGTTTTTGGCGTCTATTGTACCTGAGGGTTGGTATGTGATCCACAGTCCATTTCCCTCTAGACCTGATTTAGTGTTGGACATGATTGAACAAAATTTACTCACTGGTCTTCCACCTTGAAATTGCTGTAAAGGGCTTTCCCGTTACGAAATCCATCGAAACCGTCCGTTCTGTCGGCCAATCCTTCAAGAGTGCTGTTGGCCAGGGATCCGCCTAACATGACTCCAAGTCCTGCTCGTGAATGTCCATCTGTGGAGGAGGCGTCATCGTCACAGGGTTTGATGGCGTCCATATCTGTTTCCTTGATGTCAGTCAACCTTTCTCGCTCAGTCCTGTACTTTTCCTAAAATACAAAATCCTGCTTGAGCCATAACGAATAAACTCAGTTGAAAGAAATGTGAACTGACCGAGTGTTTTTGGCTAAGAATGGCGAGTTTAATTAATGAAGACGAGTTCAGAGTTAGTCAACAAATATGGGATTCACAGTGAAAATTTCAGCAGTTCCAATACAGTATAATTGGCTGTGTGAAACTAGGAATAATTTATTGGGTTCGGAAACACTGTTCGTGGGTTTGCTCCTACAAAAACACTCGGACGTGTGGAAGCAATTAGTGGGAATGGTTGGTTGTGGATGGTGCCCAGGGTGGCTTTGCCCTGAGCTGTCACATGTGCCATCCTTCCAGTAGATTCGTGCTCACCTCTATATCGTCAGGAGAGGAGAACGGATCATTATTTCTGTTGGTCGGGTCAAATGGGTTGTCGTCTCGACAGTTGTCGTTGTAGCCGGGGCCTTTGGCAGACATGTCGTTGTCATCATTGTACCCACCACCACCACCATCGTCCCCGTCCATTCTCTCTCCTCAGCTACTCCAGAGAGATGATTTTTTCCTTTAATTTTCACCCTTCACTTTTAAATCCTGTAACACACAATCAACATCCGTATTATACAACTAAAGGAAGTAGGGATGGACTGTCAATATGTGAATAACATCAATATTGTATGATACATTTCTTATATTTGAATATTGATATTCACACCAGTCTTTGAAGTCAACATAACTAGAAGAGAAATCAGTGAATAGTCTTTGTAAATGAACCTTACAGTACATGAGGTGGGAGGGGCTATTGGAGATAGTTCAATCATTCATGCTACTACCCTAGGTTGCTAATGACTGACCCTCAAGAGATGAAGTGCCTCAGTTGCTCTCAAAAAAGGCATAGCCAAGAGCCAAAGCTATGGTAATGGCACCTGAGGAGGGAATATAGAATCTAATACCTGTTCTTGATAAATTAGGAGTTGTGCTTAGGAGAAGTTGAGCCAATTCGGCCTTGTGGTTTCCCCACAGGTTTGCACACCCGAACACTATCTGAGGAGGGGACTGATGACCTAATCAAAGTCCTTGGATGTATTATCCCAAGTTCCTGTATTATCCAAGAAGTCAGGGCATGTGTCTATCCACACTTTCAGCTGGGTAGGCTGGTACCCTAGTTTTTGGCACAGCCACACAACTCCCAGAGCTGGTTATGCAACGCCTCCCTCAGTCAGCATATTGATGGCGTGCTGAGGTTCGTAAACCGCTACCTCCGCGAAACCAACCTCATTTGGGGAGCAGTCTGTTGGTGCATCGACAAAGCCTGTGCACTAAAGCCTTGTCCCCCTCGCTCACAGCACCATACCATGTATTTATTGAGGAAAGTGCTAATACACCCTTCAATTAAGGTCTTTCTACTTACCGCTTTGTTCTCACGCGAGGAGATCCACAGCTCAATCATTACAAGTACATGAGGGCGGGAGACGGTCCCTGATTCGCTACAAATGTGGAACCCATAAAGAATATCCTGAGGCTACGACTGGAAACGAGTCAACGAATGTCAAGTCCCTCAAGATGTTGAGTGTTGGCTCTCCAGGACCTACAATTTCCCCCCACTTCTTCAAAAGAGATGATAAGACTATCTCAACGATAACTTAACCTATCTAATCCAACCACAGCATGCCTAATCCTACTCATTATATGTAACAAGTCGTATTTATTTTCTTGTGCCTAAGTTGTGACCTACAGTTTTCATCCTAATTGGATCGGCCAAAATCATTTCTCAGGTTCTAGTGGGGCGATGTTCCAAAAATTTGGAGGATAGGTGGTGAAAGCTGATTTAATCATCTCTTAGCAATTTCAATTCAATTGCATCATTTTGTGTCCATTATAGAATAAGCGCGACAGACCCGAGATAGGTAATTATTGCATACTTGTCGACACACCCAATTGAAGGGGTTGAAGTTTGCGGGAATACGACCCGTGGCATTTTCGTCCCGTGAATCGTAGTAACAAGTTTATATTCAACATCTTTCAAGATTCAGAATCCGTTTAGTTTATTTATAATACTTCAATGATCTGTACATGCATGTTATCGATACGAGGAAGTTATGTGTAGCACCCAACTTAACAAACGTTTTTATCAAGTTTACGTCGCCCCTTACCCCCTGGGTCAATTTTAACATGGATCATGCTATTGAAGAAGCCTCACTTCAGAGTGACATCCTAAAAACTGTTAATGTTGTTTATATGTTTGAAAAAAATTGAAATTTACTCATGCGCAATGGGCTGTACAATACACAATATTGCTGTAATTCGCGGAGAAAATTTGGTCAGTGTAATAGAATTAGCGCGACAGACCCGAGATAGGTACGTATTGCATACTATTTCAAGGCATAGATTCTACAAATTTCAAGAGCTTGATTTCTCGTTTACCCTTGGGAGATATCATACAAACTTCTCTTATTGGTACCTATACTGCGCTAGATACGAGATCCGTTGAAAGCTGACAACCAATGTGACACTGTAGATCATATGCACAGCAAACGTATTGATAGTTAGACGAACCTACATAATGCCGTCAAAGCTCTCACTCTCAGTCGAGAGATTCTCACGAAAGCACTTTTCCTTGGATCAGCAATCCTTTCGTTTCCCGTTCATTCTCACGGTGTCGCTTCCCAACACAAAAACGTGTAACAGCGGGAGTGGCTCACAGCTTTCTCGTATTTTTAACATTATCTTATGGATAGTTGAAATGATTGGCGTCAGATTATTGTTCAATGGGGGTTTCAATTAAAGTATCATTCATTTATTGTGAAATGAAGGCAAGAAGCAATTGAAAAGTATCTCAGAGATACGAACGAACTGAGGCTCAAAGCAAGAAGGTAAAATGCTCAAAAATACATATTACATAATTCGAAGGCATGTACTCAGATGAAGGTACATAGTGGTAATGTTTATAATTATTTTATTCATGAAATAGTTTAGAACTCTCCGAATTGTATGAAGTTAGATATGAACAATACAGTGATTGCAATTAATACACGGACCTTGAATTTATTACGGGGAGAACACTCTTTGTTAAAATGTTATTTTCTCCTGTCATTAGGTAACTATAATTGCGTATACCGAATATTGAAAAGCAGAATTTTGAGCCAACTTTTCGGATTAGGAGCAGTGGGGGGACAATCGGATGAACTGATTCAGAATTAGGTACAATCGTTTACAGAAGTAAGTGTTTCCAGATGGAAACAAATCTTACGTTTTGGGTTTACTGCTCACCATTGAATGAAATTTTAACAATTGCACTAGATGGAGAAGCAGTTTTCAAATTTGAATATAATTCACAAATTATGGAGGTTAGGGCCATTTAAGTGACGTACAATAAAAAAAAGTTCCAATATTGCAATAAATATCGGAATAAGGAATTTTCAGAAACTGTCTTGGGGGAACATGGAAATTTGTAGTCAAATTAATCACTCGGCAATGATACGAACTTCAACGTTAAGACTCTATATTTCCTCAACATTTAGTCTTTGCATTTGTACGTTTGATTAACTATATTGTAACTGGTCATGTCTGAACGTAAATATATTAATAACGAACTAGTTGTGAGGAGTCTACTAATGATGCTGACCAGGTTATCCTCGAAGTTTGAAGATAAGTTCATTTATTCAATTCAGCATTCTCAAAAACATCCGATAATCGCGTACCTAGGTAGAAATGTGTTAACTGAAATCGCCGACTCGTAGACGATAAGGTTGTCGTTTCAGGATCGCTGAATAGACTGAATCGGCGAAACTCGTTTCAATTGACCAACGGCATCCTATTTTGGTTGTTATTCTTTATCTGTTATCTGGACACACCGGGTGTACACACGAACGTGCTCTGTACTTCGCCCAAGCATTCTGCACCTTATAAGCGACAAAAAGGGCCTCACGACTAAAAGTCCGAATTTTTTTCATTTGAGATTTTTCGTGTTTTTCTCCTTCGGTCAGTGAAACGGCCACAACACCTCAATATGGAAAGTAAAACCAAATCTGAGTTCACCATTGGGTAGAGCGTTTCTTAGCATCAAACCATAATTTTTTGAAAAGATCTTGAGGGTGAAAAACAAGCCAAAAAAGGGGCATTCTTCAAATCTGGAAAACTACCTTTTTTTCAAACGTTCATTGTTCTAAAGATGTGGAGTTCCCTTTAGGCCAAAAATATGCCCAACAGTCTCAGCTTTCCAATGGTATAATCAATATTATTTTTCGAGAGGGAACTTTTATGAGAACTTGAGTTTGAAAGCGAAGAACGTTAATTTAAAGATACAAGTGTGTAAACTTTTACAATTGAAGAAAAAAAACTATGCTATTTTGGTTTATTATTCAATAATAAACCATTGTAATCGCTCTTGAAAAAAAAAAAAAAAAAAAAAAAAGTTTACCCCCCCCCCCCCCCCCTGATAATTTCATGGTTTACGTTTCAAAGGGTGTAGAATCCAAATCTGCAATACAAAATTTTCCGTCCGTCCTCCGTACGCACGATTTCTCCCAAACGGCTGGAGCAAAGAATCTGAAATTTTCAGGAAAAATCAATATTGGTCCGAAACGCCCCAATTCTTTAGCCAGCACACTCACTTAATTTAAAGAGCCCTTTAAGGGTTGTCGAAGTTTGGTAAAATCCCTAAAAACCTCAAAAAGAGTCAAAGCGGCCTAAATTTGGACTTTTTTTAAAAGAACTTTCCATGAGGAATCAAATGAGCCCTTCCCCAGGTCCGTAGCTGAAACCATTCCCGATGTATGGCCCGCTTTATGGTGGCAAAATTTGCGTTTTTTTGGTTTATTATTGTTTATGTTAAATAAAAACGGAGTTGGATAGAACGTTGTCTATATTTCCATGAAAGTAAAGAGTTACACTGTTAAATCGATTTCGACGGTTAGGTCATCATCAGTAACAAACGTGAACTTCATGTTCACTCCAAAGCTTAGTAGAAATTCAAATCATGAACGCAAGCCAATTGAATGATAAACCCCAGTGAAAGAATTTGCAGCGTTTTTGCATTCAAATTCAATTTCCCATGAAATGTTCCCCCTAAACAATGTAACTGATTATACCGTTGTGAAGCTGAGACTTTGTTTACCCCCCTCAAAAGTTGTTGGTTTACGTTTCAAGGTACGTAGATTCAAGAAATTGAATAAATAAAATCCGTCCATACGCCATGGAAACGATCTTATTAAATTTTCCCTCAAAACCCCAACATCGATCCGGGATGTGCCAGTTATCTTAACCAGTTAACACTAGGAGATAATATTAAACCATAAAAAGACGGAATCACTAATACTTTCGATGTAAGAGAGTATTTTTTTTGTTTGATTAAGGTAGAAATTAATTCCGTGAATCGAAGGTGACCACTCGGGTTGCTGATCGATCATCCATTCGCTCGTCATTTGAAAAATTAGTCTGGCAGAGGGTCGGACTGCTGACTTGTCAATTACGGGTGAATGGTGAGACACGTGTCTGGCGACAGACCAAGTAGTTGATACTATACGATTATAGTCTCTATAACGCCGTCTCCCAAGCTTCAATTAAGTTAAGGTGAACAACTTTTAGAATTATTTTTGCATGTATTATTTTTTGATCTCGTTAAACAGTTTAATTTTTACGTGTGTTTCCTAATACACCTAAAAACCATTGTGTCTGATTTTACAGTCCACTTCTAGTAGACCGTTGATCCGCGTAGGTGGGCTATCCCATACAGAAACAGTAAACCTTCGTGTAATAGGGACCCCCTGAATGTGCATCCGAACGTATTTTTATTTAATATCTGTGAACCAACCTATCTAATCGACTCCACGTCGATTCCAAGATGATCGAAATCCATCCCAAACATACAATATTTTCCGGGTGTCTAAAGGGTCTACCAAGCTGATGTCTTCTAAATAACTGCGTGAGGCAGTAAGAAAAACCAAACACACAAACCCAATCAGAGTCCGACTATACAATCACATCGTTCATCATATTAATAGTCAGAATAAACAAAATAGAATGAAAATTCTTAACATAGTGAACTATTTTTGTTCTAGATATCCCCCCTCCTGCTTTCCTCTGTGCAGTTGACTTATCAAAATTTGACAGGTACCTTTTGACTTAATACAATAATTGAAGCGTTGACATGGAGAAGGACATTTTCGAGAAGAAGTGTGTAAAATTATGGTCCCAGATGAAGTAGCAGACATGATTCGTGAAGCAAAGTGTGCTCAACCATTCAAACTGCCAAAATGATCTCTGCTAATTTCAAAGACATAGCTAAATCCAGTGGCAAATCTCTAAAGACGACAGGATTGACAATCAGCACATTATCCTGGATACAGATAATATCTTCATATTATGAAGAGCCGAATTTCCAAACATCAAGACTCGCCTCACTTTGATCGAATTAGAACAGTGGAAGGATCGGAAAATATTCAAAGAGGGCCTATTAATTAATACCGTTATTGGAATGGGACCTTTTTCGAGAGCTTCAGAATTGACTTGCTGGCCATGCTTGATTACATGTATGTGAAGTACCATATTTTCTACGAGGAAATTTGGAATGAAGTCGCCGTTTGAACGTTGTATAATAAACATTTCAAGATTTTCGTTAAAAATTCAAGTTTCCATTTACATAGCCTTTTTATGCGATTTTGTTCAATATATTTCGAGTTGAAGAGTGAAAAAATAGATTTTCGCTTATCCTGTAAAATTTCAGTTTCTTGACTTGACACCTTTCCCACGTCAACGCCTCAATTTATAGGTACATCATTGGTTCACGGTAAATACTTGTCACTCTACCTAAGAGTCGAGGGTAGGTAGGTTGGTACCTGCATTGAAGCCTACTCTTCTTTGTAGGTCATCATCGGTTCATTTGTGTGACGCAAAGAAATGCCTTTGGAAGATAATGCAACGCGCCTCAGGCTCAGGTAAGGTATTGTGATGTTGATAGCCTGGGCCCAGTTGGTGACCTCCAGGTGCCTGCCTATCTAGGACGGATACCCGAATACCTGTCTGACTGGAGTCAACAGTCAAGAGCTACCTATCTACCGGATCTTTGACACTGACTAATGTTGCATCCGGCTGTTTTTCACGACCTCCCTCATCGCTCGATATGACGTCACACCCTATTTCTGCATTCTACCTCACTCCTGCAGACATTTTTAAGACTCCTCCAACACCGGATCCCTTGCAGATTATGCTGATTGAATGAGAAATTTATAACTTCTGCAGGTAGGTAGCAACCTAGATAATTTGAATAAAAACAACGTTTAGTTTAAGGAAGGGGGAAATCAACAGTTCAAAGTTAACTACAACTGTCAATCTATTCAACTCTATCCAGCTCTTAAATTATAGCTTTTCCCAGTCAAATTAATACTTTTCTCAACCTAATTAATACTTTTCCCATCCAAATTAATACTTTTCTCAACCTAATTAAAACTTTTCCAATCCAAATTAATACTTTCCCTACCAAATTGATTTTAAAAAATTAAGGAAATAGAACAACGGAAAGCTTGCAATCCAACGAATAATGAATGTATATATTATGTTACAATACAAATTATTGGCAGAAAAAATAATGGTAGCTTATCATCCGGCTGAGTACGCTTTTTCCAAGATTAAGACGGCAGTTAGAGGATATCTCTCTCAGGCTACCCGAGATCAAGCCCTCGGAGAAACAGTTTCAAGAGCCGTAGGTACATTGTCCCCCACAGATTGTTCAAATTTCGTGTTAGAAGTTTTGCTCAAACTACCCACAGCAGTGGCTGGGCAACCCCTTCACTGAATATATGATTATACAATTAATATACCGACACTAAAAATAAACTTCAACTAAGATGATAAACTACCAATGTTTTTTCTGACAAAAATTTGTGTTATAACATAATGCCTACATTCATTATTCGTTGGATTGCAAGCTTTGAGGCGTTCTATTTCCTTAATTTTTTGAGATCAATTTGGTTGGGAAAAGTATTAATTTGGTTGGGAAAAGTATTAATTTGACTGGGAAAAGAAAAGTATAATGCCTAGTGCTTGGGACAGTAAGGAAAACCACACACACACAAACCCAACCGAGTCAAGCCATATTACAACATCGAGCGTTAGTTAATATTCAGAATAAACGAAATAAAGTGAAAATTATTAATATTGTTACTATTTTTTTAACTTTGATTCTATCCATTAGGATTAAATGATAGAACAAAAATTAGGCTGCCAAAATCATTAGGATCCGGCAGAGCCATCACAAGATCGAATAATCCTGAACCACAACATTGAAAACATGTCGGTCTCAAAAGGCTTCAAATTATTACACAGGAATTTATTATTTCTGTACCCGGATGCCGTTGTACCTAAATGACTGATCAATGCATATTAGATGCAGTCCGTGGTACATTATCTACGATCTGCACCTCGCGCCTTGTGATATTGTGATTTCATTCAAAATGGAAATACTTGGGGTGCCGCCAGCCACTCGATCTAGCTCAGACATTCCATTGAAGGAGCTCAGCAGCCCGATCTCATACCTATGCAATTTTTCAATGTGGTGGTTCAAATCGTACATTGACCCGAGCAGTGTCATTCGATGCAGGGGACAAATTTCTATTTGAATAAAATAAAAACCCTCTTGCATCGAAAGTTTTTGAGATTTCAATTTTTCATAGATCAATCCTTAAAAATAATCCGTCAGGGATTGATTGATCAGGATGCCGAGATTACTACCACATCCCGGATCAATGTTGGATTTTTGAGCCTGATTTCCTAAACTTTGATCGAGTTGTTCCGGAGAGAAGCTTGATGCACCGGGCGGAAGGATTTTTTGTGCGATTTTCGAAATCGAGACTTTATGTAAGCAATGTTATGTCATCACTTTATGTGATGACAAATGTTTGGGTCATCAAAATATTAATAAAAAGGCAATATTGATTATGTAAGCAGAAAACCAAAAGCACCGAAAAAAAGTGAATTCATCCACAGATAGTAGTCCAAAGTCTTAATTACCAGGTGTTCGAAATTGATATTGGGTAGGCATCACAATAATTTCCCAATATTATCCTTGAAATTGTGGAAGAACGATGGGGTTTACTTTCGGCAACCTCTACACCGAGAGGGGACCTAGATACTGGGAATCCACAGTACTGCTCATAAGTTAGTGTAAATTCAGATCTGACTCACAATGGATAACGGAGCAAAGCTAAACGTTCTGACTAATCTTTCCATGTCAATAGGTAGATTCCCTTTCTAATCAATATGTCACACATATCAACTACAACTGTCAAATTATGGATAATATTGTCATAAGTATCAAGTCTCTGTTATAATAACCCTCTGAATTGTATGAACGGACGAAATCTCACGAATTCGTTGGGACGAGTAATGAGGAAGCATGAGATCATTATTGTCGAAGGGAACTTTCGTTTCTAGTGATTTGCCGACAGTCAAACGTGCTAATTACCCATCGTTAGGGATGTGGATCGATCAGTTCACGACAATCTCGCCCGGGAAACATAATTGAAGTGTATTTTTGAGTAAATAAGAGCTCTGATTTTAAGGTTCCTTCTGAAGATACCCAACACCTCGTTAAATTCGTGGTAAAATGAAACTGAATCACACACGGATCAGTGTGATTGACGGAGATCTGGCCTTCTACAAGTGTGCAGCACGAGTTGAGTGCTTGACAAACATTTTTGACAAAGTTGGATTAAAAATACTGTAGAAGGAATTGAATTAAATTTTACACTTGGAGATAACACATTCAAATACAAGTTTGCACTAAAATAACACAGGGTTGCAGTCACCTCAAACTGTAGTAACTCAAGTAAAACTAGTTACTTGATTGGGGTCGCAGTAAAAACGCTGACAATTCTTTCACTGGGGTTTATTATTCAATGATTCATGATTTGAATTTCTACTAAGCTTTGGAGTGTGCGTGTTTCACAGGTGATAGAGCGATTATTGAATTTCAGGAGATATGCATAGAGCACTTAAATCGGTTCTCAACCAAAATACCTATTTGGATTGATCAGTTGATCATATTTGTGTGCCTCCTGAAATGCAATAATCGCTCTATCATCTGTGAAACACGCACACTCCAAAGCTTAGTAGAAATTCAAATCATGAATCATTGAATAATAAACCCCAGTGAAAGAATTTGCAGCGTTTTTTTCAAGAGCGATTACAATGGAAAAATATTTTATTTGAAAATTTTAAATTTCGTAAGACGGAGCATGCATATCAGAATGCTTCAAACCCGTCTATCGGCTATAAACCCTTTTGTTTTTGTTTACATCACTAGGTTTGCGATCAAAACAACAAACAAAACTCTTGTGTTTGTTTTTATTGCAGTAACCTAGTGATGTAGTGAATGTGGATGCAAATGTTGTCACCATTAATCGGGCCATACAGCGGGAATGGTTTGAGCTACGGACCTGTCGAAGGGCTCATTCGATTCCTCATGGAAAGTTCTTAAAAAAAAGTCCAAATTTAGGCCGCCTTGGCTTTTTTTGAGGTTTTTAGGGATTTTACAAAACTTTGACAACCCTTAAAGGGCACTTTAAATTAAGAGAGTGCTGGCTAAAGAATTGGGGCGTTTTCGGAACAATATTGATTTTTCCTGAAAATTTCAGATTTTTTGCTCCAGCCGTTTGGGAGAAATCGTGCGTACGGCGGACGGACGGAAAATTTTTATTGCAGATTTGGATTCTACACCCTTTGAAACGTAAACCATGAAATTTCGGGGGGGGGGGGGGGGGGGGGGGGGGGTTAACATTTTTTTTTTCAAGAGCGATTACAATGGTTTATTATTGAATAATAAACCACAAACAATTAGAAACTGCATTTATTAGTCGAGTTATAATAGCTTAGAACATTACTTATATAGAAGCTGTAACAGGAATAAACCTCACTATCAAGAAAAGTAAATGTAAACGTCGTAAACTGAAACTAAGCATCCTTGAGTATCTAATAGCCAATACCTGGTGCTTCCTAAACCATGCGAATGGTTTAATTTTATATATACCTAATGAAAACAATTGACCTAGATCGCTGACGAGGCCAAATGACGAAAGTACTCGGATGGTTATTGTTTATGGACAATAAAAACGATACGAGGAACTGTCAACAAAATGTCCACTCCTTAACCTCCTATCAAATTCATGTATCACATAGAAGACGTCCCAAGTTTGAATATTGACTACGATGAGAGCAAATATGTACTTTGACAGGTGGTTTTTAATACGTATATAGGTAACGTTCTTGAACTTGCAAAATTAATGTAAATATAACCAACGTGGTAGCACGTATTTGTAAGTGTTTTTTTAAATCAAGGAACTTTATCAGTGTAAAATGTTGTTGAAATCATCTCCAAAGATAAGAGCTCATGTTCATTTCCGCGCACGTGTGAAATTCGGCCAGCGGTGCAGTATGGCACCCACCAATTTCGCTTTTATTGTTCGCCGAGAGAATTTCTTCAATGTTTCCCCCGGTTTCTGAGATCAAAATTAGTTACCTCTAAAGTTGAGAAGAAATTGACAAAAAAAAAAAAAGGCACTGCAAATGGGTTAAGTTCTCCCAACTTCCATGATCCGCTGGAAGCACGAGCGGCAGAACGCTCTCAATTGAACCCCTCCCCCCTTCACCTTTCTCCTCAAGACCGTTCTATTTCTGGTCATGTCCCTTAAGATGATATCGAGGTCACTCGTCTTCTAATGGAAGGGGTCAGAAAGGCTCGCGACTTCCTTCCATCGCCTGGGCCGCCAAAAGTTGTCGGGACTGTTCAACTGTGTGGGGACAATGCAAAGGTTCATTCTGCGAAATTAGCATTTATTGTTGATGACTTGCCTGTAATAGGTTTATGAGCCATTTCAGCGTGGGCATCTTGTTTTTGATTCCAATTTTACCATGCATAATACTTCTAGTAGAAGCATTGCGATTATTTTCGGGAGGTAAGGAAGAATATACGCGAAAATCAATTCGCATTCGCAATCTACCTACGTTTTTTCATTTGACTGTCCTGAGGGATGTTTGATTTTTTATCTGTCGACGTAGATCAACCGACTAAAGAAAGAAATACTGCTGACGTGCTAGTCAGTTGATAAGCGTGCGTCCAATGGATTCTCGGTGCAATAAAGGTGCTCTCTTTTAAATTTCAACATCTTTGGTCAATCAGGAAAGATTTCACGTATCCGTAACAAGATCTTCAAACCATTTCGGAACTAAAAGATGATGTCCCTTTTCGGATTTCATAGCTAACGGATCTGTAGTCATCTCAGCACATGTGCAAACGTTAAACTCCTTTGATCCCATAAAATTCTACATTTTGTATTCAATTTTTATTTAATTATCAGCGATTGTGAACGGTCGACCACAAATGGTCTTTTGAAGAATTTCAGTGCTGTTGAACCAATACCAGCCATCTCGCATGTGCAGAGTGGTTTTTAGAAAAATTGATACTTCAATTATTTATAATCATATTCTGGATTCGCGGATAGGTACTATGTGCCACAACCAACTTTTGAAGTCTTCGTCTCTCCTCAACCACAAGAATAGTTATCGAGAAAATGGAAAAAGATCATTCGCTAATATCGTATGTATGATGAGTGGAGAGCAATATTTTAAAGACAAGATGTTTGAAATATCTCTCGCTGGTCTTGTCGCCTGTCCGGGTGAACTGCAATTCCAACTAGCCTAAGAAACGATATTATACAATTTGTGGTAGTATTGGGTTAGAAAACAAAAGCTTTTCTAAAACACGTCTTCCAAGATGGGAAGAAGAGCAACTTCTCCCCATTTCCTTTAAAGGGGCGTACAAATTATGTTCCTAACGCAGTTGTGGGAGCCGATTCATCGTAGAAGAGAAGAGGGAGGTTCCTGCATCTTCATTTCCATTATCGAGGGTGGAGTGGCAAGTAGACCTACCTGAGATAGGGTAGGACAACACCACCTATGTCTGAGATGGTGCTGAACCACATAACCTAAGTATTTTTTTTTTTTTTTGAAAATTTTCAGTAGAGGCAAAAAACTGTTTATTTTTCATATTTTACAACATTATTTATGAGTGTTTATTTTAGTGGATACTTATGGCACCTACTCTGAATATATTCACTTATCAACTGTCCATTACCAACAAGTAGCGCTGGATATTGTGCACCCAAAGAAACCAGATGGTCAAAATTCAAAATGTCAGATAGATCATGTTGTTTTGCACCAACTCAGATAGGCTGTGTTGTCCAGCCCTATCTCAAATAGTCATGTTGCAACCTCACCCTCGATTACCTATCTTGAAAATGATATCGGCAAAGATGATGATCCATAGATCGGTTTCCATTCAACAAATACCCTCTTTTATTTTACTGATTCAAGCCATTAGATCGTAAGAAATAGGAGCTTCATGAAATTTACATCAACGATGAGCACATGTCACTGATGGACGGAGGTGAAAGCTATAGAGGGAGATATAGAGGCTGATACAACCACTGAAATTTCATCATAATTGTATTGGAACTCGGTAGGTGTACTTTCGGGACTGGAAACTACCACAGATAAGACGTAGAACGAAAATTTCCGAATTACTAAAATACCCAGATTCCGTAAGGGCAAGAAAAATTCAACGTCACTCATACAGAGAAAATGAGAAAGGGAACTGTCTATTACTTTATTATTTTCAATAATAAGCGTTCGTATGGGACAATTTTTGTATAACGCCCTCAAACTTTGTCATTATACTTTTCAACTCTGCCAAATATTTGGGTATGACCGTAGACGCAAAGTTGAAATGGAAGGAACACATAAAGAAAAAAAAGCAAGAGCTGCAAATCAAATTTCGCAAGCTTTATTGGATTATGGGGCGATACTCGCAACTCAACGTCAACAACAAACTTCTTCTGTATAAGACATTGATAATGCCTATTTGGACTTATGGCATCCAACTATGGGGATGCACAGAAAAATCTAACGTGCAAATGATTCAAACTTTCCAAAATAAAGTACTGAGGTGTGCAGTAAACGCTCCCTGGTACATCAGAAATGACGACCTCCATAAAGATCTCAGAGTGGAAACCGTAAGAGATACTGCGAAAAAATTAGCTCGAAGATATGAACAGCGGCTTCACGCTCATAGGTACTAATTTAGAAGCCATTCAGCTTCTTGACAACTCCAGTAATATTCGACGCCTGAAGAGGACCAAACCCTTGAACTTGGGATGCTGATACCGATGTAATAGTGCAGTGTGGTGCTAGTTAGTGAACTCGCACCATAAAAACGCTTAATTATGTTAAAGCTAAATTACTTGATCGTTACTTACTGTATACATGTATGATGTAACTAGTTGTTATGTTCAATATATATAAATATACGCTTAAAAAAAATTTATACTTTTCAAGGTGTGCTGATTCCAATCTACAATGTTCATCCCGTACGGACCGTAGAAAGGCCTTGGAATTGATGTAAAATATCCGGACACGGACTCCGCTTGGGGTCTTGTTGGTCCCAACTTCTAGCCCCATCTATCCCCCTCACACCCACAGATGCTATGACCCACAAACTGGTAAAAAAAACATCCCAAAAACGCGTTGGTTTTAGGAACAAAGGCAAGTTGGCTGTCATTCGGACGAAAAATCGACTGGGAATCCTCCGTCTAGCAAATTATTGTAATTTCTATAACTACAAGTGACCCTCTGAACAGGGCCGGAACTAGGAACCGCGAAACCCCGCAATGCGGGGGGCCCACGGCCCTAGGGGGGCCCGAACTTCTGTTGTAAAAATTAAAGAATCTCGTTACCGAAAGATTTTTTGTTGTACATTAATATAAATGCGATATTTTGTTCTTCATTATTTTCCTTAAAATTTTCTGGGGGTGGGGCTATTCCATACGTACTGTTAAGGGGGCCCAGGATAGATTTTGCAGGGGGGCCCAAAATGTATAGATCCAGCCCTGCCTCTGAACCTCACAATGAATCAGAAAATCGCGCATTATCAAAAAGTAAGAACCCCATGTGTTAAAATTGACGGGATTTTTTTCAGAACCTATCAGAAAGCATATACCAAAATACTTATTTATTGGACCTAATTATTTAAACGTTCGTTTGTCACGAATGAGGTTGGTCAATTATTTTGCACTTGAAAACAGAAAACCGCTAATGACTTTTGATTGACATGCTTACATTTTTTAAAGAATAAAAGGTGTAAAAACGCCATTCGTTCAAATATCTTTTCTCGCAGTTAATCGCAATTGATTTGAATTTGATCTATATTTCGCCACAAACCGAGTTTTGTCAAGTTCCTTCGATGAAATACAAAAATTGCTCGTAAATTGTCAAGCTAAGGGGTTGGGACTATCGAATTTGGACAAAAACTCTTTTTTTATAAATGTGAAGTGTCCAGGTAGTTTCAATCCATTTTCCCAGAATCGAACTTATTGGCTGAAAATCGTATTTATATTTGCTTAGATACTTAAAAAACGTTGTTTTATTTAATGTTCTAACACAATGGATGAAGCAGAAAGTTATAGGATTGTTTGCAAGCAAAACGAATGCAATAGTTGATGGAATGGTGTACTTACGGGGTTTTTCACCGTGAAATCTGCTGGGTAGGGAAAGAGCGTAAGTGCAGTGCTAGGTAGAGTGGGCAGGTAGGTACCAAGCACTTGCGGTTGAAGCTTTCACAAGATCTCGGCGCAAATCCGCTTTCCAGTTTTCTATGGTAACAGAAATGGGCTGTCTGCCAAGCCAGTTGACAGCGGTGTCCGCGGACGTCAGCGGGGGAGGGGGAAAGTAGGAATTTCACTCGAGAAAAAGTGTATTGAAATTTGTCCGGAGGTTTCAGAAATAAGAGGGAACGACCGTCGACGAAAACGGAGGGTTTACCGAAAGCTCAGATTCATTGAGTTTTTATTATTACGCGAGAAAGTGGGAGATTCTCGAAAGGTCAGAAGGGAACAGGTCGCAGAGAGTCTGACTGGGAACTGAAGGAGGGGACCGGGGAGGCGTAGGCTGGGGGCCCCGGGGCCCAGCGGTGGGGGTTCCAGGGGCCCAAGGCCGGGACGCTGCCTCCTACCTTGGGCCAGGTACGGTCCGACCAAACATCGATATCGTCCTCATCGATGTTTCATATCTGGCCAAGTATCGATATATTTCTGTTCCCCATTGTATCCACCATGCATACCATACATTTGTAATTGTTTGAAGGTGAGAGGAAGATTTAATTTGCCGTTTTCCTCTTTATTTTCGTTTTACTAACCAAGGGACCTTACTAATCGAGTCGAGTTTTGAGCTCAAACTCCGTTTGTGAGTACTATTCACAAAATTATTGAATACGTGTCCGAGCTTTTTTCAAAATGTGCGTTAGAAACCCTCAAAATTAAATTAAATGTGTTTAAATTTGGGCTTTGTTGAAGAATTTCCCTTGTTCGAAGACTGTTGGATGGGTTCGTCTTAAATATAAATCCTTGAACATCAACATTTACAAACCGCATTGTACGAAGCAGAAACGGATACCAAAACTTATGGTTCCCGAAGCTTTGTACGGCAGACCATGGGTCATTCCATATACTTACGTCGCTTAAAATCATCACTCTACCATTAAAATGTTCACTTTCTAAGTCAATTGGGGAAGAAAATAGCCTGTGGGACTGAAGAAAATCAGCTGATCTTGAGCGACCTCGTCAGATTTCAAATGTCCCACAGAAGGTATCATTCTAATTTCAGTTGAAAGAAAGGAGATGGAATGTTAATACTTACAATGGTGCAATATACTGCATGCGGACACAATTTAGAAATCCACCAGTAGAACTACTGATGTTCTGCAAGGTGAAATAAAACACCTACTTACGCTTCACTTGTCCATAATTATTTTACATGAAACTTGAAAAGCTCGATTTGGCAAGTCTTTGGCAAGTGTTTTTTCGATATCCAGATTTTTGAAATTTCGGCCCTTTGATTTTACAATTTAGGAGTGACTGAGATCTATGGCAAAAATTTAGTACCAACTAGACCCCAAATTTAATTTTTTGACACGCGCCGAACGGATTTTTAAAAACTGGATTTTCGGATTCGACCTATCTTGAAAGTAAGACAACACATTTTGAGGAGGGGTTAAACATATTTTTGTCTTGGTCGATTACTAAGGTTCATTATTGAGAACAATAAACAAAAACGAAACATGACAAATCATGATGTATACATTTAAAACTGGAGTCACCTACGGCCTTGGAATCGGTTATAAAATATCCTTGCAAATATGGGCGAAATCGAACTCTAGATGTTAATCATTTCGTCTTACTCACGGAATGGAAAGGTGACCACGTCTGGCCTCCTTGCTTAACAATAACGAATTTTCAGGCCGTTTCCCCTCCATCAGGGATTTTCAGGCGCTGCCAAATGCTTTTTTATAGCTAGTCAAAGTTGGATGAAAAGCGTAGATTTTAGAGTATAAACCCCTTTACAAAGTCCATGTGGCAATTTTTTTTGCTTATAAAAATGGAAAGCTGAGATTCTGCGGAAGGGGGAGTAGGACTAACAAAACCTGTTCATTATGAGCGAGAGAAATCATGGAAAACATTGTTGTTTTCATAAATTTTCAAAAATTTTCTACTAATGTTGAAATTTTATTATTTTGCTCCCTCATAAGCTACAGTTCAAATTTCAGTTGAAAGAAAGGAGATGGAATGTTAATACTTCCAATGGTGCGAAGTACTGTATGTGGGCACGACATAGAAATCCACGAGTAGAACTACTGAAATTCAGCGAGGTAAAATAAAACACCTTCTTACGCTTCATTTGTACATAATTATTCTACATGAAACTTGAAAAACTCAATTTGGCAGGCCTATCAATAACAAACATGAAAAAAAAAAAAAAAAAAAAAACGCTGCAAATTCTTTCACTGGGGTTTATTATTCAATTGGCTTGCGTTCATGATTTGAATTTCTACTAAGCTTTGGGGTGTGCGTGTTTTACAGGAATGGGCGATTATTGAATTTCAGGAGATATGCATGGAGCACGTAAATCTGTTCTCAACCAAAATACCTATTTGGATTGATCAGTTGATCATATTTGTGTGCCTCCTGAAATTCAATAATCGCTCTATCACTTGTGAAACACGCACACTCCAAAGCTTAATAGAAATTCAAATCATGAACGCAAGCCAATTAAGTAATAAACCCAGTGACAGAATTTGCAGCGTTTCATGCATATCAGAATGCTTCAACCCGTGTATCGGCTACAAAGCCTTTTAGGAGTTCACTCCAGTATCCACATTACTACATCACTACATCACTAGGTTACTGATATCAAAACAAAAACAATAATAAACCGAAATAACGCAAATGTTGGCACCATAAATCGGGCCATACATCAGGAATGGTTTGAGCTACTGGCCTGAGGAGGGGCTCATTCGATTTCTCGTGGAAAGTTCTTCAAAAAGAGTCCAGATTTAGGCCGCTTCGACTTTTTTTGAGGTTTTTAGGGATTTTACAAAACTTTGACAACCCTTAAAGGGCACTTTAAATCAAGTGAGAGGGCTGGCTCAAGAATTGGGGCGTCGTCGGACCACCATGGATGTTTCCTGAAAATGTCAGCTTTTTTGCTTCTGCCGTTTGGGAGAAATCGTGCTTACGGTGTACGGCGGACGGACCGAAAATTGTTTATTGCAGATTCGGATTCTACACCCTTTGAAACGTAAACCATGAAATTTTCAGGGGGGTTAGAATTTTTTTTTCAAGAGCGATTACAATGGTTTATTATTGAATAATAAACCAAAATTGTTGTTTCGAATGTTTTCGATATCCAGATTTTTAAAAGTTCAGCTCTTTGATTTTTACTCCTTGGGATTGACTGAGAACTATGGGGAAAATTTAGTACCAACTAGAGCCCAAACGTGATTTTTTGACTCCCGCTCCGAACGCCGGGGGGATGTTTTACTTAGAATTTCGGATTCATATTTTTTTTGTCTTGGTCGATCACTAAGGTTCATTATTAAAAATAATAAACCGAAACGAAGTATGAGAAAATAATATTTCATCACATTATGATGTAGTATACATCACATACAATAATGTACAACATACATCACATATAATAACATACATCATATTATGATGTACCTATGTGTTTTAAATTGGTTATAAAATGTCCTTCAGAAACGTATGCATATTATTGGAAAAATATGGAAATATGACCGAACCCGAAATCAACGGGATATCTATGTATTACCTAGATATTTCGTCTTATTAACTGGAAAATTTGTTTACGAGATGCTTTCCTATTTAAGTCCCTATTCGTTACCAGAGGTTGTTGCAAATAACGCCACTCGGTCAGAACTCAGGGTGGGGTCCGACATTTCATTGTTCTCTTGATGTCCTAGAGACGCTTCCTATCAAATGTCGTTGTAATCAGACAGGCGATAGAACTTTTAGCTTACTAAGATGATCAGGCCTGTAAAGTCATTCGTCTCTTGTTATCTCAGAGTTCTTACCAATTTCCAGAGTCCTGCGGTGAGCAGGAGATATACTTTAGCCCACTCAGCTGATTAGGATGGGAAGCCTTCCTTTTGCTCGTCTCATATTGTCTTTGAGAGGCTCGCTATCAAATTTCGACGTTCTGTTGCGAATCGGAGAGATTCGGGCATGGTATTCATTGTTCACAGTACCGACAAATATTGAGTTTTAAGAACCATTTAAAATCGTGTTACACCAAGGTGATAGTAACGCGAAATCGTTTTCTAACTGCCAACGTTGCAGAAATTTTCTAGTGCCTTTGTGGAATCTAGAATACAGTTACAAGCTATGGAGACGTATCCACCACATATGACACTCCTTGTGCTATCTTTGTTCTGACCAGTATTCGGTGGAAGAGTATTCTGATTCAGAAATAATAAACCTTTTGTACAATATTTCGCTAATGATTAAAACTAGAAAGTGATGGAGTCGAGTTGGCAGTTTTAACTGACCATATTTTTGGTCTGACTTGAAATCCTAGCCAATGGTTTGTGTTGAAGGTTGTTCGTTGAGCTGAAGGACCCTTGCGGTGTATTTCTTTCGATCTACGGTACTTGAATATAGGTGGATTTTTTAAAAGACATTTACAGTACGATTTCAAATTATGAAAGCTTCGAGTTTAGGTAATGCACAAAGAATAAATCTAATAAACATGGAAGACCGATTTACTTAGAAGGGTTATCTAGTACAAAAATAATAACTTACCAGTCAGCAAATTGCGTTAAAAATAGATTACGGTGAAACCTGTGAATGACATCCATTTTCTATGTTTTTCAACGCTGAATAACGCGATGGTATCCATTTTAGCATTTGACTCGATTTTAGCCTAATAATGTGTGGAAATTGGGTCTTTATTAATGAAACAAAGCTGTATTTTCTCTTCATGAGTTATGCGGCAATTTGAATGAGATCGGGAGGCTTACTGTACCTGAGAAGAAAATGGCTATAAGATTTAGGGACACATTAGAATTCTATCTGTTTTGAAGCATCTATCAAAAGCCATTCAGACCATCAGTTCCAATAGAGAACTGACATAAGCTTGTGATTTGAATATTTATCTAATAAGTGGCGATGGACGGTAGTTTGGCGCCTGAACGATTTACGCAACACCTTGGTGTATACCGGGTTGCCTATACGTCGCGCCGCAGCGCTTAACAGCTTATAAAACTAATGGAGGCCGATCAATGTGATTAAAAACTAAACAATTTACAAATGTGAAAGCATATGCTTTAGATCACTGGTCTAGCAAGGGATATTGATGCCTTGCATGTTGAGACCCTCGGAACTTCTAATATCCCCTCTCTGGATACGCCTGGGGATGTCGAGGGTTCAGCGACGCCCAATTAGGCTGGCTAGTAGTTGGCCAATTAGTCAGCATCTGCTGACAAGTTCACGCACCCTCCGCCGGCCCCCGTAACAAGGGGTGGCCTCTGCTGCCATATTTCATCCGTGCGAAGGGACCCCCATATTATTTGCAACAGCTAATCGAGCCCTGAGAAGCCCATTCACAGCGATTTAGCTCGGAGGGAATCGGTGGATTGAACGGGCTCCTCTTTATACCGAATGCAACCAGCGAACAATCCACATATTTCCTTCCTTTATGATTTATCGTTATCAAAACTTAATGAACATGTTCTAACTTTTGTTCCCAAGTTTCGCTTCGCTTTCCCTTCACTTTTACGTTGCATTGCCAGAAATGTCGGTGTGTTTTCGATTCGCTTTCATTTTCTCGTTCTCTACACTTTTTGTTAGCGAATCTTCTGAGAAAAAAGAAATTAAAATCCGTTTTGAAGGGTTTTGATTCATGGATGTACACGTGTATCGCGAGTCATATCCAGCTTCTCTCCCAAGTGCTCCACACCCCATTTTCGATCAACAGTTCTTCATAAGACTTTTTGGTTCATTATTTTCAAAACAAACTTTCACCTTGTCGTCGGTCAAGAAAACTTCTTAACACCCCCCTCCCCCCATCACACAATCGTAAAAATTTTGTTAGGCATCTATGAACGACATGATGCCCTCAAATTTGAATTTTTACTGCAAGTCAAGAGTTATGTTAATTTTAGTTTTTTTTTCAAATATTTTTTCTAGTGACTTTTCTTTGTTTAACTTGGTTCACTTTTGGTGGTTCATAGATCACTCTCTACCTCCACCAAAGAGTTCGCTACTATTAGTGGTTTTTAATTAGATCCAAGGGTTCGGTCCTCTTCAGTCGTCGCACTTCATCGCTGTCGTCCCCGAGTGAAGTGGCTTCGACGTTGATGTGATTTCGGATTGTGGAGCCGATTTTCGAGATCCACAGCTCTTTTTCTTATAACCTCGTCGACCATCTCAACCTTGAAATCGCGATGCAGATCATTTGTTCGAATATACCATCGGGCATTTACAATGCTTCTCAGAATTTTGTTCTGGACTGTTTGAATGATTTTGACGTTCCTCTTTTGGTGCAGCCCTATAAGGGACAGCAGTAGGCCCATAATGGTTTAATCATGGTAATTTTACTGAAGTAAGGTCGAAAACACGAAAAAATTGGATTCTGAGACGAAACTAATTTCAAATGTTTAAAATAATCTTGTAAGGGGGAAGAGGAGGAGGTTCGACATGGGTTGCGTGCGAGTCTATCGCCGTCATCGTTTAGAGCGATTGGACAACTCAAACCTGAGATATTGGTGGTTGGTGGATTTCGGGTTTGTGGATATGCTGACTTATGAATTGATTGCTAAGCAATAAAACTCATTGGGGACCACCTAAAGCGTAATCCATACATTTCCTAAAAATTGTATCAAAATCGGATGAGAACCGTGGAAATTAGGCTTGTTCGAGTATTTCATTTAGGCGCATGCTCATTCGTTACTGAAATGTGGAAATTGACATGAGATTGTCAGAATGGTCTCCCCGACTACCCTGATAATTGGGCGGTATTAGACCGCTAGAACCTGGGAATAGCATTGAGTAGAAGTATTGAGTTGTGAGCAATTAAACTAACCCGCACATTCTCTAAAAATACCATCAAGATCGGATGAAAACTGTAGAATTAAGCTTACAGGGATTATATTATAAGTTTAACATGGTGACCCTGCAGTACCCGGGGGGGGGGGGGGTCACTCGTTCGGTTATTCATATTCTTTATGATTTTTTGTGTTTACCGTTCTATTGGTTTCACTTTCTCTAAACTTCCAGGGCTCTAAGTCTTCCTGGGTCTTGCAACACCCTTTGAAATAGCGGATCCGTCAGGACGGGTACCAAGGAGGCTTTACATAGTGGGCTTGAGGATGCCGGTCGGGGTTTTTTCCCCAGCTCCGCTGGCTGGTATGAAGGTCCTAACTTATGATAGTATTTATTGGTGAATGACTTGACTGATTGTAGCGGAGGAATGATCATTGATAATCAGTGCAATTCAGTAATTTAGGAATCTAGTATGTTGGTAGGATTCGTGATAGGCTGGGAGGATACTCAGTACTCGCCCTGTCTCAGTCCTTCTTCGACAAGATATGGACCTAGGTGTCATTAAGTACTGCATCCCGTCAAAACCTGGCATCTCCACGTGGTCTATAACGGGAACACTGATAGAGAGTAGATAACGCCAGAGGAGACAGGAGATACTGCTGTATCAATAAGAATGAGGGAAACCCACTACTGCCGCTTCTGTTGAGTCCTGCCAGATTATGTAGGGGTCAGAATGGCCCCAGAAATAGTCAAACTCACCACACACATAAACACACACAGGGATAGATAGACAAAAACGAAACGAAGAACGTATAAAATGGAATAAAACGTAAATTCCCCCTAGGTGGGAAAGCTGTGTGATTCCTCACACTAGATTGTACCAAATAAGGTTTCTGCTCCATTCCCTCTAGTTCGAATTCCGGTAAATAAAACCCTTTTGGGGAAATAAAACCCCGTTCATCCCCCTACCTTTATCCAATTTAAAGGAAGAATCCCCGACTCGGTTAGAAAACTATTTGTTCGTCTACTTCGAGGAATTTTAATAGGGCCCTCCAACATCACAAGGATCCTCCGGAGCGGACGGAATTAATCAACTTTCTGGGAAGAAAGAAAAAAAGTGGAAATTTAAGAAGGGTTTTTCTGGAACACCGCTCTCCTTTTTCCGGGAAGTTCCCAACTCCTTAGCGGGTTTTGGGGTTTTGTGAAGAAGGAGCGACCTCTATATTTAAAGAAAGGTTACAAATTATTACACGGAAGTTTATCATTCCCGTAGTAGGTAGCTCATCTGTGAGGATACGCGATAAGGAAATTTCAAGCTGATACCGAATGCACCATATGTCCTCATACAATAAAACCACTCCTTCATATTTTCTTCAAAAAACTGATTTTTTTTTACTTCATGTTTTTCAATTTTTACGGTTAGAAAAACTAGTCAAAATACAGGGCCCCCAAAAACAATATTCATTGTCATTTATACATTTTCAGATAGAAAAACAAACCATATTGAAATTAATTTATAGGTTCATTATTATTTACGTTCTATCTAGTGATGTAACATTTTTTGAAAGTTGTCACGTTAAAAACTGTTTCAATCAACTCTACCCCCCCCCCCCCCCTAATATTTTTTTGGAACCCCCCCAAGAATTTCAATGAAGTAGTCTGCGTCATAGCCCCCCTCCCCCTGTGGACACCTCTGCAAAATATTCTTTGTCCCACCTGAAAGTTGTTCCTTAATAATTTGCAGCGTTTTTAATGAACAATTATTGTTCATTAAAAACGCTGCAAATTCTTTCACTGGGGTTTATTATTCAATTGGCCTGCGTTCATGATTTGCATTTCTACTAAGCTTTGGAGTGTGCGTGTTTCACAGGTGATAGAGCGATTATTGAATTTCAGGAGGAACACAAATATGATCAACTGATAAATCAAAATAGGTACTCACATATCCTGAAATTCAATAATCGCTCTATCACCTGTGAAATACGCACACTCCAAAGCTTAGTATAAATTCAAATCATGAGCGCAACCCAATTGAATAATAAACCCCAGTGAAAGAATTTGCAGCGTTTTTTAAAATGGTTATCAGAATGCTTCAACCCGTGTATCGGCTAAAAAGCCTTTTAGGAGTTCACTCCAGTATCCACATTACAACATCACTACGTCACTAGGTTACTGATATCAACACAAAACCAATAATAAACCAAATTGCTTCAGCCGTTCGGGAGAAATCTTGCGTACGGCGTACGGCGGACGGACGGAAAAATTGTTATTGCAGATTCGGATTCTACCCCCTTTGAAACGTAAACCATGAAATTTTCAGATTGGGTTAGAATTTTTTTTTCAAGAGCGATTACAATGGTTTATTATTGAAAAATAAACCAAAAATTAGTAGCAAGAATAATTCAGTGGATTCAGTGCATTTTGACCTATTTTAGTTGATTGTCTGCCAGTTTGGGTGTATTAATGATTGACTACTCCCAACATTATCGTATCCTATTTTGATCACAATTAACTGGGATCGTGAGGGTGAACTCCCCGTAAAAATCTAATCCGTCGAATTTTGTTAGGAAAATATCCTGGTCTCAGAGTTCAAAATAAAAACTCTACTAAGACTCCAAATCAAATGTCCACTAGCTTTTTTTGGCTTTAGAGCTGTCTCATCAATTATGATCCTGAACCCGTTTGTCTGTCAGTCTGTAGTCACGCCCGGTTTTTACTGTATGTAAAAACGTGAGTCCTAGGAGAAATATTAGGGTCTTAAGCGGCACTACTAAAAGTGTCAAAAACTCTACCTAGGTCATACTTAGGTTTGTTAAATCCTGTGTAGATTACTAAAAGCACAGATTCAGGATATTTTGTATTTTTGCGATAGGAGCCCCAACGAAATACCAACCAAATAGGACAATGACCTCCATATAAACTGTGGCTTAAGTATAGTCGCGTGATTCTTCAGTTTGGAAAAAGGAGCCCAAGAAAGGCGTTTTTCCAGAGGATTAGCGTTCATGAAACTTAAACGTACCAAGTATCAGTCGAATTTGGATAAAATTGGTGTTGATGGTGTGGGTTAGCTTCTAGTTAGTTCCCTGCAGAAATTCATATTCGTCGAATTTAGTTTGGCAAATACCCAACACCGCAAGGTGGGAGAAACACTTAAATTATTCTCCGCGGTCGAATTCAAATTAAGAAAACCATTTTGTTAGGGAATCCGACGGCGTACTGTTAATTTAATTTGGTTTTAATTTGCTTCTCAAACTGAGATGTTCAACTTGAGGGAAATGAAAACGCTAGAGATTTCGGAGGAGAACCATAAACGGCGAGTTACGACGGTGATAGCGACTTGGGCGACGGTGGAGGAGAAGAGGGGAGTCATATTTCGTTAGCCCTCAGGGGGGTGTGCAGGAGTGCAGGAGTGATGATGAGGGGAAGGGGAAGATACAAGATGTTTAGGGGGAGCGGTGAAGGTTGTAGAGGAAGGAGGGAGTTACGGTCTCCTCTGCAACAACACCCCGGAGATCGTTTAGCCCCCTCGGCGGGGGCCCCGGGAAGGCGTCGTATCTCTCGCGTATTAAAGTGAAAACCCTCGGCGATGAGTCCGTTTCGTCCTCCTACTTGGTGAGAAAGAGAAGGGTTGGGGGACAATCTCATCAGTCTTCAGTTCATCATCGCTCCCCCCCCCCCCCTCACCATCCAACACAAGTCACCTCCCTATTGCCATCTCATCGGTCTCTGGTAGAACGCCCGTGTAGTGGAAGACTGAGAATTTACTGAAAAGAAAGAATCCCCTCCCTTCCCCGATTTCACTTACCCCTATCCCTTCCTCTCTATTCCCCTATTTCACTTTTCCATCATCCTAGTCCAAGTTGATAGCTCATAAAATGGACAACAGCCTCTCGACATCCTGACATTCTCTTATCACATCACCTTCCTCCAGACAAGTGAAATACTTACTTTCAAAATGTGGCTTCTCATGGGCGCCCGCAGAATATTTTCCCAGGGGGGGGGGGGGGGCAAGGCCTGGGGGGTACGAACCTTTGCGGTAAAAAACTAAAAGTCAAAAATGTTTTAAAGTAATATGTTTTTGCTTCAAAATGAACTTAGTTGTGACATAATCTGAACGAAAGTAAAATATTATGACTTGAACAAGAATTGTACTCTTCTCTTATGCATTCCAAAAAACGTCTGCCAAGTGGGTGTGGCACATAGCTTCCTCGTATCCATAACATGACTGTATAGATCATTGAAAATTATTATTGACTAAAGAACTTCGTTCAATTAGGCGAAGTAAACATTGAATTAGGGTAAATTTATTGTTATGCAGGAGTATAACTTGAGAAAACAAGGGTATCGAACAAACTATAAAATATGCCTAATAAGTCCGAACAATCCCTGAACATTGCATCGAAATCAGTCAAGAACTCCCGGAGTTATGCTTGTGGCAAGGATTTCACGTTTGCGCATGAGCAGAGGCTACTATTAATCCGGGGGTCATGAAAATCATAGGGGACCATCTTCACATTAAACCGAACAATCCCTGAAAATTTCATCGAAATTGGTCAAGAACTCCCGGAGTTATGCGCGTAACAATGATTTCAAGTTTGGGCATGCGCAGAGGCTACTATTGATCCGGGGGCCATGAAACCTACAGGGGACCATCTACACCCCAACCGCACAATCCCTGAAAATTTCATCAAAATCGGACTATAACTTCGTGTAGTTTTGCCCGTAACAAGGATTTGACAGACAGACACACAGACTCACAGACAGACGCGGAACCAAATTTGTTCAGAAAGGTCTAAAACGCAAAATGCGAGTGGAATTTTTGATTTTGGAGACAAAAAATTTTCACATTCCGAAAGTGAAAACAATGCTTCCGCAACCTTGGTAGACTCGGAAGCAAAAATTGATGGTCTTTTCAATTAGCTCATCTTTTCGTTGTTTTACTGTGTTCCTAAGAACAGACAGTAGGCAGAGGCCGGTAAGCCGATCGTTTGACATGGTGCTCCTTATCCAAGTTTTTACTGGTCTCAGAGTGCTGTAAAGAAACATAACAGTAACAGTTCTTTTTGTTGTCAATTACGTTGTTTCTTTCGCTATAATAATACTAAGGTTTGGTTATTTATGTAGTCATGTTTTTCGTTAACGTGACCTTATCCCGGCGTTTATGCGGAATTGCTGATATTTATTAATTTTGGACATACTGAATTTTTCAAAACACTAAAACCTGACAATAATGTATGCATACTAGCGTGATTCTCAGGGGGGGAAATGGCCACCCCTGGCCCCTATCTGCGGGCGCCCATGTGGCTTTAACAATTGTTGTGCCTTTGACCAAACCTTTCATGTTCGCATGTCTCGAAAAATGACTCCAACGAAATACTGCCCAATAAAAATTATGAACCTAAACTTTGAAGCAACATCTTCAAAAATGGCCTGAAATCTTTGACATTCACTTCATTTCTTAGCTGAGCATTAATTGGAAAACGTTTGTGCACAATCTCAAAAGTCTTGCGTTCACCATCGGACAAAACTCTGTTACTTTCTACCAAGCAATTGGAGAAGGGAGTGGGGTTTATTTGATTGTTTTTTTTTTTCATTCCAAAAATGAAATAATGACAAAAATTGAAATACGGAAAAGATATAGTGAACCGATAAAAAACAAAAGCAAAACAAACTTCAAACAAAACAAGCTCAGCTTCAAAAGTGTATCTTGCAAAAGAACCTTGACGTGTAAACCGTCACATTTAAAGAGGGGATAAAAATGTTTTTTTTTCGGTCCATCGCAAGCGTTCATTGTTGAAAGTTAAGACAAAAAAATGAATTTTCAATCCCATCTTTCTAAAAACAAATACAAAAATTTGGTTAAGCTCACCGTGTAAAACGTACGATTTGTGTGGAAATTCTGATTTTGAACAAAACATATTTCACCTGGCGAAATTGTAAACGTACTTTCGCAACCTGTAGGTAGGTAGACTCGAAGGCAAAATAGACATATGAGTCACTCTGATTCAACTTCCGAAATCTTATAACTCCACAGTACACACATTTGAAATAGTTACCTCGCAAAAACGTTTATTATTTAGCCTTTTAAAATTTCCCAGTGAACACCATTAAAAGTGATAAACATCCTGTTACTCAATTTCTCCTTCGCTCTCTTCCCGTTTCGGCGAGTCAATTTCCAAATGAGCCAATATGAAGATCAGGAGGAGGCCCAGACCAAAGAGTGGGAGGAGGCGCTCTCCATTATCGAGAACATTTTCAAAGACTACAAGCAAAAAGGGTCTCCGAACAAAGCGATTCCTAAAACGGTAAGTACCACGACCTCTTCCCGTTCCACAACTGCTTCCCTCAAGACTACGTAGGAAGCTAATCACAACAACGGAACGGGAAAACGGGGAAAACACCATACCTCACATTAACTCCTGAAATCACTAAGTTCACTAAGTGAACATCGCAATTCAGATAAGTTGATTTCCCTAATTTACTGCCGAATAGATGTTTCATTTTATGAATTCACTTCAACTACCAATTATTAAGCAAAGGTGTATTATGTATTTTTTTACAATATCGCTTCTATGCCGATCATTGGGTGTCTACGGTACAAATCTACGTAAACCTGGGGGATAAAAACTCTTTATATTCAAACAGCTTTTTCAAGAACTTGTTTTTTCAGAGTACCTAGGTCAATCTACTTAGACATACACGTTAAATGTTCATCAACCTAAGTGTATTTTACGAAAGAATCATAATTGGAAATTAAACGTGCGTAGCAAAATGGTGGTCTTGCGTTCGGGAGGAGGGGGGCGCGAACTAAGGGTAGGCAAAACCCGCACGACCGAGCGGAGTTGAAGGCGAACTATATCCTGAGCGCCGTGACCTCGTCCTTCATCATTGGTACGTACCCTTCCAATCGTGTAGCCACGTTCTTTTGGTATCCTTGGTTTATTAATTTGAACAAATAATGGATGTTATAGAAGTTTTACGGTTTCAATGATGTAGATTATAAAAAAAATAATGAAATTTATGAATTCAAACTGTAGCGATAATAAGCATAATACTACAAAACTAGCCAATGTGCATAGTAGGGCTACGATTTTAATTCAGGGACACACCTAATAAATCGAAAGAAATCATCGCTTCAAAACGAAGGTGTTAGGAAGGTTGGATTTGCCATCAAACTCCCAAACGGTGAAACGCACTCTCGTTTAACACAGATTCACACTCCGATACAAAATGAATTCAGGACAGCTCACTTTAGTTTATTCTTTGGTTGATTTCTTATCTATAAATGCGTGTAGCTGAAGGGGTCTTGGAGCAGGCTCAATAGTCTCCCCTCCAGCTGCAACCGAGAGGAGATGAAACATTCATGAGAGTTGATTGAACATATAATCAGTGTCCTGTATTACCTATAATACCTGTATTAACCCAAGTTGGGGTGCACGTTCATGAGCTGTGCAGAACGGCGCACAGCGGTTCAGAATCCCTATTAGCCGCTACAAAATCGACTTTTTTCATGGTTGAGAAAAAAAGTTTCTCGTGGCTAGCAATATAATAATATTATATTGCTAGCCACTCAACATGTTATGTTTGTGGTTCACAAAACAAAGATCGAAGCCCCCGAATCCTCTTCAACTCAAAGTATGATACAAATGTGAACTTGATTGTTGGCAATGAGCTCTTTACAGGCACGTAAAACGATTTATTAGTAGATTGAGAGCTTCCCTCAGTCCCTGGATGTTTTCGATTGTGGAGGTAAGTTCTCCCAATAGTAATATAATTTTCTTTTCACCGAACCACTGAACCATAATAGACATGAGTTGCACGAAATCCTGTTTTTATAATTATTTCAGATTGCTAATTTTTTCCACGAATTTGCACGATTGCTGACTATGTTTATCTTGTTCAGGGTCCTACACAATTTTGGACTATATTCCCATCTGTTATCTGGGGTGTTAATTTATTCATTCTTTATACAGAAAAACGTGGGATTTCAAGAAAATAACCACTTGATTTTGTAGTTATTGCATATCATTAGCTGTTTTCCAGCAGTTTCCACGCTTTCTGGCTATTTTCTCCTTGTTCGGGAGATCCATTTAAATAATTGAACCAAAAATTATTAAGAACGGTCTAAGAGCCGTTTTTTTTTTCAAATTCGGCACATAAGCCCTAAAAACGTGAAAATATCGAATTCTAAAAAGGTTATTCAGGCCCTTTTGCATAATTCATGCTTCAATTTATGGTCCTATTGTCATCTGCCATCTCCCAAGGTTTTTTTTTTGTTCTGAAAATCGTAAAATTTCACGAATCGACCCGTTTGATACAGAATGGTTGTGTTGCAGCTGAGAGATCAGTGCGGAGCCGCTTTCATCCTTTATTTATTCCATCTAGGTGCCAATTGAGTATCCTAATGGAATTCCACTCGATTGAATAGAATTTCCGAGTACAAGGATTTTTATCGCGCTAAATCGGGATTTTGAAGCACTACGCGGTGTCCGAGTTTTCGCAATTCAAGACTCACACGTGGGGGCCCACTCCCGCGAGCGAGCTTTATCGATTTCTACCCGCCCGTACGAAAATGTTACGATTACCGCCCGTTATAGAAGCGGCCCTTGAAACCAATATTGGGGTTGCGACCCGTCAGCGCTCACGTGTGCTCACCAACAGTTAGAATGAAATTATGAAATACAGCATACAGCATGATGGAAGAGTGGATTTTTCAAATTCACCATTCTAAACAAGCAATTTCTTCTACTTTTCAAAAATATAGCTTTCGGCTAATGATTTTTTAACTCAATCCTGTCGAGAGTTATCTTCTGGAATGACTTGTTTTAGAAAGCCTCAAAACTGGTTATTGGCAAAAGTGCCAGCTGGAGCTGTACTTTTACTTACGTAGATATTGCCACTGTTACTTTTACCAACTACCCACGTGATAGCTACATTTATCTACCTAAAGTTACCGGAGGACGATCGTTTTCACTGCAATGGTTTTATAACAGATTCCGATCTATTTGTCCAACTAATCCATAGCTTACTAAAAGGATTGATTAAGGATATAATTTCATTTTTGAGATGCGAGCATAGTGAGCATTCAGACCGCCAAACAATACAGAACACTGGCCTCCGTATGAAGCTATTCATTCAATTAGACGGAACCACGTCGTGGCGGGCAGTAAGCATGCAACGAACCAAACACACAATCAACTTTTCAATTGACAGAGGCCTAGGTCTGAGTCGAGAGTCGCCCGATTCCTTAGTTCGGCGATGGAAGCACAGGAAAGTCTTTATCTGTTTTAAGAATGAAACTAAATTCTGGTATAGTGGCTCGTCCTATACGTACTATAGCTCCTTGTTGGGGAGAAATCGATGGTTGACCCCGCGAGCTCAAACATATGGACCCCTACAGGGGTAACGTAACTGATTTACTGTTTTGGCTGCTCTACCAATCGCGAATCCAACTAATAGAAATAGTTCTTAACACTCGACGGTGGGTACACACAATAATTGCAAGCGCAATAGCTCAATTTCCATTTTGCATTGATTATCAAACGGAGGCCGAGACGTATTAGATGTTAACATAGAGGCCTCTAGTTTTTCACTAGTTTCGATATATTTGTACAACTGATGTGTATGTTACAAAAATTATTTATTTATTACATTCATTCCTCCTTATTTTTGAGATTTAAGCGTAGTATCAAGACGTCCAAAAAGCTCAATTATGCTATGGATTAGTCCACGCATCTCAAAAATGAAATTATATCCTTAATCAATCCTTTTAGTAAGCTATGGATTAGTTGGACATTTGGGCAATTGCGTGGACCCACAATCGAGAGTTCTAACACCACTCAAACTGATGTGGTTTCAACTCCCATAGCTTCAGCAACAGCGGAACGAATTGGTGTGGTGCCACATTCTATCTTTTTTCGCTTATTTACAGTGGTTGGGTGGATTCAATCATCAAATAAATAGAACTTTACCGTTCCCAGTCGTCTAATACGATGAAAATAACTACAATGTAACACTAAAATGAGATGATACGCATTTATATTTTTCTATATGATTTTGGAATGATTATGTATTGTATATAATGGAGAAGTTTAGAAGTTTTTGTTGTGAAATACGGATGAATCAGGGGTCTCTGGTGACAAATGCCGTTTTCAGGACCCGCTGGCGTTGGACGTTGCTCGCTGGAAGGTCGTCTGGGGCAAGAAGCCGGCTCAATATCGATTGAAACCTTTTCTTATGTGGTCTGTCGATGAGATGCCATCAATCCCCGAAGAATGCGAATCTCCGGCAGGTAGGTGGAAGTGAGGGCATACGTTATTCCTTCCGCCCCGGGCATTGTGCTCAACGGGAGTCGGCACTGCCAATTTATCTGGGGTACAGCGAAAAGAAACGCTGCTCGGAGAATCCCCAGCCCTGAAAAATAAAGAAAAAATATTTTGTACTAAACCGTCAATCAACAAACCATCTACAAAATTGTTAAATGCCAATTTCAAGTTAGTAGTAACGCTTTAAATTATAACACTGAAATTTTTTATTTCCCTGTTAGGATAATCTCATATATTTATATCAAACGTTGTACGTGGAAAATTCTCTAAACTCGATGCCTACGCGCCTCAAAATCTTTTATTGCATGCTTGAAACCATAAAAAGAGCCCCATTTATATTCTAGATCGATTAGGGACGGCAATACTCATAAAGCCTCCTTTTGCGGATCACCCTACACCTTTTAAATGAATTCTAGATGTCGTAAAAGGATGAATTCGTCAAAATATCCGTGAACACCAACCTTTACTAGTCAATATGTACGACACAAAAGCTGATGTAAAAATACCTACAAAGGCGTAATATACGGATTCGACGTACAATCCTACAAATAGATCAGCTGAAATTAAACGAGGTGCCATACAACATCTACCCTACGCTTGTCCACAATTATCAGACTTGAAAAACTTGAGGAACTCTTGAAACGAAATTCCACAGCAATTGTATCAGGTAGGTATTGCAATCTTCACATGATACTAGGCGATTTTGGTTTATTATTCAATGATTAACTATTGTAATCGCTCTTGAGAGGAAATGTCTAACCCCTCCTGAAAACTTCTTGGTTTACGTTTCAAAGGGTGTAGAATCCAAATCTGCAACAAACATTTTTCCGTCCTTCCGCCGTACGCCGTACGCACGTTTTCTCCATAACGGCTGGAGCAAAAAATCTGAAATTTTCAGGAAAATCAATATAGGTCCGACAACGCCCCAATTCTTTAGCCAGCTCTCTCACTTAATTTAAAGTGCCCTTTAAGGGTTGTCAAAGTTTCATAAAATCCCTAAAAACCTCAAAAAAAAAAAAAAAAAAAAATCAAGGCGGCCTAAATGTGTACTTTTTTTTGAAGAACTTCCCATAAGGAATCGAATGAGACCCTCCCCAGGTCTGTAGCTCAAACCATTCCCGATGTATGGCATGATCTTATGCTGCCAACATTTGCATCTACATTCACTACATCACTAGGTTACTGCGATCAGAACAAAAACAACAGCGTTTTTTTTGTTTTGATCGTAGTAACCTAGTGATGTAGTAATGTGGAAACTGGAGTGAACTCCTAAAAGGGTTTATAGCCGATACACGGGTTGAAGCATTCTGATATGCATGAAACGCTGCTAATCCTATCACTGGGGTATATTATTGAATTTCATTCATTTGGCTTGCATTCATGATTTGAATTTCTACTTAGATGTGGAGCGTGAGTGTTTCATAGGTGATAGAGCGATTATTTAATTTCAGGAGATATGCATAGACCACGTAAATCTGTTCTCAACCAAAATACCTATTTAGATTGATCAGTTGATCATATTTGTGTGCCTCCTCTACATCAGTCTACCTCTGGCTACATCGTTTAAATTTGGGGAAGTTTTAACGCAATACGAGTGCTAAAGTGGCTTGATAAATTATAGCTGTTTTTATTGTGAGGGACTTATTGAGGTTCAATAAAAACGCTGAAAATTCTTTCACTGGGTTTTATTATTCAATTTCGTTCATTTGGCTTGCATTCATGATTTGAATTTCTACTTAGCTTTGGAGTGTGCGTGTTTCACAGGTGATACAGCGATTATTGAATTTCAGGAGGCACACAAATATGATCAACTGATCAATCCAAAAAGGTGTTTTGGTTGAGAATCGATTTGAGTGCTCTATGCATTTCTCCTGAAATTCAATAATCGCTGTATCACCTGTGAATCACGCACACTACAAAGCTAAGTAGAAATTCAAATCATGAATGCAAGCCAAATGAATGAAATTGAATAATAAACCCCAGTGAAAGAATTTTGCAGCGTTTTTACTATGTACAAGCACGTTCAAATGCACAATAGCGTTGACTTAAATTTTTCCCTCAATGTTCTAGAACTTAAGGAGATTAATTTTTTGCACATTTTAATAAAATAAAATAACATATTTTCACAATAAGATTATGTTTACTCAGCTGATTAAATTTTGTGAGTGATAATTAACTAAAAAATGTACATTTAACAACTTTGTACATTCTACAATATGAACTCGTGATCCTCGGTGGTTTAATACGTTTTATATATTCGTTTGTAGAACCAATTGATATGCCTAAAGAGCCAGTGGACACCTTGAAGATAAGGAACGACAAGAAACTGAGACTGATGCGGAAGAAGATTTTCAAGATGAATCGAAGGGTCGACGAAATTAACGTCCTCCTTGTTCACGCAGCTGCTGAGGATGCCAGGAATCACGTTGGTGAAAAAGATGGAAGCGGTACAGGGAGTATCCTGACTGATGCAACCAGAACAGAACTCGTAATGGAAAGAAACGTCATTTTGGATAAACTGAGAAAGACTAAAAGGAAACTGATAGCGTTGAAAAATGCTGGGACGGAGCAAAAAAAGTTTTCCCTGTTGGGTCTTGATGATCCGTTAGTGAAGCTTAGAGCTGAGCCTTCTATTGAGGATAGTTTGTCTGTGGATTTCGATCAAGAGGCAGATAGCGATGCATTGAACTTTAAACATGGAAGGAGGTCTGCGATCAAGAAAGAAATAAGAAGCTCTGTGTTCAACAAAATGATAGGGAATACTCTCAAAGATAACTCTGTAAGGAGGACTGAATCCCTGGATGCTGAAGACAAAAAGAACAAAAAGAAGAAATTTTGCAGGAAGCATCACAGGAAATTGCAAGACAAGGGTGGATTGCAGTTTTGCGAGAATGAAATGTTGGGGAGAAGAACGTTGTCCGAAAATGATTTCAGTAGAGTGGTGAAAGAGCTGAATGAACGGAGTCAGTTGAAGCTTGACAACTCTGATGGCGAGAAAGATAAAATGGGAAAGGGCGTTCTGCAGAGGAATGATAGTGTGGAGAGGGTATCCGCAGCGGTCGGGATCAAGGAGGCTAAAGGGCTGCAGAAGCCTGGTCAGCTGACTGTTCAGACGGAGTCAACGGGGACAATGAAGGTCCAACGCTTCAAAAAGATCGAATCCGCATTGGGTGGGAAAATTGAAAAAGACGGACCAATTTTTCTGAACTTCCCAAGCTCAGGCGGTCAGGTCATCGGGAATCAGTTGAAAATCAGAAAAGACAAAGCCTTGAGGGTGTCGCTCGAAGGGACAGGCGACGCTTTGGTGGATCCGAAGCGAATGAGTGAGACAGCGAAACCGTTGTTGAAATCGAAAAAGTGCCCTCTGTCCACCGTTAAAGAGACGCGGCTCAAGCCTAACGCCAAGCCGAAGTCAGATACCAAGGACCTCATTACGAAAGTACGTTCTCAGAAAATCGCCGAGGCGCCTGTAAAAATCGAGTCGTAAGCCGCAACGACTAAAATTTTGTATAAACAGCTGCATTGGCAGTTTTCAACTCCCCTTAATAAAATCTGAAATACTACGAGTATTCTTTCGTTTATCTAATCAATTTCTAATGTCATAGACATTCATAATTAAGTTTCATTTCTATGGTGGAAACTAAACTTCTACTCATACGGGGGTGGCACATAGCTTCTTCGTATTGGTAGAAAAGCTTGTTTCAAGGATTCACGTTGCTATTGGTATGCGATACCTATGGGCGAATTCTGATGTCTTGCGGTTTTCGCTCTTTTTTAACAAGCTTCATCTATCACCTCTTTATCACCCTTCATCACAAGGCTTGATTGTTCCTACAGAGCGTGTCAAAGTTAGAGGTACAGAAATTTGTTATGAAAAATTAAAAATGTTTTGACATTTTATGTCTTTACTTTGCTACATAAACTCGAAAACGTAACGCGGACAGCGTTATTTGTTACGAAAATATTTCTGATGGTTTTCGCTTACAACCGATTCGTTGTGACCGATCATTATCTTCTTTGAAAGCTGTTGATTTACTTAATCTTGTAACGTTAACCCCTGGACATTCGGAACCTTAGTGACCACCCGATGGAACCATATTGTTTACTAGCTGTGACAGTCCTATGAGTGGTGATGATTATGTCTTTACAGTTTGCCATTCGTTGCTTCGGAACCTCAGTGACCAAACGATGGAGCCATTACATCGCAACCATCAACGAGCACAATCTAACGTAGTTATCATTGGTCCAACAAAACGGCTTTCTCGATTCTTGTAAAAGTTTACCGAACCGTTATAAAAGTGGAGTGGAAGTTTTAGTAGTAAGTAATTGGCATGAGGAAAATCAGTCTTACTTTTCCACAGCCATAACCCCTCAAAAAAAAAAAAAAAAAAAAAAAAAAAAAAAAAAAAAATTGTTTCAAACCCGCAAAAAACGTAATAGCGACGGGTAACATATTAAGACCAAATATATGCGCTCCACGAAATGTTATGGTCAAACTTACTATTTCGGAAATCAAATAATTTTTTTTTGGTTATTCGGTAATGAACAAGAAGTTCAATTGTAATTGTAAGTTCATCTGGAGTGTGAATTAGTATGGTTCTGGTGTAACTTAATAGGAGTGGGCCATGCTTGCTGCTGAACTATAAATTGATGACAAAGTTATGAAAAGCTACGAACTGATTTCCTAAAAATTATAATACAATTCGAATATTATATAGGTATTACGTAACGAATTCTAGTACTAGCAGTAATAGCTAGTAGTAATACCACGATTTATCACTATAACCCTGTTTCATAACCAAATGAGAAAGATCCGAATTATTTTTGAAAACAAGACCAAAGCTCTTAATCGAACAAAAAAGAATCATGGAAATCGGAAACGTGAGCTGAATGAATGAATGACCCTCGCTCGAATAAATTGTCTGTTACCCCCTCCATACTCCCTCAAAACAGAAAATTCAAATTTCCGAGGTGTTGAGTGACTAAGAAAATTGGGATAAAAAAAAAAAAGAAAATATAATTAAAAAAAAAAAATAATAATAAAAATATGAAAATTAAAAAACACGTTACAACAAAGTTAAAAAACACGAATTTGGTCATATAACGGTTTGATACGAACTTATATGCAGCTATTTTTTCCTCAAATTTAGGTTGTCCTACACCCCCCTCTGGATCAATTCTGGACCACTATATTGACGAAGCCTTGCTTCGGAGGGCCGTCCTAAAAATCGGAACTGTTCGTAAAATCGAGGTTTTGTCCTCATTTTTAACTATTTTTGAAAATTTGATTGTAATACACTCCTTTAAAAATTCCCAAAATGCAAGAATATGCAAATTTAAGGCTGAAATTTGTATTTCTGAGTTGAGTAGGAATGATTCATAACGTCTATTCTGAACGATATCCCCACTGAAAAACACATAGGTAGGCAAAAATGGCGAATTCCAGGCTCTTAATAATAATGTAGCATGGATTTCATTTAATAACAGTTGAACTGTAGAAGTATAGAACACAAAAAGATTATAAATTAAAAAATTCAAATAATTGTTTATTAAATTACCTACCTATAGCGTTCTTGATTAAATTTTAATAATAGAAAAAGTCAAAGGAATGGAGGGGTATTTCTAAAAGATGTTTGTTACAAATTATGTAGGTAAGTATATTTTCTTACTTGAGCAGCGGTTATATCAATGGAGATGTGCAAAAACACTGGTTTCCAGAGGTAACTGGCGGTTAGAGTTAAAGAGATGGAACGGTTAAAGGAGCGGGGAAAGGGTCTACCATCAACGTGAGGGCAGCTGGGTGAAGCGAGAGGCAGGAGGGTAGATAGCAGGCATTGTAGGGCAGTAGAGCCCTGTCACCGGGCGTCAAGCGGAGCGCTTCTGCGCTGGGACAATAGCGGACCTGCTCCAGATCAGGGACCAGATAGCAGGGAGCCCTAATTATGGAGTGTCATTCAGGAGGGCCCAAGGTGCCGTCTGCCGAACCCCACTCCCCTATATCGAGATACAGTTTACAATCGCTGCTCCTACATTGGGAGTCTGAACTCAAAACGCCACAGAGGAGTGACGACATCTATGAATCTAAAACTTACCTTTCATGAATAAGTTCGATCATTTAGGTGTTGAAAGTTTAGCTGCAGAACTACATTAAATTCAGAGGGAGCTTACTGTTAGACGAGAAGTATCCAAGACTTTCAGATAATGTGCTCGTGCTAAACTACCATCTTGTTCCTCAGTAAGCGCTGACTTTACCCGACTCTGATAGAGTAGGGCGGATCCAGCTTATATTCCTTTAGTTATGTGCGCGATGGACAGGGTGTGAGCTGGAATGGTTTTGATCCCAATTGTGCATTGGCTATTTCTAAATTGATTCCTATTAGTCGTGGAGTCGTATAGCTGATTGCACATTTGTCTTCGGCCATCTTAGGTCGGTGATTGGTTGCCCTGTCCTACTATAGCTGATTGACATACAAGCACCCCAATATCGAACTCGTTCCTCTAACCTTTTTTATTGTTCAGACAACCCCTACCAACTACTTGGTCAACTATCCCCTTCTTCGCGCAATTAGAGCTTTGAATCTGGTCACATCTTGCAAAGATATTGATTCATTTTTTTGTTCCATAAGCAAAACTGTGGATTATTAAAGTAAACTGAAAATATTATTAAAAACAAAGTTCATAAACACTGTTCCAGTGTTTCCGGAAAAACGCTTCTGATGGCAATCGAACAAATTTTTTTAAATCGATTTTTGAAATTGACAAATCTTGAAATGAAAACCAACAGCTTTTGAGGGGGGCCTAAATTTTCATTTTCTTGGTCGGTTACGATGTTCATTATACAAATTTATATGAAAAATGAACCAAAAGGACCCTTTGTTCCAAATAATGAATGAAAATCGGATATTTTTCTTTACGTTTTCGTTCGGTAGGGTTTTCGGTAGGTCGACGAAAACTCTCTGGCCCCAATTCGGGTTTCGAAGCGACCCGTGAAAATCCGCCCACTAGTTAGCTCAGCCGGCAGTTCGGAGAGCGGGAATCCGCGGCGAGGGCCTCGGGCGAGGACGTTCTCGCGGAACTTTTCTCAAGGAAGAAAGTGGTGGCAGGAGGCAGGAGCGGGGGAGAGAACGTGGTAACGCGAAAATTGGATCCATCCATCCGGAAATGTGCGCTTGACTGATGTCCTCGTAGCTTCTCCGGTGCCCTGTCGGAACCTCCGACATGAATAAACCATCTCGGGGCTCCGTCCTCTCCGCCGACGCTCAACAACTTACACTGGGATTTCGAGTTTAAATGTCGGGGTCGGCGTGTCGGCAAACTCCCATAAACATAGACAAGGAAATACAGAATTTACCGATCTGGTGTGCCGGATGCTATGGTATCCGTGAATTTTCAACAGGCTCGTTATCAAACATAAACAGAAATATTAGGCATTACAGCGTGTCCGTGAGATATCTAGCGTCGTTGGAGATGGCTTGCTCTATGTTGTTGTAAGACCTTGTTGTGCTCTTCGGAAAACTGACTGCCAACAGCTCGAAACTATGCATTACTTATAGCTACCTACTAAATGATCTTCATTAAAAAAATGCTGCAAATTAAAACATAAAGGTTATTATTTCTCTATTAGAATAACTTTTCTTTGTAAATTACTGATCTGCGCATATTAGGAGCAGTATGTGGTACTGTATCTAAACTCAGTAACAAGTGTCCTTCAGCTGATCACTATGTCTCCATACCTTGTAATTGACTTGTAGACGTCCCAAAGACAGACTTTTTCTCGAGTATAAATTCGGGAACACCAACGTTCACAAGGTACCTTGTAGGAAACGAAATCCGAAATCCTATAATGGTGCAATACACTGTACGAGTATAGGGACAAGAATACAGCAGGTGGAATTCAACGAGATAAAACGATACACCTACTTTCACACCTCGAATGTATAACATGAATCTTGAAAAATGCCGTGAAGAACTCTTGAAAACAATATGCCATTCGAATTATATTTACTGATTCTCTCCTAATTTGACAGAAAGCGATTTTTACTATGTCCAAACACTTTCGCATTCATATTTACTTTTGTTTTAGTAAAGGACGTCTATCAAATAACGATTACGAATACATTAGTGTTTCATGAAAGTTTCATGGTTGTTGGGTGTGGTGTGACCACTTTCATTCAAGACATCAAATTGGAGCGTATAATGTGTTTATTTTTTGTAAACGTTTCGTCCCGCTATTGAGCGGTAAACGTCTGTCCTGTCATTATATTATATTAAAGTATGTGTATCCAACCAACATCATAGTAGTCAACACTCATGTGTTAGTGTTGGAGTGATGGAACTAATTAGTTCAGCTCTCTAGCAATAGATTCGTTGACTGTAATCGATCCCATGGCTGTATAGATCACTTGGCTTTGTCTTAGTTCCTTTTGTATATAATCATTGAAAATCCAGAAGGGAGTAGAGTTTTTTTGTTAACATTATTCATGAGAAAATAAAATCAATCAATCAATTTTATTTTCTCATGAATAATGTTACAAAAAAACTCTCTACTCCCTTCTGGATTTTCAATGATTATATACAAAAGGAGAAAATCACTCCTACAATAACACATGAGTGTTGACTACTATGATGTTGGTTGGATACACATACTTTAATATAATATAATGACAGGACTGAAGAAGTCCCCATAGCGGGACGAAACGTTTCCAAAAAATAAACAAATTATACGCTCCAATTTGATGTCTTGAATGAAAGTTTCATATATTCTGATGTTCAACACTTCAGCGGTTTGATTTCACATCTTAGGATTATCTTACAGACATGCTGAGAACTCAGTCCGAACAACAAATAAAATGTGATGTTGGCCCTAGTTTCATTTAGTTTGGTCGAGTAGTTCCAAAGAAAAACCCTGGACGGCGGACGGATGTAAATTTTTTAATTTGATTTTCGGATTCTACATATTTTGAAACGTTGAACGACAAATTTTGGGCGAGTTAGAATTTATTTCCTGGGTTGATTACAAAGGTTGGGTATTATAAACCAAAATGAAAAACAAAATCTGCTATGTTGAGTGGTTCCAGATGCCTCTCTCTTATTCACCTTTACCTCGAAAAGACCGATCGCATATCATCCAATTTGACTTCAGTGACGGTAAAGGAGTGAGTCAGCCTCGCTTATCCTCAGTAGTGTATTATATGCAGCTATCGGGAAATGTCTGAGTTAAGGGGAATGTGGATAGATTGTAGCGTGGGTTCCAATCAAGGAACCACATAGCCAATTAGTTGCACTGCTGAATTAGTCTTGGTAGAGGACAGTTCCATTTTCCCGATTGTTGAATCTTGTGTCAATTACTTATACCTACTGGTATTAGTCTCGTTTATTTTGTCTGTATTAATGAATTTGAATCTATGAAGTACGGATTATTCTGAATTGCGATTGGTCTTGACCACACTTTTTCCGTGGTAAAATACGCCTTGGCCAAGGGGAATATAATTATAATAGGATGGATCGTCAATGGCTTCAGTTCAAAAAATGTGATAAGAAACAAAGCTGAGATACCACCATCTGTGACCTCAGGGAATTTAATCTTAAAAGTCAATGTGCTTTTAACCCTAAATTAAAGACTGGAATAACCCGTTAGCTTTCTCAACTTTGAAAACTTGGAAAGATTTTGTCCCCATTGAGGACTTTGAATGATAGTTCGTCCTCAGTGGAGACATTCACAACCTGCACTGCATGATGCTAATGACCAGTGCTGAAACTTTCCCAACATCTGGCCTTTAGGCTCTGACTGCACCGATAAAGGGATGCAGGGATTTTGAGCACAACCTTGCCCGATTAGTGATTTTCATCCATTGTTTGTGAACCAATTCATAAATGAGGATTCAATTCTCGGCATCGTTTTCTATCAATCATGGAGTATTACTGTTCAACATTACCTGCTAAACCGCTGTTCAATTTTTTGGGGCAAATCACTTAGGTGTAACATTCTGTGAATCGCAAGGGAAACATCGAAATTTTGTACATCTTTATAAACTAGTACGTGTATAAATAAATAAATTTAGAGGCCCATTGACAATCTATTTGTGTAAAAGAAGCGTAAAATCGATAAAGATACCCACAGCACCATTGCACGGAATGTTGCAGAAAGAGTTTGCCCACTGGAAAATACCGGTTGGCACATGACAATCGGTTCTGTCGTCGGCCTGTAAAAGTACAATTTAATCTTACTGTTGAGATCGTACAACGCCACAGTTAAAACCAAGGAATTCCTGTACTCGGCTGAATTTTCCAAGACAGAGAACGCGGTAGACATGGACGATGAGAACAAATACTCCCAGGGGTTTTCGTAATGCCAAGTAGAAGCCACTAAGCCGGCGTAGTGGTTGTTGCAGGTCACAGGTGACCCGGAGTCTCCTTTACCCTGATGTTGTCGCCTGTTGGGCAATCTCGTCGTGCAGAACCAAGTGGCGTCTTCGCTGTAATTATAACCCCCAACGAGCTGTTTAGAGGAAGTATGATCGTAGCACCACCCCCAATCCATCACTCGGACCCAGCCGTGCATAAGAACCGGAGCTCTTCCATAAGGCTCGCCGTTGGGTTTCAAAAGATACTGGCCCATGCCCACATTGAGACAAACCGACGCTTCCGACATTGTCCGAATCCACAGCCGAGTTAACGTCGAGATGGTGTACACCGGAGCGTACCTGATTTCCTTCGCTTCCAACGGCTTCCTTAATACGATCATTCCATAATCGTACAGAGTTAATGATGTCTCCTCGTTTCTCACGCAACCAGGATGTCGGTAATAGTACCTGGCTTTAGCTCCCGTCACTGTTTTGACATTCATTGCTCCTAAAAATCAGTTGAAGTTCATCATGAATTATAAGTCCATATTGAATGTTTGGATAAACTAACAAGTCACAATTTGAGAAAAAATGTGGTCTAATTCCACTAAATTGAAGAGTTATAAACGTTAAATCGATTTCGACGGTTAAGCCGTCATCAGTAACTAAATAATAACTGAATGTACATAGGAGAAAACAGCTGTTAGATAGAAGAATACCCTCCTTAATTTAATTTCACACAATATCCTATGTAGTGGGAAGATCGCTTTGTCATGAAGCGTTTTGTTCGGTAACATTTATTTTGAAAGTTTCCAATTTAGGGGTCCGTTTTAGCTACCTTAAACTGTTTTTAATTACTCAATTTCCCAACATTAAGAATTATCAACAAGTAAATCATTAAGAAAACAGTAGCCTACCAGGGTAAATATCGTACATCTCCTCCCATACTGACACCAACACAGCCTTACGATATCCGTCCGCTAACCCTTCAAACCTCACTACGCAGTGACACGCAGTTTGCACTATAGTCGACGTTAGAAGCGAACCACCGCAGAATGAGTGTTCAGGATCGGGGGCGCACGGTGAAATAGGATCGTTTAAGGTAACGTCTCGATTACCCTTCTGCGCCTCAATCAGCTTCGTATACTCTTTGAAGGTTAAAACGTCGCAGTTGTGTCCATAAGACATCCAAACAAAAAACTTCACAGCTAAGTAGTCAGATTTCAAATCAAGGACTGGGGTTCCATCGATGACCCTTTTCACACGTTTGGAAGAGAGCACGTAATCACCGTGACATTCGTAACTTTTCAACAAACAGAATATCAAACATGAAGAAAACAATCTGAGCATTGCAATGTATCTATGAGCAAGATCAAAACAATATAGGTAGGTAGGCACTCCAAACATCTTTTGACGAACGTCTAGGGACGAATTAGACAGTAGTATGCATGTACGGAAGCCACTGTTTATACGGAGGTCAATGTTCTGTTTAGTTTGGCTGGATGTTCGCCCATCTCAAAAAGGCTGCAAATTCTTCCACTGGGGTTTATTATTCAATTGGCTTGCGTTCATGATTTGAATTTATACTAAGCTTTGGAGTGTCCGTGTTTCACAGGTGATATAGCGATTATTGAATTTCAGGAGGCACACGAACATGGTCAAATGAACAATCCAAATAGGTATTTTGGTTGAGAACAGATTTACGTGCTCTATACATATCTCCTGAAATTCAATAATCGCTCTATCACCTGTGAAACACGCACACTCCAAAGTTTAGTAGAAATTCAAATCATGAACGCAGCCAATTGAATAATAAACCCCAGTGAAGGAATTTGCAGCGGTGTTTTATGGTATTAGGATGCAAGTGGAAGATAAGGAGGCACTGATTTTAGATTCAGTATCACGGTCTACTCCTAATACACACAGATCAGTGATTTACGTATAAGGTTTATTCTCGTACAGAAATAATAAACGTTTGTGGAAGAATTTGCAGCGTTTTTTATGGTTATCAGAATGCGGCTACAAAGCCTTTTAGGAGTTCACTCCAGTATCCACATTACTACATCACTACGTCACTCGGTTACTGATAGCAACACAAAAACAATAATAAACCGAAATAATGCGAATGTTGGCACCATAAATCTGGAATGGTTTGACCTACGGACCTGGGGAGGGGCCCATTCGATTCCTCGTGGAGTTTTCTTCAAAAAGAGTAAAAATTTAGGCCGCCTTGACTTTTTTGAGGTTTTTAGGGATTTTACAAAACTTTGACAACCCTTAAAAGGCACTTTAAATTAAGTGAGAGAGCTGGCTCAAGACTTGGGACGTCGCCGGACCAACATGGATTTTTCCTGAGAATTTCAGCTTTTTTGCTTCAGCTGTTTGGGAGAAATCGTGCGTACGGCGTACGGCGGACGGACGGAAAATTTTTTATTGCAGATTCGGATTCTACACCCTTTGAAACGTAAACCATGAAATTTTCAGGGGGGTTAGAATTTTTTTTTTCAGGAGAGTTTACAATGGTTTATTATTGAATAATAAACCAAAATGAAAACGCTGACGATTCAAAAGGCATGGTTCAATAATCCGTGATTGTTAGGGTCATTGGGCGGTTTGTGAAATTACTTTTAAGTTCAGAAATTTTTGCTCTACGATTACTACGATTGACAGTAATGAAACAAATACATACATCATCGGTTTATAAATAATTTGGACAAATAGATCGGAATCTGTTAGAAAACGTATGGAATTTGTTGAATACCCTAATGCGACGCGGGGATGCTCTTGCTAAGCTTATCATTGTATACTTCAAGTCCATTACTTCTAGTCTGTCATTAGGCGTTGATATCGTTTTGGTAATTGCTTCCTTAGAAAAAACTTGTCCAATGGTAATGTAGGTAGCATCTTCCCGTCCTACTTGAAGAACTCGTCTTGAACAGTCATGAAGAAAATAGCCTACTGAAGTACATTTTAAAAACCTGGCAATTTATTTGGATTTTACCGTTTTCTTTTTCCTATTTAAAGCGATTCAGCACGGCCAACTTCGCTAAATTTGACATCAATTACGGGAGAGAGTGCCGTTTACTTTCAATAATTTATTGTAGACTACTGTCACGGAATGGCTTATGGTGAACTCCGCTAGTTCCGGGTGCACTACGTAAGAGAGTAAAATCCAACGTTTTCTTTGGCTATAATCTTCCTCCTCTTCTGGCCAAGTAATTAGCATCAGTTCAGTTCAGATGTCCTCGGCAGCATTAGTGCAGTTTTGAACATGATGAGTGGATGCAGAAAACCTTCAACTTTATATGATTTTGAATTTTTTTCGGCAATATGAACATCAGGAAAAGTGAAGTGGAAGCAGACTCACCAAATTTTTGACTATTGGAAGGCGATGTAGCGCAGAACATTGGCGACCACCTCCATCACTCTTTTCTTCTCACCATCCTAAGGTACATTTGTGTGTTTCCGCACTGTTAAACCTGCTAGGAATTTCGTACATGAAGCTCAATGGAAGACTCCATTCTATTTTTTTTTTCTATTTCTATTTTCTTTCTTCTTTTCTTGTTCTATTTTTAGCGATGTCCAATCAATAAACGTCACCAATTTCTTGAACAACAGGGTTCTGCACTACCATGTTGCAAATTCAAGGAATAATAATGAGAAGAGTTGGTAACTTTTTCAATGTATTCTGACTAGTGTTTTCCAAAAACACAATTCACATTAAAATGTTCCTAGTTCAGTTGGCGAAATTCATACCTCACTATGTTCGCCAGTTAGATCTAGCCCTGTGCTCAATGGCCGGTGAAATTCTCGCTAGCAAAACCAACCGTTGGAATTTACAGTGGGCGAAATCGGTGGAGCTTACCCGTTCCGGCATATAGGGGATATTAGGGATATTATTATTTGAAAACTATGGTTCGCCAATGCCTCTACCTCAGGAATTGGCAGCAGAAACTAAGTTCGGGTAATACCACCTGGAACCTCATGAAATACCACCTTACACACCCATTGTTCCATCAATCCTTAATTAAATAAGGAACTGGGAAGGATAATTTGCAACTTCAGAGACTTGGAAAGATATTACCCCCACTAGAGATTTTGAATTTGTACTCAATAATGCTGATGTGCAGCCTTGTGAGATTCCCAACAGCTGACCGACTTTGAAGCATGACTTACAAACAATCACTTAGTACGTGATCACATTGCGCAGTCACAATCATGGCAACGGCAGTTAATCCATAGCGTTGATTGACTGATTCTGAGATTTAGAGCACATCTTGGAGCACATAAGCGTACTCTCCTTGGTTTCTTCTCAATTGTAATTCAGTCACTAGGCTGAATAAACACCGCTCGGTCGGCTGACACATTTTTTGCTGTTTTTGAGCAGTTAGGTCATGGTTAAACTACACACAATTCAAGGATTGTGCGGATTATGGTGTAGATGGTCCCGTAGTGTTTCATTTCTCACAAATCAATGGTTTCGACGCATCCACAATAGTAAAATCAACCGTACATCATTTTCTCTTGTCACACGGCCTTCGAAATCGCTAAAATTATCATTTCAATTTCCTTAATCATAAGGGTGGTCAGGAATGGACAGTTTCATCACCTCATTTCAATGTCAACACGATCGTATCATGTATGTAAAATAATTGTAGGAAGAATAATTTTTACAATTTTTGTCATAGTTTTATGTATTTTTCGGCGAAACATTCGCTGCCTCTCTCTCGATCCTCTCTCATCAACCAGTGTTGAAATACTTGAACACCTTTACAACAGAAAGTTAGTTAGTGTCCTTGTCTACAGGTACAACCACGATTAACTACAAACCCCGCCGGATATATTAAATGATATAACCGACCCCTTAATTAAATGTAGCAACACATCTTCGTTAGAAGCCGACGTCCCGAATTTGAGCTACGCTCCGGACCCAAGTGAAGCAGACTCGAAGTAACCCTGGGTGATTTCAGACTCGGAGTGGTTGGTTGCTGTTAATGGATAAGTAATTACAGGACAAATTGTTTTAGTAGATCCTGGTGGTAATTGAGGTTAAGGTGGAGAGGGGAGATGAAGGGCGGGGTGGATTGGATTAGTGTCACTCCCGCGACCGCTGGCACACGGCGATCAGCTTTGGCCTTCTACCTTTCGTAATGAACTGACCTCCTCTCCCCACTGATCCCAAGTTTCAACTATTTGGACCGCATGATTAACAGGAGGCTTTCACATTTACATACTTTTAGCGGCAATGCAAATATTTTTGCCTCTGAATCGAAGAAAGAAATTATTAAAATGTTGAAATTAAGCACCAAAATCGTATGACTGCATTTTATAATTTTTGGTACTTCCGAGTCTATTTGTAGGTAGCGGCTAAAGCATTAATTTTGATTTTCTTGATCGACTAGAAAAGGTGATTGTTATGTACATGATTTTTCAAGATTGAAAGCCATTACACATTTTCATATACATTTTTCATACTAATATTGACTCCATTGCAACTTTTTGTCAATCCCTCCTAGTTTTCAAGCAAATATGAATTCACGATCATTTGAAAAATCGGTTCATACCGCTGTGTCAGTTGTCACCGCTGAAATCCAGCGAAATTTGTCGGTAAACCACACTGTGAAGGATACGAATCACCATTCTGACTTCTGTAAATCACAATCATCGTAGGTATTGTATCCCCTGTATCCTTTTTAACGCGAGTAACATAATATTTCAAAATGAACATTGCTTGTCGGACGAATTGTCCTGATCTTTTTTGTTATACTTGTGGCATCCAAAAAGCAACAAGACATTACAGCATTGTGGGAAATGCTTACATTGCCTACTTCGGCAAGAGACTCAGCGATCAAGATAAAACGTGGGTGGCTCACAAAGTGTGTCGTATTCGTGTTGAAGGCCTAATTTTGTGGACTTATGGTAAAAGTCAATGCCTTTTGCGATCGCAACCTTTTGAATTATTGTTACTTAAGCAGAACAAGAGTAAGCCGCTTTTTTGCTAAGAATAGAAGCGATGTTGTCTATCCACCAATTAGGCCAGTTCCTCATGGAGATGACCTCCTAGATCCCATCCTCCAGATTGGTTGGTGCGAGTTGTATCTAAGAAAAGCAGTGATGGCCATGTTTCGTGCCATACTTGAGGATCCTGGCTACAAGCCTGAATCCGACTACTCACCAAAGCAATGAGAAATCAGAAACTTGGTGAACGATTAACTAGGTATGCACGTTTCAAGCTTGATAGGGTTCTTTGAGATTTATTACAAACCATCAGAATGGCAGTTCTTCCTGTAATCATCTAAGTATTCAATTTTGAATAAATGAGAAAAGAGTTTTGATTAAATGGGGTGGATGTAGATGTAGATGATAACTAAAACTCTCAGGGTGAGGGTTTGGGAGCCCCCAGCACGGAAGCCTATTGGCTTACTGTACTTTCCTGGGAGTTTCGCTTCTAATCAAGGAGATTCGGCCCCTTGGTGAGGGGTTTGAGAGCCTTGATTAGTTGTTGGCTCTGAATGGACCTCATTGGGGTTTGTACCCCATAGAGTTCAAATCTGCGAGATGCGAGTGCTGGGCACTCAAATATTATGTGGGATGCCGTTTCGTCAGTCTCCTCACATAGCCTGCACAGGGTTGTACTTTGTGTGACCCCAATGCGGTGTAGGTGGAACCTTAGGGGTACAAAGCCGGTTATGAGGCCGACCATAGTTTTTACTTCTCTACGGTTTTTCCCTAGTAGCCAATCAGTAATTTTGGTGTTGGGTTTCGCCACCATGAGTTTACTGTGGACATGTCCTTCAATATTGAGCCATCTACTTGTGGTTTGTTGGTTGACCCACATGTTGATGGTCCCTCTGAAGGCGGTTTTTGGTATACCGACTGCCGGCTCAGGGCCTACAAATGGGGTTCGGGAGCCCCTTCTTGCAAGCTCGTCAGCCTTCTCGTAACCTTGTATTCCTTTATGCCCTGGCACCCATTTCAGGCGAACCCGGTTGTGTTTTGCCAGGTTATTAAGGATTTGCATGCAGTCCCAAACCAATCGTGAAGAGATGGTTGGTGCCATTAATGCTTTTATTGAGGCTTGGCTGTCTGAGAGGGTACGTTAACGTTGTTTTATTTTCGTGTCACCTCCCTGATCTAACAATTACTGTCACTTTTTGATATTTTGTACATACAAAGTCAATTTAAATCAGTGATTTGTGGCAGGAAAAATCTGCAAACATATTTGAAATCAGCAAGAAAAATCCTTTCAAAATTACTCATTCATTTTCAATCATCACAAAGAACGTTATATTTTGCAGAGTCGTGTTATTGAAAGTAGATAACCAAAAGCTCTGGATGGACGGAAATCGAAAGTGAAGGTACAGTACAGCTACTTGAATGAGATTCTAACCCCAGCCCTCCCGCAAGTTGGGGCAGAAACACCACTCGGCCCTGTAACTAAGACGATAACCGCTTAATTTGCGATCTATCTGCCGAACACTCACTCCGCCAAACTGAAATAATTCAATTTCTCATTCCAGTGAGTGGGGAAGCCGAATAACCTAATCCAGGAATGGGCGCCTCCCGCTGACACTAAATACAATTTCCGGGGAACCACGTCTTAAAGCTGGTGCCATTGACGAGATGAGCCCTTTTGTCCTCGGTCCACCCGCCCAGCTGAGCTGTTGAGGCGCGTAATCCCATTTCTCCCATGACGAAACAATGGAACAAGTTCAAGTCTCCTCCTTCGAGTGCTCTTTTCCTCTCGGAAGGAGAATTTTACTCTCAAGTTTTTATTTCTTCCATCCATTTCCTTGTCGGAACAGCATCGGTCGAGCCTTACCCTCTTTTCTATTTATTTTCTTTCATTTCCATATTCAAGGTAATGAGAAGGCCTAGATGGGCTGCATAACGGTTGGGATTATTTGTTGCTCAACGAAAGCATCCTTACGTCTTCGGGTTTTGAGTTGCTTCGAACTACGAAACATCTACATGGATTTCCATTAATTGGCAAACAAGTAGAAATGAATAGGTGCTGGTATGAATTGAAATGCACTTTCCTCCCTGAATGTAATAATTTGAACTTTTTATAAAGAATTATCTGGTTTTTAATATTCTTTTCTAAACGTTTTCCTCGAAAATTTGACGTCTTATTAACAAATTCAATAGTTTTGATCCATTTCGTTGAAATATTTTCTATTTTTCTATATTCTATATCAGGAATTTGCAGTATTGAGCTTTTTCATCGAAAATCCTCTCATTTGAACTCTTTAATACGGTCAGGGGGGAGTGGGGTTCCCTTGGTTACTTAATTGCGGAGTTCAGCTCCATTCCATACCAATTAATGTTGAAAATGTTGTACATTTCCTACACTATAAGTTTAATAATCAATTCCACTTTTAAGCGCGTTAAAAATTGAGAACACCGTTGGAGTTAGTTTGCTTTCAAATGGGCAAATTCTATGAAAACCTTACGTTCAATCAGGTTTCCGAGGAGACGTTTTAATTACCATATCATTGGAAGCATATATTTCTAATATACGAGTATTACCTACCGAATTTCTCTAAATCATATTCTTTTCTTTCTACTGTACGAATTTTTAAGCGGTGAATAAAATTTAGTACATTTTGAAAAGAAATAACAAAAAAATTTAAGAAGAAAAGTTCGCAAATGGTGTGTGGTACCGAATGTGGCTATTGAGATTTTTAAATTAACTCCTTTTTAATTTTTTTCACCACAAAATCAATCATTTAAACATTTTTCACAAAAAGTCCCCAAGATTATTGACAATATACTAGTTCATACGTTTTCTTATACCATTTCTTAGGTACCGAGGGTAGGTAGAGTACATTATTTTTCTTAGGTACTTGCTAACCACAACGCCCCTTTGAATTTTCTGAAGGTGTACTTGAAACTCCCGAACAATCAGTGTTGCATCTAGTTCCAGTAAGTAATTTGTTCGTTTTCTTCGAAGATTCGTTTATTTGAACTTTTTCTCTTTTATTTATCAATTAAGTTTACTAGGGCATGAAGCCCAATTTCATGAAAAGGTTGAAAACTGTCAATTGGTGAATACTAAAATACTGAGAATTAAATAAGAGAAAATGACAAGTAAAACTGTGATATCAATATTAAAATGGGGGTAAGATAAATGAGGAAATTATTGTAAATAGCTTATTAAAAGTCCTACGTCGATCCGGGATGTGTCAAAAATCTCGGTGTCGATCAATAAACCTTGAGGGACAGTATGTAAAGATTGATCTATCAAAAAGTCGAAATTCTAATTAATTTCGTTGTAAGAGGGCAGATTTTTAGTGTGACTCGGATAAACATTACAGATAGACGCGTGGGCGGCGACACTCCAAATTGCACAGTTGAAACTATACGATAATAATCTTCAGAGCGCCATCTCCCAAGCTTCAATGCAGTTTAATAGACCAAGTGGAAGCATTTTTGGATGTTAGCGTCTGTTTCCGAATGTGCCTTGGTCTCTGAAACAGTCCAGTTCAGTAATCCAGTAGGAGGGTTATCTAATTTCTTAAAATAATTTGCGTTTCCTGCAGTATAACGGAAAACATACTACAGTTACTCATGAAGCTGTCAGACATTAAACTCTACACGCTTTTAACATGGGTGCAATGAGCTAGGTAATAGCATGAAAAACATGGCAAATTATAGCATGAAGGTTTATTATTTTGGTATTAGATAACACTTCTACGTTAATCACTGATCATGTTTAGTAGTAATTGTGTTCTGAATGAATTAAAAAGCGCTCCATTTTTATTAACCTCCGTAGATCAATTAAGACCAAATTAGGCACAAGTGTCCTTCAGGTGACCACTGTGTCTCCTTTATAGAGTTACGAATGTTATTTTATGGAGGCTCTCCAATAATTTTACATTATTTCCAAGTCCTCCTGTCACCTTTGGAACATTAGGAAGTCTATTTCAAGAAGATAAAAAGGTTTACGGATTATCATATTAAACAGTACAACTTAACTATTCCTCAGTACGTAACATCGGCTGATAGCTGAATACCTAGGGGGGTGCAGTGTACGGTATATTGCCACGCACGTTGAAACCCACTTACGGAAAACTAAAATTTTATGAGATAAAACAAAACGCCTAGCTAAAGAAATTAGGCACATGAATCCTCCAGCTGATCACACAATCAGTAGTACCGTCCTCTACGGAAAATTTCCACGGCTTTCCCCATTTTTAAGAACTTAGAAAAATTCAGGAAGGGAATGCTGCTTGCTGTGGGTTGATACTTAAAATTTGATCATTTCAGAATCTTATAATTCACTTCTAGATGTTCCAAAGAAGGTTGGATGACTTCGACCTAAACATAACTCAGTGAACCCCCATTCGATTCATTTAAGGGATATTTACCAGTAACAGACATAATAACATGTTATTTCGAACATTTCCAACATGAATCGCCCCTTGTTTCACCTTTAGGATTGACAGAAAAATGCAGCCGGGAATTTCGTTCTAACTACATCAAGTTTCGTTAAGTTTGATCCAGTCGTTATGAATATTTTATTGTAATCAATTTTGTGAGGTAATGGAATGGTATAGCTGCCCCTTCTATTGAGCTAAATGCGGATATAATGCTCCGCCACGCTCAGAGGATGACCCAGACGCTTGAAAACGTCTCATTCATCTCCCAAGGCGACAGATTCTAAAATCGGGAAGGGCCAACTAACCATATCCATCACCATTTCCAGATTCCACACATCATGATGCGTCAAACAACAAATTCTTTCTTCTTCTAGGCTATTAAAAAGGTTAATTATTGAAGATGATAGAACAAAGCATAGAAAAAGTTGAATGAGGTACGTAGCTGTCTCGAATTGGTAACTTGAATGTACATATCATTGAAATAATTTAAATAATCTGAAAGAATATTTTACTCATCAGAAACAATAAAAGACAATACATCAATATAGTACGAAAAATTATATATTCTGTACATTGCAGTAATTGCATTCCAAGGTTTTCTAACACATAAATAATGAAAAGTTTTAGAAGTATTTGCAGCGGTTTTTGTTTGACCTCTGAGTCTCTCGTAAAAGTTTTCAGGCCGATTACATAACATCCTCTTTGCCTTCGAGGCCGAAAAGAAAGTGAAAACCCGTCATCCAAAGTTCGTAACCCCATTTGAATATCTCAATAATTCTCTTCAGACGTTCCCCCAAAAGCGGAAAGGCCACCGGCTTCTGTGAAAACAGAGTGAAAACTCTGTAGCGCGAAGTACAAGGGCGTTTCAAGCCCCACAAAGAGAATCAATCTTTCGTAAGCAGCTTCGCACAGAAGTTCCCTGCACATGAGCTCTTTCCCGACTCGCCTTTACTCCGGTGATCAGTGGGGTCGTGGTAGGAGATATCTTAAAAGGAAATGTGTTCAATTCCGAGACGGTAGGAGCTGACTTAGATTGATGTTTCTACTCTTTTCAGTTCAACTGTCTAACAATGAAAATCGGTACCTGCCAGGAAGGGGGAAAGCGAGCTGCTCTAAGTCTTCTGATTAGAGTATAGATTTAAACTAAAACAAAGAATCAGTTAACATGGCAAAGTGTAAGGTGGCTAATGCTCACTTCGGTTTATCAAGATTGAGAGTGAATTTGAACTTGAATTTTACTTTATTTTAAGCAAACGTATTCTCATCAGTAACTGATACTGTTGTATATTAGATATAGGTCAGATCTAACCAAATCTCTCCAGCATATGACGAGGTCCACATGGAGGCAGGGTTTTCTACAAGTTGAACTGTTTGGTTCTAATATCTGCTACCAGAACGAATCGGTGCCTTCATTATTAATTTCCTTAGCAGATATCTGGTCTGTAATTGGTATGTTAGATGTAGCACGCAAAGGCGGAAGGGCACGCAGGGACAGTGATCTCACAGACCACGTCTAATACACGTAGATCAGTCATTTAAGTAGAAGGGCTATCTAACACAGAAATAATAAGTTATTGATTCGAGGAGGCCTCAATAGGAAGTGTAATATAAGCTTTCTTGTCAGGAATAATTTCCCAAAAGAAAACCCCCAATAACATACGCTAATTAAATGGAAATCAGTTCGGAAATTTATATTAATCATTTAATCAGTTATACTCTTATCATGGGTTGGATCTCGGATTATAGGCAACTCCTTTTTTCAAGGTTAATGTACAAGGTAATCTAGCCTACTCAGGTTATTCTAGTTCAAAATTCACAAATATTTAAGGACTTTCTACTAAACAACTGTAAAATTGACTATCAATATTGTATTTGATTTAAAAAATGAACAATAAGTAGAACAAAATAGGAAAAAAAGGTGTTCAAATTAAATAAGAAAAACGACGGAAAGTGTTATTTTGTCTCGACAACTGTAAAATTGATTATCAGTATTGTAGTTGATTTAAAACGCTGCAAATTCTTTCACTGGGGTTTATTATTCAATTGGCTTGCGTTCATGATTTGAATTTCTACTAAGCTTTGGAGTGTGCGTGTTTCACAGGTGATAGAGCGTTTATTGAATTTCAGGAGATATGCATAGAGCACGTAAATCTGTTCTCAACCAAAATACCTATTTGGATTGTTCAGTTGATCATATTTGTGTGCCTCTGAAATTCAATAATCGCTCTATCACCTGTGAAACACGCACACTCCAAAGCTTAGTAGAAATTCAAATCATGAACGCAAGCCAATTGAATAATAAACCCCAGTGAAAGAATTTGCAGCGTTTCATGCTTATCAAAATGCTTCAACCCGTGTATCGGCTACAAAGCCTTTTAGGAGTTCACTCCAGTATCCACATTACTACATCACTACATCACTAGGTTACTGATATCAAAACAAAAAATAATAAACCAAAATAACGCAAATGTGGGCACCATAAATCGGACCGTATATCGGGAATGGTTTGAGCTACGAATCTGGAGAAGGGCTCATTCGATTCCTCATGGAAAGTTCTTCAAAAAGAGTCCAAATTTAGACCGCTTCGACTTTTTTTGAGGTCTTTAGGGATTTTACAAAACTTCGACCACCCTTAAAGGGCACTTTAAATTAAGTGAGAGAGCTGGCTAAAGAATCGGGGCGTCGCCGGACCAACATGGATTTTCCCTGAAAATTTCAGATCTTTCGCTTCAGCCGTTTGGGAGAAATCGTGCGTACCGCGGACGGACGGAAAAATGTTTATTGCAGATTCGGGTTCTATACCCTTCGAAACGTAAACCATGAAATTTTCAGTGGGGGTTCGAATTTTTTTTCAAGAGCGATTACAATGGTTTATCATTGAATAATCAACCAAAAATGAACAATAAGGAGAACAAAATAGGAAAAAAAAGGTGTTCAAATAAAATAAGAAAAACGACGGCAAGTGTTATTTTGTCTCGACAACAGAAATTAAAAACCGATTGTTGGGATGTAGGGAAAGTAACTACTATTCGTCACACGGATAAAATCGGATGATCAGTAGATGACACTTGTTATCAATAACAAAAAAAGTTTGAATAAAAATCTAAAGGTTCGTTATTGAAAATAATACACCAAAAAAGGCACAAGTTTTATTATCAAGTATTGCGCTCCTTGTGGGAGTATGGCGGACACCGTCTTTCATGACGTATACTGTCGAGTTTCCTTTTCTATTTTTTCAAGGCCCTAGGTCCAATTTTTTGAAGCCGTCATACATCCATATCCACCTCACATTGTGATGAACAAGGGGTATGGTTTAATGGTAAGCTCACCACCAATATTATTCACATTGTAAAACTTCGAAATTCACAATTTGAGTATTTAAAACAAACTTCCTAAAAAGGTTCATTTGAAATATCATTGTATCAGATACGTCTTGATTTGAATGAAGGTTAGAATCCACACCAAGAAAGTCCAGTTTACGATCGAGGAATGAGTGCTGGGGCTTGACAAATTTCTGGAGTATTGCAATATTTTCACTGCTGTCGGCTGGTATTTGAATATTGGGGCTTCGGGATCAAATTTGTCGTATAAGGCCAACGCAATCAGCATGGCCTGCCTGTATTCTGCTGAGTTCTCGAAAACGGAGAAAGCCGAGGACATTTCCGTACAGAACGGTACAACTGTTTTATTTTCGGCGGCAAAATAAGTGCGGTGCACCAAGCCGGCGTAATGGTTGTTGCAAGTGACGGGTCCCCCTGAGTCGCCCCTACCTTGGCGTGCCACCCACGATGGGATCGACTCCGTGCAAAACCACGAGGCGAAATCTTTGTAATGCATGTCCTCTTGTTTGGGAAGATGATCTTGCAACTTCTGGTAGCATCGTTCATAGGTCGTAGCGCGAACCCAGCCGTGTAAAAGAACTTTAGGATGTTCTGTAAGGGAGGTTTGCTCCTTCGACAGAACGAAGCGGCCATATCCTATGATGAGACAAGCCGCTTGGGTGGCCATGATATCAGTCCACAGTTTGGTTAAAGTGGCCATCGTGTAAAGAGGAACATACTCAATTTCACGTAATACTATTTTTGATCGCAGAACAATCACTGCGTAATCATAAATAACCGGACCTAACTTTTGGAACCGAGCACATTTTGGATGGACGATGTAGTGTCTACCTTTAACTCCTCTTGCGAAAGCTGGCATCCGCGGACCTGCAAATAATGACGAAAATTCAAAGTATCTCCACTAGAGTAAAATATAAAGTTACAGATTTTTTTTCAGTTAAAGTGGTACCCAACTACAGGATTTTGTCAACATCCTTATTGCAAACGAAAACGGGCTGCAACAAATCATTACACAAAAGTTTATTATTTCTGCACCACGACTGCAAAGACCTTCAATGAAGATCACTGGTCTTTATTTAATCATTTAACGAACTTTATGTCCAAACTTGTTGTAACTGCGATGATTAAAGGTAGTCTATGATATATTGTTTAAACTCGGCTTTTTGTGATTGTATTCTTGTTGTCTTAAGGACCTTAACACATTCAATATGGCAAGAAGTACTGACTCATCATAAGTACTGTCTCTATTAAATACGGCACTGAAAAATTCAGGATAGCTGAACCTTCCTTGGATGGGTAGTTTAGATGACTTCGTTTCGGTTTAATCAACCTAGGAACAATTTTTTGAACTTTTTTTTATTTTTTTAACATGAGTAGGTCCAAAAATCTATTGGAAAAAAAGCTTTCAATTATTACACAAACGTTTATTATTTCTGTACAAGAATAAACCTCATACATAAATCAAAGATCTGTGTGTATTAGGAGTAGACCGTGATATTGAATCTAAAATCAGTGCCTCCTTATCTTCCAGTTGCATCCCAATACCATTAAAAAAACGCTGCAAATTCTTTCGCTGGGGTTTATTATTCAATTGGCTTGTGTTCATGATATCACAGGTGATAGAGCGATTATTGAATTTCAGGAGGCACACAAATTTGATCAACTGATCCAACTTAATCCAAATAGGTATTTTGGTTGAGAACAGATTTACGTGCTCTATGCATACCTCCTGAAATTCAATAATCGCTCTATCAGCTGTGAAACACGCACACTCCAAAGCTTAGTATAAATTCAAATCATGAACGCATGCCAATTGAATAATAAACCCAGTGAAAGAATTTGCAGCGTTTTGTGTTACCAAACCAGGCTGTAAATTTTGCACGACGATTACGATTGCTTGGCCCGAAAGACACTCATCCAAGTGAATTTGGATGGGAATGCCCAGAATATACATGAAGTTCCTTAAAAGAATGAAGCAAAGGTAATCGTTTCGGTCTGCTATCTGAATTTCGAGGTAATTTCCACTGCTTTTTATTATTTACTAGTTTAATGCCCTGCTACGCAGGTTAAAAAGAAATAGGTGAATAACACAACAATGGAAAACAATATAATATGCGTCAATATAATAGCAATATAATAACAATATGCTAAGTCAAAATACCGTACGTCCCAAGTCCTGGGAGACGCTCTGCCGGGTTGTGTGGGGGTAAGGGGGAGAACACCACCCGCCCAGCGTTACCACCCCCTGAAAAGGGGAGATAGTTTGATGATGATGATGATGCTGATGATGGACTGAGTCCACTGGGCCGCAGGTGCCGCGCCGCGCCTCTTGAGAGAGCACTCCCCCACAGCGCGGCGCGAAATCACACAGTCCACACAGTCCTGTGTGTGTGTGTGTACCTACATGAAGAAGTCGCCAGCCGCGGACGCGTCAGGGTCATACGTGTCGAGCGCGCGGGCCACCAACGCGATCTGTTCTATAAGCGATCAAACTGTGCTGTTCTATGGAATTGTCATACGTAAAAGCGCGGCACCGAGCTAGTCAGCACGTTTGTCGCTGCCTCGTGCCGCGTGGTTTGACTTTAGAATCGCTTTCTCGCCGCGCTTTCGCACTTTGTAGGATAACCTCCTTCTGTCGAGATTTACCGTTCTTCGTTGATGTTACCTTTGTGGTGATTTTATTCGCCTACTGAATTGTCAGCAAGTCTATAAAATGATTGATGATAATCCGCTCATTATAGCTTTTCCCAGTCAAATTAATACTTTCCCCAATTGATACTTTTCCCAGTCAAACTTAATACTTTTCCCAACCAAATAAACAAATTAATACTTTCCCCATCCAAATCAATGCTTTTCCCTACCAAATTAATACTTTCCCCATCAAAATCAATGCTTTTCCCTACCAAATTAATATTTAAAAAAATAATAACCTCCTATATATCAAATGCTAACTAACCAAATTGATCTTAAAAAAAAAAATTAAGGAAATAGAACAACGCAAAGCTTGCAATCCAACGAATAATATATATCTATATTTTATTATACAAATGATTGGCAGAAAAAATATTGGTAGTTTATCATCTTAGTTGAAGTTTATTTTAATTGTAGGTATATTAATTGTATAAACATACTACTTTAATGGCCCTGCTACGCAGGTTAAAAAGAACTAGGTGAATAACACAATGAGGGAGTATAATAACAATATGCAAAGTCAAAAAATCGTATATCCCGAATCCCCGAGGAGAGGACCACGTCTTTTGCCCTGGGAGACGCTTCCCCCCGCTGGGCCCTCCTTCCTTCACTGGCGGGGTCGGGGGGATCAGGTCGGTTGCCCTGGGAGACGGGGGCGAGAATTCCACCCGCCCGGCGTTACCATCCCCTGAAACGTCGATATACTCTGATAAGCTCGTCTTTATATAGTGTGATTTTTTATGGTTGTCAGAATGCTTCAACCCGTGTATCGGCCACAAAGCATTTTAGGAGTTCACTCCAGTATCCACATTACTACATCACTTCGTCACTAGGTTACTGATATCAACACAAAAACAATAATAAACCAAAATAACGAGAATGTTGGCATCATAAATCGGGCCATAGATCGGGAATGGTTTGACCTACGGGCCTGGGGAGGGGCTCATTCGATTCCTCGTGGAGTGTTCTTCAAAAAGAGTACAAATTTAGGCCGCCTTGACTTTTTTTGAGGTTTTTAGGGATTTCACAGAACTTCGACAACCTTTAAAGGGCACTTTAAATTAATTGAGAGCTGGAGCGGAGCGTCGCCGGACCAACATGGATTTTTCCTGAAAATGTCAGCTTTTTTGCTCCAGCCGTTTGGGAGAAATCGTGCGTACGGCGTAGGAAAAATTGTTATTGCAGATTCGGATTCTACACCCTTTGAAACGTAAACCATGAAATTTTCAGGGGGGGTTAGAATTTTTTTTTCAGGAGCGATTACAATGGTTTATTATTGAATAATAAACCAATACCCCATCTATTTTATGAGGCGGTAGAGTGATTAGAAACAAAATTAGTTAGACCAGTGTTTTCACTGATCACTAAGTGCCGAAGATAGTTGAATTATCAACCATAATTACTCTCTTTGAACGAGACAAAAGCTGATATCCAAATACCCAGTGTAAATATCTAGTTAGTGGTGGAATGTACAACAAATTTGGGACAAAGCATGGTTTCTAGAGTTTTTTTAGAGGCTTCGTATCCGAGTTATTTCACTTTTAAAACTGTTTTTCATGTTTCCAACCTTACGTTACAAAAACGGCCATAAATCCCTTATTATTCAGGGTAATCTCAAATTTAAGGATACTTAAATTAAAAGGGGCGTTGAATTTTCTATTGCACACCTCGTACGACAAAAAATATTTTGCTCACGTTTAACGGGTATAAAATCAGCCTGAAAAAGAAAATTCTTCAAATCCCGGAAGTTTCTAATTTTTTCAGATGCTGGTATCACCTTTTGCCCACAATTGACCATGTGTCCCGTTTTAGCAAAAGTGTGCCAGGAAGCCCCGCCTTCCTAACGTTATCCTCAAATTCGAATTTGCTCAGCATGACGATTGAGAAAATTACTTTTCCTGGAGCTGGGAAATCGACTAACAATCATTCAAGTAATGAGAAAAAGCGTACAGGACTTGGCATACAAAAACGGTTGAATGCGTATCACCTCCCCCTGTCACAATAAAAACGGAGCAAGACGGAAAGTTGTCTATATTTCCACGAAAGTAGTGAGTTACACAGTTGAATTGATTTCGACGATTTGGTTGTAATCAGTAACAAACATGAACTGAAGGTACATCATAGAAAGCACATTTTATGTAAACCCAGGTGAAAGGAAATTGAATCCTATTGGCTCAGAGAAGTGAAAGGTACCAAGAAGACCAACCAATGCCACTCAAGGCTTACAAATGAAAGGGGAACAAACAGTAACATTACAGGGAGAGTGAGCCAAACTCATTGCAAGATAAACCCAATAATGGTGAAATATTTTGAGGAATAACCTCATTTTAGCATTTTCCTGACCAATCACTGTTAGAAATGTCGACTTTTTCTAGCACATCCAACATACCTTTCTTTGGAAAAAAGTGAGGAAATTCTATAAATTGCCTGTTTGTCAGATCAAAAATAAAGCTATGATCGGACTCATTCGTTCCCTAAATTTCCTACCAGTTTGACCACAGTACTCAAGTCCACATGAACATTGTAGTTTACAAACCCCACTTTTATCCCGAAAGTTAATTTTATCCTTATCCGAACCCAAAGAAGTTTATCAAAGAAGACTATTTTTCATTCTTGAACTCAACATTGAAACCTCTGATCGACAGAATTTAACCAAGTTTACCCGAAATTTTCCGATAATAAGGTATAAAATCCAATTTTTCATCCAACTCAATTTCTGTCAGTAAATTACACCGCGTGAAATTACTGTAGCAGTCCCTGAAACGCATGCACTACCTTCCAATATGTTTCAGCTTATGAATTAGATGACAACTACTCAATAACTATATTTTATAGTGCTTATTTTTTATGGCACCTGCCTGGAAATACGTCGAGCAATCTTTCCCAAACCGAATGAGTCACGGCCTTCATGATTCCATCTCCTTTTCCATCATAGCTGCAAATACAGTGACAAGCCGTTTGCACTATAGTTGGAGTCAGGAGAGACCCACCGCAGGTCACCGTCCCCGTCCTGGGCGCGCAAGGCGACAGGGGTGTACTAAAGCTGAAGACTTCACCTTTCTCTTCAAGTTCGAGCAGTTTCTTGGCAGCTTTCCGAGAAATAGTATCACAAATACGGCTCTTAGTAATCCACACGAAATAGTAAATTGCGTGATACTCCGAGGCCATGGATAGAACTGTTCGCCCGAAAATCACCCTTTTGTTACGGACGATCGACTTGTTTTGAGCTTCTACATTCCACAAGAACGTGTAAGTCATCAAATACAGAAAAATTAACCTTGTCATGTTAGTTGAAATTGACGTCCAAATTAGAGATCGTTCCTATCGGCAGGCCCTTCGAATGTTTTCGACTTTGACTTGACGTTCAGGAGCTCGTTTGTCCCACCACCATTGGCGCCTGGTAAATGTTATGCGGAAGCCACTACTTATATGGACTAGGTATTACACGGAGGACATTAGATTTCACCGCTCTTGATTAATCACAAATGCCGATCTATTTTTCTAACTAATCCATGAATTACCAGAAGGATTGATTTAGAATATTTTGGTTTACCATTTTCAATAATGGAGAACGTGCTTGTGAGGTGAATGCTGTCGAAATCGATTTTTTGTTGCCATCACTATCCAGAGGTCAGTTAGAGGTGTGGAGATCACTAATCAGCTGTGATCAAGGCTTTGTAGCTAATTTTGTTCAGGATCGATCTGACTTGCTGCAATATAAATGAAGCCCTTTTTATGGCACCTAGAGTGAGCAATACAAGACATGGAGGCTCGAGTTGCCGAGTTTAGATAATATACCTCTGACTATGTCCAATATACATAATGTGCATTCAGACTACCAAACTAACCCTGACCTCCGTGTAATTAGTGGCCTTTGTGTAACACTGACCAGCCGCCTATGTCAAGGGAACAAACGAGCCCCTGAACAGCAAGTTCGACTACGTTATTAGACAATTTACATCAGAAGTTGCCAGGAACCGACGATCGTCACTAGAGCTCCGGTGAATGTACTACTGACGTCGAATAATGACTATTTTGATTCACCTAAGTACCACTGTCAGAGACTGCAGCGGGGAAAAAAGGGCTGCCTCATTATTACAAAAGTTGAAGTATTCGTGGTTACTCTTCTACGTAAATCAATCAGTTCCAAATACTCGTAACATTAGGAACAACTCCATAAATTAGATAGGCATCGATGGCGAGGTGACTTCGAAAAATAGATGTAGAGAGTTCTAGAGTCGAACTTACATTGTTGGCCGATAGTTACTTCTGCTCAAGGCATGCAAACTTAACCAACAGAAATTACACTAGTTAGAAGGATTTGCAGACCGCAGCCGCAAAACGATAAATACGAGCAAAAACTTGGATTTTGGTGAAGTGAAAAGTAAGCTTTGGCTATCAATAGGTAGACTGTGTAACACTAATTTGCGTCCCAAAGCACGCAGCACATATGAAATTTCGTAATTATTTTTATCTATAACATAGATATTATCTATTTATTCTATACCGTTGAATAGAAGAGCTCTTTCCAGCTGTATGATTTCAAATTAAGACTATCAAAGACGCACAGTACCTTCAGCAGCTAACAGGCTCATTACTCATTAGGTCATTACTTTAAACTAAAATGGACTCAGCAGGGGAAATGAAAGTGGACATGGCTTTCCGATATAATGGACTTTGTTGGAAATGTAAAAGTAAAAGTAGACAATACTTTCCAATGTATTGGAGTCTGTTGGGAAAGTAAAGTGAAGTGGTCATTACTTATATCACTATAATGGACTCTTGTGGGAAAGTAAAAACGTTTCAATCTCACGTAACGATTTTGGGTACATAAACCAAGGTTAATGCAAAGGTCCAATTTCAACGTGAAAGCGAGCCGTCACGCTTGGCGAGAAAATCGCTTTTACGGAGAATTCCGCCCATAGCCCCAATCAAGTTGGATGCAAAACTATGGAAAAGCTGTGATTACAGCTCGATATGGATGGAATGGAAGGAGGGTGGGGTCCTACTCGTAAACAAATAACTCGCTTAAGGTTCCCTACCACGAAAGCTATTACTGGAGGCGACGCCGAACTGTCAGGTGCCTATATGCCAAACTCGATTGAATGAGCGAGCGGCTGGTTGCATACATAGTTCAGCAAGCGCTCCATCTTCTCCATCTCGTTGGGTTTCCATAGTCGTGCAGGCATGTGTCAGGGCGTTGGTTTCTTGGAGGGCTCAGCTGTAGTTGAAACGTGAAAATTAACAACGTGCCTCGTGCCTTTTTTCCCGGAGGCAGGTGAGGAAATCTTTAAGATCAATAGGTGGAAATCAGATTTCGTAAGATTCCCTTCTATAAAGGACCACACTAAGGGTTATATGATTCCAGCCCATTAACACCTCACCTTCATTTGCCAAGCTGGTACTCAGCCTAGAAATGCTTAACGCATTTCTATAAATCGTATCCTTGAAGAGGTTTTTTACCAGCAGATTCGGCTCATATGCCCCGTTTTTTGACTCTCCCGTTTTTAGGCAACCTACTTTTGCAGAATATCTTCATTTTGGGCAGCTACAGATGTCCAACGTTGCTCTCGTTCGATTATTTTGACCATTTTCACTTCGGTGTTGTGTGCTGAGAGGGTCCAAATGCGATTCCAGGTGGAAACAAATTCTTATGAGCTTTTCCTATGAAGCATTTTCCTCTGATTCTGAATATACCCTATGGCCCCATACCTAACATAATTCCTTCACAGTGTTTTCTTTTAAAAAAAGTTTGTCCCTCATAAAAGTTGTAGAGCGAAAAATTCTACTTCACCTTTCGACCTTACTTCATCGAAATGGCCATAACTCCTCAATTTACTGAATAAATTAAACTTCAATTATACGGTAGAAAAGAGCGTTAAATTTTCTTTAATTTTCATTCCATAAAATTTTCTCTTAATTCACATAGTACATGGTTTTTTCTAGCCTAAACTTGAATTTTTGTCAACCTTCTGCTTTTTAATCCTCTCTGAAAATGATGTGTCTTGAAGGAGCCCTTCTACTCGACGATAAACAGGGTGAAAAACCTAATCTTCAAAATTCCAAGGATTGATTGTAGAGGTCATTTCCATGAAATAATGACTCCTCGAGGCTTCGTCCCCGGGTTATTTCACTTTAAAAAACTGTTGCATTATCCCGACCTTATGTAATTATAATGGCCTAAACTCCCTTAAACTACTCTCTAAAATGAATTTTGAGAACAATGCAATAAAGAGCCTTTTCTACCTCCTGAGGGCGAAATAGGAAATGTTCACGTGACTTGGCAGGTGAAAAATTAGGCCAAATATAAAATTTTGGAAATTTATGAAAAAAAAGTATTTTTTTTTAAATTCCCACTCTCCATGAAAAACTCTCTCAGAATCTTAGCTTTCCAATGCCATAAGCAAAAAATTGTTTTACATGGAATGTTTGGCAGAAACTTTTGAATGTGAAAAAACGCGGGTTTATACTGTGAAATTGCCGTTTTTAAACCCAAAATCGACGAGTTACTAAAAAATGAGTTTGACATCGGATTTTATGTATCTTTTGTCGCGGAATTGAATGATGGCACTAATAAAAAATATGGGATTTTGAGGCTCTTTCTCCTGGTCGAAGGGGCTGAATCCCTACAAGTGGCCATTGGAAGTTTTTGTAGGTCATGAAGGAGCTAAATGACCAAAGGATAATTGAAAATAATTTCTTAGTAACATCTGCGAACTGTGGTAGCGTTAATAAGAATTATTTAATAATCTGTTGATAAGAAGAAGGAGCAAGCCCAGGTAGAAGACTAGTCCCATAGTTCTGAATTAGGTTCTGTTGCGGAGTCCAGTTATAGATTGAAGTTCTGGCCAATTGATATCGATGAGGTATATTGTGATATACAGTGAGATAAATTGGTTAGGGCTCAACCAATTATATGTTTTGGTAGGTAGACTGACTGGAGAGAGATCAACCTTAGAGATTAGCAGTTGGTGACTAGGTGAATCAACTTTTCTTCCGAATGATATTTGCGGAGGAAAAATGGGGAATATTCAATGAAACAGCACGAAAAGAGTTTGCATGAAAGGGATGTAGAAAATACGTTGGAGCAACAGGCCGCTTTTAACAAGGGCGAATGAATCCGAAAAACCAACTATCCATCTCCACCACAATTTAAAATGGCATAGTCCTGTTCTTCATAGGTTCTGCAACTGGAGAAGAAGGCCTACATAAAAAACTAAGGCATTTGGAGTGTCGATTCGGTTTCCAAACTTATAAATAAAAACGCTGCAAATTCATTCACTGGGGTTTATTATTCAATTTTCTTGCGTTCATGATTTGAGTTTCTACTAACTTTGGAGTGTGCGTGTTTCACAGGTGATAGAACGATTATTGAATTTCAGGAGATATGCATAGATCACGTAAATCGGTTCTCAACCAAAATACCTATTTGGATTGATCAGTTAATCATATTTGTGTGCCTCCTGAAATTCAATAATCACTCTATCACTTGTGAAACACGCACACTCCCAAGCTTAGTAGAAATTCAAATCATGAACGCAAGAATAAACCCCGTGCATATCAAAAAAACCAGTTCATATCAGATCCTTCTCCGTTACAAAAAAATGCGAATGTTGGCACCATTAATCGGGCCATACATCGGGAATGGTTTGAGCTACGGACTAGTGGTTTTACAAAACTTTGACAACCCTTAAAGGGCACTTTAAATTAAGTGAGAGACCAACATGGATTTTTCCTGAAAATTTCAGATTTTTTGCTCCAGCCGTTTACGGTTTATGGCGGACGGAAAAATGTTTTAAGGCGGATTCTACATCATTTGAAACGTAAACCATGAAATTTTCAGGAGGGGTTAGAATTTTTTTTTCAAGAGCGATTGCAATGGTTTATTATTGAATAATAAAAAAAACTGCAATGATTTGATAAATAGTTGAATATTTAATGTTCGATGGATCAATAAATAACTGGAAATGTGCTCAGAGTGGAAGATGAACAAGAAGAAAAATAATAGAGGGATACAAATAAAACTTAACAATGGGATGGTCTTGATAAGGAAGATCCATCTGAATGAAAGAGATCCATAAACGTCTTATCAGAGGAGACAGGTTAATATTTTTCAGGGGATTTTTCGGATTTAATTAATTAATTATACAGTTGTAAAGGACTTCTTAATTGTGGTGAGACAAGAAATGTATTGTTTGGTGAAATGGTCGTAAATTCAAGTAAGTTCATTACACCATTCTAAAATAATTTTCTTTATAACCAATTTCACGTGAAAAAGTATTTTTGATCATACTGTTGGAAAGCTGAGATTCTGGGAAACGTTTTCCCGGAGAGTGAGAGTCACAAATCCTGTATGAGCGAGAGAAGACAGGTAACAAATATTTTTTTCTCCATAAATTCTTAAAAATCTGTCTTTTGACTGATCTATTGCCTTTTAAGTCAGATAGAACTTTTCTTATTTTGAACAAAAGGGATAGAACATTTAATGCTCGTTCCAACGGTGTCCTCAAAATTTTTTTTAGAGAGCAGCTTACGGGAGTTATGACTTTTTTAGAGACTCAAGATCGGAAACACACAAAAATCTCAAAAGTGAAATAACTTAGAAACGAAGCCTAAAAAAAGAAAAGACTATAAGGCGTTTTTGTTCCAAATGACCTCTAGAATGCATCCATGGACCTTTGATCCTTACATTTGTTTTGTCCTTCGATTTTGTTTCCACTCGTATTTTACGTTTTGTACCATTCGTTTCTTGTTTATGAGTGCACCTATCACGTGACTGCAGATCCATATCTAATTTTTGTCGTTTCCTTCAATTTTGAAGAAATTCAAAGGGAATGCGCAAGTTGGACCATAAAATGTCCCCGATGAATTTCATTCCTCAAAAATTAATACTTTCCACTGCGCATTCGCAAACGTCAAATTTTGAAGATAATACAAAATATTTCAGTGTTCTATCTGTTCATTCACTGATATGATTGAGCTAGTTAGCTTATGAGTAACAGAAGCATTGTCTTACTTTCGGAATATGAAAAAATGCTTCTCCAAAACCAAAATCCACTCGCGTTTTACGTTTTAGACCATTTCGACAAATTTTAGTTTTTTTAATATCTGCCGGGTATGATCAAAATCCTTGTTAACTATTCATTTCAACAAGTTTTATGCAATGCTAATGGCATTTTCAGAGAATGTATGCATTGTACTGTAAAAGGTTCTCTTTGCATTTCATTGCTCACAAACCAATAGATCATTCTGAGCGTGGCCAAAAGCAAACTTCAACAATCATCATTTTCTCTGTTCCTAATCGTCCGAATGTGCACACATTTATAGGGTAGTCTGGGAGAACGGTTCAAAAACCTCATTTCATTTTCAATCTCCTTTCAACAATTCTGTAATCACATTACACAAAATTCATTTCTAATATGTCAATTTTGCTTACATTTAGAATTGAGGAATGGAACCTTTCTGTTTCTTCCTCCTAACGATAAAATAGTTTCTTAAATGCAATTTTGAGGGATATGAATAATTTGTTTGTAATTTTCTACACTGCGCATGAGAAGATACGCGCTCAATAGACCTCATACTTTACAAACGATGAAGGGTCAGTAATATTCTTCATGTTCACCGTCATTAGCAATAGATGACAGTTTAGTAGTAACTGGAGATAACAATACCTGCCTCCACTTCGAACGTGCTACTAAGTGATGCAAATGTTTGCAACTCTACCTTTGTAAGAGAAGATTAAGCTTGGCTAACAACCGTGATTTCCACGTAATTTTCCCCACAAGATTATTGGGTTTCAGATCGCCCACATGATTTGTTGCCCAGCCTCTTGCAGGTTTACAGCTCTCCAATCGACTGATTGAGGATAGTTGACACGTACGTCAGCTGGTCAAGCTAATACGTTGACGAGAGTTGGTGAAATAGGAGACGATCAAACCGCACGGGAAACCGTTTTGGATCGCGGTAGCTTGAAACAACAACTTTGGCGCGGGGATTTGTATTTCGCTTCTTCGGTCGGTTATACAGGTTCATCATTGAAAGTATCAACAGTCAAACTTTATAAAATCTAATTCATTGGCGAAGACATGGCATTGGCGTGGCATGGACGCGGCGGTGACGTGACCCGTGCAATGGACACTGAAGTGGCGAGAAAGGGCGTCATTACTCAACAGGTATCGCGAAAGCTAACATGAATTTTTCATCTAGTGACGAAGAGGATCAAGATCTTCTGGATTTGGTGTTACTCGCTCACCTGAAACAAAAAAATAGGAGCTATTGGGTTCATCCGTTGTGGCTGGAAAGGGGGAAAGACAATGGAAAGACGTTCGATGTTATGCGTGAGCTTTACACGTGAACATTTACCCAGAACGATTTCAAAATGTTTATCGGATGTCTCACGAGTGTTTCCATAAAATTTTGGCCCTCTTATAGGACAGACTACTAAAGAGATACGCCAATTCCATCGCTCGATTACAACCATTGGGGCAGTCGAACTCTAAAAATACCTGGGACTAATCAACCACGTATTTCGCAGAATGTTCTGTAATTCCAAAACAGGGTAGGTATTGCGTGTGATACGTAATCATGTTGGTACATAATTATATGTAAATACATGTACATAATTATATGAAAATTAGTAATGCTGCACCTATTTATAATATTTAATAGTCTTTAGAGAGACAAATTTGGTCAGTGGTTTTTTTAAACTGTTTATTCAGTAGGAGTTTTCCACAATATTCCAATTGTCATCAACAACTACTCAGATCAACAGCAACAAGGTGATCCCAGTTGATCCTCAACCAAACACCACACACTTTGTCCGTATGTCGAGTGGCGCGGAACTGGCGTGACTCTTCTCGAACGGCACTAGAGACGGCAAACGGACGTGGCAGGGGCAGGAAAGTCTTCGCCTGCGCCACGTCATTCTGTTGCATTGAACCATTGCTTTACGTGGAAGGACGGGGAAGGGACAAAAGTCAGTGCCACGTCTTCGTCACATGTCCGTTCGGTGTGAATTGGGCCTAATTCAATTTATACTGCTCTAGAAGCATACATCCAAGATTGAATCTAAATAATTTCAATCAGCGCGTTTTAAACAACTTGTAAAATGCCAACAAATGCTTCCAATAATATGTTTACAGGGCGACTGGGCAGTCGAATCAACTGGCTCGGAATAACTTTGGCCGTGATTGGGCGAGGGTTGAGGCCGCACAAAACACTGGACGTGATCAAACGGCGTGATCGGAATTTCAATTAAGCAGGTACCCGAGGCCCAGTAGGCGGTCAATTAAGCTGCATTAAGTCCCCGATTGTGTACAGTGCACTTACTTGAGGTCAGTTGGGGGCCTCGACCGCGGTGGTTGACGCTTTACGAGCCGTTCTATTGCCCGCCGCGACGATCGATGAAATACAAAAGACAATGTGATAACGGGAAAAGAAAGAGGTACTGCCTATCGAGTGCAAATGACAGAACGAGAACGAAAGGGAAGGTTGAGCGTTGCCAAAGTTGGCTTATAAAATCAAGTATGTAACAGTTGTTTGTTTAATACGTGCTATTCTCAATCCTGCAAATCAACGTTTTAAACTAATCCATAAACTAAAACGAGATTTCACTCACATCGGAATTGAGGAAACCCATTTCAAAGAAGAATACGGAAAGTCTCTATTATCAAGGGGTTGCAAATGTCAAAAATAAAATGCTCCAAATGATTACACAAAAGTTTAATATTTCTCACGTAAATCACTCTGTTTATTAGACGTGGTTCGACGGTAGGTTATCTAAATTCGGTGCCTTGTGTCTCCCATTAGTATTATTGCAATATTGCAAATACAATTATTGCATTTTAGATGCTATAAAAACAGCTACAAAAGAGATTTATATTTCAATATTGCAGATCTAGGAAATCAATTAGCAATAAGGTTCCTTAGCACATCGATTTGTCTCCATATCTTGTGATTGGCTTCTAAAGGTACACAAGAAGGTAGGGTGGCTTTTTCACAAGTTCCGTCAACACCAAATTGAGATTTCAGCGATGGGTAACTTTAGATAAATATGATGTGTGCATGTAATGTATACAGGTTAACCAATAAATTTAGAAGAAGGGGGAAAAATATTATTTTTCAGTCGATTGCGAAGGCACATTGTTGAATATAATATACTCGTACTAAAAATCAACGAAAAACTATTGTCCTCTTTTTAGTCATATAAAACGAATTTATGGACATGCTAATTGACGGTTAATCGATATTGTGAGACGTCAAGGCTAGGTAAATGTGATACGAAAAGTGAGGATGCTAGTCCATGGCAAAATAACTTTTTGACTGTCAGGAGTTCATTACTTAACCTAACTGTGTGAAATCTCGTAATGAAATTGTGATACGAGAAAACAGTACTAAACAGAACAACTGTAGGATGTCATATGACAAAATCACAAACAGCTTCACTTAGACGAAAATTATGTTTGGGAGATTCGGTTGCGGTTGGGTTTCCCAAGTTGCGGAGCAAAACCCGACGAGGTGAACTTGTGTTGAGGTTTCCTCCCCGCCTGACCGCTAGACCGCTCGACGGTTCTTCTACCGCCGACCCCTTGACCTTCCCCTTTTTCAAAAGACTTGATCCGTCGTGAACATTTTCGGTTAGTTGGACACGGGGTTGAGCTCCACCGGGGAGAAGCTCGTTCGCATGTCCGGGACTGTTGAGGCGGGTTGAGGAACAAAGCCACTCGCAGAATGTCATCCTATTTTCAGGTCGTTGGTAACTCGATCGGCTATCTCGCTCCCGAGTGATGACAAGAAATTTAGTCGACTAGGCCACTAAGGTGCCTACTTCGTGGCAGAGTTGGGACTAGTTAACTAAACAATTAGTTCTTCCACTAGGAACAAATTTATTGAACTAAATAGGCTTTTAAATAAACTAATTTTGAAACTAAATTCTACTCAGCTTTGGAGGTGAAACTAAAACTAAATTAGTTTCAAAGAGCGATTGGATTGAATTTTAGTTCCGAAATTAGTTCTATTTAGTTCAACTAAAATCTGTTCTCAACTCAACTAATATTTTAGTTAACTAGGATTGTTCAGTTGATCACTGACAACGGTGACCACCTTACCCCAAATTCAGTTACATACTCTCATTTATATTGACAGTTCATGGGCCAGACGGCGGAACGGTTGTAATATATTATCTGGTAGGTATTTCCTTGAAAAATTCGCCAAAAAACTAAGAACAAAACTAATAGTTTTGGTACAAAATGGAAACTAATTTTGAAACTATTTTTTTTAGTTTCTCAAACAAACTAAGAGCTAATCTAGTTCTGGTTGTTAGTTTCGACAACAAACTAAAACTATTAGTTTAGTTTTCGAAAGCAATGAAACTAAACTAAAGTTAGTTTTTAGTTGAAAATCAGTTTTTAACCAACTCGGCTTCGTAGACAGATTTTGAGTTATTTATTTTTTCGTATATTTCAAATCTTAAAAATGTTAAAGAAATGGATTCTGAAAATATAGCAGAATTATTACAAAGTTTCATTATTTCTGTATTAGATAACGATCCTCCGTTGATCACCAGACTACAAGAAATGTGCATCTAGTGACAATGCTTTCTGGTGCACTTCGAAACTCACGTATAAATCCAACTGAAATATGACAAGATAAAATGAACCTCTGGTGAATCATATAAACTCTGCGCTTCTACGAATTGTAATGGTATTGTAGTTGGCTGAAAAAGAGCATTTCCCATCATGTTCCACGACTATTTCCTCAAGGAGATCGATTAGGGAAGAAAGTAAAATCAAGGATCCTTCAGTTAATCGGTTTATCTTACTGACAATTTGCTGAGCTGAGACAGAAATTCCAGCAATGGTGTAATATCCTGTGAATCGGCACGTCGCTGAAATCTACATAATATGTATATTTATGTGTCTATATTATAGACTCGAACAATTTTTGTCTGTAGCATTCACGTGTGTTGAAAGGCTGACCAACAATTTGTGAGCGAACAAATGAACGCACAGCAATTTTCATTCGATTCACGCAACTAACTTTGTCTTAAATGTACGTTTACAGAGGTTTTATTGAATAATGAACAAAAATTGAATAGAAATCCTTTAAAAAGATGATAGGTGTATGGCCTATGTGGTATTATTTGTGTTTCTTTGTGTGAGAAATTGTGTCGACGCTGTCCAACCTGCAATTCTTGACAAGTTTTCGTGATTTTTCTTTGTTTGATATTAATTTTACTCGAGATGTGGAGCAAATCTCGGAAAATCAGTTTTTCTGATTGTTAGGGGAATGATGGGATAGCAGCCACAATCAAGCTTCTTTAAATGGCTGCTTAAGTTATAAGCTGCTCGGCCTATTCAATAATAATTTGTTAATTAATTACATATTTTTTTTCGTTAAATTAAGATTTTGATTTAGTATTTCACATATTTCAGAACTTTCAATTTTCATCATAAAAGGGTTTGAATCGAAGTGGTAACAGAGATAAGTCGTTGAATTTAATTTTATTTTCATTTATTTTTAATTGCAATTTTCATGCTTTTATTGTATATTTTGATTTATTTTGCTCTACTACAATTTTAGTCTAGTTGTTCAACAAACGTCGTAAATTTTGAATTTTCTGTTGGGAAGGAGTAATAGAGAATTAATTCTTAGCGCTTCTCTTACAGCTTATATTGCTGATTTTCTTGCATGTGTTTTTTTATCCGATTAAGAATTCGGGTGAAGTTTAAAAACATATTTCAAAACTTGAAATTTTGTTGAAGAAAGGCATGCCCTTTTCTCGTTCTCGTTCCTGTAAAGGATTTATGGCTTTCCAGTGTGTTTCTAAAGATGGTGGAAGTATTGTTGCTGGGTTTACAGTTCAGTTCTGTTAGCCCATCGATCTGCGTAGGAGGGTTAACTATTTGATAAATAAATAATAAACCTTTGTGCGTTAATGGACACCGTTATTAGAATCTACATATTTAGAAACATATACACAGTTTTTTTGCCAATGGTGACGAGTGGCCTGTGAGGCTACGCGGTTTCGTTGTAGTTGGAAGATCAGAATTACATCGCTCCATCTGAAACGTCGCTCTCGACGCACAAAAGTGAACTCGGCTCTCGCGGCGCGTCCCTCACAGTTGGCGAACTTCTCTTCTATCTCTGGCGGTGTCATTCACCACAACGTGACGAGGGAAGCTCCCCATCGTGCCCATGGGCATTTTCTAAAAACGGCTTGAGAGCGGCCTCAACTCAAACAATCCGACTAGTTGACTTAAGCAAATAGGGGCGGAGACCTTGGGAATTGACTTCGTCTTGGGAATCTCGACTGTCAAAATGGAACTTGACGCTGATTGTGATGCGATGATGATAAATGATTGCTGGGAGGCCGAGTGGCTGAATAAAAGGAAGCACGTTTATATTTTGTATAGATTTTATCCCGATTCTGTTCAATGCTATGGATTAGAAGTTTTCAAATTCTTATTTCTCGATAAAGGTATTGTCCTAATGTCAGCAACAGTAGTGGTTTCTCTCCTGAAACACTAACTGTGCACAGAGATCACCACGGGCTAAAGCAAGGGAGACTGAAGAAACGATTTTCTTAGCCAAATACAAAGTTAAACTTGTCGATGTCTCGTTGTCCCACTTCATTAATAACCGCTTGAAAACGAAAACCCAATAAACACAAAATAATAAAGACCCAATGCGTACCTGCCTCGATAACTTGTGAATAATGCATAAGTACCACCAGCCATTCGTTCTATCGCCGATGTGCCACTCACACTGGATACAAGATGAACACGAATCCCTACGACGATTCCTCAGTTTACCGCACAGAATAACTGATCCACTAGGTTTATCAACAAATGGTGGAACTTGGACATTCAAGCATTTGACTACAGAGTTCGCAAATCTTGTTCTGCCCAGGTCACTGTTCACACTACACCAAGCATCAAATAATGCTCGTTTGGTAGAAACAGGCCCCTCATAAAAAAATTTCGAAAATCTAAGACGTCTACAACTACATTGTAAGAATGCACTGATAACAGCACGATAAGACCGAAATTCCAACTAAGGCTTGTACGCCAGGGGCACCATAATCTGGAAGCAATGAACTGACTGGGTCCGTATTTGGTTTTTTCGAGCTCTCTGATCAATCACATATGCCTTCCTGAATTCAAACTGAAAATGCCACGCGATTCCTCCTCGTATCCTACTTTATTGTTTGATCTTAGAGAATGAGCTCATGTTCTTCTGATTGGTTCGGTGCCTCCTACGAACTGCATCCCAAGCACAGCCGTGGATTGCGCGCCTGTTTCATTTTGCCTGCTTTAATGGAGGAATTTTCCATGTTTCAAGTAATTTGGTTTGGAGTGCAGATGCTCCTATTAGCAGCCACCTCTGATCAGGAATATTTCCAAGTTGGAATCAGAATGCCCAACAGTGTTGTCTCCTCTGCTATCGAACACCAACTCGAAATCCTTAGTTCCTTTCAGTGCTCTCTTGACAGACCTTTTCTGGATTTCCTTCGATTTTCGGGATCTTCATATCTTGAAACATAAAGTGGTAAATTTCCTTCTTGGTCGATTACGTACATTTATTTTTCTAAAAACGGCTTGAGAGCTGTCTCAACTCAAACAATCCAACTTGTTGAATTAAACAAGTAGGGGCGGAGACCTCGGGAATTCTGACTGTCAAAATGGGCGATGGAACTTGACGCTGATTGCGATGCGACGATGATGAATGGTAGTTGAGAGACCGAGCGACTGAAGGACTAAGATTCATTGTGGAGAGTGAACGGATGAACTTACAGCAAGAAGAGTCCCATTAAATTTATTGCAATAGTACCAATCCAAAAATTACCCTTTTATCTTCAATGTTCCTGATTTCTCGATTTTTTTTTCGAAACATTCCAACTCTTCAGTTTTGTTTGTTGGGCTTCATTGAAATCGGTGGTGAGACCATTGGCACATCTCAGACCGATTCATGATTCTGTGCCGATTTCGTAAACTTTGGTTCAGATACTTTCTGAAAAATGCTGACGGATGAAAATGAACCCCGACGAAACGATGCTTGTTTGGAAAACAGGGAAGGTAATTGGTAATTACATCTTATTCGGTTGATTCAAAGACATAGAATTTATTTCAAAACTCGTTTTTCAACAGCATCACTTGGAAACAGAATCACAAGAAGATTCAACAAAATCCCCTCCGTTCTGCACATTCTGTTTGATGCTGTGTTGTTCATGTGTTTCGAATTATTGTTTCTGGATAAAAGATTTGTCGTTATGTCTACAACATTTTTAACTGCCATTAAATATTAAGCATTCTGCCTTTTTGGTTTCACTAGGTCCCTCACATAAAAGTTCCGTATACTTAAGTGTTTTCAGTCGGGTGTTTTCGTTATAGGCCTTTTGTGAAATTAAGTGCAGCTTGGTTTTCAATCTTGTTTGTTGGCAGTTTTTTCGACTGTAATCTCTTGTAGAATATTTTTGCAAAAAAACGCTGCAAGCACTAGGAACTCTTTAAGCTGTAACCTTGTTCTTCTAAAACATGTTGCAACTGAAAGATTCCGCCTCCATGGTTCATAAAGCGATTAGACTGCCAGATTATCGTCGTTTTTTCAGGCTGAATAGTAATCTGTTTGTCTGGATGAAGCAGGATGAATAATTCAGATGTTGATCTTTTGCCATCAGAAGACCCAGCCCAATTGGGATCAGAATACCCTATAATATTTCCCCCATCCGCTTTCAATCCCCAGCTCGAAACCCATAGTTCTTCAACACTCTCTAAGCACCCCAATGATTTGCCTTTCAATAATTACCAGTAATCAAAGTTCAGCCGCTTTATAGATTTCGGCCCAATGTCTTGCCTCTGACATGGAACACTGTACCGTCCGCATAAAGAATCGGAGACCCCGGAACTTCAACACTGGCTAATTTATTCATGTAAGGAATAAACATTTATTTTCATTTGCCCCCCAGAACAGTCGCCTGCGGGATTCCATATGTACCAAGCTCAACTATCTTGGAAGCACCAGCGAAATTGGGAGTTTCAATTATTATGTTTGAGTCAGTAGAGTGTACAATAGTACTATCTAGTACTAGTAAGAAGATTTAGCAAGGATAGTAGTAATTAATAGATCCAACTTCTATAAAACTCTCTGGGCGGGTTTAACCAAAGTTTGTAATCAAAGTCATTTAACCGCTTTAATTTGTCAGCTGGTGAACAACGATGTTCGGTTTCACCAGCTCCGGTTCAGATAAACCAACGATCAAATCCGCTAAATCGACGGTCAAAACCGGCCAAACAAATTTGTGTGGTTAGTGTTGAAAACAACGATAAATACCGGTTCTTTTCGCTATATTTCTTCGCATTCCGGAATTCTATTGCTGCTTTACATTTTGGTAAATCTGGTAATGGTTTTCGTTAGTTATATGTTTTTTTTTGGTGTTCTCCTACCAACCGGGCTAGTCCTGTTATTAGTTTTTGCTAAAAAAAATGAGCCACCGAATCATACAAGTATAGTACCTACCTAAGTTTAGTGCGTTGGTACTTGATAACGGGTTTGACAAGAACGATGCATTTTTTCACTATCCGGATTTCGTACTCGACGTCATTGATTTCATGACATAGAAAATATTTAAAAATTCCATTGTAATGGTCACTTTCCCTAAATTTAATAGAAACAAATTGTGAGTAAAGTGAAAAAGTTGAAAGTGGGGGGATTCTAAATCAGTTATCTCAAAAATCAGTTTTGTTATAGTGGAATTCCAAAAGATATACAGGAGAAAGAATATTTACTAGTATTTATTTTTCGCAATACTGATGTCAGTTCATGTTTTGATTCCGCGAAACCCCCGCTGGACAGGGGTACATAATTAGCCGATATATAACAAAGACAATATTAACAAACAAACTATGAACATAAACAAAACTTTCAACAAGAACAGAAAACAATGATCCTCTTTGGGGTTGAAGTCAGAAAAAAATCACCGTAATACTAATGCCATATACAGTATGGTAAATTTTATTGTAATAACAGTTATCAGAATGAATTTCAATTTATTGAATCTTTAAATATAGAAACGGTTTCCTTTCATTTTGTTTGCGCAGCCGTTATTAAATGAAATGAAGCGATGAAGAGATAAAACGTAAATATACATGCTGGTGAAATTACTACCCCTTTTCCACTATACAGCAACGTATAAAACCATCTCCGCGCCTGTATGTCTGTGAATACACATCGTTATTACTACATATTCTTGTATTCTCGCAGCGACTTTCCAAAACACCGGATCCTCGTTTCCTCTCGTTCCCCACAAACTTCGTATATTTCTGACGTCTCAGTTTCGATGGACGAAAGATTTATATGGCGGAAGATAGCAGATAAGAAGTATTGATTTCTTCTGTGCCTGGAGGAAATGAAATGGAAAGCAATGCTTTCTGTTGTGTTTTTCCGTAGCTTGGTGCTGTGTTTTCGTTCTCGCGGAGGTCAAACTTAAGAATTCACCTCACGAGCTCTTCCTCTTCTCATTAATAATTTTCCCAAAACTTCTTCCCACTTGTTAACTAGACGTTTTACTTCGTTAACTCAAATGAAAACGGCGATGTTCCGTTCAAAATTAAAATTATGTTTATAATTTTTCCTGCAACATTGTAAATAACTACGTAGTAACTAATTTTCATCAACTAGCATATAGTTCTCGCTTCGATCGCCCGATCCTGTGCCTATATACAGGGTAAAGAGTAGTATTGTGTAACTAGATCAGTTATTCTCCGATTCAGGTACAATTAGCTTGGTAATCTTGAACAATCATAATTGTCATAGCAATATATTCAATCCCCAATTATTACAAGTTTTGGAATACAAAAATTTCCAACGATAAGCTAGATTTCTCAAATGGTGTTCAATACGACTAACTCGTACTGATGTTATTGAAAATAATGAACCGAACGTGTAGCAAATTATTACATAATGCCATAAATACTGACACCTGCGTCATTGTTTCTCAAACAGTATTTATGTTAATTTATTAAGGTGATAATTTGTTGAATGTTCGGTTTAATATTTTCAATTATCAAACAAGAAAAAACCTCTCCTCCTAACGCTCAAAATTGTTCAGTTAACGTTCCAAGATGCCTAGAACCAAAAATCAATCAGTTCATTCTCCCCAAACCTCTTAAGGGCAGCTACATGCTGCACAGTGTCTTAACTACAATAGTTTCACATATTCAAACCTGCTCAGGGATGGAGTTTTTTCCACAGTATCTAAGATCAAATCAGTTCACATACGCAAATCTATTCTCGACAAGTCTGTTACACAATTGTCTCATCTAAACTCAGTCCATACCCACCAAATCTCATCAAGCCAGGCACGTGTATCACAGTGTCTTAGACCCTATCAGCTCACACCCGCAAATCTTCTCAAGGCAGGTACGTGCTTCAGAGTGTCTCAACTCCAATCGATCAACTCCTGCAAATCTCATCAGGCCATGAATGTGCTGCACAATATCTCTAATCCAATCAGTTCATACCCACAAATATCTTCAGGAGATATCTGTTCCACGTTAGTCTCATCACCAATCAATCCACACCTGCCCAACCTCCACAGGGCAGATGTGAGCTGCAGTAATTCAACTCCAATCAATTCTCATCCTTAAATCTTTTTAGGGCTGGTCAGTTCTGCACAATTATCTTCCTCAATTTTCCCACACCCACAAATAGCATCAGGGCTGGTATGTTCCTCACCACCATTCCCCTGCGGTGGTTTGTTTCACACAGCATCTCAACTTCAATATCTCGAAGACATTTCACTGCCGCACATTGTTTTTTCTCCCCCATAATCGCTTCCTACCAGCTCTCCACAGTCCTAAGTAAAATTCACCACTTCATTATTGAAAAGTCGGTCAATATTGCACTCTAATAAACTCCACAAAACGGCTGGCTCTTTTTGGATGTCATATTTCTTACGGTGCCTCGCTAATATAAACGTAAACGAGCTTCAACGAACGACTAAGACGTCAAACGTTCTTTTCAAAATTAAAATTGACTGAAAAGAAGCCCAATTAAGCGTGAATTGAACCCCAACCCCTCTTCTGTCATTATTTCCTCGAAGGAAATTCCGACATTTCCATACAACCGAAAAAAGGTATTGATTTCCCTGAAGAACCCGCTTTAAAGAGATGCGAATGAAAGACAAGGCTTTTAGTGAAATGGTGACTTTTCGTGTTTTAAGGAGGCAACTTGGGGATTGCCCCCTTCCATCTCCCCCCCTCGTCGTCATTAATGGCTTAAACTGCCTTCGCCACTTGTTGTTGAGTTAGGTTGTTGGGTTGCTCAACAAGTCGTTTTAAAACCGGGTGAGTTAGGGAGAGGGAGAAAACGAATGAGATTTGTCTCTGCTCAAAACAAGGCAGAACATGAAAATTCGTCGAAAATGCTGCAGGTTAATGATAAGGGGGGGAGAGGGAAAAGTTTGGTGGTTTTTTTTCCTTGCCGCGTTTCGAGATGTGAATACCGTCCTGATGAGGGGGAAGGTGGCCACTGGCATGCGCCGCTGGAGGGCTCGGGGAGGCGGGAAAAGGGGTGATCGGAGGCGGCAAGGGGGCGCCGGGGGCGGTAGACGCTCCTCGCCTCCTCAGCCACTGAGCCCAGAGGTCCCGACGGACTCGGACGTCAGAGCTTTGGCAGGCCCAGTGTGAACGGAACTGACGTCATTATCTGCCATTAACATTTTTTTTTTTCATTTTCCCACCTCAAAGTAATTCGTTATTTTAGTTCACACCATTTACCATTTTCATTTTTCATCAATATTTTCATTGATAAACCACAAAATATCGGCGAATTTTTTTTTCCGGCTGCCCGGTCGGCGAGTCCCGCCGTCGTCATCATGTTGTTTCGTCTGACTTTTGGTAAGTTGAAAATCGAAAGAAAAAAAGAAACAATAAACAACAGAAAATTCCTACTTACGGAACACTGCACCACCTATAGTCACATAAGCACCTATATTATATTTTAGCAGTACAAAGTCCTTTATAGAAGAAAAGATACACTGCTACCACCACATGCTTTAGCACGCACATACACAGCTGGTATGCACAGCCTGGATGCCATGGAAAATTTAGAGAGAACGTACGTTCGAGTTTTCTCCAAGTATATAGTTACGATTCCTATACCATAGCTAACTAAACTCACTGCCTAAAAAAATCACAGAATAATCCAGATGGCCAATTTAGGGACGGATTCCGTTTAAGGTGCCAAATAAACACGACTGTCATCAACTGATACAAATTTTGATAGCAAGTAAATTAGATAGACAGGATTGACTTTGCATTAAATTGTCAAAACAACACAAACCAAAAGATGGGTTGCAAGAATCTCACTGCACAGTTGACACACTGCACAGTGTTTAAAGTAAAAAAAGTAAATAATTATACATAGGTTTAATAGTATAGTTACAGCACGCAAATGCTGAACGAACTTCAATAACTTTCATAATTAATCAATTCGTTTTGATTTGGGAATGTCAAATGAACTTGAGATGATGTCAAACGTACTCTTGTACACTTCATCATGCGTAATCATGTTTCTACTTTGGATATTGCAGTCAGCCGAGTTTAAATCAGTGTGTACAGTTTAAGTAGAAAAAACCGTAAAAGAAAAAAAAATCAAATTTACAAAAGTTCTGAATATTCTTGAGATAAAAAGTTTGGAATTTAGGTTGTAATGGCCCACTCATGTGATTTTCGCAGTTCACGTAGCAATGTTTTAGATTTTGGAAGGTTCAACAAACAAATTTATGTTTCCTCAACATCAAATGTCCACTTGGATTTTACGTTTTTGGTCATTCTAAACAAACTTTGTTTGGTGTGTGTCATTCGGTCTATCTGTGTGTTCGCAAATCCTTATAAAAATCTTAATTTCTCCAATTTTCAATGGAGATTTCAGTGAATCCATTTCTTAGATGGACCCTAATGAACTTGATCCCTCCCAATCTTTAGCAAAAGCGCAAACATTGCCTCCATCACGCATCGTTTTCTCATTATCTAAAAGACGGATTTTGACACTTGATGTTCCATGATCGTTTACTGTTTCCCTGAACTATAGAAACCCTCTATTGAATTTTTGAATATTATTTTAACCATTTGAACGATCTGTACAATCATTAGCCACACCCAGATCTGTTTTCATTATTATATTTTTGACAACTAAAGAAATTAAAACATAAATTAAATAAGTTTGAGATAGGCTAAACTTTTTTCTTGGACAATTATCAAGATTAATTTTTTAGATTCAAATCAAAATTCGGGTATTGAACGAATATTGCATGGCGTCTCGACAGAAGTTAATCAAATTTTGAAGGTCGATCCTAGAGCTTATTTCTAACAAAAGACACCTCGTTGGGTTTTTTGGGGGTTACTTCACATATTATTTCAGTTTCAAAATTTGTTTGTCTTTTCGACATTAAAATGGCATGATTCCCTTAAACTGCTCTGGGTTATCAATTTTAAGGACATCAATAGAAAGAGCTTCGAATTTCCTATCTCCTCAAGTCAAAATAAAAATAAAATTCAACATGACTTACAAATTAACAAATTAGTTTGGAGATACGATTCTGAGAATTAATGAAAACACGACTTTTTCCCACGTTTTTCTCTCCAATGAAAAGGTTATGTAACTCCCAAGAAAAACTTCTACAGGATTTCAGCTTCTCGATTGTATGAATAAAAAATGTTTAGCACATGAAATGATTTGACGAAAAGGACTTGTGAATGCGGAAAAAAAAATAGATGCATTTCACCCAAAATCGACTTGATACAAGAAAAATTTTTTTTTTCATCGATTATTATTACCTTTTTTCTCAGATACCCTCTCGGACCTCCTCGCACAACAGGAAAGGATTTTTCGAAATTCCTTACCCTTATTTGAAAATATCTTTATCTTTGCTATTTTAAACAATAATTTAAAAAAAAAAAAAAATCAACGGTGGATTGATGAGAGTTAAGAGAGAGAGAGAGAGAGAGTTTTGAGAGAGAGAGAGAGAGAGAGAGAGAGAGAGAGAGAGAGAGAGAGAGAGAGAGAGAGAGAGAGAGAGAGAGAGAGAGAGAGAGAGAGAGAGAGAGAGAGAGAGAGAGAGAGAGAGAGAGAGAGAGAGAGAGAGAGAGAGAGAGAGGGAGAGAGAGAGAGAGAGAGAGAGAGAGAGAGAGAGAGAGAGAGAGAGAGAGAGAGAGAGAGAGAGAGAGAGAGAGATAATTATGGATTAGGCAGATGAATCCATGTGTGGCAATGTATTTAAGATCCAAATAACATTTATTTAATGAATAAATTCATATAAATCTCGTTCGGAATATTTATGTTTCACTTAGGTCTGTATATATCGTAGGTCTGTGCTGCTAAATACAATCACCACAATATGGTCCTTGAAATGCCAATGTAGTGAAGATGAATATTCAAGTTGAACGTGGACGTACTAGCCATTGCTTTTTCTCTTTTTAAAAAATAAGATACCTTTTATCTATCTTTATTGTTTACAAAAAGCATCAAAATTTTGAAATAGTGGTATAACAGTAGGAAATATAATCCTGATTAACGTGTGACTTTTAGGTTAATTATGCATACCTACTAGTCAATTGCCGCTTGTCACACCGAAATAAATGAAATAGTTGTCCTGATAATATGGATGGTATTTCATATACTGCATATATATATCCACACAAGTTGACCTTAAAGAAAGCGAAGACGTTCAATTAGGACAGTGGTAAGGTGCGTTGGTAAATGACTAAGGTGACCCTTGCGAGGCAGTCAAATGAGGGTTAGCGCACATAACACGTAATGTATGTCAATACATAAATCGATAATGAGGTAACCAGCCACCTCCTTCCAGATAGATAGGCAAACCACAACTTGCTGTTCACCGTGAAACGGGAAGTCGAATGACCCCGTCTCAACGTCCCACACTGAGGCGAGTGGGCCTAAAATTGCGGCATTGCCCTAAATATCTAGATGTGAAGGCCATTGAAAAACCTGTTACACTCTATCCCCAATACCCCAAGGAACATAACCCGTTGCCGAGACAAATAATCAGTTTCAAAAGTACAGTACAAAAGAGTGAACTTGATTTGTAAGAGAAATCTGCTCAATTCGGACAGCTGGTATGGGGTTTTTAAAATGACTTTGTAGTGTGTTCGTGGAACCAATTTTTTCCCCAATTCCATTCTGTACATGTTTCGTTCTCTAATTGACCATAAATAAACTGCTTTTGGGATATTTGTGGATTTATCTCGTTGATTAAAGAAAGTTTTGGCAGATTTCCGACACAAATTGCTCATTTCCAAGAGAAGACCAAAAAAGTCCAGAAAAGTGTTAATTGTTCGTGTTCCTGACGTATTTCTAAAGGGGATATCTTTGAGTTTCTAACTCTCTGAGAACGGTGGTAGTTTGTTAAGGACTGGGTTCGATGCTTCGACGCCAACACGTGTGTAACCGAAACATTGCGAGTTCATGGAGAACAATCTCCAACAAACCGACATAAATGCTAATAATTAGAGCCAATTCAAGCAAAAAGAAGACTTGAACAGTCGAAAATGAGTGAAAATGGGATTTCCCCTATACGGGGAAATTGAAAATTGTATTGAACAGTAGAACAGAGTTTGATGCTCAACAACTTGTGTGAGACAACAATTTGTATGGGGGTTGTTTTGACCATAAAATTGGAAAATATGATTAAAAAACGTATTTTATTTTGTTTTTTGATGAAATGGAGATTAAGAATCCGTTTTGGATATCAGAATGGACTTTCCTGTCCTAATCGGGTGATTGAAGAATTTTATCATCTTAGAATCTTATTTCTCCCCACAGTGCACCAGAGAAAACCGAATTTATCCCATCCGGAAATAGAATAATATATTTTTCGAACTGAATTAAACTTTCCGCAAATTGAATTATATTTTCCTCAAATCGGTTTAAACATCTCCCAAAGCTGTTGTTTTAATGAATACAAAATGTAAAAAGTGTAATCACCAATCTTCAACTGACGGAGCGAGCACTAAAAATGGAGATGTATACATAATTTAGAACCAGAACCAGAATTGCGACCAAAGTGATAGATAGTGAGAATCAGTAGTCTTCAATTTGAGATGGATAGTGCCTTCCATCATAACATGTTGAAAGATTTGGAATGACCAGGGTCTTGTGTCCAGGTTGTCTTAAGCTGTAAGTTTTGACATCAGCTTCTGTTTTGTGCAAAAAGACTTGTAAAGATTGGCATACAAAGAGGAATATTCAACAAGAAGTCATCCAACTGTCTTTGGTGGGCATGGAGATCAGTGATCAGCTGAAGGTCCTTGTGGATAATTCCGTTTGTAATCGATCAAACTTGCTGAGGTATAAATGGTGCTCTTTTTATGACACCTAGAGTGGACAAGATAAGGAGGCTCGAGGTGCCAAGTTTATGTACTGGGACGCTAACAACGCCTAATACCTATACATAGTACGGTGAATTACGTTGAATGATTTTCTAACAACGAAACAATAAACCGTTGTGTAATAATTTGCAACGTTTTTCTGTACAGGCGGCAGAATATTGTTACATAGTTATTTTAAACAAATTGTTCAGAATGCCCTAATATTTGGAATTTTTACACTGACATTGAACTTTCGACCACAAATCTACAGTAAAGCGCCATCAACTGGGCCGAGTTGTCATCAAGGCCGAAAGGTTTATATATTGTCATTGAGTATGAGTGATTGAGTCTGAGCGCATATTCAAACTATTTTATCTTATAAATGGGAATTACGCTGTATAAAACTTTCAGAAATCGTTCCGTTAAATTGCATGATTTCAGTTTTATTCTCACGCTTGCAGAACATCTTGAAATTACAAGAGATTCAAATCTCTTTTACCAACGTACCTCGGAAAAGGATTTCACAATTTATCGAATCCACCTAGGGGATAGTGTGCTGAAAAATCCTTCTAACGCCGTATTTCATCTTTTAAAACTAACACCACACGCGAAATAAGAACACACGCGATACAAAGTGATTAACACGCGACGTTCATTTAACGAACTATATAAAATAACGAATACGGTCACTTGATTGGTCCCAACGAGAAATGCTGCAGCGGTGGTTCGTATTAGAGATCGTGAGTTTCGTGATAACTCCTTGTTCGTAGAATGTATGAATTTGCATTCGTAATAGTGTTGGTTTTTTCTTCGATAAAACACTGAAGTTTCAATAACGGAATAAATAAATTAATGTAAAGGTTGTAATTAGTGATACTTAATAATTACTATTGATTGCTACCAAACCAATAATTTTCAATGAACACTTCCCCGGAACCATATTAATCACAGTAAAATGGATGACCTTGTTCAACGAATTTTCGAAAAAATTAATCTTTTGCAGTACCTAAAAGTGAATAAATTCATAAATATTCAAGAATTATGAGTAGGCAGCTAATCTTGAGTGTGATGTTTTTTTATTTTCAACGTGTTCCCCCTGATCTGGTAACTAGAACTTCGAAATGAGATGGAAAGATAATAGAAAAGAGGATTGTGCAACATAGTTATCAAAGATACGACGTAGGTCAATCACGACGAATCGTTTGATTTTCTCAATAATTTGTCAATTCTTATTGCATTTAACTATGTTTCATAAACAACCTTCATAATTGCTCAGGTCTTGTATTTTATCCTGACTTCAAAGTTCCAGAACATCACCAAACTCATCATATCATCAAACCGGTCATAATAAATCCTGAATGTAAAATATAGTTGGAAACCACACTCCCAAATTAGCCTGACGTGGATTTCTATTAAATTATTTTTTATCTCTTGCTTGGGTTGCTCCACATTCTTCCGAATTTTATCTATTTACGAAGCCTTAGCTTAGTCGAAAGTAGAGATTTTTAAGGGTGATTCTCATTTAACGGGACAATCGAGGTTTTGATTCTGACTAAAAAATTTTGATCTCCTAAATTTATGATTTTTTAATTATACAATCTAGATGTTACTCTAATGGTATAGTGATGTACTAGCACGCATGATTTTCGTTTGTTTCCTCAAAATTCAGGTTTTAAAATTTTATAGGTTACGAGAATGGTATGTATCCATGACAATGAGCTTTGTCAACAAAATAACGATAGAATTACATAAACGATGTGTAGGTAAGGTTGAATGAGACAGATATCTGATTTCAGTTTTTCCTGACTTTGTGCTAGAACAAGTATCACATTTTAATATTAGTATTTATTTAGTATCAAATACCAAAATTGAAAAAAAAAAAAAAAAAAAATTGTTTCAAACAGCCATGACGGCTTTTGTGTAGCCACAACAATGAAGTTTAAAATCGCCACCACAATGAGAAATCAACATTAACCTTCTGCAATTAGGAGTCAAATGAACACTTATAGAAATTGAAACTTGCATTAAATAGAGTTTTTACATCTCTATCCCAAAATGAATGCTAAACGAATCAATAAGATTGATTAAGAGTGATTTTCAAACCCATAACAATGAGAAGTATGAAACGCACACACCTGTTTTACAAACGGCTAACTTCATTTTTGAGCCCCAACTGTATAGAAATGGCGGAAGCATGGTGTTTCCTCAAAGGGCAGGGTTACCAATGCTGAAAAAACTTTGAATTGCCAAAAAATGCCCTCATTTGAGAGAGCTACGATGATTTCCTTCAAACTCATGACAATGAGACAGAAGGTTTGGGACAAACTTTGAGCACTTGATTCGTACCGACTATCTAAAAGTTAGTCCCACTTGAAAGCTCACTAACATGCAGTAACTAATTCTAAAGAAATACTAGTTAAAATATTTCCGGTAAAACGTACTTTGAGCGGATAAAATTTCGGATTAAGTTCAAATTCTGACTCACGGACAGACCATGACAATGAGATTAGAGGTACATTTCGATCAATTACCGGCATGTACAACTTTATGACAGCCATGAGTAGGCCTAGTTACCACATAAAATCTACAAAAATAATTTTTGGAAAAAGTTGAACAGAAATTATTTATCAATGAAGGACAGCGATTGTCCCGTTAAATGAGAATCACCCTTAAGCCATGTCCAGGTAGGAATCTCTTTTGAAAATGATTGATGGGAGTAATTTGTATTACGCATCGACCTTATTCTAACAAAATTGGACGATTTGGTGTTAGCTGATTACGACTTTATTGAATGAACTCCGAATAAGTGACGCCTTGTAGAGTATGGTCTTGGCAGTTTGCACTATTTTCAACTAATGGCACCATTTTCAGCTTGGTTTTAGTTCTTGCCAGCTGGTTTGCGGGCTTACTCTTTCACTACTTAATGAGTAGATCTACCTTTGACTGAATGTGCTGAATAAAATATCCTCAATTCCATGAGACTCTCCTACTTTTGTAGATTCGTCTTCAAACTTCATGTATCGTTCGAGTCGCGTGAACAGGTTCACTAGCATTTTTCATGAACTATTTCCAAAAAATTTCCATTCCAATTACAGCAGTGGAAAATGAGTTTGTGAGTACTACCCAACAACTTGGGAATTGACTTAAATACAGCTGACCTTAATTTGTTTAAAGCAGACAGTCTGAAAGATATTTTGGGAGCGAAGGCTCCCAACATAATTGCATAATTGGTGAGATGACTAGCTCGTTGGAAGGAAGGAATTCCGCTCCACATTATATTACCAACTTTGGTTCTGGGAAGCTAATACAAACATATAATGTTTAATTAGAAGTGAGAACGCTGAAAATACATATTTATATTTGGACAGTAACTCGTTAGTTATTTGGGCCTGGAGTTTGCTCTACCCTGGAACGACATGGAGTCATGGTTATAGGTTTTTCAGAATTATACCTGTAAGAATAACTTCCATCAGTTGCTTTGTCAACGCTCCCTTTATTAAAAGGAGTGAATCAACCTTGATGTTACATTTTGGTGCTGTGAAACCTTCAATAATTAGCTGTTCCGTGGGATGTAAGGATGATACGAAATAACTTAATCAGTAACAATAACTTAACTACTTATTGCATTCTTGAAGTTATTCCGATGACCAGTTATTCAAAAATCATCTTTTTCAAAATAACGTCTTAGCGATCTAACTTGAACTTGGAAGTCGAAGCCTTAATAAGGGAATCGACTATCGAAACGGGAACAATCTTTTTGACATTCCATAATCCTACCTATCTGGCTTCTCAGACCGGACGAGTGATCGCGCCATGGGTTCGTGGAATCCCAAAGCAGTAACATCTAAAGAATAACTATTTCTAGAACACTAAATTTTATTTTGCCTGGGTCTACACCACGTTTGAATCGAGATAGTAAATCGCCTTACTAATAACTTAAAAGAAAACAAAGAGTCACCAACTTCAATGACCATTAACACGACGTTATTGGACCCCACCAGTAGCTAGTTCTTCATACTTGATCTGACTAACTTGGGAGTTAGTATAAGGTGACCATTCGTCCCGCTTTTTAGGTTGGAGTCCCGCTGTCCCCAGATTTACTCGGGGGACACTATTATGTCCCGCTTTGGCAGGATAAATAAATAAACGTCCCGCTTTAAATATTATTTAATATTATATGCTGAAATAAAATGTTCTTAACTTACTCTTTCACAATATAAATATAAAAGCAACAAGGAAATTGCATACACTTAACACTTAAACGTATTGTTTATTTGGTTCCTTGTAAATTATACCTCCATCGGGGGATTTCGTAGTTTTGGATTGGTAATTCTAAAGTGAAAAAATTCTTTCACTGGGGTTTATTATTAAATTTTATTCATTTGTATGGCATTCATGATTTGAATTTCTACTAAGCCTTAGAGTGTGCGTGTTTCACAGGTGATAGAGCGATTATTGAATCTGGATTGATAAAATAATGAGTTTAGGACGTTTAGTTGTGTCAATATAGAAACTATCTTTCACACGGTATCTGGAGGGGGGGGGGGACCCCTGACTACCATAATGTGTGTCCCGCTTTGAGGTCATTAGAAATATGGTGACCCTTAGTTAGTAGCGTGTGAGTGCTCTGGAAACAAACTAAAACTGATTACTATCTTTTTCCCGTCAAATTCAAAATTCTAAACAAAAATCAAAATAGACCAAATCAAATCCATTCTATCAAAATTTATATTTCTTACTATCGATAAAAGTATTTCTCATTTTGAATAATTCATTCTCTTCTACTCAAGAACTTTCTTGACTCTATCATGTCTCAAATAAAAATACTTACTGAACCTACGTATTAAGGTGGTGCGATTGAGTAGGTAAAGTGTTACTGAAATGATGGAAAAATTATTGGAAAATAATTGTTTACCCATCTTTACTAGGATGCTGTTGTTAGTCTGAGGATTTAGGATTTATCAGTAGGGGTGGTTCGAAGTCGATCGTACTGACAGGCGATGCTACAGATTTGTAGTACTTCCATACATTGATAATGGAGTTTTGCTCATTTCCTGGATTTCGTAACAACTTTGGGCAAAGTACCTAGTATTTGAATCAGATGCCGACCTAGTATTCAACATATTAATTACATCCGTTACACGATTACCTGCCTTGAAAACAGGTATGATTCATTAAAAAAGTCTGGCAAATCGGGAGTAGCATTTAGCTTCCTCGTAACTGTACAGATCGTTGTTTAGATTCCTAAACAAACACATTGAATCTCTGAAAATTTCATCAAAACCTGATGAAAACTGTTCAAAACATGTTTTTTCGATGATTAGGGGTTCGATCATGCACAGCAGCAACAAGCTCCTTAGGGATGATCAAGCTGTCTTCCCTCAACCACATGATGCATAAACAGTGAATACTGATAATTGTTGTATGGTAACATTGACAGGGTGTCATGCCAAGTATAACCCGCAAGTTCCCTGGCATTGTAGAAATATAATACTTGTTGAAGGATTTCGCATTTAGGCTTGACATTTTAGTTGACTTTGATCGAAGGTGTTCAAATCGTATTTTTCCAATTACTTTTTCTACTATCGCAATACAAGTGACCAAACAGAAAGATAAACGTCCTGCAACACCCCCACTTCAGCACTCGAGATTCATCGAAGAAAATGTATAACTCATGATGATTGATTTGATTCAATCAGTAATGTTGGGGATGTGTAAGTGGAGGGTATTAATTTATTGGTGACTTAGGGTGGATTTTCGCACTCTAGAATCTTGTAGGGAATTCCCAGGGTTTAACAGGTGAGTTGGGATGGCCCCCCAGTACAGTATAATATTATGATACAAAGGAGAATGAAGGGGGTAAATAAGGATTCTGTCTGATCCACGCGCACGCGTCTTCCTTGTTACTGGGGGATCCCGCAGACATCCAGGTGTTCCAGCCAGGTGTTCCACGAATCAGTGGTGGGAAACACCGGAAAATGTCTACTTTAAAATTTAAAAGTGGGGTAGTCAAGATGGCAGGGAGGGACGACAGTGAAAACGAGAGTATCCTGATGAAGGAATAGTGGGAATACGAATAGTTGAAAAGCAAGGGGTACAGGAGCCTGAAATGCAAACCAAACCAAAGCTCCCTCAATGCTTCCAACTCGTCCACCCAAGGATTAACCTATTCATCCTTACCGAACAGATATGATCAATCACACACATACGATTTTATTCATGTAAATATAGACTATTCCTTTTAGTTAGTTTGGTTCATAAGTTCACTCATTTTTCAATTAAAGACCCCATGGAAGAAATCCCTAGACTAATACCAGGAATAACTTCAACCAACAGTTGCTCTTCAAAGAAAATACTTTTTTCCTCCCCGGGTTCTCAACTCATTTATTCTAGAAAAGTATTCGTGCTCTGGAAATCGCTCCCTCTGTACATTCGAATCTTTTACGTACTTACATCCAAGATAACTGACTTTTTTTTCATCCTCCCGATCACATACAGCCAATCATATCGAAAAATGTTTAGAGTAAAGTTGGGTAGAGTAAACGGGTCGTAAAGGAAACGTTAAAAGAAGGGGAGGGAGGCCAAGGGAAGGGAAAAGGTAAATAGGAACCCAGTCGACTGCCGTAGCTACCAGACAGAGAAAAGAGAAGTCATCTTCCATAAGTCGAAATGAGTTTTTACTTTCGAAACAACTTTTCTATTTCCTCTTTTATCGGAATCATTTACCATGTTCAGCTGAAAAACTTGTTATATTGAGCGACTGTGGCATTTTTTGATACTGCATGAGGTGAGATGGACTTCGGATTCTATGTTGTATTTATTTTTAGGACCGGTAATCGATGGTTACATTGTTATCAGTAAACGCGGTTCACAATTTCCTCAAAACGTTGATTTATACGATATCGAGAAGGCATTAGCCCACGAAAATGGGGTGATAACGCGATGACAGTGATGACTTGCCGACAAACGTTTCTCCTTTCGTTCTATTCCCGTTTTGTTCGATTGCTGCTTGTTTTAATTTACTACTTCGCTTGTTTAACTCCTTGTTTTCTGTTTTAATTAACAGTTTTTGTAAGGTAACTAACCCGGAAGACACATAATCATGCCAATGAACGGGAGTAGCTCAGTGAACAAGGATGGCCCTTCATCCTCGGTAAGGGAAAGGAGGAAGAAGGGATACGAACAGGACACCGAACTTTACTTGGTCAGTGAGCCCTCTCAAGCTAAAACATTTGCCTTACTATTACTGAAACCCCCAAATAACCCTTCTTGCGAGTAGGTTATAGCAGATCCACCTTTTAGCCTTTTCCTTGAGTAAGAGCTCTGATGTACGCAGAAGTTCCATTCTGGAAACATCGAGTCACCTGCTCAACCTCCTCTCTTCACTTCAGAGATACAAAGTCTGATGCTGCAGATGTAGGTCTGGAATCATCGACTTTCTACGCTCAATATCTATCCTAATCCAAGTTAGAGTTACTGGTGTACGCGGACTATAACACTGTCACCCTTAAATTATGTTCAATCGTCTCTGTCTTTTGGTTTATTATTCAATAATAAACCATTGTCATCGCTCTTGAAAAAAAAAATGTCTAACCCCCCCTGAAAATGTCATGGTTTACGTTTCAAAGGGTGTAGAATCCGAATCTGCCGTCCGTCCGCCGTACGCCTTACGCACGTTTTCTCCCAAACGGCTGTAGCAGAAAGTCTGAAATTTTCTTGTCGAATTTATAATTTGGAATACTTACTTGGTCGCTACCATTCTTCGATAATTTTTCGTTCTAACAACATACAAACACCTTGTTGCTAGATAGCATGACAAACGACTTATATATTAATATTTTATTTGCTTGGGTGTTTCTGCCAGTGGCAGGCATGTTCGCTCTGTATGTAGGCATGTTTCTCATCTTTTTTTCCGAATATTCCTTTGAAGGTAGGTCATGAACGCTGGCTCCGTCAATAGAAGGACAGCCTATTACAACTGACGCAAGGCTGAGCGGGACGAAATGAAAACAAATGCACGGCCAAGGAGATATCACAGCAGCTTCCTCGTTATATGAGCTAAATTGAATCAAAATTGTGAAAGTTATACCTGTTTCAAGAATTTCACGTTAGCGCATCCGCAGGGCGAACCGCTGATTATATTGAGATGAAATTCCTATGGGATCTCAAGAGACCTTATCCACAAAATCCCTCGAAATTTGAGCTAAATTTATTCGAAATTGTGGAAGCAATGGCTGTAACAAGGAAATGCGGACAGACAGACAGACCGACGGACACGGAACCAAACTTGTTCAGTTGGCTATGAAACGCAAAATGCGAGTGGCAATTTTGAATTTGGACAACAAACATTTGTTGGCTCCCGAGAGTGAACACAAGGTTTTTGCTGCTTCTCAGACTCTGAAGCAAAATAACATAATACAAATCGATTTCAGATCATTTAAAGAGCATAAGGAATTTCGTTCCATAGAAAGTTTACTCCAATAAAAGCAAAAACACGGGGACTTTGAAATTTCTTGACGGAGGGGATAAATAAGAGAGGGTTCTAATCTATAGAGTTGAACAATTTTAGTTTTGTGCAGACATTGCACTTTTTCTTTAGAACATGACCGAGATCTGTATTTCATGTTGTGGTAATAGTGGAAATTGTAATTAAGTTGGATAGTTTTCGAAAGACCCTAATTATTCTAAAGCCAAATTCAATGTTGAAATCGCTCATCGGTTTTCAATACGTTTACATTCCTTTGACATTGGGAATCCATCAGAGTAATCATCGACGTTCTTGAGAAGTACAATATATGAGTTATTTAGAGAGTTTCACTTGATAAACATTTACCTTCAAATATTCAAGAGCCTCAGAAGTTCAGTAGACTTCCTTGAAATCGTCCAATTTACATTTCAATCAGTTTAATGAATTCTAGTTAAAACGTATCATCGCCGACTGCTGTGTTTATGAAGGGGCTTCAAGCGGCATTATACCTAGGTAATCTGATGAACAATATAACCGGATTTAAATGCTAATGCAGCTCACCGCCGAATTAAATCGCAAATTCCTTTGAATATTCTTTGGAGTAACGAATTCAAATAAATCCCCGAAGGGAAACGATAGCGATGGTTAGCGGTTTATCCGATGGGTGAAATCATTTCGAACTAGACGTTTAGTGAAATCGTATTAAAACATGATAATTTCGTGGAAACTTCAAATGCAGGAGGATGGATCCCATTATGAATATCCAGTGAAACTTGATGGAGCATGATGGAAATTATTAAATTAATCTTTGTTTCATCCGTTCGGTGTTTGGCTCTCCGCCATTTGGCGTTGATGACATTGTCAGCGAACGGGCAAGTTGTGCTGTCGATAGTCTTCTTTGAGTTGCACTGCTTTCCGATTAAGTGCAATAATGAAATCCATCGATCGTCATTTTTTTCACGGCCTTATCGTACAATAGGAGGAGGTTAGTAGGAAAATAAACATTTGATTACCACCTATGAGTTCCATAACGGGTGTACTGTTACTGGTTGTTCCGCCAGCTCTTTTCACAAGCGTTGACTTCGACAATATTCTTCCTGAAAATTTTCAAGGATCACACGATTTCGGCTGTAGATGGTACCCAAAGTCCTTCATCTCTCCCATTTCACTGATCGAATTTGTGAATGAGCGAATGAAACATCTATCGTATATCACGCATAACTTTTCCATATTATATTCTCGCTTTTCAGGAGGAGAAAAATGTCCCCCTTCAAAATTTGGTTTACGTTGCAAGATAAGTAGACTCCAAAAAGAGGTCCTTCCATCCGTCGAACGCCATTCTGAGCTTATCTCCAAAACCACCGATCCAAAGTTGATGAAACTTGTATAAAAATCACGTAAAAAACATTCCGATACTATCCTATCTTTTCTGAAATTTTACTTGTAGGTAGGCAATTGGGAAAACTTGCCCCCTGTCGAAAAAAGTTAAATAACGTAGTTGAATGCAGGACAGTCTTCACGGTTGTCTGTTGGGATCAGGTTTTTGTGAAGTCATTCTAAGACGAGGTAGTTCCATTGCACTGTCTGTATTTTTGCAATGATCAGGGTAATGTTCAAAAGAGGATTCTGGGAAACCGTTCAAATCCTGGCTTTCCCGAAGGTTCTGATTTTTTGAGGAAAAAATATGTTTGAGAGACGCAATTGAGTGAGTTATGTTTTGTCTTGATCTGCAGTTCTTCAAAGCACAGCCGCGTGAGGCGATCCGCTTCCGTTTACTCTATGTTCAACCACCATCCCAGCGTTCTTGCCATCTACTGAACTCTGGTGAGAATTGTGTTCCCACTGTCATCAACGGCTTCAAGTGTACTGCAGGGCTGTCGTGTACGGGGGATCAACAACTCCTCCCTAATCCGTGACACGAGCGGAGGAAAGCCATTCACGGACCCGAGTACCTGTTGAAACATTAGACGAGATTATCATTACTTCCACCCGTTAGGCCAAACATTTCCTGGACCTGTTTAGTACTCACGGATTCCATATAATCGACATTTTGTAACGTTGCTATTTGTCATAATGAAAGACGAGTTTCAGAACACACACAAATACTTTTAGCCAATAATCCGTTCCTAAACTGTAATCAATTATAGTTTTCACACAAAACTTTTGTGCCTCATTTGAAGAAAGTAATGCAGAACGCATTCTTTAATGCAGGAGGTGTTTCGGCAGTTTTGTGCTCTCGTTAGCTGAATGAATGTGCTGAAAGGTCCTAGTTGGTCAGCCTTTCTCTCATACTTTCGAGAAGCCTGGCGTTACAGAGCATTCTTAATTTTGGAGTTCAATTATAATAATTAGAATTTTGCTCACGAAGATCCCTCCAGCTAATTTTTCGTTTCAGTTAAATAAGAAATTTGTATTTTTGTTGCCTTATTGTCATTGAACTTATCGTGTAGCTCCAAATTTTCTAAAGCACCTTAATGTTGCGCTTCCTGTTGTACCCTTTGTATGTTCTTTCGTTTTTGCTAAGTCGTTTAGTGCTAGTCGATAGGGAGTTTAGGTTCCAAAAGACGGGGCATCGCTGATGGTCTTGTCGACCAAAGCGCCTCATGGTTGTTACCATGTTAATGAAGAAATGATTGTAAATAAACATGTTCTTCATTCATTCATTCTTCCCTGTGACGGACCTGCGACCAATCTGCCTCTGGTGCCTGGGATGGACAGTTCACTGGCATATCTCAGACATAAAGTTGGTACCACGGGCGGGGGGAGCTCCAGGCGCCAGATGCAGCGCTTAGGCAAAGCATCACTTGCCTGCCTCCTCTAAGCGGTTGGGTTCGTGGTGGCAGTGGTTCTATACCCAGGTTGGGTAGCAACGCTTGAAAGCTAAGGAGTAGGTTCTCTCCTAGCAGATTCGTCGGCCAGGATAGTGTCGGCATGTGAGTTATGTGGCTTGCCAATAACTCGGGTACCAACCCGCTTAGTGGGTAGGGCTAGCTGGAATGCCCAGCCCTACCTGTGGTTCAAACAGGTACTCACATCTGGTTTACCAGGGAGTTTCCTCCTTGCTTGCAAGGAGAGGGTTGGACGTAACACAGTTTGTTTGGGACACTCCCCTAAAATCAATCCTGTAATTCATGAATCCCAGGGGGGAATATATTCTTCTCCTGCCCACTATGGCCCCTGAAGCTCACCTTTTCTCACTTAGTCCAGATACGACATTGACACTCATTTCGGAAAAGTTGGCAAATAGAAAGAATGAAAATAATGAATTCATGTTCAAAAGGAATTGCGTTGATTTTGAGAAAATGTCAATGTCAACAAAAAGACGCACCATATACATTGCTTACAACGACTTCAAAAATGAACCGTGGGCCAAACCTGCCCGATGATTTGAAATTTTTCGAGAACCTTTTGTCATAACTGTACATCATTACTCTACATCCAGAGGGTGAGGCTAGATGAGGTTAGGCGATAGTGAAAACGTTTGAAATAGAAAGTATTTTGTAATTTAGTATTCCGTAACACCAAGTTATAGAACTGAACGTTTGTGTCGCACGTTGAAGTACACTGAGCAATGAAACCCATAGGGAACTAACTATTGGCTATTCGGCGTATTTCCTGAACGTGTTATCAAAATCGGATGAAAATGTAAACTTAGGATCTGCGGATGCACACAATTACAATGTGAAATTGAAAATGTTGGACACAATCACAATGTACTGTGGAAAAAAACTTTTGTGGAATCATAGTTTGTAGCGCTTTATCTGTGCGATGGGTAATCGTCCATGAAAATTTTGAATGTTACGGACACAACTAGTTCCTTCTCTCATAAAATGGTAATTCGCTCCGCTATGAAGGGAACCCAACAAATTAATTCCGTTTAAACGAGTCGAGCTAAAAGGGAGCATCGATTAAGACCACAGTCGTTAAACGTTTGGTTCTTGAGTGCCCATTAACTTATCCAAATTCTGGTCCTTTCTCGGGGGGGACCTTAATTTATTACTTCAGATCCTAACTCACTTCCGTTGCAAAAAGTGCCCGACTGAAGGCCGGCGAATGATCTTCCTAGGTTTCATTCGAATGAGATTCGAATGGCTTCCATTCCGATTCCGGGTTCATTACATTTCAATTCAGTTCATTTTAACTTTCCACCACCCCGTCGGGGAAGATAAAGAGAAAATTCTAGTTCTGCGTGTGAGTAATTATACATTCCAAGTGGAATCAAAGAACTGAAAAATGATAAATTAAAAACCTCCGACCATTAACTCGATCGTACGACTGAGTTTTCGTAAATATTAATTTTATATCAATAATAAAAATCATTAAAAAAATGTGAGAACTTTGATAGCAAGGAAGTCATTACATTAATTTTGAAATAATATTACTATTGTAGTTGTTTTAGCTAAACAGTATACGCTACTCGAAAATTTCGAATTATTAGCATTTTTAAATTAATAAAATTCAAGTACAACATACTTTTTTGAAATAAAAAATGATAACACCCAACACGTTATTGCGTAAAACCGATATATTTCACCATAGCGACTGGGTCAAATTAATGATTTCAGGAGCTATTCTGTTGACTTGTGTAAAATGCTACGTGAATCACATGTAGGCACATTCGGTCGAATTCGTCACGCTGGATCTGATTGTGATATTGATAAATTAATATCCACATTACCAACTAAGGAAAACGTGAAAACAAAAAAATTTTTGTACGCTTTGCAGTTTGGACAAAATAGCTGGGGAACGTGGGGTTATTGTGTACGGTATAACTAATTAATTAATTTTTCAAAAAGAATGTTTGCAGTAGACAGAAAAGAATTTAACACCCATACATTTGTGAATCGCAGCTTGTTAAATTTTCGGGAGTTCAGTGAAACCAACTTGTGTCAAAAAACTGATTTCAACCTGACATTTCAATAAATCTATTTATTTGGTGGTTCCTTCGTGTCTAAGCTGTGCTGAAAAAAGAGCCTCTTCTCAATTACCTAATTTCACATGGGTCTTTTTAGGTCATGGACGTCTCTTATAATATGCCAAGAAAAAGACCTTCCAATTTTCATCTATATTTCCTGTTTCGGCACTGATTATTCCGGTAAATAGGTTTATTATTCAAAATAAACAAATAGACCGTTGAAAAAATGACTATTGTTCTACAAGAATTGTTATTAATTGCCAAAAATGTACCCAAAAGTAATGGAAAATTGTGGAAATAACAGTTTTCCCTTGGTTCGTACTCCTTTCTTGGGTTTATTCGTTGTTCTGGTCAGTCGTTCACAATAAATTCAAAGAACGACTATTCGGGCACAAAATGAGAAATTTGCCGAAGATCTTTTGCCTTTTTTGGGTTTAACCCAATTTTCGACAAAGGTCCTGTTTTTTTTTTTCAACAAGGACCTGTGAAATTACAAAAACTACGAAAAAAAACGTAAATCGTTACGTTTATATTATCCAGCGGAATGTATCTCGAAAAGTAGTTTTCAGACATCGGCAAGGTCATTTAAAAATTCAAGTTCCGAATTTGTTTGGAAATTGTTCTATGATTTTATTAAGACGCCCGAAAAAATCGATCAAAATTAGATAATTCTGAAAATCCAAAATCGTGGAACAGTAGAATACTATTTGTAACAAGATATTTCGCAGTCAAACTGATACTGAACTTTTGCACAAAGAGTTCAAATTTCTACTCCATTTAAAATGAATATAATTCGATCGTTTTGGAAAATTCACTCAAACGATCATGCTGCGTGACTGGAATTATTTTGCATTTTTTATGAAACATCCTAACTTCTGGTAGAGCTTGAAGACTCGGATCTGAGCGTGTGTCCTGGTTTCTGGAACAAGGATATCTTTAGGAGCGACGCTGCAGCGCCTCACCTAATCAACTCCCTCGGGCCGGAGAGTCCCCGATGTTGTGTTACGGGAGAAGATAGACCTTAGTTATTAGGTAAGGGCCACCTCCTTTGCCCGACCCACCCTTTGGCCACTACCCCGGCCCGTGGGCCACTAATCTGCTCCTGGACCACCTCCCTTTCCCCATCCAATCGCCCTTTTGACCGTCAGCCCCGAGAGGCCTCGGGAACCTATCAGCTCATCAGGTGAAATCGTCGGAAGGACTAACGCGGCTCCTTTGATCTCGGATTGATTACCGCCTTTGGACTGAAATCGTGAGAAGGGAAAAAATCGGACGCATTAACCCCTTGAGTGGTCATAAACTTAAGCTCTGCAGGACTGTGAGAATGATAGCCGACGCCTTTGCAATCAATTCCGCCAAACGGAAAAGCTACAACCATGGGGTCGCTGACCAAGTTACTCACAAAGTTTGACGAAAACGTCATTTATCCCACTCAGCATTGTGACAGTTCCCATCAGAACCCGGAAAGTGCATTTATCTTGCGATATATCGTAAAGTACAGTCATTATTCATTCCTCATAGCCGGATAATTAAAGACACAAATAATTTTTTTGAAAACACAGATAATTTATTCACTGAAATTTGTAAAAATGCATACTGTATCGATGAAACAAATTCGGAACTAAAGTGTATCTCTTTACATAACTTTCCCAACGATTGACTTCTCATGTTGTTGGGGGTCTTGGCTGCATGCTTACTCGCCTGTAATGTTCTTATAATTTTAAAATTACAAAAAAATATATTTTTTTAAAACAATACCTTCTACCGCATAGGAACACAGATATACGTGTTTAATAAGAATCTTGATAGTTATTATGTCAAGTCGATTTCGACGAAATCCAGGCGATTCAATTCGATTCAAAGATGTTACTGTCCCACATCGTCAATCGTTTCGGTAGAAATTTGCCAAAAACACGTTTATTATTCTTTCGACGTTCTTTGGGTTACTGCGCTACATTTACGACGAAGTTTCTGGTTTCACCGATTACCCTCAGAACTGTATTGTAAGTGGCTTTTTTGTAGGAAATACGCCCTTGAATGTTCGTGTTAAGAGTATCCACAATCGCAAGTTCAGGTGAACGAGAATGAACCTAGTAGGATAAACGTCCAATCTGAGGAAAAGGTCCTGTCCCTGAGCTTTTGGTCAATTTAAAACCTTCTTCAGCACAGAAACAGTGTCAAAACGATAATAATATCGAGAGGTGAACTAAAAAACAGTAGGCCACAAAACTCACAGCTGTTATAAACTAAATTCACAACACAATTTAGAAATTACCATTAAAGGTTATAAATAAACAAGTACAAGAAAAATATAATAATGTATAGCTATTGCCTAAGCATGACAGTGATTTTAAAATTGATTTGGCTGGATCCTGATAGTTAGTTTCCGATAAGTAGTTTACAGGAATCTACATGTTGAAATATAAATGGTTTTTGGTTTATAATTTTCCTCAAAAATTCTTAGTTTACATCTCAAAATACGTAAATTTCAAAAATCGGGTAAAAAACAATCGATCCGTCCGTCGTCCGAAGCTTTTCTGGAAACCACCAGACCAAAGTTGGCGATATTAATGCTAAGAAAAATCCAACATTTGTCTCAGATTGGTCTAAAACGAAGTTAAATTCAGTTATTTTGGTTTATTATTTTTAGTAGTGAACCGCTGTTACAAAAAAAAAAAAAAAAGGTAACCCCCTCAAAGTGGATCATTTATATTACAAGAAACGTAGGCTTGAAGAACTGAATTTAAAAACCACCACCACCACTACTTTTTTCTAGCTGACAGTTTTCCCAGAAATTGGTGGACCAAAGTTTACGAAATTTGCCATAAGCATTACTGAAATTAGGGAACTATTCAGTAATTGAATAATTGGAACATGATAACTGTCTATTATTGGACGTAGCAAATGATAAATTCGATTCTCCCATCCACTTACCTACAAACATGGAGTATAAAACATCTAGTATGTAACAATAATATAGTAATTTTGGAAAAAATCAATTTCTCTACCTAAATTAAGCGGCCTTGGGACGTGTGCAGCAGAGATTCGCAGACAATAGGGCAGGGAAAGATGGCTATTACGCGATTGAAGCGCATTTGGAAAGATCGGCCCATCAATCATCCTGAAAATGAGGTTCACTAATGCCTCGGTATTTCCCTCTATGCAGTTGAAATGTGAAGGTTCAGAGCAATTGAGTAGAAATGAGTTGAAGCTTTTGAAATATGGCGTGGGCGGAGATATCCCTATACTAATTATAATTAGTATGATAATTATCGAACATATTTCGATTTAATGTTTCCTCTAACAAAAATAATCAATCAAAAATAAAGATTTTAACCCTTTTCTAAATGTTTGGATTCCGATTCAAGGCTCGCAAATTCCAAACATTGAATTAAAAAAACCGCCTGTTTTCCGTGAAATATTTAAAGTCATAACTTGTAACACAGGCTTAGTATGTTTGTAATAGACAGCCCTCATGAGTTACTCACTGATTCATGTGTACTAGACGCAGTCTGTACTGCATTATCTAAACTCTGCAGCTAGTGCCTTCATACCTTGTACTTGCATTCAAGATGAGAATACCTGCGTTGTCTAGCTCAGACCTCCCGTTGAATAAGCTCCAATAGGAGTAGGACCATCTACCTGGCCGATTTTGACCACCCGAATATAATATGTTCCAAATGGTGAACGATCGGATAATCGTACAACAACCTGAGTCGTTTCATTCGACTCATGGAACTAATTTCTGTCTGATCCCCTTTCATGGAAAGTTTTCGAGATTTCGACTCTTTGACTGTTCAACCTTTAATTATAATGCCTCAAGGTTGATTGATCAAGTTGCTGAGATTACTCCCGCAACACGATCCCAAATCGATGCTGGCTTTTTTCGGAGAAAGTTCGTAAACGTTGGTCTTGCAGTTTCTGGGAAAACCATCGGGTGGTTGACGGTAGTCGAGTGGGTAATTTTAAATTCAATTTTTTTAAATCTGCGTACCTTGAAACGTAAACCAAACACTTTTGTGGGGAGTTTTTTACGTCGCCTACAAAGGTTCATAATTGAAAATAATAAACCAAAATGACTGAATTCAAATTCATTTCAGACCGATCTAAGACTGAATCCGTGAAAAACTCACAGGTCTGTGTCTGGGGTTGTGTCCGTGAATATAAAATTCCCATTGCCCTGACTGTCGGGGGAAAAAATGAGAATCTGTATCATGTCGTGCAGCAGTGTCTACGAATTAACTTGCCAGATATCATTGCCGTCAAGCCCGATGGTTATGCCACAACCCTAGAAGTCCTGATAGTCATTGGCAGCGAGAGCATGGAGAATCTGCATTGCTAAGATGAATGAATGTGAAAGGAACGAACTGCAACAAGCGGTAATCTGAGCTAAAGGAGTGGCTCCTAGTAACATCAAGGCGAGAAATGGGTGCAGAGAAAGTGACACGGATTTACTCGAGTTGAGCATCTCGTCAGAAGCGCATCGTGGTATCATCACCCGTGTCTTGGGGGTTCTAAACTAAACTGGTGATCATCTCTCTCTCCTCCACCTTTCACAGTTTCCAAAATCAATAGAGCCTGTTGAACTTGGGCGTCCGGTCGGACCAACTTCAATATTATTTAGTTTTCGACATTATTTAATGGTGTGATATTCCCAGTGTGTCATCCCCGCCTTTGAAAAGAGGTTTGTAAAAAAAAAAGTTTATCGACGCTGCCCACTAGACAATTCTTCCTCAATTTCTGTGACTCTTTACCATGTAAACGCTTTTCATCTTTCAAGATGGTATTGAGGTAGGGAGCAATTTCAATTTATGAGTGATTTATTATAAAGATATGCATCCAGAAAAATCTTGATTCGTTTTGCTAGTCTCTTTAAAATCATTAAAAACCGGATGTAGAGACTCCCCCGCAACGCATTCATGACTTACCATTATGATTTTTCTAATACACGAGTAATAACTAAGGGACATTATCCAGTTTAGACATCAGAACGTCTAAAGTCAAACTTGACACTCCCTCAGTGTTCCTCATCAGAAAAGAAAATGCATATAATTTCGTGTTTTTTACTCGAAGTGGATGACAACAGAACTACCAGGGAGGATATTTTTCACGTCAACACTCGTTGAGTCCCCTCTTCTTTTCAACGAAGGACGAAGGAGAGAACAAAGAAAACGGAAGAAAAATAGACGAAAGGGGCAAAAGAACCTGTCAACCAACCTCCAAGCACTTTAATTATCCACTGCGAACCGAGTTGGAAGGGAATTTGGTATGCAGGGCCCGTCAGGGATGACCCCGATCGATCAAGAGCAAGAAGTTCAAAATAAAGGTTCAACTTCATCCTGAAAGTCCGTAGCTGGGAAGGATACTTGGGGTTAATGGGGTTCCCCCAGTCTCTCCGATTTAAATATTGATTAGTCTCCCTTTTGAAATATGGTGAAAGGTTTTTACCGAGCGTACGGTGAATTTAAAAGGGGGTTTTCAAGGTTGTTTGGATTGACTCGTTGAATGGGTAAGGGAGGCATGTGATAGGCTGGGTGTCTGGAGTATTGATCGACCGCATTGATTCATATTTGCATAGACGTTTTGCTGGCCCAATGAAGGTGTTTCGTCGAGTACGGTTCGCTTTGAGACCACTCGATAACGATCAGTTTATGTTAGTTTTGCTTAAAATTGATGAATTGATGAGTTTTGCACCGAGCCACAACATTGAGCATAGCCATAACTTTCATGAAGGTAGCAAGCAGGGGCAGCAAATGATAGGAGCATAATACGCACATGTGAACAACGCAGTCACGTGATCTATTCAGTCATGTGATCGATTACAGTCAACTAATCTGTTGCTAAAGAGTAATACTGTTTAGTTCCAAAAATTGGTAGTAGTGTGCATTGGCATCGATCATTCATTGCTCATTCCCGTACAAGAAATCTGACACGTATTATGCTCCTATCTGAGCATATTATGCACATGTGCGTCTCCCGCCAATGAACCGACAAAAAAATGTCAAATTTAAAATTTTGACAGTCAAAATCCTCCATCCTCATCATAAGAGTAACTTATCTTACTCGCGTCTCTGTTGTAGTATTTGAATCGACGCGCAAAATATACCTCAGCGAGAAATGCTCACAAGAGTACCGTATCTTACTCGCGTCTCTGTTGTAGTATTTGAATCGACGCGCAAAATATACCTCAGCGGGAAATGCAAGGGATGGGTTAGGGACTCCCTAACCCTCCCTAATAGGGAGGCGTACACCTGACACATCACAAGCAATCAGAAGCAGCTGCTAAAAAGTGGTTATGCTAAAGGATTTTAGAGGAATTGCAGTTTCAAATGAGGCGGGCCAGTGAGTTTGACCAATCAAAGAAATCGAAAAGCAAAACAATCAGCACACTTATTTCTTTACTCATCTGCAGGGGTGTAAAATGTATCTTATCGTTATAGCTGCCAGTTTTTTTGCTTACCGCTCTATGGGGTTCAGGTAAATATCACATAAATATATCATTTTCAGCACAATCTTGGTACAAGCCGCTAATGGTAACAAGCTATATGTGAATATAACCGAGTGTGTGGCTGAAAGTATCCTGATGCCCTGAGGAGGAGAATCGTCGGTGATTATGTAACTGAGAAGTTGCCTATTTTAATTTTGGGTTGAATGTTCTGCGTGCACTACAGAACCTATTCCAACTGCCTCAACTACTAGCTCGATGAGGTCATTGGTCGCATGGCGTCTTTCAGGACCTATACCTTGCTTTTCTTTTCCGTTTGCAGTTCTGCGAGGAGGATTCGAATAACGGTCAATCTGGCGCTGATTGCTTGCTCATACCTACCTAACCCCCGACACCTGCGCGTGAAACCCCCTTCACTAATTTCGCCCCAGACTTGATAATAACAAGTTCAGTCCACCAGAACTATTGTCGATGCAGCTCATCATCCCCCCCCCCCCCCCCTCATAATAATAATCCAAATCCTTTGAGCTTCTCCCGTTCATCTCAATTTTCCAACCCTACCAGGAAAGTTAGAGTCACATCACAGTTTTTACGTAGAACAAGAGGCTCTGCAGGACATTTTTGACGATGTATGCCATGTGGAATTATTTGAAATTAAATTCAAATTAAATTGCTATCCTTCAGGATTAGTTCCTTCTGGAGTGAATTCAGGTTCATTCTGGACCTGTTACAGAAACGTTGGTCTAACAGGTATACGCTCGGTGGGGTTTACCATTAAAAATGAATTAGGGCATATTTAATTTATGGAAAACTAATTGAGATATTATTCCAAGATTTTTTTTCTTTTTCGGGTTTCATTCTTCATTGTTTTACTTATTGTGGAAACTGGTAACACTACCAGAGCTTTGCAAAGCTTCATTCTGTATCTGGAGAGCCTATATCAATCTCCCCTCAAAGAGCCACATATCTTGCGAGTGTTTAAGTTGGGCAATCGAGTTATGCTCTATCAGTCACATAAGAGAAGCCCAAATTTTACCTTACCTCAGTAGTGGATTTTTTTTTGCAAGGTGCAATTAGTAGATTTGACTATTATTGACCCGATAGTTTCATTTTGATATCATTAATTCGCAACAACAGTAAGATTCATTATTTCATAATACAATGAAAAATCTTCATAACTTCCGATATGCCCGCTCAATATATTTTTCCCCACTTTGCAAGAGTATCATCATGTGGGATTGTTAACTTTTGCTAGTCAACCTTTCACATTATCACCCATGCCAATAATGTATACGACTACCTTCAACTTTTGATAGGACAATCAAATCCTGCTCTTCCTCGGTTGATTGTATCTACAATCGTAAGGGGAAATTAGTTCCTAGATTGCCTTCGTTTCCTTATAAAAGAGCTGACAAAAAGATCCGGCGAATCGAACGTTAATCGAAAGAACGAACGAGGAAGAACAAAAATAACCTTCCCAAGGGAAGAGGTGAGACCGAGTAGAAAGTGAATGAGGTTTAGCGGACTGTTAATGATTTAAACGCCTTTAAACATCCGGCCGGGAAAAGCCCGTCAGAAAGGGGGAAGGTTGCCTTTGTGACGTGTTATACTCCCCCGTCTCGCCCGCACGACACCTCCACCACAACATAATAGGTATTAGGTTCCGGTCCGGTATTTACATGGAGGAGGGAATCTCCCTCTTCTACCCTCGTGGTTATTTACACCTTTGCCAACACTCCGGAGGAAATGGGACCCGCGCCCGTTGCTCTTCCTTCGGAAAACCTTGTCAATATCTGTAACCTCCTCGTTCCTCCTCGCTCCGACGCTACGATATCGCTCGAATTGATTGATCCCCCTTTTCCACAGGGTTTTCGAGGGCTCTAGTCATTCATCCGCCGTCACAAGGCATGATGAAGCGATGCAAAAACAAAGCCCTTCCGCCCTTTCCCTCCTCATCCCCTCTATCGCAATTCTCCTATACAAGCGGGTAACACCATCACTAAATTTCGCCGCGTCAAAACTGTATTGTTGAAGATCAAAAGGCACATCGGCCTTAATTTTCCCTGTGTTAAATCCAATGGAAAACATGACTTATCTCATGATTATATTACATCATGCCACCCTAGGAATATGTAACACTATAATTTATGACGGTAATTTTATTCATACTATATGAACAGGATTCTTTTTGGTTTAATATTCAATAATAAACCATTGTAATCGCTCTTGAAAAAAAAAAAAAAAAAAAAAAAAAATTATACCCCCCCCCCCCTGAAAATTTTATGGTTTACGTTTCAAAGGGTGTAGAATCCAAATGTGGAATCAATTTTTTTTCGTCCGTCCACCCTACGCACGACTTCTCCAAAACGGCTGGAGCAAAAAATGAAACCAGGATTCTTTTTGGTTTAATATTCAATAATAAACCATTGTAATAGCTCATGAAAAAAACATTTCAAACCCCCCCCCCCCTGAAAATTTTATGGTTTACGTTTCAAAGGGTGTAGAATCCAAATCTGCAATCAAATTTTTTTCGTTCCACCGTACGCAAGATTGTTCAGCAAAAAATTAGGCCCTATTCTCCGCCAGCTCCCTCACTTAATCAGTGCCCTTTAAGGGTTGTCAAACCGTTTACCTCAGAAAAAGTCGAAGCGGCCTAAATTTCGACTCGTTTTGAGGAACTTTCCATGAGGAATCGAATGAGCCCTTCCCCAGGTCCGTAATTCAAACCATTGCCGATGTATGGCCCGATTTATCGATTTATATTCTTTCACTGGGGTTTATTACTCAATTCGCTTTAGTTGAGGTGATAGGATTATTGAATTTCAAAACCAATGATCAACTGAAAATCCATTTTCCTGATCAATGATCGCTCTAATGTGAGTTCAAAGCTAAATAGAAATTCAAATCATGAATCTTTCTGGACGAATTTCCTACAAACATTCTTAGTCTAAGATGTTTAATCATTTCCGACCTTTCGATCTGTTCATTTAGGCCCTGTCCATGTCAGTTATAAACCGATGTGAGGGTGGTTGCACAGTTTCTTATGTTGAATGAATATCTGGAATCATATTAGAATTCGTAGTTGACTGGGCGAATTTCAAAACCAAGTAAAACCATTTTTGATCGCAATGGAGCTCTTAAATCTATCATTCTGGGCGTTCCTCAAAAATTCGGTAACTGCTTGCATGAATTCTTGAAATACATTCAGTGTGTTGGGCAGCTAAAATCCCACCTACCCGACCGGTGCCTTCGCGTCAAGCTGAAAAATTAGTACTAAGATTCAATGGAAATAAATGGTGGTGTGCGGAAGGAAGTTCATAAGGATGTCCCTTAGGTATATGACAAAAAGAAAAACAATAAAATAACTCGGACCTTCCGGTTTTGAGTTAAGTTATTCAAGAAATTGAAGGAATATGAATATTCTCCATTCTTGTCTTATCATTATGAAAGTGTGTTATATCAGGTCGCCAGTGGAAATCACTAACTAGTTTATTGGTCTCGCGCTCATTTCGTTCAAATCTTGCATGAGGCTTTTCAGCCGTAGGGTCCTGGCTAAAGCATATTCATAACATATTCGAAACGGCCCCCCATTCCTCCCACAGTTCGGTAGCCACAGAAATTCTTTCAAAATACTGCGGGCATCATACAATTTTCGTTGATTGCTTGATTGAGATTCTATAAATAACAAATTGGATGAAGGGTGAATAGCACATATTAAGGTGAAGCTGGTTGATTGTCTCGATTGATGTACCCAGACCATCTGGGGTATTGAAAGAGGATTGTTGGATCTCCCAAAAGTGAAAACAGCGTTCGTCATGTACCAAATTTGTAGGTTCGGGTCAACAAGGGGCCAGGCCAACCCCACCTTCAAGACCTGGAGGTCTTGCTGGTCAGGTATAACCATAGCGCCGTCCCGTTAGCTAATTACTAATGTTTTCGAGTCTGAAGGAAGGATTCGCTCTTGAGAGAACTTATTTCTGGCCAAAACCGAAGTTTTATGACGTTTTTAGAGTATGTGCGTTGGGCTGTAGATTGTCCCTTTTTAGTTTCGTTGACCAGTCTGCGCATTCGCAAATGTAAAATCCACCGACCATAATTTTCTCAGGTTCTAATGGTCCTACCGCGCTAAAATGTTTCGGGTTGTCAGTGAAAAACGGTCTGGTAATCTTTCATCAATTTCAAAGGGATGGTCATTAGTAGCCATATCCCGTAAAATCGTGAAATCCTCGTAACGGCCTAATTCCTGGAGAATCTGCAAACTATGCTGCAGTTGTCCCTTACGAGAGCAATGCGTGATTGAAGGAGTATTGTTGGATCTCCCAAAGGTGAAAATAGAATTCGCCGAGAACGAAGTTTGTAGATTCGGGTCAACAAGGGGCCAGACCAACCCCACCTTCAAGATCTGGAGGTATTGCATGTCAGGTATAACCATTGCGCCGTCCAGTTAGCTAATCACTATTGTTTTCCGAGTTTTTTTCTAATCAACGATAACTTTATTGTACAAAAATAAGTACATTGTAGTTATGGGTATGTCGTGAAGTCGTAAATGTAACATGTGGTGGGATGCTATCCAGCGATAGTCCTACATAAATTTATTCAATGCGGAAATCTGTGCGGTGCTTCCTTATCAGGCGTCGAAGTGGTCTTTGAAGGAGGAGGTTTTATGTGCAGTTTGAGATGCTCGCGTTTGGATGTTTACAAATTGAGCTATATAGATGGCGGTATGACAGCTCTTCAACATCGCTGAACTCTGGTATTTCAAGGTCTCGGTGAAGAACTGAGTTTCTTACGTACCATAGAGCGCACATGATGAGTTTGAGCACTCATTTGTTTTGTGCCTAGATTTTGTTAACTTAGGTGAAGCTGGCAGATCCCCAATGCCCTGCAGCGCACTGCCATGTACTACTAATCAGTGAGAGGTACAACAATCGTTTCGTGCCAAGAGTGAGAGGAGTGTGATCTAATGCGTTTCACTAGTTCACCGATATGAGCCGAGTAGGTCATCATTTTTTCGAAATGTACTCCTAGAAACCGTGTACAGTCGGTTTCGCGTGTTTCCGTGTTATTACACGAAGGAAGGATTTGCTCTCGAGAGAACTTATTTCTACAGCATTATGGAAGTTTATTATGCCACGTCGTCAGTGTCCATCACAAACTAGTTCATCGGTATCGCGCTACTTTCTTTCAAATCGAGTGACGCTTTTCTGCCGTTGGGTCCTGATTAAATATATTCATGCTAAAAGTGTCAAACGAAATTGTGAATGGTGGAAAAACCAATAAATTACTACTTCCAAATGATAATACGTTTTCGCAATTTCCTCAAATTCGTTTGGATAGCTTTCCGCTGGTTTTGGAACTTACCTATTCATTTAGATATGTATTAAATAAATTTCAGATCATCTACATTTCCACCACGAAACAATACCAATGAATAAAGATGGTGTGCAATGTACCACCGGTAGTCAAGTACAGGGTGATGACCCCTCCCCACATAACTATTCCCCTGCACAAGCGGGCAACAGCATAAAAAAGTTTCTTGTAAGATAATTCATGAGAAAATAAATTTTAATTTTTATTACAAGAAACTTCTCTACTGTTCCCTTCTGGATTTTAAATGATGATTTTATAGAAAACGATAGAATCACTTCAAAATTGTATTGCTGAAAGATCAAAAGGCACATCAACCTTAATTTCCCGGGAGTAATTCTCAATGGAAAACATCCTTTATCCCCTGATTATATTATATAACAGAGTTTGGCGGTCTCCGTGGGTGAGTGGTTTAAAGCGCACTATTTCCTTTCGATGCTAAGGGTTCGAGGGGTCCAATTCTGATAGTAATAACGAAATTTCATACTGGGGTTAATACGATTTAAATGCTTTTCAAGGTCACTAGAAAAAATAAGGTCTTACTTATTTGGTTAATATAAATATTATCGGATAGTTACTCAATGTATCATTGACAGAATCATGGTATTTTTTGTTGCTACCAAGTCTACTAATGTGTAACAGGAACATGGTTTTCACTTACCAGTAATAACGTTTTTCCCGCCAAAATTGAAATGTTTACTTTCATCTTACGTTTTAGGAATATCAGAAAAACTTTAGATACATGGCAATCTATCGATGTGCTTGAGTGTGTTCACCACTCCTAAACTTATTGGCCGCAAGATTGTATTGTAAATGTTTTTGTGAGTTTTTGAGGAATCGAAACCAGTAGAACATTTAATGGCTGTCCTATGGCTTGTAGAAAGGCTTGTGAGGGCTCTTCCATGGCCCCAAGGAGTTGATATGGAGGAACCTGTTTTTCATAGGAGACTACTACTATACTATTGAAGACCATGCCGTAACTTCATACTTACAGTAATAATCAACTCAACAAAGATTGAAAACAATGGTTAATCGTGGGATGTATGTTCTTTAAAAAGGCTTGCTGGGGATGAGGTGGAGGAGGCAGTTCTTCAGCGGAGAGTACTACAGCGCCATTCAAGAAGACGGAGGCTGCCACTGGGGTCCCCCCAACATTCCTCCGTTGTCTCTTTGATCTGCGGGAGCCTCGAGCATTAAAATGACCGCACCAACTCGAGTTTTCCAATTTAAATTCATAGGAGAGGAAAGCGGCGGTTGTACCCGGAGGAAGTGGCGTCGTGGAGGGGGGGTGTCCTCAAAAGGAAGGAGCTGGTTTTGGAGTGGATGAGGCCGGAGATTGCTTCATCTTGCGAAACAAAAGAAAAAGCCCACCCCCTTGGACGGCGTTAAAGTAAACACAGGCTCCTCTCTCACTATTCACTCGTTAATACAAACATTCCCAGGGTTTACCCCCGTTCCCTCCTGCTGTTCGCCGCAGAGGACCTCTCTCGACCCACTATCTGACTTCCCCGTTTCCGCCGCTCGGAGCGCTCTTACGCTCCTTTGCGCGCCACCCCTTCCGAAACCTTAGAAATCACCTTTCGTAATGAGCCTTGGAGAATGGGAGCTTTATGTTAGTTTCAACTCCAGCGTGTTGTAGGGGAGGCCCTGGGGTTCACAAACCCTCGGAAATTATAGCGGTCGTGAATTTCCCGGCTTCGCGAGTCAACTGGTTCATTTCTGGTGGCGAAACGTGCCCCATTGTTCGACAAAGATTGCCCCCGTAATTTTTCTTTATTCCCGCACTGCCTTATGTAAGCCAACATAAAAACGCTCACTATAGGATAAAATGAGAAGAAAAAAAATCACAAAACCGCGAACAGCTTGTTATATTCCAAAGAAACAGAGAATAATAACTACATTTGGAGATATTTCCCATGCTGAGGTATTAAAACGAAAAACCAAGAGAAATATTAAGATGGATGCAGTAGGTATTAAGCTTGAAATTGTTTTCGCAGCATGACCGTATGAAAGAATAAACAATTTTTTTCATTAGAATTTCGTCTTAAATGGAATTAAATTGAAGTGCTTTGGATTTTTTCAAGAAATTGAACAAAAAATTCTGAATAGTAATGAGATTCACAAACAAAGTTTGAATCGTTCAATATTTTAATCTTTTAAAATATTTATTTATTCTATTTGCGAGTAGTCAGTTAAATTAAAGTTCCTCCGCATAATGGAATTTTTTTTTCTGCCAGAATTTAGAGTGATATTTGTCTCGGAGAAAATAGCGGTTGTTGACCTGCTGTCATTTTTACACCCTCCCTAATCTGGATTCGAAAACCCTTCTACACCAACTGAATTTCGTCCAGAGGCTTGGGCTAAATTGAGCTCATGGTTTAGAGCGACTCAAGCACCTCAAAACTTGTTTAGAGCTGCAGAATGAACTTGTCTCGAACTTCACGGCGCTTGAAACTAAGAATCTAGTTGTTCTCATCAACTATCAACTTTTAGAGGTCAACAATTAAATTAAAAAAATTGTATACGTATTTAATATGGTGACAAAATGATAGGAAGAATACTGGGTGGGGAGCATCATGTTTCATCAAGTTTTACTCATCCAGTGGATGCTCTGAGCTCAAAGAATTCGTTTTTTTCATTGCCTCATTAGAAACTTTATGATGTTTTATTTTACTTTCGATTTGTCCTTATTTTGGGCAACTTCAACCGATTTTGCCCCATAATGAGGTGGTTAGATTTTATTTTTAAGGTAATTCTGTACGTTTATTCTGTAATAACGAGTTAGCTATGTTGCCCATCAAATATCACCAACGTTTTAACTGTTATGTAATGTACCCCTTTAAGGTGATGGATATAGTCAACATTATGACCCTTCTGAGTCGTGCTGCCAATAATAAATCTGGCGTTAAAGGGTTGCCGGAAAACGACCCTTCTCATCCTTATCTGACGTCACCGTTTCCGTCGTTTGGGGGGCTGGTGTCCACTTGCTCCCTTGAACCTCCTTCTTGTACCTTCGCACTTACTAATGGCCCTTTAACGGACGGAGGGTTTACATATTTTCGGAAATTATGGGTCTTGAATTCCGCTCCCTTAAATCAACTGATAGGGTTCATATTTTCGATCGAATTTGTATATACCCGAAACGGCCCAACATTTCTTCTCAATAACTGCTTACCCAAGACCTTTCGAATCTTTAAAAACAAAAGAAGGATCGCCCGGATCAGAAGTCATAGAACTGCTTGCTAAATACTATATGTGTTGCTGCAGGTATAATGCAATATGTGTTGATTGCTGCGCAGATTCCATAAATAACCAATTTTATAAGGAGTGCTAATACACGTTCAGGTGAACCTGTCTGATGTGCCCAGAACAATGTGTGATTGAAGGAGTATTGACGGATCTCCCAAAAATGAAAACAGCGTTCGCCGCGAACTAAGTTATGAGATTCGGGTCAACAAGGGGCCAGACCAACCCCACCCGCAAGACCTGGAGGTCTTGCTGGTCAGGTATAACCATTGCGCCGTCTGTGTAGCTAATCATTAATGTTCCCGAGTCTGAAGGAAGGATTCGCTCTCGAGAGAATTTATTTCTGGCCAAAACAGTTTTTTAATGACATTTTTAGAGAATGTGCGTTGGGCTGTACATTGTCCCTTTTTAGTTTCATTGACCAGTCAGCGCATTCGCAGGTGTAAAATCCACCGATCATAATTTTCTCAGGTTTTAATGGTCCTACCGCGCTCACATGTTTCGTGTTGTCAGGGAAAAACGGTCCGATAATCTTTCGTCAATTTCAAAGAGATGGTCATTAGCAGCCATGTTCCGCGGAAAATCGTGAAATCTTCGTAACAGCCTAATTCTTACAGTTTCAATCCAATGTTGCTGAAGTTTTCAGAGAATCTGCAAACTAAGCTGCAGATGTTCCTGACGAGTTTCATTGTTCACATCATCACTTTGCCCTACTGCACTTTGCATTCGTATAATGCAACAACCATGACTTTATAAGGGTCTATTGATCCGCTTGTCGTGAACTATTTAAAGTAGTTAGAGAAGAACTGTCCAGTTATCTCTGATAATTTCAACACAATTGTGTCATCATTCTATCCGCTGTAGATTTAGTGCAACAGACTCAATACATGGTGACTAAACTGTAGAAGGCGTTGTTGAAGGCAAAGTATGTTCTAGCGGCATTTCTTTCACATTATTCTTTGTAACAGGCCTATATTTCCAACATTAACATATTTCCAGCTTGTTGTACCGTTCATTTATCATGCAATGTAAATAATAGCTCCTGGCGATAAGAAGCTTCGACTGAACTGAGTTAATTTCAATTCAACTCCCTCCTCCTTAGCCTTCAGCAGGTCGATCAGGTCTCCCCCGCAAAGTTTACTCATTTCAATCCACAACTATTGGTCTAGCAGTGAAGATGAACCGTAAACGAAAACCTCCGCCTGTTCCTGTTTCGAATTCAAACCCAAACCCATTGACGGAGCGAGTAGAGTAGGTTCCCAGTTCCAGAGCGCATTTTATGAAACTTTAGAAAGTGGAGGGCTTGTGCGTACCTTCAAAAAACAAAATGTTGTTGAAAACCAGAGGAAGAATAGAGAATATGTAAGCAAAAAAAAAAAAATCTTCAAAGATTCGTATGGAACATAGCTTCCTCATATAGGTTACAAAAATGTATGGGTAACTCAAGTAATTGAAATAATAAAAAGTTGGACGAAAACTGTAGAGTTTAGGCTTGTTACAATGATTTCACGTGAGCGAGGAAGTAAGGAGGAGGGTACTTGAAGTTGCCTTTTGCATATCCGCAGTGTGAAGTAGTGATTTGAGAACAATGAAGCTAATAGGTTACCGTCAGTCCATCCTGATAACCAAAGCTAAAAAATCATGAAACTGGGATGAAAACTTTGGAAAATATGATTGCTGTCCCCAAACTCACACTGACAGGTGAGGTAGGTTGAAATTTTGGAGACAAAAGTATTTTCATCTCTCAAAAGTTAATAGATTGCTTTCTTTTTCTACAACAGACTTTGTATTCACCCTAGAAGGTTGTTTTTTTCTCGATAATTATTTATTGCGCCCAGCATTAGCAACATGATTAAAAGCATAAAATATTTGGTAATAGTATTTTTGATTCAATCACAGAGAGACTAGGTACATAACTAAGTCTCCATTATTTTATTGTAGTGGTGCCACTTGACGCACTTGAGACTCAATGAGGTTTCACTCACTTCCACAGATCATGCTGTTTAATCCTCTTAAGACGTCTGAGTAGGTCGTCAACGTTGAGCTACTGGACTGCCTCTTCATTGACGTGTCCTTGTGACCGCTTGTGGTGGGCTAAGGCTTGCTTCCTGATGACTTAATTTATGGTCGGTATATGTAGCCGAACATTTCTGGTGTACCGATATGCATTACACAGCACCTCAGTACATTATTTGGGAAACGCTGTATTACATCGTGGATGCTTTGAGCAGCGCAGCCCCACAACTGCACTCCTTAAGTCCAAACAGGCTCAAGGACTTGATTGTACAAAGTTAGCTTATTCTGGATTGACATTTTTGAATATCAACCCATTAGCCAGTACATTTTTCAGAAATTCGAACTAGCTTTGCCTTTTTCTTTTTGACATGAGCCTCCCACATCAGTTTCGCATGTACTTGTAGAAGTGAATATATTGGATTTCACTTGGTCGGATTTTGAACTGAAAATGAACGAAGAAATAGTATTTGAAAACCTACACTTGTATGGAATCAGGGAGCTCTAAATGGCCACTTTAATTCACTGCAGAAAAATAAACAGTGACCTCGACAGCGAAGGTTGTTATATGAGGAAATTGAGTTTGTTTGCGGCAATACAATCAAAACCGTGGTGGATAACAACTGTAATTTCCATTCCCACTATGCGACTGAACCACATTGGGAAAAACAGGCGATCGCATTAATAGTGGAATAGCCTTGGAAAATAAATAAATGAATAACTAATAACGAAATCTGCTTTTCGACAAATGTCAGCGAGAGTGTCGAGGGTCGCCAAATTGCGTGACCGTTTGAACGAGCGAATGGCGTGTTTTACGGGAAAACACTGAGATCGTGTGTGTGTGTGTCTGTGTGAGGGGTGAAAAGGTAAAATGAGGGGTAGTTATAAGGGTTGGAAAAGGGAGGGGAAATATGGGGAGTCACGGAGGGGGTAAATGTGGAACGGAGGGAGGTCCAAAGTAAACCGCCGTTACTAACTGCCCTCTATCGGGAGAGGAGAAATTTCGTATGTATGAGGTGCAATGTCAACACTAGTATGGGGGGAGTAACAAACGTCCCGCATCCCTGTTAACGGTACGTTCCCGCCCGTTGCCCGTTACGCTACGTCTCTCCCTCCCGGGTACATAGACAATTTTGCCATCCTAAATCACCTATACCCCTCTCTTCCTTTCCCTTCATCCTTCAAACTCCTCTCATTCTCGTAAATTCCATTGAAATTCAGTAGAGCGGCCGAGTCAACCGGACGCTCGTATCTGCTTCGGAAGTGCACGAAGTGCCGACTCTATGAATCTAGTGCGGGGTTCAGTGGAGAAGTCAATGACGTCACAGCGGGACCGAAATTGGGAACCTCACTACTGTACCTCAAACTCAAATAATAAGGGAAGAATTCCAAATCGTGGATCAAGTAAAGATTTTTCCTTACTTGAGGAAGTAAAGAAATCCCCTAAGCAAATTGTGAACCACACCGCAATACCTCAACACTCAAATAATAATTGCTGAATTCATAATCATTCATTAAGAGTTTTCCTAACTTTCGGAAATTAAGGAAAATCTCCCTAACGATACTTTCCTTTCACTGGTATGACGTTGGTAGCCATGACTATGCTGTGGAGTGAAGGTTTCTTGCTTTATGTTTCAGGTTAATATTCTTAATCAACCTATTTAGGCAGTGAAAAATTGGGAAAACAAGAACAGACTAAGTGAAGTTGAGAAGGTTATGGTGAGGAAGTTTGTTTGGAATCATAAAAATATAGTTGAAAGCAAAGAAGTGATGATGTCCCAGTCCCCTGAAGTTTATATTTTAATTTCACCAGGATTCGGATCAATTTCACATATTATTATACAAGAAAGTGGACCATTAGGTATATTTTTATGCCATAATAGCAATTGGATTATCAGGATATTTTGAATGGGCACATCATATATTTACAGTTGGAATAGATGTAGATACACGAGCATATCTTACATCAGCAACCATAATAATAGAAAAAAGGCTTTTGAGTCAGTTATACCCGTATTTAACTGCTTCTTTGGGTTAAACAAACAAGTAAGTTAGTAAAAACATCTTAACTACTAACATTCCTTTTTCCAATTTTGAAAAAAATCAGTTGCACTTATTTTCTAATAGTTTTTAAAGCTTTCATTGGTTTGTGTTGAATCAAGTCTGGGTCCGATCCAAATTGGTTGTCGTTAAAGGCAACTCTCGAGTGGATTATCATGCAGCAATCTCAATAAATTTACAAAACTAGTTTCTCTCTGAATCATACTACAAAACTATTCTAATGAATTGATTGATCAAATTGAGACTTACATTTGGTATACACATGTAATTTAAGCTTAAATTCTTGTACGTACTTTAGGAGCTAAAATCAATACGGGGAGGGACCGTGGATCGAGTGGCTAACCCCAGAAATGTGGGTACACTAGTTCAATCTGTTTGCTCCTTCCAGGACTCGTTACTTCAACTATTTATCGCTCGGTAGCGACATTGTCGATTTGTAGAAGTTACTTGATTTGTTTGTTTTCAAAAGAGCGAAGTTACAGCTAAATTTTCCATCATTTTTGTTAACTCAAATCAACTAGCACAGTTTTATCACCACGTCTTTAATAGATTCGTGAATTTCGTTACCGTACATCTTTTTTTTTGTTAGTCTCCGAGATGATTTACTTAAAAACATCGAATTTTTAATTCCAAAAGTACATGAAGATTTCCTTATTTTACACACAGGTTCATAAAAAAAACAATGAGCTAAAAATCTTTCGCTCTGATTTATTGAATACCTAAAGAGGACCTCAAAATCATTTTTTTAAACCTAAAATCCTTTTTTTCTATGTCAAATGAAATAAAATAACCTTTTGCATATGTTCATGTAATTCAGTACACTAAACGGTGTAAAGAATCGTGGATGCTTTTCGGTAATCCCCCCTCCACACTTGATTGTGTTGTTAGTCTGGACGCATATGAAATAATAAAAGATCATGTTTATGATGAAGTCGTGTCCTGGTGCTCTATGAATTGGTTTATTATTCAATAATCATTGTAATCGCTTTGAAGAAAAAAAATCACCTGAAAATTTCATGGTTTACGTTTCAAAGGGTGAAGAATCTGAATCTGCAATAAACAACCCCTAACGGCTGGAGCAAAATATCTGAAATATTCAGAAAAATCCATTGGTCCACGCCCCAATTCTTTAGCCAGCACTCTCACTTAATTTAAAGTGCCCTTTAATGGTTGACGAAGTTTTGTAAAATCCCTAAAAACCTCAAAACAAGTCGAAGCGGCCTAAATTTAGACTCTTTTTGAAGAACTTTCCATGAGGAATTGAACGAGCTCTTCCCCTGGTTCGTAGCTCAAACCATTCACCATTCACTTTAACCATTCGGGTTATTATTCAATTGGCTTGCGTTCATGATTTGAATTTCTACTAAGGTTTGGAGTGTGCGTGTTCCACAGGTGATAGAGTGATTATTGAATTTCAGGAGGCACACAAATATGATCAACTGATCAATCCAAATAGGTATTTTGGTAGAGAACAGATTTACGTGCTCTATGCATATCTCCTGAAATTCAATAATCGCTCTATCACCTGTGAAACATGCACACTCCAAAGCTTAGTAGAAATTCAATCATGAACGCAAGCCAATTGAATAATAAACCCCAGTGAAAGAATTTGCAGCGTTTTTTGTATTGGTATTGTATTTCGGTGTGTGATTGTGTTGTTACCGGCGTTATGTACCGTAAACTCGTTGATCAAAGCAAAATCGGTACTATTTGATCAGCTGATATACCGGTCAATGACAAAATGTGTTCCTAAGGTGCTTTACAAACAGGTCAGCTTTCTCTCTGGATTTTCACCCGTTCACCATTATCTTTTCTAATTTGTGGGATGTGTTGTTTAGGCTGCTAGAGTCACTTTATACCTTTCCATAGTGAATAACCAGTGTTCTTTTCAGGCCTCATGATTAATCTTATGTGGCTTTCTTGCTTGATTACTTTGGAAAATGTGTGAAACCTGTTCTTTAATGCAATCAGTGCTGTTTTGCCACAGGGATCCTTACCATTCTGCCTAACTCTGTTCTCTTTTCGCTGATGAACGCTCGAGTAGCGTATCTGATGTTGTTTTTATTTTTAATTCTTGTCCCTGCAAAATAATGTCCGCCGAACCGAATGATGATACGACCGATTTAGACTCCATGGTTTTGCTTCAAACACGTACGCAAGTTCAACAAAATATATGTTCGTATGTTGACAAACGCTCACGGGCTTGGTAGGAATGAAGCCCTCTATCGCTACCTGGATGTACAGAAAATATAGGAAAAATAATTTGGTTTTATGATAGGCTCGATTAGGCACTCATAGTTCTTGAAAATGAGGATCCCAGGGGTGCAGCGCTTAATCTACATCCAGAACGGGCCAAGCGACAGCAAAGACCAAGGAGACGAAGTGTAGTAGTAAAATGAATTTCTCCATAATTTCTACAGCTACTACTTACAACCACAAATACTGTAACTTCAATTGAATACCCTTAAATCACCTTATGATAACTATTGTTAGTTTGTGATAGCCGACCCAACTACCTACCGCGACTCTCCTCTCCACTTGCTTTTCCGAGCCTCATCCGACAAGGTAACATTTTTCTCAGTATATGACTGTATTCAAATCAAATTGATTATAATATCCAATATCCATCCTATTAACCAAAATCCTTACCTGATAACCCTACGGTGCTATTTCATAAAAATAAACGATAGTAAAGATATACTCAATATTTTTCACCTCGTGGTTAATAGGAGCCCCGTAGTTATTCTTGGAGCAATATATACAATTATTGGATAAATAACTCAATCTATTGCCAAAACCTAGTTTATAATTATTTCGTGAACCTTATACATCTCTATATAAAATAACCTTAGTAATAAATAAGATCAAAAAGGGGAATAATATCAAGAAATCGTAATCAAGTAAAGGTAGAATTGATATAACAATTCCTTTCAAGTATTACAAGTTGTCACATCATTTTATTATCTGAGACTTATCACTGGACAAAGACCTCGAAAACTAGTTACTCGTTATATATTTATTGTCTCTGTCCTGTCAAATTAAATATAAAATTACAAATAAAGTTACATTACGGTGTGGTATCGGTAAAGGTCTTTCCCATCAAGAAACTTGAGCTGGTACTTAAAATTTCATCAACGTCATTATGTATTAAAAACATTTTTTTTTTCAACTTTCATAACCCGAATCGCCTCCTTCAGCTGTGTTGTGGGAAAATGTTTTTTGACGAATCGTGGGAAAACTTTTTCCGAGCACATCGAGCCGGCACCGCCTGCACTTCAATTAAGAATCCGCAAATGAGACTTTGACTCGCTTCGCACGAGTAGATTTTCATTTGAAAAATTCTCCCCTCCGCGAACCCTAGTTAAGGTGGAAAAGGAATCACGTTCCCCCCCGCCGTCGTACCTAATTTATTCACCCCTTCGCTCTTTGGGAGCCTTTTTGAAACTTGCGGAGAATTAACATGGGAAACCGTGTTTCCCATACGAACTTTGCGTATATCCCTTTTCCTTTTGCCTTGACAGATTTATGCGTGTTTCCACTGTCAATGTTTGTTGGCTGGGAACTGAGGGAAAATGGAGGGCTGGAAGTAGTGCTCGGCACATCCAATGAACTTGTTTGCGCTGATTTCGCGCTTTTGGGAGGACGTAGCGCTACGCGGGCTCTCGAAGAAAGTTTAAATGGCTTCAGCTTTGTCCCTTATAATAATTAAAGTATGAGACATAGTCAATATTGGAAGCGAGACGAGGAGTGATAACCTACGCTAAAGAACAGCTTCCAGTGATGTTGTCACTGCAAAATTTGAAATGAAGCCCGGGTGGGCTCATTCGATTCTAAGAAAGCACGTCTATCAAAAACGAACGTAAAACAATTGTGTTATTCCGAATGTTTTTGACGTTCGGATTTTTCACCCTTTCGGTTGCACCTTTTAGGATTGACTAAGATCGATGCCGAGAATATAGTTCCATTTAGACCTCAAATGTGATTTTTGAACCAAGTTTCATTAACTTTCGTTCAGTAGTTTCGAAAGAAAGCTTTGGACGGCAATCGGACGGATTTTTTTTAAATTTGATTTTTGGATTCTATGCAATCTGAAAAGTATAACAACGTTTCTCTGTCGATTTTCTAGGTCTAAGGTTCATTATTGAAAATAATAAACTAGTAGAGGCCAACAATTTTAATTTTATACTTATCCTACTTTTGATTTTTTGTTGGCGTTACTTCTTCCAAATTGGAGTTATGCTGATTTACAAGGACTTTATGGTAGGAGAAAAAAAAGCTGGACTTTCACTGGGGTTTATTATTCAATTGGCTTGCGTTCATGATTTTAATTTCTACTAAGCTTTGGAGTGTGCGTGTTTCACTGGTGATAGAGCGATTATTGAATTTCAGGGGATATGCATACAGCACGTAAATCTGTTCTCAACCAAAATACCTATTTGTATTGTTCAGTTGATCATATTTGTGTGCCTTCTGAAATTCAATAATCACTCTATCACCTGTGAAACACACACACTCCAAAGCTTAGTAGTAAAAATTTTTCCGTCCGTCCGCCGTACGCACGATTTCTCCCAAGCGGCTGGAGCAAAAGATCTGAAATTTTCAGGAAAAATCAATATTGGTCCGACAACGCTCCAATTCTTTAGCCAGCACTCTCACTCAATTTAAAGTGCCCTTTAAGGGTTGTCAAAGTTTTGTAAAATCCTTAAAAACCTCAAAAAAAGTCAAAGCGGCCTAAATTTGTACTCTTTTTGAAGAACACTCCACAAACCGGGAATAGTTCGAGCTACCAACATGGGGAAGGACTCATTCAATTCCTCATGGAAAGTTCTTCAAAAAGATTCCAAATTTAGGCCGCTTCGACTTTTTTTGAGGTTTTTAGGGATTTTACAAAACTTTGACAACCCCTAAAGGGCACTTTAAATTAAGTGAGAGTGCTGGCTAAAGAATTGGAGCGTTGTCGGACCAATATTGATTTTTCCTGAAAATTTCAGATATCTTGCTTCAGCCGTTTGGGAGAAGTCGTGCGTACGGGATGTGGTTAGAATTTTTTTCATTACAATGGTTTATTATTGAATAATAAACCAAAACCTACCTAATCAATAAATTTCTGCATTTGCCGCCCGAATCGGTCATTGTGGACGGTTCAATCGATATGCACTTGAGTGTGCATTAAGATGTGCACTTGTTCTGTTGAAACGAACTTGCAAGAAGTTGTTATCAATCAACGTTAATTCGGTTGACGGATTCCAAACATCTTGAAACGTAAAACAAAAAGTTTTGAGGAGTTAATATTTTTTCTTCATGGTCGATTGCAAAGGTTCATTAAGTTTTGAAAATAATAAACGTAAAAACTTGTTTAAAATGCTATTTGAGCAAAAATTTCAAATTTTCAGCATTTTTCAAATAGATTGGTTTCAGCATACTTTGGCGAATTTTCTAAGACACCGGGGGGATAACAATGGTTTAAAACAACATACTTAAATGAAAGAAAAACTTTCTTGGTGGAAATCCGTTTTGAGGTATTTTGAAATGATTCCTGAATTTGAAACCAATTGAAAATAAACAATGACATAATATAGAATAAATACAGCTTCATCTATTAACTAAATAAAATGACTGTTTGACAGCCTGGATATAAGGGTACTTGAAAATAAAACGATGTTTCGACCCGATTTTTACTCATGTTTAATATTAATATCCGTCTATAGTCAATTTACAGTCGTATACAATAATTGTATTTCAATTATCATTGGTGAAACGTGGATAGGTTAGTATAAGCACTTCTGCTCGTTAGGAGACAACAAACAGTATTCGTGATAAGTTGTACGTCTATATGGGCTCGAGGTAAAGGAATGGTGACGATAATCTGGGTTTGCGGGAGGTCAGGCGTGGCTTACAAGGGAAAGGGATGTCTCACTGCTAAGAATAGGGGTAGAAACAAGGGGTGGGTGAAGACCAGGCTACTTAACAATGACAAACTATTCATATTGAGGAGCAACATTTACAAACTCATAAAAAAAACGAATAGAACGGGCAGAAACAGAAAAAACGCTGCAAATTCTCTCACTGGGGTTTATTATTCAATTGGCTTGCGTTCATGATTTGAATTTCTACTAAGCTTTGGAGTGTGCGTGCTTCACAGGTGATTGAGTGATTATTGAATTTCAGGAGGCACACAAATATGATCAGCTGAACAATCCAAATAGGTATTTCGGTAGAGGACAGATTTACGTGTCCTATGCATATCTCCTTAAATTCAATAATCGCTCCATCATCTGTGAAATACGCACACTCCAAAGCTTAGTAGAAATTCAAATCATGAACGAAAGCCGATTGAATAATAAACCCCAGTGGAAGAATTTGCAGCGTTTTCCTAAAAATTGAAGATTTTCTGATTTTTCCTGAAAATTATCAGAATGCTTCAACCCGTGTATCGGCTACAAAGCATTTTAGGAGTTTACTCCAGTATCCACATTACTACATCACTACGTCACTAGGTTACTGATATCAACACAAAAACAATAATAAACCAAAATAACGCGAATGTTGGCACCATAAATCGGGCCATAGATCGGGAATGGTTTGACCTACGGACCTGCGGAGGGGCTCATTCGATTCCTCGTGAAGTGTTCTTCAAAAAGAGTAGAAATTTAGGCCGGCTTGACTTTTTTTTTAGGTTTTTAAGGATTTTACAAAACTTTGACAGCCCTGAAAGGGCACTTTAAATTGAGTGAGAGAGCTGGCTCAAGAATCGGGGGGTTGTAGGACCAAGATGGATTTTTCCTGAAAATTTCAGATCTTTTGCTCCAGCCGTTTGGGAAAAATCGTGCGTACGGCGGGCGGACGGAAAAATTTTTATTGCAGATTCGGATTCTACACCCTTTGAAACGTAAACCATGAAATTTTCAGGGGGGGTTAGAATTTTTTTTCCAGAGCGATTACAATGGTTTATTATTGAATAATAAACCAAAAGTGAATAGATGATGAGTAGTTGAACAAGATATTATCAATGCCTGTTGGTGATCTACAAAGGAAGGAAAAAAGCACAAATATTCTGGAGAGAAGCTCTGAAATGGTTGAGTGACTTCTAGATTATTACTTGTTAGGTATTTAGTTTCTGGTACAGCGCCAATTCTTTACTATATCTATAACGGTTTCCAGCATCCCGCAGTCTTCTATTGCCTTCTTCTATGGGAAACGTGGAGTCGAAGAAAAAAGGCTCCTTCTAACATCTTAACCACAACTAGGTGGAAGGCGTTTTGTTCCTTTTTGTATTGATGACTCTGGGAGGGAGTGTGGAGAAGTAGAGTGTCGGTGGGACGACGGTGTTGGATATACGAGGTTTTTTCCTTTCTTTCGCTCATTGGTGGTCGTGAGGAAAGGTGGTCGTGAGAGGGGTCGGGAAGGTGGATGTACGAGAAAACAGGGAGCTGCTTTGATGTAGCTGCCAACACCTTCACCCCTGCAACCCCTATCGGCAGACAAACCCCCTCAGCGTCCCCGCCGCATGCTGGCTCATTCGAGTGGATGATTGCTCATGATCGATTGGCGGGGCAAGACCTTCATCTCCTGCCCCTCGTTCTCCGAAGGGGTCTCTCCCCTGTTCCACCGCTTCGCTGTTCAGACCTGATTCTTCCCCCCTTTTCCCTCCCTACTTATGCAAAACAATGGCAAACAAATAAACCCCATTGTCCGTAGCCCCTTTCCCCTATCTTATCGGCCTCCCTTCAGCATCCTGACCCCCCTCAGGGCGCACTTCGCAACTCTCAGGGCTCCCTATCGCCCCCTTCTTACCATCAAAACCCCTCTCTACCCCCCAGGTGAGGGATTAATCGGTCTATATAAACGCCATCAGCATCAGAAGTGGTCTCAGCAGGCTGGGGAGACCGTTCTAACTTTCAAGCAGCTTTCAGTTTGACTGTATACAAAAACCTTCCTCCACGATTCTCCTCCTCTTCTACTATTCTCCCACAATCATCCCTCCCTCTCCCATTCCACTATTCTCATCCCCCCCCCCCCCTCCACTCTTCCTCCAAACCTCCTTTCCCTTTTTGTAACCGCTCATCCAAATGCCATTATGCGACTTTTCAAGATACCAAGGAATGATTTCTTTCTTTCCACCTCAGTTTTTCCTTGACTTTAGCAACAGAAATGAATAAAATATTCTGAACTTGTTGGAAACTCAGAAGTGGTATCTCAAGCAGCAAATGCTTACGAAATGAAAGATAATGGCATATTTCCAACTCGGAGAGCTAGTAATTCGTGAAACTGAAGACCCGAGGACGTCTTTACATTCCGATATTTCTACTTTATCCCAAATAGGATTTATTATTCCTATACTAGTTAACCTTTTTTAATGAAAATAATGGTAGTAAAACCTAATATGTTACCTTGATATATCTACACTCCTTTTTAATTTCCGGACAATTAGTCTAATGTATGAAGAGCACTTGAGGAGCTTACTTTCAAAAAGGCACATATCCAAATCTGGGAGAAAATGTTTTTTTCTTAATTTTCTATCTCTGAATATGAGTTGGATCAGATCCCCCTATCATTTCCGAACAAAACAGAACACATCCATGTCAAATCCGGGGCTAAAGTTATGTGTTTGCATCAAAAGGTAACGAATCCGTCGCCTACATTTTTTTTCAGTGCCTTGATATCGAAATGGCACATATCCTCCGAATTTCGTCAGGCGATAAGTCGTGGGTTTTCAAAAAGGCACAAATCCAAAAAGAAGCATTGCCCCTTCGTCTTGACGTTGAATATTTACACGAGACTCGATAGATGGCAGGCATGACAAATGGAAATATGGAGTCAGGTAAAGTTTTCAATAAAACCTACAGAATGGAGAATGCATTTTTTCTTTTTCAAAAAGGCACAAATCCATGAGTTTTGATCAAAAGGGCACATTTCCGATGTGAAAATGGATATACAGCCTCGTGTTTTGGAGAAAATTGATTCATATTCTCAGGCATCTTTATCCGTGCCTTCTCACACATTACTCCGATGAGAAACTGCAGAAAAACATCCCCACTAATCTGCGAATCGTTATTTTCACTTTCTGAACATTTTGTCGGAATGGATATGTGCCTGTTTGAAAGTAAGCTCCTCACTTGGTGATAAAAGAAGTTGCATAAACAGAGATATCTAAACATAAAACTCGTCATACCTCAATAACGGTCAGAGCAATTTATGTGCAGGGGGTCACCTTTCCCAAAGCGATCAAGACTAACGTGAAAATGGAACCCCAAAAGGAGTTTTCCAAACAATCCACGATTTAGCGGCTATTGACAGTTCCCATATACGATTTTGATTAATTAAAATCGATTTTGCAAGTTGACAAACGTCGCCAATTTTGTCCCTCAACTTTGATACGTTTCAATATTTGGGCGTGCAATGACGTCAATAAATATGTATGTAATGTTTTCCCGTCTAATCAACCTTTTTCGCAACAAAATGGACCTTTTTGCCTTGAATAAAACTGTTTCCTCTGCAGTACCAACTTTTAGTTTTAAATTTATTCTTTTTCACATTCAGGACAACGTTTGTCATAATGAATACAGGTTTTTCTCATTCCAGTAGATATACCTTTTTCCAAATTCAATTCACCTGGTAATTTCTACAAACCGAATTGAATGCGAAACATTTTGTACTGAAAAGGAAAAGTTATAGTTATTGTAAAAAAGGTTGAATTATATGAAAAAATATTAAAGGAATACAAAAACCGCTAAAACACTGAAATCAAGAACACTTTTTTAGGATCATATAAAATGGTGTTCCCTTGTGTAAACTTTTAAAATGTTATATTCCAACTTCAATTAAACAGCTAAAATATTTTTCAATGGGAATTAAAAAAAGTGTGAAAAAGTTTGATTGTGATTATTTAATATCTACGTGATTGCTAATTTATTGATAGCAACTATAATTGTTTATTACACTTTCTGACATTTGTCACAGTATCAATATGGGAATCCATTGAATAATTCAGGCACTCTAAATCTTTGTAAAGTACTGTATGGTGTTGATAACTGCAATAGGCTTATAATTATGGTAAAATAGTACAGTGATCTAACTTATAACTCTGGTTTGTTTCAGGTAAGCACTTCGTCTACTGGTATTTGTTATCTCAAACCCACTTCAAGGTAAGTAAGTGACCTAGCTGCTAAAATTCGACTTTCCCATACTTACGATTCCATACCTCCAATATACTCTGGATTGTGTCAGATTTATCATACAAATCATGAAAACATAATCCTGAATTAATTTAACCTTGCGATTGAATTCTAGTTGTCCATAAATCTACTTCCGAACACAAACTTTTTCCATCCTCTTTGTACAAGACAACAAGTGATATCATGACACCTACAATGGTGAAATATACCACATATGAACTACTGAAGTCTCAAGAGACATATTAAAACGCATACCTACGCTTCACTTAATATAAGTTAGATTTATCATTAGTCTTGGAAACTTTATTTTAAAAGGGATTTTCTGGAGGAAATTCCATTGTAATCATATCAGCTGATCCTAGGCTCACAAGATACTATTTCACATTCGAATTCGGGTTGGTGTTATTTTAGCCTGTCAAAGTTTTAGCGCGTAGGGACAGTGAACGGATGAACTTAAGCAGTCCGGGTGGGCTCATTCGATTCATAGATGGAACATCTGCCAATAACGAATATAAAAACATTAGGGTTATTTAAAAGTTTTCGATATGCAGATTTTTTAAATACTTCAGCCAATTCATTTCAGTATTTAGGATTGACTGAGCTATGCCCAGAATTCAGTCCCAACTAGACCGCAGATGTGATTTTCGACCACAGTGTCATTAAGTTTCGTTTATTAGTTTTGGTAAAAAGGTAGACAGCGTACGGCGGACGGATTTTTTAAATTTGAATTTCTGATTCTACAAATCTTGACATGTAAAACGAAAAAATGTTGAGGGGAGGTTACTTTTTCTTTTCTTGGCCAGTTACGGAGGTACATTATTGAAAATGGTAAAACAACCGAGGCTAAACCATATAACATGTCTCTTGAATTGAGGCATAGGGTCCAAACAAAAGCTTTTCCCTTGGTGAGGCAAGGTCGTTCATTCAAATTTCCTCTTAGAAGTGACCAAAAAGTATGATGAAATCAGCTCGAGTTACTCGTAATTTCGAATTAACCTGATGAACCCAGAAGAGCCTTAATCCGGGCCCCGTTCATGAGGATTCAGACTAGAACGATGCAGTAAATCTCATCCAGTTTGCGGATTAACTTGATAATTTCCCCATATAAAGTTCCGCCTCGATCAGCGGGGCGAGCCTCCTCCCGATGAAGTTTGAGTTCGTGATAGGGCGGTGGGTTAGTTGACTAATAGGCTGAGAATCTGAGTGGAGAGTTCGACTCTGCCAGCTCCGACCTTGGGGCTCGAGATAACTCGCAGCCTTACAAAGAAAGTATCGATCAGGAGTGAAGTAAAAGAGGACACAAAAGTGGTGAAGCATGGCCTTATGTGCGAATCTCCGTTGTATCGAATTCACAAAGAAAATGAAACTGTAAATGACTTCAAACGTTTTTCAAATACGTGAGCGTTAAAAGTAATTCAAATCCAATCGCAAATCATTCTGTTTGAATGAAGATTTCCGAAAATTTACAGTTCAAGTCATTCTGAGACGGTTTGTGAATCTCAGTACTTTTTCATATTGAAGCATATTCATCCTTCAGCCCTATCACGACAAAAGTTAGTCACGAAGTGTAACTAAATCGCTGAGGGACACAAGCGGATTTCTATCAAGTTGAGATGCTGAAATTTGAAATTAATCTCCCAAATAACACAGTCACAAGGTATGAGGCATATCGATCATTTGAAGGATCTCTGTGGCTGATTTATTTTCTAATTGATTGGAGCGCCTTTATGTTATCATGAATACAATAACAATTTATGGAGATACACAGATTAACTGAGGGACCCTTGTAGAAAACGTCTTTCCTGAATTGCCTGAAGCTGACATTTTAAATCTTTTGATTTGGGTCACTGTAACATTTCCTAGTCAAGTTTATGGTTTTCTTGATGAAATTCAAGCCTTTCCAATTTAACGTTTTTAGAAAAATATTTCAAACTAAAGAAACACACAGAGTTCTTACGTAGTGAGGCTGTGGCGTCGGGAAGTTGTAGCATTTTATCCATCACGTAAGTAGCACAATCTGCTCTCGTGAGTGTTTATAAACTTTGAGCTATGACCTAACACAAATTGTAGTTAACCGGGAAGGTTTCTTGAATGGAGCTTCACTTTTGAAAATACCTTCTCAGCTGGATTCTATCGTAGTGAATAAGGTGGAGGATATTTCACACTAACCGCGAGTAATTCTATCCGACGTTTCTCTGCGTCAGGGTGATGGATTTGAGCAATACCTATTGTCAAGTAGGACCCTCTCTGCCTCTGAGTTTTTTGTACAGAAGCGGGTGAAATATGTCTGTTTACTGACGTGTTTACAAAATCAATCCCATGCCTTCCACTTGTTCGGATTTTTGATAGCCATCGTTGGGTACATACTATGTACTATATAGTACTATGTACTACATAGTTACCTATATTCGGATAGGAAATAATACAATAGTCATAGACTGAATTTGAAATAGGAAACCTTGCAATTGAAATGGGAAACTCTAAATTTTTCCGAAAAACCTTGAAATTGACAAGAAAACCCTCGGAAGTGATATGTTTACGAAGTATCGCAGCAGTTGAATCAATGAGGGATCCACGAGGATAAGTCCTTTTAGAATTTTTCTTCAGCACCAAAATCTGAAATTGTACTCTTGGGACAAAAGAATGCAATTGGAAGGTACTACACCGCACTGATCGCTTAAAGGTTCTCTTTGGCCTACATCTTAGCTAATCTATTCAAAGTGCTGGCATTTCGGAATGGAGAGATTTTTGGACGTCCACAATACAGTTAGAATGTAATGAGGCAATCTGATCAGCTAGAGAACCTTGATACAAGCTACCTTCATAATTGGTCTGTGGCAATAAACTTTCTTCCTACTAAAAAAATATCAATTTTTTAAAGAGGTCTTAAATAAATCTTTCCTGCCAGTAAACATCTTTTTTGTTTATAAAATTCGATATTTGCTTCTGCGACGATTAATTCGAAATTATAGTTGATCATCTACAGTATAAAACATAAATGTACACACACTTGAAGATTTTAAAACGGAAAAAATGAACACATAAACACACTTATAGACATCTGATTTTGTAGATACCCTAATAATTATGGAGAAAACACAATATGTAAAATGAGAAAGGTTATGAATAGAAAATTCCTTTGTCCAGGTGGCACTAGAGATTAGGAAAACCTCATATTTCACACAATCTGTCTCGTTCTCATCGCCATAAAGACGGTAATTTGAAGTGTGGCAATCCTTCCATCGTCTCATCACGTGCATCCCCCGTGATACGCCCATCAAGAAAAACGCTCTCAGGAAATTACCCCAATAAACGGGACAGAGAATGAGAGGAGGGTTGAAAAAAAATTGTTTTTCGCCCCTAATTCCCATATAATGACCCGAGGAGCGTCTCAGTGCCGCTGTCTGAGGCCTACCGCTCAATTTCACCGGAGAAGAGAGAGCCAGTAAGAGAGAAAAAACAGCGATAAGATGACCTCGCGTGGTTTGAGGTAGGTCAGGGCGCAGTTACGGAGAGCCGACGGAGGCAGTTTTTAAAAGGGGACTCGCGTGTCCGTGATGTGCTTGAGTTACGACTGACAGTTTTCTTTCTCGCTCCGATCGAGCGTCCGTACCCATGAGCACTCACGTATTGGCTGAGGAGGGTCGATATGACTAGAAAAACACGCTGAGCTTCAGGGAATTCAGCGAACTTCTGATGAAATCGAAGCTATGTAGTGGGCTAAAAAATGTAAATCGAAAAGTTTCCGAAAACGTCTCCGTTTGAATCAGTTTTGGGGCTTTCAGAAACAATGTCAGGATTTAATTGCATTGTCAGTACCAGGTTCTACAATTAATTTGGAACATAAAATAAATTATGTTTTAGGCCAGTAGTTTTTGTTATTTAAATTTTATCATTCATTTATTTTATCATTCTACTCTACATTTTTCAGTTTTCGACCACATTTCTGAAACTCTTGTTGAATTCCCTATAACTTTATACCACATTTATTATTCTTAGTTTCAAAAAGTTGAAACTAGAGATCAAGATCAATTTTTTTTTTATCTTGTCTTCCATAGTGTTATCAGTCTTTTTTCTTATTGAATAATTTTATTGCCCGTTTATTTTATTGCCCGTTTATAATAACAGCTTGAATTTTTTTTAAAACATGATGATATCCTTGATGATCTCAACAGAAAAAACGTTGCGACCGTTCTACTTATCGGGTTTTTATAAGGTTAATGACGAAAAATTATAATTTCTTGAATGGTTGCGTTTTCCGGAATAAACACTAACATGAAGTGTGTGTTTGATGAATAATGTAAGTTTTTCCTTTCGCTACCATTAATGGTAGTTAGTTCATAAGAAATGTTTTCAACATTTTAGATAGCTTGAGCAACTACTCGAAGTGTCCTCCTGCGCCGCGACGTATCGAAATTTATGAATTTGCTCTTTTGATACTGCCAGCGAGAGTTCTTCTGCAAGGCGCAGGGAATTCTCGCTATTAGGAGCCCTCCGATTTCTATTAGGACGGAATACACTTCAGACTCAAAATAACCCCGCACAAAATAGTCCACAGGCGTTAGATGTAGACTTCGGATTCTATAATATAATATATTATTATATAATATTATATTTATTTATTTACGGGCAAGCCCAATACATAGTAAAAAACACAGCAGTCTACATGTAGGTAATATAATAAATCTAATGAACGGAAAAAATATTGAAAATTTGACGAAAAAAAAAAAAAAAAAAATAAATGAATTCACTTAATTAATTATATTAATATTATATAATATCATATATATTCTAATATTATTAGAATATATAATAATATTATAATATGACATACATATTATTACCATCCGTTAGCGACCAGCTTATCATTCGCAGGCGCATAACGACAGTTGTTCAAAACGGCTTAAAACTCAAAAACCTAAAAAACAACTGGAATTTCGATTTTGAGGAAAAAAAATGTATCTCCTGAAAGTGAAAACAGATTTCGCCGCGAACGAAGTCTGGAGATTCGGGTTAACAAGGGGCCAGACCGACCCTACCCTCAAGACCTGGAGGTCTTGCTGGTCAGGTATAACCATTGCGCCGTCCCGTTAGGTAATCACTATTGTTTCCGAGTCTGAAGGAAGCGCAGGTATCCGCTCTCGAGTGATGAACTCATTTCTTGCCAGAAATCAAAACTTCTTTCGGATTAGGGTTTTGGGCCGTTCTGAAGAATGTTCGTGTGTGTCTGTTTTATGTGTGTGGGACATTAGGAGAGACAATGAAGTTTTTCAATAGTAAAACGTGGTTCTCCGTGGTAGTTCACCGTTATTTTTTCCCCTAAAGTCATCCCTTCAACGCGACAAAAAATAGCAGCAAAGGGAGCAGTTCATTATGTCAGTGTTTTGTACTTTCAACAGTCTTCATTCTTATTTCACTCAAGTAGACGAAAAAGCGTATGCCACGTCGGGTGTGACGCATACCTTCATCGTCTAATTAACATGAGTGAATGGATCATTGAAATGTAGAAAATCTCGAAAGATGTGGGATATAAGCTTGTTACATCGATTTGTGGGACGAAAATACCGCGAGATGTTCCTGCAGACATAAATGCCTATAAAAGATTATTGTCCATGTATTTCAGGTCTGTCGCGATAACTATACATTGGATAAAATAATGATATGAGCATGTTGAAATTCACCCGCATCTCGCCAGGAGAGCTTCGTGGTGTTACCACCCGCGTTCTTTGGGACTGTTCCCCCACTGGTGATCATTTTGTAGGGGCACATCATTTCTCCTCCGTCTTCCCCAACTCCCAAAATCCCTAGGGGCGGCATCGGTTACACTTGCGCATCCTCCCCACTTTCATTTAGTTGAGTAGAGTTTTCGTTCCTATTTAATGGAGTCTTTTTAGTTTTAGGTTTAAGTAATGTTGCTTCAAACTTTGGAGATTGTTTCAGAACGAGACTCAATGTGAATTTCCTGAAGAATATTTTTGGATATTCTATTACGAACATATTTGGGACTCTCCGAGGAAATTCACTGAAATGCGAAACTCCCTCCACTTTTTTATCTCGTTCCCCCAACCTGATTGTTTATTCCATCCGTCATTTACTTTTTTAATTTTTGCCACACCTTTGCTTTTCACTGGGGTGGATTTAACTAAGCTCCTGTGAATGAATTGAATACCGAGGATTCACCACAAAGAATTACTCACGGTTACTGCGTTAGAATTATTGTAGGTTTGAGAGCCGGTATCTTCATCGAAATAGAACAGTAATAATTTCTGAGCTGGTTGCAAATTTCAGAGAAACTCAAGTCCAAGGGGTTGTTAGAGGTTGCTTCCATCTTAAAGGGAGGATGTGGTTTGAAGTTCTCTTGTTCCGATACGTGCATCACCCTAGCAATGCTAGTTAGAAACCCCAACGAAATTCGAACTCATGATCTGAATTCATATCGTTTAGCGAAACACTACAAATTATTATGTGAAAATTATTTCTGCATTAGGTAGATCTTCTTTTTAGTTTTGGTACTTTATCTAAGATTGACACATTATACCTTGTCACTGTATTCTTGTTACCACACAATGAGTTTCATTTATATTTCAGTATCAGGAAATTTCATTTATATTTCAGTCCGTCTCCTTACCTAGTGCAGTGGTTCCTTTATGCGATATGAAAATGAGGTCGCAACGAAATGCCTAAGATCCATGGTGAACATTTTATTTACATTTGGTCTTTGAAATCACTGTTTAACCCATGTGTTGTTTTTAAGAACATCTAGACAAGGATCACATTAATTTTCATCCTTTATTTTAAAGGGTTAGCTAACCCTTTTTAGCTTGAAATATTCTCTAGCTTTGACCTATTTGACCAAAGGTGTCATGTTTCTGTGTCGAAAAAAGTGACACAAACATTTTCTGAGAACATCAAAAAACGAAGCCGTTGGTGGGGAAACATTTAAAGAAAAGACTGTAAGTTTTCATGATTCAATTTATCAATTTCAATGACAAGACGAAATAATTTGTTGCTATCTTCATCTCCTTTTCGTCTCGACTTGGATACACCCTTGACCTAGTGATTTCACTGTAGATCTATCAAATGCATGAAAGATTTCACCTAACCGAAACGGGTAGTAAGCATCCACCTACGGTTAATATTGAGATAAAACAGAACAATTATCTATGGTTTACCAATCCACGAATATATCATAAAAGTGATAACAAACTCACTTTGTTGATAGACGGATTATATTTCCATTATATCTATTGATTCGACGTTCATAAGGCCTTGACGTACAGTCGTCGGCACCTGTTTCGTTCCAGACGACCCTTCTCAGGATTGAGATAAAAAACTTCATTCATCAAAAAATCAAGCTTTCCGAAGAAGGATTTTTATGTATCAAATTTGTCTTCCTTTTTTTAAAGAATAAATGTCCTTTCACTCTCTCTCATTTTTTTGTGGCCTTTTTCTTTTCATCTCCCGTTCTGAAAAAATCGGAACGTTGAAAAACAGGACATTAGCCCCCAACTGACATGGAAGGCCGCCTCGTTGTAACGCCTTCGTCCAAGGAAGATTGGATATCCCCTTCGTCACCACCAACCCTCCGTTCTGTCGCCACTTCTGCTTCTACGGTCACTACATGCAGGACATCAGCATAAAGAAGATGTAAAACACCCGCTTGCTCCCCAACCCCGTTTCACAACGACACGATGCTGATGGGAAAAACGAGCTTTCCGCCGCCACATTTACCCGTAATGTCCTTCCTTCAACAGGACGGAAGAAAATAATGTCAAATTATTACGCTGAAGTTTATTGTTTCAGTGTTAGTATTGGTTACGCTTCTTCCATTTTATTTCGCTCATGTTGACGAATCGAGAGAATGGAATCCGCGGAGGATTTTTTGTTTGATCGTGCGAATCTCTCGCTCCTAACCGTTCTTCCATTGGACCCACGAGACCACGTCCTCCAGTTCGTTGCAGCTTTCTTCACCTTTCATCTTACTTAACCCGATCGCCTTTTTCTATCGGTTTATTATTCAATAATAAACCATTGTAACTGCTCTGGAAAAAAAAATTTTAACCCCCCTGAAAATTTCATGGTTTACGTTTCAAAGGGTGTAGAATCCGAATCTGCAATAAAAATTTTTCCGTCCGTCCGCCGTACGCACGATTTCTCCCAAACAACTGGAGCAAAAGATCTAAAATTTTCAGGAAAAATCCATCTTGGCCCGACGACGCCCCAATTCTTGAGCCAGCTCTCTCAATCAATTCAAAATGCCCTTTAAGGGCTGTCAAAGTTTTGTAAAATCCCTAAAAACCCCAAAACAAGTCGAAGCTTCATAAATTTATACCTATTTGAAAAACATACCATGAGGAATCGAATGAGCCCCTCCCCAGGTCCGTAGGTCAAACCATTTCCGATGTATGGCCCGATTTATGGTGCCAACATTTGAGTTTTTTGGTTTATTGCTGTTTATTTGTAACCTAGTGATGCCGATAGCGTCGAGTTGTAGTGAATGTGGATACTGGAGTGATAGCCGATGTGGATACTTGTAGTTTATAGCCGATACACGGGTTGAAGCATTCTGATATTCATGAAACGCTGATAATATATAGGTAAATATTCAATATTATTACTGGGGTAAATAAGTATTCTTTCACTGGCGTTTATTATTCAATTGGCTTGCGTTCATGATTTTAATCTTACTAAGCTTCGGAGTGTGCGTGTTTCACAGGGTAGAGCGATTATTGAATTTCTGGAGATATGCATGGAGCACGTAAATCTGTTGTCAACCAAAATACCTATTTAGATTGATCAATTGATCATATTTGTGTGCCTCCTGAAATTCAATAATGCTCTTCCCTGTGAAACACACACACTCCAAAGCTCAGTAGAAATTCAAAAAATGAACGCAAGCCAATTGAATAATAAACCCCAGTGAAAGAATTTGCAGCGTTTTCCCCCGGATAATGTATAGGGTCACAGTCCCAATCTTTCTCTGAACCACTTCTTCTTCTTGGATGCTACCACCTGTTTTGTACATGTCCTTTAACCTCTACATTAAACTTAAACATGAGCCTCACTCATCATTTATCCATCTGAGCGATTTTCTGTTTGAGGCCATCATGGTCTTGGATTGATACATCGAATCGTTTGCCTTCCCGCACGTTGAATTTCATTTAAATCCAACATGTAGATGGAGGCCATTAATCCTGGAATCGGAGAGTAATGGAATTGTGAGCACTTGGCGTCGAAACGATTAGAACTTTATTTTCTTTCTACACATCTGTCATCTGTGAGTGGAACGCAAATGGGGATTTAGATTCACTCACAAGTTCATCAAAACAACCCGCGGATTTCACTATTGGGTTTCCGATTTTCTTGGTCGATTCAAGTGGTTCAACTGGAGACCTGAATTTGGGGTTTTCGACAATTTCCGATCGACCAGAGTGACCATCACTGCAGCTTTTCAAAAAGCTAATACTGAGACTTTTCCAGATGAACGAATTTAAAACACGTGAAGGAATCGCCAATCCAGGTTTACTGGCGATACCCAACGTTACTGTCGTTAAACTTGAGCGAAGTCGCGTAAAAATTTCATGAGGCCCCCGCACCGCGCAGGGGCAATTCGTGCACTGGGATATTTTTCATCCACGAGTTTCCCTTCAGTCGCGATCCATAATTCATCTTCGCTGGGAACCAGCAACAAGTGAGTTCCGCCAAAAGGCCTCAGGCATTTGCGGGGGATGAAAATCTTCACGTTTCACTCGACGTCCACGTCCGCAAACTGCGGCTGTTTTTCAGTCTCTAATCACGAACCGAATCATGAGATAGCGACGTCTGGTGCGAGGCTTCACACAAGTTGGCATCCAGGATAAATACAAGTTTCTCTCTCGGGTCTTGCAGAGTCCAGTGAACGTTCGCTTCCTTACTTATCTTATATTTACTAGTGAGTAAAAATATTCCGGTGATTGCTGGTAAAAGAAAAAATATGTAATGTATTTCTGAACTCATATGGTAGTCAACAACAAAATAAATTATTCAGGGACAATAAACTTAGTTACTAATATTGGGACTGAGTCCATTTGTATATCATCTCACGCCCCTCAAGTGGACACCTCAAGTCCCAGAGCTCGTGAACATTTCCCTAATTTTTCACGAGGGGTGGATTTAGTGAGTATATCGGCAGGCATATCTTCAGTCGGCAAGTATTCTACCTTCACAAGATTGTTGTTGATTGCCTCCCGGATGAATGCCTGGCATATCTCCATGTGCTTTGTCCGGCTATGATAAACAGGATCCTTAACCAGTTTTAGAGCTCCTTGGTTGTCGTTCTTGATCGTCAACGCCCCCTCAATCGGATATCCAATATTTTCGAGGAGTCTTCTTAAATAAAGTGCTTCTTTTACTCCTTCCGTTAAACATAAATTTTCAGCCTCTGTGCTAGAAGTTGAATGCGGTAGCGTGCCGGGCCCATAACCCCTTGCAGAGTCCAGTGAACGTTCGCCTCCTTACTTATCTTATATTTACTAGTGAGTAAAAATATTCCGGTGATTGCTGGTAAAAGAAAAAATATGTAATGTATTTCTGAACTCATATGGTAGTCAACAACAAAATAAATTATTCAGGGACAATAAACTTAGTTACTAATATTGGGACTGGAGTCCATTTGTATATCATCACATGGGGGGTCTCACTATAGTTACTATATTTTTTTGGGGTCGCTGAGTCCAAAATTTAGGTTTACCTATCCCCATCAGTTCAAGGTTTAATCATAACCTCCAATCATGAGCTCACTCTGCACAACGTGAAATCTGTATAGGTTATGGCTAAAGCTTGGTCCAATGGAGCTGTATAGACCTCAAATTTGGATTCGCCGACCCCAAAAACATTTACTAAGCTTCGTGAGCCCTCCACGTGAGAAACATTTTTTGTTGTGGGTCATTGTGTTAAACCAACAATTATAACCTTAGCGATTACATTAAAACTTTCATTCATTGACTCTAAATAGGTTTTTGGTTGAAACTACTGGTAGCCATTCACGTACTTTCTCCACCTCAGTGCTTGCCATTGGTTTCATTCGACGCCTCTCGAACTTTTGCGAGTTGCGAGTTGTAACCGTAACCCGCGATATCCGTTTGTTTGGTTTGAAGGAACCCATCCGAGAATTTATTCCGCGGTTTAAAGCTCCGTTGAGCGCCAGCTGTTTCAAAAGGGCGTTCCGTCTCGTCGCATAACGCTCCAATAATATCTGTCGACTTATTTTCGCTCAATGTACTCCATTCGTTACAACGGCCACAGCGGATTATTTTTCAAACGATTTTTAAAATACTGCAATTGCTTTCACGGGAATGACAACACGGGAGGGGCAAATAACCCAAAGACCCTATATCAATAGTAAATAAAGTTTTTACAGAATATCAAAGAACACGAGTCTATCTGTTTTTAGGTTGAAGAATATCTTTGCAACTTTCGCCTTCGAGTCTGTCTGCACAGGATGCCCAATGGGACCTTTTCCTTTTTTAAAAACTTGATTTCAGCGCAAACATGTTTTCATTCTAGATTTTTAAATAATTTCATGAGAATTTTACCGCTCACTTGATTTTGGAAGCGATTGATTTTGGAAATCCGTTCAGCGAGTGCGCAAAGTTCTCAAGTCTACAAAATTGCTCCACCATAAACTTTAGCACACCGAGATTGTGACACATCAGTTCAATTTTGATTTGTTAAGCTGATTTACGTGTTGCAACCTTTTTTTTTCATTTGACTAAGTTTAAACAGTCGTCTGTTCGTAGCGCTTATGAATTTAATTGTTTTTTAGCGCAGATTAGTGCAAGTAAATTTCATTTCCAATATCCTCGGAAACCTCGTATCCTATGTCACGTTCCTATGCGCGGAAGCTCCATACACTCGCAGGGTATGATTTATTTATAAGTTAAGTTGAGGCCATTCGGCAGTAAAACCGTTAAAACGGGGGAAAATGAGATGCACTCTCTCAATCCAGCCTGAAAAAGAATGAAAAAATCATGTGTGCCAAGTTCACAGAAAAAGGCAACTTATCGGTTGTAATGTTCAAATTCCGTCAAATGGCAAAACGCTTGAATCAGCATTGAAAAACATCTAAAATTGATGTTTCACACATTAGGTTTGCTAACTTTTATATTTGCGCAATATTGGTCACCAAAGTTTGGACACTCGGGTTCCGCGCGCCCAAAATATCCAACGAGAGACGGAGTCATCGTGAAATTTGGTTTAGAGCTTGAATTTGGAATAGAAAATGGTGGTATATTGAAAAAAAAAACTGAATTGATGTTTGTTGTGAGTGGAGTTTGGTCATTTTCGAGAAGCTAAAAAATGATTTTGTTTCGTCGAAGAAAAGATTTTGTATTGAGAGAGAAGAGAGGGAGAATGCATTTATTCATAAAAACAAATTCCACAAATAATAGGCTAATCATAATAATCATGAATAGTATGCCCTGTGGTGAGTTGGAACTACGATTTTCGACCAGGGAATCATGTCCTGGGAGTGCTTAACAACTTTCGTTTCGTACCAATCAATTCATTTCAGCTGTATCTGTTAGGATGACGAAAATCTTTGTGACAAATTTGATGCATGTGTCAGGATGGAGTGTAGTTGCTTTCCAATCTGTTTCATGGTTCGCAAATGAGTACTTCACTTTGCTCCTGCACAAACTTGAAATTTAAATATAATATTAACTGGGCCTCGTAATCCGATGTTGCTGCAATACGGACGGAGAGTCGGGCAAGGATGCAGTACGGATTAGGCGCTGCTATGCATCATTTTTCATGCGATTTGCCAAGTTAAACAACCTGAAATGGTTGTATGCTTACTATTTTACTTTTAGTCAGGAAAGTATAACTTAATATATATTTTCATACGATCGATTGATATAGCTGTTGATATTCTGCAGTTGTAGATTACTTGTGACAAGCGTAATGTATCCAGTACGGTGGCACCCGATTTTGAAGTCATTTTCCGGAAATGTGCGGGTTTGGCTCCACGTTAGTCGCATAGGTATCTGTTTCATTTTTATCCTCATAATATGTTTTATCCATTTTAGTCTATTTTAGTCCATTTTAGTCTGACGACCTTTGTAAAATACCAAAATAAGAAGATAAAGAAAAATCTTATCAATGATGTCATTCTTGGTAGAAAATATTATAACTTTACAACAAATAAGGTCTGTCTATTACTTTTAGGCATATTCACTGATAAATATGGTGTGTTGGCGTGGGGGGTTGCCAATAAGACAAAAATCGCTAAAATACAAGTTGTCCAGAATACAATATTACGGACAGTTTTAAATTAAACATTCTATGTCCTCCACTACAGCTTTGTATAGGGCATTTGAGGTGCTCAATGGTAAGCAGATTTTGATGTTGAGTTCTTGTTTGCATATCTATAAGACTAGGGCTCTGCGGGAAAACTCGCGTAGCGCATGTCAAACAAGATCATTCCAGGAATCCAGTATAAGGGTATTGATTCGTAGAACTGAATTTTTCACAAGAAATTCTTAAAATAGAGCGATACATTTTTTGTACACAAATAAATTTAAATTAGGAACGTTCGAAATATCTTTATTCAGCGATCAAGAGAAACTTATCACTAATATAAATAAACAATCTAGAATGTTTACTTTGATTTTTTTTTTAAGGGATGGGAGGAACCCCTGGTCACTGAGACCGCTAGGATCTATTGTGACACTTTCCCAGTTTTATTTAAGAATCTTTTTAATGGCCTCTTCGTTAACAAAGTGAAGGAGGTTTTCAGGCGTTTCCTTTGCAATATCGGCGGGTGTTAGGGTACCCTTTCCGAAATACCGGAATCTTATCGATGCGACAGCAGGACAGTCGCAGAGTACGTGTTCAGCTGTCTCCGCTTCTTCGCAACAGAGCCGGCATTCTATTGTCCTGGCCTTACCCATCTTGTTGAGGTGGTACCTTAGAGGACAGTGGCCAGTGAGGAGTCCCACAAGTTTGCGAAGGTCTATACGCCTCAGTGACAATAGGGAATGTGCGCGTTTCTTTCAGAGTGTAAGAAACCGCTTGGCTTGTCTCTGTTTAGGGGTGTCTTGCCAATTGTTGTTCGAGTCTTGTCCTCCCATTTCTGGAACTGTTGAGTTATATAACTCTTGGTAACCCCTAGTTGCGGTTCGGGTCCAATTGGGCAGGACTCTGATCCCTTTGTAGCTAGTCGATCAGCTTCTTCGTTGCCTTCTGTTCCTACATGACCTGGTACCCAAAGCAACGTTAATTTGTTGCCGTGGGCTGCAGCCTTGAGTGAGGTGAGGCAACTCCAGGTCAGCTTTGTTGTTGGGAAGGCAGAAATGGCCTTTAATGCTGCTTGGCTGTAAATTCTTGCACCTTTGAGTCGTTTCCTGGCAATCTCTTGTGCACATATTTCTATAGCATGGGTTTCTGCCTGATAAATGGTGGCTACATTGCCCAGAGGTTTGGAAAGGGCAAAATTTGGGCCCCTGATCCCCAGTCCCGCTGCACCATTCATCACAGACCCATCCGTGTACCACAGTAGAGAACCTGGCTTAAAATGAGGTAGGCCTCTCTTCCAGAATTCACGATCATTGATGATCACCCTAAAGGGTAGTTTACTTTGATTTACTTTTCGTTATTATTATTATTATTATTATTAATTTTGATGCATGATTTGGGTGTGCATAGCGGTTACTCTCATTCAATTATCAACTTAACCGGTTACCTCAAGTTCATCACTGAACTTTTTGCCGGTGGTCTATTGCATTTTGTATACCTATTCAATGTTCTCGTTATTGTTTCTTTAGTCACACACACATAATAAATATCTAATTTAGTATTACGTAGATAGGGTTATGTATACTCGTATTTCGATAATTTCATCTGTCGACAAGGGCTATTCAACGCAGACAAACAAACGTTTGTACGATGATTTTTTAAATTTGAGTTTTGGAACTTACGCATCTTGAAACGTAAACCATCAAACTTTGAAGTGGGGGTTGAACTTGTTTTTCCTTGACCGATTACAAAGATTCATTATTGGAAATAATGAACCGAAAGATAACGATTTCGCAGGGAAACAACTTCTACCGAGCAAAGAAAAAGATTTCGTTCGTCATAAACATCAAAAGTGGGTCCAAGCTCTTTCTTTACTTTGCTCTTCTTTTCGTTTTACTCTTTTCAGAGACGGACTCGAATCTTTCCGCTTCCTCTCCGCCCTCTTTTCCATTACCGATGTCTGCAAGTTTGTTGAAGGAGCCACTTCATGAAAACCCTTCATAAAACTGAAAACCAATTATGCGCTGTGCTGATAAGCCCTGAGGTTTTTCATTTCGCGGGTTGAAGGGCAAGTGAATCCAGACAAGAGTCAGTTGCGCCAATTATGCGCTGCGCCGATAGGATTCGCGGTTTTTCATTTCAATGGACGAAAAGTTCGGTTCGGTGAGCGAAAGTGGGCAATTTCGAGGGTTTCAAAAGGGGAAGAAAACCGGATTCGAGTGAAAAGAGCGACGGAGTAAATAGTGAACGTTATAGTGAATAATGTCCTGTGTCTGGGTTGAGGGGGTAGGGGAATGGGGACTTTTCATTATGAGGGGGTGGAGGAGAAAAGCGGATTTCCAAGTTGTTTTCATTGGGAGGTTTAAAACGCCTTTTTGGATTCGTCGGTGGCAGTCGCTCCATTCTGGATTCGACTCCCAGTTTTGGGTTTCGACCTCATAAAAACCCCTCCAACAGGGAGCCGTCCTCTCTCTTCTCCGGAATAACGGGAACTCTAACCACCGGTTATGGAACAGAGGGAACGAGGGAGAGGGGGATATTCTCGGCAAGGAAGATGAGCGGGTAGGGGAGGGGAGTTTCCACGATTTCCACCGACGTCCATTTCCTGCGATAATCCTGTTTTCCACCGTCACAGTGCCGGAAATAATCAACCTCGTTCCCCCTGCGCCCATCCACAACGCTCTCCCTCCCTTACACTCCGTTCCACTCCTCCATTACCCCCACCAAATCTTCCAATCCACCCCCCTCCCCTAAATAGAATCGTAATAGCATTTTTTGACTCGACCTCCACCCGACACAACTATCAGATTTTTTTCGTAGATCTTCTTCAACGTTTAACGATCTATTTTTTTCGTTTGTTTTTTTTTCTCCCTATTTTGCTCATCGCTCTTTTATTCCCTCCACTCAACTCGCCCTGAAAAATCGGATTCTTCGAGGTTTCCGGAATATTCAAACCGGAAATAAAACAAAATTGATGGGAAATCGAAAATGGGGGGCAAACCATTCAAAAAGCTGTTGTGGACGATCTAAATTTAGAATTACCGAATACCAGTAACACAATTGACACAGTTGAAGCTAAGGCCGATCTATCGGCGCAATATTCCAGCGTTGGACTCCAACTCACTTAGGCTCCTGGTTTTCGGACCACCATCTCCAATAACAATTTTTTGTACAGTACTTGGTTACATATTTATTTATTTATTTAATACACGGCAATCGCCAATTACAAAAAGAAAGTATACACCACATAGGTAATAAAGCAGATCGAAATAAATACAGTTCAAGAGATAAATATCAAAGAAAAACATATTTAATGTGTGAAAAAAAGAGATAGTTACTAAAGAAAGTTTTGTCACTTTTGCTGATGAAGGAATGATTCGAGACACTTTTTGAGATGCGGAAGGCGATCCCAAAAAAAACGATGTTTGTGGATTGTATAAGCGCATTAGCTTGACGTGTAATTCGAACAAACAATGAGTTCGATCGGGTTGCGTAGTTTGGAACCTGGAAGTCCACTCTTGACAGCAGGGATGGACAGTGAATTGCACCATTGACCAATTTATGGTAAAATGTTATGGCCATAAAATGACGGTCAATCAAGTTGGGCAGGTTGTATTTTGCTGCAAGAACAGCCAACTGATCATGGCTAGCCGGGCTTCTCGTTTTGTAGCAGAGATACCGCAAAAACCGACGCTGAACACTCTCCAAAAGATTCCTATACTCCCCGTAGAATGACGACCATATGGGGCTCCCATACTCCATGATAAGGCGAACGAGGGCCCCATACAGCACCACAATTGCTTCAGCTGATTTGAAATCACGAGTGCATCTCTTGAGGAAAAGCAAGGATCTCAAAGCTTTTGATGCTACAGAATTCACGTGATCGTTGAAGGAAAGCTTCGAGGCAACGAGTACATGGCAGTGCCCAGGTAACGAGTACATGGCAGCCGCCCCAACAAAACACCATTTATGTGGTACGGGAAAGGAGTCGAATTCTGGAATCGTGCGAATGACATTACAGTACATTTAGCTGGATTCAACTCCAGATGGTTGTAGGAACACCAACCCATGACGTTATCGAGGCTCTGCTGGAGCAGGAGGCAATCCGTGTGAGAAGATACCGGTGAGAACACCTTGAGGTCATCTGCGAAAATAAAAATCTTGATATTCGGAGATGCTACCGTAGAAGTGACGCCATTGATTAGGAGCAAGAACAGAAGCGGCCCAATATGAGAGCCTTGAGGTACACCCGATGACGCAGCGTAAGGTGACGAAATATATAACCAATATATTTCACACCTTATCTGCAATTCATAACGAAATGGTTTGTTTCAGTTTATTTGTTAAGGTAAATCTGTGCTGTGGCACCAACAATTCAAAAGTTAATTTTTTACGACAATTCTTCGAGAAAAGTAGTTTAGAATCATTCTGAAACGACTTCTAACTTTCCAAGCATTTTGTTACATACGTACGAACAAATGAATGGGTGAAGGCACCCACGTGATGGTGGAATATGCACGTTACACCGAAGCACGGTAAACTGATTACACAACGTTTTCTTACTTCCGTATTAGATAACCCTCTTACTTACATCAATCATCTGTGATTGCTCGCTGCTTCTATACCTCTTAATTATATTCTAGAAGCCTTAAAAACAGCCTAATTAAATATTTCATCTCCACAGATCGATTGGGAAAGGGAAGGAAAAGAAATTACCAAAAGGCTCCTTCGAACTGACTTCCTTAGGTCTAAAAGAAGATAGAATGACGTCGTAAAAACCAGAACTTCACAAGTCCCTCAGTACGTAACGAAAGCAGATATCTGAATACCTACAATGGTGCACCAATGATTAGGGCCAAAATCCTATCAAGTGTTGTATAAATGTCTTGTCGTTAGACAGTCCACCTCTGATCTCGATATCACGTGAATCCAAAACGCTCCCAACCCAGGGGCGTGAGGCAATGGGAAGCCACGAGCGAAATCGTCAGACCTAGTTCCGATCCTCTCTGGAGGACGGCTGGCGACGTCCGCGACACCTCCGGGTAGTCGGACAAAATCCAAAGTGAAATTCCTTGTTTACTTTACTTACTTACTTCAAACTCAACGTTCCTCCATCTTCTCCAACTTCCATGTTCTCTAAGGCTGTCGTTGGGTAAGCCCGAGTGTCCCCTTTACTTTTATTCTGTCAGGCTTTTTGTTCTTGTACTACAATGGTGCAATATACCGCTCGTCCGCTCAAAGTTGAAGCCCACGAATGGAGAAATTGGAATGTAACGAGATAAAAAATAACACTCGCTTCGCTCAAAAATGTATAACTGTTTGGGCGTTGACCAAGAGCGCAGTGTTGTGATGATGTAGCAAGACCTGATTTTCGGAAAACTATTAGGTAATTTACCAACGTGGAATGTTTGTCGTATCCGAGTTGCAACCGCTAATGTTTATTCTCCCAGCTCTCCCACGTCTTCCAAGTTTCTGGTGGTACATCTATACTCAAACAACTTGATGAATCACGATATGTAGTGGTCTTCTTTCTGAATATTACTCCTGCTGCACACCCTACTAACGGATCGTAACACCACCTAATTTAACTAGAATTCGATTTAAAAAGGAACTTATGAATATCTGATTGATAGAATCATGAGAGCTGATTCGATCGTCTCAATTTACTAGGCGATTTTCACTATGTTCAGACAAGTTCAATTTTACATTCTTGTGAATTTCGTATTCGCTCCCCTTAGAAACAGCGAACAAATAAATGTAAAGCGACCCGAGTGGGCTCATTCGATCCGTTGAAGTGATGTCTATCTATAATAACATTAAAATCTTGCGTCATTTCGAAAGCTGGAATATTTCAGCCTTTGGTTACACTGTTTAGAATTGAGACAAAAATGATGCCAAGAACTATTTTTCACCCAGGTTTCATTAAGTTTAATCAAGTAGTTTTGAAGGAAAGATCAGGACGAAGAACGCGGGTTGGAAGGATTTTTTAATTCGGTTAACCTTCCAGTTGTCGCATGGCCCTCATAGGTGCATAGTGAACGATACTTCACTCCCCTGCCGGAAGGAGAAGAGTGTGGAGGATACCCATCAGCCTATCCCCCTAAATCACTTTTCCTAGAGATAGTGTGAGTTTGGGCTCCGTGGCGTGTGACAGTAGCTAGATAGACACCAAAAACACCTCACAGGTGCTTGCGACCATCGAAGTAAGTAAATTAGATTTCTATTTTTTTTTAATTTTTTTCTTGAATAATTCTCTTTTGTTTTTGGTTTGTACTTGTGTACCTAGCGTGCAGCAATCATTTGAATAGGGAAACACCAAAGAAGAACACAGAGAAAGAGCTCCAAGTACTGTCCGGTGCATATTTATCCCCTGTGCGGTAAATGTTTTAGCGAACCGGTGGAGAGGGGGGGGGGGGGATGATTTAAGTGAAGATAATTTTCTTGCCACGATTTTGTTTGATTTTTTCTTCATATTTATCAAAAGCCTGATGCGGTTATTTTTCTTGATTCCTACGATTTTATTAGGTTTTTCTTCCTAGTCTTTTTTCATGGGACTGATATAATTATGCCAATGCTAGGATAGGACTGATTTACATACGTTTACGTTATCCAGATTACTAATGTGTTACCAACCTAACCAAAATTTACAAGGCATTGGGAGCCTTTTATTTAAAAAAATTTTAAATCCTTAAATTTTTATGTTTGTTATTAAACTTGGGATTTTAAACACAGTTTAGCCAGCAAATTTTCATTCCGAAACCCCATGTTACCTTTCCCCATTGATATTTACCATATTTTCGTTATATCTGGCCAATAAGGTAGTCGTGAGCTATGAAAAAGTAAGGATGCACCTCACAGGTCCATGCCACAATCCTTGTGGAAAAAATACATGCGACAAATGGAAGGTTAATGGATTCCATCTATCTTAGAATGTAAAACAACAAATTTTGAAAGGGTATTAATCAATTTTTCATTAATTTTTTATTATTCTGTTCATTAAAAGAAAGCGTGATTGCAGAACCATATTGAAATTTTTAGAAGTAGGAGGCTGACATTACATTATACCTTAAAAAAACGTGACGACCTTAAAACAAGGTACCAAAGGTAGTAAACTATTTAGGTAATAAAAACCCCACTGTTATCCAAAGTTCCGATCTGTTCTCGTTTTAAATTGTTCTACGAAAAGTCCGTGGTTATCGTCTGTTTGAACCTTTGATTTCACGTTTCGCAATGAAAATTACAGGGAAACAAAACAAGACGAAAGGTCCTATTAGCTTAGTCCCGGTCCTTGGGAAAGCTCGTTGAAAATCGAAAGCTCGTGCTCGTCTAGCGGCTATTTGTTGCTCAACACGCGAGGAAGCCATGTACTAATCAATTCACCTCTCCAGGTTTTTTGTGTGTATATTGTCTCTAAAAATCGATGTGATTATCGCGAGACCCGGACCCTTGAATGTGGAGTTCTTCGCACTGTAGTGCGATGGTATCCCGTCACGAACACACCTTTTATCTTGCCGCAGATAATAACTTAGTTTTTGCGGATTATAAAAGGGTAGCTCTCAAGCATCTCACATCAATTCGACCAAGTGCATCACAGTAGCTCAAAATCGTTCCCCTAATTGAAGAATCAAGGTTAATGAAATTCATCAACTTCTTCAGACATTTTTTTTTTATTATTTATTTTTTTAAATTGTTTTTCTGGGGTTAGGGTAGGGTTGAGGAATCGATTCATTCCTATAGTAGTGCCTCTTGCATTCAAATTCGAAGTAGGTGGTAACTGGAGAAGTAATTATCGTAATAAAGCTCGTGGTAGTTGGTTTCTTGGACTCTCCTTTTAGCCAGAGCGTAAACTACACTTGCTGTTATGCCGAGATGCTTTTTGGCTGCTGCATCAAATTCAGTAGTTTGCAGTTTAACATCAAATTAAATCAGAGAATGTAGGGGTAAGTCAATTGAAACTAAAAAATAAATAACCTAATAGCTTGAAGAGGCTTACAAAAACAAAAAAATATTCAAAAACACTTTTACATAAAATTATCCCATTTTTCTTTCCCAGAATTCTTAAATGCATGAAAATTAAAAACAAAAACACATTTTTGGATACGAAAACAAGCGTAAAATGTTTTGGGTTGTATACAACCCTAGAGTTATCTGCATTCGGTATGGTAACGTCCAGACCTGATGGGTCGCATACAACCCAAATGTTTATTGGTTGTTGTGCGGTCACTCCTAACTTCCCGGGTGACGAAAACTAATGACCCATATTCCAAATTCTTCGATAATACACAGAATGTTCAACTTCAGTAAAAATTACTAGTTTTGTAATGATTAGAAGTAGAAAATTGTAAGGAAGTCACCAGATGCATCCAGCTCGTGCCGGCCTTCAACTATTCTTTGATAATAACGGCTGATAATGGCAATATATTACAAACTTTTTATTTTTCGTTAACTGGAGTAGTGTACAAAGGCGGAAAAACAAGGGCGAAGTCAGTTGGGCAATTTAGGGATGATAGCGAGATGTGGAAAGCTATGGGTTGTATACAACCCACTGGGTCTGAATGGGTTAATGATTGTACACCCCGATAACACCAACAAACGGATACACTTGTCACTAATCTAACTCAATATCGTATTAGTTCCACAACCCCAATAAACCGAAGTATCTCTAGACAAATTATCAAGACCCCCAACTGCAGCCCTTAGGGCCCTATTGTGGGTTGTCACGAGGCTGATTTAGCCCTATGAAAAGGATTTTTCGAAAACTCTTTCCCCCGCGCCCTCCATATTTTGAAGAACCGGAGAAGATCGGCATATTGGTGTGTAAAATGAAATGAAATGAAAAAACGCTTCAAATTCTTTCACTGGGGTTTATTATTCAATTGGCTTGCGATTCATGATTTGAATTTCTACTAAGCTTTGGGGTGTGCGTGTTTCACAGGTGATAGAGCGATTATTGAATTTCAGGAGGCACACAAATATGATCAACTGAACAATCCAAATAGGTATTTTGGTTGATTGTGCTCTATGCATATCTCCTGAAATTCAATAATCGCTCTACCACCTGTGAAACACGCACACTCCAAAACTTAGTAGAAATTCAAATCATGAACGCAAGCCAAATGAATAAAAGTGAATAATAAACCCCAGTGAAAGAATTTGTATCGTTTTACCTAACGGGAATGCTTCAACCCGTGTATCGGCTATAAACCCTTTTAGGAGTTCACTCCAGTATCCACATTACTAAATCACTACGTCACTTGGTTACTGATATCAAAACAAAAACAATAATAAACCAAAATAACGCAAATGTTGGCAGCATAAATCGGGCCATGGATCGGGAATGGTTTGACTTACGGACCTGGGGAGGGGCTCATTCGGTTCCTCGAGGTATGTTCTTTAAAATAAGTACACATTCAGGCCGCTTTGACTTTTTTGATTTTTTTAGGGATTTTACAAAACGTTGACAACCCTTAAAGGGCACTTTAAATTTGAGAGAGCTGGCTCACCAATGGTTTATTATTGAAATAATAAACTAATAAGTTCCTTGCATTAATAAGAACAAAAGCAACAACAAAAGGTAACCTGTTGTGGTTTATCAATTTCCATTCAAATATATTAGACTTTTTGGAAATGCTAAGTGGGGGAGTCTTAAGCATGTTGACAATTACCTATGCACCAACCTGCACTTGGTCCGAATTAAAAACTATTACAACTTAACAACTATGTACTACCTATTACAATTTAACTGCACACATTTGAGCAATCTAAACCTGAACGTAACTACTCGTACACAATTTTCCGCATTCTTAATGTTTCTTTGAAATTATGAAGCTGAAAACACCTTTTTTATATTTCCAACGAGTAAAAGTAGGTGGGTCAGTGAGGTTATTGGGAAAATATCTGAAGAGGATTGGCAAACTGAAATACAAATGGCGAGAGGTACATATCAGTCTACTGGGCGGGATTGGGAGAACGCACTCAGTAGTCGTACGAAACACGTAAGGAGACACAACTCGATTGTAGCTGAAGTCGCAAGAATGTTTGTGGAAGTACATGAGTGACGATTTAATATATAACTGGCTGATTGAAAACACAGGAACCACCGAAAAAAGCTCAACAGTAGAAAATCTTCTGGGCTTGAATGACATTATTTTTAACACTGCTCTCTGGGCTATATTCAGTGGCTTCAAGGCGGATGGCAACGCCCCTCCCCACACTAATGTGCCAAAGCTCATGATACTCTGAACCAGAGACTTATATAGAATGAGCAAAAATTTGAACGGCACAACCTTCCTCAACCTATAAAATAAATATTTAAATTTTCCGCTTCGTTAGAAGAGCTATCTGGCTGTTCCATCGAAGATTTTCATCTAAGATCATACCCAGATATCTTGCGGCAGAAGCACGTTCAATCGACAGGCATGAGCAACAAACGGGGTTCGATCTGTTACAGTCATGCAACTTCACGCTGTATATCGAACACCTCAGAATAGAATTCGACGCTTCCGAGGATCGTTATCCAATTCGACTAATTGCATCACAGTAGCACTAAATTGTTCGGCATCCTCTGTTTTTGTTTCAGAGAAGCGACGGGAATCTATTATTGCTTGCCCAATTTTCTTCAAATGATATCGATGAGGGCTGTGGCCATTTAATAAGTCTACAAGTATTCTGCCGTATTTTTAGGCATAACGAGTAATTCAAACGTCCTCCTTTTCGGGAACTTCAAAAATACTTCAGCCTATCTCAGGCATATAAGGTTTTGAACATATTGTTCTCGCTTTTTTGCTCTCCCAGTTGGCAGCCTAGTTCTGTAGACAGCTTTTTGTAGCTCCAAATATTTCTTCTAATCTTATAAGGAGGAACTCTAATCCTCTTATAGCAATACTACGAGTATCAACAACTTCATGAACCTCATGCCATGAATCCAGGGGAGTGTGACCTGATTGTTCTGCTCCTGTCTTGACGATAATCAGACATTTCCAGACCAGTTTCTAGCTTATAGTAAAATAACCAATGGCCTTTAGGGAAGCCTTATTATTAGATACAACCTCGGAATACATCTCTTCAGCACACTGTTATCACGTATGGACCTCAGCCTGGAAGATCGCGGTATTTGTTCCAAGAAAGTTGAGCGGGTTAGGCTGTAGGTTGCATTGCTCTCAAATCAATGCGCCCGCAATTCCGTCAAACATCATTTTATAACTTTCTAACCGTCATATGCTAGAATTTGAATGATAGATAAGAAACGTGTCATTAATTTCGTATTAATTTCAATTGGGTTGTTTAATTTCTATATCCGCTTTAGAATTAGCGCGGTAGACCTGCATTACATGTCGACTAACTCATTTGAAGGCGTTGTTGTCTACGGAAACATGTCCCGTGGCATTTTCGTCCCACAAACGGCTGCACCTAGTTCGTATTCGACATCTTTCAAGTTTATTAACAACGTTTAATGATCGATACATTATTATTACTTTTTTAAATATCTAGATTGACTGAAATAAGATAGTCACATAAATTCTTAAGGCATTATTTCACTTTCCAGTGAATTAATGTCAAAATAACTAATAATAAACAGCTCATTTCACCATCAGCCTATAAACCTCCATCGATATTTCACCGAGCAACGAGCCAGGAGTTGAAATTCACCGGGGTCCGGTGTAAGTGAATCAATGTGCTCTTTATGCATGCTTGCCTTCCCGTTCCGAACAAAGGAGAGCAATCAATATATCAAATACAATTGCTATTTAAACACGTGGCTTCACAGTTAGCTGTTCGTCAATGTTGGGCGGCCGTGGGGGGTTGAGCGATGTATGCATCATGGGCAGGTTCAGCGTTCATATCCATAATTAATTCTGCGTGAGGTTACCTGGCGGTTGCTCAGTGGGTTGGTTGACCAATCTAGAGTGAAATCATTTCAACTGTATGTTGCAGGATTCCAACTATACACATGGCTTGCATTGATTTCACTTTCTGAAGATGAAAATTACTTTTTCTCTCCGAAATCAAAATTTATATTTCCTTTTTACGTTTTAAACCATTCTTCAAAAAATGTATTTCTGGTTTAATGACTTTTAGAAAATATGTATGTTTGAAAATCCCTATAGAAAATAAAATAGTTCTGGAAGTAGGTTTGAATTTAAAATGGTTGTAAAATCATTATTTGACATCCAAAAAAATTTGTTGTTCACCAATATGTACATGAGGGTTTACCATTCACCATTGAGTAATCCGATCATTGAAATTCTCTATGATGCGATCGCAGACCTCCGGATCGATCCCATTGATCACTCGTTGGATTTCGGCCTTCAACATTGGGAGTGTTGTTGTTTTGATCTCGTAACCATTGTTTTGACATGCCCCATAAAAAAAAAAAGTCGCAAGGCGTCAAATCACATGACCTGGCAGGCCATTCTTGGGTCCCACGAGTTGAGATTATGCGTTGTGGGAACCTCTCCTCCAATACAGCAAAGGATTCACTTGATGTGTGACACGTTGCCCCGTCCTGCTGAAACCAAAAGTTTTCAATTTCCATACTTTCCAATAAAGGCCATCACCTCTGGGAAAGCATGGTTCTGTCTCTCACCATTCACAGTGACAGCGGCTCCGTTGTCATCTTCGAAGAAAAACGACCCGATTACTCCACCTGCCCAGAAACCACACCAATCAGTTGTGCGTTCTGAATGTATCGGATGTTCGGTAAACACATGCGGATTTTCCGTTCCCCAAGATCGGCAGCTCTGCTTATTGACAAAGCCACTGAGGTGAAAGTTCTGATGGATATGGTTATTCTCATCGTAAAGTTTTCGTCCTCAGGTTGGTGATCCATCGAGCAAATCGCAGCCTCTTCCCATGGTCTTGCGTAAGTTGAATTTTTTATGCGTACATGTGTTCACTAGGAGTTGAATAACGTCCAAAAACATCGCGGGGGCACGAACAGTCGCAGTTGGGCTCTCACCGTTTTTGTAAAAAGTCACTTAGATTCTTTGCTCTTTTGTCAAGCGGTCCATGACGACAAACAACAAAACTTTTGAAAAACAAATTATCAGAAAACTAACCGTAATTTTAAGAGATGACGATAATCAACATTTCATGCCTGCCAACCGTCGTGAGGAAAACTGCCGGGAAATTTAAATTCGGAACCCTATAGTTTAAAACTGAAATTATCAGGCCGATATTAGGCTTAGTTTGGGTTGTTAAATCTCGAGATGGTTCGACCTCCGAAGTTTTCACGGAGATATCTGCTATGTGTAGCTCTAACACGAAGCTCCATTCATACATAGGTAGTGACGTTATGTTTTCCTGCTTTTTGGAAGAGCGAATGGATGAACGAGTAACTATCCAGCTGATCTCATTTGATCCATTGATAACTATGAATAACAAAGGAAAACGTTATTGTTCTCTCAAATTTGTTGGATATCTCATTTTTTTAAAATTATTCAGCCCTTCAATTCTGCTTATCTTAAAAATGTAAACCAACAGGTTTGGACATAATAGCCCAGAAGGGGGGAAGGGGTCTCATTATTTTTCATGTGGTGTTTTTCATGAAAATCATTGAAAACCCATATTTTCTGGTACTAAAATTGTTTCCCTCAATTAACACAGTAAACGTAAAATTGTCTAAATCGTTGGAAAGCTGGGTGGCTTGATCTACTTTGAGGATTCTAGTAGAAGAAAAGATTATAGTGTCCTTTGGGCGAAAATAGTGTACAAAAATATTCAAAACATCTGAAAGCCTCCGGTTTTTGCTATTTTTGGAACATTTTTCCAAAGATAGTAAAGATAGTTCAATTCGCACTAATAAGATAAAAAATGTAATAGTGTTTCCAATGGTGTACACAAATAGGAGTACCATTAATTGTTTAGGGGGGGGGGGGGGGAGGGCTTTTTGAGTGAAATTAGGTCGAAAATACAAAGCTGAATTCAAAATGTCAATTACAGTCAAATAAAGTATTTCAAGACAATGTATAAAACGAATTTTCATTCAGGTACTGTCGTTAGAACTTGTTGTATCCAAAAGTCAGTCTGTAGGTATGTTTGGAAAATCATGTGAATCTTCGCACTGAATGTTCCAACGTGCTAGATCATTAAACACTCAAGAACAACAGCGGAGCATGCTATCAGCTTTAAGGGGTCTACAGATTGCAACGTGAAAGGGTCGTCAAAAGTCCCTTTGTTCTTGGGAATACTCCTCCAAAACGGGAGACACCGTTCCCCCGAACGCTGAGATGATCTGCTTGAGTATTCCCTCTGTCGCGGTCCGATACGACGATGTTATTGTTGTATCAATGCCAGGAATAATGGAGAATGCAAATTAATAATGGATGCCGCCCATTAAGGCGTCGTTGGAAACCCGCAGGTCGCGCCGGTTATCTGGGGAGACGCTGAGCTCTTCTGTCAATACGGGAATTATTCAAAGATTCAATTTGCGGCTGACTCGACGAAAAGAAATCTTCTCCGTTGTCTTTTTCAAGATTTATAGCCATTGTGGGCCCGATTAGCAAACTGAATTTGCTTTTTCGAAAGAAAATGGATGATTCTCCTAAAATATCCAAATTATAGCGTCAGTACAAGCGTAAATAACAATTTTTGTATGAGTTAATGAAAGACGTTGATGTAACGGTCAAGTTGCCCATCCAAAGTTTGATACGATATGCTTTTAACACTCGGAGTACCTCTGGTGCTAAACAGATTCAAGTTTATCCTCCCAAGAAGTTTCAAAAAACGGGAAGGTAGAACGATCCTTATCCATCACACTCCTGGTGTCCTCAAAAATCGGGCGGTGGCAGTAACGCAGTAGGGGGCAATAGTCATAGACAACTTTGCCTACGGGTACAAAACAGTTAGTTTTAGAGGGCAAATGGTTCCTAACCAGGCTCTGCTAAAATATGACGATGAGGTGATGTGATGGTGATGGTCTTCCCTACCAAAGGTTGAAAAACATCCAGTGGATTCCCTAGAAGCTAACAAGCTTTAGATTTATGTCAGTTAAAGCAGTTTCGAGAAACGGGAAGGGAGGGCTATGTATATCCGTCATATGCTTTAGAAATAAAGGAGGTAGGCTCAAGAGTTTGCTTTGGGGCCAAATTTTTATTGAGACAATATTGATATCCAATGTTTAACTAGCGGTCAAATACCCAATTACAATATTATTGTTGAAATACACATACATATGTAATACAATACATGAAGAAATAAAATGCGTGCTGAAATAATAAAATATAAATAACATATAATTGAGAGGTTCTGGGAAAGCTCCGAATAAGTCTAGAAGATGTTATATTTTTATCTGTTAAAGAAGTCTGTAAAGAAAGACAGGAAATCCACTTTTTTGGCCCACATTTTGACTTCAAACAGACGTCTTCGCAAATTGGGGAACCCGGGCCAACATCTGATGACTGCCTTGTAACATACAAGCATTGGAGCAAAGGTTCTTGAAGGGATCTTGATGATACTCGAGAGGACTTTTTTTAAAAGTTTCCTTAAGGAAACGAAATGCTCCGAAATGGATTCTCATTTGATTAGAACGTTTGACTCGCTAAAATGGGTGAAAAACTCGTTCGAGCTCGACTTACCTAAGGAAGTGCCCCCTAAAAACACGTAAACGGACGTTCCTCCTCATAAGTTTTGTTGGTTCTGAGATTTTTTTGCGTCTTATTCAATCAATTAGATACATGTTGATCGACTCGGAATTTTTCTCAGCCAGCTTTAATTGTTTTATTTCCTTTCCTCTAAATCGATCAAATTACCCATAGTGCAGCGGAGGGAGTGATGTTTTTAGATTTTATGGGATCGTCTTGAAACATAAAACAACGAATTTTAAGCGTGAGTTACTAATTCCTTTTCTTGGTCAACTATAAAGTTTTTTCATTAATAATGATTTTAAGAAATCGAACTCTACAGGGTTTAAATTATAGTCGCAATAATTTTGTTAATTTATCTTGAAGAGAATGTGTGGCCTAATGACGTATGGGTGATTCTCATTTAAGGGGAAAATCGAGGTTTTGATTCTGACTAAAAAATTTTGTTCCCCTAAATTTATGATTTTTTTATTACACAATCTAATGTTTTATTATGTTACTCCAATAGTATAGTGATGTGCAAGCACGCATGACTTTGGTTTGTTTCCTCAAAATTCAGGTTTTAAAATTTTATAGGTTTTATATAGATAGAGTTTATATTTCACCCATTTACCTAGTCGAAATGGAATAGGTGAACTGGTGAAACCTTTAATTCGACGATCAATATGGAAAGGCGGAAACGGTATTCAGTGAAATCCTTTAGAAATTATATTTGACAATTTCGAGATAGCTATATCGCAACAGACATTGAAAATGGTTACCGATCCGACCCCGATCTACTTTATTTTATTGAAAAAAAAAGTAAGTCATTTCCAGCAAAAAAAAGATTGAAAAACAAACTTAACGATATTGAACGGGTCGGAAAAATGAAAAATAAATGAACAAAGAAATAGATAGTGGAATTATATTCAGTTCCATTGATCTTCTCAGAGTTGATCTGTGAATGGTTGAAGTTATATTACGTCACTTTTTTTTTATCATTAGCAGTTCACTCTTTGCTCATTTGCATTTATTGTCAACCTTCTTTTCTTTGTAGTTTCTTGAAAGTCTGCAGCTGGGCCGATGACAGAAAAGAAAGATGATTGCTTTATTAAGATGAGGAAGACGGATTTGATCTCGACCTTAAGCTCATCTAGAGAAATGTATATTTGATGACAACTTTCGGTGGGTGATTAATTAACTTTGCGATGAACACTGCATTTGAATTATCGCTGTTTATAATTTAAATATTCCGAGAAATTCACTTTTCTGCTTTTGGTCAGATCCCCATTTATGATTCAAATCTCAATATGAATCCAAAATGAGAATATAATGTTCGAAGGATTTTGATTTTGCACAGGTTAAATAAAGATTTGTGAGCATCCGAGAAAATTTCATGAAAACAAATAGAAAACTGTAAAAATGGGAGAGGAAATTTAATTTTTTTTGGAAACTATTCTTTCGTCTTACTAAAGTGAAACAATGCTTCTGCAACATACAAACAGACCCTCAAGCAAAATAAATTACGATACAATACATATCTACCTACGCTGATATTTATATTTATATTGCAGATTTATCCTTCAGTGGTTGCTTTTAATGTGAATAATGTTCCGCATGGAATCTTTTCAAAAGGAGGCTCTACGTAATGAACTTGAGTGATGAACCTAATTGTATAAGAGTCGTGAACAGACATTTGTGGCCACAAGAGCTTTACAGTAAAGAACGACTACCAATACTATTCAGAACTACCAATCATTCCTCCCTTCGAATTGGCGAAACCCCAACAATTGAGAAGTTGTGAGTAGCAACGGCCTACTAATTTCAATAATTTTATCCAACCTGGTCAGCGAGTAAACATGTTTGGAGCAAAATATAGAACGACATATGGTACATTTCTATGGTGAACTACCCTCCACAATACTCTCAAAGTAAAACACTGCAACGATTTTATTTCGAGGAATACTAAAATGATGGTTTGATGTTGAACAGAAGCTTGTACGGAGATCTGATTTAGACGGCACCCTCATCTGTCAACGGTTCACCTAGACGATTTTTATGGGAGAGAAATTCGTTCTTAGGGGCGTATACACATTTAACGTTTCTACTTTCCTAAATTTTCACCATGAAATCCGTGTTAAGGCATTCTAAAACGATTCTTCAGGATTTTAACGGTTTTTGAAAAATATTAAGGAAGTCTATTGTTGAGGAGGATCATACTTCAACGATCGAGTCTACAACTTTTGATCCTCAACATTTTTTTTTACTCCTCTAAAAATTCATCTTTGTTACACTAGGAGGTCATTTTTAACCTCATATCAAATTTGATCGTGGGGTTCCGAGTAAAAGTGACCAAGTAACATTTGCAAAATTTTACAGAGGAGCGATCTGAAGTTTCACCTATTTTCTTCTTACGAACACTGGTTGTGTTATGTCTCATCCGACTATGTTTCGATTGTTCTTTATCCTGTAGGTAGTTAGCTAGTGCCCGCCTATGATATCGTGCTTCAAAATTCACTTCAGATTAAATAAGAGCTGTTTTCCGGAATACTCTATTTGATCATTTTTACCTGCTTAGAGTTTCAAGCTATACTCATTTGGTCAATTCAATTCTTCGAATATCTGTCGCATAGTTACATGAAATTGAGGGATTGAATAGTTTTTTCGTTAATTTATCGTGTTGCCAAGCATCTAATAACAATGATATACCTATTTCTGTTAGAAAAGGTTATCCATTACCTATCACTGTAATCGGTCATTTTCACCTGCCCACTATGCAATCTTACAAACCTTACACAGTAAAAGTGATCAAATGGCAATTGATAACATTTACATGCACCAGCGAGAGTACATTTATAATCCATCTCGTGTTTTGTGGTTGAGTTCAAATGCCATTTGGTCACATAAAACTCTTTGGGTCGGGCAGGTAAAATTTATTTTCAAGTATTTCTTGCACATCAGTTTGAAGATAACGTTCTTAGCAACAACACACAGTAGACAACGTTCCTTAGTACCGGAATGACAAAAAAGCTCATTTTGAAAAAAATGTTACTTGGTCACTTTTACCCGGAACCCGACAAAATTGTCAATAAAAAAATTATCATACGGCGTTTGATTAAAAAAAAGATGTTTTCTGGAAAAACTTGCTTTATGGGGTTCAGCACCATCATATTTACTCTCATTTTCTTCTTTCTAATTGTCCATCAATTTTTCTTAATATTTCGAAATAGTTTGAGATTAACTAATTTTTTCCATTCTGAGTGAGAACAGTTTTGTCTGTGATCTCAGAACTGGCACTCAAAAATGACTTAAACGGCTCACTTCCAAATGATATATATACTGCGTAAGCGTAGCCCCTGGGCTGATTCTTTCTCCACGATCCTGCGCGTATCCGGGCTCTTTTAAGCGAAAAGCGTCTGAGGAAATGAAAGCTCGCTCTCTTTGAAAACCTAAATGACCCAATAATGGGCCATTTAGGCGGCTCATTTTCCATAGGATAAAAACATTCGCGGCAGTCTATTGTGAAGGTAAGCGTTTCTTCTCACCTCCGCCACGTCTAACGATAGATCGACGGACTCTCATGATAACCAAGACATTAGGGAGCCGCGGGGTAATGGAGAATAGAGAAGGCGAGGTGAACGATGTGATGTTCCCGAGGTGTGTTCCCCTCGGAGACGGCGGTTCCGCGAGAATGAGTTGCAGGAAGGGAGACCGCGTAGGCGCCACCTTATCGCTCCCTTGATAACGCTTCGGAGCGGCCGTGTGTCAGGGAAACTTAAACCTACTTTGGCTCTTTTGAAGACGAGCTAAATTGAGGGGTCCCCTGACAGTCGATTTTCACTTGCCCCGCAAACACATTTTCCACCTTCGACAGAATAATGGGCTCGGTTTTTGTAGGTGAACCGAGGGACTTGCTGGGTTTCTCCTTTATGTGGAATACAACTCATAACACACATCCCATGCGATATTAAGTCAACGCAATTCCCCAGGTTCTCTTAGTATTTGGCTCGCGTTGCTAGATTCCCGTTTCGATATATAAATAAAGTTTGTGTGTGTGAGAAACTGAGCGTGAGAGGAGAGTGAAAAAGGTAAGGAGGAGGAAGAGAGAGAGAGAGAGAGAGAGAGAGAGAGAGAGAGAGAGAGAGAGAGAGAGAGAGAGAGAGAGAGAGAGAGAGAGAGAGAGAGAGAGAGAGAGAGAGAGAGAGAGAGAGAACCATTAGTTTCACACTAAAAAAAATTGGTCGTTTTCGTTTCAAGACAAGTAGGATCCAACAGCCGAATCATAGGTCCTTATTAAACGCTGCAAATAATTACACAGACGCAATATATTATTTCTGTGTCAGAACGCAGACCAGAGTTCTGCAGATAGTTATTAACTAGGTTCTATGTAAATTACGAAATATGGCTGAATAGACCTTGGCGCCCACTGAAAGAAAATAATCGAAAACAAAGATTCAGCTGCCTACAGATACATTTAGAGCAAAATTAACTAGAAAAGCGGCGGAGTAGAACGAAGGAACTAACTTTTTTAACTAGATCTTTGAAATCTACCATTATTGGAAACAATAAACCAAAACTAAAGGTGATATCCGCTAATTGCAAAGATATATGTCGAACAAAGTCCATGTTATAAATCTAACCACGTGGAAGCAGGGACGTACAGCACGAAAATGAATGAAATCGCAACTGAAAACACACCAGTTACTAATGATTCTGGTGAAGCAGTTAAGAACATTGACAGGCACTGAAGATTTCTTTATGTCATGCAAAAATTTGAATTCGAAAGACCTTACCCAACTTATTGCAACAAAAGCTTTTTAACTCAGCCAATAGATGAACCTTTTATTTCTGAAGTGTTTGAATCTTCATGTTTCAATCCATAAATTGAACGTTGGATTCGATGATAATGGTTCCAAGCAGGGGCGTGTCGGAGCTGCTGACAAGAATGGGCCACAGCGGCGTCCCCACCTCCGACCGAGGATATATAAGAGCCGGAATCACCTGCAGAGGGATCTTCCGTCAAGTTTTGTCCGATAAACAATTGGCCGTTGTTCCTGTCCCCAACCGATTCGACGAAATCCGAGGCACTAGCTACGTCTCGTAAACACTCATCAGGGTCCTTCGAAACTTCACAGGACCATCGCCGCAGCCTGGAGTTTCGGCATCGCTGTCGCAAAGTATCGCCACAGCCTGGAGTTTCAGCATCGTTGTTGCAAAGTTAGTGAAGTTTTGAGGAGAGACTTTAGAGGAGTAGGAGAAATAGTATTGTCTAAATATAAGGAAATAATTGTAATTAAATTCAGTCAGTTACATTCCCTATTCAATTTAACATCTATTCCCTAAATGACCCTGATAGGCGTTTCTGATAAGAGTGTAAAGGCCAATAAATCAAGAATAAAAGATGATTCAATCAAAATCCTTCCATTTTCATCAGAAGAATAAGTTGGACAAATACGGGATAACACAATTCGAAGCAACGAGCAAAGGAGACCTCCTTGGACTCAGGAAGGAATGCGGATTCGATGGCTGCATCTGACCAATGAGAAGCGAGCATGCACAGATCTTTCCTGTGTTTCCAGCATTTTCAGTTGAAATTGAAGAAAGCGTGTCAGATGCGAAGCTTGAAAAACAGGAGTAGGCCCTCGTTCGTTTCTATGGTCAATGGTGAGGTGTGGATCGGTTTCGTTATTAGTGTTTTGCTAACCGCTCATTCGTAATTCTGTTGTTTGTTTCTTCTGTGTGATCTTTTTCAGTTCCGTTTTCTGCTTCTCTGTTTCCGAACTTAGTTATGAGTCTCGAGGAACACCAAACGAGTATTGTTCGCGAAGATTGTTCTAAAACAGTTGTGAATCGGCCTCGGGTGTGAACAGCCGTCCACGCCGAACTGAGTTCAAATGCACTCCGCCACTTGTCTGTTCGTTCCGTGTCTGGTGTAAACAACGTTTCAGCGAGAAAACTGAAGACCTTTGATGCTGTGTCAGCTGTTTTCGAGGTAGGTAAGTTGGCGTCTTCATAATTAAATTTTTGAAATCAAAAACCATTTAATTAATTGGGTTCTTTAAAACTGTAGTTTCACCCTATTCAAGTCTCCTATCAGCTGCAAATAAATCATCCGATTCAGGAAGAAAGACATACTTCTTTTCCTCCTTTCGTGGCACTTCTCGATTTCAGACAGAAGTACAATAGCACTATTCACGAATTTTTCTCGGAAGCTTTGTCGAATGTTCGAGAACAACTGTTCGTACAGGCCCGCTCAGACAGCTCTTTCACGTGATTGCGAATATTAGTGAAGGAAGAGTTTGCGAACATTTACCAATAACGCTTTTTTGGTTTAAGCATAACACTCCTGAATGTTGTGGTAAATAATAATTCAGTACGATTTATAAAACTAAATTGGAAAGGCTCCAATAAACATAGGAGAAAAAAATCAAGGCGATTTGTTTCTTTTCTATTGTAAGACATGTGTATTGAGAATGGACAATTTATTCCATTTGCGTACGGTTGAATTTTGTTGAAAACTATTATTTTATGATCGATTACAAGAGTTCATCATGGTTTTTCCGCCCACCGTTTGAAGCTCTTCCCCTAAACTACAGGGCCAAAGTTTCCGAAATTTGACTCTGGTAATTTAAATATCTAATGCAGTTCAGATGGTTGGTAGCGACAAACGACCAGTATTAGAAGCCAGGCTTTCACCTTGCGGTAGATGTAAACCTACCCAAGGATTCGAAAACCTGAGTGTAGCGGAGGACCATCGAGTCCCTCTCATCATCAATCACACATCTACCAGTTCGGAAGCGATACTACACTACAGCGGATCGCGTCATCAATCACATCTAACTGGATTTTCGGTTGTGAGTAGATATCTCAGAGAAGCGATTGGGTAGAAAAATGCAACTACCCCGTCAGAAATGAAAGCACTACAAATTTTCACACAACGACTCATCGTTTTATTGGTAAACTGAATCTACGCCTAGAGTATAAAGAGAGTATAAAAGTGAGTCATAAACAACGACAATTCAAATGCAACGTTCATCGCAAAGTTAATTAGTGAGACGGTTTATAATATTTATGCTTAACTAAGTGTTCATAAACGTGTTATTCGATGATTCGAGTTGTCTAAATTTTAATAATTACTACTAACAATTGAAGGTAGATCATTCCGATTTTCAAATAAACAATCATTTTAATCATTTAATTTTAAAACAATGATGATTATTTCCATGAATCAGCAGATCAGGGTTATGGTATCTGAACCCCCTACTGTGCATAGGCAATCAGTTAAATCTCAGTAGGATGCATCACGCCTTCAATTTTTACGAGCGTTTTAAGCTTTAAATTGATTAATTATGAATGAAATTATTAAATTTGAATTTGAATAATGAATTTAATTACGGTCTTTGCACTGAACATATTGCAATTATCAAACCTTTCTATTGCCAAATGGATTCAAACAAATAATTTATTGGAATTTAATTGACAACGTAAATCAATACATGTACCTTCCTAAAATATAGATGTTTCAGAAATTTGTTTTTTGATTTTGAGACAGGAGGCGTTCTTTGGTGGATCCATCAATGTATAAAAATTACGATTATCACACTTTTGTAGGTGTTTTAAGCTGAAGAAGTGATTGATAGAATAAACTCTAGGAATAAAGTAAAGGTGTTTTGAAATTTAGTAAACGAACAAGAAAGAAGTTTTATTAGGAGGAAGAGAAAACTTCTGCGATAATTCACGTGAGCCGGAACTCATCAAATCTACCTGTGTTTTTTTTTTATAAATTTGACCTCCCTCCACCTTAAAGCCTGTCGAAACATACAAACACACAAAGGAACGGCTCGAGCTTTCACAAAATAAAGGCTAAATCCGTAAAAGGTTGGTTGTTGGTTGGTTCCTTGTGAAGGAAATATTTTCGCTCAAGGAGAGAGCGCCTGATTGTGAGAGCTGTGGCACAGAGGGGCGAAGATACAAGGAACCTGGAAATCGGTTGTCTGGAGACTCTCAATTTAGCTCTCCGCGGCTTTTCAAAGGAAACAAGAGGGAGGTTTAAGTTCCCTTGACACAAGGCCGTCCTGGGCTCCCGTTATCTTTGCCGGAGATAACGACACTACCTCTAGTCATGCTGGTGGGCCTACAAGGTTAAATAGGCTTTTCTACCCCGCTGTATCTGGGGGGTTTCTCTCTCGGATCGCTTACATAAGCGATTCCTTGACGGGTCACGCCAACCTCCTCCCAACCTTGCTTCAAAATGAGGATTCTGTTTTTGATTCATGGGAACAAGTTTCGTTGTAAACTGAAATATTTTTCAAAAAGTTCCAGTCATGGAGCATAGTCGCATGAGAGGTTTTCCTCCTTATCCGTAGTTTATGGATATTTATTTTATAATTTGTTGAAATTTGAGCTCCTTGCGGAAAATCCTCTACAGGAAACAGGAGGGGCATATTTGACTCTTGAACATAAACTTCATAGAATAGTACCAGAGATCGCCACCACGTAGTGTTGAACATAGCCCAATATCCCTTATTATTCGCTGTCCAACTGTACGGTTCGTTTACTTTTGCTAACCATTACATTCAGATATCTAGTATCTTATTTGCGTGGTCATAATTGTCTTGACCGTTGGCACTCATTCCAACAGTCGAGACAACAAAACAGTAACTTTGAACGTTCGTTACGAAATTCAAGGAATATTTGTACGGTTGTCATAAGCCGAAGCTGACAATTCAAGTCCCCGAATTTCGTTAGGGTCATGACGGATAAAACGCGACTTTCCTTGAAATTATGTCATCAACAGTCTTAGTAGCTCCCTAGCACGCAATAATAAATAAAAATGAATAAATAAAGGAAACCCTAATAAACCCCATTGGATCGGTAGAATGCGTAAAACTCGCATGACAAGTAATTCTCATCTGCTCAGCGCGTAAGTTCTATGGATTAATGAAAAAGATGTGGAACAATCCCTTCATAAAGCGTCACAATTGGTTTAAAAATTAGTTGAATGGAAAGAATTCAGACTGAATATTCAATCGGTGATTCGTTACTAAGAAGAGTCACGTCCGCCCGAGATCTTGGAGTGCTTTTAGATACGCAGCTCACCTTCACTGACCGCATCACATCGATTTCTTCCCGCTTTGGGATTCGTCAAAAGGAATACAAGGGAGTTCACCCAGGTCCCTGCTATAACTGCTCTTTATGTTTCCCTAGTTTCCCCGACAATGGAATTCGCTTCCGTGATTTCGAGCCCATTCTATAAGTGCCACACTGACCAGCTGGAGAGAGTCCATCGGCGTTTCCTCCGTTACGTGGCATTCAAGCTTCATATACCAATGGACTTCGCAAGCTATGAGGCTATTGGCAAGCAGTGCGGAACTGTACCCCCTCTAGTCAGAAGATACCAATCCGACATTTCATTTTTGTACAACATCCTGAATAACCGAGTCGATTCCCCCCATCTTCCGCAAATGATAAATTTGTTAGTGCCTCGTCCCGCCTCTCGATCCTGCAATCTATTTTGGACATCCTTCTCGCCGACCAACTACATGTACCACCGCCCTCTGTCTAGACTGCCACGTGAGGCCAACTACTTGTTAAAACAATACCCTGAAATTGGTTTCTTCAACATCTCGTTTCCCTCTCTCCGCCTGAAGGTGAAGAAATTGTGTGAAGTTATGCCCAACTTTGGACTATAAACAGTGACTTGTTCTTTTATTTCTCTTCATTTTCTTCTTTTTTTTTTTTTTTTTTTTCATTTCCCACAAATTTGTAAACCATGATAAGTGAATATGATTTCTTTTTTTTCCCGCCGCGGTGATTTACTCATGTATAGTGTTATCTCTAATGTATTGGGCTTGCCCGTTTTATTGAAATAAATAAATTGTTATTTAGTGTATCTACCACCAGTTGGGAATTTTATACTTCAACTAGGCACTTGCTTCTAATTCATTGCAACTTATTACAACTAAGATAAAAGGAAGTGGGATGAAACATAGCTATCTAAAATATCGCAGTCTAACGTGGGGAGTATTAAGAGAATATTCTTGCTCCATAAGCTGACATCTAGGATAGGTTGTAATCGTTCCAAGACGTTCCGATTTGGTTTAACGTCCCACGGGACTGTTCCAGTAGATTAAACATCTGCACAAAATGCTTTTAGCTGCTGTGCGACAATTATTGAAATTTCAGAGAACTTTCCCTGAATTGATAAATGTTTATGCGAAGAAGAATTGTTTGAAACATGAAAATTTGTTAACTTTACGTATAAAATTAAAATACCACCAGGGTAAACATGGTGGGGAAATAAGCTAATAATATACCAACTTTCTAATGGGTATCACGCATCCCGTGTGCCGATGTGATGAATCATTCCGAAACTCCGCCCAAAACGCTAAGCTGCCGTTTCTTATATTTAGCACGACGTGTTGAAATATGAACCCGCTGGGTATTGACTGATTTTGAGGCCCTTGAAATATAACACTGTACTGTTATTTATCTTGAAATTATACTAATCCAACAATTGTCTTTACTGCCGAAATACTCCTTACATGCTGATGGATGTTTTGCAATGTAGCTATTCCCCAAAGAATTTGAATATTCTCAGCGTTATGTAGATTTTCAGCTTGAAATTTCAAAGAATAGTCCAAGCTCGACTATGAATGGGCAACAATGCACGGAAATCGATTATCGATCTTCTGTCAGCGCCTAGCTGCAGCTAAGGGGTGATTGATTTCATTAGCGGAACTCTCTCACTGCGACTACGAAATTATGTAAGCCAGAGCAGACAAAGCAAACTGAGGAATGCGCAACCCATTGCATTTTTGCGCAATTTCGAGGAAAACTAATCAACGGCTTGTCGTCAATGTTTCAATAATGCTTCAAAAGGTTTGATATAAAAAAATTGCTCAATGGTTTTTTTTTTCGTTTGGAAACCGACGAGATTTTGGATCATTCTGAAATGATTCATGTGTTTAATAAAATATATTCATTATTAAATTAATAAAATATATTTGTTGCGCAGTGTGAGCCCATGAGTCAAACCATGTAGACTTGGAGCACTAGACGAGTACATGGGTAATGAAACATCTCAAGCGACCCCTTGACTAAGGTGGTAAAAACCTTATCGAAATCTGAAAGATAAAGTTTATTGTTTAAGAAGATTAGTATCGGTGAAAGAATTGGTGAATACCCATCCTAATTGTTATGATAACCATTATAAAATAACTCGCTTCATTTTATTTAACGAATAAACAAGGCATCAGAAGCCAGCAAACCTATAACGTACATGTTTGTCGACATGAAACAAATGGTATGTCAAGAAAATATTTCGAGAAGAATAGGGGAATTATATCAGATGAGATAGGCAAATCGTAGATAAAAAAGGTAGGGACATTTTGGAGACTTGGGTTCTAGCCAGTTCGAGGCTTGCTGGAGAGCACTCAATCAGAGGTTTTCCTCACCTCAATCCCCAACCAATATTGGTTTGATTGAATTTTTTTCATTTTCTTCTTACTTCTCTTACATTGATTTTACAACACTACGTATGATAATTTACTTCCCTGGATCCTGTACATCATTATTTTCATGAATAAAGTTTCATCGAATTTTTGAGCTGTTGAATTCTTTACCAGTAGTAGAATGAAATTCAATAATGCATTTTTATTCACTGGACATATACGTAATTCGGATTAGTTTGAAAAAAAATCTCGATGACCGTTATATCGAAATATCGATATTTTCCTTCGATATATCGAATTACTAAAACGATACTTTTTAAAAATATCTATATTCGATACATCGATATTCTTTGCCGATATTGACATCTCTAGAACAAACCCATTCAGTCTTTAATCGCGGGTGGTTGGGTGAGAGGGGACTTCTATAAAAACTCACGAACATTCAGTCATGACATTCACTTCGTTGATTTATTGTGGTATTACCTAAAGGTTCTCGGTTCATTATTCCCTCAACACTAAACTTTTGTACATTTTAACTTTTTTCTCAAATGCTGCTAGTGAGAAAAAGGCTGGAAAAAAATATCATCTAAGTGGGAAACGGGTATGTCAGATTCATCCAGTAATCACAACAAGGTTATTGAGCGTATTGCTATTGAGCAATATCAAACTAAATTTCCATAAATTAGTGAAAACTAGGAAACCCTGAAAAGCTTACGATATTAATCTTACTAAGCTGATGTCAATAAAGACTTGTATCAATTAAAAAACTTGTCAGATCAAAAACGGTATTCAGCACGCTGATCCGAGAAGCTAACTAACCATATCACCCGCAATGGTGTAGTACATCATTTTAGGAAATTAATATACGTGTAACACTGCTTACACATGAACACTCAGTAAAAAATGTCTCCGTACACCCACTTTTCTTTTTACGAATATGTAGCTGCTTCTCACAAATTTTGAAAAACGGGATACTATTTGTATGAATGTGTTCACAGACATCTTAAATGATGAATTTCAAGTCAACAAACTTTTCAACTGGACGAACCAGGCGAAATTGACAACAGACGTTAACGCATTCATTTTTATCAGCCCAAAGAACAGCTAAAACAGAGCTCAAAAAATGGAATAATAGCTCGTGGGCCCTCCTTTTCGCTTGACAACTTCCAACAAACGGAACTCCATCGAATTGACGAGCTTTTCAACCAAGCTGGAATGTATCTGAGGGCACTAGTTCAGAAGCACTTACTTCTTACTGCTAACAATAGCAATACACTACACTTACAGTAATAATAAAAAATCATGGAAATCGTTGAAGAATTTCCTGTTTGTTAGCTTCTATAACCTTTGTCACAGGCACACACAGAGAGACATACAGCTATAGTTTTTTTTTCACTTCCTCGGTCTTAGATTGGTCGAGAATGGATTAGTATTCAGCAATTTCTTTATTTCTATTTTCATTGATTCATTTTTAATGTTTGGGTTGTGACCCACTCCCCAAGATCAATTTTAATAGTCATCCCTGTACTGGGAGACCTCCGTGATCGTCTTCGGTAAAACACTGATACCGCAATTTTCATGATTCTAGACCTCTGATAGTTGTTCTCGCGGTTGGGAAAAATCTTGATTGATCCTGTACCGATTCAGATGAAAGTTTGCTTCTGGAGACTTCGTTCAGATGAACTTGTATTCTTGTGTGAACAATTAGCTCCCCTGAATAAATGAGAAAAGTAAACTTTTTTGAGGTGTACGGAGACATTGTTTACTGAATGTATGTTTTCTTATGAGGGATTGAATGATTGGTTGACAGGTCTATGTCTGGTCTCAACGAAGGAAAGATTCGCACAAAACATCTTGTAAATATTCAAATGGTATTTTGCATGGTGATGTAGTGAATCAGCAAACGACCTCACTCAAAGGGTAAACATAATGGAATATTGGAAGTGGTCACTTGCCTCATATCTAATAATGAGGTCATCAAGCGCTGATGAATAGGTGATGTAGTTTGGAAACCAAACAATCTCATTGTTGTCGAAATAGTGTTCCGCTTGACGGTGTGCTGCCAAAACATTCAATCTCATGTAGAAAGTGAAGTCAATGTTGAAAGAGTTGTGTAGGAGTGTCAACTAATCTTGACGCATTTAGGGATTTTGGATTAACTTTTGATAAAATCATTATAACGTGCAAAAGTCAAATGAGATTTCTGGAGAAATTTTAGAAGGGTGTAGTCATTTCCCTTGTGTCCAATCATGATGTAATTGGAAATGTGAAATGTGTGTATAATGCATGCTGATATGCCAAATAAAGTCTCAACACAATACTTCCACCTGCTACGTACAGATTATGAAGCAATCACTTCGATTTCTCATAGCTGTGCGGCATCACGTGAAATATTATCATTTCAAGGTGCATAAATTCAAGGAATCAACTGGAATTTCCCTACAAGAAAACTCCTACGAAAGTTGAAAACCAGTGGTGCTGTGTTGAAGTTATTCCGTATGTTTGAGCTCCAATCAGAATATTCAAGTGGTTTCAACTAGAAACACCTATCTAGTAGACGTCATGCCTTCCCTTTTTCCACGGAATGCTCCTACAATTAAAAAATTACGTATTCGATAAACTGTCAGACGAGAGCTCCCGTGGTCTTGTCCCATCATTTATGTACGACCGCCTCGAAGCCGCATACTGAGAATCCATCGGAAGGTCTGCTTCAAACGTCCTGTCGGTAGGTTTGATAATTCAGCGTTCAGCTCGTAGCAGCGGATACGGGTCAATAAGTGTTCCCAGAACACAGACTTGGTTGGCTGAAATACTTGGTTTACTGTGCATATATGGAAAATGACGTAGGCAAAATGGGCTAAGTGACTCTGGGTTTTATCTTATTAATAATGAACGTTTGTAACCGACCATGAAAAAAGGAGGGAAATAGCTCTCTACGCAAGGTGAATACTGAAAGAATATGATGTCCATAACAATCTCTCCTAAGCTTCAATTCACTTGAGTAGTCGAGATAGAAGTTAATAGGTAGAACTGTAAACAACATTCGAGGTAACAACCGTCATCTATTTAGCGGAGTTTTATTCATGTTGACATCGTTTTTATGAACAGGTAATCTGAGGAACCTGTAACCTTGTTGAACGGATTTTTTAACAACTATTATGGTGATGAGAAAATACTTCCTAACAAGGTAATAGTGAGCACCGGTAAAGCACGTTCCTTCAGCCTTTAAGCAAAAACATCTGAAGAGTTGAGTTTTATAATGTATTTCAAACGAAATAAGAATATGTAAATGTACAACGTAACTCTTATGCTGCTCCTCTATCCAGGTGAAAACTTGCACTGGGGGGAGAAGTTCTGCTTAAATATGGTTAAATATTAGTGAACAATAAGTAGATACTAGGGGATACTGACACATATTAGATGGTGAATTCAAATCTGAAGTCGAAAAAAAAGAGTTTATCTGGATAAAATCATGTGTTGAACAAACTAAAATATGGGTAACCTTACAACGAAACGGACGGTCGAACACACTGACTTTGAGAAATGCTTTTTAGTTTCAATTCTTATTCACTATTTTCTATAATGCCTTTTAATTCAATGGTTGATAGATTACAAAGTGTAGCCCCTCCCCCCCCCCCCATCACAAAAAATCACATTTTTGGTCTTATTGGGACGGAATATTCAGCATCAACCGAAGGGCTGAAATTTCAAAAAATGCATATAGAAAACTTCCGAAATAACATTACTGTTCTTAAGTTTGTTATTGATAGACATAATTTCAAAGTATGGAATGAGCCCACTTTACATTCATTAATTCGCTCTCCCTAAGGCCAGAACATTGACAGATAAATAAGGAAAACACAAATGTGAACGTGCTTGGACATAGAAAACATCGCCTTGTATCATATGAGAATATCTTCTGTAGTATGATTATGGTAAAAGTGAAGCGCATTTGGGTGTTTTATTTTACCACTCTGAATTCCAGTTGTTTCACTCTTGGAGTTCTTTGTCGTGCCTGTGTACAGTATGTTGCACCGTTGTACTTCACATTCCATGTCATTACTTTGTCCCGTACCACATTAAAGGATATGGGATGACCCTTCGTCTGGAGTGATCTACAAGTTTCAATATCAGCCTCTTAGACATCTAGAAGGGAGTTACAAGACTTAGTGATCAACCGCAGGCCCTCCTGGCTAATTTCATTCCATATCGGTCTTACGTGCTCAAATATGGATGGGGCACCTTTTATGGCAGCTAGAGTGGGCAACACAAGATGGTGGCTTGAGGCGCAGAGTTTACATAATGTATTACTGACTACACATATATAATGAATTTACATACAAAAGTGATTTATATAGAAGGGCTTTGCAAACACACATATAATAAACTTCCGTGAAATAATTTGAAGCATCTTTTTAAAAAGACTCTCAGGATGCCCTGTCCACTGGCTCACTACTGCCTAGCTTAGTGAAGTCCAAGTTTTTGAAACAAATCTCACGAATGATTTTCGTAGTAGACATTTTATATCGATGTTCTTGATTGGCAAAAGTCGTAAGTATCGGAAAACGAGGTGGGATGGGCGTATATAATTTTTCTTTAGCAGTACCTTAATGATGAGCTTCTGGGCTCGATTGAAGGAGCTTACCAGTTAGTTCGAACATTCCTTCTGCCCCACAATACTATTCATGATGACCGACGGAACCATCGCATAATAGAATTATTCTCGACATTCAAGCGAGAGAACCCTCCTCATTCGCCTGCATTTGTACCTATATACAAATTTCTTCGTCTTTTCACTAGACAAGTCTCATTAGCGTCCCACATCAAATTTTGTTCTGTATATATCGACACATCCAACGGTCTAGGTTTGATTGATTGCATCACTGTGGCACGGTTTAACCCCCTATGTCACAAAAAAAGTTATTGAAAGTATAGCCGATCCACTAACCAACTTATACAACTTGAGTATCTCCAAAGGTGTGTTCCCTCATAAATTCAAAATGGCAAAAGTAGTACCACTTTTCAAGAAAGGAGAAAAAACTGATCCGGCCAATTATCGACCCATTTCCTTGGCAAAATTTTTAAGATCCAAAAAATGACACTAAGTATTGTTCAATAAGCCCAGGAGCCATCCCAGTGATACATTATTTCATGATTTGAATTTGTTAACTGTCCACCAATTGTACACATTAATTATGCTAAAACTAATCCGTAAACACAAAAATATACATTTTGCTGATGTGAGACAGCGGCAATCAGAATTATACAGACTCAAGTTGCCGAGAGTAAAGAATACATTTGCTCAAATGACGACAAAATACAGAGGCATGCAAATAGTCAATAAAGATTTTGAAAAAATTAGAAATCTAATGAAGATAAACAGTGAGCATCCATTCAAGAAAGAAACTTAAAAACTAATAAGAGATAAGCCATATGAGTACTTTATGAACTAAACTTAATGATTATATAAAATTAGCAGCTATATAAATGGCGTGTATACTAAGTATACACTTAGCATATTCAGGGAAGTGACATCTAAATTTTAATAATTGATGTGGAGTAAATATAGTGTTATAGGTACGTACTTTATGAAAATTAGTTGTAAGAACCAACTCCGTGCTGGGCCATAGTGTTACACTATCCAGCTCGGTCATCAGTTATTATTCAATTGAAGAATGTAACATGTAAAATGATGAAAATAAACTATCTATCTATTTATCTATGTAGTACTATAGTAAGAAGTAGCGGCATGTGATTTGATTTCGCTCATTTACCGAGGATGTGCCCGTAATCTCGACTCTCAGAGTGACGTAATTATCTGAAGCCTCGTGATCTGCGTAGAAAGGCTATCTAACTGAAGAAAAATATAAATCTTAGTGCAATTAAACCATTTTTAAAGTTTAGTTTGGATGTGCGAAATATCAAGGGTAACCGATTAATTCATGGTTTATCATCAATTGCGTCTAGCAGAATCATTAACTCTTCGCTATACTCACTAAACTATATACAAACCAAATGTAGGGGCCTACCTGTAATGCATTACTTTTCAAAAAGTTTATGTCTACAGGCAATAATGTTTGAAAAATACTGGTCGACAGCTAATTCCATCATATGATAGTAAGTAGTGCCTGTATGATACTCAAAGTTCATATATATCGTCTAAATCCACACAGAAAAACCCTCTTCGTCATTACAGTCACACCTGCCTCAAACACCACCAAAATCGAAATATAGGAAAAGGTAAGATGTTACATTTTGCTGTTTTTCAGAGATAAAGGCAGACGTATGAAGGAATTCGAATATGGGAAAAGGGGTCGCGGTTTTACGTACTCTGTCGTCTGATTTAGCCCAAGCCTTTTTCAATTCTCCCGTATTCCTCCCCCATTGGCCTCATCCGTGTTCTTGGTTTCCTTCCCGGTATATTACCCTGGATGTTTGTTTGTGGGTAGCGAAGGGGTTTCGGAAGTGAAAACAAGTTGTTCCTGAACTGAAGTTTCTCTGTTTCTCATCCCGCTCTTCCCTCTTTCTCCGTATCATTGTCTTTATCGTCTCCTCACTCCTACGGTTCCTGGGAAAACGTCCGGCTATCAGGACGATCTCTAATCTTCCGGCTTCAGAGAAGGAGTTATAAATTTGGATGATCTGGGAGTATAAAACGAACATAACATTTCATATTCATTTGTTAAACAATAGTAATTTACAGAAAAGTCAAGTTACACACAATTGCAAGCTATGTCATCACACATCATCATACAGTACGAAAAGTGATATTACAGATATGAATTACTGAATAGCATAATTTAACAGAAATGAAGTTGGAGGAACAGTAACACTAAAAACAATCATACAAAAGGTTTGCTAATCGGGCGTGGCACACAGTTGATCTTAGAGTTGACAAATTTCGTGGAAACTGTTTCATATAATTCTCTTTCCACTAGTACAATCAGTTTCATTAATAGCTGTTTCTTTTGGTCTATTTATTACTGAGCGAGAGTTGAAAAACATGATATTAGATGTTCGGAATTTTCCATGTTAGGTCCATATGTCCATGGTATGAGGAAGGAATTTAGATTCTACGACAGAGGATCCATGATTTTTTTGGTCATATTTATATTCGTTTAACTGGGTTTTCCGGCATATTCTGGGAATGAAATTTCTTGTTTGATATCAGTACAACAAGACCCATCAAAATAAACCGTCTGTCCAATTAAAGCATACATGCTGCCATTTGGTTAATTTCGGATTTGTTGTATGAGTGAAGTTTTCTGAGAATGTATGTGGTTTATCGTTCAGTTGTCTTTTCAGTTAATAAATTACGTGAGTAACTACGTGAGTTTCGTTTATCGTTTGTAATTCTACGCAGATGTATACCTACTATCGAGTAGATAACGTCTTCTATCGTGACGTCTTTCCAGTTTTTGGATATCTCCTTTTGATTTATCGACATTGGCGAAGGAAGAGGACCGGATGAGGCGTAATCACACGGTTAGGGGTTGTGTATGCCAGGAAGCGAACCAGCGTAGCAATGATGGAAGTAACTGTGAAGTGACAATAGTGATTTTTGGTCCGCTAGAGTCGCAAGTAGTGCAGGAGGTTGAGCACCAACATGGATTCACAAAATCATGGGAAACAGTATGGAATTGTATGTATACCTTGTCCTCCAAGTGTTGGAAGGGAGCATGGTCTTTGGGTAAAGAACAATCATGCTTTAACAATGTTGTAGTAGTAGTAAAATTGATAGTGAATTTGAAAATGAAAATAAGTTACGTACGATAATTCTGATTTTATGATGTAGGATCTTGTTCAGTCGGAAAAAAAAAAACCAGAAAATAATTGCAACTTTTGAACAGATATAGGTAGGACACTCAATCAGGATGGGTTATTACATTTTTTTAATGCAGATTAACACAAAAAAGGTTCTTTGCTAATCCGGTCGCACCCTGTAAATGTTAATTTCATATTCGTGAATATTATAACAAAAAATTATATATCCGAGAATTCCAATCAGGGTGACCAGTTAGATTTTCTTGAAACACGTTTTCAAAAAGTGGCTACTTACTATAAATGTAGATTTTGGTTTATTATTCAATAATATCCCATAATTCTTCAGCCGGCACTCTCTCTTAATTTAAAGTGCCCTTTAAGGGTTGTCAAAGTTTTGTAAAATCCCTAAAAACCTCAAAAAAGTCAAGGCTGAATTTCGACTTTTTTTTAAAGAACTTTCCATGAGGAATCGAATGAGCCCTTCCCCAGGTCCGTGGCTCAAACCATTCCCGATGTATGGCCCGATTTATGGTGCCAACATTTGCGTTATTATTGTTTTTGTTTTGATTGCAGTAACCTAGATGTAGTGAACGTGGATACTGGAGTGAACTCCAAAAAGGATTTATAGCCGATACACGGGTTGAAGTATTCTGATAACCATGAAAAAAACGCTGCAAATTATTTCACTGGGGTTTATTATTCAATTTGCTTGCGTTCATGATTTGAATTTCTACTAAGCTTTGGAGTGTGCGTGTTTCAAAGGTGATAGAGCGATTATTGAATTTCAGGAGATATGCATAGAGCACGTAAATCTGTTCTCAACCAAAATACCTATTTGATTGATCAGTTGATCATATTTGTGTGCCTCCTGAAATTCAGTAATCGCTCTATCACCTGTGAAACACGCACATTCCAAAGCTTAGTAGAAATTCAAATCATGAACGCAAGCCAATTGAATAATAAACCCCAGTGAAAGAATTTGCAGCGTTCTTTACATTTGTTGATAACTCACCGTACTCTTGATCCATTAAATGAGTAGTGAGCCGGTTTAGTAGTGTTGTGACCGAAGAATGTAATCTCGTCCTACTAATCTTATAGGTCCAGGAGAAAGAATGGTTCCCAGTACTACAATGGGGTCGAACATTCCCGAATACTGCATTACCAGAATACATCCTGGTATTTCCATGATTACGACCGGTTTTCCGTTTCCTTGAAAGTGCCGTTAAACTTGGAGACTGGCCAGGGGATTAGAAGTGTTAATGTATTGCCGGAGGAATCGGGATCCGAGATCCTCCGGCCGATTGGGGAAAATCCTTCCTCTTCCAACAGCCGCCATAAAGGGGAGCTGTAACTTTTACTGTATCTACTCAAAGGTCCCCACTGTTTAAGAGAAACGCGGACATTGTCTCGTTTTGTGTTTCTGGAAGATGAAACGTCCAACCTACAAAGATATTCTGAAAAAGAATTTTTAGTCATGTAACATGACCGTATGAAAAATTAACTCATTAAATAATAATGTTTAATTTGTTTATACTCAAAGGCTTCGTGCGCCTGGAAACAGTCAACAATTCGTTGTATTGTAAAAATTACCGTTTTCTAAATAGTATTTGGACATGCAAACAAATTCATGATGCTCTAAACATTTTTATCGATTTTTTAACTTAATTTACATTTATTTAAAGTGAAATTTTCCTAGAAAATGTGCACACATTTTTGAATATTTACATTGATAGACGATCATATAATCATAAAAATAATAATTATATATTTTCAAACATCGTTGTTCGCCTCTCCTACGGTCAAGTGTTGCTCTCTTGTGCATAGGCGTTCTTAATTCCGTTTCCACATGTTATAATGAATCAACTTTTTTAAAATCTGGTTCATCATTCGAAAAACATTTTTCTTATTTCGAAATCTTCACGAAGTCCTACGGTAACAAATGTAGCTCTCTTTTGCATATATTTACGCTGGGCGGGTGGTGTTCTCCCCCTTACCCCCACCCAACCCGGCAGAGCGTCATTACGATTTTTTGAACATTTGTTTTTAGGGAACCACATGTTATAATGAATAACTTTTTTAAAATTGGTTCATCATTCGAAAAACATTTCTTATTTAAACAAATATGAGAAATCTTCGAAGTCCCGGTAACGGTATAGATTGCCCCAAAACGAATTGAGACATTTGTATTTAACATTTTTGGAACCACTGCGATAGCTTTGTTTTTCAAGAAAAATTCCTTAGGAGATAAATTCAAAGGGATTTACTTAGGTCTCTTAGGTGCCTTTTAAAAGAAAACAACGAAGGTTTAATATTGAAAAATGAATAAATATATTCCACAGTATTAAAATATAGTCAGGAAGGAGTATCTACTCAGTTATTAATAGCTTTTAGACATTTTATGTTTACTAATTGGTGTTTCCACGTTTCATGTGTTGTGCTGTTATTGAGTTCTACAACTAGAGAGACGAGCAATTCAAGAATTCAAGATTTGTTGGCTTGGTCAACTTCGGATTTATTTATAAGATGCCGAAAGCTCTTCGACCGAAAAAAAAAAAAACCAAGAGAGAGCTATTTTCATCTTTCCTAGTATGCGGATGTTTCTATAGTACGCTTTCAGTTTTCCTGATCCGTTCGCCCGCCGATCTCGTTACCTTACGACAACAGAAACTGGCCGAAGGCGTTATAAGACCACGATATCCTCTTATGCGTCCAGCTAATAAGGTTGGCCTCTTGAGCGAACTTTTTAATTAACTAAGTTTCTTTATTAAAGACTCATCCTAATCAACGGAGAGTTGAAAGGGGATTGGGAACTTTCATTTCTTCCTGACCCCCATTCAAAAGAAGTGGGGTCAACCTGCGAGAATACTTAGGTGAAATCCTAAGTGGTTTACGGAGAGAGGAAGAAATTCATCAACAATCGATTTATTGATTTATCATTTCCGGAGAAAATAGTCTCTAAATTTTTTGAAAACTATAATCAACCATGCAATCAGACATCTAGTTACTTCTATCGTTTTGACTAATCACACTGGGTATTCACTTTTCATGATCAAGATGATCGTATTGTCCGAGCTTGTAAGTGAATGTTCACTTCATCGAACTCGATTCTTCTGGTCTCGTAGGTTCGAATTTCTGCGACGCTTTGCCCAACCAAGGAGACCATTTCGTAAGTTTACGAGTGTTTACACCCATGTACCGAACTTGGATTACCTGAAGGACCATTCGATTGCATCGTACTCCAACAATTGTCCACCCAAATCACCTACGTGAAAGGTAAACCAGGAGGTTCCAAAGTCAGATTCCACCTTACAATTCTTCTGCAGAGTTGGTGGTGTAACGTTCGTCCATTTCCATCCATCGCGTAAATAAGTACTTTCAGAGGTTTCCTTACGATTCTGCAAGTTCTTAGTGTTGTTTTGATCTTACATTTGAAAATAAGGTTACTTGGATTTTTCATTGAGTTAGACCTTCAGAAGCACATATTTTATCAAGAAGGGGTAACTGCAACTCCAACCATTAGAAACCTGGGAAATTTCGTGGTTTCCCGTAATTTCCTTAGTGCATGGAAAAGGTCCTTCAATTGATCATATTTCCCCCATAACCCTTCACCAAAACAATGAAAAAAAAAGAAAGAAAACGCTGCAAATTCTTTCACTGGGGTTCATTATTCAATTGGCTTGCGTTCATGATTTGAATCTGTACTAAGCTTCGGAGTGTGCGTGTTTCACAGGTGATAGAGCGATTGTTGAATTTCAGGAGATATGCATAGAGCACGTAAATCTGTTCTCAACCAGAATACCTATTTGAATTGTTCAGTTGATCATATTTTTCATATATTTCACTAATATGTGCCTCCTGAAATTCAATAATCACTCTATCACCTGTGAAAAACAGAAAATTAGATTCAATTTCTAGCTCATGTTCCATGATTTTGAATTTTAACAACTAGACTAAATTGCAGCCAAGGGGAATCCAGTAGTCATTTTTACTGAGGAACCTATTGTTAGTTTTCCGTTTGCTGACAACTATTTGGATGTCTTACATATAAATAATAAACCTTTGAATAACAATTTGTAGCCAGTTCATTCTAAGCTATAAATATTTGGTTTGGCGGAACGTTCGGTCATTGCTGTTGTTTCAGCCAAACCTTTTTTTTCAGTGAAGTTAGTTGTAGAATCAAGATTGTCCAGAATCTTAAGAGCGAAAACCCGATGCTCAATGTGCAACAGTCGAAGAACAAAGGCGCGAATGCAAAGTAAAACTAAACGAATAAAAAACGTTTTCATAAAAGAACGAAACCGCAACCTTCTCATTGTGATTTCTTCCGAGCACCTTTTCTTTGAGAACTGGTGTCAAGGATCAAACGACGCTTTGTACACTCTCTGGTCAAAGTAGCTGCGGTGTCCATTACGTACCACTAAAAGGAGCTTTCATGTAAAATATCTGACCACACTTCTAAGGGCATGCATCCTTTAGTGCAAACCTCTCTCCTCTTTCACTTTTATTTTGAAGATTCTGAAGTTACACTCTCGCTGTTCGATATGAGGCTGATATTAGAATTTATATATGTATTCACAAAAATCAATATTCACAAAATGTTTGTAAATATTGACGAAACGGCTGGACTGATTTCCGTGTGATCCCCTCAACTCCAAGACCGTTAAAATAGCTAGAGATACATATTATTAATAGAATAGAAAATGTGAACAAGCTGAAAACCGAGCCGGAAAACTATCTTTTCAAAGAGAAACACTCCCGTGAGCTCCTATAATAATGAAGTTAAAGATCAGAAAAATCATTTCTCACATTGATTCTGACGGCGCTTTCAGCTTTAGAGTTCAGGTGTAAGCGGTTGAGTCACAATAATGTGACATCATATCCCAAATACTACAATAGTTTCCCTGATTTCAAGTTTTGATTACAACTCTGTGATTGTTATAATCATTCATTATGTACAAAGTAGTTTATTCCATTCTGCCATGAATAGGAATTCTCTTTGTTCCGATTGCAATTTCTCCTATTGACTGACCATTCTATGCCCTTCATGTACTCAGCAGTGATTTCCACTTCGACGCCATTTATCGGCGACCCAATAAATGTATTACCTACTCTCTTATTCAAGCAACCCAAGTGTCCAGTTGAAGCTGGGCTATTGAATGCTCAATGAATAAAGATGGTGTTTGGCTAGACCGTAGATGCGCTCTCGCTGACGCCGACGCTACTCCACTTGTGGTTGGAACACGTTGAGGTTAATGGGTTATTGAAACATTTGACAGCCCAACTAGAAATTAAATGAATAGTGTAAACTCGAAACAACACCATCAAAGTCAACAGGGACAAACCAATTTAATGGTAATACAGTAAGTTAACGAATAATTTTATGGAAAGCGAGAGTTACTCCCATTTGAAACCGTGGCTGAAGATCTTGCCAAAGGAGATAGAATATATTCATAAAGTACGATTGAGGATAAATACAATAATTTTCCGACAAGTTTGGTGCTAATGGATCCAATACTTCACATAGATTCACAGGTGTTTCCCTACAGCCAGTTGAACCTAGATTTTGACAAGAAACGCGCAACATTACTCTACCAAATGTACGTGGAATTTCAAAAATCCTACTGACAAGTGATCGAATTTGGATATATTTTATTGATTCGATTAATTTAGACCCTTGGCGTCTGCCAAAATCCGTTATTGAGCAAGAAATAGAAATACCCAAAAGAGTTAGCAATTACCTCGTTTTCAAAAGGTTTGAAATTAAAGGTGATTCGTGAAATCAGGGAAAATAAATGCTCCTGATCTTATTTTTCGATATAATACTTTGATTAGCTCACTCCCAAATTATGTCACTATAAGTCAAACCAGAAAATTCTGGTGTGCTATACCAGTTTCAGCGTAATAAACAGAACAAAACACTATGAAGACATATTTGTGATGGATAGATAGCTATTTATTGAATGAAAAAAGTATTTCAAAGCAAAGACAGGTTCCCGTATTGTTCAGTGACGTCTATCCGATTCACCCACATGTTTAATCTTATGATGTCAAAGGTGTAGATTTGTAGGTTTCCATAGAATAGCTGGTTACTCATCGATGCGGATGACACAGCGTGAAAATCGAGTCGATAAAGTCGACCTATTTTCACTGGTAACATCAGATTGACCCCGAAAGTGAAAATGACCTCAGGGAAGGTCAGGGGTGAAAGGTCGCACTCCTTAATCCCACGCTCACGTACTACGTTACTACCCACGAGGTGAAAGTGAGTCGCATACTTTTTACATTATCCGTCGTTCTATTTTAAGAGCAACCGCCGGGTGTACTCTGCGCTGCCGAATTCATATTGTTCATATAATATCTCATCACTCACGCCTTAAATACATTACGTAAACTGTGGAATAAGACAGAAATGCTGCAAAGGTTAAGTAATTCAGAATTTGGGAGCCCTCCTACGCATATCAGAAGACTATCAGAATCGGACTGAGAATGTTAGAAACAATTTTTCTTTGATCTATGGGTACACAAGAGTAGATAACGACATCCACCGTGCCAATCACTTACGAATTAATCATGTTTTTGGCAAATTAAGCGAGAACTGATTAATTTTTATTTCAGCGGTATCATTCAATTCATTGAAAATCGTCTACAAAACTCGGCACACCAGATCCTACCACTAGGAGAGTTTATTTTGTTTTACAACCCTAAAATGTCAAATCTTACGGTTAATTAAAGACAATGCTGAGATTAGTGGTATATATCAGGTTGATGGATCATTTTTTAGCCGAACTTGAAACATTTGAAATAAAAACGGAGTAAGATAGAAGATTTCCACGAAAGTAAAGATTTACACTGTTGAATCGATTTCGACGGTTAGGTCATCATCAGTAACAAACATGAACTTACTGATGATGACCTAACCGTCAAAATCGATTTAACAGTGTAACTCTTTACTTTCGTGGCAATATAAACAACCTTATATCTTGCTCATTTTTATTTGAAATGGGTTTCCAATACTTCGTCGTTAGTGATTTAGTCCGTTGAAACATTTGGTTTTACTAGTAATTCGCGAGAAAAGCTTCTTACTGCTGATGACCTATGACATGAAAAGGGAGTTTTTAGTTCGATTTTGGTTCAAAATTTTCAACTTTTGTAATCGACGCAGAGAAAAAAATTGATGAAAGTATTGTACCATTGTAGTCGTCTTTTGCTTGGTTTGAAAAGGTTGGTGTTCACGGAGTTATATTTGAGTTAATTCATCGTACCATCTTTGGGGTATCAAGAAGTCCACTACAAGGTGCAAGTCTCAGAATTTAGATGATATGACAAAGCTAGGTATTTTAAACATACATGAGTGGTTTAAGTATTCCTAGTACCGAAATAATAAACCATACTGCAATTTGTAATTCTAAATATCTATATGGAAATGAAAACAAACAAGTTTTGAGGGAGGTAAAACTTTTTGTTTCTTCGGTTGGTTAAAATCTTTATTAATTTAAAAACAAAATATTTATCTTCACACCCATCTCTAGTCAATATTTTTCCGCTAATGTGATCAAATATCAATTTTGACAGTATGATTTTGTAGTTTGTTAACAACAATATGATCAGACAACTGTGAAAATTCGCTCTTACGATAATGCTGCATGTTTGCATCTTTTTCCCCCTCCACTCCAGAGCTCTTGTCTATATTTGTGATTATATTGAGAATTCCATAGACATTCGGCGGCAATGGTTGAAAATTCGTAGTTTCCATTTGTAATAGATCCAACGTTGCGTCATGAATGACAACCGAGTCCTTCTGAATAGTCACCTTCAGCACACACCGCTGGCGCTGAAAAGATTTCGCCTCCGGGGGATCAGACGATGGCTATAGAACTGCAGGAATAGCTTTTTATCGTCAACGCGTATGCGAATCTCTCAGTCCGAAAGAGAACGCCGAGCAATGTTATTATTCGAGCCTTTTGTGGCCCAATATTGCTTTTGGTTCTCCCCATTGTTTTTCCTCCGGGAATCTCATAAACAGAAGTCGCGAAGAGGGGGAAAAGCGAGCCGGGGGTTTCTGTGAGGACGGGAAATGCGTTTTCAGGGTCCCCCTACTATTATACAAAGAGGTTCATTTTCCACCCGGTTGGATTTATCGCTGTGCTTTCGTTGTGCGCTGATCGCATTGATTGTACAAGCTCGTCCACTCAGAAAACCGAACAATAGCCCGAATAAATAAATTTTGAGCCTTCCGGGTAAGGTTCGTTGATGAAAAAATTAATTTGTTTTCATAGTGAGCGGAATAGGTATTCTAGCCTCTTCGATTTCCGAAAAAAAAACTGCTTACAAAAAAACCGCAACTACTTACCCATGGTTTTTGTGGGGAATCCAAATGTGTCATTTCGTGTGCACGTGCGCATGCCCTTAATCGGTCAAATGCAGTATAACCCATTTTTTCCGAAGGAGAACCGATATTTTTCTTACAGATTCGAAAGTAACTTCTCGACCCGAAAAGGAATTCTACTGGCCCAATTTGCGGATGATGTGGCTACTCTAATCACAGCACCGACCTGCGACGAGGGTAATCGAAAGCTTTGTCAGTAATGTAATTTGGTGAGCCAATGAAAGCAAACGTCTCCTTTATTTATCTCTTATCTGGCCGATTTGGCAGTATTCTTGCGGACTCTGGGGGTCAGCAGCACAATCCTACCTGAAGAAAGTGCAAACTACACAAAACAGAGTGTTACGGATCATCACGGGGAATAACTGGTACGTCAGGAACTCCGTACTACACTCCGACCTCAGCACCCCCACCGTGCAAGAGACCATAAAAGATGGCTACGAAAAGCTCCACGCGAAGATGCTGCACCACATCAACCCACTCATGACCCAGCTAGCCGAAAATCCATCCCCACCTTGTTCAGAGCTACGATTTAAGCGTAAACGCCCCCAAGACGCTATATTATAAACAATTTTTGTCATTATTATACATTATTATTATTGAAACAAAAATACTGTTAGGGACAATAATAATAATAATAGGTTTGCATCCTTAATCATGTTTCAGGTTATATTGAGGCCCATATTTATTCGCACAACTGTGATATTATTTATTAATAATAAAGTTTTCTTCAATAAAAAAAAAGTTCCGAAATCTACATGAAATTCCATTGACAATTATGGGAGCACAACAGCTTAATATTTCGAGTTTTTGGTGGCATTCGATTGCCGCCTTATATTGGGATATTTTTCGGTCTGAATTCAGTGGTTCTCCTATTGTCACTTGCAGTATCTGCTTGGAAAAATATCGGAAAAACGTTATTTTAAAACACATGGTTGGGGTAATATTTTCACTGCAAAACTGTCTTTCTTTGTGACACCAATTTACACATATGTAATACATTTTACTGCATATTACAAAATCTTTTACATATAATAAACTTGGTTTCATAAATATATTACGTATTAATTAAAGTGACACATGGAAGTTGATACCTTAAAAAGGTACCTTCCAAGTATCCGAGGAAGTTTTTTTTCAAGGTCAATGAGAGAATTTGATGCCTCTCAAGTTTATCTATTCTGTACCAAACTAACATAAGAACAAAAATGAGAGATGAGTGGTTTACTTAGAGAACATGGAAGTTGGAGAAGATGGAAACATTCAATTCCAAACTAAACAAGATTTTTTTTTTTCGACTGGCAGTTGAGGAAAGGTCTGACGCTCGTGGCTTTGAGATCCTTAGCGTTTTGGATTGTGAAATCGAGACCTAAGATACCTAACGACAGGACCGTATACAACACTTGATAGGATTTTGGACCTAATTATTGGTGCCAGCCGGATTTCAAAACCCACTGAAAGTAAACCTCTGACGCCCCATTCGGACATGTCCCACGAGTTTGAAACAAACTAGCCATACATAGATGAGTGATTTACTTAGAAGAGAAAACATTTAATTCCAAACTTAAGATTGAGATGATTTGAAGAGAGATTTAAAGATTCAAGAGAAGGTTTAATACCAAAATAATGAACTTTTGTAGCACTTTGTAGCGTTTATTGGATTGTATGAATCTTGAAACGTAAGTCAACAGATTCTGAGGAGGTGGGGAGGAGGGCGGGGATCCAAGCATTTTTTTCTTAGTCGATTAAAGAGATTCATATTGAAAATAATAAACCGAAAACTCAATTTATTGTTTGAATCACTCCAGCAAAACTTCATACCGTTGTCGGCCTAGGGAGAATCCATAGCGTTGCTCTGCCGTGATGACATCCTCAGCTTCCCACCCCAACAGGAATGTATTCCATATCTGCCGTATTCATAAGATTGCCTCCCCTTTTGTCTCATAATCTCATTTTGATTATGTGAGGCGGTTCCTGCAGAATGGAAGGTACCATCCGATATGAATATAAAAATAATGAAACTCCGCAATCTCTTCGAGAAAATCCCATTGGGGTGCATTACATCCATGACCTTGCCCCGCTCACCCTTCGTTCCTTCCCGGTTTTACCCTGCATACCGGATTCAACAGAGGCGCAGTTACTTCGGAAAATATCTACCTTTTTTTCCACTCCCTCTACTCTGTTTACGCTCTGCGTTTTACCATCCCCACTCCTTTCGTCTTGCCGCCCTACTTTTCATTCGATAAACATCGAATCGAGTTATCCTCCCCTTTCCCATCGTGCGGCGACGTTTCATTCCGACATGTAAAATTCATTTTTTCAGATCAACTTGCAAAGCTGAGTTCCATCGTAAACTTTTCTACTTCGTACCGCGGTGGGGTCCTTAACGGTCATGAGCACGAGATGGCCTCCACTCACAAGTCTTGTCGATGAAATTGTTCTAGGCTAAACTTTCATCCACAACTACTTTCTCATGCTACCACTAAAGTGAGTTCCATTAATTAGTACAGCCAAGGAAAGTTACCTGAGCTAGTTTTCTAAAACTAGGCCTATCTACTATTAAATATTTCATGCGTCTAGCTGGAATCAATCGCTCAAACGAAGAAATCTTAGTAAGTTTTATGTGTGTTTTCGTACATTTTTCATAGCAGTAATCACTGAACGAAATAGGAACAAGTTCATAATGCAAATATAACTCAAATGCCACTTCCCTGTTTAAGTTAAACTTGCGCTTAAATATGTATAGAAAAATATTAGTGAGCAATAAGTAGATACTATTAAATATTCAGAATGTGAATACAGAATACAGACAGTTTGAGTCGCTAATATGAAACAAAAATAGAAGGAAACCGGTTTACAGAACTAAAATAATTGCTGAGCAAACTAACTTATGAAAAACCTTCGACTGAAATGCTCTGCGCTACCACACTGTCCTGAATTTAACTTATTCCACTGGAGAAATGCTTTTAGCGAATTTCAATGCTTTTAGTGGTTCAACATTTCCAAAAAGCGAGTGGGCAAAACTTATAGGAATACACTGAGGATGATGAAGATGGTTGAAGAAGTTGGTGTAGGAAGGATAGAGTACTTGCGGACTGAGGCGCGGCAATAAAGAAAACCCATTTTCTCGATTTTGATGTCAGACCGGCAGGGATGGTCGTTGGACCCACCCGTATGGATGCTGCATTGGCTCTGAAATTGAGTGGTGCACCTCTGAATATAGATTAAAATATTTACTTAACCTAACGTAACCTGGAGGACAACATGATGCGTTTTCGCGCTCTAACGCCATTATTGGCTGAATTTTGGAGACGATCTGGGAACAGATGAAATTTATCTGGGCTCAGTGGGGGTTGTTGGACGATCCCAGTGAAGAAAGGATCCTGCCCCAACACAATCGTACGGAAACAACGACCTCGAGATCGCACCTACCAAACAGCAATTGAGCCACCAGTCAGCGCTAATCAGGTCACCAATTACCGCCGATCGCCCGTAATGTTCACCTAATTAACTAGATACTAACCAACGCATTTTCTATCCCCCTCCCTCTGAGAAAACGTCAGGGTAAACATTACCGGTAATTGCCAACAGTTATTGACCTGATTAGCGTTGATTGGTGACCTAAATTGCTGTTGGCTGGTACGCGCTCAAGGTAGTTGTTACGATTTTGTTGCAAAATGATACGACAGTTTCCGGGGGGCCGGTAGCGCGGATGAACACTATGCCTGGACATATCTAGCCATGCCCGTTTCGGAATTCAATTGGGATGAGCGACAATGATCAACGAAACACTTGGCGGGTCAAACACAGCTTATGGACCACATCATGCTTTTGTTGAATGCATATGCAAAATACCAAAAAATATCCTGGATTAATTAATTTTTAAATCAATACTTTAACCAATCATTTGATCGGGTGCACTTGTTTCTTCTTCATCTAGGAGTAATATCATACCCTTCAGCATAAAATTGTTCTATGTTCTTGTCAAGATCATGAATAAACCAGGGACATCCCTGTATTACATGAATTACTCACCAATATGTTCATAACTGGTGATATTTACATTGATTGTTCTAGGGAGGCGATGACTGAAACGATGACTCACGTTGCCAGCTCCCGGGAATCTTCGCTAGGGTCGTGCAGTTCGATAACTTCGATCTCAGCTTCGTCCTGGTTGTAGAACGTGATTGCGAAAACGACAATACGTGAAGGGAAGATCAACTCATCCAAAGCTAACCCACCTCTCCCCGCCTGACTATGAGGTCCAGCCGGCTACAATCGAACGTCCTCGGAACCTCGTGGAAGAGATAATCTCACATGTGATGGAAAACTCAGCAAGGAGGACTAATGTAAGTTGCTTACTAAGTCAAAATCCCTTAATAAATATTTCTTGAAAGCAATGAGGAGAGAAAAACACTGACTGTTACCTTTGGGTTTGAATTTGTTCAATTGAAGAATCAAGTTATCCATGAATAGAGTGTTGGCAAGTTTTGATTTTTTAAATGTTGGGAATAGCAATATCACATTGTGAATAAGTAATATAACCATGGTGAAAAAGTAAACTAATTGTTTCATTTCTGCTTGCAGGGAGTATCGCAAAGATAGTAAGTGAGAGAACATATTTATATTCATCAATACTTTTACCTTTGCTATTGCTTATTTTAGTGTTGCATGGGGCTTAATACGACCTTATAAATTATATTCTTGGACCAGAAGAGAAAGAAAAAGATAAATTTGTTTATAATATAAACTGTATATTATACAGTTTATTCCAATTTTCGTTAGCTCTTCTGTCAAATTGATTGAATTTCACTGAATACCTACAGAGTCTGTAACATCTGATGTTCCAGGCCAATAGTCCTCAGTTCTTTGTTTGTTTTTATTTATTTTTGGTTTATTATTCAATAATAAACCATTGTAATCGCTCTGAAAATTTCAATTTTTTAAGCCCCCCCCCCGCCGTACGCCGTACGCACGATATCTCCGAAACGGCTGGAGCAAAAAATCTGAAATTTTCAGGAAAAATCCATCTTGGTCCGACGACGCCCTAATTCTTGAGCCAGCTCCCTCACTCAATTTAAAGTGCCCTTTAAGGGCTGTAAAAGTTTTGTAAAATCCCTGAAAACCTCAAAACTAGTCGAATCGGCCTAAATATTTTCCTATTTGAAGAACATACCATTAGGAATCGAATGAGCCCTTCCCCACGTCCGTAGGTCAAACCATTCCCGATGTATGTCCCGATTTATGGTGCCAACATTTGCGTTTTTTCGTTTATTATTGTTTGTTTGTAACATAGTGATGTCCGGCCGATAGCGTCGAGTTGTAGTGAATGTGGATACTGGAGTGATAGCCGATGTGAATACTTGTAGTGTAGTTAGAAGCCGATACACGGGTTGAAGCATTCTGATAACATATAGGTAAATATTATTCAATATTATTACTAGGGTTTATTATTCAATATTATTACTGGGGTAAATAATTATTCTTTCACTGGGGTTTATTATTCAATTGGCTTGCATTCATGATTTGAATCTTACTAAGCTTCGGAGTGTGCGTGTTTTACAGGTGATAGAGCGATTATTGAATTTCAGGAGATATGCATAGACCACGTAAATCGGTTCTCATCCTAAACACCTATTTGGATTGATCAGTTGATGATATTTGTGTGCCCCCTCTACATCTGTCTACCTTTGGCTACATCGTTTAAATTTGGATTTGGGGAAGTTTTAACGCAATACGAGTGCCAAAGGACTTGATAAATTATAGATGTTTTTATTGTGGGGGGGTATTGAGGTTCAATTAAAAAAACGCTGCAAATTCTTTCACTGGGGTTTATTATTAAATCGGCTTGCGTTCATGATTTGAATTTCTACTAAGCTTTGGAGTGTGCGTGTTTCACAGGATAGGACGATTATTGAATTTCAGGAGATATACATGGAGCACGTGAATCTGTTCTCGACCAAAATACCTATTTGGATTGATCAGTTGATCATATGTGTGTGCCTCCTGAAATTCAATAATCGCCCTATCATGTGAAACACGCAGACTCCAAAGCTTAGTAGAAATTCAAATCATGAACGCAATCCGATTGAATAATAAACCCCAGTGAAAGAATTTGCAGCGTTTTTTAAAGACAGAACAAAATTTTATTTATTGTTTTTTGAAGAGTTGCTCTAAATGGGTTGTTGGGCTCTTGAGGGTTTCCCAAAAGAATGGAAGTGGGTTGACGCTAGTTGAATGGCATCAAGGCTCCATCTTCGAGCCCAAAGCAGCGGACTTTCCTCTTCGAGCCTCGAATCCGCAGTGAAACTGCCTGTATTACCACTCACTTGTCACATGCAACAGAGGTTTCGGCTTTTTTTCGGACAGGACAACAGCTATTCTTTTTAAGAAGCAGTCGTACTTCTTGTGGAGAGAGCCCTCGCAAGATCTCACTAAGGGCGTAAATGAGCCTCTCAGTTTTATTGTTTTATCGGGAAGAAATGAATGTAATTAGTATTACTGCTTGTGCTTGCTGCTAGTGCACATGAAGAATATTAGGCCGTGGTTGGTAAATTTCTTTTTAAAAGAGGTCATTGATCTGCAACCACATAATGAATTTGATTGAATGAAATATGTTCCCTTCGAAGGTGTTATTCAATTATGGGTGTACGGATTCTGAAATTTCCGAAGTCAGTAAGTACGTCCTTCGGCGTAACAAACTTTTTTTCCAGAAAATTTCCGTCTGTTTTCTCTCAAAATATCTCCCATTTATGAGAACATTATCACCATTATCTAATATAATGTTGAAGTGATAATAGTTCAATTCTAAACTGACCTGTGACCAATAAACTGAGAAAGATAGCCGATATATAGCAATATTGCTGTATTTTGTTTATATACGACTCGTTTATTTATACTCCTACTATTAAAATTCAATTTTATCTCTCTTCCGCCTTCAGCGCATTTGCAGAAAACCTGAAAATTCCATGAAATTCAAGATACCCTATCGGTATCAAAGGAAAACTTTCTCGTCTACATTTTCCAAGCCTCCTTGATTTCTGTCTTCGAGTCACCAACTTCCGTGGAAACTCTCTTGCGGAACCCGACGTGTGAACTTGTGAAAACAATCTGGAACTTCTCAGCAACGGGTTCGAGAAACGTGCGCTTGAACCCTCGTAACCGTCATCGTCACCGCAACCTGAATCAGTGGAAAAGAGGGTCGAATTTTGAAAAAGAAGCCCTTAAAATGCTCCGCTCCTTCTCATTTATTGGTTCCAGCTGAAAAGGTTCACGAACGAAGCTAAACTTTTACCTCCCCCTCCCTCCCTCACTCAACCCTTTTTCACCCTTCTCGACATAACGAGATTTCCTTGTGGTTCGGGCTCGCCCCACTTGGGTTCGCCACTTCCTCCCTCTAATTTTCTAAGCCGAAAGTTGTTCAACCGTCCTCGGAACTTTCTGCCTTCGGAGTATCTGAGGTATCTGAGTGTAATTGACCACAAATTCGGAAGCCGATCCGAACTGGCCTTTTGTTATAATGCCTCAAATAGGACCCTGATGCAGCGAGTCACTCTCTATGGTATTAATCAATTGTATCTTACTAGCGTTCCCGTAGTAATCCCATTCTCTCCATTATATAAACATATCGACACCAATTTAAGAGCTGCAATAAATCAGGGGTGCCCCCCCCCATCCGTGGTTGCTACTCTCTCACGAAACAAAAATGTAAAAAATGCTAGTAAGAACCCCTCATTTTATCCAAAAACTAAAAGAAGATTTACTTATACAGATATTGAAAAAAGCACCGGCGCCAAAATCACGGACTGTATTCGCTTCTCTACCTTGTACTAATTATGTTTCTAAACAGTTTACCCCGTTTGTGGTGGCACAAGTCTTGGTCGTTCATCAATACGGAGGATCTTCATCGAAAACAAACAAAAAGTTGCTGCCAACTACGATTTGTTCGGACTCCAAGTACTAGGAGCAGGTCTGGTTTGCACACAAATTCACACGAACCAACGATGTACAAACGAACAAAGCCCTTGTAGATTTCGTTTATCGCTAACACATTGAATACCTGAATAAGCTTTCAACAGTCTCTCATCGCGACTGCATTTCTATAAAGCCGACAGCAGCCAGACAGAGGCGACGGAACGTGTAGCGGCGTGTGAAATGTTGGAAGGTGATAGGGGCTGGAGCAATGTAAACACGGATTAGTCAAACAATGGCTGGTGATGAGGAGGGTTACCACGCTCGGTTAGTCGGGCGGCTCAATTTTAGAGGGAGAAACTTCTCGGATCGGCTCGAGAGCGGAGGCATACGTTCAATTTGAACGCTTGTACGTGGCACGAGTTACATGGATGTTTGTCGGAAAACAATAAGTATAAACATTATTCGGTAGAAATTGTTGATGATAGGCAGTGGAGACGCTTTAAAAGGGAAGTTAGGAGGGGGGAGGGAGGAGAAGGCCTGAGACAACACCTCTGACATTTTAAGTTATCGCCTTCTTTATCAGTTCTTCATTCGTAGAGTGAAGGAGGTGCTCAGATTTTTTAAAGCAATATTGGCAGGTGTGAAGGAACTATTAACGAAGAGCAGGATTTTAGTAAATGCATTAGCATGTTCTTCACAAAAGATATAACACCGGCAAAGCCAATATTCCAATGTCCTGGCCTTACAGATGTTAAATAGATGATAATATGAAGGATGATGCTCAGTGAGGAGATCCATAGGTTTACAAATACCCTTTTCGCCATCGGCGGTAAATTTGCTCAACCCCCCCGTCCATTCCGTAAAGATAGGATTCCTCGAGACAGTGGCTTAGCACATCCAGTCCATGGGTTCTGATTTGAGAGGCTGCATCTCCAAGGACCAGTACCCTGGTAATACGAGTTATATCGTTCATCCCGACAGGTCTGCTTTCCAACTAAATCGGCACCAGCTTCCTCCTCTGGTATAACCAGCTAAAAAGTTCGCTTTAACCTGCACCTACTCTGCAGCTACCTTTCAAGGAAATTCCCGGTTAATTCTTCAAAACAAGCTGATCATTGTGTCCAGATGAAACTGACCCTTCTTTTGCAAAGCTGGTCAGCTGATTCGTTACCCTCTGCTAGTGGCATCTGAAGCAACTTTTCTTTGCCGTGGCCCGCAGTTTGAAGAGAGCCGAGGCAGACCAGTAGTTGGAGAGCCCATGCGGATAATTTGTTCTCCAAATGATCTTGGATAAAAATGGACTATGTGAGGTATCTAGAATAAAATTACGTGGGACAATAGCCAAATTTAAATAATATACCACATACTAAGCCCAATAGCCAGGTCAAGTGATTAGAGTAGAAGGTTTCCTTTTCCTTGTCAAATATTATGTTAAAAGTTATACTCGGCTCAACTGCCTATCTTGGGTATCTGTTTCCATCAGTTGTCTATGTGTTGCATCGTAACTCTTACTGAGTTGTTAGTTTTTCATTCGAAATTTATCCAGTTTTCATTTTAAAAAAACCGTAATTTGTATTTATGGAAAATGTGGTTAATCTGTAGCAGGCGATTGATACATACAAAAACATTTCCTGGAGTTCGGAAAAGTTTTAGTACTGGTGGAAATTTCCCGGTTTAGCCTCTCTTACTCAATTTTTGTGTAGCTCTTCCGTTTGAGATGGTTGGAACTAGGTAACCCTACAACGGAATTGGGACATCGTAGTTGAACGAATCTCAATCAGCGGCGGGAAAGGGAATTAGTGAAGATTAGTGGCTAACCTGAATCGATACCTATCGCTGTCACGTATACTACCCTTTTCACCGGCACCACCTGAATCCTGAAGCCGCAGAGAAAAGTGGCTAATTAATCCAAACGATCCCTAGTTTTGAAGTGAAGTCCAGTAATACAGATTTCCACTATCGTTCAATATCGCTGAATTTTCAGAGAGCAATCGTTCCATTGCTATCAAATCAATGAAAACACACATTTTAATTAATGACTGAAGATTCATTCATTACCAATTAAATTTAAGATCCGATCACTAAAACCCGAGGAAATTAGGCTTGGTTGAGTTTACTTAAGCGCACGCTGTGAGTTGCTTGTTGATTTTTGAGCTTGAACATCTTCAGCCAAACAGACACGTTCCCTGACAATTTCTTCTAAAGCGGTGGCATGAAGGGCTGTTAAATAAACTGCAAGGGCTACTACCCCAGCAGTACTGTCACATATTAGAATCCTACCTGTCTAGTAGGTACTTCAGAATTAAAATTGAAGATGAATTTTCTGACCTTAGAAAAATCGAAGCAGGGGTACCGCAGGGGAGCGTGCTTGGACCACTACTCAACCTAATGTACACGCATAATGTGCCGAGCACAGAAGAAACTACGTTAGCTACATTTGCTGACGATACAGCTATTCTAGCCGTAGCAGAAACGGTGGAAGAATCAACTCAGAAGTTGCAGGAAGCCACAAATGCAGTAAATGGATGGACTCAAAAATGGCGTCTTAAATTGAATGAAGCAAAGTCCACTCACGTGAATTTTACCTACAAAAGGATACCCTATGTACCATTGTTCTTAAACCAGTGCATTATCCCACATGCCAACTCTGCCAAATATTTGGGTATGACCCTGGACGCAAAGTTGAAATGGAAGGAACACGTAAAGAAAAAAAGCAAGAGCTGCAAATCAAATTTCGCAAACTTTATTGGATTATGGGGCGATACTCACAACTCAACGTTTATAACTAAATTCTTCTGTATAAGACATTGCTAATGCCTATTTGGACTCGTGGAATCCAACTATGGGGCTGCACAGCAAAATCTAACATGCAAATGATTCAAACTTTCCAAAATAAAGTACTGAGGTGTGCAGTAAACGCTCCCTGGTACATCAGAAATGACGACCTCCATAAAGATCTCAGAGTGGAAACTGCGAAAAAATTAGCTCGAAGATATGAACAGCGGCTTCACGCTCATACTAATTTGGAAGCCATTCAGCTTCTTGACAACTCCAGTACTATTCGGCGCCTGAAGAGGACCAAACCCTTGGACTTGGGATGCTGATACCGATGTGATAGTGTAGTGTGGTGCTAGTTAGTGAACTCCCACCATAAAATGGCGTAATTATGTTATTGCTATATAACTTGATAGTTACTTACTGTAGGATGTAACTATGTATGTATGATGTAACTAGTTGTTATGTTCAATATATAATATATAATAAACATAAAAATATACGCTTAGAAAAAAAAATCTAAAGCGGAAGACAACTAAAGGATTTGATTTTGCTACAAAGATTTGCGGACACTACTGACACAAGGACAGACATGATACGAAAATAGTTCAAAATGATGTAAGACGTAAATTGCGATGGGAAATTTTCATCTCCACAAAGCTTTCACTACATGAATGATTATGAGGACATGCTGCATGACTTTTATATTGAAAGGAACTGTAAGTTGAGACCGGACGTATTTGAAAAATGATTCATATACGACCCCCATTCGTTAGTCTGCGTACATACCCAGTTCCCTGAAGTAAAGTAAAGAAGGGGGGGGGGGGGGGAGGACGTGGAATAAAATCCGACATTGAAATCCCTAACAAGATCGTTGGTGTTATACATCGAGGGTGATAGGAATGCACACATTTGTGCCTCAAAATTCCCCCGACGAGCGGGCGGCCCCCCGGGAAAACGCGTTATAAGGTGGAAAGTGGAAAGGTAGTTCAATACTTGACAAGTTCCATCTTCCGTCCCACTTGTGTTCCATTCTTCATGAGCTTCACCGCCATCGACCCCCGCCACTTCCAGCTCCTCAACTTCCCACTCCCGGTCCTTCCGCGTATTTCCCTTCGGATCCGTCCTATGTGCTTTGTAACTGTATTCCTCGGGCTCGTCAGACTTTCCCAGTCTTTTTCGCCTCTCTCCACCCTCCGTCGCCTCGTGTCAGGACCGTCTTGTATAACATATGATACGCCGGCATCGAAAATGACGCGGGAATCTGTCGAGTTTCGAAGGAGTTTTTCATTATGAGGCTGGAGGGAGTGCCGTTGACGGTGACATTCGGGTTGGGGGACTGCGATATCCAAAAACTGATAGCTACGATGGGTTTCCATCGCAACTGTACAATTCCGGATATAATTTATTTATTTCATTGAGGGAATTTTCCAAAATGAAACTGCAGGCATATATACTTAATGTAATACTTACTTATCAAAACATTGAATGTGAGGTCATTCACGTGGAAAGGGCCGTTAACAACAGGTTTTTCCCACTTGTCTACCCATAGGTAGCTGAAGCTAATTTCACTTTTGGCAAAAAAAAAATCCCTTTCCTACAAATTCAAACTTTTCACTTCCATTTTGGCTTTTGTGCCATCCTGAACAAGCATCGTCATCGACTTAATCTATCGACTTTTGATCCTAATACAATGTAACTAATAAATGATATATTTTTGATAGAATCACTCTTCTGAACGTCAGAACACTAATGATTGCACAATAAGGGGTCGCAATAACTCAATAGGATCGCTTTAAAAATATCTTCCTGCTCAAAAAGCATATTTGGTAGAAAGAATGGAGATGAAGGATTGGAGAGAAGAAGTTAGGAGGGGCACGGATTGTGACTTAGCCTTATCCTTACTAATTGGTGAGGAAGAATTGAAAAATAAACCAACAACTAGAATTTGGAATATTAGTTGAAAAGCTTGCAACGGATTGGTGTAGCAAAGTCCCGAACTAGGAAGACAATTACCGTGTGATCACAGCCTGGTTTACGAAAAACTCTGCCGTACTTCAGTTTCTAATGCAATTTATTCGTTTATAATAATATTTATTATTATAAAGAACAGCTTATAAGCAGTAGAGAAACACAATCACACACTGTAATAAGTGGTGCACGATACAATCATTTACTAATTACGTACAATGAGCGGAATTCACAATCACCTAGAAAGATTATCACAGGAATTAACCCGAATGGTACTGGCGTGTAACATCCCGCCAGGCAGTTCCAGAGATGAATCAACTGTATTGCCGATCCAACTGATACCTGTCTCGCTCACTCTCAAAATCCAGGCGATTAACTTTCGGCCGTCCAACTTGTAACGACCCCCTGAATCTGAGGTTTGTAACAAGAGCGGATGCGGGCTCAGGGGGAAGATAACCTCGGAGTTACCTCGCCGCACTTTGACGGAAGTTTATACGAACAGCTTCGGAAGCTCTCGTGGCTGGTCGATCGGGACTAAGTGGTTAAGCTCGGCGGAACCGAACGTCATCGGATATCAAGGAATCGGGTTTTATCTTTCCCCACTCCGCTCGTTAACTAAATATTGCGGGTTTTCGGAGGGAGCGAAGGGAAGATTTATGGCGGTGCCGCGCTGCCCTCCTCTTCGTTGTTATTTTTCACCCTCGCGGTGCCGTCGGAAAATAAAATAAACGAAGCAAATAAACGCGGCAAATAACTTCAACAAAATACTCTGCCGTGAGAAGGAAGGTCTGCTCAATTTCGAAATACAAACATTGCGGAAATTCGAGTTGAGTTTTTCAGAGGAATACCTATTTGACCTCGTACTAACAATTTTTAACAACTCTACTGCTTGGAAGAATGCAGATAAGCTTTATGAAAATACCTGAACCAATATGCTTTTTTCTAGTCTTGGAACCAGTACAAATGGTACCTTTTTTATTTGTTTATAAGTTACAGACGAAATATTGAAAGATCTCAAGTTTGAATGGCTTACCAGCATGATATATGGAAGGAGTTTGAGGGTGGTAACACTTATATCCGTTAAGGTGGGTTGCCTCTAAAGTGTAAATCGATTCTCATTTCAAAGAGGTTATCCGCTTTGATGTTAGGCCTGAGTACTTCTAGCTTAAGGATATAAAGATGTCTACTGGGAACAGCGCAAATGTATCTGAACTTCAGCCCAGATCGGGAAGACGAAGCTCGCTTAAAATGTACCATTTGCAATTCTAGGCATTATGAGAATGCACTACCCATTCTAGGTGAATGCACCATCACTAGAAAACATTAATGCTGCCAGACAAGATTTCACTTGTTGTCAGGGGAAGAACACAAATAGCATCATAATTTCAGCATTGCACCTTTGCAAGTGCAGTGAAAATGTAATTAGATATTGCAATAAGTTGAGGGACTAGAGATGGGAACTTACAAATCCATTTACTTTGTATTCACTCAATTTTAGACGATAGATAATTACATTTTTCTAAGATGGTTTCGAGCATAAATTCCACGTAGAATTATTGTTTACGTTTATCTACCCTTACCAATTCAGTAGAATAAATAGATGAAAGAATCTTTATTGTTGACTAAGAGGTAGTTATCAAAACATAGTTAAAACGCTGCAAATTCTTTCACTGGGGTTTACACGCACACTCCAAAGCTTGATATAAATTCAAATCATGAACACAAGCAAATTGAATAATACACCCCTGTGAAAGAATTTGCAAAGTTTTTAGAGTGATTATTGAATTTTTTTAATGGTTATCAGAATGCTCTTCAACAATAATTGTATCGGCTACAAAAACTTTTAGGAACACAAAAACAATAATAAACCAAAATAACGCGAGTGTTGGCACCGTGGCACCACTCCAAAGCTTGATATAAATTCGAATCATGAACACAAGCAAATTGAATAATAAACCCCAGTGGAAGAATTTACAGCGTTTTATGGTTATCAGAATGCTTCAACCCGTGTATCGGCTACAAAGCCTTTTAGGAGTTCACTACAGTATCCACATTACTACATCACTACGTCACTAGGTTACGCCATCAAAACAAAAACAATTATAAACCAAAACCCCAGTGAAAGAATTTGAAGCGTTTCATGCATATCAGAATGCTTCAACCCTTGTATCGGCTACAAAGCCTTTTAGGAGTTCACTCCAGTATCCACATTGCTACATCACTACATCGCTAGGTTACTGATATGAAAAAAAACAATAATAAACCATAATAACGCAAATGTTGGCATCATAAATCGGGCCATACATCGGGAATGGTTTGACCTACGGACATGGGGAGGGGCTCATTCGATTCCTCGTGGAAATTTCTTCAAAAAGAGTCCAAATTTAGGCTGCCTTGACTTTTTTGAGGTTTTTAGCGATTTTACAAAACTTGGACAAGCCTTAAAGGGCACTTTATATTAAGTGAGAGAGCTGGCTCAAGAATTGGGGCGTTGTCGGATCAACATGGATTTTTCCTGAAAATTTCAGCTTTTTTGCTTAAGCCGTTTGGGAGAAATCGTGCGTACGGCGTATGGCGGATGGACGGAAAATTTTTTATTGCAGTAATTTAAAGTGTCGCGCTACATGTGTTTCGCACACATCGCCACTGGAAAAGTAGTATTCTCGAAGATAACAATTCCTCTATGGGACGTTGGAAACGAAAAGTCAGTTCGTAGCGTCATCGTGTAAGACTAGGAGTTACCAGAACCGCCCAAGACGATAGCCTCATATCTGAGTTGATAAACAACCCTGGGGGAGACGGCATGGTAGACCACGTCTTATTACTCCGACTGGCCGACTTAGTTGCTTGATTTCCCACGATTGTTAAGTCCTTTCGTGTTTTAAGCAGTCTCACACTTACTGTACCCTATGGAAGATTGTCTTCAATCTGAAGTTTCTTCGAACATAAATAAAATTAAAAACAATGACAATTATTACACACACAATTATTAAAATTCATTTTTGTATCAGGCAACTCTTAGATGAGTGGATTCCAGATAATTATCTCTGTCTAAGGCTTAGTGTCGCCAACCACTCGTTCCAGTATCCACCCTGACTCATCCAGTCGGTTTTTGGACATCTAGAAATCATTTATGAGGGGTGGATACATTGATGTTGAAGGGCCCTTGGGGCTCATTTTATTCTTAACCGAACTAGGGAGAAGCTTGATTATGAGGTATGGATTCTGGAAAATGTACCATTGGTAGGAAGGATTATTTAACCATAGAGGCTTTCATTTTGGAAATTACCAGGTCAGCAATAATGAACTCTTTCCCGAGAGATACGATTCTTTCCTTTCCCGACCCATCCTACTTGGGGGGCGTTTCACACCATTTATCGTTGATCATTAATTTGAATGCCTACTGTGGTAGTTGGCCTTCTAGTTTATACCTAAGTACATTATTCGTGGAACTTTACCTTTAGGCTACGCAAGAAAACAGTTAGAGCTTGAAAGAAATGGTAGAATCCGTACTCCAATACCACAGCTTTGCTGTTTCTCGTATTACGAGTGATTACATAATCCCCGTGATTATGACCGAAATCAATACATCACCCGCAAAACGGGTCACGTTCCACGGTCCTACTTCCCCTCATCTGCAAATCCCCTCCAGCGTTACTTCCAGCAGGAATTTCGCCGAGAAAGAAAAACTCCCCTCCGTTAATCCGTTTTTCATTGCGCCCCAGGTTTTGGATTCATTTCCCGGCGGCTCAGGTGGGCGGGTTCTCACGACCGAGGAAATGGCAATTTGCGGGGAAATGAAGGACATTTGCTGCCGGATCCGCCGCTTTCAAACGTTCGTTGGTGGGGAGGCGCAAATTAGCCGGGTGAACGCTAAATTCAAATAACTATCGCAACCGTCGATCACGTTGGGCCAATCGGGTCGTTTGGACGAGATTGACTGATATGGAGGTTAATAAAAAACTAGACTGTTTTTAAAATAAATCTAAGCCCAAGTGTTAATGGGATGGTTACATTTATCGTGATTGATTTCATGTTAATAACAAGATCTGCTAAATCCCTGCAAATTTCATCAAAATCTATTCACCGATTCAGGTTTAGGGCCTGCGAAGCAGTTATACCGTCCTGAAAGCACACACCACTTTCTTCATGAGATCTTAGTTTCATAAAATTAGTATGCGACTGCGCTGAAACGATATTCCGGAGTGCTGATCAAAAATCATCATGGGTCCAAAAACAAATAATGACAGGATTGTTCGGTACAGTGAATTTATGGGCTAGAAATGGTATATTCCATCATCTGTAAATAAATACCACATTTTGTATATATGGGAATGTTAAACCACTAGATATAAGTGTGAAATATTCGTTTACAAACTTTAGGGTATACATCCCACCATAAATCTAAGAACCTCAAGTAATCAAATAAACTCAAATTTGATACCGTTGAATTGAGAGTGGAATCACTTATTCGTTGAAAGGAAAATAAAATTCCGTAAGGACATTTCCACATGTAAAAAAATAGACCAAAGTTAAAGTTCTAAGTTTAGAAAGGAAATAACAGTCTGTCAGGCTAACTCATTCCCTCCCATAAATTGAGCTGTCACTGGCCACTTAACGAGAGAATCAAGCCCAGAATCTTAGCTCCCTGTAATCAATTTTGATTCTGCTTTACGATTTAAGGGCGAAAAATGCGTATGAATGAAAAAGTAAGTGACCAAAGAAATCGTCTTCTGAAATTCCTGCTCGCTGCTCCATCACTTCTACATTCATTACCTTTCATATTGTAAGAGCCAAGGCGGAATATTGGTAGTAATTTCTAGAGATGGTTCGGGATTCGACTTGAAAATCTAGTTCAGTTCTCAGTGAGGAAATGGTCTTCTGCCATTTCAAAATTGGTGTTCTACGACCTGGCTTGAGTGGCACATTTCCACGCGTTTTGGAAATCATAAGCCGTTCATGCTACAGAAAATCTATACGATTCTAAGTTACAGCGGTAGAAAAAAAAACAGAGCGATTGCATCCCAAAACCTCTAAGTAATGTTTTAAGACAAGGTAGTTAAGAACAGCTGACAATCGACCTAATTTTCGGTGGGTTAGAGTTCTTTTCGATTCACAGATTCATCTTCATTTTCTACTAAAAAACGAAATTTGAGAAGTATGGACGTGGTGCTTTGCTGGACCTGTAAGTCGGAGCATTTCGATATAAATTTGATTTAATTTAATTTATTATGTGCATATCACTTTTTGTGGAAAAATTTGGCATAAACATCTTCTTTGTTTAATTTCAAGAAAATTGGCTCAGGTAATCAGACCCAGATGGTGAGGGACGAGACGTGAAAGCACCCACAGGGGAACCTTTTCCAAATGGGCACTATTCACTGAAATAGAATTGCGTTGCTTCTAGTAAAGAGCACTATTTTGCTAGACCTATCGTTAAAGAGAAGTGAATCATTGTCCTGAGCTTGTTTGTGATACAACCTCTAAAAGTAATAGATTGTTACGTAGTTAACCCCGAGTCGTTACTTTTCCTCTCCTCGTTCGGCCGCTTGTCGTGTGAAACTGAATTTGCCGGGGTTCTCGGTAGCCATCGATCTTATTGTCGCAGAGAATTCGTGTGTTATTCTCGGGAGGCATCCGTTCCAGACCTTTTGTTAGTCTTTCGCTTTTGTTCCTAATGACGTAAAAATCGTTTTGACCTTCGTTATGTCTATTTTTCGCGTACCTATCATTACGAGAACGAACTCAGATTGTGTCTCTGATAAACAGTCCAATAAACGTTGTTAATTTTACGGTCGGATGTATTATTTCAGTGGAAGAAAACAACTGTTCAAACCTCCGTTGAGGTTTGTTGATTTCACACTCCAAAATGATACAAATTATCGTTGTGCATGAAAGCCCTTTTACGTAGACCACTGGCCTACGATAAATAACCACGATTGTTCAATATCATATTACTAAACTGTTAGCTCAGCGCCATCTATCAAGTACTATGATTTGACTGATGCTGCCCTCTACCCTCTAATTACTTACCTTCCAGGCTCGTGAAAGGCGACTCAGTATTCAACACACCATCCTGGTCGGTCGATGTTAGATAATTATATTCGCTTTACCATATATTCATGTTCCAATACACGTTTTTCAAGTCTACAAGTTATCCAACTCAGTTTCTACAAAATACACCCGGCCCTCGAGCTAGTAAACATTTTCTTTCATTTCACAAGCATGAACGATGGTATTACCAAAACTCGATGCCTAGTGCCTTCGTTGTAATCGTATTCTAGATCCTTTAACAAAAAAAGCTCTCGCTAGAAGGCAGAATTCCAAGGAGGAATTGCGTCCTGGATGATGAAAGATGACTGACTTTGTGAGCATATTATTACAAATTTTGAAATTCACGTTCTACGATCTCGTCAGTACTAAGCATCTGGATACTGAACTACTTTTTCAAAGTTTGAAGATCAAGTACCCATATTTTCTGAAAGATCGAATATAATTTCGTCCGTGGGCACTTATCGTATCCCACGTTTTTACCAATCAAACAGAAACCTTGAGAGTGTATAACCTTCTATCCCTTTATTTATGGCCTACTTTGCATAGTCTTCTTTCCCTCGTACAAACTGTACATTGAAGAATTTTTTGCTGAGGGAAGCAGAATATATCCACCAACTCAGCTTCGTGAGGAGGCTGGAAGGTTTTGGTTTATGTAAATGGCGCAGTTACGATGATGCCAGTCTCCGGCTCAGAAGCCAACGCAATCTCCCACTCTCCCAGCGAATGAAACGTGAACGGGATGTTTATATGCAACCTAATCTCCTACACCGCTCTCTGTCGGGATTTCTCGGTTTTTAATTACGTCTCGCTACCTTTATGGCGGGCCGGTCGGACGAAATTAGCAAAGGTGAATCCCGGGAGATCTGTAACTCTCGGATTATGTTGACAATATCTCAATACGTGTAGTCGGTAGTGAACGACGAATAGATCTTGAGGTTCTATAACTGAACACGGTCGTCGATCAGTTACTAAGGGTAGACGTAAAGAACTAATGTTAGTTGAAGAAATGAGTCAAACTGGTTGATTGGAAAATAGAACAGTAATGTGATGTGATACGTTTGAACTTGTAAATATGCGCAAGTAACCATATTTCGTATCCGCACAACCGACTGACCATCCAACAGCCTTTATTAAGGTGCAATTTGTGAGATGTAAAGTTGATATAGATACTGCAACTTTCGGTTTATCATTTTCAATGATAAGCCTTTGTAATCTTATAGTGAACAATTATTTTATAACCCCCTGATAAATGTGTCATTATACATTTCAAGGTGCGCTGATTCAAAATTGCAAATTTGCAATGTCCTTCCGCCGTACGCTGTACCGCGGATAGGAGACCGTAGAATTGATGTAAAAAATCCAATGTTTAGCGCAGTGGATACATTTGGATACAACTTTAAACATCTTCACGCCCAGAAAATGTTGGAGTTTGAACTTACAAAGCTCTTGCCAGAGCAAAAGATATAATTGAAAACAAGAGTTTTTCGTATTCACGAATGTGTGATCCAATAGACTAGGAATTTCCTCCTGAAAAACTACAGAAATTTTTATTTCAATGACGTGAAAGCGCAAGAAAAATCCAGTTTCCGCAATAAAACGAAGTTTTCATCCGATCAAAATGCTCTGAAGTTGTTTACAATTATTGTGAGAAGAAGCCTTTGAGAGAGACGAGGGAAGAAAATGAAACAGCAAAAAGTAAAAAAGGAAGCACACTGAGAAAAAAAAAAAAACAATTTTTATTCTCTACGAGCCCCATTAAGAAGGGGGGAAAGAACTATTCATATAGTAAAAGGTGGGATAGTTGTGGGTAAGATTTTGGGGTTAACTCCTGGGAAATAACTTTCTCTCATGGGCGGATTTAGTAGCTATGTGCGGGCGTGGGTCAACACCAAAGGAAGTGGAGGCACAAGATATGAGGTGTTACTTCGGGTCAGCCAGTTTCTGCACCACCTGACGTAGCCTTGGTCCTTATTCCTCCTTCCGACGAGAATAGCGTCTTTGCCCAGTGGGGGGCGCTACACTTCACTTCCACAGGGTCACAGGTCTTTTAGCTAGGTACTCTGCACTACAATATACCTCACTACCTGCTAACAGTCATTTCCTACTACCAGTAGCTCTTCACAAAAACAAGCCCTTCATCGTAATGACCTCCCTCCCCAATCTGTGTCGATTTCCTGGGCCTTTAGGACTGAATTGACGTAGGTGTCTACTGAATCCCAGGTTCCTCTTGTTGATGTGATTCGGCAATGATAGCTCCTGCATTTACTTACCTTCCCAATTTGTTCAGTCTAGTCCTGCCTGAGAGATTCTCAGAGTTGACGTACAATGAATGTAAGGATGACGTCGTCCCCGTCTTTCATGCAATACACGCACTAAGGTTCCGATGCATTTCCAGTTAGGGCAAGGAAGGATCAAAAATCCGGTAAGAAAGGTACAACAATATACCTTATACGGGGTAATCAGTTTTCAAAAAAAATGTAAGGAAATGCCTATGAATCTGTTTCAGCATGGTGGCAGCGCAATGTGTCAGAAAGAGAAAGTGGGATATTCTAATTAATAAAGGAATATCGAGGTTGAAAAATTTGTCTCTCTGCTATTATTAGTGAACTAGGTTTGTTGTAGGAATCTCAACTGAAAATTGATGGATGTATATCTAATTTGGAAGATATAACTGAATGAATAGTTGACATCCAATACATGGCTATGTATTGTCATTATTCAATGCTGCAGCAGGAGACCTTTGAGTGTGGAGGCGCGATTTCTGAATTGAGGCGTTCACAGAGATGCTGACTGGAGGAGATGCCGGGTAGAGAAGCTGGAGATCTGGACCGCTCGAGCGGGGAAACAGTGGTCATTTCGTTCGTTAGCGGCGGGGCGGTTCGCTCTTTTGTTACGCGATATCTATTTGGTGACACGTGCCCACCGGTTGGAGGGCTCCGGAAAACAGATAACGGACCTACCCCCGCGGGCTCCGCGGAAGGGGTCGGCGGGAACAGAGGACGAACCCCCTCCGACTACGAGCGGGGACGGAGAGCGTTCGAACAGAGGTGAACAGAGGGCGAGAGCGGCGGAGCGGGCATATCACGCTTGGCCAGAGCCCCTTCCCCTTCGCACCCACACAGCGGCTCTCGCGTTCACGCCAATTGCTACCCACTTTGCCGCCAACCACGCATTAAAATCCCGTTATTTCAATCCGAAAACACTTTGCCCCGATTGACCCTCAGATGGGGAAAAACAAACAAGTTGTGTGGAGGACATCCTCTGTTTCTTTTTAACCACATCCCTTTATAAAATTATTTATTTAACAATTTTCTTTTTGAGTTTCTGATTCAAATTCATAGTTTTTCCTGACCCGCCAAAACAAATTGATTACCCCTTTCCCAATTTGCAATTTCACGTTCAAAGTTGTGTAGAAAATTATTCCGAAACTGGAATATAATTATATATGATGTTTACGAATTAGTAAAACATTGGGCAGGACACGTGTAGGAGAGTGACATGGTATGAGAAAATTTTGGTTTATTATTCAATAATAAACCATTGTAATCGCTCTGGAAAAAAAATTCTAACCCCCCTGAAAATTTCATGGTTTACGTTTCAAAGGGTGTAGAATCCGAATCTTTTCGGATAGAAATAGAATAGACATTTTTTCGTCCGTCCGTCTCCCAAGCGGCTGGAGCAAAAGATCTGAAATTTTCAGGAAAAATCCATCTTGGTCCGACGACGCCCCAATTCTTGAGCCAGCTCTCTCACTCAATTTAAAGGCCCATTAAGGGCTGTCAAAGTTTTGTGAAATCCCTAAGAACCTCAAAACAAGTCAAGGCGGCCTAAATGTGTACTTATTTTTAAGAGCATACTTCGAGGAATCGAATGAGCCCCTCCCCAGGTCTGTAGGCCAAACCATTCCCGATCTATGGCCCGACTTATGGTGCCAACATTTGCGTTTTTCGGTTTATTATTGTTTGTTTGTAACCTAGTGATGTCCGGCCGATAGCGTCGAGTTGTAGTGAATGTGAACTCTGGAGTGATAGTGATATATAGGTAAATATTATTCAATATTAGTAATGTGGTTTATTATTCAATGTTATTACTGGGGTAAATAAGTATTCTTCTACTGGGGTTTATTTTTCAATTGGCTTGAGTTCATGATTTGAATCTTACTAAGCTTCGAAGTGTGCGTGTTTTACAGGTGATACAGCGATTATTGAATTTCAGGAGATATGCATAGACCACGTAAATCGGTTCTCAACCAAACCGGTGTATTTGGATTGATCAGTTGATATTTGTGTGCCACCTCTACATCAGTCTACCTTTGGTTACATCGTTTAAATTTCGGTTTGGGGAAGTTTTAACGCAATACGAGTGCTAAAGGACTTGATAAATTATAGATGTTTTTTAAATTATAGAAACTTAACATTTGGGGTCTAGTCGGGCTGGATTCTCGCATCATCGGTGTATAGAACACACTACCTAGCTTAACCCATACAAACCCTGAAAATTTCATTAATAGATACGTAACTGGAAATTTAGCAATCAAGAAACAACACTTAGATAAACAGACATGAAATTAAAATTGGACAGAATGGAAATTTTTATTATACCTTGAAAAATGTTTTTTCTCCCGAATGGGGGAAAAAATCCTATCGCTAACTACATGTAGACTGAAAGTAAACTACAGAAAATAGTAAACAAAAGTAAAAAAAGTAAACAAAAACAGGAAAAAGTAAACAACAAGTAAATAACAGATACTAATATAACAGTGATTTGTCGTATGTTTGTTCGTTTGTGAAAGGTAACGAATGTAACGGTACCTCCGAAGAGACAAATAAAGTTCGGGTAAAGTTTAAAAGGTTAGGGGCAGCTTTAGGGGATTGGTTCGTTTTGGTTTATTTTGATAAGTTGTCGGGATTGGACGAACTCACGCTGTTAGCTGCCTGCGGTTCGGATGTGTGGATTCCCATCACGTAGGTTGTGTTAATGAACCTCGGTGGCCGGTTAGCGAATGTGGACACCGCTGAGGTGATGAAGCAATGCGGAACTTTTGTGCCGCAGGGTGACATTTTGACGGAGGCCTATCGCGTTGGGTCACTTGGTGAAAAATTGGAGGAATCCCAACGTGATCTCGACTGTGAGCTGGTAGAATTTAATTATACTATAAGTAATATAATTCGTCTAAGAATATTATTCTCCTTGTACGGGTCATTTTCCCAGAAATGGCGAATCCGGACCTCTCGTTCTCAGAAAACCTAAACTTGAAATTGAGTTCTGCCAAAAATCAGGGGTCATCTTTACACTATGAGGATTGTATTTGAAAGGTAGGCAACGCTATAAGACACCTATATAATTATTCGAATATTAATAATTGAAAATCGATTGGCAGACGAAAGACACCTATGGCGCCACCTCCTATGGATATAGACTTTGTTCGCAAACAGAAAAAACGCTGCAAATTCTTTCACTGCGGTTTATTATTCAATTGGCTTGCGTTCATGATTTGAATTTTCCGCATTCAAATGTATTTTCCTCCGCAACATAGTGGAGAATCTGATTACACTGTTATGAAGGTGGGATAGTAGCTCAGTTTTCGGTGTTGAGGTTCCTGAGAAACCGTGCGAAAGTTAGCGAAACCCTAACAACCAAAAGAAATGATGAGATTTTGTCGATTTGTGAAAAATAAAATTGCTTCTCACCCATCAGGAATATGAAATATTTTTCGGATCAAAAGAAGATGGGAATTCTTTTAATTTCGACTTTTAATGGACTAGGTTTAGTCCGATTTTCGGAGGTTTGGATTTGTTCGCATGGAACCGTTCGAACACTGTTCGCATCCGGAGCTTTTCCCCGAAACTACTAAACGAAAGTTAACGAACCTGGGTGAAAAATTACACATGGGTTTGTAGTTGGAACTGAATTCTCGTTATCAGTCGCAGTCAATCCTATGGGATTCACCTTATGGAGAGAAATCAAAGGGCCGAAATTTAACAAATCAGAATATCAACAACTTTGGAATCACACTATTGTTTTCATGCTATTATTGACAGACGTACTTTAAAAGAATCGGGTAATCCGGAAAGCTGTACTGTATTTGTTCTGTGTATTTTAGCATGAAATCCACGATTAGAGGAGTTTTATTCATGAAGTAGGTTGCCGTTGTTTTTACAAAATGGAATTCAATGTACCTGTAACACGGTTTTGTGGCGAAAAGAAAGTAGTTTGCTATAAATAATGAGCTGCTAAAGCATGATTGTGAATTTTTAGAGGTGAGCTCTAAGGAAAACCATTCGAGGGTTTAGGGAGTTCTTTTTGTTGGAAAAATTTGTCTTAAGCCGATTGTTGCGGTGAAGTTAGAACAAAAAGAAGCCAGAAGTTGGGTGAGCGTCAAAGGAGTTGTGATTGTCCTTCACGGGTTTCATCGCTTTGAAGTAAACAGAAAGGAAAACGAACCCACAATGGATTTGTTCACCTGGGCTCCAGGTGGCCTTTCGTCATTAAAGAAGGTCGGTAAAATCTACAGCATACACAAGAAATCATGTTACATAACAGTAGAGAATTGTTCTGTCATTGAATGACTTTATCCATACAGGCATGTTACTGCCGTCTAGAATGAAAGAAGAAAATTCCAACACAAGTAGGACTGGGGGCCGATAGGGTTATAATTGTGTCACATTAACGAGGTTCGGTAAGACAATATTTTGTCTCAAAGTTAAATCCGGATACGATCAAACGGTGTTAACAAAATCAATATTTCCACTCAAATTCTACGTTTTTGACCTTTCCGAACAAATTTGGTTTAGTGTATGTGTTTATTGTTTACTATAGTTGGCAAAGGCAAACAATCCCAATTACAATTCAATTTAACAAGTAAGAATGCATACATTAGGAAAACGTAAAGCGAACATAAATGGCGAACTATTCATACATTTAATTTGAATTTGGTTAATTATTTGACAAGACAGTGAATAAACAGAAAAATATGATAATAATTTGGTTAGGAAAATTAGGGATCGGAATGGGCCAGGCAACGCTTAAAAGTTAACAAATAAGGGTTCAGGGATGAACACATTTCATCAGTTTTGGGATCGATTGAAGCACATAGAATGGCTTCTTAGGCTATTCAAGGGGACGACTTAATAAATAATTGTGGCAGTACTAGGAAGAGTGGTAATATGACGGTGGGGTACAAACAGAGGAATTTTTAAATTGATCACTTACTGTAAGAAGGGACAATGAAGGGTATCGTTTAAAGGCTTGTGGAAGAGTGTTTTACGTGCAACCGCTAGGCTGTTCTCTAAAGTAGTGAGGACGCATCGGTCCGTTAGGAAGGAGGTAATTAATCTCTTTTTATTGGGTTTGAAGGGTGACCAAACCTCCGAGCCTTATTAAAGTATTGGTCTAACCAGTGTACAATATAAAGTTATTGTAGTTTGTAGGTAGTTGAAATCCCTGGTGTTTCTCTTGGAGCAACCCAACACTCTCGCTGAACGTTCGTATTGACAATGGTCGAAATATCTGATACATTTAAGATGGTGCGATTAAATACACCTGCTGATAACCTTCGCTCAAGCTCATCTCTGACAAGTATTCTTCAAGTATTTACGTTCGTTTGCCGTTTTACCGGAAATGGCACAGATCAACGAGGTTCTGGCTGAGCGATTGGCGAGAAGAATATCAATAACAGTTGTGGGATATAAAACTACCTTCAACGGCCGCTTCTAGCCACCCTCGGCGTTTTTATTCTTGACAGCTTGAACACTGTTTTCAGGAAAATTTCCTGGCATGTTCGGGTTGTGTAGTAGACGGTCTCTTAATGAGTTTTATCGCTCTCAAATACGATATTTTATTAATGAATCCTTCTCTCACTGAAGCACTATGTATTTTTGTTGATTCGGGTTAAAAACGCTGCAAATTCTTTCACTGGGGTTTATTATTCAATCGGCTTGCTTTCATGATTTGAATGTCTACTAAGCTTTGGAGTGTGCTTGTTTCACAGGATAGGGCAATTAAGGAATTTCAGGAGATATACATGGAGCACGTGAATCTGTTATCGACCAAAAATTTGGATTGATCAGTTGATCATATTTGTGGATTGATCAGTAGTGAAATCATGAATTTGTGTTTTTTTATTGAACCTCAATACCCCCCCCCCCCCCCCCCCCACAATAAAAACATCTATAATTTATCAAGTCCTTTAGCACTCGTATTGCGTTAAAACTTCCCCAAATCCAAATTTAAACGATGTAGCCAAAGGTAGACAGATGTAGAGGGGGCCCACAAATATCATCAACTGATCAATCCAAATAGGTGTTTTGGATGAGAACCGATTTACGTGGTCTATGAATATCTCCTGAAATTCAATAATCGCTCTATCACCTGTAAAACACGCACACTCCGAAGCTTAGTACAGATGCAAATCACGAACGCAAGCCAATTGAATAATAAACCCCAGTGAAAGAATACTTATTTGCCCCAGTAATAAAATTGAATAATAAACCAAAGTAATAATATTGAATAATATTTACCTATATATTATCAGAATGCTTAAACCCGTGTATCGGCTACTGACTACACTACAAGTATTCACATCGGCTATCACTCCAGTATCCACATTCACTACAACTCGATGCTATCGGCCGGACTACTCCTAGTCAGGTGAACAATATCAGGACGGCGCTGGGTTATACAGTACCCGCACGACCTTCCGGTCATGATGGTACTGTAGCTCCGGCCCCTTCAACTTCTGAATGTTGTTGATGTCGGTATATAGATAACATTCAAAATTAAATGTAAGTCTACGAAAAAAATTAAATCTCGGAATTGAGATTTGTGGCCCCAAGAACGGAAGCATGCGACTTTTCAAATTTTCGTGGATATCTTAGTTTAAAATTGTTCAATACCTCAAGCTCAAGGAAGCGAAAACCATCAGAAATATTTTCGTGACGCTGTCCGCGTTACATTGTCAAGTTTATGTAGCAAAATAAAGACCTAAAATGTAAAAAAAAAAAAAAAAAAAAGATTTAAAAAAACATTCCAAAAACGTGTTTTTCCAGATTTTTATAGACATAGACAAGTCAGTTGTCATTACTGGTAATTTTGGAAGCAAGATCGACTGAGGTAAGTTTCAGATCCGTAGAAATTCATCCATAGCAAATAACTGCAATTTGCTGCTATCTGAAGCATGGCTCCGTCTGTAGGGGAAGCCTTCTCGAATTGATTCATGTGGTGTGGAACAACCAAAACATGAGACACAGAATAAGTGCATACGAATCATTTTCAGCCCATTAAAAGACCGATCCCATGAAAAAACTGTAGGTATACGCATCTGTAAAAATGTAATCGAAATCTCACGACGGAAGTGAGCAATTGGTCGTTTTACCACCAATACGACCACCACAATACGTGGTGGTTTCGGTCTTACCACCGAAATACGTGTTTTTCCACCACAAATGTTGTCGATTTTATTGGGGCCATAATTCTGATTTGATTTTCATGATTCTTGTTTCGTTCAATCCCAATTTTAGTGCAGTTGTGCAAAAAATCTAGGGAATCTTCTTTTTGCTGACAGGAGGGGGTAACATCCAATTGCTTTAACCGCAGCTCAGGCGACAGTTCTCGAGTAAATCTTGACATTCCTTTTTGTTCAATCTCCTATCTGAGAGTTTTTTTATAGTCTTATATTTGCCCCTTCCTAACTTTGTGAAGAACGGGGTTTTATGACTCTGTTTCTGGCTTGCACAAGCACTATACCGTTAGAATGGTAGTGAAAACGTAAACACCAAGGGAGAATTCAATTGACCAATCGAATGAAGCCGTACACGTGGGACGGGTGCTGCGACAAGTTATTCAATCTCACACTCTAGGATAAATGTTATAATACCCATTTATCCTACAGTGTGAGAATAAATAATAACATATTATGTGGAAGGGACACAAATTGTTTCCATTTTCCGTTTACAAGAAACCTCATCAGAGCCGTTTCCAATGACTTTTAAAATTGAAGTTTCGAATATCGTAATTCACTCCCTCCAAGATTTTTTTTTTCTTAATAAAATCTTAAATTCTGAATGAAATGGATAATAAACTGAAGACAACACACGCAAGGGTTTTCCTTAGATACTTTGATGAACACTCTTGAATCTAAGTGATTCGGTAATTATTTGATCACAGATTGAACTGAAGTAGTGCAAATTGTTGAAAAGGGTGTCCTTTTTAACTTTTATTTCTTGTAGAGTTTCTATTACTTGCAAAGGAAAAGGTTGTCACTTGAAAACCGTCAGTATTCCGTAGGAACGTGGTTTCAATTGCCCCAGAGTTAGTAATGAGTCCCATTTTATGTGTTTAGGGTCCCGAAAGACTCCCCTAAATGCCGTTTTGCAAACTCAAGAGGACATATTGGCTGTACTATTGTTAAGCTCTGAGGGAAAATTAAGTGCAACATTGTAGGTTTATTTTATCCGTGTAGAGAAATTGGTGCGAAGGTTCATATCATACATCTTCACTATCTTTCCCCTCTCCTCTCCCATGAACGTGTGATTATACGATTAATTTTCATGGCGAGGTCCAACAAACGGCGAAAGGTAAGTGATTACCCCAGCACAATGTCTCAGCAAGACTATTGCGAACAGGAAATTCATGTGCCGTCAAGTCGGTGAAGAGGCGGCGTTTTTTTATGGCATCCCCTTAGAAATATATCTCGCTGGGGAGTCGTTTTACGACGTACGAAAAGTAGGGCGAACAGAGCTAGCTACCAACCAACCGTCAGGACGTCGCTTTCCGTTTGTTTCACGAGCTCCACACGGTTTCAAGGTCCGTTGAGAAATATCACTTTTACCTTGATACGAGACCCTCGCCTGCCTTCATGTCTTTGTTCTGTACCTGCCGGTTTTATTAGATAGGGACTGTGCCCGTTTATTTCGCGTACACGTTGTAAGAACGTTTTCGTCTTCAAAAATGAGTATTTCCTTCCCTTTTCGCATTTTTTAAAATTAATTTAGAGACCGTTCCTGTCTGTCTGCGTGCCTATGGTAAAATCTTATCCAACCAAAAGCTATGCCTAGTTTCGTCAAATTTCAGTGGAATTTTCAATATTTTTTAGGTTAGCTTGTAGATTTCCCCTATAAATTTCTCTGACGTCTGATCATTATTTGCTTGAGCGCATGTGAAGCGTTATTTCCTAGTAACATCAATTTCTCACGATTCAGCCCAATTACATTCTAACTTGAATGATAGTTAGCCCAATATATGTATAGGGACTGTGCCTTTATTGGTTGAGAAGTAACTACAGACTATTAACTAAATAACTAATTCTACCCCAATGTTAAAATAAGTTATATATATATATATATTATAAGTTAAGAATGAGAAAAATAAGGACAACAATGTTACAATAACGAATGTACTGCCCACCCAACTTAGCAGACCACTCTTCTCTATTTTTTCCAGTACAGAAAAATAGGATATACGATTTCAATCTAGGTATGGGTCATCCCAGACGATAAACCTCCTAAGGATTGAATAAAAAACTTCTTTTTTCACCAAAAAGTCGAGTATTTCAATAGAAAGGATGAGTTTGTTGGATTACACTTTCTGTGAACAGTAAGTAAGTCAAATTTCAAATACTTTAAACAAATCACAAATAAATTCATAGCAGCATTCCATTGCAGCATGATCGTATAAGCAAATTATCGGAAATTATTCCAGTAAATTTAAGTTAAAGTGAGTTCAAATTTGAGTACTTTCTGCAGAGAAATTGTTAACTAGCAAATTTATTGCTAAGAAAAACTGGTTCTAAACAAATTGATCCATTAAAATATTTTATTTCTTTATGCAGGTACAGTTACTAACTGGCAATTTGTTAGCTGAGGACAATCTTAGCAAGCCTTCAACAGGAATCAGAAAGATAAATGTGACAGTTGTTAGCCAATTTCGTGATTTTTAGCTGATTTTTTAAAATTTGACCTATTTATTGCTGCCAAAAAGTGTGGCCCAAAGAACCCATTCTTTCTTTTGGAAGGCTTGATGTACTGTCAACAGAACGATGTTCCTCTTTCAATCATATGGAGACTTGTAGTTTGGAATAACCTATACATACAAAAAAGCGTTAATCATCATTTCAGAATGCTTCAAAACGGATTTCGTTAGCAAAATTTTTCGAAGACTAGGTACTTGCTAAAAATTTTTACAGCCTATGCAGTAGCTTAGAGCTAAAAATGACCAAAAACGGCTGAAATTTGATGAGTTCATATTTTTAATTCCTGTAGGAGACTTTCACCGTTTGGTACGGATTGCTATAATCTGGCGGTTAGGGACCATTATAACAAAATTTTGAGAATCAAATAAACTTATTATTAAGGATATCGCAGTTTATGAAGGAAAAGGATTCACATTACACTTCCTTTAAGAATTAAATTTCAAATTTATGAAACAAATTTTAATTAAATATCATTAAAATGTGGTGAAAGAATGTTATATTAAAACATATTATAAAAATCACAAATTTTCGCTTGTTTGGAGAATTTACCAAAAATTGTATGGTTCACTGAAACTTTTAGCCACTTCACAAAAACTTGGAATTACATTGGTCCACCGCTTTATAGCTTGGTTTTACTCGCAAAATTGATTGTCAGTCCTCAACAAAATTTTTCCGCTTTTCCGTTGGCGATTTCCGAAAGAAATTCCCGGGGTCAGTTGGAACTGAGCCCGAGAAGGAGAAAACTAATTAGAGCGGCGAAGGTGAGAAATGTGATTGAAAGCGCTCCACGGTGGAGGGGCTGGTTGAAATAAGGTGGTTGAAATGAGGTGGTTGAAAGGCGATGGTTGATGTAAGGTGGTTGAAATGAGTGGAAGGGAAACGCGGTGGGGAATGCGGATGAGGGGGTAGCATCACAAGACAAGTTCATTTCACCTCAGGATGGGCCAGAGGAGAGGGACGTGGAGCGGAATGATTGAAGCCGAGTTCTTCTTCCCTTCCCTTCCTTTCGCACTATACCATCGCACCCCTCCCAGGACACCATGCCATCACACCCCTCACTTCCCATCCTCTCATCAACCCTCCCCAGCATCCCCCGAGCCCCGGACCACGGATCTCCCTCAGGAGGGTGAGCTGCTCTTCGAGAGCTTTTGGATTTTTTTTTACACCTTTCCACGGATCACCCCCCTTTTCCCACCCTTTTCTAGGGATTTTTCCTCACACTCCGTTTTATACGGTTACCCCCCACCATACCCTCCGCTCGTTCTTATCACCTCTTCCACGGATTCTCCCTCACTTGCCACGTAACCAGCTACGGTGAGGCCCACGGAAGAGAAGGCCACTTACAGTGTAAATATTTGTCAGATGCGTAGTAAGGGCAGGGATAAATGAATCTAAACAATATGAGACCGTGCCCGAAAAAAATCGTATGGTAAAAAATCACTTTTTGAGTAAACAACGTTCGAAGTTCAGCAAGATGACAAACGCGATTGTATTGTCACACTCCTATTGACTTAAATGTTCATAGAATGTCACAAGGCAACACTATCCCACAATCGTGTTTGTCCTGCCGCTGAACTTCAAACGCTGATTTTGGTTTTGGTTTATTATTCCGAATAAAGAACCTAGTAATCGTATAGCAACTTTTTTTATAACCGCCCCTCAAATTTGGTCATTTCACGTTTCAAGGTGTGTAAATTCCAAATCGGCAATGTCCTACGTTCTCCATATGGGCCATAGAATGTCTTATACTGCACGCGAAACGATGAGATGCTATGCGAAGCGATGTGAGGTGATGACGCGCGAGAAAGACAAAATGCCGGCGAGTAAAGTTGTTGAGTGGATGTTTCCACTCCGAGCGGAGCGGAGCGACTGAGAGAGGTTCCGTGCGAGTCATCTGATGCAATCGCTAACCCCGTTGCGATTTGAAGCGGGTTACAGTGAATTTTGCCTATTCAATTGTTTAAATTTATGTTCGTTGTTCTGTTCCATTATTTTAATTCCATTGAATATTCACAATTGCTATTGAGAAATTCATTGGTGCCGTTCAACAACGTTCAGCATTGTAGGACCAAAAACACAAATTGGACCACAACAGGGACAATATACGCCGCTCTTGGAATGAAGTGTCCCAAGAATGTGAAGTTGCTGCTGGAAAATTGAGCATTTAATTTCAGTTTACTCAGCATATATTTTTCAACAAACGAAAAATCGAAGTACCTAAATCTGTTTCATTCGATAATTACATTTTGAGCGGAACACCAAACACTCGACTGGTCAACTCAATCGCTAGCAATTTGAATACATAATCGCATCGCAACGCTCTGAAATTCGTGCCTCTAATCGCTTCGCATGCAATGCAATTACAGCCTTCGACTAGATGTAAAAGATGTGTTCTTTCACATATACTGGGTGTCCGGCTAGGGATAGATTTTAGAACTAATTTGTGGAAAAAAGAGCCTCCGAGAAATATTTTTGTATAGGCTTCGTTGCCATTTATAATTTTAGATCCAAGTTTCATTACCTTCGGTTCAATACTTTCCGAAAAAGCACAGGCATCCAGCAATTTTTTTCCTAGGGCGATTTCAAAGTTATAAATGGAATGTTATAAACCAACATCATCCTCATTCTATGGAGTTGAAGGAGCAGGGGCTACAGTACCATCATGACCGGACGGTCGTGCGGGTACTGTATAACTCAGCGCCGTCCCTGTTGATCATCAGACACGTATGAGGATTCAGTCATTCGAAAACCGTCCGTTAACAGCCCTATCTAGGCTGAGTAATAAACCATTTCCAGCTGTGGTTTTGGAAATAAGACGGTCCTATGTAATCCTTTGGTTGCAAGACGATTTTTCCTATGCTCAAGGACGTTGACGTTATTTTTCTCCTGTCAAAGTAATAGGTTATCGAGATCGAGCTAATCAGATTGAGATAGATCTCATCTGATTTAGAGAATCTCGTTTTAAGCGTGAGACCGTGGGATTCAATTTCAACTTGTTAAATCCACGTTTTTGAAGGACTTGGCTTTCAGGAGCTCGTTTGTCCCCCCTCTATTGGCTCCTGGTCAATGTTATATGGACCCTACTGGTTATATGTCCTGGGTAATATATGGAGGCCATAGTTTTGCAGGTGTGAGCTTCGCGTGCATAAATGCATAGCGAGCACCATGTTAATAGTGGCCTCCGTAAAACACTGATCAGGCGGTAATGGTTGGGACCAACGATTTCCAGAACGCCAAGACTCCTTGAGGCTTATGAGCTGAATGTTCACATCTTCCAGACAAAGAGAAAAAACACTGTTAAGCCTTTAAAACGTCTAGTTGATATGTATTTTGATGCTGTTATACTATTGTGCTTGAATATCAGTGCTTGGTTGCATGTGGAGGAAGTAGAAAATCGTAAATGTTCCGTCTCCCTCAGTATTTACATTTATGTTAACGAACTATACACAACGTACTCGTACTATACTATAGTAATCGAAAAACAGAGATCTGCTTTTAATACAGGAATATTAACTTTTTTTCGTTTGGCTCTGTGGCTTTCAATACCGGAGGCCTCGCTCTTCACGACCCTCCCTTCCACCTCACAACACGAGCCACATCTCGGGGCTGCCCTTCCGACCACATTGACAGGTCTCCGTGTGTTCTTGAGAAGGTCAGCTTCCAACCCCTCCTCAGCTCTCTCCCTTATTTCGCCATGAAAGACGAAAAGGTTGAAACTCCCTGAGCGACTTCTACCGGAGAAATGGGTTCCCAAATTATTTAGCTTCGCCGGCCCCGATAAGGTGAGAGAAAGTGGGAACTATTGACTCGAGATTCACGTCGATGTCTGCCTTTAGGAGATCCCCACCTCCAACAGCCCGTGTCCAGGGATGCGAGGAATGAAGTAAACAACAAAGTTCTCTATAACGTTTGATTCTGATTTCTTTATTTTCTTGCATTGTATTAAAATCGTACATTGTTAGCTAGCAATTAGTATAATGATCTGTTGATCTCAAGTAACTATACTTGAGATCCATTTTGATGTCTGCCCTTAGTTGATTCAAATCTCCTACAGCCCATGCCCAATAATGCGGTATATGAAGTAAACAACACCACAGTTCTCCAACCAACTCAGTACTCGTAACTAACCACACGGTTCTCCAGGAACTTCGGATTCAGATTAATCTATTTTCTTACAATTCAGTTGAATCGTACCTAACTAGTAATTTTGCACTTACTGTATAAAGGGATGCAGTGAATAAAGTACACAACTACACTGTCTACCAAAGATGTCAAATTCTGATTTCCTCATTTTCTTGCTTCCAAATCATACATAAACAGTTGGTACGTCGTGAACTAAGCTTTCTAACTAAGTTTAACTCAGGTCAAAGACCAATAGTCGTTGCCTATTGCTCGGTATGTGACCCACTACTTCATAAGATGAGATGGAAATAACTCGATTGACCCAAACGAGCCCCCTGTGTGCCCCATGGTTGACGTTTATGCCTGTAGGAACTTGAATCGTTAAATTTCTGTTCCGGGAATTCTTGTCAAAAGCTTAATTTCTAGAACTGTAAGATTAACAACCTTTTGAGATTTAAAAAATATTTCAATAATCTACACGTTGATGTTCTGGATACGAGGAAGCTGTGTACCAGAAACAACGTTGCAGACTTGATGATTTTGTTTTAAACCAATAAATAACTATATCATAACAAATATCTGTTAAGTCTTACAACGTACCCAACTTTTATCTATTTCTATATATCATTGAGATGGATTCAAACCTCTTTCCTGTAACGGGTGAATATTTGGACATTTTTTCACTGATTGCCGACCAGATGGATAGTTTTTGTATTCTTTCTCTAATTCCTGTACAGACGTTCAATGAAAATGTGCGCTTAGATTGGTACGAGGATACATGGGTTCTCTACTTGTATCTAATGTATAGCCCATTTTGTTACGGCGTCGGCTGTTTCGCTTCCGGGTACATGTTGATGTCTCATTATCCATACAAAATATAACCGAATACCGCTACTTTATATATTGTCAGTAGAATCAACTGCACGTGATTCAATTGTATGGAACTTTGAATAGTAGTATTTTATTGTATTAAGTGGCACAGACACACTCCGTTTCAAATTCCAGCAAATCTTGAGAAAAATCTCCCTTCTTCTCCTCCCGAAGATAATAATCTTTCAACATCCCGAGACAGCCTTACTGCTTTCAATGCGGCTCCCTTCAGAACAGCCTTCGGAGAAGATGAGTTTAGCCGCGACGGATAGAAACAAACGAAGATAAAATCCCCAACGAGCTCCGTGACGGAAGTTCCGGAGGAACCAAAGTCGACGAAAAGACTTCAAACGAAGGGGGAAACGCTCCTCAAAAACTATGCGCCCCCCTCAGACTGAATCGATGAGACTTCAACAAGAGCCGAACAAACAAGCTCCCAAGTCGTCGTTCGTTTGCCTCCGAAGGAAAGTTGATCGGGACTTGCTCACGAAACGCCGACTTTAACTATTTCTATCGAATGTTGAAACTGGGTTTATTACTTCTCAGTAGTATTTTATGATGGTTCCTCGACGGGTACTTTTTTGGTTTGTTATTTTCAGTGTAGAGCTCTTGTTATTGACTAAGAAAAACTCAAGAGTAGCGAGCAACTCCAACATTTTACTCGGGTTCTTGCAATATCAATTATTGTAAAGGAGGATTTTGGTTTATGTTCAATGAGCGAACTCCCTCACGAGATGTCGACTTCAAACATTTGTACCAAATGTTGAAATGGGCTCCATTATTTCTCAATGGTATTTTTTGATGAGGTTGTTTCTTGATGGTTGTTAGTTTGGTTTGATATTGGTTTATTATTCAATAATAAACCATTGTAATCGCTCTTGGAAAAAAAAATTCTAATCCCCCCTGAAAATTTCATGGTTTACGTTTCAAAGGGTCCAAATCCGGGTAGAATCCGAATCTGCAATACAAATTTTTCCGTCCGTCCGCCGTAATTTCATGGTTTACGTTTCAAAGGGTACGCACGATTTCTCCCAAACGGCTGAAGCAAAAAAGCTGAAATTTTCAGGAAGAATCCATGTTGGTCCGGCAACGATTCAATTCCTTGAGACAGCTCTCTCACTTAATTTAAAGTGCCTTTTAAGGGTTGTCAAAGTTTTGTAAAATCCCTAAAAACCTCAAAAAAAGTCAAGGCGGCCTAAATGTGAACTCTTTTTGAAGAACTTTCCACTAGGAATCGAATGAGCCCCTCCCCAGGTCCGTAGATCAAACCATTCCCGATCTATGGCCCGATTTATGGTGCCAACATTTGCATTATTTTGGTTTATTATTGTTGTTGTTTAGACATCAGTAACCTAGTGATGTAGTAATGTAGTAATTGGGTTGCGTTCATGATCTGAATTTCTACTAAGCTTTGGAGTTTGCGTGTTTCACAGGTGATAGAGTGATTATTGAATTTCAGGAGGCACACAAATATGATCAACTGATCAATGTTGGTTGAGAACAGATTTACGTGCTCTATGCATATCTCCTGAAATTCAATAATCGCTCTATCACCTCTGAAACACGCACACTCCAAAGCTTAGTAGAAATTCCAATCATGAACGCAAGCCAATTGAATAATAAACCCCAGTTAAAGAATTTGCAGCGTTTTTTAGTTACGTTCCATCGTTATTGACCAAGAAAAAACAACTGTAGCGAGTGATTCCCATCTTTGATTTGCAGTCTTGTGGCTTCAATTATTGTACAAAAGCCAGTCAGTAATAAACCTTTGTAATCTACCAAGGGGAACAAAAATTTTACCTCTCCCTAAATTTTGTTGATTCAATTGGAATTCAAATTTTGTATTTACAAGATATTTGTACAGCCTGATAATATATAAGTCGAACAATAAAAGAAAACTCAAATTTACAATTGAATCGTTTACTGGAACTTCCCTAGATCCATCCAGGAGATAGTTGTCCAGTCCAGGAAAACAAATGTACTTATTCACAGTAATTTATTACCTGAAACCATGTTTTAACACATTTAATAATGTTGGACCAGTGATTTGAATTGAATCTAATCTAATTGAATCCAAGACTGAAATGATAAAACATTGGATAATCATTTGTAGCTTTATTGAAAACGCCCTTTTGAGCAACATTCTACTTTAAGAACCTGCCATTACTTAGGCTGTGAGTCTCCTACTTTGTTCATGTCCTAATTTTTCTCACAGTCAATATGTTCCATTAAAGTTTTTAAAATGTTATCATCCTTCTCATTCGCTTTATGTATTTGTTCATACGACGACTGTTCTTTCACGTTTCTATATCCACGTGTTATTCTTATAGGTTCCATTTTTCTCTCTTCATAGAGCACTCCTCAACTGATTCATTACCACTAGGCGATTCGGCTAGCAATTTTCTCAGAAATTCGTCAGTAATCGCAAGAACGCACATAATTTTTGTTTGTTTTTCGCTATTGCATATTGTTAGTTGTTTGTAGTAGTTTTCAGCTACTAATAGTTCATAAATTACATTGCGCCCTTGCTTAACATAAATTGCCCTGGAACACAGCACATCTCTGTCAATACTCACGAGTTTCAAAGGTGCTCCGAAATAGGTGCACATTTTTCAAGATTATGTTTATTTTACAGGGTTACCCCTGTGCTAAATAAACTGTTATGTTTTAGAAACATTAAGGAAATTAGGTTTCTTATATAATTTTTAAAAACCGTGTCAAGTTTTTCAAGTTTAAGTTTATTTGTAGTATTTTTGTAGTAGTAGTAGTTTTTGTAGTATTATAACTTTTGGGAAGAGCTTTTTCAACTTTGTTTTTGCATTACGGGCAAAACGAAGTTGTAGTCCCAGCTTCGTAATATTAAGTATTTTTATATCAAAAGTTGAACAATTATATTCAATAATTTGCGCCTAATTGAACAAGAGCATAATTTTTATCTATGTAATGGATATATACTGGAGACGTTTTGCAGTAGGTAGTGTCATGTTCAACTTTGCATATCGTTTACTACATTACAATTATATTCAATAATTTACGTACGAACTGTAACAAGATGCTTGTAACTACCCCCACCTCCCTTGGCACAGATTTCTGTTTCGATCGAATATATGTTGTTTGAGTTACATTCAAGGAAATACATTTTCCATTCATTTATCCTGTTTCAATAAGCTTGTAATTGGGTTCACCTGTTCATTCAAAACAAATAAGAATGTGTTGCTGAAGCTGAAGCCAATTCACTCCATGTTCGTCAATTCCAAAACCTTCTTCTACCGTCAGCAATTTCAGGGCTATATAATTGTTCGAACACAATAACGTGGTGCTTCTGTGACTGTGTGGAAGGTGTTTCCAACCTTAACGGGTGGATCCCGTCCGCGCCTTTTCCGCAAAATGACATAAGAAATGTCACCTACAGCTCTCACTGGTGGAAGAATGAACTGAATCCGAGGCCATTTGAAGGCCCGCCACGAGCCACCCATTTCACGTCAAAGACATCATAAAGGAGGCTTGTTATTGTACAGGTTATGTCATACGATAAGAGGCAAGCGTAGCTTTCTTAGCTTTTGTCTGCTAACTGGTACCTACCTATTCTATTGATGTCCAACAATTAATACTTTCTTTTGGAAATCTTGATTTTTTTAGGCATAAGAATGGATTTTAGCATGGAACTAACTCCGCAAACCGGAGAAAATGGGAAATAATTTTTTTATGGAAATAACTTCCATTTTTACTTCTCCACAAGAGACCATCTCCAGATTTACGTCACACTGAGCTAAATAGTGACCATTATTTACTTCACCAACTAATACCCTTTACCAACTACTCCTTCATAGGGCAGCTATGAGGGCTGCTAAAGCATGTTCCATGTTTATTGGATGATAGCCTACGCTCTTACCAAAAGCATCTGGGGGTTCAAGGGGAGAGCAGAGTGCCGAATTTTTATCTCAAGCTTATCGAACCATGAAATGTTTTAATGAAAATTCATTTGTTGCTTTACTTGCTACAGAGAAAGAGAGAGGTTGTCTGTCGTGTGGCACATTCGCTATTCATCATTTTAGTTTATTATTTTAATAATAAACCATTGTAATCAACCAAGAAACAAATTCAACCCCCTCCGCCTCCTCCCTCAAAATTTGTTGTTTCACGTTTCAAGAGACGTATAATCCGAAAATCTAATTTAAAGAAATCCGTCTGTTGATAGGCAATGAAACGAAGGTGAAAAATTACATTCGGGGTCTAGTTGGGACTGAACTCTTGTCATCGGTCTAAGTCAATCCTAATGAATTAAATCGAAAGGCTGAAATCGCAAAAACCTGAACATCAATAGTTTCAAAGTAACACTATGGTTTGTTAGATGGACGTGACTTGGAAGGATTCGAAAGAACCCACCCTAGCCGTTTTAAGTTCATCCGTTATTAAACTAGAATTTCGTTTGTGTGTGTGCTACACTTACTACGGTAATATACTAATTTAATTAGACTGATACTTCACCAACAGCCTTATTAAAGTACTAGTTTACTAAACAAACTACCTTATTGGAATACCTTCACAACCTACTTTAAATTGAGAGGTTCTTTAAATTATTTCCTTTGCACATTACCTCCAATTTATGGTTTCCCTTTTTCTATAAAATAAAAATCTTCTTTAATAACGAATACATAACGGGACATGTCCGAATATTTGTGGGTTTAATAAGAAACAATTTGTAGTTCAAGTTTTGGACTTTTCTAATACTTAGGTATCATGTCTTCCCGCTTTGTTGAGTGCTCCTAAATTAGGAGTGAACCGTCATTCATCATTCATTTTCTTCGCTCCTTGAGCTGAATGCCACGCTTTTTACACTCTCAATAATATTGCATATTATGTGATTTAGAAAGTAGTCTCCATGAGATTTTTACCTGACGGCTTTGTATCTGCTGAGTGGCTGCAGAAGCTAATTTCCACGATATTTGTAGGAAAAAAGTTGTACAGGCATTCTTCTTACAAATCGTAGAGATCCTAGACCGAATTTCAGTTCTATTTAAATCCCCAAAGCTGTAATGTACTATGCATATACCTAAGGACCTGACGATGTATAGGTTCGGATCAGCTGAGTGGCTCCTAAAGCTGATTTCTATGATATTCACATTCCTTAGCAGTAAAGCAGTTTGTATACTCCGTAGGACTTTTACCTGCTCTGTACAAAACACGATTTTTATTCATTGATCACAACAAGAAATCGACGAAATTCCACTTATTCTTTAAAATCTACTCGATGGCCAGTCAATGAGCGAAATTTTTCCTAACGATGAACATAACACACGACTTCCACTGACACGACTTTTTTCTTTTTCTTTTAGTAAGGTCCAATCAAGCTCTCCAAAAAAAATTTGGCATCATCCCAAGAGAAACGTTTGAAAAGAAGGGTGATGAGGGGCAGTTTTGCAGGTCAGCAGCCGGGATCTCTCGAATGAGGGTCTGCGAAGAGGTAGTTTTGGGATGGGCGTCCTCAATCACTTGCAGCAGATTGTGATACCTACATGCCAGCCTACCTAAAGCTAGCACATGATGGTATAGACATTGGTATAGGAGATTGAATCTAGGATTTCCCCGGGCACCCCTCCCCGTAATTTCAGCTGAAAAACAACTTTTTTCTATCAAATTCACTTTTTTTTTTTTTTTTTTGACAAAATGCTGCGTGCAATAACCCAAGCAACATAAACCTTGTCTTGTCACAAATGGTACACCCCATTTAGTATTGATTTTTATGGTAGTGTTCAAGACATTGGTATAGGAGATTGAATCTAGGATTTCCCCGGGCACCCCTCTCCGTAATTTCAGCTGAAAAACAACTTTTTTCTATCAAATTCACATTTTTTTTTGCAAACAATCTAAAAAGTGACAAAATGCTGCGTGCAATAACCCAAGCAACATAAACCTTGTCTTGTCACAAATGGTACCCCCCATTTAGTATTCCAGATTTTCACTTTTTCGAACATGTGCAAAGCAAAGTGTTCAAGTCATCAAAATTGCGCTCAACTCAACGTTAACAAAGTGTGGCACATAACTCTCCATTGACACCGAAAAATGTCGTACTTTTGCATGATAAATTGTCATATTCCATTGTACTTGCGTGACTGAAACAACTACTGGATGTTAATTGGTGACATCAAAGTTTGAAACTGTATACATGTATGAACCATACTACGAAATCCTTGTTCTTTCATCCAAATGACAAAAACACGAGCAAGTTCTCAACTGAAAACACCAGATTTTCCGTTAGCCGGCGGCCATTCAACTTGATAGAATCCGCTCAGCCGGATTTGTTTCGTTCGATCCTAACGGCAATTTCACCCCCTGACGTCCGCTCAACCCTCTACCCTCGGAATGCTTTTAAAAAGTTAAAATACGCAACGCCGTAAAGTTTTTCGAAGCCCACTAATCTAATTTCAACAGGGACTCTCGAGAGTTCAATCCTAAACGCACTTCAAACCTTCAGCCGCGCCTAATAAATCTTGATAATAAAAGCAGTAAAAGCCTCCTCCCTCCCCGTCGGGGTCCTAGGATTCGGGACTCATTTCCACGTTGGGGCAGCGCTAAATCTTTCAGCTTGGTTCTCTAATGACCAGTGGTAATTTTGAGGTCTGTTATGCCGTCGCTTGTGCTTAACCACAATCGCCGTAGAGAGTTTAAAATATCTTTTAAAGTAAAATATCTCCTCTCCGAGAGTATTAATAATACTTAACATTCAAATGATGGTTTCAAGTTAACAACTTTTCAAAGAAAATTAAATTATTTCATGTGGTTCATACTTCAACAGAATTTAAAATGTACATTATAATCTACATGGGCGCCGATGTTACGAAGTTAGAAAACCACAGACGCCTAATAAACCTAGTTAGTTTAACAGAAATAAACGTTTGTGTAATAATTTGCAACACTGTTTCACGGAGCTTAGGCTCTCTATCTTAGCAATATTCATATATGAATATGCATTACTTTCGAAATAGACCTCTTTTTTATTGCCACTGATATGTTTTACACTATTTGGATTTACCTACTCGGATCGATGTGCGTTCAATCTACATAAAGAACATCAACACATAAGTGAATGTGAACGGGTGTGCACATAGCAAACATTTAATTGATGTGGAATTATTTTATAAAGATGTTCATGTATTGCTGTGTATGTTTGTGTGTGCACAAGAAAAGTGTAGGCTGGTGTTTCATCCCAATAACTTTTATTTGGTGAATGTCTCGTCCAATAGATAAGCAGCGTGTAGCGAGTGTCGTGTCCCCTAGTACTACTGGCAAAAGCGACTTTTTCAACATTTAAAAGGTGTTTTTGTGTTGAGTCGACCTTAATAACCCGAAATTGCCATAACTCCCTTAGTTTTCGTTGAAAAATCTATGTGAAGGATACCGTTGGTAAGAGCGTTTAATTTCCTGCCTATTTAAAGCTAACAAAAATCCCACATGGGGTTACTATTTTTGAATCATTCATGATTGCTCGTATCATTGTGTGGTTTAGATCGGAAAGGGGGTTAGCTTTTTGATACAGAAATTGCGATTATTTGTTTTAGGTAAATTTGTGAGAACCTAAAACCAATCCCAGTCGATTGTGCGTTCAAAATTACTAGGAAATGACAACGCATTCAACTATTCAAAACCGCATAGTTGAACAGTCTTTGGCCCTTACTATCTATCCGTATTATTCGATCGGGCTCTCTAGGAATTAGGACTGACAAAATCCCAAATGGAGTCCATGTGCGAAAGAATGGATTTTTACTTCAATTAGAATGTCTTTCATGGCCCGGACGGCCGGCGAAAATTCCAGATCTGGAATCAACGCACTTTGAAAAGAAAAACGACAAAATTTGAAGGAGAGGAGAGGGTTGTAATCAATGTCCGCTACACAAGTACATAGTCTTTATATTGAAAATAATGAACGAAAATTACGCGCAGAATTGAATAGTGGGAATGGAGTACAAACAGTAAATTTGGTCAAAATCCTAAAATTGCCTATTTTTCCAGTGCTTTATAATCCTGTCAGTTTCGGCAGCAGGGTTGCCTCCTGCAAAATAATAAACCAAAATCAAATATTACCTCTTCATACTATTATTTTAAATATAATCAGTCATCTGCGCACAAGGGCCATTATGGATTTATAAGAACTGTTGTGTAACATATTTCTCACCACTTCCATTATTGGATGACTCAAAGAACACAAACCACTGACCATCATCTAGACGGGAGCATCATTTGAAGTTATCTAGTTTGAATTTTGCCGGTACGACGAATCGTGATGGAGCTAAAAGGTTGAGACTGAGAGACATCGAAGCACACTTCACTTACAGATTTATGAGAGTGCTTTGCGATACGTTTATAATGCTCGACTAGGGCTATTTTTATGCTTTCTAAAACCAACGAAACACCTCACTCTCTCTTTCGAAGAACAACTTTCCATGAAGCCATCAAAGTCCATTGACGAGTTTCATTTTCTTCGTAAATGCAAAAAAACGTAGAGCATGGGCGAACAGGAGAACGGTTTTTTTGTCAAACAGATGAACAGATGATTCCGATTCGAGGAAGCTGTGTGTCATAAAAGCCTTTCGCTGTTGGGCCGTCGGCGGGAGCAGGTCGGGAGGCCGCAAGGGACCGAGGTGGCCTACGGCGTCTGAGCTTAAGTGCTCTACAAAACGCCAACCGTCTGCCGGCACCTTGAGGGCGGTCCTGCCCCAGGATGTAGGACGCGAGCTCCTAGCGGTTCTTCATGCCGAGAACAGGGTACAGCTAAGAGACCAGAGAGAAAATGTGAGAGGAAGAAAGAACGAAAAGCGAAGGCGAGAAAGAGAGACAAAAAGTTACTAAAAAAATATTGTTGCCATAAATTTAAGAATAAATTATATTTATAATAGAAATATTACAACAGAAATACACACAATAGGTATGTGGCTCACCATTCAAAGGGCGGGGTTTTTGCTCAACGTTCATTTATTCAACCGGAGATCTTAGTTGTGAAACGATGTTAGTTTTCACCGACTGCAGTTCAGATAAACCTACGGTTTAACTCGCTAAATCGAAGATCAAAACCAACAAACCAAATTGGGGGCGTTAGCGTCATCATTGATTAATACTAGCAGTTTTTCGCGATAAACGTGATTCGAAATTCCGTTTTGCTACGTTGCCCGTCCTCATGGTATTTTTGCTATTTAGTGGTATTGTTTTTTCGTTTCGGTTCGTTACTTTTTTCCTTCCTGCTGAGCTAATTGTGTTGTAGGCTGTTTTGGGTCATTTCTGCTAGAAATTGAACCACAGAGGCTTGATTAGGGCACTGTTACCTGAGGAATAGTTTGCCGAAAATGATGCATATTTTACTTTTTGGATTTCGAACTCGATGATATTAATTTCGTTAAAAATTAATTTCGATGAAAATTAAAATTAATTTTTTCGTTAAAAAAATATTTAAAACCAAAATTGTATTGAGTTTTAATAAAAATACTGTGCATAATGAAAAAAATATAAAGTCTAGGATTATAAATAAGTTACTTCGAATATCTGTTTCTTCATAGTATGACCCCAAAAGACGTATAAGAGACAGAATAGTCCTTACTACACGTGACTCACGGGTATTTCTTAAGCAATACTCATATTTCGGTTGAAGTTTTCGCTCACCCAATCCATCAATAATATTAACAAACGAACTAATATCATAAACAACAACATTAGCGAAAACAGGAAGCAAGGAGTAAAGCGTGTGAAGCAGTAACATAGAGCCAGCACTAATCGAACAAAAACAAGAACAGGGTAAAAATAAAAACGTCTGCACGGTCAACTATTTATCAATTACGTTTTACGACCAAATGCCTCCTCGATATCGTAATCAACGTATGTGTAATGTGGCAGTCTAAAAAAACAGCAAATTCTAAACTTTGAGATAAGTACTGTTTCAAATTTTTATGAATGCATATGCATTATAACTGAAAATGTTTTCGAACGCATATTATGAATATATTCAGGTAGAAATTTGCACAATTTTTCCGACAGTATCCTCATTCTTTTCCCACCAAGAACATATCCTTAAGGTAGCAATCACTACATTAATATGCAAAACACTGGAAAAAAACCTCTTAACCTATCATTTCTGATAGGTTTTCGTTGTAAATTAGTTCTAGAACCGATCCCTAGAAGGTTCGTTATCAAAAGTGATGACTAACGCCCTGTATACATTTTAATGTGATACATAAAATATAAATGATGTGTCAATGCCACATTGTCTAATGAAACATTGTTGTTGGCGTTTTTGATTCCAGATGGACGGGGTGAGGTGACCGAATACTGGAGGGGTTGCGATGGCGAGGCGTGGCGACTACACTGACACAGAGTACGAGCTGTCAAACCAGAGTTCAGTGTTTTCCACCGGCCTTTCTTCGTCGGATCCGAGGTCAGTACTCAATACGTAGACATATCCGATCCTCAAATATTGTAGGCCCATGTAACGCACTCATCCAGTTGAACTTTTGACAAACAGTGGGTGTCCCGCGTTTGGTGTAACATTTTGTTTAGTAAATGTAGACTGGAAATGGGGCAAAACCATCAACCCTGTCCTGAGACATGATTTTTTGAAGGTTTGTCTAGCTGGAAGCAGTCATATTTCAAGAAAACTTGCAAATTTAATCAGCTTTCAATGGCATGGTCAACTTTGTGATTCCTTAACAATTTCTTGGAGAAATTCCAGTTCAAAGGCAAAAAAACGTGAGGTACGTTCCGAAACAGCTCATCAATCGAACGGACTAAATTAGAAAAATTATAAAATAAGAGAAAATTTAATTTTTTGAATGGTTCATAAACAGTACAAAACATCAACTTGATTCCAGATGGAGAAATCCGAGTTTGAGGAGCAACAAGATAGAAACCTAAGGCAGCAAAGAAATTAACCCAAGAAGAAAATTGGCAAGAATTAACACATTGAATCCAGGAAATGGTTTCTAAAGCGCTAAATGATTTATAACAGCGCAAAACATTAGTACCTAACGTTTATCCCCTCTCTTTGTGATGTAGCAACAAAAAGCGACTGGCTCTAAGAATGCGAAAGGTACCTAACGTTTTCCTCAAATTTGACTGCTTTCAGCACGTTATTGTGCAACTTTAGATGCGAGAGAGTAGTTTTTGGTAGGATTAAGGTAAAAGTTAGTTCCTTGAATAGAATGACACCACTTGGATTCCTGCACGACCGTCCGTTTGCTCACCATTTGAAAAACCTAATCTTCGATTAATTAAAATCGGTCATCTGCGGTTTGGTAGGTGGTCGGGTTGCACCTCAGCCGCGCTACAGGGCCCGTTCGACGGGAGGTCTGAGCTAGACTACCCTAGAGAGAAAGATTTTCATCTTTAATGTAATTACAAGGTATGGAGGTGCGAGATGTGCAGTTTAGATAACGTACCACCGACAACGTCTAATGTGCTTAGATAGGTAAGTGATTTACGAAGAAGTCCTGTCTAAAAGAGAAATAATAATAAACCTCTCTGTAATAATTTGCATCTTTGTCGATTACAAAGGTTCATTATTGAAAATAATAAACCCAAATCCCTGTCATTAACGCGAGTGGCTGGCGACAGCGATCCAGCATGGTGGCTACTATATTACTGTAATTATACGCAGTCGCCTGAACCAAAGCAGTTATCTGATGCAGCTATTTGATACAGAATAATATACTTTTGTGTGATATTTGTATTCCATTAGCACATGTTGAAGTGTAAAACAAACGTGACAACAACTTTTTGGGGGGGTGAGAGTGTATTTTGGTTTTATTACTACCAGTAAACGAACTTTTGCAGTCGACAAATGAACAAATTAATCTCATTGTAGAACGAGCCTTGAGACTTATTCCATGAAGGTCATTTTGGAAACTTTTTGGATCAACTACAATACGTTCTTTTTCTACAAAATTCCGTATAATGATTCAGTACTCCTGACGTACATCGACGGGTACCTGTCCAATATCCAGGCTACTTATGAATTTCGTTCAGATAGAAGGTTGTCAGAGATGAGGTAAGCATGTTAGAGCAGTAGCATAGTTCCTCTCCGCTCAGACGTTATTTTCGAGACAGGGAATTTTCGGGTAGTTGTAATGGATTAAGTGAGAAGCGAACAAGTTGGTTGGGGCAACTGGTCCAAGATTGATGTATCGCTTCATCCAATGAAAAGTTTTCCTGGGGAACCCAAAAGTTTCGTCATGTCTTTCTATTAACCCAACTCCCCTCGAAGGGAATGGAGAGTAAATAACATCGGAGCGGAATACCGAAATACCGGCGAACTCGGTGGGAAACTACTCACCTGTGAGCACTCGTACATAATGTAGTTAATAATTAATAAACGAGTCTGACAAGAGGATGCTACGGAGTTATCATCACAGAGACCGTTTTTCCGATTCTACGTCGAAAGAGTGAAAATTATTACACAAAGGATTATTATTTCTGTATTAGAAAACCCTCCTACGCGGTACACTGACTGCCAGAACTGTACTGAACAACGAGAGACAACGAGTGGTATGTAAAGAAGAACAAAACCTCAGAAATTACCCTCAAGAGGAAAAGCTCGTCGATTTAAAGAGATCCCCCCCCCCCCGTGTAAGATCGATCTCGGTTTTTGTCAGTATAAAGTTGCGTAAAAAGTTTATAGATCAATCTATATGTAGGATGTTGACCTTTCGTTCAGAAATGTGGGTATTTGGTCTTTAATGAAAAGGCTTGCTCTATCAGGTTGCGGATTATAATCAGAGTCGAGACCTTCCCCATGAGCATTCCCGTCTGTCTCCTTCTGTTTATTTGCTTTAGACGCTGTTCGTTCTTGGTGAGTTTTCATCCCGAACCGGATATGTCCGTTATTCAGTGGTAACCACCGAGTTTTTTTGCGATGAATACCGATGTTTTTCCTTTTTGCCTGTCTTTAAACCCGGGTTCCCAACATAAAACAAAACAAGCGTATTCTTCGTTGACTATTCAGAGCTGCACCCCTCGAATCTCCAGATCCTTTTCCGGGGGAATATTCTGACCGACACTCAACGTGCCCACAGTTGAAACGATCCATCGCTTTATAACATTCATCCCGTGTGTCGCGGTAAAGTTCAAACACTTCGATATGTCGTTATTCGGCAACGCGTCCCGAACGGGGATGACAGAAAAGTTGAGTTTTCTCACCAGCCTTCTAAGCTGTCCTGAGAAAGTAAGAGCGTCATCGCAACATTAAGAATGCAAAATGGAAGATATACCGCCCATTCAGCTTGAACTTAGGTGGAGAGATGGAGATTAACCTCCACTTTTTATGAGTACCAATCCGAGCATTAGATCCCAAAACGATGGGATTGAGCTATTGCTCACCTTTATGCACACCACCACATGCTTCCTAATCATAGACAAAACATTTAGAAACCCAATTGACATTTTACGAAATAAGAAAAAATTCAGGGTTCGAAAACTTCTTACGCTCTTCAATTGAATTGATGCTTGGGTGACGGAAAGTATAATCATGGAGCGTCATCTTAATCTTTAAAAAACGGTTTTTATTTATTTATTGTTCAGGAAAAATACCACTAAAAACCAGTATTGCACGTATTTTTGATATTTGACCCACTGGAACCATTCAAAAATTCATTTGTGTAGTTAAAATAAAGAGTTTTTGAAATTTTAAGTTGTAGACGTACAGAATTGGCGTTTTTCGAAAATGAGATACAAGTTAATATTCAATCGAATGTCGCGTAGAACCCAATTTGTAGTTTATCGAATTTGGCCTACTTTAATAAAAATTGTATCAGCACATTCTAAATAATTAGGTATTGATGAGGTATATGGTAATAGGAATAATAATTAGATAATTACATAAATCTAAGTTAGTTATGATTCATTGAAATTTAAATCAACATCTCTGTTATAACTCATAACCAAGCGGATTCTCTGAAATCTGGGCAAACGGTACATTTAGAAAATGAGTAAATTTTCAGGATTCAGGCGGAACAATTACTTTTCCCAGAAGTTAAATATGAAAATCTACATTCGGACCTGTGGGTCATTACATTGTCAATTTTATTAAATAATAAATTAAATACTGTGATACTTCGTTTGAATCTCACGTTGCCAAATTAGGGTCAATCAGGGCGCTGAAGGTATATCATGCCTTCAAGACTCAGGAGTCATGCAGAATGGTATAACCTGAAACGCCTTAAAACCAATCTTCTTAGGGTTACGTAATTAGGTCAAATAAGGCGCTGCAAGTATACTAAAAACCCTCAAGACAGAGAAGTCGTGCGGAATGGTATAACCTGAAACGCCTTAAAACCAATTTTCTTAGGGTTACGTAATTAGGTCGAATAAGGCGCTGCAAGTATACTAAAAACCCTCAAGACAGAGGAGTCGTGCGGAATGGTATAACCTGAAACGCCTTAAAACCAATTTTCTTAGGGTTACGTAATTAGGTCGAATAAGGCGCTGCAAGTATACTAAAAACCCTCAAGACAGAGGAGTCGTGCGGAATGGTATAATCTGTGGCGCCTTAAAACGAACATTCGTAGGGCTCATGGAAACCGTACAGTGAAAAAGTTTCGGTAATGCAGAGGGATCCTAATTTTCGCAAATTATCATATTTTTACGTGAAACTTTCAATGATTTGAACATTTTTAGCTGGCTATACATATTTTGAAGAAAAAAAAAAAGTTTCTGATGATATTTTAACGTTTTTAAAATGAAATTTTTGGATTTTTACAATTGTTTAGGTCTTTTTAATACTTCACATATATAGTGGCCATTGTATAGTCTGATCAAATGTGGATCAGAGAGAACCGATCACTGTAAATAAATGATTTCCTTAAGCAAATTATGAGTTAATGTGATTCAACACGTGATGTATGATGATCGAAGTCAGGACTTATGCAACGGTAGTAAAACAACAATGAAATAACGTATATGTCAAAAAAGGAAGTGACTAAAGATAGCTGCTTCGATTACTTAATTGTTCTTTTAATGAAATTCTCATAATTGTGCTCTTCAATTGAATCAATCTTGTACTGGATAAACTGTTCAGCATCAGAGCGACGAAATCAACAACTTTAATCAGATCGGGCAACAATTGTTCAGTCGTTCAGTGTTGTGCTTATTCAAAGATCAGTTGATGAGAGCTGAGGCGTTCGAACGATCATCTTAACTGTCGTGTTAGTTTTACTAAACGATCTTTTTTCAAAATACGTACAATCGTAGCTCGTAATACTATAATTCAAGTACAAATAATTTTGAGTTTAATTTTTCTGATTCCCTCGGTTGTATTTGATAAAGCTATTTTGAGCAACGCTTTCTTTCAAAATTCCTCGTATTAGTAACATGAATGTGAAGCTCATTAAACATTTTCTAATCATCCCAAAAAAACTTAATGTTAGAAGATGTTCCCAAAGGCTTCAACACCTTCAAATGAGACTACCGAACCAGCTTTCCCCGATTAGGAACTCAATTTAAGAAAATACAATTAAATTACCTACTGTCTAACCTCAAACGGGAAAATCCAAAAATTGACAAAACAGTTCCTGCAAATGTCATCAGAACAGGATGAAAAATGAAAAAGAAGGGTCGTTACAAAATGTCAAGTTTCCTAAACTTCCCAAACAAAAGAGTAATTTTTAGCCTCATTTCGATAGGTGATATTTTTCTAAATTGAATGATATTACTTTCTCCGTTGGCTTTCCATGAGTGAATATTCATACCAATAACCACTTGAGTAAGTCAGAATATTTCCTTCAAGAGATTATTGAACCTTAACTATCGCTTATTAAACTATTGTTTCATTAAACTTGAAAAACTTTTATCGCAACAACTCCCAGAATAAAAGTTATTTTCAGTTGACTTGAATAGGTGCTTTTTCAGTAAAATGAAACATTTATCTGTGCTACTGTAAGTTCATCCTGGAGTCTTTATCCAAAGCATCTGTTAACTGCTATTAAACCTTTCGAGGTCATGTGATGAGCTTTTCCAAAAGAAACGCTTTAGCAGAATGGTTTTTGTATCAGATTTATGAGCAATGTAGCGGTACCTTCCGTTGTTTTTAATAACACCTTTAAAATATTTGCTTTTTGGATCAAATGAAAAATATTACAATGTTGAATATTTCAAAAAACGAACTATTGTGGATGTAAAATCCCCATATTGTGCTCAATTCCCTATAATTCTCCATAGGCAATGAAGAACTCAGGAGATAATGTAGTAAATTCCCACAAGCCTCACCTGTCAAAATGGGCGTTCTACGCGTATTAACCATCATCCCAACTTATCTCTAAATACCGCTATTTTTCGGAGAATAAAAAACCCATCTTATCCACTTAATTATAATCAGAAACCACCAACGGTATCTCAGCCGCTTTCGGGATGGGGGAGGGTCACTAATGTCCCATAAATATTCTAATTTTCCGGGGGTCACAATGAGAAGGGGGCGGGAACGGCCGTTAATAAAATATGGGTCGCCGTAATGAGATCCGTAGAGGCGAACAAAAGGTTTCTTGCCCCATTGGATCCTTACAGCTCTTCCCAAGACCGGTAATGTATTCCCAACCACCCCCTTTTCTCGGGTAAAATTTATTCATGTCCCATTTCAAAAACCTCAATATTTCGCGGGGAGGGGGAAGGAGCTAATTTACTGATATACTAAAATTCGACGATGAATATGTATTGAACATTATCGGAGAAATGCGTACCTATTCAAATTAGCTAATCAAGTGATTTTGGTTTGTTATTTGAAAATAAATCGTTGTTATTACTTTAAGTGTAAATTGTGTCATATGCGAAACTTTTTGTTCAAGTTTTCTGATAATGAGGAGTAGAAGTTTGAAGCAATAGTTATGCACTGGGAAACTGCAAATTCGGCCAATATTATCTCATATAATGTCATACCATACTCTTTGTTGCAAATTGTATTAGTCTCTAACTAAGTCAGGACCCTATTTCAGGAGTACATGTATTATTGTCTAAGAGCCAAGATCACAAATGTTTTGGTCAATTTGGATGGATTTCTTTGGAGTGAACCAGACACATTGGAACATGGGCGCATGGTACCCCCAGCCACAAAACCGAAAAAGTAACATTACAATCCTCATTTGAAGAGTAAGTTGGCTAGTGACAGAAGATTGAATCACACTTTTTGAATCAATTCGCAAAATAGACCTACCTGGGCTCTGTGGTTGAGAGGAGAAACCTCGCTCAACCTGAACAATCAGAAGCTACCCGGCGCAACTACCCAAGGACATGCTTTAGGTGCTGTGGGTCGGATTCTCTCCTTAGAACTGAGAGCTTTCAATTCGAATTGATTCCTCTGTTCGAGATTGCCAATCAGAGAGCTAAAAAGAAAATGAAAATTTACGCTTGATTGTATGCTCTACTGCCGATGATGTACGAGGCTTAGTTTGCGATGAAATTTAGATCATACCATTTTCGTTATCAGTGACGTGCTAACCGCTCAGTAGTAGTTTGTTTTCTTTCCACAGAAATTTATCGGCCTAACAGTGAATCTAAATTTTACCAACTCGAGAATCCTAAACAATACTTTACACAAGAGGTCAAGTTCCAACGTAATTGAATGTGTAACGACAACGTATTCAAGCTAAAACGGCTAAACAGATTTGAATGCGGGTTTTTCCGCGTAGCCAGGTAGAATCTGGAACGAAAGATCAAGATCCGATGTTACCTTTTTTTACGTATTACTTGTTTTTAAAATGATCGTTCATTTTTTTTTTTTTTTTACAATTGTGATATTTGTCTGGTTGTCGTATGAGAAACAGAGAGAAGGGAGTAATAGGCATTTGCCGAACTCCTTCTTCACAATTAGAGGCTGTAATGGATATGGATATGTTTCCTTCTGGTTTCTCGAATAACGGACAGATTTTTATATAGAGAGTTCAAGTGACCAATTATTAAAGTCCGAATTATAATTTCCATTAGAATCCTTGGCCCTCTTAAACTCCTGGAAAAACTTGGGATTTCATGTTTTTGAAAAATATCTACACATCACTTTTATATCGTTGCAACTCTATTAGGTGGTATGCTCTGATATTAATACCCCTCTCCTACTTGACTGTAGTAATAAAGAGAAATGTAAAAATAAGTCAAATACGAATGTATTGATAGTGACAGGGCCAGAAAAGAACGTAATGTCCCCGAATCGTGGTGATCATATCAGCCTTGTGAAAAATGTTCAATAAATATTGTGAGATGTACTTGAAAATAGTTTTAATTAGTGAACGGGATTGGATGTTTTTATCTACCAAATAAGCTAATACAAAAGGAGTTTCCCAGAATGTTTCTATGCTGATGTAGAAAAGCATCCCGCAATTTCGCTTTGGTATATTTCGTGAAATTATTCGAAAAAATAATCTCCGCTCACCAGGTCTAATACCGCAGGTTTGCCTATTTGCATTTAGGCTGAGTTTACATAAGGTTCAGCCGGTAGAGAAACCTCAGACAGAAATTGCTGCGCTAAATAAGTGTCGCGGTTGAGGATTTTCGCTCGGGAACCTGCAATTAACCCGCAGTACAACGTGCGGCCAAAGAGACCCCCTCACTCCAGCAGCGTCAGGTGGGAAGATGTGTAATGAAGAGGCAGAGCCAGAAGGCGAGGGGCGGCTCGGGTTAGTTTCATTAGACCTTGTACCCGGTGAGCAAGGACAAACTAACAGCCTATGTCATGCTAAACCGAGGACACGGTAGTACTAACGCTGTTACAACTTCATTGCCCGTCATTCAACCCTCGCTTTTCCGCCGTTTGACGCTCAACACTCCAATATCCAGTGTAAAACGGTTTTTCCCCTTCATCAAGTTTTGCCTCCGACAAAAAGGTTGGTAACCTTTTCAAGTACCTTCCGGGAGGAAACCGGGAGCTCAATCACTTCAATCGTCGGGTTCCATCTTCATCAAACTAGTGACGCGCAAACTACCCACTTTGCTTCGTTATTAGCCAGCCCTGATAGCTTGTCACTCCAGAATAACGAGTGCCCCCGCGTTTCAGAAGCCTCTATTGATTTTCATCCATGGTTTAGCGGACGTGTGTAAGAAGGCACGGCCCACCGGTAGAGGAGTGTGCAAGTTTCGAAAAACTAAAGTAATAAGGATAATTCAGCATTGTCTGTCAGAGTGAACCTTACAAGACAAAGATGTCCCAAGTCACTGCAACTGGAATAAGTGAAAAAAAAAGAAAAAAATAAGCTAATTATTGAACAAAGGTCTATCAAACGCTATAACACTTCAACGGTAATCGCTGATCTATATATATGTAGACATATTATGTTTGTTAGATGTAGTCTGTGGTTCATCATCTAAACTTATTGCCTCGTGCCTCCATATCTTTTAATTATGTTCTAGATGGCTCAAAAAAAAAAAATTTCATTCAGATTTTAGCTCATACATTGATAAGGAACGAAATAACCCACCGAGGTCCTTCAGCTGATCACTGTTTCTTCGTATCTTCTAATTTTCTTCTAGATGTCCCACAGACATATGGATGCCTTCATATTAAATATAAACAGGTAGTCCCGATCCTTTAGTGGTCCCTGCGTACAAAACAAATGCTGATTCGTAAATAACTACAATTCAACGAATTGAAATAAAAAACCTATCTAAGCCTCACTTATCCACAAATATAAAACACAGGAGCCTTATCAATGATCGTACAGACACTCGAGTGGTCACATGCAATTCAAGGCAACGATCAAAATCTACCAAAAATGACCCTTTCACTTCGAATGTTGTTGAGATCCCCGTTGCTTAAAATTCCAACTTCTTAGGGTTAATCATCTCCAATGCCGAGATCAGTAGCACGTACCCGGTCGATGGATGAATCATGAGGCAAGTTCAATAAACTTTGATCCTTCCCAAATACTAAATTGGGGAAACCTTCGGTCATTGAGACCACTAAGATCTATTGTTACCCAATTGTCATTTTAGTCCAAAACGTTGTAATAACCTCTTCAAGGAGGTTTCCAGGCGTTTCCTTGGCAATATCAGCAGATTTGGAGCACTCTTTCCAAAATTACGGAATGTTGTTTGCGCAGAAGCAAGACAGTCAGAGAGGACATGCTCACGTGTTACTGCAAAGTAATCACCTTTCTCGTTACCCTTTATTGCCTCATAGCCTGGGATCTGCTGCTTCGAGAGACATGTGGCAACCCGAGACGTGCTTCGAAATGACTAGGAATACTAGTCTTCAATACTGCCTGCCTTTATAACAGTTGCAGATTGCCTTCAGAAAAAGATTCTTGCACTTTTGAGTTAAGTTCTTGAGTACACGATTCGTGGGTTTCTGTTAGCTATCCCCATTAGAGGTGAGGAGAGGAAAAGGCGTTATGTGTATCAACCCATCTTCTCTTTTTCCCTTATCTATTGTCCCTTATCTTCCTTCCACTATGCTCCAATTACACAACTCTGCTAAAAAAAACGTTTATTGTCATGAATTAAAAGAAACATGTAATGGTGAAAAGATTTTTTGTGCTGATTTCAAATATTTTTGCAGATTGTTTGCATCACCTCTAGATCTTCCGCGAACCAATGGTTTAAAATGTCTGTCAATGGAGAATATACTAGTATCACAAGATGATATTAATTTTCAGAAGAAAGAGATGACCCAAAAATAAAACAACGTGGCCAAATGTATTCCATTTATTAGAAATTTCGTTCTTATCTATTCAAAATTGAATTCTTGGATGGGTCTACGAAGAACCGCCATACTGATGGTTTGTAGTCAATCCCAAAGTATCCTAACACTTGGAACAGCAGCATAGTGCCTTCATATTTCATTGAGCTCTCCTAGCGTGAATATCCTTAGTGAGCGGTCAACTTCAAGCAGGATCTTCATGATCTGCAAGGAACAGCACTACTGTCCTCAGATCGGTACTACGTCAACGAACAGGGAAGAGGAATGGGAACTCGGAGGTCATGGAAATTCCCTGATTGCTGCACCATGAGGTTGGAATAATTCTTGAGGTTGGAATCGTGAAATTGACTTTCTTTTAGCAGTAGTCCAGAAACGAAGGCCTTCATTATAAAAAAGACACAATTTATGAGTAGCCTGGGTTTTATTTTTATCAACGAGTCAAACGGCAAAGTTTGCGAATTACGCATCAAATGCAAATTTTGCCACAAATACTTAGTCTCTGTTTTAATGCCACCAAACTTCCACATCTTTGACAAAAAAATCAGGGCGATTTAAACTGTTCTAGCGCGTAGTATTGAAATACTATGAAACTCGTGAGGGTGATGAAATGGTATAGTTGCCCCTTCCGAGCAGGTGGATGCATCAAGTAATGCTACGCCACGCTCTGAAGATGATCCAGACGCTTGCAGGCGTCCGACTCATCTCCCAAGGCGGCAGATTCTAAAATCGAGAAGGGGCCAACTAACCATATCCATTACAAACTCACGCCAACGAAGGAACTGGAAAATATAATACCTGCTATGATTCTAATTTATAGAAGTCAGATGAGTGATTCACATCCTCAAACGTTTGGTTCACGAGAAATTTCACTAAATTCCAAGGGGTGCTCACTTACAGTGTCCGGTATGTGCTGATTTTCCCAGTTTTATATTGAATTTTAAATACATACTTCCTTGAAAACTAGACGAAAATTCCAACGGATTCAATCTCAGGAAGGAAAATTCATATGAAATATTAGTTTTCAAACATAAATAACCTTGAACAGTTGTCTGGTTAGAGTTTCACGTTTGGGACAAGAATAACCCCCCCCCCCCCAAAAGAAACTGGTTTCACATATTTCGTCAGCTATACATATATGTATAAACAGATAAATGGTAGTTTATACATATATGTATAAGCAGATAAATAGATAAATACATATATGTATTTTCTGAATGAAAACAAATATTTTTTCTCTTACTATTTTCTATTGAAGTTATAGTATAACATTTAGGGTTTCAAAACTAAATCGTATTTAGAGGCCGTTATTTATAAAGGCCTCACTCGAGGCATGTCTTTTAACTGCTCTCAAAGAGAACCGGAATTCATTACCAACTAAACCATCTGCCAGCAAATAATTACGTTTCTTGTTTATTTGTTTCAGTAAGCTGACGAAGCCGAGAGACAGGTTGTGCAGATACGTCTATGAAAGGCTGCTCACCGAAGAGTGCAAATACGCTTACAACATCACAGCTGCGGAACATCGGACGGTCTGGGAGAACGTGGGAAGGTGAGGCCCTCGCGGGACCATTAACCGTATTAGTCCAGCCAAACGTTTTTAATATTGAAAAACGGATCACCCGGGGGAAATGATCTCTAAATCTGAACTACGAAAAATAATCACTGACGACCAAGAAACATTTTCAATTCAGTCTGTTATTTTCCTTCAAAAACGATCTCGCAAATGATAAAACTTGACATTTTTGTTTTTGAAGATCAGATTTGATTGTTTCAGGAGCCATTTACATCGGCCTCCACTTCGCGGCCAACGAGGCTATCCATAAATTATATAGGATCATACAAAAACATTGTTTTTTTTTTTTTTAAATATTAGCTTTTGTTATGTGTTCATCATATTTCTTCGGCAACCCACCTAATTTCATGTATTTATTGGAATTTCACTATTTATTTGTAATTTGAAAATCATAATTTCACTTCTTATGTTTGGCCCTTCACACCCTTGTAATACTAATGGAGAAACTAGTAAGAAACTAGCCCATTCCTTACTTTACCCTCAACCACCCTATTCAAATATGGCAACACAAGTTACAATAAAAAAGATTCATTGTGCAATATTTTACAAAGTTCTGCTTGTTCTAACTAAATGTTAACAAAGAAATAACATTTTAAAGTTGAATAAAGGTGGATTCGTAATCATTACATTATGGCTCCAGAGACAGAGCACATTTTGTTTCTTACTTAAGGAGCTTCGGGTTGGAACCACTTCATCATTCCTAATGTTTCTTCTTTCCGAAATGTTCCTAAAAATACTTTGGTTGAATGCTAAGTGCTTGTTATATAATTGAACACGCTCTAATAACCCTAAGTAGTGTTAAGATCCCCCCACCCCTCCACTCCTTTTCCGTAGCCTTCTCAAGTTGTGCTGTTTTAATACCCCGGTGGAAAAAGTTCCATGGTAATACTAAACAACAAACTTTTTAACGGACATTTCGGTGGTGGATTTGATATACATTTACTTGTAACGCGGTTGAAACTAGAAGAAATACTCTTTTTTATAAGGATTAATCTATATTCTCTCATTCAGCAGTTGAATTCAAGTATAAATATTGTAGACTTCGTAATATTTTTGGTTTGATATTTTCGATGAAAAAGTTTGTCAGTGATCATTTTTAGTAATCTAAGACAACGGTTTTCGATCAGCGGTATGAGTACCTCTAGGGGAACGGAAAGGGTTATCACGGAATAATAATAATTAAATTACTACTAACGCGTTGAAACAGCAATAATTGCTGTTTCAACGCGTTTGTAGTAATTTAATTCAAAACAACCAAGTTCCAGCAACATTCATCTTTGCATCAAGTATTTGATTGTACCAAATCGCTCTCAAGTATTGCATTAGAAAGGTAAGGTACACGCTATCACGAAGATGAAGATACAAAAAATGTGTACGCGAGAGGTACCCCCGGTCATACTTTTGCCCTTTCGGGGTTCAGCCTTCAAAAGGTTGAGAACCATAGGTATAAGAGGAAAAACCGAAGTCCGGTGCTTGCCTCCGATACTACTGAACCAAAGTTTACGAAATTGATCCAAAAATCATCAATGAACCGGGTATTAGACTGTAATTCTGGCAAAATTTAGAAAACAAAACAACATTCTTCCACATTAAAGCACCACATTTTTGGATTCAGCGATAAATTTCCTATAAGCCGGTGCACATTCATGATCAACGAACCGAAGGAACACAATCGCAGTTCAAACATTGCAAGTTGAGAAAAAACGCTGCAAATTCTTTCACTGGGGTTTATTATTCAATTGGCTTGCGTTCATGATTTGAATTTCTACTAAGCTATGGAGTGTGCGTGTTTTACAGGTGATAGAGAGCGATTATTGAATTTCTGGAGATACGCATAGAGCACGTAAATCTGTTCTCAACCAAAAAACCTATTTGGATCGTTCAGTTGATCATATTTGTGTGCCTCCTAAAATTCAATAATCACTCTATCACCTGTGAAACACGCACACTCCAAAGCTTAGTAGAAATTCAAATCATGAACGCAAGCCAATTGAATAATAAACCCCAGTGAAAGAATTTGCAGCGTTTTTCACAGGTGATAGAGCAATTATTGAATTTCAGGAGGCACACAAATATGATCAACTGATCAATCCAAATAGGTATTTCGGTTAAGAACTGATTTACGTGCTATAATAATATTGAATAATATATACCTATATATAATAAGCGTTTCTTGCATATCAGAATGCTTCAACCCGTGTATCGGCTATAAACTACAAGCATCCAGATCGGCTATCACTCCAGTACCCACATTCACTACAACTCGACGCTATCGGCCGGACATCACTAGGTTACAAACAAACAATAATAAACCAAAAAACGCAAATGTTGGCACCATAAATCGGGCTATACATCGGGAATGGTTTGACCTACGGACCTGGGGAGGGGCTCATTCGATTCTATATGGTATGTTCTTATAAATAAGTTCACATTTAGGCCGCCTTGACTTGTTTTGAGGTTTTCTGGGATTTTACAAAACTTTGACAGCCCTTAAAGGGCACTTTAAATTGAGTGAGAGAGCTGGCTCAAGAATTGGGGCGTCGTCGGACCAAGATGGATTTTTCCTGAAAATTTCAGATTTTGTGCTGAAGCCGTTTGGGAGAAATCGTGCGTACGGCGTACGGACGGAAAAATTTTATTGCAGATTCGGATTCTACACCCTTTGAAACGTGAACCATGAAATTGTCAGGGGGGGTTAGAATTTTTTTTTTCCAGAGCGATTACAATGGTTTATTATTGAATAATAAACCAATGGAATAAAATTAGTTTCTATAAAAAGTTGTGTGTTTACTGCGATTCTAAAAGACGTGCTGGATGTTATAAAATATCAAGAAAAATTGCGAATTAAATCATTTTTTTTAATGTTACGATAAACATTGCGATTCCTTATCTGTTTGGTGGAGATATTCAAGTTTGAAAGCGGAAAAACCGTAGATGCAACAGTACGGTGTTTGGAACAAAACTTGTGGTGATTTATTAAGTGAGGCTAGAGATCTCTTGTAGGTTCATAAAATCTCACGAATGTCCTAGTCGATGGAATGGTACTCACAATAACACATCACGAGAGCCTTAATCTGTGGGGAGTATGCGGATCTAATTTTACGGTTTTTTCCGGAGATGGGGAATGGGATTTTCTCGTGTGGGGACTCGTCCATCAACGAGTGTACTCTTAACTTGTTACAACCTAAAAGATCTAAGGGAAAGAATCAAGGAAGTTACAGTATAAGCAGCTACTCGTATTCCTGAAATAAGGTACATACTGTTTTTTTTTCCATTATAACATGCATTTCTTTATGAAATCGATAAGAATTTGGAAATTTGACAGTACCATTTTTCTGATAACATTTTCATGTTTTTCCAAAATGTAATAGCTTAGTTATTACCACTACATTTTTTTTTTTTTTCAATTTTCGAAATACAACTTTGGTTCTAAGGAGTTCGTTTTTGATTATAAATGTGCAATAGTTTTGTATGGTGTATGTCGCATTTGGAGCTTTATCGAACTTGTCATACTTAGCTTCCTATTTATTGATAACGTGATAACCAGTCGGAGCGGGGTTCCATTTCGAGCTGAGTAACAATTCATTCCACTGTATCGAGAGGAAATCGAAATTGCCCTTTGAAACATAAATACTTATTGGCCAATTAGGAGTAGTTAATGCTCTCTCTCTCTCTATCTTTTTCTCTCACTCTCTTTTTTCTCCTCTCTCTCTCTCCCTCTCTCTCTCCATTATTCAATCGTTCACCTAATCGAGATCAGACTACTTGGCAGACTGATGATTATTTATCCTATTATTTCCACTTTCTAGGATTCTGCTTATGCGAAGAACATTCAAATTAGAACATGTCCCATGGACATGTATTATTCTTCTCGTCTGAAAAAGAATTATTCCAAGCCCATTAAGGTAATTTATTCAGTTTAAATGCATTAAAATATCAAATGAACGGATTGAAAAAACTGAAAGGAAGAACGAAAAGTGACCCTTTTTGCCTTATGTATAGTTTGGGTTGATGCTTTTGAGATAGCTTTTCCACATAGAAATCCTTTCCAGAACTGTTAGGAAAAAAAATCAAACAAACTTTTTCACAAAGATGTATTATTTCCAATTATTTTCCTGGAACGTAGCCCATTGTCATTAATGGAATATGTGGTAAATGATTATCCAAGTATACTACTACCCCTGGGTGCTAAAGCCCATACGGACTCGTATCCGCCGACAGTCCTCCTCGACTCCGTCCAGCCATCGGAGACCCGGTCTTCCTCTCATTCGCCTCCCCCCTGGACTGCCTTTTAGGACACTATGTGGCATCTCACGATCAGGCATTCTAGCAACGTGGCCGGCTCATCTAAGCCTCCCACACTTTATGCATGCAACAACGCGTTGATCACCATCAAGTTGATAGATCTCGTCGTTGTATCGTACCGGCCATCGGTCACCATCTTCCACAGGTCCAAATATCCTTCACAAGATTTTCCGTTCAAACACGACAAGTGCTTTGATCGTTGAGGCAGCCGGTGTCCACGTTTCTGAGCCTGATTTAAAGTGGCGGACTAGACCAAAGTGGCACCTATTGGCTGGCGATGAGCAGGCAGATATTTCTTCAGACAGGTCATTGCTGGAGGTGACAACCGAGCCAAGATACATGAAAGAATCCACTTACCGGAAGGTGCGTCCCCCAACAACAACGTTACACACTCCAGACACTGAAGTTGTAAAATTTCCCCTTGATCCTAAGATAGCAGATCCTTGGGCTAACAGGTTTGAAATCTGTTATCGAGGTGTGAGCAGCGTGGACTCACAGCAAAGCCGGTTCCAAGTTTACGGTTCCTTTCTTTACCGCTGTAAAATGTCGACCATTCCTGGGAATCCAAGGTTCCATGGCCAGTCCATCTGATCTCCTGTACTGCGACTATACCCATCCTGTAAATCCTCAGTTGCTCAATGAGGAGTTTACGCGCGCCAGGTCTGTACAATGAAGACATTACAGGACCCGAGATTTACATCGAACCGTTTCTTTTTCCAAGTTTTTCCATTATCCGTGCCAGTTCGTCGCCAGTGAGACAGTCCGGTTTTTTCTCTTTGTGCTTTCTGAACAGTGTAGTTTTTACATGATAGGGATGTTAACCCTATGCACAACCCCCAACCTGGAGGGTCAGGAGTTTTACATTAGGCTTCCCCTGCCCTAGAAGGGCTGTCTTCTCTGCGGCTAGGAGACCTCTCTTCCCCAGCTGGTTTTTTTCCGCCCCGGGTATTTTGTTTCCCCGGTACCCCTCTTATCTGGGGACATTCCCCGAACCGCCACCTGGGGAGGCACTCGATGGGAGACCAGCCAAACTCCACACGAAATTATCCAAGTATAATTACATAAAAAGGCACTGCACAAATATGTTAAGTACATAACTAAAATTTGTGGCTGTTACGAAGATAATGTTACTGTTATTGTATGTCATTCGATCATCCTAGGTTCATTGGAGATTTTTAGTGTCTTTACATACGGTTTTCACTCACATTCTTGTCTGTGTTCTTTCCTTCAAAAAATCTATCCCTTAAGAAGAACGAACGAATAAACTTATAGCGATCCGCTTGGTATAAGTCGATTCGATGAAGAGTGTTCGATCAATATCAGACCAACAAATGAAAAACATCGGCAAGTTGGGTGTGGCATATATCTTCCTTGGTAGAATGAATATGTAGATCATTCAGGTATTGGACGTAGAGGCCAAAAGCAAATTGGCAAGGCAGCTTCAGGGGAACGAGGGGAATGGACGACTGTTGTGTGTCGCAGGTGGTAGCACTGCCTCCTATGTACAGTTCACACATGAAATTTATATCAACGTTCAAATTTTCACTAATACAGTTCCTTGATGTATCTTTAATATTTATAACGTTCATTCCTCCCACTATTTTATGGCTGAAAGTGCCGTCCAGGGTGGTTTATTCAACCCCATTGGTGAGGCACGTTTAAACAAGAAACAAAGTTTACGAAAATGTTTATTGAGGTAACTGTGATGTAGGTATTAGAACAAAATTCGACTATGCCCATTCGTACCCAAAGACATAAGCCTTCCTGTGAATGAAGAAACTTTTGACAAAACCGTATACCCCTGATTGTATTTTCATTGTGTTCAGAATTTGTTGAAGTTAGCCCACTCTTCCGTACCAATATCCGACACCACCTGTTATTCAGTTAATGTAAGTAGGAACGACGTTACTTGCGTTAACCTTATTAGCTAACGCTACGTTTTTTGTATCGAAGCTTCGAGTAATCACATTTCAAGACCTCGCACCTGAACCCTCACACGTAAACACTCCCCTTAGTTTACAACGCTCAACTTTATTCTCAATTTCTGAATTCTCTATTCTAGGGCAAAGGAATTTCCTTGTTTTGAACGATGTGGTTCCATTAGAAAGGACATTTTCACCCATAATTGGAAATTTTTTAAAAGATCTACTCCGGAACCAAATCGTAACTGCACCAAACATATTTGCCGTATTGTCACACTCAGAGGCAAAAAGAAAGTATGAATTTATTTAGTACAAAACTCTTGATGTATGAGGGTAGTTTATTAGTTCGATTCAGATAGAAATTAATACCGTGACTTCAATGAGATCACTCGGGTATATAGGATGAAGTTTCTAGCAATTGATCATTGACCACTGTGCTGTTTGTCTCCAATTTTGGGAAATTGTAGGTCTTGAGGAACCAGCATCCAACAACATCTTGGGGTACCACTTGACATTTGTTTAGGGCATTCGCCGCGTTAAACTGGTGAGACTTGGGCGGCTTTGGCTTCTTTCCAGCTTTGTTTTACGGATTTCAAACTGGTAGCTAAATGGGGACCGTCTTACGTCCTCATGCACTCATAATAATCGAACCGTGAATCTGCTCAGGTGAGAACAAAGCGGCAAGAACTGAGACATTGTCTTTGTTCCAGACTGGCAACCATTCCGGTTTTAACAGAGAAAAGTACATTCTCGAAGCATTAACAGCCAGGCTCCCATTTGAGGTTCGATTCTGGAGGCGAAGGTTTTACAACTTCAGTGTACTATGCGATACGCTGACTGAGGGAAGAGAGCTGCATACTGTGTGCTCGGGGGTGCGCACGGTTTTTCATGTCGAATACCAGGAGTTACGTGGCTGTGTAAAAAATGCAGGAAACCAGAGACCCTGTCACTAGACTGTGGGTCAACACAGGAACTTGAGTATATCCAAGGAATCTTCTGAGGATCTTGCTGGGCGCGAACCTGGAGAGAGACTATAAGGCAAAACTGGACCAAGTTCTCCTTACCACGACTCCTAATTCATCGCGAGGAGATTTGGATTTCTATGTATGTCTCCTGCTACTGAATAGTAAAAGTATTAAACCAATTAAAACCAACTCGGTTTGACAAGTAGTGTTGATCAAAATTGCATTTTCTTCTTGTTTCATTCGAAAAAGTTCGATTCCTCCTAGAGCGTAGATTTCCTCAACATCATGGTGAAAGTTTTTTATTCGTAATGATGAGCCGAAAGTAGTCCTCGAACAACGTCACCTCATGAACTCCTCGAGATTGATTCAAAGTAAGTTAGAAGCTCCAGAAATACATTTTTCTTTCTTGGGAAGATGCTTTAGGACCAAGTGCAACTCAGGTAGACATCATCGGTATAATAGATACGCTCCGCTTTCTCTACAGAGCACTTAAGCTGGAGAGGTATCGGTGACGATGACGGAATACAGTGAAAAAAGCTTTTCACCGCCCAACCTGCACTTAGCCGCCCTTCGACCTCCCCAACTCCGGAGTTCTCCACTTGCAGCTCAAAAGGAATAAAAGTAGTTTCCGACTTCTCTTCTGTAAACTTCCTAAAGTCAAAACATCCTCCAACATCGACCGGAAGAAATGGGGGACCCTCTGGTTCGGATCTTTTCCTCTCCTTCCCTTTAGCCTTTCTCCTTTTTCTCCTTCCTTTCTTCTTATAACTCGGCGCACTTTTGTCATCGAGGGTCGCCCTCTTTGACTCGCACTAAGTCGTCGGAACGCGGTGGAAACTTATACACAGGTAGAAATACGTAGAAACTCAAGGGCTGTGGAGTTTCATCTAGAAAATCTTTTCACAACCATCAGCCAGCGACTCTGGCATGTAACTAATACGGAAATATGTCTTCAGGCTGGCGTCAGCCGCATTTTATTACCTTTTTGTAAAACAGAAGCTATTTGCAATAGTCTGAAATATTGTTTCCGCTTTGGAGCTTAATGGAATTTTTCCTGTATTTAAATATTGTTCGTATGTGTGAGTGTCATTTCAAACGATAACGCTCCTTAGGATTGAGCGAAAACTTCATTCATTCACAAAACCATCAATAATTTACTTAAATTATTAATAATTTACATTAATTAACATTAATAATTTACTTTCAAAAGAAAGTACGAGTTCGATGGACAGCACTTTTTGAGCACGAGAAACAGGTCAAATTTGGAAACAACCGCCAATCAAATCAGAAAAATTTGTAGGTAGAATTGGTGGCAAACTTAATAAATTTCTCCCCTGAATGGAAAAACAGTAGATTATGGATAATATCCATAGTGAGTATGCCTAAGAGACAATTTGTCTTCCAAAATTAGTTTGTTGTGTTTGTTTCACAAAGCGTTTATTTGAAAACATAATACAATTGATTTCAGAGGAATATGATAGGTGCTCGATTTGAAAAAAAAAAAATGCGATCACCCGTCAATAAGCTGCAATCATTTTCTGCGAAAAAACAAGGAAGATAATAAAGAAAATCCAATACTTCTTTGCTATTGAATTTCAAAAAGTTCTTTCTTAATAAAATCCTTTATAAGCAACTTATAATTATTTGGAGAAAGATTAAGCTTTATTAAATCAGGTAAATTGTTAAAATTTGTTGTGTGTTGTTATTGTCAATTGCTGTTGTTTGTTAAATGAAGTTTTAAAGTACAAATGAACGCATGAAGATTAGTGGGGCAGAAGTACAGAAGCTTTAGGAGCAATCCATGTGATCTGCACCCTGTGTACCTTTAAGCTTACGTTATAAGGATATTACGTGACAAATTTCAGCTCCATATGGTAGAAATTCGCTTCAGGAGCCCATCAGCTGATAAATATATTATTATCCAATTAGGTTGTATGATATATTGGAGCTTCGGACGATGAATAGCATAGAAATAAGTTATATTAGAAATTCGTCTGCTGCTGAGCTTTGGGGCGGGGGCCGAATAAACTAGACAATTTTTTTCAGCAACCTCTTGCTAAAGGGCCTCCAAATGGCACAACCGATGATTCATATTTGTCTAGTACGATATTATGGGAAATGCTCTAAAAGTTCGCTCATGCTGCTGAACGTTTCCATTAATTTTGAAAGCGTCAAAAATCGGTATCTAAAATATTTCAAATCAGTTGTTTTGTTTTCTGTTGGATTTAGATGGATTAAATGTTAATAGAACGACACTTTTGGATTTTTCCCTAATAACATGCCGTTTTAGAAGGACTCACTCTACTACTGTTTATTGGGCTATTGTTGTTTCAAAAATGCAAAGTTGTTCGTGCGCCTCGACGTTAAGGTCTCTCCTCATTCTTCCTACTAAATTGAAAAAACATATATTCTAGCTTCCAGTTCTGGGCCGCCTGGATAAGAAACCTCTCCGTCGTTTACTACCCACCTGAAACACGTGTATCAAAAGGTTGCGTTGCATCTCAGATCCTACTTAGCTGATTTGAGATATATTTACCACGGGCTTCCTGAAAAGTCCTATCTACTTCGGCAGGTGTTTACAGATGGTATCCGCTGATTGCTTGCTGGGTTTCATCGAAGAAAACGGGGCTCTGGAGAAAAAAAATTCATATTGAAGATGGGTGAGGGTTTTACTCGCCTGGTTTATCGTCCTTAACCATGAAAAGGCCAACTGGTGAAGGTATATTGGAAAACTGGCGTTTTATGGGAATCATCCATTCATATTCTTTGTGAGTTGATGTAGGTTCGTAAAACGAACTCCTTCGAGTTTTTTTTTACGGTTGCGGAGATAAGATATTAGTATCTCTGTTGCTAGCCAGTATCTGTTATGGAGTAGGTAACTCCCTAATGAAATGTCGAGGAAATCAGAATACTTGTACGAGTCCCTAGGACATGTTACGTTCAGTAGATATTTCATCACCAAGTCTAGATCACCTCTCTTATCAACCCGAGAAAACCATCCAATTGCCTATTTAGTCCGTATAAAGATTCAGAAGGTCAAACTTACCGTGCAGCCGAATGAAACACTGAGCCTGCTTGTACTTTGAAGCCATCAGGCCATAAAAGACAATGAGACAATGTTCCTGAAAGTTTCATTTCTACAAAGCTTCTCTACTCAGAATCTTAATAACCTGAGTCCTCAATTTGTGAGGCTTTCTGCATCATTCGTTGGAAATATAACTGAAGTAGAAGTAAAACAGTACAACCACCTCCCTCTGTCGATACGTGATCTAACTCCCAAACCCATAAGGTGTTTTATTGGGCGTACCGCCTCACTGGTTGAACCGTAATTTTTGGTTTGGACCATAATATTGATTGGTTTTTAGTAATTATGTTTTCATTTTATACCTTGTTGGGTTTTTCGGAAGTTTATCTAATTATTTGTATTGTACGTTTGTAGCTCAAAAATAAAATGCTGCAAATTCTTTCTGGGGTTTATTATTCAATTGGCTTGCGTTCGTGATTTGAATTTCTACTAAGCTTTGGAGTGTGCGTGTTTCACAGGTGATAGAGCGATTATTGCATTTCAGGAGGCACACAAATATGATCAACTGATCAATCCAAATAGGAATTTTGGTTGAGAACAGATTTAAGTGGTCTATGCATATCTCCTGAAATTCAATAATCGCTCTATCCTGTGAAACACTCCAAAGCTTAGTAGAAATTCCAATCATAAACGCAAGCCAATTGAATAATAAAAGCGTTTCATATTTGACTAGGAGTATGATCTAGTTTTTAAAAATATTTATAATGGTCATCATGCAAAAACTCTACCTAGGGAAGTCCCTATAATTCATGCATCATTTAGCGTTATGTTATAAATGTATTCCTTCTTTATATTGATCAGATACACTTGGGTCGACGAGGGCAGCGGAGGGCCCGAATACGATGTTGACTCGTTGGCGGACAACTTCACTTTCCCCGGGCACAATGGTTCGGCGTGGGGCAACGGGAGCTTTGAGAGCGGGGACGTCATAACGCCCGTTCTCCCGCCGTTCGAGCTGTGGCAGACGATCCTCATCGCCATCTGCCTCGGCCTCTGCATCATCCTCACGGTCGGGGGCAACATCCTGGTTCTACTGGCCTTCATAGTTGACAGAACCATAAGGCAACCCAGCAACTATTTCATAGCGTCCTTGGCAGCAACTGACATGCTTATAGGTATCTAAATAACGATCTCTTTCCATTTATATTACTGTAATCAACATGCTTGTCAGCCTTAAAAACATGAATAAAAAGGACAGACAACGAGATGTCCTACTTCGCTGACAGGTAGATTCAGTTGTCTAAAATCTTTCTTGAAAACTCGAAGGCGAGCCCAAAATATACCTTGTCCTATAATTTATCTATTCTAAAATTATATTCCAAGGACAGCCTCAGTCAATTGAAAGCAACCGCATAGATTAGATGAGATTAGAAATTAAATGAGTGCTCCCCTTAACGTTTATTTATGTTTTGTACTGACTAAAATAGTACTGATGATATCAATCTTTTTCGTTTCAGGAACAGTGTCGATGCCATTTTATACCGTTTACGTGCTTATGGGATATTGGGATCTGGGCCCGATACTGTGCGATCTTTGGCTGTCTGTGGACTACACGGTCTGTCTCGTGTCGCAGTACACCGTTCTCCTGATAACCATCGACAGGTTTTGCTCCGTGAAAATAGCTACGAAGTACAGAGGATGGCGAACGAAAAACCGCGTAATATGGATGGTCACAATCACCTGGATCATACCGGCCCTCTTGTTTTTCATAAGCATATTCGGTTGGGAACATTTTGTCGGGTACCGGGATTTACTTCCTGGGCAATGTGCTGTGCAATTTTTAAAAGACCCAGTTTTCAATACGGCTCTTATAATAGGTTACTATTGGACTACTTTAGTGGTGCTGTTTGTTTTATATGGGGGGATTTTTAAAGTAGCGTACGACATGCAAAAGAAGAGTGAGGCTAAGCAAAGGAAAATGCAAAGTATGGTTGCTTTGAGTGCAGGTGCGATGACAGGGTTTGCAGGGAGAGCTGCTGGGATCGGTCTCTCCAAAACACAAAGCACTTTACTGAGCCAAGATAAGCCTCCGCCGACAGTTGCGAATTTGACTGTCGCAGCGCCAACACATAGTGGTGCGGAGTCAACATCAAGCCATAGAAATTCATCAAAAACTACTTCGGATGGAGCATCTTCAGTGGAAAAGAAAAAACCGCCTGAAGGTGGAAAAGAAGCTGGGGATAAGTCTGAAAGGTCGTCTAGCCCAGCTTTTGATTCTGATGAGGACAGTACGACGTGTGCTGCGCCTGAAAAACCAAAAACCGAAAAAAAGAAGCCACAGTCGTTAGGGGCTATGGTAGCTCAAGCAGGAGGAATGCACTTATTTGCTGCACCAACGAAGGTGAACGGCGTAATTCCAATAGTGTCACCTCCAATGATCGCCACTCCGACGAATGAAAATCTGCCGCAGATTTTGGAAAGTGCGCCTTCAACTACGCCTATACTACCCACAGCTCCAGAAATCACGCCGGTTCTCGCGAAAAACGAACTGACGAAAAGTGACAAATCAATATCTGAGCTATCTTCGCCACCTGTGAGCAGCATACAAAGTCCACCATCCATCATCCCTCCACCCACTGCATTTCAGTGCAGCACGCCAGCATCACAGTGTTCCCCACTCAGCACAACAAGCTCTGGACGGCCAAGAAGCCTTATAGTAACTAGAAATACTTACGACATCTTGATAGGTATGGATAACTCTGATCTTCGTTACATGGATGAAAGTTCGGTTATAGTGCCCTCACCAAACTTTGAAAGCCCGCCATCAACCATGAGCTTCCCCAATACTTCGTCAACAGCCCCACCTTCTCCAGTGCATTCAAATACTGTAAGCAATACGTCCTTGCTGCAGGCTGCATTGATGCGAGCCGCTGCGGAAAAAGTTACCAAAGTACAAACTGAAGTGTCACTCAACGAAGACAAGCCCGTTACAACAGTAGTGGAAACCGAACCACCGGCTCCCGAGCCAGAGAAGATGGTGGGAACGCCGGCAACTTTGTACTCCACAGCTTCCAACTCCGTGGCAACGGTGCAAAACATTCTGCCCGCTCCGACGCAACATCTCGATCCTCGAACGGAATCAATGCGAAGCACCAGGAGCAACCGTTCCTGTAGAAGCACCATCAGCTGTATGGGATCCACCAGGACTGAGGGCGGTTCCAGGCGAGGTGACTTCGTCAAAAACATCGGCCAACGACTGAAAGGAAAAGGTCGTAGTGGTTCAAGGAAGTCCAAATCGGAAAATCGAGCTAGGAAAGCGTTCAGAACGATCTCTTTCATTCTAGGAGCTTTTGTCGCATGTTGGACACCCTACCACGTGTTGGCTCTAGTCGAAGGATTCTGTTCAAACCCTCCCTGCACCAACGAACACCTTTTCATGTTTTCGTATTTCTTATGCTACGCCAACTCTCCGATGAATCCCTTTTGCTACGCACTCGCTAATCATCAGTTTAAAAAAACTTTCACAAGGTTGCTTAAAGGAGATTTCCATATGAACTAAGAAGGCCTAAAAAGCTTGGTGATTGCACATTCAATAAATTTCCCTATATATATAGTGTTTATCTCCTTCCATATTGGTCGCTTCCTTTTTTCAACAGGGTACTAAAAAATCTATGAATTAAAAATACATCTTTTTTCTAGAATTTGAGATCTATGAATTTTATGACACTGCGACAATACATTTTTGAATTAAGAAGTAAGTTGCCGTTCATAAAATAACGTTTATATGAAAAATTTTACATAGTATTTAAGAACGTTACATGGTAGTAATAAAAAAAGCATACATCGGTTGTCAATTTGTACATAGGCAAAAATGTACTTTTCTATTTAACAATAATTTATAGAAAGAGAAAATCGAACTAGTTTTTTAATCCAAAATCCTGCTGAGGTTTCCTGATTATATGAGCCCTAATGAGAGAAACTTCGCATTATATTGGATTTGATATTGACTTAACTATGATAAAGAAAACATATATAGTAACAGCAATCTGAACTTTCAATTCTGTTGGCATGAGAACCTTTGGAAAAGGACGTATTGAATGAGATGAAAATATTTTTGTCAGCTTATTTCCATATCAGCAATAAATTGTGCTGACGATACTCGTTGTGTAGCAAGGATATTATTGAGTTACGTGTATTTCATATTGAAATTTTATAAGAAAAATTGTCTTTGTACCAAACGTAAGTACCTAATATAACATTTTTACTGCAGTTTCTAGCTTTCGTAAAATTTGACGCTGAAGGACATTTTCTACATTTGACTGGTATCAAATGATATACTTGTGATGAACAATCAATGCATCATGTTTGAGGCGATAATTGCAGTTTTTTGTTTTTGTAGTTCGAAGTTGCACAAAGCTTGTAATTTATTGAAATTTTCATAACAATACACAATGTATAAATAATAACTATAGGTACTGTACATAAAGCTAAGTGTCACTTCAAGGTACATTCATAAGTGTGATAGTTCGTCATTAGAATTGATTTTACGGTTAAGATTAGAAAGCTGTATGATTTGTTACCTGAAATGTACTGTGTATAAAAAAAGAACTTATGTGTTTAGTGGATGTTTCAAATTATGATGACAATACGTAGGTAATTTCGAGGAAGTAGGATAATGATAATAATACTAACTGCCTTCACTTTTTTTTAGCGTCCGCGTTATTTTTTCCAAATGTTTGTGGTTCGTTTGACATTCCCCCTTAACGTAGGAAGGCGCTGTACATAGTGAGCCCCTAGAGCGTATTTGCCCCTCCACCGAATATCCACCTCAACTTCCAGTATGAACAGAAATATTTATATTAAATGTATCGTAAAAAAAAAAGATTGTTCGGACAAACGGGACACTACTGCCTGGTGCAATTGGGTGAACAGAGATTCGAAAACTAATTAATCCTCTCTCAAGAGGTTTTCCACCGTTTCATGAAACACGAGCTTTACGATCTCTAGATTCGCCTCACGGCAGGGGTTTATTTTAATCGGTCAACAAGTTGGCACTTATAGAAAATATTATTTGTTAATTCATATTAATCCATTGACTCACATCAGGTGTTCTGATTCTGCGATTCAGAGAAAATGTAAAACAGGATATTGTTCCACATGTAAGAGAGACTTTGGTGAGAACTGCCAAATTTTTGTAACCTCAATATCAACACACTCTACAGGTACTTACAGAATGAAGGAGTAACTACATAACTACAAATAATTTTTGGCCCAAGCGCTTACATTGCTTTTATTCAAAGGGATTTCGTAACATTTTATTTATTTTTTTCAAATTAAACAAACTGCTCAGTTGGAAGAATGCTCCAGTGTGAATTGGACTCGGTAATTTAATGACATTGTTTTGATACGATTATTATTTTCCAATTCATATTCCAATACAATGGTTATAATTTGATAAGGTACCTAATGAACTGACGGTATAAAATTAATAACGTGACGATGGAAAGGCTCAAACCAGCAACTTATGGAACGGAAAATTATTAAATTCAAAACTAAATTAATTGTACAGTATTAGAAGAAGAAAATCCATTCAAGTAGAAACTCATTCGAAAACAATAATAGTTTGAAAACCCGAACCATCAGTTTAAAAGCTGTTTCTGAAATTATATTCTGCTAAAACCATAAACTTTAGAGTTTGAGTTATATGGAGCACTTATTACCTGTGTTGTGAGCTCCTCAAAAAATAAATATTGATATTTTTAAAAAGCCTTTCGACATTTTACTCTTGTTTGTATAAAGTGGTTTTTAAAGAATGAATTCTTATTTTGATTTCAAGATGGAATAATATGTGCATCCATCATGAACTTTTAAAACCAAGTTCGACGAAAATTTACGAAAAATCAAATTTTCCTAGGGTTTTACTATTCTTAGACTTGTGAAGGAGATTACTCAGAAGTCGTTTGTGAGTAGTAAATATTATTTCGGGATCTTCACATTTTTTGCCAGAGGCAGAAGAGTGTGGGCAGAGCAACAGGTCTACTCTGAGGCCAGGCGCAAATAGGAACGCAGGTTGGTGAGGTGACGCAGGGTGACTCAACGTTTTGTTGTTGGCTTTGGCAAAAAATCAAGTCACCCACGAGCGGATACATAAAGAAATGGGCGTTCCATCGGGAATTCGTCCTGTCAAGAGAATTAAATGGTGTGAAACCCTCGAAGTACTTCCGTCTGACTCGGGAGCAGTTCTGTGAAGTGCATGAATCAATAAAAAACGAGATTGAGACATCATGAAGCAACGCAGCGTCGATCAGAACTGAAGAAAAACTTGGAATGTTCAAACGGGCTTCCTGTGCGACGTTTTAACACTGCTCACTTTTGAGCTTACTCCTCATTTAATCACCATACAAAGTGTCATGAAGAACCCTCTTTCTCAGCACAGCTTCTGCCAATTTTTCTTAATTTTCGAAATTCGCACTCCACTTTGTTATAAAAAGTCACCTCATTCACTACAGGGAATCTGCAGCATGTCCACTGCAGCATGTCCAGATCGTGGTGACGTTACTGTGTTTTACGTCTCTTCACGGTCCTATTTACGCGTTCTCGTTGATTTCTGTGTCCCATTATTCACACTGCGGCACCATGTCCAGATCATACTTGTCCTGTCATTAGACGTTAATCTGTGATTCCGATATCATCAAAACGCTCCCAACCCAGGGGCGTGAGGCAATGGGAAGCCACGAGCGAAATCGTCAGACCTAGTTCACGGTCGACACCTCTAGTAGTTTTATCTCTTTAGTATTTGACATTCTTGATTCATTAGAACTTCATCAAGATCATCTTTTTCTGATTGCTGATGGCTTTACATATCTTATTATTCACACTGCGTCACCTCACCAACCTGCTTTTCTATTTGTGCCAGGCTAAGAAGAAGTACTTAATCTAAATGATAACTTCCTCGGTGCTAACAACTACAAAAACCTGAATTAGAACGGCCAAACATATCCACACAAATCTCAACTCCAACAGCCATTCATTAACATGCCACCTGTTGAATACGTATTGTTTCCCATTTTAATTATTCAAGCAAATGTAAAGAATCAATCTTTGAAGAAAAAAATCTAGATGACTTTATTGCTGGTTCGAGCTCCACCAGCGTCACATTTTCTCCAATTATTCTGTTCCAACACCAATAATACCTAGTGTTCAACTGCTCCCTGTCGTTGCTTGCAAAATAGGTTAGCAGTACCCATTCAAATTACTGATTATAAACAACTTTTTTCGACATAAGATTACCAAAAGCTTTCTTCCAAATTATATTACAATTATGATGTGGTAATACTCTACCTACATTAATAAACGCTAAACCTAGCAAAAGTTATTTGGAAAAGTATATCACCAACTACTTCTCCTATTTAGGCACACTCGTTTCTGAAATACAACAATCCTACCAATGGTTACCTAATTTTTTATCACAACCGCATAACCGTTTCATTTTGATTGGAGGACTGGAATTATATCTTGAATTCATTTCTTGATTCGCCATTCACATTTTTTCGACTAAACTCACTACTTTGTAACAAAACTTTGCTTCACCATTTGAATTACCATACAAGCATCAATGTATTAATTGAAACAATAAGCCAGAAGGAGGAGTTCGCTTGTATTTATTTTTTTATTGTGATCCCTACTCGTAAAAAAATGGTTGTAGAAACTGTAGCAGATATTTTTGTTTAATATTAAGTAGAGATTAAATTCAAATTTTATATTTTGTAGTGCCGTGGATTTGAGCGCTTGACTTTTCAAACTACTTCATGCTTTGCGAAAACACATTATGAATGAAATGTCTCTCTGTCAAACGACGATTTGTGCAACAAATGGAAAGAACAAAAAGCAATCAACATTTAAAGGTTTCCATTACTTCTGTTGAACAAATAACCATCAAGAATAACAAACCATTAGGCTATACAAATATGCTTGTTGAAAATTAGGTATAGAAAATGCTTTGGAATCAGTGAAACGCTGCAATAGGCTATCCATAGAAGTTATGCTTTCTTTGTCAATTTTTCATAATAAAGAAACTGGACGACAGGTAACCAAGCTGAAATGTTAGTCATTATTTATCCTCGTTTACCTACCTATTCTCAGTCGCAACTAATTGTAATATCATATAATCTAGTACTATCCCAAATGCAGGGATACTGGGCAATCAAAAAAGTCTGTCGATTTGGATGCCCTTCTTCGTATTGAGGATATGAACGCCACGGGGGGGGGATCGCGAGTAAATAGGGGCAGCAGGATAATCAGGACATTTAAAAGGGGCAATGGACGCAACCACGCTCTGCTACCATGTGAGGTGATGGAACGGTATAGTTGCCCGTTCCAAGGAGGTGGATACATAATTATGCTCCGCCACGTAACAGACGCTTGCAGGCGTCCGATTCATCTCCCAAGGTGACCGATTCCAAAATCGGGCAGGGGCCAACCAACCATATCCATCACAACGTACATAATTGAAACTTTAAAAGTAAGATGTGGAATAAAGGTTTGTTACAAACATTCATGGGGTATGTTCAACTTGAAAAAGCTGCTAATTCAGACAAATGGGTATATTATTTTCAGATAGCCCATTACGCAGATCAATGGACTGTTGATGATTATTAATCGGACTGTATCTAAATATGAGTCAATAGGCACCAATCTTTCGGGGAACGGGTACAAGTTTTAAATGTGCCAAAACCAATTAAATCTAAATGAATGAAAAAAAAAAAAAAAAAAAAAAAAAACTTGAAGCAATTAAGTAACTTACCTAAACCTATAACAAGCATTTATCATATCGAGAACGAATATTATCCATGCTCAGCTTGTTTGCATGACTTGACATACGATTTTAGGCAAACTTTTTTTCCTAATTATACAGGGTGATTCCCTCGTAGTGTACGAAAATTTTTTGGGTAAAACTAGACGAAAATGGAGCGAAACGCCGCCAACCGCACTGTTCTATTTCAACCCGTTCCGGAGATACGATTTTTCAAAGATTTTTTCGTAAAAGCTGTGTTATGTGCACTTTGCTCCAATGTTTTTCAATTTTGTAGTACATTTTCGGATTCAGCATTAAATTTCCAATTAGATGGTAGTACAGGTTACTGCAAAAGTCACTAACTTTGCATCGAATGAACAGCTCAAACTTAAACTTATGTAGGAAAGTTACATTTTCTTATTTTTCATTATAAAAGAACACCCACAAAACTGCAAATTCCATAAAAAGTAGCGCATTTAACCAGCTTTCGAATGGTGTAGTCACATTTATGATTTTGGTCCGAAATTCATATTTTAAATCCGAAAAACATGGTGCATTATTTTGGTAGGAAAACTAGGTACTTACTTAGTAGATAAATTATAGGTACATTATATTTCCATTATTAAAATCTGTATTTTATACAAAACAAACTCTTCTGCGGAAGAGAAAAGAAAAGTATTCTTGAGAGAGAATAAACCTTTGGTCTGTTTAGGTATCATATTTTGCTGAACGTTTGGTGGAATATCATGAAGAGGTGGTGGTAGATTGTTTTGCAAAAAATCCAGGTAACTCCCACCACTCAATCGTTTTTTGCCTGACAGATTGAATGTTGTTTATTATTGAATAATATACCAAAAATCCAGGTAACTCCCACCATTCAATCTGTCAGGCAAAAAATGTGACCATATCCAAGAAAGTGTATCGACAAACTGAATATTAAACCAGTCCCGTTTTAAAAGGAAAAAGAACTGCTAATCTCAAGCGGCAATGTTCAAAGTACTTCGAAGGTCGAAGTCACTGTTATTATGATCCCTAAACAGACCAAACGTTTATTTTCTATCAACAATACTTTTCTTTTCTCTTCCGCAGAAGAGTTTGTTTTGTACAAAATACAGATTTTAATAATGGAAATATCATAATGTACCTATAATTTATCTACTAAGTAGGTACCTGATTTTCCTACCAAAATAATGCACCATATTTTTCGGATTTAAAATGTGAATTTCTCTACGAAATCGGACCAAAATCATAAATGCGACTATACCATTCGAAAGCTGGTTAAATGCGCTATTTTTATGGAATTTGCAGTTATGTGTGTGGTCTTTTAGTAAATTGATGAGCGATAATTAAAAATAAGAAAATGTAGCTTTCCTACATAAGTTAAAGTTTGAGCTGTTCATTCGATGCAAAGTAAGTGACTTTCTTTGAGGAAATAATACACGCAAATAAGTGATCTACCTACGGGTTTTTATAACGTCTCGTGGGGTTGATAAAAAATTATTAATGCGTCGCGTCGGATGTTTCAAGAAAATATGACTCAACCTAATTTTTATTCGGAATCACCTGAAGGAAAGGAATCGCGTCATATCTGTGATCAAAAGCGGGAGCTCCGCCGACCGAATTTTCTCTCCGGGTTTTTAGTCGCGTCGGAAAATACGAAGGGCACCTAATTACCTTGATGGATGCCTCGTGATAACAGGCTCAAAAGACGGAGAGGGGGCCTGACAAAGGCAACGAGGCGGGCGTGTAAAGAAAAAGGAAGCTTTGATTTGGGTGAAAGCTTGACTGATTCGGCTTCCGAAATAATGAACGCCTCCAAGGAAATATCTCCGGCGGGATTGAGTGTTTCAACGAATTAGATAACTAACTTTTCACAACTCGTTTTCCTTACTTTGCATCTAACGATGCACAAGGACCATTATTACCTTCCTTGGAAAAAATTATTGCAATGTGTTATGCAACACCTCATTTGCTTAGTGATTATCTGGGTTCCCTAGTGAAACATTTCATAATTTTAATTCCCTTAAGGCAAAACTTAGATTCTATACATACACGTCAGCCAAGTTGGGTAGCCAGGATAACTTCCTCACTTATCGTAAATATGGACATTCAGAGTTACTTTAAAAACAGAGTAAAAGTCAAAATTATTAAATGCAACAGTAATTTGTGTGTACAAATGATATTAGAGAAACCCTGGAGTTGCTCATGGAAGTACACTTCCCGGGCTCTAAAATCATTTCAGGGGATCAATTGACCCCAATTCAGGATGCAGAAAACACAAACCGCCTACCCAATCGTACTATCCTGAGTCATGCAAAGAAAATGTTTACTTCCAACAATGGTAAATGGGCCATCTCATCATTAAAACCTTATAAGTCTCCAGGAGGTGACAGCATCTTTCCAGCTCTGTTCCAACAGGGCCTGGACCTTCTGATGCCTTCTATCATCAAGACTTATGTACTCAGCTATTCACTAGCATATATCCCAAGGATGTGGGGAGAAGTCAGAGTGGTATTCATACCAAAGACGGGAAAAAGCTCCTCGCCAACTCCCAAATTGAAGAGACTTATCAGCCTCACTTCTTTCCTCCTGAAGGCCATGGAGAAAATCATTGGCCAGATGATCAGAGATAATCATCTCACAACATGAGCAATTGCAAGGGCCCAACATGCCTATCAAAAGAGCAAATCAACTGAGACGGCTCCCTGTGGCACTGTTTCATTGACTGAAAGGGCCTTACAATCTAAAGAAATAGCCCTGGGCGGCTTTCTGCAGATAGGTGGTGCTTTTGACAACACCACCTACTCTGCAGTGGAAAAAGCCATCAAGAAAAAGGGGATCAGTGACCCCACCATCCAATGGATAAAGGCTATGCTGGTAAGCCGCGTCATCTCAACCACACAGGGCTATGAAAGCATCACGGTCTAGCTGATAAGGGATGCCCACAAGGAGGTGTATTATCCTCTATGCTCTGGTTGCTGGTGGTTAACGAATTATTAGAACTTTTGAAGTAAGAAGGCTATGAAGTTACAGCCTATGCGGACGATTTAAACATCATTGTGAGAGGCAAATTCGACTCTCGGTGTCAGAAAGACTACAAAACGCCCTCAATATCGTCCGGAAATGGTGCTCCAAAGAAGGGCTTTATTTAAACTCCGAGAAAACCATAGTAGTTCGGAGCACTTATGAAACAGCACAATGGCCCAAAAAATGAAGTTAGGGCTCAGATTGAGATAGCACGGGCGACTTTCTTTCAAATGAAGAAGTTTCTTGTGCGTTCCTCGTTGAGTCTAGCCCTAAGGATGCGCATGGGGTAAGGGTGCTACATATTTTCAGTCGTGCTGTATGGGTGTGAAAGCTGGACGCTTGACCCTAGCATCGAGAGGAACCTGGAAGCCTTTGAAATTTACATTTACAGACGCATGTTGCGCATCTCTTGGGTTCGGCGGGTGACCAACGTTGAGGTGCTTCGACGTATGAGGAAGGAGAAGGAGCCTCTTCTTGCCGTCAAAGAGAGGAAATGCAGTACCTCGGGCATGTGATGAGGGGTGCTCGTTACGAGCTGCTGAGGCTCATTATTTGTGGGAGGCGTTCGATTGGGAGGAGCCAGAATTTATGGCTAAAGGAGCTCAGGCGCTGGTTTTCTTGCTCTTCGGTGGAAGTCTTCCGTGCAGCGACCAACAAAGAAGAGCTTGCCGTCTGGATCGCCAACCTCCGCGTGGAGACGGCGAATTAAGAAGAAGATTATTTCTGCTCATTTCATCGAAAACGGCCTATCAGCCTCGAAGTTTCTTCTTTGCCAGCAAATTTTAGCTATGCGCATGTGTAATAGATATTGCTCAACTAATTTCAATTTTAAGTATAGCGCTCCGTTCTAAAACCTATACCAAACAATTCCACGCATTTAAACGAAATCGGACCAAGGAATCGATGGCCCAAGAAATCCACATTTGCACATGTCCATATGCTAAGCTACTATCGATCCGATGGCGGAGATATTCAAAGGGACCATTAAGGAACTAATCCGAAAAATCCCAGAAAATGTCATCAAAATCGGTTCATAACACCCGTAAGGTATTGTCTAGATACATACATCCAACTTCCCTCCCGAGTTAGTTTAGATTTAGGCTTGCCAAGAATTTACCATAGTCACAAGGGAACAGGAAAATATGATTTTGGAGGACACAAATTTCCTCAACTTGTTCCACGGAAACATACGTTCTTAGGTTTCCAAAGAAATTTCAAAACCGCTAAAAAAAAAAGCTCACTAACATTGCACAGATGCATACTAAATAAGCACCCCAGCGGGTGGCATCTCATAAGCAACTGAGGCCGTGACGTATACCTGAACTGGAAACCGCTTTTCAACTTCGCATACGATAAGATCAAGACATTTGTTTCAGCAAATCCTTGTAACTACAATAATAGGAGCATAATTGTTATAGTTTTCTTAAAATTCTCAAGAAACTTTCGGGGATGTGAGGGTGAGGCTGCGATTCAAAAATTTACTTGACCTTCTGAAACTCGGGCTTCAAACATAAACAAAATTTCGTCTTCGTCTGACTGCAAAACGCAATTATAGTAGTTCAACTCATTAATGAAGTAAGTAGGAAGTAGGTCAACAAAAATGCAAATAATATAGGTACTAGAATATTTTATTGTACGAGTATTATCTTAAAAATACACGAATCTCTAAATTGTTATCTTTGGCTCTATTCCTTCATGTCCAGCTTTAGGAACTTACAACTCCAGGAGCAAGAAAGGATAATGGCTCATATAAATCTGTACAATTTAATATTTGCATGTAGTTAGGTACAATAGAGATTCTTTACAAAATAGTACGCGTTTTTCAAGAACCTGCATCCAGTAAGGCTTAGTGACAATTGGTGTCTTCTGTGGCCTTCATAAGAAACGTATACGCAAGAAGGTACGGAGGCATTAAAAGAACTTGATATTTAGAGCAGCAGACAGAGAAGTGCCGACTTTTGAAACAAAAATTGTACGAAATGGTTGTACCAATTAACAAAACCGCGATTTTTAAAGTTTGGCTCGAAAAGGTTCACTTATTAACGCTTAGGTCTTACAGATTGAACTAAATGTTACCATCTGTTCTGGCCCGAAAATCATAAACACATGGGAAGATTTGGAACTCGTACTTCAAGAACTAAAAAAAGCATGCCACTGTACGTCCTTTTCACAAAGCGACGACACATACAATTTTTGTTGCAGTTTTCATGCTAATCTTATAGACTGGTAATTGCACACATCATAAGAACGTTTGTAATGTACCTTTTAATGTACACCAATGTTACAGGACTTTCGCTACTGAACAGGAAATGTTGAAAATACCTTTCATTGAAATAAATAAATTTGTAATTCGAATCGTCAACAGTTAAAATAAATCGGTTTGAAAAATAACATACTTGAAGATCACTTACATTACTAACATTTTTCATAAAAATATCAGTCAAGAACAAATCCGACCACTGGAAGACAAATTATTGTTCAACCATTTCCATCATCCAAACAAAATAGATCCGAAAATTTTAGTACGGTTATTTTTGGGTTCATCTTTCAAAATACCTCATAAATTTGAAACGAGCACGTTTAGAGGCAACTGTACACCTACCCACTTTTCGGCAGGTACCAAAGAAACAGTACTTTTGAGTGATGTCAGTTGCACACAAAAAGAATCAAGATAACATTTCCTAAACAACGAGTAAAAAAATCATGAAATTAAAACAATCTATTGCCCGAAAAGGAGAATTATGTAGAAACAGTGGGCCTGAGCGTTCTCATAAACAGCGACAATTCAAAAAAATGCAATAATGTTCCAGTTTCAACATAATATTATGAAAATATGTCCCTATGAAAAAAAAATAGTTACTCTAAACTGGTCTTTGCGAACTTATTTTTTCTTTGACGGAACAGTAACTTTAAAAAAATATATAGATTCTACCTTGCTATGGATTTACAAAAATATTACTCTTGGAAAGGTTTGCTAAGAAAATATTCCAAAAGTGAGATAATCTCTAATTTGTACTGCATTTTTTTCCAAACTTCAAATGTAGTATGCTCTTATTCAAGTGCTGTAGAAAATAAATTATGAATCAAGCATTCCAAACCAGCTTGAACTGTACCCTATTGTTAATAAGTGGGTCATCAAGATAACATTGAGAATGAGTAAATAGGTTTTAGGTACCACTTAAATAATGTGGAGGCGAACTAAATGCACAAAAAAAGCACACACAAATTCGGAGCACATTGATCAAAATACGCAAATATTGAGTCCTGAGTTATAAATATTGCTTCAAAACTCAACACCACGAAGTCGTCTGATCACTGGTGTTTCACAACGCCTCATATTGGGGTATGTAAGTGTGGAATTTCTTTTGGAATCGTGGAATACCAGTTTTTATCCATTTTAAACGAATTTAAATCCTCTACAGAAAACAGGATGCGGTTTGAGAATAATCACTATTTGAATATATGGCGCTTGAACATAAACTTCAAACGGCAGTGCAGGGGTTCAACACCATGTGCGCTAGTGTCGAACCCAGAGACTTTTGGCGTCCAAATGCCCAGTTCTTTTACTTTCCCCAACGATTATCTTCAAATAACTTGTATCCTATTATCGCCTTTTCATTGTCTTGAATGTTGACAGCCATTCCAACAGTTGAAACAACAAAACAATAACTTTTACCGTTTTGACGTTCATTATGGTAATCTAGGGACTATTCATTGGGCAGCATGTGGATTTTAAAAGTCCCTACACAGGGTTGCCACTGCAGTTTAAGACATCATAACCCAGGCAGCAATTCAAATCTATGTATTTGTTTAAGCTCCTGATGGATAAAACGACTTTATCCAGCGTAAATATGACGTCATTAGTCCCAATTCGCCTCTAACTTGCAATTTAAAAAAATCACTTGTACGCCTCATTGAGAACAATCATCTACTGGAGTAGGAGACATATGCGAATTGAATAGGGCACTACAGCCAACTTCACATTAGGCAATGCCGAAAGAACACAACTGATACTCATGTTAGTTGAGGATATCTTTTAAATCATTTTTGAAAAGCGGGGGCCCACAAATGGAACTACCAAGTGGGGACTCCTGAGAGAGGGCTATGGTTTGGATATCCAACCAGTTGTACGATACCAGTCTCCAGTCTCTCTCAGTCTGCAACCATTTTTAAAGAAATGGCTGATAAACATGATCTCTTTCAATATTGCGTTCTTCAATGAGGTGAAAAACAGCCTGTGTTCTAATTGAATCATTATTGATCATAATTTAACTTTCGATATAAGGATTTTTAATTTTTCCCGTAATGTCTCATTAATTGTTTAAGTTGGCTTTTAGTTACAATTCATACTGGTGAGGATTACCTTTATCAGAGACAATAAAAGTTCAAAACTAGAGGATCTAGGCCATTAAATGGAACCACGTTAAAAAAAACTGCAAAAACTAGCACATGGTTTGAGCACAGCAAGCACCTACGAAAATTTTGGTTTTTAGTTGAACGATATTGTCCTTAAAACGTTCAGGATTCTTTCTTTTCCTGAAACACATTCTCGTAGTTGAATATTCCTCTGCTTTATGGAAGGGGAAGCTGCTCCTACCAACTGCACATTTGCTCTTTGATGCCAACCAAATTTGTTGGCAGGTTATTTAATAACCTGCACATCAGGTTTCTTTCAATGTGGGGATGCCGCCACATTCCGGCCATTTTCTTTCTTCTGTGTTCGACATCTCCACTTGAAACTGCGACCTGAGCATACAAACGCTGATCGCTTCACAGTCTCATGAACGTGATATAGAACTCTCTTTTTCGTATCATACTACACTGTCATACGATTCTTGAGTATTGTGCGTGCCCCTTCACAGTTGCCTAATGTGAAGTTAACCTCATTTTACAAACATCCATGTAATAGTAGCCACAATGTAGTGGATGACACATTTTCCATCTTCCTGATTTCTGGATCTGCCATTTTCAAGAATATTTAATAATAAGGATTTAGATAGAAGGCACTACAGCCTCTCAGTGGTCATAAATCGAAATATCGAAGCCTTGTACGGTGACCATACATTTTTCAAGTATTTAATTTACAATACTTTAAAGTGAGTACATTTTATGTACAGAAGTGGTCATTGTTCTATTTTCTTCAATAAAGAGACATTGTTAACGACCAAGAAAACATAAGTTTAACCACTCCGAATTTGCAGATTTACGTTTCAAGCTAAGCAGATTTCAAAAATCTCCATAGCGATTTTTGACTGACTAATTAATTTTAATAACATGAAACAGCTTTTCGATTTAAAACCATTGTGCATTTGGCTGTTGCAGGCATCCATTATCCAGCATGTTCCATGGTAGTACATAGTTTGAAACTACCAGCTGTGCACTATCCTCGTATCACACAATACAATACCTTTACAGTCAGTCTTGATTCCAGATGGATGATTTCTCTCTTGCAAAAGTGTCTAGAACCCCTAACTGATTCGAGTTAGAGACGTTCGACACTCATGTTACTCCGAGGAAAAGCAGGCTTAATCCCTTGAGTCTTGGTCCCAAAAAGGAGAAATACTATCCAGCCATTCTCGCTTCAATGCAAATGAAACTTGAGAGAATACCTCTAATAATATTACTGAGTAACGCCTGATTTTCAACGTTAAAAAACATTGAATTACAAACCTTCTCACTGAACGACAATCTTCACCCTTATTTTTAGAATTGAAATGCATCAAGTTAGAAATCTTGAATAACAGCCAATCTGAGCGATTTACTAATACACTCGTCTCAACTCTATTGAGAGAATCTAACAATTAACTTGGGCTAACTTAATCCAATCATTTTTTCAAATTCCATCATAGTTCCAGGATGTTGCCTAACCTTAAAAATCTACACGAAGATTCCAATAAGGCATATTACCAATCTAAGGGGCAGTTCCTATTTAAGTTCGGAATCGAGCTCACAGCAATGAGGCATTCATCCTACTGAAATCAGTAAGATCCAATGATGGGAGGGGACAATTTCCCATCAGTATTCTTAGCTGGGTATTTTATTTGGTTCAACCAATAGAGGATGAACATGTATGTAGCTAAACCATCCAACTGAGTAGGAAAACCATATTAAAACATGACTGTTCGCTTTGATACTCTGCATAGACTGCAGAGAGAGGAGAGAGGACTGCAGGTATTATGTCATTCTCAAAATGCCGGATTTTGAGGAAAAAAACCATTTTAAGATGCGATTCAGAAGCACAGTTGGCCAATTGGTTGTACGAACTATGTTCACATGATGCGCCACAATCAGTATATCACAGTTAGCCGGCGCCTTAGGTACATACCTCAATGGTTGATTCACGATTCCAAGGTGTCTCTGGTCAACACTCACGAATCGCCTGTAACATTAAACGAGATAATGTACCTATGCAAAATTCATTGGAATTGTTGTTAAAAGAGCAAGGCATTCGACTTGAATAAAGATAGGGGAATGTTACAGCTAACATTATTTTAAATAGTGCTTCAAATGCAGCAGCCAGTGATATCCTAAACCAGACATCCAAGTTGGGAATCTCCTAAATAACCGCATTGAATGAAGGTAATCCATTTCTGCATTACACCAATCTGCAGATCCGCATACATGTGAACCCAGCGTGATACTACATCATGCGGAAGCTGTACATTCACTATCGAAAAATGGGATGCAACTGGGAGAGTTGTGAAGGGTGAAGCGGAGTTTATCAGAGTTGTAACTACTTCGTCTAATGTCCAGGCATTGTTCACACCTACCTCGTCATGGAGTCGGCTGTGGTGTAACTAAACCCACATTTATTTTACGAAAGTTCAAATTTGGACAAAATAGCTCACATCGGTCAACAGAAAAGAGGAAACCAGTGAAACCCAGTTTTCGAGTTCCCATAGGTTCATCTGATCTTTGCTATGCAGCAATCAGGTTGTGGCACTGCACTCTCTCCCTAGATGCTCCTCATGAGAAGTGATAAAATTACTCTAACAGTTGCAATTTGGACACATGATCAAAACAAGCGAAAAAACGGAAAATAGTAATATTAAAATTGGATTGATTCGCATGAGATCAGACTGAACGGATTGTTAAAAACTCTAGTTCAAGAATGCCATCTGAAGCCAAGTCAACGAATGCTGTCTGGAACACTAGCTTAGGAATTTAAGACGCAGGGTCAAAGATCGTCAAATAGGACATAACATCGCAACAAAATTACACAAATCCAACAAGCTCAAGTTATTTTTCGAGAAAGTGAGGATCAAGTGCAAACAAAGTACGTAGAACGAAAAAAATGTTACTTTCTTTCGATAAATTAGTGTTTCATTTATTTTTTCACAAAAAAGAAATGTTGCATTGAAACACCCACCTGTGATGAACAGCCTCCTTTCATTTTTATCGGATGAGCAGTCCACAGAGGTTAGCGCATCCTCTGTCATAGTACCTTCTTTCTCTTCAGTAGTACTGTCACATCTTTCAATGCCTACAATACAAAGCAAATACCGTTATTTACTATTATTACAGCCCACAGTGAAGTAATTGTACCAGTTAACAATATTCTATTTATAATAATAATTCGCTATCATAATTTATGGTAAGTACATTGTTGGAACACGTCGAAATACAACCTACCAATGTGTTTTCTCTTTCGATGACGCTTCAGGAGTCTAAGATATGCTGCCTTGTAGTCACATTGGTCACAAGAGAATGGCTTTTCCTCTGAAAATGCTGCAAATTAAATAAAGGTTCATGATTTCTGTACCGTATAGATTATCTTCAACACTAAGTACTGTCCATAGATAATTATCAAACGGATTCTACAGCCTATCATTGTTTACAAATAAATACATGTTTATAAAAATTAAATGCCTACCCAGTCTTTGCAAGTTGGTATTTGAACTAGGTATCACAAATTATACCTAATGAACTCGAGGACGGGTTGCAGAAGCGCTAATCCCTTTGGAATGCGATCGAAAAGAGCAAACTTTTTCAATTGTTTTATTTTTTAATATCACGAGGTTGCCTGTTAGTAATCACACCATTACAGGTGCCACCGTTTATAAGAAGGTTACTATGACGTTTAGTTTTAAACCCACGAAGCGTACCAAACTTCGCCAAGAATCGGTCTATCTGTTTGGACCACACGATAACCACCAAACCATGGATTCAAGCAGAGAAAATTCAAGAAATCGTTTGCTAACTATTGGATTCTTTGCAGGCCTAGAAATTAAGTCTCCCCCATATATCTACAGTTACAGTACATCTATCACAGTTACAATGATATTCCAATAAAACCAGTACACATATTCCACAAATCTCCCCGACCTGTTAATCAACTGAATTGAAGCACAGGAGACAGCTTAGGGGAAATTATGGTTAATGTATTCATGTAGTATCCATCTTGCCCCAGAGCTGTCACATCCAATTTTTATCGTCTCTACTCTCACTTTAAAAACAACTCTGCTATTGGCAAGTGAACGGATGATTGGTCTCCTAACCAATCCGAAGTGGTCTCATTCAATTCAGGAAACTAATTTCCATTTGAATAAATTGAAAAACTACCCTCTTACACCAAAAGTTGTTGAGATTTTTAATATTTAGTACTTCCACTCTTAAATTTAAATATTAATCCTCAGGGTTGAATGATCAAGACGACAAGATTACTATTACGAGTATTATACAAGATCAATATTTTACTTAATAGATATAAGCAAACAATTAATCTTGAGGAAGGAAATTACCATCATGCCTCATTGTGTGAACTTTCAGTGACGACAGATTGTTGGTGGTGTAGTCACACTCATTACAGGATAACACGGCCTTTCCTACAACAATGGCAGATAAAAACCCTATAATTGAACATATTCCATAATAATTCAAAATTACTGCGATGGAAATAACACATTCCAATAATTTTTAATGAGAAACCAAACCAATAAATTAATTGATACTTAACAAGGTGTAGCCGCACTGCCTCAAGGGATACAGTTATTGATGGAACTACCCAGAAAGAACTATTCCTTGTTTTCTAAAAGGAGAGATAGCTCTTCGTGGGGGGAAAGGGGTTTCGGGAGAAGATGGGAAGAAACCTTTACCAGATCTGCATCACCGAATCTCCAAATGTTACATCTCACGCTATGATTGACCATCAAAATCACCTGACCCCAAAAAAACAGTTGACACGCTAGAAATGGCAAGACCAAGCTTCTCACCTACCACTTCTTGGTGAGAGACGACCTGTCCAACTGCTCGCAATGGACTGGAAAAATATTTGGATTGATCAATGCAATCCAATATCTTCAAAAGAGAAGAAAAGACAACCCTTAGCTAGAAATGAAATAAAAGTAACGACTGAATTATATCACTGACAACCCAACCTAGTAACCCTCAGAACTCAGTGAGCTCCCAACCACAAAATATAGATTTTCCATATCATAAAGCAATAAAATCCAGACCTTTAGTTTGGTGATTCCCAGATAATTGACGAGTAGCCTCCACAGACTTCTGGGTTCGGTGCCCATCACGCTTCCACTCCTTAATAGCATCTGTGATCATTCCCTTCCAAGCACAACCAGGACCTAGGCGTAACATCAAGCATAACACAATATATTTACAAAGAATGAAATAACAAAGATTGCACGAACTGGGAATAAACGGGAGTCAGGTCAATATCTGAAGAACAAAACTCAAAATCTTTTTATGTTCTTCTTTTTTAACCTATATTAGAATCTTTTAGTCTTTCTTCAACTTTTTCACAAGATACAAGATCGAGTTATCTCTGAAGAAACAGACGAAAGTTGTATTGGAAGCAGCAGCATGTACACAACACCTCGCAACTGGAATACCCATCAACTCATACGTGCAACATCATGTTAACCAGTTCTGTATCACTTTCTAGTGATATACAAGGGCGTCCAAGTAACTATGCTCCCCCAACTTATTTTCTCTACTTTACCAACAAACTTAATTTTTTGATTTCAAAAATTAATGAACTGCACATCGCACCACTGAGCGACCCTAACTTTGTTTTTAAAAATTTCAACCCTGATTTTTCATAATTTTCTACTCAAAATTTCATGAACGTCTGACTCCTTCTCGATTTTTTTGGCCTTGCGCAAGCCGTGTAGTAAACGCGCAAACTTGTGCGAACACTTGAGATGAAGATAACTCAAGTGTGGCACAGGATTTAGCACTGTGTTTTAACGCTGATCACACGGCGATATCCGTTTGCAGATTTGACCTTATGAACATATTACATGCCTCAGCAAGATTGAGTGGTTCCTCAGTAAATGGTTGGTAGGAATGAAGGAGCGACTCAATAACAAGTGAAAACCTATCAAAATCGGTCATTTGTTGTGGCACTTTTTACAAACCTATTTCACAGCTTCACTTGTAAGATGATTAGTTGTAAATGGAGTCTTGAAATCATAGAATTACTCCGATTCATTGTTAGCAGAGTAGAATTCCACATCCATAGTAACAGAAAAATGATTTAAACTAGAATGGCTCAATAACCCACGACTATACAAGATAGATTGCAATGTAGCGCATTTACAAGCAGAAATAGAAATAAAGAACCAGAAATGATTCTAAAGCATTTTACGGTCAGTAGAAGAGGGAGGAGGGCAGCTGTGAGTCAATTTTAGTAATACCCCAAGACATTCTAGATTAGACAAAGAAAAATTAGAAGAAAAAAACAATATATGTGACTCGGAAAAACTTTGAAAGTCAGGTAGAACTGTCTACATGAATACAGAAGACGGCAACCGAGACAGGACTGAGCGTGACACAAACCACGTGTACTCAAGATGAGACAAATCGGAAAAACCAAAAATTTCTTTCACCCAGCGACAACTAACTCCGGAACACTTAAATAAACGTCGAAACCAGTAATTCAACTTACACAAAAGAAAGTAACGACACTGACCAACTACCAATGATGACAAAATAGAAGGAATGCAACGAGAATAAAAGGAACTTACGAAAGATATGGAAAAGTTCACCATTCATATACCCTGAGCTGATAGACAACAGAAGAAACGATAACATTGATTATCTGACAGTCTTGTCAGTAATACATAGTAACCCGAAACAGATTATGGATAAGGGTGATACAAGGTTTCATTAGTTAATCAACCAAGTGAGAAAATTTCATAAATCAAGAGAATCGCTTAGTGCTATGAACAGTCTTCCAAGAACGTCTTGTCTTGTCTTCCTGAATGTTGTCACGTAAATAAAAATTGCTTAGGAACTGGCAACACCTACAATAAGCAGAACAGCGTACTAAACGTTTATCTTCCCATCTTCATCTTTGAATAAAATAATTGCATTCAAAGATGAATACAATTATTGATGGTAATCCCATGCAGGCATCATGCATGACCATAGAACCATGGTCGATAGATATTGGCAATGTTTTAATATCTGAACCACATGCAAAAATAAATGCTTGACGGTTGAATGCAGAAAAACATCTGGTACTAGAGATGATGGCCGAGGAAGGAGCAGCTCTAAGCAAATGATTCCAATCAAAATAACAATTCAAGCAAATTAGAAAGTACCCAATAATAAATTCTGCTTCGCAATGAATCATTCATACTACGGACTTGTGACAACTCACTATAAATACAAACCTTTTGACTTTTCCTTGGTCTCTGCTTCCACATCTCTTTTTAAAGCTCGTCTCGGAATCGCAGAGCTTGAGAATATCTTCTTAGGACCTGGTGCCGTTTGTGTCGGTATTATTATTTCTTTAGGTTGAGGAAGTAGAATTTTGATTTCTGTGGGAAAAAACCATATTTAAAAGTATATAATCATTAAGTAACTGAATTGGTAACAAATATGAATTACTGACGTATTAACTAAGCCACGATTTGGCTTACAACTAGGGATTTCAATTTGCCACACTTTGGAATCTAATGAGATTATTTAAAATAGAAACCCCTCGAATACGAGTTAGATATGAACTACACTCAACTTTTCACACTTGATTTATTTACTTTTATTATTATTATTACCATAATTTTATATATTATTTTTTTGTTATTGATAATGAATATATAAACCACCCACTGCTGTCATCGATTCAACATTACAACTCTTCATTTTTCTGAAAAGCCGCTTTCTAACTTTTCGAGCGAGAATATACGCAGAAGGTGGAATGAAAAGTGTTCCAAAAGCGGAATTCCCCTCTTTTTCAGTAAAAGTCAAGTGCGAAAGATCCCACTGTACTTTCAACAATATTTACTTTCGTTAGAACCAAGCACAACCCTGCACCAGAAAACGAAAAACGGACAGTCTAAACCGGGGCTTAAGCACTGCGTTGTCAAGTCTTGTCTACCACATTGCGATATGAATTGTGTTGCTTGTTCAGTCTGTTTTAGCACAAGCAATATTATTATAGTAGACCGGAGCCTACCGCAAATGCCCCAATAACGTGAGATTTCTAAGTTTAACGAAAATGTTGAAAAGTGAAAAATACCTAGAAAGTGGAACATTGTCTTCTTTCACCCGTATTTTCTAACAACACTTAGAAAAATGTACCAGTTGAGAAAATGAAAAGCAAAATTTTTACATTTTATCCCAAATATGAACTAACAACCAAAATATGATGTTACTTGAAGAAAAAATACGAAAAATGACGAAATATTCAAAATGGGAGGCACCTACTGCCGTGAAATTGGCCACAAATTGCTTCTAGAAACATGTGCATATTAGGGAAAATATATGCAAATATGACCGAATCCGAACTCTGTATTAGAAACAACATGGAGACTTCTGAACAGTAAGGTAATCAAATAAAGGGGTGAATGTGATTAAAAAACGTGTTTTCTTCTTTTTCAATAAACCTAACTTGGTGATTTTGTTTGACGATAGATGAATATTGTTGAAAATCCAGCTGGTGTATTGTTAAGAGGGTGAGCGTAAGTTTTGAACACGACTGATTCGTTGATCATATATTTTTTATTGTTGAAACATCCTCTTTGTAGATACAATCATTGTTACATTTAAGGCTTTTTTCCTATTTGCTTCGCTCGTTCAATCAAACATTACAATGGGGGATGAATTGAGAATAAGGGAGACTTCATACTGGGATGGATTGCCTTAACCACGGCGGATTACCGGTTTCCGAAATTTAGAGATGTATGTATTAAGAAAGTTCATATGGAAATAATCGTATCACTAAATCTAGTAGTTTTTTGCTAGGAACTGAGTAAAGACTTACTAATGGTATTTTGATGTTCGTAAGCCTTGTGTTTCTCCAGCATATCAGTATGGGGGAAGTACTTATTGCATACATCGCACTTGAATGTCTTGGTTATGGCTACAAAAGAAATTAAATAACAGATTAAGCCTTATGACGACACATATGTTGAGATATTTAGGATATTTATAGCAATAACAAACACAGACATGATGCCATTATTATATCTAATTATCTATTAATGGGCATTACCTACAAGTTTTCTAAATATTTTGTTCAAAAGATGATACTGACAAGAGGCTTTCTTTACGAAACTTGTGCTTATGATTTATAACTTAGTTAGGAAGTTTTGATGACATCTCCATCGCAAAATAAAAGTAACTCTCAAGATATACGTCGTGAAATGCTCTACAGCAAAGGGAGCCACCTTCAAAGCAGGTCAGGAGGAAACACTCCTGCTTCTATGTTTTTCACTGTGAACAACTGAGGTTTCGTGTTACAAATTAATTTCCACTGTGTTTCATAGTATGAAGTTGAATCGTTTCTCTCAAGACTTGAGCGCGATTGCCTCAAGAATTGATTATGTATGGGCTTGTTGATGTATTGATCACCTGAACGATAAGCAAAATTATCATAGAGGGGGGGGGGGGGGGGTGGTAAATGATCGCTAAGTAGAAAACGTAATCCAGTTGTCATATTTTTTACAGATTTGAGTTGATGTTAAACTATCAAGCTGATGTGTGGTAGCTTAAGATGTGAGCTGTGGATTTACCCTATAGTAGGGTAAATCTAGGATCTAAGTAACTATTCTGGATTCCATCAGAACCATTTGACGTTCCCCATCAGTTATGAACATAACAAAAATCTGGGAAGTAATTAACATTCAAAAAAAAGGTAATGCAAGACGGAAAATAAATGAGGAAAAACACCGAACATATACGTAAATCTGGTCCGATGTTTTTCAAGTTGGTATGGCGATAACCATAAATGAAAAACAATAGGTGATTCAGCGGTGAGGAATGCTTAGTTTTCATTTGAATTTCACTTCAGTTGTTTTTTCATGAAATTGTGATATATTTCGAATTCAATAAATGGAGAAAAACGAATCAATTGTTTCCAGTGACACCATGACGGAAATCAAATTAACTCCTACCCATTAAGGAACATCGATAGTAACTTCAAGTAATATTATTAACTTACGATCTTTATGAACTTTTTTCGGGACTTCCTCCCTCAGCCCTTCTGAAAAAAAGACAGAGCAAAGTCAAAAAGGAGGGTAAACATTTTCTATTAACACAATGAGCTGAGACATGAAGTGGGAACAAAATGAAAAACGTTGTATCGATAAGGTTTACTATTTCTGAACTAGAAGGCAATAATAGGTAAGCTTATCACTGTTTTTAGATGCAATTATTGAATGCATTCTATGGTACCTATCTACATATCATTTCATTCGCCAATAGGAAATAAATTAAAAACTTCTAAAAAGGCTTCCAATACCTATAGATAATTTCGGAAGCAAAAAAAAAGTCTGTACTAACGAAGATTTGAACTCAGGACCTTTACAGTTCAATATTGAAACTTATCTACTGAGCTACCAGGTTTCTTTTAAAATTATTGTGTTTGCCATTCATATTAAGACAAATATTGTTCACTCAAATGTATACACATTGCTTGAAGGTGGTTTATTTGGTCACCTGGTGGGCAGGGTTTGACACATCCATCTTTTTGGTAACAACAGGAATAATAGTAATTAGGAGTAATTATATTGATTAAACAACTTCCGAAGTGCAGATTATAATTCAATTTGTAGCCTTACCAGGGTGTAAGGATGACATGTGAGCTCTCAGCTCATTGTCGAGGTTCGTCATGAATCCACACCTCAAACATGTGTACTTCTTCCGTTCTGGAACAGCAAAACCAGTTGTCAGTCACAAGCGTCTTTAATGTTTGAAAATATATTTTAATATTTCTGACGAAGTATCAAGTATTGCAGACGACCAAGGATTGAATAAATCGAAACTGAAGAGAAACTACATAGCTCATAGATGGTCAAGTTAGCTATCCTGACGATGTGCTCGTACTAAAAAAGACTTCAGATCTACTTAGATTAAGGATATTACAATAAAAAGTTTGAATAAATATTCTATGTACGTAAATTATGTTCCCTGTCATTGGCAGCGATTAAAGTCTCATAACGTTTTCCATTCCATCAGTTTTTATTCGTAAGTTCATAACAACCAGTGGTTTGTATCCTTATTCTCGTAAGGGTAGGTGGAGCCCTATCTTCAAGAACCAAACCTCTTACCCCTCCACGACAACCCTCAGTCAGAATAATCTTCATCTTCATCCACCTAGCTGTATTAATTTTTTTTTTTTTTCTAAACCACTGAGGTGGGCCTATTGTGGCTGGAGAAGGAGGTCGTTACTTCCGACTCCTTCCCAGGCACATTTGACTGCCCGACCTGAGTACCCTACCTAACCAACGCCCAGTGTACAGCACTTGCTCCCATCATCAGGAACTGCCTGGGACCCAAGCACTAACTGCTTGGTAATTACTGGGTAGGCATTGACATATTCATCCACCTAGCTGTACACCTTCTTCCTCGTTCCCATATTTTTTGGAAACATTCAAATCCTTTTTGAACCACATTTCCAGTCTCTAGCTTCTGCATAGCCGACTTGATCTCAAACCTATGCCACACCAAACTTGACCAGCCATTTTGCCTGTGTCATCAGCCCATTTCCTCTTCACCAACTGAACCTGTAGCTCCATCACATCCTTTGCAGAGAGAAGGCAGGTAGGCCTCCTATTTCAAGTGCATACTTCAACGCAAGAAAAACCATGCATTGGCAGCGAGGTAAGTCAAAATTGTATGACACCAGGGATCAAACCAGTATGCACGTTCATATTTCGCCAATGACTTACTGCTGCTTAGACATTAGTAGCACTGTGACCGCTCAACTCAATTTCCTTCTCTCGACCTTTCTCATTTACTTGGGTTGCGATATCCTAAGCCATTTTTGGTAGAATAAATAAAACATTCATGGTAAAACCGAAGCTGTATATTCAACAGCTAAATATCTTAGTTTTATTGAAAACTGTGATGCCTCTAATCTACCGAAGTTTGCAGAAGGACAGGAATTCGCAGGTACGATTGAGTAACGAAGCCATAGAGGCACATTAGATAAAACCCCATTCCTCAGGCTTCATATTTTTTATTTGAAACTGAACTTAGTAGACCCCAAAAGTCCGATGCATTTGTCTGATTTATAATTTCTGGTTGAGTACCAATACCAACGCCTCAACGAAATATCTCTACCTATAGAGCAGGGCTTATTTCTCGTAATTTCACAAGCAATTACATCCTTAAGCTCCGTCATCAGCATACCAGTAGAGTATCCATTCTGGATATTTTAGTTCTTGGATGAGTGTCAGAGTGCCTGCCACCAACAGGATGCTCACTCGACCTATTTTAGCCAGAGGCAGGTTGGTGGGAACTCCAATCGCATGCATTCAAAAAAGGTTAGCGAACTTCAACTGACTTCCCACATCAACCAATCAGCAAAAAGAAATTGAAAAATTTATGGTTGCTAGTGAAATAAAACTTAGAGTTTATTATTTTCCTTTTCTTGGTAAAAGCCCTTGAGTGCTAAAAGTTTAGGGTACTTCCAGTGATCACTTTCTCCATAGAGAATCAAGAATGAATCCAGTTATCTCAATATTGTTTTTGAGGCATAACTTGCGATTCTAGAACTCTCCTTTAACTTTCAATGGTGGAACGGATAGTTAAAATGATAAAGAACTATAACGAAAGTGCTCCCAGAAGAAAAAGTTCCAGGTCTTCGAAAACTATTTTTTTCTCATAGTAAGCGTTATAATCAAATCTTTTTCCATAGTTTTACGAATTAAAAGTACCCTTGAACAGAAACCATTATAATGTTCTAGTGGAATGACTATCTATCTCAGGCAATTTAATAAACTCACCTTTTTCATCGTCTACCTCATCCATCACCCTAGGTATTGGTATTTTCCCTTTAGCTGATGTCGAGAGAGTGGCTGGCCGTTTCCCGAGAAGAGAGTTATGTTTTCCCAGCAAACCAATCAGAGTGGGGACTGTAAAAAAGAGCTCATTAGCACTCAATTTCCAACTCGTCATCACTAATACCTACCAGATTCCAAGTTTCAGCTTCGGTGTACAGGTAATGGGTAATACTACAAATTTCATCCCTTGAATGAAATTTACAAAAAAAAAAAGGAATTCAAAAACGTTTGAAGACATTTCGGCTCAACTAAACAAACCGACAGCACAGTTGAAATCTATTAAATTTATTTCTTACCATTGTGTTTAGCCATCAATTGGGAAGCCGATGTAGAATCATCTGTGCCGTCAGCTTTCGCCTTTTCGGCAGGAGACAGGGGATCACAGGAGGACCCCAATGATGCTGTATCAGCAAACGTGTCACACCCTTCAGTCTTGTCTGTAGCTGTGGAAGTTTGTTCCAGAGAAAGAGGATCCCGGCTGTCCTCATCTTCAGACTCGGGTTCAATTTTAACTTCTGACAGATCCACTTGCAGGTTTCCCTCAGAATCGGAACTTGAAAAGATAACAAATATCAACAACGGTTTTCAGAATAGTATATATTACCTATCCCGATTGCTCCATGAATAATGGAATATAATACGGACTTTTCTTCCTAGTGAAAATGAACACTTCGGTGGTAGTTGATCAAGTAGCCACATCTAGCTGTTTTCGTACAACGCAATGTCAGCAACGTATAGCAAAATTATTTCTTTAGAGATGATTGATTATATATTGCCAAGCCAGGGCTTTTTTTACAGATCGTTTATGGAGAAAGGCTGCTTCCAGGAATGTTTTTTGTTGGACCTCTTGCGTTCCTTGCAGGCACTATCTAAATTCATTCTTTGAGTCGAGAGACCTTTATTATTGCAGTGAAATATAACATGAACTTACGATTTATTTAACTGTCATATGATAATTTAAGAAACGATTCAACAATGGTTATTTTAACAACCGTTTAAAAGGCAATGTATTTATAGATAAATTCTAGACCTAGTTACAGAACAGCTTCTCACGGTTCGTAGGTAGCTATGACAGTGGAGAAGTGAGAAGACGCTTTCCCACTCTTCCTTAAGTTGTTAATCTCACAACGATTATAGCCTCAGAATAAACATGACTTCAGTCTCCTGAACATCAATAAACTATTACAAGGCATGATTATGCATGGTTAACTTAATATATTAAGTTATATTTTTCTGTGTTATTATAAGATGGATGTATTGTGCTGATAATTACAAGAGCTCGCGAGCTTAAAATGATTTGAAAACGAAATATAAATGTTGAAACATTTTATGGAGAGGACATGTAATTGTAGATTTTCCAGTTTCGCTGAGCAGGCTATAACCTACTTCGAACATAACGCTTACCTACTTTCTAATTTGGATAATGCTCATTTCAACTAATACCCAAAATTATTGTGCGTAACATGCGTTAATTCTCTTACTCAGAGCTCATTGTAAGTCGTAGCTGCTACAATGGTTGACCAGGACTTTTCAGTTGAAGTGAGATCAATAGCAGCCTCAACTAGATGCTGATGCAGCAAAACATACTCATCCCAGGACTGCTGTTGAGTTTCGCATTTGACACATAGTTCGCTTCCACAGATAGAACTTCCGTCAACTGTTAAACACCATTAGCTAATGATTAAATGATTAAATACTCAAGAAAATGTAGCAATTGCACATTAAATGACAATCGAAGCGAAAAGAGTAAAGAATCTTGAATTGAACAACACCACTCAAAATTCTAGTTTAGGTTAGTTGATAACGATAACAGTAACTTCATCTTCAACTTGATTATTTTGATCGGAGTTTCATGACAGCCACAGTTGAAATGTTCCTTCTTTCTACTCCTGTTCAATTCTTTCCTCAATCTTGGGGGAAAACTACTGTACCGCGGGAAGGCCAACTTTTGAAATATTTATTTCTTGAAACAAGTTAGTACCAACATATTTCATAAGAGATTGGAAATCTTTTTTTTATTAATCAATTTTACCAGTGTATTAATTAAATAATAACCCCAAAGTAGATTCGTATACCAACTAGTGTTTTGATGCCAGTTCCAATCATGCAGCATGTTCTTACAAGCAAACTTAGGTATGCATTTTGTTCATATCAAATTAATGTTAAATAGGTTATTAATCCGAGTATCTACTTCGGGCGTGGAGAATTTTTTTATTGCAAATTGTACTTATGACAAATAGACTTTCTGGAATAAATTAGAAATTTTATTATTTAAATATTTTGTGCCGTTTATCTCTAAAATTTATTTAGAAATATTTTAGCAAATTTTCTTTAAAAACTAAGAAGAAAACGAAGCTATTGAAATAGGTACCCAAAAAAATGTTGAAATGGGATTTTATATTATTTTGGTTTTGTTTTTCATTAGAACTTGTTTTGAGGCAATCAGTGAAGATTTCTGGGCTCAAATAAATATATACGCATGTATGTGTCATCCCTGACTATATGATTTTCTTAAGAAATGAAATAAAAACTTTGTTTTTGGTTTATTATTCAATAATAAACCATTGTAATTGTTCTAGAAAAAACAATTCTAACCCCCCTGAAAATGTCATGGTTTACGTTTCAAAGGGAGTAGAATCCGAATCTGCAATAAAAAATGTTCCGTCCGTCCGCCGTACGCAGGATTTCTCAAATTGGGCTGAATCAAAAAAGCTGAAATTTTCAGGAAAAATCCATGTTGGTCCGACGACGCCCCGATTCTTGAGCCAGCTCTCTGCCTTAATTTAAAGTACCCTTTAAGGGTTGTCAAAGTTTTGTAAAATCCCTAAAAACCTAAAAAAAAAAAAGTCAAGGCGCCCTAAATTTGGACTCTTTTTGAAAAACTTTTCACGAGGAATCGAATGAGCCCCTCCCCAGGTCCGTAGGTCAAACCATTTGCGATGTATGGCCCGATTTATGGTGCCAACATTTGCGTTATTTTGGTTTATTATTGTTTTTTTTTTTTTTTTTTTTAATATCAGTAACCTGTAAGTGATGTAGTGATGTAGTAATGTGGATACTGGAGTAAACTTCTAAAAGGGTTTATAGCCGATACACGGGTTGAAGCATTCTGATATGCATGCTCCGTCTTACGGAATTTAAAATTTTCAAATAGAATATTTTTCCACTGTAATCGCTATTGAAAAAAAAACGCTGCAAATTCTTTTACTGGGGTTTATTATTCAATGATTCATGATTTGAATTTCTACTAAGCTTTGGAGTGTGCGTGTTTCATAGGTGATAGAGCGATTATTGAACTTCAGGAGGCACACAAATATGATCAACTGATCAATCCAAATAGGAATTTTGGTTGAGAACCAATTTAAGTGCTCTAAGCATATCTCCTGAAATTCAATAATCGCTCTATCACCTGTGAAACACGCACACTCCAAAGCTTAGTAGAAATTCAAATCATGAATCATTGAATAATAAACCCCAGTGAAAGAATTTGCAACGTTTTTCTAAAAAAAAAAAAAAAAAAAAAAACCTTAAGGTATTCCATAACGAGAGCAGAGTTTTTTTTATAGGTACAGCTCTTTTGAACAAACCGGATTGATAAAATATTATCCAATAAACTTGAGAACGGCTATTCATTGTTGAATTCATGTTTTTGGCGGACTATTACTCTACGCAGTTATTACTGGAATATGAACTAGGTCATCAAGGAAAATTGAAGCCCGAAATAAAGCAAAAGAAGTAAGTACTTCAAATTTTATTAAAATTTGCTAAAAAATTTATACAAACTCAAATTATTATTTGGATAGCAATATACTGTGTAGTTTTTTGCCGTAAAGTATATGATACCATTTTATACGAATCGCTCTAATTCCCAAACAATTCGACATAGGTACGTGTGTTACGCTAATTTGAGAAAATCAATCAAAATAAAAAAATCGTTAGATCTGACCATTGAGAAATAGGAAATTAGGAAGATCCTTCCTATCCACAAATTAGTTTGTTTCTTTCTACAACGCTTTTCTCATTCTCTTTTCTAACTTCTTGCTGATAACAAAATTAAATTATTATTCTTTCAAATCCAAAAATGTCGTCTGCGGTTGCTTGATCGCATGGAGTTAGGAAAAGGATAAGAGGAAAAAGACAAAAATGTATGGTAGTTAACAATTTATTATAAAAACGCTTTATAAAATAACAATTTCCAGTGATAAGTTGGAAATAATCATCTAATCATTTACACATGCGTGGAATTCGGAAAAGTGCTAATAGAATAAATTTTAAAAAGTGATCAATGAACATTGCACACCATTACAACACTTCGTTGTCTTCTATATTGCCGGATGATACAATTATTACGAATTTGGATTTAAATTGTAGACCTGTTTTTACTAATTAATCATGAGCAATCTTTAGTTGCTTGTTCAAACGCCAGCTTATCATAAAACAACATTCATTTCATTACATGATGTTTCTTGTAGTATTAAGTAGGTACTACATTCGCGTTGATTCTTTCTGGACGATGTTTTTATTCTTGTTGAAGATGTTGCTTATTCGTTAGTCATAATAGAACAAATAAACATTGGAAAAACAAGTCGAACATATTTTATAACCAAGATAATTTAAAGTATCCTCTTAAAATTGTCTGAGAACACTTTCTTTTAACTGTCGCTTGATATCAATTGCACAACGTGGTTTGTGCTTGCACACCGATCGTTTAGGTGGATTGAGTGGAAAAAGATTCACTCGAAAGACATCCATTTCTGCCTGTAGGTCTTATTGGTTCTTGAAATACGCCACGATAGCAGCGATTGCTATGAGAACTGGTGACAGTCCAAACGATGCGGGACTGTTATTTGTAGAAAATACGATACTGCTTCTTGGAGTGAGGGTGATTTTATCGGAAGATTTCATCTCGGTCCTGGAACCAAAGAATAGATAAATATAAAAATAGTAAAATATGGATTTTCAACAAAATAACTAGTTTAAGTACAATTAAGACAGGTACAATGATGATCTCCGGATTCATTGGGGAAAGAGAGCACACATGTGCTATGTACATTGTACATAGAGCCTAACCTTGACAGTCCCCAAAAAAGTTCGTCAAAATCGGATGAAATATAGAAATCTAGCTAGTTACAAGGAAATTATGTTCGTACAAGCGCAGTAGCTGCTAAGATACTATTGTTTTGAGTAGCTGCTAAGATACTATTGTTATGATATGAGATATTAAGGGTGATTGTCAAACTGTTGGCAAATTCGTGTAAATGGCACGCTGTGCCGTTCAAAATCACTTCACTTCTAACTTTTCCCTTCCCCTGCGTACATTAAATGTATTAATACATTTTATCAAGCACAGAATCGTCCAATAGAAAACCCTTGGCAGCTAATATAATTTCCATGTTTTTCAGGGTTGAGAAACCATGATTTGTCATAGTCATGACCTGCAACTGTATGGAAGTTCCCGAATTCGAGTTGGTTTTTTAAATATTCTACCTGAGATTTAAAATTACTATTAAATATTATTATTGAAAGTGTAGGCGTCAAAGGTTTCTCAACACTTGCTTCAAGTTTTCTAACACTCTTCTCTTCCAACACTGCACTTTATTCAGGTCACTTTAGTCTAGGGTCGTTGTCATGGCCCAAAAAGAATGTGTTTCTGAGGGATCAAAACGGGGATTTTCGAGGAAGTTCTTGGTTTGGTGGTAGCAGTGACTCACAGGCAAGCGGGCACACCCTTAAATAGCCCTAAACGGTTGGTGTTGTGCTTTCTGATCGAGTGAAAACATCTGAAAACGGTTTATTCAATGTCATTTTAATGGCTCTAGTTGTTCACCTATTATGTTTGATCCGAAAATTTCTATCTATCCATTCTCTTGGATGGCCGTTTCACGTTGCATTTTCAAAACCCAAATTGAAATTCCGAATAGTCACTGTCATGTTAGTGAAAACATACCGTACATCGATGCAGACGATGAAACCATCCTCAAATGTAATTTAAATTTTCACGAGATGAACTAGGGCACATACCTACGCTTCACTCGTATGGATAACTCGATTTCAAAAGGAACTGGTGAAAACGAAATGACATTGAACGTAAACCAGCTGATTCTTTCACTACGATGACTGGCCACTTTTACTATGATTAGACAAGTTCACATTCGTGTTCCACCCGTTGAGGTGAGCGAACAGATGAACGTAAAGCGGTTTCAGTAGGGTCATTCGATTATTTGCAGTATGTTATCAATAACAAACATAAGAGCATTTACGTCTTCTCGAAAGTTTTCGATATTCCGATTTTTTAATATTTGATCTTTTTGATTTAACCCCTTAGGATTGACAGAGAGTGATGATAAGAAGTGTGTCCCAACTAGAGCCCATTAATTATTATGACTCACTTCCTTTCATTAGGTTTTTTTCCAAGGATTTTTTTTCTAAAACCATTCTTGAATTCTACGCTTCTTGAAACAAAAAGTGTCAATTTTTTCCGAGTTATAAATTTTTTTTGGATCGATTACAAAAATGTAATTGGAACCCTTTTGGATTTTGAATAAATGATTTACCCTTCAGTGATGTTTGCGTTGATTGATGCGAGTTCAACTTTCAGAGATTTGGGTGCTGGCGACAAATTCTTCAGTTGATCAACGCTCATCGTCATTTCTTCGTTATTCAGATTTGTCACGACCAGAAGTCCAGGCCTGGAATAGAAACGGTCAGTCACATGTAATGACAAAAACGTGATTTCTGAATGAAATTCATCCAAACGAACATTGGGATTTTTATCCAGTACAATTAAGATGTTTAAAAAATTTTACCAATAAAAAAATTTAATGGTCAGGTGCTCGTTTTCAGTGCTATTTCGAGCTCAAATCAAAGAATGTTGTATTGCAAGGTTGACAAACTTGTTTTAAATGACGAGCATATTCTACTGAATAATAAAACAAATGACATTTTTTTGTGTTAATAAAGTGGTAGCCAACCAATTCAACACTTTTTTTTTTAGAATAATGGTTGTGCCGAAAGAATTTCTTACTCTAATTCTAATGAGAAATCTCATCAAACTCATAATAGCCGATTCTGATAATCAGTATTTTCAGTTCTTAAGCTTTTAAGGGGTCGGAAAGATATTGAGCGTTTCCCCCGATTCTGGGAGTATTACAAGAAAATCAGGCCTGAGCCCACTAGTTCAGTGGTTGCAATTTTTAATGAAAAATCGTTGAACGATGAATAGCACTGTAAACGTAATTGAAAGATAAAACCGTAAAACCTGAAAATTCATCTGAGAAAAGCTGAGGCTCGGTTTTGATCTCGTAAAACGTGAGACGAATACAATTTTTTTTAGGGATTTGATCCAATATTAGAAACTAGATATCGCAAATTTAAAAAAATAATTTCAGTTTCAGTTTATTTTTTTGTTGAATTATCTATTACCAAATATGGTTTTGAAAGAATTGTATGATCATATTCTGATAGAATATGGTAAGGGATTTCTGATAGAAATGTACCGGTCTTTCCAATGGCCTCTCTATTTATGATGCTACATTAAATTTAAAGGACGTTATGGGCATTTCTAAGTCATATTGCAGAAAATGAGAGAAAAACCTTGATCTAAAATACTCGAGAAAAAGCGTTAGAGTAATTCTTCAAATTGCACTCTTAAATTTCTGAGTCATTGGTATCGTTTCATTTTTATGGGTTATAATTCCACCATTTTTTACGCTTCGGAAGACTTACCTTTGGAAAGCAAATACCCAAGTGCCCAAAGTGTCTGTGATAAAGCGCTCTTGGGAGGAGGCGATGTGCTTCTTGTGAAGTTGAACTGCCTTCTTGTAGACGGAGAGGTGCGACGGAGCTTGTTTTTCTGTTTCTGCATTCACTTTATAGAAGTTGGGATTGACTGGAAGGTACAGGCTGCTCGCCTTAGCAGTACTGAAACCTTCAACAGACGGCATAGATCAATTCCTGGTTGTATAGTTAATTCAAAGAAGAGTAAAGAAAACACTCCAAACTGTTACACAATTTATTTTATTATTTCTGTATCATTGTTTTTGCTTCCGAGTCTATCTAGGTAGCGGAAGCATTGTTTTCACTTTCGGAATGTGAAAATTTTTTTGTCTCCAAAATCAAAAATTCCACTCGCATTTTGCGTTTTAGACCGTTCTGAACAATTTTGGTTCCGTGTCTGTCTGTGTGTCTATCTGTCTGCGGGTCTGTCTGTCAGCAAATCCTTGTTACGGGCAAAACTACACGAAGTTATAGTCCGATTTTGATGAAATTTTCAGGGATTCTGCGGGTTGGGGTGTAGATGGTCCCCTATAGGTTTCATGACCCCCGGATCAATAGTAGCGCAAACGTGAAATCCTTGTTACGCGCACAACTCCGGGAGTTTTCGACCAATTTCGATGAAATTTTCAGGGATTGTTCGGTTTGATGTGTAGATGATCTAATATGAGTTTCATGACCCCCGGATCAATAGTAGCCTCTGCTCATGCGCAAACGTGAAATCCTTAACACAAGCATAACTCCGGGAGTTCTTCACCGATTTCGATGAAATTTTCAGGGATTGTTCGGTTTGATGTGTAGATGATCCCCTATAAGTTTCATGACCCCCGGATCAATAGTCGTCTCTGTGCATCCGCAAACGTTAAATCCTTGTTACACGCATAACTCTGGGAGTTCATGACTGATTTCGATGAAATTTTCAGGGATTGTTCGGACTGATGTAAAGATGGTCCTTGTGAGTAATAAAGAGAAAATAAAGTTTTAGCCTCGAGCTTGGATCGAACCATATTGAACCATCATTGAACGATGCATATATTTCGTCAATTTTGATTATTAGGTATATTTTATAGTTTGTCCAATAGTTGAACATGATTACCTTTATTTTCTCAAGTTATGCTCCTGCATAACAATAAATTTACCCTAATTCAATATTTACTCCGCCTAATTGAACGAAGTTCTTTAGTCAATACTAATTTTCAATGATCTATACAGTCATGTTATGGATACGAGGAAGCTATGTGCCACACCCACTTGGCAGACGTTTTTTTTTTTTTTTTTGCACGTATCACACGTTCATGAGTAGTGATCATTATCGAAAGGAGTTCATGTGCGTAAGAGATGGACAGGAAACGAGTGAAAATTGCGGCGATATGCACACTCGCTGATAGCCAGGCAGCGCTAAAGGCAATTTTTGCCTTCTCAATAACCCCAAAGCTGGGCCGGATTCCCACTAGATTTTGGCCCAGGTCAACCAACTAATGTAGCTTTGGGTACAAGTCAACGTGGGAGCTGAGCCCAGCTACAGCTGTAGGTAAGTTAGTACTAACTTACTTTAATTCTGTTGTATTACACTATGTACTGCGGGTCCCATTACTGAGATAGTTTCTATAGCAATAAACTAAGCACTGCAATATATATCCTAATCGCATTGTCACGATTACCTGAACGATCGCAATTGATTTAACCAATTCGTCTCAAATGCATCGTGTTTCCTAATGGACATGAATAGTTCTCCCTTCCTGTTCCTTAATACTGCGAAGCCTGATCCTTTGGATATTTCAGGCATATTGCTTCAGTCCTTTGGAGGGGCAACTACATCCCATCACCTCCTTGGTATAGTCTTCCTCACAATAGCTACCACCTGTTCGGCCCCAGTAATAACACCATCCACTCATCTTGTTGACGCTGTTGGGAATCAGGGTGGATAGACAATTTTGTTTGAGCAAGATATTATACGAAGGCTATGGCCTAAATTACCAGCGTTAGTAGATGTATTCCACTGCATTGGAGTCCTCTCAGGATCTCTGGGCGGGTTGGAGGCGAAGTCCCTCCTCTGCCCTGGTTCCAGGAGGGTGTCTACCATCCCCAGCTCTTCGCCGTAGTAGGTGATAGATGTACCGGGCAGAAGCTGAGTCAAGATCGTCATCGAGTCTATCAGATCTTCCCCCATCCGTGTTCCTACACGGGAATTGTCGTGATTCCCCACCTGCAACGATCCAAAAAGTTATGAAAACTTTAAATCATCAATTCCATGAAATCTCGTCCAGCATCATAAACATTTGAAAATTGTTTAAATGTTTGATTAATATCAAACAACAGCAGATATTGCTGATTTGGCATTCGAAAACTGATTCAACCCATCAAATAACTAAGTAAATTGAACTTTTCGGAATAAAATCAGAGTTAACTTAACTTAAATTATTGGAATGAATAAAAGCTTATTTGTTCAGTTCAACTTTCTGAATTCAGATCAAAACAAAACTGTGAAAATAACAATTTTTTATCGTGAACTAAGTCGAAAATCAATTCACATAAGAAACATTACTGAAAATCTAAAATGACTATTTGCTCTTCATAAAACTAAAAGAAAATAATTTCATCCGAGAATTTCGGTTCATAATTGAATAATTCTTTTTTAATTATACATACATCGGCACGAGATGTGCCAGTAATATTAACAATACCCTCAGGAGTAAAATTATAGGTCGGCAATTTAAAAAATCGTTTGATGTTTAACACTTTCACTGCGGCTGTCGACACCTAGTCGACAAATGAGATCCCTTCCTTCTGGCGGACGTCGACTACCTGTCGACACCTCGCTTCCCGTATTCAGATCAACCTCAACACGTCCAGCCGACTCGAAGCCAGTTCCCTTTCAGCCTCAGCGTAGTGAAAGATCCCAAGTTTGTGACCAAGCCTTCGCCGTCCACCAGATCGTTTTTTCAATATGTTTTTCTCGTTTTTCTCATACGGTAAGTTTTTTACACGATACTTTTTATTAGCTTACTAAAAACATTTATTAAGAATAAATAACTATGAATTAACCCCTAAGAAGGAGTAAAAAGAATAAACTTTTTATTTATTTTATTATTTTATTTTTTAATTATTATTTTTTTCAGTGGGCTTTATGTTTTAGTGCGTATTTTAAGTTGCTGTTTTTTGCCCAGATGAGCAGACGTGGGGTGAAGAGACGATTGGTATTCGAGGAAGAATTGGCTTCTGGATTATATAGTTGAAAAATGTTCATTTTTTAAATTGATTTTGACTACAATGTATAAATTTTCTTGTACCGTTATTATATACTTAATAATATTTTCAGTAGTAATAATTCTTTGATATTCTTGTATCGTTTTTATAATATGTACAAAATACTTTTCAATGAAATTTGTGTGAATTATACTTTTGAGTTCATTTTTGTGTTGCCTCCTCATTCTTACACCTGGATGTAGGTACTTCTACCAAAAAGAGCTGTTGGGCCTCCTTTCTAATTACTTAGGTACATAATCTTTTCAGGTAGAAGGTGGACACTCGTTTTCTGTTATAAAAGCTGTCCTCTTTACAGCTTAGCTCGGTTTTTAGAGTATTATAACTTCTCCTACAGAATGTCGACTACTCTAAGAAAAAATACCTATTTGGATTGATCAGTTGATCATATTTGTGTGCCTCCTGAAATTTAATAATCGCTCTACCCTGTGAAACACGCACACTCCAAAACTTAGTAGAAATTCAAAATCATGAACGCAAGCTAATTGAATAATAAACCCCAGTGAAAGAATTTGCAGCGTTTTTTATTGAACCTCAATACCCTACCCCCCCCCCCCCCCCTCCCCTCAATAAAAACATCTGTAATTTATCAAGTCCTTTAGCACTCGTATTGCGTTAAAACGTCCCCAAATCCAAATTTAAACGATGTAGCCAAAGGTAGACTGATGTAGAGGAGGCACACAAAATTTGATATTTAATATCATCAACTGATCAATCCAAATAGGTGTTTTGGTTGAGAACCGATTCACGTGGTCTATGCATATCTCCTGAAATTCAATAATCGCTCTATCACATGTAAAACACGCACACTCCAAAGCTTAGTAGAAATTCAAATCATGAATGCAACTCAAATGAAAAAAAATTGAATAATAAACCCCACTGAAAGAATTTGCAGTGTGCGTGTTTCACAGGTGATAGAGCGATTACTGAATTTCAGGAGGTACACAAATATCATCAACTGATCAATCCAAATAGGTGTTTTGGTTGAGAACAGATTTACGTGCTCTATGCATATCTCCTGAAATTCAATAATCGCTCTATCACCTGTGAAACACGCACACTCCGAAGCTTAGTACAGATTCAAATCATGAACGCAAGCCAATTGAATAATAAACCCAGAGAAAGAATACTTATTTACCGCACTAATAATATTGTACAATATTTACCTATTTATCATCAGCGTTTCATGCATATCAGAATGCTTCAACCCGGGTATCGGCTATAAACTACAAGTATCAACATCGGCTATCACTCCAGTATCCACATTCACTACAACTCGACGCTATCGGCATCACTAGGTTACAAACAAACAATAATAAACCAAAAAACGCAAATCTTGGCACCATAAATCGGGCCGTACATCGGGAATCGTTTGACCTACGGACGTGGGGAGGGTCTCATTCGATTCCTCATGGTATGTTCTTCAAATAGGTACAAATTTAGGCCGATTCGACTTGTTTTGAGGTTTTTAGGGATTTTAAAAAACTTTGACAGCCCTTAAAGGGCACTTTAAATTGAGTGAGAGAGCTGGCTCAAGAATTGGGGCGTCGTCGGACCAAGATGGATTTTTCCTGAAAATTTCAGATCTTTTGCTCCAGCCGTTTGGGAGAAATCGTGCGTATGGCGTACGGCGGACGGACGGAAAATTGTTTTTTTTTTTTTTTTGCAGATTCGGATTCTACACCCTTTGAAACGTAAACCATGAAATTTTCAGGGGGGGTTAGAATTTTTTTCCAGAGCGATTACAATGGTTTATTATTGAATGATAAACCAATATTGGGTAATGACAGAGTTTTTCTCATGTTCCTTGCTTGATAGATACAGGTGACTTTTTGAGACCCAATAAATACCGAGAAATAATGATACGAAATAGCCAACGTAAAAGAAAAAACGAAAAACGTGACGATTTTATGGTAACGTAACAAGATTGACCGAACCTCAGCGCAAAAAGACGATATGGAGAGAAGTTGGACAAAATCCCGCTCGAAACCGCCATCGCCCTCTCCCCAGGGGAGTCTACTGAAGGGTATTAAGGTTTCCAGCGCATTCTAGCGGCGTTTGGGCTAACCAAGTCGGAAGTTGGTTGCACTGAGCCCCGGTAGAATGCGCTTGGAACACACTATCGCCCTCTTCCCAGGGTAGTCTACTGAAGGGTATTAAGGTTTCCAGCGCATTCTAGCGTCGTTTGGTCTAACCAAGTCGGAAGTTGGTTGCACTGAGCCCCAGTAGAATGCGCTTGCAACCGGCTATCGCCCTCTTCCCAGGGTAGTCTACTGAAGGGTATTAAGGTTTCCAGCGCATTCTAGCGTCGTTTGGTCTAACCAAGTCGGAAGTTGGTTGCACTGAGCCCCGGTAGAATGCGCTTGGAACACACTATCGCCCTCTTCCCAGGGTAGTCTACTGAAGGGTATTAAGGTTTCCAGCGCATTCTAGCGGCGTTTGGGCTAACCAAGTCGGAAGTTGGTTGCACTGAGCCCCAGTAGAATGCGCTTGCAACCGGCTATAGCCCTCTTCCCAGGGAAGTGTACTGAAGGGTATTAAGGTTTCAAGCGCATTCTAGCGTCGTTTTGTCTAACCAAGTCGGAAGTTGGGCTGCAAGCTATCGCCCCCAGTAGAATGCGCTTGCAACACGGCTATCGCCCTCTTCCCAGGGTAGTCTACTGAAGGGTATTAAGGTTTCCAGCGCATTCTAGCGTCGTTTGGTCTAACCAAATCGGAAGTTGGTTGCACTGAGCCCCAGTAGAATGCGCTTGCAACCGGCTATCGCCCTCTTCCCAGGGTAGTCTACTGAAGGGTATTAAGGTTTCCAGCGCATTCTAGCGTCGTTTGGTCTAACCAAATCGGAAGTTGGTTGCACTGAGCCCCGGTAGAATGCGCTTGGAACACACTATCGCCCTCTTCCCAGGGTAGTCTACTGAAGGGTATTAAGGTTTCCAGCGCATTCTAGTGTCGTTTGGGCTAACCAAGTCGGAAGTTGGTTGCACTGAGCCCCAGTAGAATGCGCTTGCAACCCGCTATCGCCCTCTTCCCAGGGTAGTCTACTGAAGGGTATTAAGGTTTCCAGCGCATTCTAGTGTCGTTTGGGCTAACCAAGTCGGAAGTTGGTTGCACTGAGCCCCAGTAGAATGCGCTTGGAACCACTATCGCCCTCTTCCCAGGGTAGTCTACTGAAGGGTATTAAGGTTTCCAGCGCATTCTAGCGTCGTTTGGTCTAACCTCTTCCCAGTAGAATGGCTTGGAACACACTAGCCCTCTTCCCAGGGTAGTCTACTGAAGGGTATTAAGGTTTCCAGCGCATTCTAGCGTTGTTTGGTCTAACCAAATCGGAAGTTGGTTGCACTGAGCCCCAGTAGAATGCGCTTGCAACAAGTCGGAAGTTGGTTGCACTGGCTATCGCCCTCTTCCCAGGGTAGTCTACTGAAGGGTATTAAGGTTTCCAGCGCATTCTAGCGTCGTTTGGTCTAACCAAGTCGGAAGTTGGTTGCACTGAGCCCCAGTAGAATGCGCTTGCAACCGGCTATCGCCCTCTTCCCAGGGTAGTCTACTGAAGGGTATTAAGGTTTCCAGCGCATTCTAGCGTCGTTTGGTCTAACCAAGTCGGAAGTTGGTTGCACTGAAGTAGAATGGTTGCACTGAGCCTGAAGGGTAGAATGCGCTTGGCTAACAAGTCGGAAGTTGGTTGCACTGAGCCCCCGGTAGAATGCGCTTGGAACGAATACATATCACTATCGCCCTCTTCCCAGGGTAGTCTACTGAAGGGTATTAAGGTTTCCAGCGCATTCCAGCGTTGTTTGGCCTAACCAAGTCGGAAGTTGGTTGCACTGAGCCCCGGTAGAATGCGCTTGCGACCCGCTATCTCCCTCTTCCCAGGGGAGTCTACTGAAGGCGATTAAGGTTTAAAGCGCATTCTAGCGTCGTTTGGTCTAACCAAGTCGGAAGTTGGTTGCACTGAGCCCTGGTAGAATGCGCTTGCTACCTCCTATCGCCCTCTTCCAAGGGGAGTCTACTGAAGGCTATTAAGGTTTCAAGCGCATTCTAGCGGCGTTCTGTCTAACCATGTCCTCATAGAAAATTCTTCAAAAAAAGTCCAAATTTTGGCCGCCTTGACTTTTTTTGAGGTTTTTAGGGATTTTACAAAACTTTGACAACCCTTAAAGAGCACTTTAAATTAAGTGAGAGAGATGGCTCAAGAATTAGGGCGTCGTCGGACAAAAATGGATTTTTCCTGAAAATTTCAGATTTTTTGCTCCAGCTGTTTCGGAGATATCGTGCGTACGGCGTACGGCGGACGGAAAAATTTTTATTGCAGATTCGGATTCTACAATCTTTGAAACGTAAACCATTAAATTTTCAGGGTGGGTTGGAATTTTTTTTTCCATAGCGATTACAATGGTTTATTATTGAATAGTAAACCAAAAAAGTTGCCGCACAGAAAATCGGTTTTGAATAATTATTGTCGCAGTGAACGTGTTAATAGCCGTAAGTATAAAGAAATGGACGAAACCAAAGGGTGTTATGCACTTTTTTGGAGCTAAAATAATTGATATTTTGATGAATTTAATGGGTTCATCTCTGTTGCTAGTCATTCATCTGCACGCTGTCAATTAGTGGGTCTTCATGATGAGAGTTCGGATTAACAAAGTTTAGAATACCCTGATTCGATTCCCAGTGGCGACTTACTTTTTGTTTGTTGCTACAAGTTCTGGAAAATTTCTGATAGAGACATAATAAACCACAGTATAACAATTCGGATGTTTCAATTTAACGATGAAGTAAACAAATCATTGGATTCATTGTACAATCCCTAGTGGGACAGTAAAGTGAAAAATCCAGGGTTTATAGCTAGATACTAAGTAAGTTGAGTAGGGATGTTATCGAGCTTACCACCCAGTTCGGCCATCTACTAGAATTTAGGTTATTCATGTAGTCCATGGTAAGCTTTTGGAATTCAAAAGCGTTAGCGTTCTTTTTCAGGTAACTGACGTATTGAAAGTTGAAGGGGGACGAGATATTTCCGTAGTAAGTCATCAACTCAGCGATTTCGTTGTAAGCCTCCAACCACAAGGCTCTGAAAAAAAAAAAAAAAAAAAAACACATTTTAGCGAATAGCTTAAAATATTTGCCAAAACTGCAATAGTACTCCACGACTGGTATGTAATTGAGATCACCATTGAATGGACCATCGGTGAAGAAAGTTACAGATGAAATTAAACGGTAGTGCAACTTTTTCCTACTATTTTCATTAAACTCGGTTAAACTAGGGCAGTAGTGCCACTGGAATCGAATTTAACATTTTAGAATGTGCAGGGGTCATAAATAATCCAGACCAAACGGAATTCATGAATGATCACATCGTATCATTCATTCAATTTGTTTCAAGTGATGATGGAAATTACTGGAGCAATAGTCATTATTAATCGAGTGTTTTCGAGAGGTGTCTGCGTGTGGCCTACTTTTCTTCCATTTTTGCGTTCTTGGTGAGATAGAGGCTGATAAGTTAATGGAGAGGGGGCGGTGGGAGTGTGCGAGTAAGAACGGTTCGGGCAAGTTTTACGCATGCGCATGAGGTCAAATTCAATATTTCCTTGAATTTCAAACCTAAATTCAATATTTGAAATCTGCTGAACAAAGTTAAAGAAGATTAATTCCACCTCTTTCCGCCATCAGCCGTGGAACGTAGTTTGAGAAGGGTCAGGGTGAGTGGGTAGAGTCCCCGCCCCCCACTACCTTCCCTTGAACATAGAGGATGTCGAAGAAAATATGTTAATTATCCTATAAAGATTCGGTTTGTTTATCTTTTTGCTTTGTTTACCTGCTGGACCTACTTGGAGATATCTCCTATCTGCAGTCCGATAATGTTACTTTTTGCCAAACGACGATTGGAAGCTGTAAGCGCTTTTCAGTTCAGTCGAGTATTTTCATGAACAAAGACAGAATTTGTTAGGATGAAGAATTTACTTTTTCTGTCTACCAAAACAAAGGTTAAGTAATTGTCTTAATTTATAGATTGAAAGGTTAAGTTGCAAAGATATTGTAATTCAATGTGCCTACTCTTCCTTTACATTTACTATTGTAGGAACACATTATAAAATTTTAAATATGAAACATTTGATACGATTATGTTAATTTCTTCTCCGCACATAGGAACGAAGGACGCAAATTCTATTATCGTGTGGAGATGAACAGTATTGTTCAACATTGTGCAGCATAGTTTCCCATTTCTACGTACCACATCTACTATACTATACTTACATTTATACGACCGTTAGAAAATAAATACTCAATTCGATCTCCAAAACATCTCAACTCAATTTATTCAATATATATGTTTAACGATAATTGGAATGGTTCATAAGCTAAGTAGGTAGTTACACTATACACATTTATACGACCGTTAGACATATATATAATCTTTGAATGCTACTTTAGCCCCCAAAGTTAGAGGGGCGCCAAATAGGCAAAAAAGTGATAGCTTACCAAGTTCTTTTAAATAATGCAATAGGCCTACAAGAAAGGACAAAGGATATAGAAAACGTATACTTCGCGAAGCGAGAACTAGCCTTGAGCGGCCGTATGCAGGGTAGTTGACGAGGCGAGTCTACTCCATTCGAACTTTTGGTTTATAATAGCCGAAACGGCCTCCATGACGCCTATCCCAATATAACCACAGCTTTGAGAATTTTTCTTACAATACCCGTGTGTGTAGCATCGAATGAAAGAAGTTTTAGAAAACTGAGGATAATAAAAAACTACATCAGGAACTTGACAGGACAACAACGACTAAGCAACTTGGCCATCATATCAATAGAGGACAAAATAGCTTCAGCACTATCTTTTGATGGTATCATTAAAACATTTGCAGCAAAAAAAGCCCGACAATTTTCATTTTAAAGTTTGTTTAGGGCTTCCATTTCGTACAAAAATTTATTTATCATCTATTAGTTTGTTAAATTTAATAAAAATTATACCTATGGTATTTTACATTGAGCACTTACTTACCAAACCTTCCTCCTTTTAGTAAAAGAGTTTATACATTGTGAATAAATCAAATTAATTATATTTATATTTTGGTTCATTGGTATGTTAAGTCATGAGATATCGGGTCTTTTATTTATTTATTTCTTGCCCCGGGTGAAATACTTCACTCACCTAACTCCCTTCGACACGAACTCCGGTTCCCTGAGCACCGCGTCGTAAGCGCTCAGTTTCTCGTGGGTCCCAGCTTGGTTCATCGTGTAGGTGTGGTTCAGGCAATTGTAGTCGGAGTCGTCCGAGCAGATCGACGGCTCGTTTTTATCGTAATTCGTTTCGACGAGGTAGGGAACGGCGTCCATCCTGAATCCGTCCACTCCTTTCCTCAACCAAAATCGGACACACTCCTGAAGCAAAGAAGATAACCGTCGCGCATCATGATCGTATGAGCAAATTTTCCGAATTTATTGTGTTAAATTTATTAAATTGAGTTGAAACTTGAGCAAATTCATGTACAAAAAAGTTGTTTACAACAATTTTATAATGAACAAACTTGTTATAAATGATATTCTTTTAATCAAAATATTTAATTTGTTTACAATTTTCAGTATGAGTTTTAATTTTTAAATGACCTAGTTCATGATTGTTCAACTTTTTTTTATTTACACATATTTTGCTATAAAAATCAAAATGTGACTATCCGTCAGTTTTGTGATTTCTTCAGTGCAATTTTTAAAATTTGAGCATTGTTGTCAATGAACTCGTCCTTTCTTAAGGGATGCTTGATTTTTTGGAGCATTAACGAAGTTTTTATCTCAGTCCTATCGAGAGTTGAAATACAGGAATAATTTTGTACTTAGCCAACGTGGTACTGTGGGCTAAAAAAACTTGACCCTGGTTATGAAGAACCTCAACCCATCAAGTTTTAAAAAAACGTCGTTATAATGGAATCAACTTGTCTAGAACTATACCGGTTTTATAGTCTTACTATTAAATTCCAGTTCCAGAAAAATTGTGTCCCTAAATCAAAGTTTCTACGTGTTTTTGCGTTTCAGATCTTGTTGATGTGTCTGTCTCTGATTATCTTAAAAATGTACGTTTTGGTTGGATGGAGGGACCGAGAGGTAGATGAATAATGATCGGGAATTTGGGAAAATGGAGGGAATAGTAATTAATTTTCGGCGAATGAAAATTTATGGCAGGTCTTGATGGCCGTAAAAACGAAGCATGCAGGCTCACACTCTATCCTATATTTACAGTTGCTGTAAAAATCTTTTGCCCTTTGATGAATCAGATAGCTACTATTCTAAGTAGAGATGATAGTTGAATAATGATTTTGGGAATGATTTGTTTTCTAAACGTACTTGCATTGCCTTCGACACATCATCGTTGTCGTAATTCAGATCCGGCTGGTAATCACCGAACATGTGATAGTAGAACTGCTTTCTTTCCTCGACGTACTTCCAAGCAGAGCCGCCAAAGGTCGATCTCTGAAAAAATACCATTTTCAAGTTATTAGGGTTCGTACTGACTCGCAATAATTGAGTAGGGTTATTCTGCGTGTGTGGGTGATGTACTCGAAAAGTAACTTGGTGCCCAGACATTAATGAGACACCCATTCACCATCCTGCTGTACGAAGTGGGGGGAACCACAAAGATCCCTGTCTTTGTTCATGGAGTGTGCCCTTCCTGCTGCAGGTTTCCTCCAGATCATGTCCAATGGATTTCCTATCGGACTGACCTGCGGTATGGCTTCCCTCACCATACCAACTACCAAGGTCTGAGCGTGTATGAGGCCGCCAGACCACCTTCCACGTTCTTGTCACACCCCAGGACAGAAAAATATGTCACCGCACCTCTTCTCATTCCGCCCTTATCAACATATTTTATAAAGAGACTGTGTTCAGTGTATAATAATCCCATGGACAAGCAAAAAAATTCACGTTTAGTGGCATGTTGGTTAGTGACTTTTAAAAATAAACCTTCAGAAATCAACCAAGGAAAAATCGGAATAAATTGGCATTTTCATCAACGTTGGTCTCTGAAACGTTATTGTCGAATAATTTGTTCATGCTGAGCCAAATGCTACTGGTCCCAGACTCGATGTTTAACTTGTTTAAAATCTACTAAATTGTAGTCCAAAATATTGCGAAAAATTCATTCCATAAAGGCATATGGGGCATTTTTGCAACTAGTGCTAGATCTCAGGGTTGTGTTGTCTTTTCGGGGTAGTCCTAAAACTTGTTTTGGTGCAAAAATGCATTAAAATCAACCTTTTTCTTCTCATTTTGACCTCAATGCACCAAGAACCTGTTTGCGAATGCTCTATGAATATGGTTAAACTTTATCCTAAAAAAAATCTGAAGAGAATTAACCATTAACCCATGGAGTCCTTGAAATTGGGAGGGAAAACCCAGATTCAGGTTCGGAAAGGCGGATCGTGTGAGGAGATCGTGTTTTGAGGGAAAAGGAACTTCGTTCGGCCACCCACTTCATGCCGCAGGACTGTGAATGGGCCGGTTCACATTCTTAACAACACCTTGACAGCTTCCAAGCTGCCCTCATGGGCTTGGTCATCCGGTTCTTGGACATCTCTTAAATTTTTTCAATATTGGTAATCGTTGGTAATATGACCAATGAACATAACATGAAGATTTTAAACTTTTTTTTTATTAAAAAAAAAAAAAAAAAAAAAAAAAACTTTTTGACATTTTATGTCTTCACTTTGCTACATAAACTCAAAAATTTAACGCGGACAGCGTCACGAAAATATTTCTTATGGTTTTCGCTTACAACCGATTCGTTGCAACGGATCATTATCTTCGACATTTGTGATCGTACAACACTCGTTCACCACTCAGTTGAAAGCTGTTGATTTACTTAATCTTGTTACGTTAACCCCTGGACATTCGGAACCTCAGTGACCAAAGTACCCACGGGTGTCAGAACAATGAGTCAACACGATCGCGAATTCAATTAAGTACCCTCAGGACATTTTATGTCTTTGTGCCCCCTCCCGCACACACACCACGTACTTCGTACCACCCATGGGTCTTGGAAAAAAAAAAAAAAAATTCCTACCCCCCTGAAAATTTCATGGTTTACGTTTCAAAGGGTGTAGAATCCAAATCTGCAATACAATTTTTTCCGTCCGTCCGCCGTACACCGTACTACGCACAATTTCTCCCAACGGCTTGACCAAAAATTCTGAAATTTTCAGGAAAAATCCATGTTGGTCCGACAACGCCCCAATCCTTTAGCCAGCTCTCTCACTTAATTTAAAGTGCCCTTCAAGGGTTGTCAAAGTTTTTTAAAATCCCTAAAAACCTTTAAAAAAGTCAAGGCGGCCTAAATTTGGACTTTTTTTGAAGAACTTCCCATGAGGAATCGGATGAGCCCCTCCCCAGGTCCGTAGCTGAAACCATTCCCTACATCCACATTCACTACATCACTAGGTTACGGCAATCGAAACAAACACAACAACGTTTTTCTTTTTTTGATGTTAGTGATGTAGTGAATGTGAAAACTGGATTGAACTCCTAAAAGGGTTTATAGCCGATACACGGGTTGAAGCATTCTGATATGCATGAAACGCTGCAAATTCTTTCACTGAGGTTTATTATTCAATTTCATTCATTTGGCTTGCATTCATGATTTGAATTTCTACTAAGCTTTGGAGTGTGCGTGTTTCACAGGTGATGGAGCGATTATTGAATTCCAGGAGGCACACAAATATGATCAACTGATCAATCCAAATAGGTATTTCGGTTGAGAACAGATTTACGTGCTCTATGCATAAAAAAAAAAAAAACAAAAAACAATAAGTTGTTAAATCGATTCCTGAGTTACGTAATTCTTATACCGAACACCCTGTATAGAAACTGCAGGTAGAAAACTTTTTTAGAAGGATTCTGGCACTCCGTCTGTCTTGTCAAACTACACTTTTCTTTGGCAGTTTTCTTTCCATTGAGCTACACCTTTTTGTTGGCTGAGTGTCTCAGGTCTGTTATTTTCTTCAGATGGTGTCGTTTCTGGAAAACAAACACAACAAACGTCGTTGACTTTTTTTTATGATCGCAATAACCTGTAAACAATAGCGCATTTGTAACGGGATTGAACTCCTGAAAGGGTATTATAGCCGATACACGGGTTGAAGCATTCTGATATGCATGAAACGCTGCAAATTCTTTCACTGAGGTTTATTATTCAATTTCATTCATTTGGCTTGCATTCATGATTTGAATTTCTACACTCCACACTCCAAAGCTTAGTAGAAATTCAAATGATGAACGCAAGCCTTTTTTTATTGGTTATCAGAATGCTTCAATCCGTGTATCGGCTGCAAAGCCTTTTAGGAGTTCATTCCAGTATCCACATAACTATCACTACTAGGTTACTGATATCACTAGGTTACTGATATCAAAACAAAATAACGCAAATGTTGACACCATAAATCGGGCCATACATCGGGAATGGTTTGATCTACGGACGTGGGGAGGGTCTCATTCGATTCCTCGAGGTATGTTCTTCAAATAGGTAAATATTTAGGCCGCCTTAACTTTTTTTGAGGTTTTTAGGGATTTTAAAAAACTTTGACAACCCTGAAAGGGCACTTTGAATTCAGTGAGAGAACTGGCTCAAGAATTGGGACGTCGTCTGACCAACGTGGATTCTTCCTGAAAATTTCAGCTTTTTTGCTTCAGCCGTTTGGGAGAAATCGTGCGTACGGGGTACGGCGGACGGACGTAAAATTTTTTATCGCAGATTCGGATTCTACACCGTTTGAAACGTAAACCATGAAATTTTCAGATTGGGTTAGAATTTTTTTTCAAGAGCGATACAATGGTTTATTATTGAATAATAAACCAAAATCAAACCGATTTGATTTCAAGCCGCATGTACAGTGTTTGTGTTAGCGTATTCACAACTCTGTTGTCATAGTTAGATCGGAAAATTGCCCTCCCCGCACGAACGCTGAACCCACCCGAGCCGCTGGTATCCCTTAATTTCCGCTCACGTAGGACGCGACGTCATACTTACCCAGTTGTTGGGGGGAATGGGCTGGCCCCTGTTGTCCAATCCCAATGGATCTTTCCAGACGTACCAGTCATCTTTCCCGTTGATTTTTTTCACGGAGTCCAAGAACCACTCGCTTTCATTGCTCGTGTGGTTCGGAACAAAGTCTAAAACCACCTTGATACCTGCAACATTGATGACGTGCTCTTGAACAAGATTAGATATTCAAACAGTGACTGTCAACTATAGTAACTGACAATTTTATCAGCCTGTAGATAGTCTGACAATAATATGGAGCAATTTGTCAGTGCAGCGTTGTCAAAAGATTGCGTCAGCTGGCACTTGACACGAATAAGTAGCGTCAGATTAGTTGAGTTCTTCACAACAAGAACAAGTAAAGTATGAAGGAATTTGACTTCGACAATACGAAATTCTCTTGAAGGGACCTCGAACAGCCCATTGATATAGAGATACCATATTGTAACAGCAACTAATAACGGTACCCACCCACTATTTGATTCCTAATTTCAGTGGTTTGTCACATTAACTGGTACTACATGTAAGGGATATACTTATTGGATTTAACCTTCAACTTTCAAGCTCAGTTAAGTCTAGCACAAACTAAAGGCTAATTCACAATGACACTACGATAACCAAATAGAGCAGTAATGGTAGCATACAATAGGAATTGTGGCAAAAATTCTTCTTTTGACTTATCTTACTATATGTTGGAACTGTATGAAATTTAGTTTTTTCACAATCATGATGTGAATTCACTTTGATAGCATCAAAGTATTTGATACATGAATTGAGGTGATTTGTTGTTTGGTGAATGGCGCCTTAATACGATGGAAGCTTCTGCTATTCTGAATTGTTCATTGTTTGTATGAATCGTTCAAGAATGCAACGATTGGATTCCTTCACAAACAGGACGTGAACCAGTCTCTTCCAACTGTGATGGAATTGGATGAAAACTGATGTCCCTGAACATAAACTCTGCCATTGGAAGTGGCAACTTGTCTTTCCATCGCCTACGTATTACACTATAAAATTTTCAGTGGGAGTACTGATTAGCCCGGTTCGAATCCGACAGGCACCAATGATTATAGATCCAAAATCCTATCAAAATCCTGGGGTTGTACACCTGTCCTGTCGCTAGACAGTTCACCTCTGATCTCGATATCACGTGTGAATCCGAAATCGTCAGACCTCGTTCCGATCCTCTCTAGAGGACGGCTGGCGACGTCCGCGACACCTCCGGGTAGTTGGAGGAAAATCCAAGGTGAAATTCCTTGTTTACTTTACTTTTTTACTTTTACTTACACTATAAAACTAATTCTGAAAATTACCACATAAGTACACTTTACAGTGCTGTTGATGGGTCAAGCCTTCACCAATATCTTTATAAATATTGCTTAAATGCTTGTTTTTGTTTTGTACTTCACTGCACTTACAGCATGTCTGGTAATGTGGTAGGTTACCTCTTTTGTGGTAGGTGTCGATCAGTTCTTCAGCATCAGCCATTGTTCCAAATTTGGGGTTGACTGCGGTGTAGTTGGAAGCGTCGTAGCCGTTGTCCCTCATTGGTGACGGATAGATCGGAGACAACCAAACGGCGGCCACTCCGATGTCTTCAATATACTGCGCCATCTGTGTAATTCCTGTTTCAACATTGAATCCCACATGAATTTACACGTAAGAATTCCCACTCCAAACAACCCATAAGACAAACTTCCGTACAAAGTTTCGAGAAAATAAATGTTTAGTTTTTCTTCTTTAAAAAAGTATTTGTAAACCTAGATGAGTGAATCAAGGAGGTAATAAATGATCCATGCATAACGGAGAATGGTTTTCACTTAGTAAATGATTCTTCAAAATCAGGGGCATTGGTTCGACCTGCCACCACGAAATTGTATCATACCAATCGTCCTCTAAAACTGGTTTTTACAAACTGCGTAAACCCTGGGTACCTGAGGGAGTTCCGGTGTTAAATTGTTTCCAAATCGACCAACGGTTCTGAAATTGGAAATTGAGCTTCTTTGTCTACAAGGTGTTCTGTCATAAGTTCATCAAACTTCGAGGGTCGAATTTGGAACTCAATTTCAACTAAAAAGGTCTCTTGGATTCTTTTAGTTTCCGGGATATTCCAATCTCAAAACTTTGATTTTCATATTTCCTATCTTACGCCACCGAAATGGCCACATCTCCGTTAAACCACGAAATTAGGGTCATCAGCAGCCATCTCTAAACATTGTTGTGCAAAGGCTAACCTTTTTACGTGGTCTTTTGGCTGCAACTTCTGAACGATATGAATTTTATAGGGGTGAAATTTCAAATCGCTGAACAAAATTCGTCAAAGAGAACGACGAGACATTCCAAGTGTTCGGGCGTGTTTCCGAGCAGAGCGATTTGGGCTTTGCAAAAAAGCACCTCTCACAGCTGTCACAGCCTCTAGTGACGGCGGCCTGGAGGTCGTCGGTTCATAGCAGAACCTGTTTCATCAAAACGCAAAACCCACGAAGCAATTGCATTACGAGAAGGAACTCTGTCAGAAGGACGAAAATGAAAACTCGCACGAAATGCTCGTTGGGCGGCCACGAAACTATGGTTTTGTTCGTAGTACACCTTGATCGCAAAAGATCGTTGTTGATCGGTCAAACGCTGTGGTTACTAACTTCAGGTATCAAAGGGTGGAATGTGGCCTCGAAAGAGAAGCTGAGTCCCATGACTACCTTTACAGACCCCTTTCAAAACGTCCCATCTTTACGCGCCACCCTGTACTTAATAAAATCAATTTTGCGGACCGAACGATTAGTTCTGAAGGAAGGAACGCCAAATTTCCTGTCTGTTTAGAGAAAAATAAAACAATTTAAATTGAATATTACTCCAAAGATAACGTTTTAAGAATTTATGATAAAACTAATTTTCCCCTTCTTTTTTTCTTGCTTAAAAAGAACAGGTTTCGTAACTCCCAATTCCCAGGAAAAACGTTCTCAAGATCTCAGCTATTCAACGGTACGAACAGAACGAAACAACAACAATTTTTTTTTCTTTTAAGTACATCAACATTTTTAAGAAAATGACGATGGACTTGAATCGTTGTTTTTCATCCAGCATCTAGTTTCTACAAAACACTAATTTGGCATCGGATTGTATGACGCTTTGTAACCTGAATCGAATGGTGACCCTCTCAGACCTCCTTTCTCAACATGAATAGATCTTACAGTGGTTGGAAGGCTGAATCAACAGCTGAAAATTTCAATTCATTAGATAATATTAACCCTTAACTGCACATAAGGGTTAATTTCCCCAAGATCATTGGAAAATCCCTCAATTGTTGAGCGAGAAGGTCCAAGAACGCCACCATTCGATTCATTAAAAAAGATTTATAAAATTCAATACCATACCAAATTCTTTAGCTGGTCGATTTTGGTTTAAAAAAGAGAGATTTTACTTCATAAACCCACCATTGAAACGTGGGAATGTGCTGCTCTAGACTCTTGAAGTTTGGAAAATTTATGTTGAGAGCTCCGTATGTCGTTAGAGAGCTGAATAATGTAGTAATTATATTTTGCACAGTCTTAAAAAGCTTAAATAAAATTGACTCTCAATTTTAGCCTCATCTCGCATTTTAAAATGACAAATTGCTAACGAATATTTTCTAGATTCGCGCTGCGAACAATAAATACTTCGGCCGCGTCGGGCTTGTGAGAAGTCTTTCATATTTAATATTTGTAAGAAAATTGGATGTGTAATGAGCGTTTGATTTGTGTTATCAACGTAAGAGGGCACTGATCATAATATAAGTAAAATCTATTTTTTTCACATTGTTTTGTGGAAATACTGTTGAATAAATTTGACTTTTACCGAAAAACATGCATTTCTTCGTACTATAGATCCAATACGTCGTTTTTACCCAGGCCAGTTTTGAAGTGTACCGTTGTAGTGCTTCTAGTTAATTACGTGCCCCAACTTTTGATAGTTTTCAATGACCGAAGACTTTTTTGAGATTGCTGTGTTTTTGAAAAATCTAAAAATGTACCGATTGCGTCGTATTAAGCTCATCCCGTTGCATATCGTTCTTCATTTCTCTTCTAGTGAACTGATCGCGAAAGAAAATGTTCCCCCAAGTTGGCTCTTAAAGATACGTTTTATACATATCCCTGGATACCAAGGTAACTCAATAGCTGTATTGACTAGGAAGTTTCAATCTGCTGACTTTTCAATTACTAGACTAAGAAAAGTACGGAAATCAGGTTGTGTGAAACTTAGCGTCACCAAAAAAATTTTTTTGTATAATCGAATCGAACGACTAAAACACTCGATACGTAAACCATTCGATAAAGATTTCAACCTTGTTGGTTTGTTTACCGTTTTGATTTGTTCAACTTCGAGATACCTATTATCGGCGATTTCAGATCCTATAATGTTATTTCGTGTCAAAGAATGTGCTACTTGAAAGTAATCATGATTAATGGAAATTAGGGTGCCGAGGTAACGAGCAATACTCAGCGATAAGAGCTTCCCAATTCACTGTAGTATTTTCATATTCAAAGATAGGATTTGTTTAGATAGAGAATGTTCTTTTTGTGGGCACCAAAACAAACGTTGAGTAATTGTCTTAATTCATAGATTGCAAGGTTAAGTTGTAAAGATAGTACAATGTGCCGGCTCTTCCGTCCAATTTACTTAGGTAAGAGCCTATTATAGAATTTGTATATGATATATTTTTTTGATATGATCATGTTAATTTTCTCTCGTTACATAAGAACGTAGGACGAAGATTCCATTATTTCGAAAATGATGTTTTTGCTTCACATTTTGCAATAATGAATCATTCCAATTGACCATTCCTGAAATCGGGATCGCTGGACTCATTTCTCCTCAGCAAAATCAGCTGGGTAATAACACCGAATGAACAAGGTTCGGGATGAAGATGTTGTGCAAAATATCTTCCCCGTCATCCGCGGGCCCTTATAAACTTCATAGCACTCGACCGGCTGGTAGCTTTGGATTTTGCATATTTTCTCTTTGCCCAATCGACTGATTTTGAGATTGTGTACACGACCTTTGCTGGTTATTCCTCCCAACTACAGGAACTTCTTTTACTATTATTTTTTTAAATTCTATGGTGTATAACATTGATGTTAATGACCGCACCCAGCGAAGAGAAAGGGGACTATTAGACTATGTAGTTAGAATTTTAGAAAATTTTTGAAATAAGGATTTTAATAAAAAGAAACTTGCGGTATTGAAAATTATGAAATTAGGATAATTTGCAGTTATTTTATTGGGATAAAATGTTACATTTTTATGTCGTAATTAATGGAGACAATAGTTGTTTAGTAAAATAATTAATTTGCGTGATTAATTACCTTTGAGATCACCCCAACCATCGCCATCGGAGTCACGGAACGTCGCAGGGTAAATTTGATAAACAGGCCCGATTTTCCACCAATCCAAATCGGTGGCACTGACGCAACTGACCACCAGCACTACCGAGGCCACAAGGGACCCCCACATCATTCGAACCGAATCGGACAAATCGCGGGCGAGAAAACAAACAGCAGGTGCCGGGAATGCTCCTAGTTTATATCGGAAGGTCTCCTCCCACACGGTATAGATTCTATCAAGTGCATGTTGTTCACAGAGGAGACAGAAGTGGGGAGTTGTATCGGGAAGATTAGGAAAACGAAATGAAAAACAATCTCAAGTTGAACGACAACGAACCGTACTCGTAATCCATCATTTTTGGAGTGGTGTCCTATATGTCCACTACGACAACTCCTAATGCAAACACCAAAAACGTACTGGTCCCAGATCGAAAACCTAACTAATTTTATTATTTACGTTCATAAAATCTAAAAATTCGATTACTAAATTACTATTATTCTTTACACACGCGCACACACACTTTTTAAAAATGTATTAATTTTTAATGTATAAAATATAATTATAGGATGTATAATTATGAATACTAATTATGTACAATTATAAAAGATAAAATTATAAGATATGTTAGGTAAAACTAATTTAAAAAAATTAATATGTAAAAAAAATATGTAAGTCTTGGAAGCCAATTTTGATATCTATATGTTATCCATTGCATATTGTATATTGAAAATGACATGGCTATATCGTGTATTCTGCTAATGCCAAAAAAAAAAAAAAAGCCCAGATCTACCCAACGCCTTGGAATTTGGAATTTGAGGAAGAATGAGGGGAGGGAGATGGAAGGAACCGCCTGTTAAGGTACAAACCCTACAAGGACGCGGGCGGTTACACCACGAACCAAACTTGACGAGATACCCAGTTCAATCAGTTCCGTGGCACATGATACTTTCTCTGAATACGGCCATTTTCGCATAACTTGGTAGTTATCGCTTGTTACTTCGAAAATGAAATAACAAGTCATTCTAACTCATTCCACGCACTGATCTATTACGGTATCATCCCTACTACGGGCTCTTCGAGGTTGACAGCAACGATATTCGACTTTTTGCTCCGATCACTCTGTATACCAGTCTTCCCTCCTCCACATCCTATATGCATATGTAGGTATGTATGTATATGCACGTGGGATATACAGGGTGTTCGGGACAAGAACGACGATACTTCAGGGATCAACAACAACTTTTACCTCTCGCCAATTTTTTCTAGTCCGCTGAGTTTCTGTCTATTCCACATCGCATAAACTTAAATTATGCCGTTGGAAAGAGCGTTAAATTTTCTTTAATTTTCATTTCATACCTACGTATGAAATTTCATTTCATTTCATACATAAGTCACGCACATGGTTTTTTCTGGCATAAACGTGAATTTTGTCAACTTTCTGCTTTTTTCTTAACAAATTTTCAATGTTGATCTACCACCATACCAACTGCTGGAAAATGGATGAGCTCTACGGTAAAAATTCGTGCATTTTATCACCTTTCTTTAGCTCTATTAATTGTATATTAGAGCAATTTTTGACAGAGATTGGCGATTGAACGTGGAAAAATGCGGATTTAGTAAACAAAATCAGTAGTTTGGCATGAGACACCTAGTTTTTCTCGCTGAATCGAATGAACACATTTCTAAAACTCCCGAAATAATTTAAATGAAAAAGGATGTGATCTGAAATATAAAATTTTTATTCTTTTCAAAGAACAAAAAAAAATTTTTTTAAATAAAATATTTCCAACTTGTTTTTACAGCTTTTTTGTTCTACAATTCACAACACCTGTTCAAAAATGCCCTTCGCCTTCTTGGAGGCACATTCTCCTTCGAACGCTGGAATCGATCCCTGAAGTTTCGTTGTTCTTATACCAAAGACCCTGTACACAGGCTATCAGATAACAAAATGTCAACAAACAAAAAACTCACGTTGAACGTTTCGCCATAAAGCTTATAGGCCCAGCTTGGGGCGCCCTGACCGTATCTTGACTTATCATTTCCTCATCAGTGCGTTTATTACTGCTTAATCAGTCCATCACAGTTAAGTTAGTTTTCGTTTCGGTTTTTGAAGTTATTTATGAGTGATAAGACCTGTACACAAGAAACGCGTAATATTGTGAACACTGTTCTCGAACAATCATGAGCCAGAAGCATGGGCATGTTTTCCGCAGTAATTAAGTTATCAATGCATCAGTTGATACTCTCAATAAGATTCAGACCGGATAATTTCTCGTCATGGAAAATTTGTTGCATAAACACTTGCAAGGGTACACTTGAACTTTCGCCTTTTGATAGTTTTTTTCAGATCGGTACGCCAATATTTGCTTTGCTCTTGAAAGTTAGTGAGAGATGGTCAGATGAACATCCCATTTATCTGAATTTTTCCGTACTGAATGACTCAAGATCTTGGAAACACGTACTATTCTTATTCAACCCACTTTTACGAATTATCGTTAAAAAACAAGCGTTGTAGAAGCTTGAGGGAAGGGGGCGTTGCAGGGGCTTGAGGGTTATGCCCATATTTATATCTAAAAGCACTTATTGCCGATTTTTCGAAATTAATTCTCTTCATTAAATTTACTAAAATATTCTTACCGTTACTCAATTTGTCCCACAGAAGCGTTGCCATTCATTCATATATGAATATTTTTCAAAATTCTCTTTGTTATTTATTATTCCATAAATTCAATAACGTGTATTTGCTTAGCAACCTGTACTTTTCCGGTTGTTGGCTATTTATCTACCTGTCTTATCTAAAGTGTGGAGGATTGAGTGGTCGGAAAATTTTCCTATTTTATCAAGTATGTTTCTCGTTTTTACCAAGAAATTCATGTTGAATGATCTTTGAATCGACAGTGAATTGAAATCATGGAGGAAAATAACAGCAAAACGGAGAGTACATCCCTGAAAGATAACTGAAAGATAATATCGATGACATCAGCTTATCTGCTATTTCAAACATGTTGCAATTGAGTTTTTTAACTCGTCGGAGCTCATAGGGACTGGCGCTTCCACATATTCAACTAACTTGGGAGATTAATAGTTGGGAGGTGACCTGTCACCTTTTGCTCCCGAGTCTACTAAGGCAGCGGAAGCATTGTTTTCACTTTCGAAATGTGAAAATTTTTTTGTCTCCAAAATCAAAAATTCCACCCGCATTTTGCGTTTTAGACCTTACTGAACAATTTCCGTGTCTGTCTATGTGTCTGTGTGTCGGTCTGTCTGTGTGTCTGTGTGTCAGCAAATCCTTGTTACGGGCAAAACTACACGAAGTTATTGTCCGATTTTGATGAAATTTTCAGGGATTGTGCGGGTTGGGGTGTAGATAGTCCCCTATAGGTTTCATGACCTCCGGATCAATAGTAGCCTCTGCGCATGCGCAAACGTGAAATCCTTGTTACGAGCATAACTCTGGGAGTTCTTGACCAATTTCGATGACATTTTCAGGGATTGTTCGGTTTGATGTGTAGGTGGTCCCCCATAAGTTTCATAACCCCCGGATCAATAGTAGCCTCTGCGCATGCGCAAACGTGAAATCCTTGTTACGCGTATAACTCCGGGAGTTCTTGACCGATTTCGATGAAATTTTCAGGGATTGTTCGGACTTATTAGGTATATTTTATAGTTTGTTCAATAGTTGAACATGCCTACCTTTATTTTCTCAAGTTATGCTCCTGCGTAACAATAAATTTACCCTAATTCAATATTTACTTCGCCTAATTGAACGAGGTTCTTTAGTCAATAATAATTACACATGTCATGTTATGGATACGAGGAAGCTATGTGCCACACCCACTTGTTTTTTCTCCATTAGATAGATATCAATTATATTTACGCTTCATGTTTGAAGTGTTCTAATACAAAGTTTCTAATGCAAATTTTAGGGGGGGGGGGGGGGGAGGGAGGGGAAAATATACTCTTCTGTGTATATAAAAAGCTGTAATTTTAAAATGTTCAAGTATTTTTCATGGGCCCTAAGGAGGTAAGGGTAGGGCAGCTACCGTTAGGAACATGAGGGGGTAATGGGCTAGTGTTCTATGACAATTTGACTTTCGAATAATAGGAGGTGGGGTGACTGTGACTCTGTTATCTTCGGGGTGGGGTTGCGGATAATCCGGCGATTCATTGCGTTCTGCACACCATCGGATGAAGTTATCCCGAAACTCTGCGGCGTTCTCAAAGTGAGTGTGGACGATGGGGCTGGTAAAAGTTGGCACGTCCAAGCTATGAATGGTGTTCGTGAAAGAGGTGAGACTAAAATAAACCTCGTTGCAGGTCACAGGACCGCCAGAGTCGCCTACCATAAACTTGTAAGTGATGTCGTGTTCGTAGTAACCTTGATGACATACCCAGGTGGAGTCTTGGGTGTAGTTGAAAAAGAACAGGGACCTGCTGAATGGTCCGTAGAGAACTGACAGGCAATCTATGTAATTCATTGTTGGTCTCCATCCCCATCTAATATAGTCAGAAGGGATGTCAACTTCCGACTCAATCCCATTTTCGTCAACCATTGTCATATACCCGGCATGTCCAATAAAAAGGCAGGTGTACTCTTGTTTGAGAATATTGTAATAGAAGTCTCGAAGTTGACTAATGGTATAGGAAGGTGCATAGCTGATTGGAGACACAGGACCCACCTCGTTTACTTTGTCTTTCGATATTATCAATCCGTAATCAAACATTACGAACCCGGCCAAACCTTCCAATCGACGACAAGCTGCGTACGTAATGTAGTGACTGGGCTTCAGAAAATGGAACATCCTAGAAGCTCGATTGTTTCCGAAGAAAGAATATATTCGATCCTCCCAAACGTTCAACGGCGAGGCGAAGGTCTTATTTTCATCCTCGTCCTCGTCAATCTCAAAACGTGCTAAACAGTGGCAAGCGGTCTGTACTATTGACGGTGTCAGCAGTGCCCCGCCGCAGAGAAGCTCCCATGGGATTGGGGATGTCAACCCCAAGACTTCTCGAATCCATTCAAAAGGCTCCAACCAGAAGGACAAAGTTGGACTTTTCCCCAAAAATGTGAAGTACCTGGAAACAGTATGTGATTGATCTGCTTAGATCTGAAACATCATATGAGACTTGCAATATTCATACAGGTGAGATAACTTGCAAAGAAATGGCTAAAAGAAATAACCATAAATAGGGAGTGTACTGCATAATAAAATAACATTCTAAATACGGTAATAAGTAAGGAAGGTAAACAGTTCTTCCCCTTTCCTGAAATCTGGCTTCGTGAAATTTCTGCGACGATATTTGTCTTCGCCATTATGAAAGATCAACAGCATGAGGTTCTGCAGACATTCTAATTTCTCATGTTGCACGTTTACTTTCTACACAACATACAAAAACAATATTTTGTACAATGAATAGTACTGCTAACTAATGACACTGATATTTACGTTGTATTTGCCACCATGACGTGATTAGTTCAACTACAATGGACACCCTACTAATACTACCAAAAACCGAGTTGCACATTCACTTATGAGGAACTTGTGTTCCACACACATACTAACTAAAAACCATATAGCACGTTTACTTTTGATAACTGTGTTGTACCCTTGTGACACATGGTTACTGGTCTTTGCCCATATAAGACGATGCGACACACATACTTCATACTTGATAAACCACTCCGCGCATTTACCTATGAGGAATTAGATTGTGTCTTATGGAAAACAAATTGTTTTCTACTATTTGGTTGTATTGTTTTAAACAATATTGCGTGACTTTTGATTTCCTCATGAGGTTGGCATATTATGTGCCCTTCATCTCTTTGATCTTTAAATTCCACGAGTTCCGCTTTCATGACTTCTATTAGTACTCCATACCTCACAGTTTTGATAAGCGTTTAATGGATGCAAGTACCTGAAGCTTGGATAAAAGTCACGATGTTCTTGATACGCTTCCCATCCGTACATTATTCTTTTAATCCGTTTCCCCGAATCAGTCTTCACGACTTTCAGAATAAAAATGGAAAACGCAGTCATTATGATTACTATGAGATGGTGCACTAGCATTGTTCACTCGGTATTGATAAAACTTCACGAAGTTAAAACGGAATACCTACAACTTTGAATCCATAACGTGAAGAAAACATTATGAATTAATTTTAGTTATCTAACCAAATTACGTGATTGTAAGTAAATAGAGTCTCCAATGTCAAGTGCTCGGAATGATAAATGAGTAGCTCATTTTATGCTGACAGTTGTGAGAAATGAGGCTGTAACAAATGTTAGGTGAAAAAAAAAAAAAATTATTTTCTCTATAGTGAATTCGATTTTAGAGAGGCCTAAACCAAGACAAACTAGACACTCCACGGGTTTGATGGGATTTCTCTCGATTTATCAACAAATAAGTTACCCAGGAATGTGTTGAATAAACAATTACTAACATGGAACGAGTTTTAGTCTTGATCTAACAGCCAAACCAACTAAATTTAACCATGCGTTACGAAAATTTCCAGGTAGAGCAGTACACAAGTGGAGTTTTGCGAAAAGTCTGATTATTATCTGAGGCTCAAATAGCGATAAGCCAAGATAGCCAAAATCTGCATAATCGGGAATAGTCGACATCACGATGCCTGTTGTTCAGTTTTGGTTTTGGTTTATTATTCAATAATAAACCATTTTAATCGCTGTTGAAAAAAAAATTCTAACCCCCCCTGAAAATTTCATGGTTTTCGTTTCAAAGGGTGTAGAATCCAAATCTGCAACAAAAATTTTTCCGTCCGTCCGCCGTATGCACGATTTCTCCCAAACGGCTGGAGCAAAATATCTGAAATTTTCAGGAAAAATCAATATTGGTCCGACAACGCCCCAATTCTTTAGCCAGCACTCTCACTTAATTTAAAGTGCCCTTTAAAGGTTGTCAAAGTTTTGTAAAATCCCTAAAAACTTCAAAATAAATCAAGACGGCCTGAATATGGACTTTTCTTGAAGAACTTTCCATGAGGAATCGAATGAGCCCCTCCCCAGGTATGTAGCTCAAACCATTCCTAATGAATGGCATGATCTTATGCTGCAAATTCTTTCACTCGGGTTTATTATTCAATTTTATAAATAAACCAAGTAAACTAAGTTAACAAACCCGTAGCTCAATGGTTTCGTGCAGGACTCACAAGCACAGATCCTCGCGTTCGTTCCCCGCGTTCGGCAGAGAAATTTTCGCCCCATATGAATATGGTATACACACTTGGACACAAGAGAAACGTTTTGCCCCGCAGACTCACCTAGGCCCAAGACAAAACAATACGCTGTTGCACGTGTCACAAGTGCCATAAACTCATAAAACCATTAAAAAAAGCTGCAAATTCTTTCACTGGGGTTTATTATTCAATTTGGCTTGCATTCTTGATTTGAATTTCTACTAACCTTTGGAGTGTGCGTGTTTCACAGGTGATAGAGCGGTTGTTGAATTTCGGGAGATATTCATAGAGCACGTAAATCGGTTCTCAACCAAAATACCTATTTGGATTGAAGAGTTGATCATATTTGTGTGCCTCCTGAATTTCAATAATTGCTCTATCACCTGTGAAACACGCACACTCCAAAGCTTAGTAGAAATTCAAATCTGAATTCAAAGCAAATGAATAAAATTGAATAATAAACCCAAGTGAAAGAATTTGCAGCGTTTTTGATATTTAGATTTAGCAATGATCGCTAAACTGACGCTTTCCTTAAGAGCTAGAACTAACAGCCTAGAGCTAACAGCCAGTTTATCAGCGTCGGGAAATCGAGCCAACTGGAAGAACCGTTGTAGAGGAGAACATGACACCTCGCGGGAAGCATAGGACGAAATACAGATCCCAGACCTAATAACTACCATAATATTAATATTACTAATCGTTTGGGTCTGAAATTTGGAATGTATCCTCCTCAAAACTTACAATTACTCATTAAGATGAGGGAATTGGGCAGGAACGTACACTATATTACTCAGTATTTATTCCAAAAATATTAAGCATACAATTTTTTAACCGTAATTACGAAACCACTAGGAATGTGGATATACTCGTATTTCAAACAATGTTGGTACCTACTCACTTATTTCATACTAAGCATCGCTATTTTTTCGAAAGTTGACTGTTGTACTGTTAATGACTGATTTCAAGAAATTTTCCTCACATGGGAGGGTCATTAAGTTGAATTCGAATTCTGAACTACGGATAACAAAAAAATCACGGTAACTGACACAAATGAGTAAGTACCTACTTCACCATTATAATCATGATTGTTCAAGTATCTACCCCAAAAAATACTGCACTGATTGCAAATTAAGAGCTTATCAAATTTTATAATCACAGGCACTCTAATTTATTTATCTTTATTTCATCATAATACGAACGTATCATTTGGTAATATATTACTTGATTCTACTAATTTCAACATTCCAACAATTCTTTGGTGAATGCAAATTGTTTTGATGCCTCGGCTCACAATGATAAATTAGTTTTGATTCATAAATTCTCACCAACATCACATGTTCCTATAGCTCAAACCATCACACTACACCACTCGACTCAACAATTCGATATTTGCACTATTTACGATCTATTTACATATTCTCACATCAAACGTTTACCTTTCATATTGCCATTGGCCCTGCGATGATGTAATTTATTTCTTTTAGTTAAAACCAAAATTAATTACCAATAAATATTTATTCGTCAATCCAAGTTATACAAATTCTCCCATAAAATAAAATTATCAATATCTTTCGCTCAAAAATTTCTTCTGGCACCGTTAAACATGAAATGTATAATGATACATAAACGACATAATTTCATTCCTACTACATTACACAACATTAAAATTCATTTATTTATGTTCATTCTATACCTATCAAATCTGAACTTATTGTTTGAGATTTTATTCATCATACCAAGTAATCATATTTCGATTTGCAAATATTTTATGTATACGTTACAGTAAATTTGTTTAATGGAGGCATCCTTTATATTAGGCAGGCATTCTATACATATATGAGTAGGTGTTATATACAATGGTGGGTCGTTTTAGCTTGTGCGCATAGTTTCTTAATTTTTCGAATTGTTTGCACATATTGACTAAGCAATGTATGAAATAGATTCTGCCATTCCTTCAACTTACTTTAAATATTGAAAAGAGGCTTCTTCCTTTCTAGGGGTCAAGGAAATGTATATTATAGTAATTTTTTTGAACTTGATTGCGAGTTCTTTTACCGCTCGGTCCCGGCCGAACCCGTTGGGCAGATGTGCCTCGTGCATCACATCCAATAGATCGGAATCAGCAACATACAACTGAAAACTACTCGTTCCTTCTTTTTTGTGCTTATTCTCAATAGCAGTAACATAATTTCGTTTGAGAAACCAACAATCTCGTGGTGCTCTGTTGGTCCTAGGCTTGCTTGATCGAACGTACACAAATAACTGATGATAGATGGAATCATCAAAATGGGTGGAATCTGATGCTGCCTGAGAATCGAGGTTTGCGATTTCTTCATTGAATTTTACTATCATACCAACGACTGGGCAAGAGGGACCGGTAGTATCACGTTGCTGCGACATTTTGAACATGACTAATCACTGGATCTATCGAATTAAGACAGCAAGCAATACTGATAAGGGGTACACATCAACAGCGTTGAATGGGTTTTTACAGATTGCCCGAGAGCAACCATTTTATAGAATGCCTAGTGAATATGTGAAACAGAACTGATATGCTGTCTTATCACATACAATGGGTACACGCTTTAGTAATTCCATAGTGTGACAAATGTCCACATTGTACCATATTCAATTTTTTTGGTGCATGCCAAGAATAAAGCATTAAAATTACACGTATTTAAAACTAATTGTAGCAGCTGAAGAAATACATTGATGTTTAGTCCAACATAATGGCCCAATATTCCCTTTGACATCGAAAGCGCTACCATTTTCAACAACGAAAATTATACTGCGATTTGGTATTAGTAATTACTTACTTTTTGGTACCCAGCAAATTTGACGGATCCTGTTAATTAACCTAAAGGAATGGCAATAAATACCCTATGCTCTGTTGAGTAGGATTCGATACAATCTGTGGTGATAAATTTAAGATTTTGTAGTAGTTTTACAGCCTTCTGATGGACCAACAGATTGAAGCGACGAGGAGCCATGCCGTAACGACAGCGGTGGGGCTTGCAGACGACGTTGAGAAAACAACACCAGTCTTTGGATAGAACGTGACATTCTCCGAGGTCGATATTGAACTTCTGCAACAATCAAACACGAAAATGAGAGACATTTTAAATTAGTTCAATCACAAAATGTCTAGAAATTAAATAATGTATCTGAATTTAGTAAGGAATTGAGCTAATGCAACGGCATCAAAATTTAAGAAAATGGAAATGTTGGTTACCTACTGAAAATGGGTCTTTACATTTATCATATATCCCAAATCGATCACTCTAACGTTACAAACTCCAGTGAAGGATTTGTCCTTTCCACGATACACCGATTTTGCCACCGCAAATCTAAGGCCTGGTACACACGTTGAGGATTTCCCGTTCAGGCCAACCTCTCCGGGCCTCAACGGAGAGGATTTCCTCAGTTGAGGCGGACTGTTCAGGCCGCCTGAACAGTCCGCCTCAACAACTATTTCCTCACGTGTGGATGGGAGCAAAGACCTGACGTCAGGCCTCGAGGCCGCACTGCGACAGTCATTTTAATTTGCGACGCAGCTGACATTTCATTATCTACTGTGGTATCACTAGATTCTTCGTTCCTATTCGTTCCAATCGCTTTGTTTCTTCTTATTTAGTAATTTATTATTTATTATATGTTATTTTATCTTATTTAGTAATTTTCCTCTTATTTAGTAATAGCCAAAAAAAAAAGATCCTCGAAGGACATTGTATTGGAGGAGTTCATTGATATATACCGATGTGAGCTGTGCCTTTGGCAAGTTAAAAGTGAATTCGGGTGCCACTGTCAGCTCGCTCAGCAGATTTGCGTGTGTTTAAACCGTATTCTGTCTCAGCAACCAATCTTTACACCATTTGAAACATTATTACTCGTATTATTATTATTATTTTTTTTTTTTTTTTTTGCCGAATTATAGCCAAAACCCCGCGATGTTGTCGTCCGTCATCATGGAGGACACGGTCGGGACTGTGCAGTTTTCCTCTGAGGCCGCCGGAGAGGAATTCCTCAGAGGCCGCCAGAGTCGTGTGGCGGCTCCATCCGGCTCCGGCAATCCTCATCGTGTGTACCCAGCCTAAGGAAACTAAGGAAACGTGTGTACCCAGCCTAAGGAAATCTAAGGAAACCAAACAGGTGCAAGCCACCATTGGTCAAGCACCGTGTATTATCTGACATTTGTAACCTGACTACTCATCTCGATCGCCAGTGTTTTGATTGAGTTTAAAGTTCCGAAAACACATGAATTGGGTAAGTACCAATAAAAATCTACTGGAAAATGAGTTGTGATTGAATAAAAAATTAAATCAATAGTTGAATGAAAGTTTTTCTTTCTGTCTGAGCACGTGTGGAACAATCCCAGCTAAACCTTTGATTGCACGGGTCGTTTGTGGTCCTACCACGGTTCGGGAGCAACTTCATGTTATTTATTATACTAGTTATATGCTGACCTAAAGTACGTTGTGCGCCATAGCTTACTCATTTTACGAACGCTTTCGACAACAATCGGACCATTATCTTCCTCTCTCTGCTTCTTCCTTCCATTTTTTTTAGAGAAGTCATGGTGAGAGAAATTTCCCGTGCGAGAGGAGAGGTAGTGAAGGTGATAAGGATAATTACTAGTTGAATATGCCGCAAAGGAAAGTGAGGTTTTACTTTCTCCCCCAATGTGGAAATAAATATACTAGACGTACCCTTATGATGAAAGCAAAGCAAAATTTGGCAAGTGGTTAAGACATATTCGAAAATACGAGGATAAATTCTTCAAATATTTTCATATGTTGATCGTTCGTTTGACGAAATACTGAAAAAGCTGCAACCCTTCAGCTCAACATAATTTCACATCATCATGGATGAAAAACATTCTCCGATTTAGTCAGTTGATCTTTTTCCTAATCAAACTTAATGAATTTATATGCTTTCTACAATAGGTACATACGACTTTATTTTTATTAAAATGCATTAGTATGCACCCTATTTGATATTTTAGTAAAAAGTTATTATAATAATACGGAAGTACATACCCTGCTTGGAAGTTTAAAGAATTGATTGAGGGAATGTGGACCTTGACAGAATTACCAATAGAGAGGTTGAGTGCGTTCAGCGTGAAAGTTTCAATCTCGTCGTTGAGATTCACTACGACAAGGTACTTTTCCCTGAAAAAAAGAGAGCATTTTATTCAAAAGACACAATTGAGGAACTTTGTTTTACCAAATGGAATAATTGAATTCAATCTTGTTGTTGGAAAATTGAAATACTCGTAAAAACGGTTGATTTCCCCCAACAACCCAAAGAAAAAAAATGTTGTGTAGATATCTTCTTTGCAATAGCTGCGGTTTCACAAACATAACTCTTTCTCGTATTCCAACATTAGATATATGTTATCCTTCCTTATCAATTATTAGGTAAGGTTTCATTGTTAGGAGATATTGATCAGCCAGTTTTAAAACATCTAAATGTGGGTAGTGTAACACCCAAATTTCCGAGTGATCCAGATTCAGTCCTACACAATATTCTCCTGTACGGTTGGTATGTTAGGAAGAAGGGTATGTATAAGTAACAACTTTCATAGTAGTCCATTAATTGGAAGGTACAATATCTACCAAATTACTATATAATTTGAAATTAATTGCATTAGGAGAATATACTTGTAGTACAAAATCACCTTTGGAAAGCGAACACCCAATCGTCGATAACTGCTGTGGAGAGATTGGTTGAAGTAGAAGGTGCCAGCTCCTTATTGAGCGCCACGAGCTGCTGATAGACGCTGAGGTGGCTCGGCTGTAAGCTGGTCTCACTGGCCACGTTTACAGTCCAGAAATTTGGGTTGACAGGAAGGTATGGGTTAGTTGCATTTGAACTGAATCCTGCGGTCAGTAATAATCAAGGTACAGGTACGTATAATAAATCAATGTCACTCAAACAATGTATTTATGTAACGGTATGTAATATCGATATAAACAGGTGCATCAAGGTTTTGGTTTATAATTTATTTTAGGAGAGGATAATCAAAATTTTCGCAATGACAAGGCTCTAACACTTCAGTATGGATGATACTGATAAACACTGTTATTAAAAGTGGCTGGAAGAGTGACAGGCAAAGCTATTTCAAACAGAAAACCTCCTTAATTCGATGGATATTATTGATCCTGAAAATTCAACCGAGCTTCAGCTGATCTGCACGAATTTTTCGAGATAACACAATATATGACCCGCTGATTCCATCTTGTCTGTCCTAGGCCACTTTACCACACTCTTTAACTACTAACCTGAGGATAACCTTGCCTTGTTGCCTCCAGTTAATTTTGAGGATATCACAGGGATTTGTATTTTTCTTTTACCAATCTCACAGGTCTGCAAGTTAGCGGCTGAATCTCCAAACTACTCAATATTTTTCAACTTTTCGAACCCCGACTAGCTATCTCTTATCAAGTTGGCTAAAAGAGTGCGGTAAACTGAACTTCGGAAAACTGTAAAACACTTTCTAAAGCGAGTCGTATTTGGCCAAAAACTGGTAGTCTGTAAAAAAAGGGAATTATTCACTCATAATTCCATTTACTAACCAGCATTCAGGGAAATGTTCCACTGCATTGGAGTTCGTTCGCTATCTCTGTTTGGGACGTTTATATCTCTATATTGGTCTGGTAGGACGAAAGTATCTGTCATTCCAATTTCTTCGCCGTTGTAGGTGACTGGAGTACCAGGGAGCAGGAGATTGAGCATATTCATCGCGTCGATCAGGTCTGATCCCATCCGCGTGCCCACTCTTGAGTTATCATGATTGCCAATCTGAGAATGGAATACTGTTGATAAACCCATGCAGAGTAAAAATACATATTTATTAAGCTTGGTTGTACCTATTGACTATTCAATAAAAAAAAGAATAAAATCCATGGATGGTTCTCTGGAGGAATTCAGATACAGATAAACTGTAGAGATATAGTGAAAATAAAGCACTCATGCCATCAGTTTTGGTATTTTTCAGGAGTTAACGAATTACGAACGCCACAAACCGCGTTGAATATGTGCTAAACCACTTTGATAACTTTTCAAACAAATTAGCTAGATTCATGGTGAGCGGATCAGCTATCCGGACCTATATTTCTTTATTTAACTGATGTTTTGTACACAGTTTTTTGCTTTTTTGAAGTTTTGAATTTTCTAATACGTATTCAATTCTTAGAACCGTACTGTGAACCATTGAGGTGGGGGAATAAAACTTCTCTAATCCATTAGGACACCATAAAATCATCATTTACCATCAATTACGGTTGGTGTAACTATGAGCCACGAATTTGAACGACAATCTTGAAACCTGACAACGACGTTCAAATCGTGACTCATACCAGTGAATAACTCTTGGCAACAGGAGGACGCCGTCATGACGGAACCCGAGAGCACACCCGAGATGTGGGGCATCATGTTGATACCGCAGTAAAAAGCGAAGGAAAATTAACATGATCCGCTCTTTTAGGAAAAACAATCGACAAGAATTCGCTGACAACATCCAGTGCCAATAACCTCGTGTTTTGCAAACACAAGCACGTTGATTATTGGTTCTTTGCTCCAATCCATGGGAAAAAACGTTGCAAATTCTTTCACCGGGGTTTATTATTCAATTGGGTTGCGTTCATGATTTGAATTTCTACTGAGCTTTGGAGTGTGCGTGTTTCACAGGTGATAGAGCGATTATTGAATTTCAGGAGATATGCATAGAACACGTAAATTTGTTCTCAACCAAAATACCTATTTGGATTGATCAGTTGATCATATTCGTGTGCCTCCTTAAATTCAATAATCGCTCTATCACCTGTGAAACACGCACACTCCAAAGCTTAGTAGAAATTCAAATCATGAACGCAACCCAATTGAATAATAAACCCCAGTGCAGGGTTTTTTTATGGTTATCAGAATGCTTCAACCCGTGTATACGCTACAAAGTCTTTTAGGAGTTCACTCCAGTATCCACATTACTACATCACTACGTCACTAGGTAACTGACAGCAACACAAAAACAATAATAAACCAAAATAACGCGAATGTTGGTACCATAAATCGGGCCATACGTCGGGAATGGTTTGACCTACGGACCTGGGAAGGGGCTCATTCGATTCCTCGTGGAGTGTTCTTCAAAAAGAGTCCAAATTTAGGCCGCCTTGATTTTTTTGAGGTTTTTAGGGATTTTACAGAACTTTCACAACCCTTAAAGGGCACTTTAAATTAAGTGAGAGAGCGGGCTCAAGAATTGGGGCGTCGTCGGACCAACATGGATTTTTCCTGAAAATGTCAGCTTTTTTGCTTCAGCAGTATGGAAAAAATCGTGCGTACGGCTGACGGACAAATTTTTATTGCAGATTCGGATTCTACACCCTTTGAAACGTAAACCATGAAATTTTCAGGGGGAGTTAGACTTTTTTTTTCAAGAGTAATTTCAATGGTTTATTATTGAATAATAAACCAAAATGAAAATTCACAGTGAAAAGGGTAAGCCCGCGAATTATTTTCCTTCTTGTTGGCCTCCGGGCCTATGAACGACGGCTCACAGTAACAAATAACAAACCACACATTGTCTTGACTTGTGAATGTTCAGTTTCGTATGTTGTTTTTCATTATGTAGTTGTTTCGAACTTACCACCCAGTTTGGCCAGGCGCCTTCTGGCAGCGCTTCTAAATAGCTCAGAGTAAGATTTTGTAGTTCAGTTGCATTTGTGTTGTATTTGACGTCGGTGATCATCAAAAAGTTGAACGGAGACGAATGGTTCGTGTAGTATCTCATGGTGGCGTTCACAGTTGTGTACGCTTCAACAAATTGAACCCTGAAATCATTGTTGGATGCATTTTAGTATTATCAATTCAACATTCAAGTGGTGGGTATTTAAAGTGGAAGAAGAGTTAAGTTAAAGTCTTTCAAGTGTGGGCGTAATGTAGATTCGGTGTCAAAAGTTCGATTACTGGATGGTTCTGTACTTGACGGTAGGTTCAAGTTGTACATGTAATTACCTGACCGAGGAGGAATAATTGCTGTTCTGTTCTTGAAGGACGGCTGCGAATTCTTCCAAAACCTCATATGTCAGGTTCTGGTCCATCGTGTAGATATGATCGAGACAACTGTAGGAAACGTCAGTTGGCTCGCAGGTTGGAAGTATCGGCTCATCCAGGTTGTAGTTGATTTCGGCTAAGAAAGGCACAGCGTCGACTCTGAACCCGTCCACTCCGTAGCCCATCCAAAATCTGATGACGTCCTAAGAGGGAAGGTTGGTCATAGAAGCAAATTTCTCGCAACCGTAACATGAATGTTTACATCATTTGAATATCCTTATGTCATTTCATAGCGAGAGCGAATTATCGGAGAAAACAGTAAATTAAGTTAGATAACAAAACCTCACCATCACCAACAAACGGGCGGGTGTAAAAAGAGCGAACGTTAACAACTTAACATCGTAGTATATGTAAAAATATAGGGCGACTTCACCTACGAGTGGTACAGAGGTATATAAAAACAGCGAACGATTTTTTACGGCGAGCAATGGTTTTTAAGGACGCTGAACACGTATTCTTACAACATCTAAAACGTAAGACATTCGTTCATAGTTTATTGCTCAAGGAATCATTAATTCCATAACTTAGGAAACGTTCAGGAGAACATAAGTTGTACGAACCTCCAACTAGCTTCTCCTGAATCCATTTCTCTACCTTTTCGAAAACGATATCCTTCGAATACAATTATTTCGTTCCCCTGTTTCCCAATCACAACTGAACATTCACTCACATTCGGCATGACTCTTGAAAGGTTGAAAACAAACTGATTACGATGAGAACCCACCACACAAAGTTGGAGGAAGTTTATTTAGATTTACGAATTCTTATTCGCTCTATTTACATGAGAGTGCCACCTCACTAGGTAGACTTTCACATCGTTAATGGCTTTATTCGCTCTTTTTGCCATCGCCCCAACAAACCGCCGAATTTGAGCGAAATCTTACGAATAGACCAGAAAAAATTACGCTCTATGGACTTTACATTTAAGCATTAGTAACTAATGCTTTTCAGTGATGAAATCGGTAGGGAACAATCTACACATTCCTTGAAAACGTACATGGATGATAACTCTTGAAAGTATTATTAATAGGGGACTTCACAGACTGCAGCAACTGCTAATAATGAGACAGGATGACGATTATGAGAAAATTATTTAACATTTGCTCTTGCGGAGAGTGGAGTATTAATTGGTTCTCGGGCAAAGAAATTAATAGCCATTAACAGCCTAACCCTCTTATTCCCATGAGAAGTTCAAACAAATCGAATGAAATCGGTAAAAATTGTTTGTTACAAAGATTTTATGTTCGTGCATGAGCAGTATCAACTAATTGGAATTTATATGAGTTGACTAAACCGTCCCCTCCAATACCTTAAAAACTCGAAAGCGATCGGATGACTGGGACTTGAAGAAATTAAGATGGACTGTTTCAGCATGCACAATATATTGATTTGTGAACTGGATTTTAACTCACTTTCATTTGATTACGGACATCAGGGTTGCTGTAGTTTAGGTCTGGTTGGAAGACACCAAACTGGTGCAAGTAATATTGTTCTCTAACTGAGTTATACTCCCACGCCGATCCTCCAAATAAAGACCTCTGAAAACAGCAATATTTTTTTTATCGGTAGATGTAGGTGGATAAAATGAAGTAGAATAGTAGGTACTATTATAGTACCTACTATTATAATAATTCATTTCACATATATGTTTTTTCACCCATTCAGAATATAACTACACAGTAGTAGGCTCCTAGGGAAAGAACTTGCTTAAAACATCAACACTTCATTAGTTTCTCTACAATTAAAAACAACTTACATCCACACACAAATATATACAAGCTAATGAGATGAAATGAAACACCAAAACTCATTTCGAAATTTACAACAACTCGAGTTAGTGAAGAGAATTCTCGAGTAGTCGATCTCTTGTTACGAGAATTACATTGAATTCATTTCAGCTGATTTGATTTTCGAAAATTATACGACAATTGTAACTATGTTCACTGCAGTTTATATTCACATATGCGTTGACGCTACTTTTTCGGCCAATAATCATCAACTCATCAAATTTCATATTGGAGCGCACCGCTGTATTGAATCAATACTGTCATAAAAGGATGGGAACGAAGGTGTGCGGCTGCAAGAAACAAAGTAAGTGGTGTTGTGGAGTAGATGGGATTTGCATTAAACCTGTAGTCGAGGGTATAGCCGATCGCCTTGGGTGTAGATCACTGTTTTATCAAACATGGAAGGTGAATTTTGTAACTCGGAAACAGGAATGACAAGTAAATCAAGGGCTGGATCTCTATGCTGCCTTCCTAGGGGGTTCTCTCTGTCTGAGGTTCAGGAAGAGGGTTGGGTAGACATAATCACTGTTGCAGATCTATCAAATACACCATTGTTTGCCGGGAACATATCTGCTAAGCATGTCTGGAACCTGAAAAACAAACTTTACTATTGAGAAGGTTTCCACCCATTAGTTAGATCATCATCTCATCTTGACCGGATAGAAGCTGTGTTCTCCCAGGTGAAATGTTCCACAAATGATGATGGTTGTCAGAAACGACTACAATTCTCAGTGTCTAGTTGAATATAGAGAATGAGGAGAAGACGCTGTAGGGAAGGTTGTGGAGATTTCCCTGGATGCTCTCCATCGAGCGTGTTCAAGCCCCCAAGTGAAGAGTACACCTTGGGGTACAGCATAGACGGAGTACAACTGGAAAAAACACTTGGCGAATTTACACTTTATGTGCGATTTGGCTGGGCTGCTCTTGGGCCTCTCCACGATTAAGGGAGAACCATAAAGCTGCTCTGGCGACCTTACTCGCCCAGGCTGAAGTTGTTGGGAAGTGGCTGGGAACCAAATAACCCCAATACTGGTTTAGGCATACCCATCCACACCCGGATGACTAACGAGATGAAAATAGCTTATTCAAGAACTTCCAAAAATGACTACAAAAGCATAAGACACTAATTAACATGAGAACAATATTGATAAAGGAAGTACTCGGAGACCATCTATCACTTACCCAGTTGTTAGGTGGCATCGGCGCTTTTGAGCCTGGCTCTAAACCTTTTGGAGTCATCCAGACATACCAATCGTCCTTCCCGTTTGTTTTATTGATGGAATCCAAAAACCATTGGCTCTCGTTGCTGGAATGATTAGGGACCATATCCAACAAGATTTTGATACCTAAAACATCGTATTGGAATAAACCGTCAGTGGCTTATATATGTGATACTTTCGGGGAGGGCCGAGAATAAGGGGGGGCCCGGGGGTCCACCCCCGGGAAAATTGTTCAAATCGAGTGTCAAAAATCACATGTTTAACTATTCTAGCACCAAAAAAACTGATAGAAGAGTTTTTCTTTTCCTACGGAAAGCACATTTTAGGCCTAAATAATATTCAGTTAAACCGAAAAAATACAATACTAATTTATATTTTCCCCAAACGGGGGTGGGGAGGGGGGGGGGGGGCAGGGACCCCAAATTATCAGAAGCTATTGGAGTCAATAAATAATCTTGCCATGATGAAATCATTCAACAATAGAGTTGAATCACAGACCGGTAGTGAAGAAATCAGTGCATCATATTTCCACTCTGTATTTTACCCATTGTTCAGCTCCTTAGTTTTTTTTTACTTTAACGATCAATCAAACGGACTTCTGCAGAAAGAACCATTTTCTTTATACGCCAAAACGTTTAACAAAACGTCGCTTGATTTCACAGTGTGAAATTTTAAAAGCTACAACCTCCAAATTTTAAGTACTGGAATGAATCTACATGTTAACGACATTCAGGGAAGTCGGTCAATACCTACGTCTTTAGCCAGAACAAGGTAAACGGAGATAATGTATTGTAAAATAACAGTGTAAAATGGTATATGCTGATTTGATGGATATTGGTTTTCATGGTTGAAAGGATATCAGAAACCAAAATAGGGCTAATTCTATGGCGGGTACTTTAATGATACAATCGCATTGAAATACAAGATGAGATTTAATGAGGAAATCTCGTGTATTTGAAGCCCGAATGTTAGGGAGATAAAATGTCGATTGCGTGAACAAATTTTGGTTGATGGAGTATACGTTCGCGCATGCGTCGACTGGAGTAACGGTTTGTGAGGAATGAAAGTCGATGGGATCAAATTCACTTTAATTCTCACATTCCCTGAAAATTCCATCAAAATTTAACGGAATGTTGAGATTCAGCTTGCCAATCAACGATTGAGGAATGACAGATAGACAGACCTGAAACTAATGCTCTTCAGAATGTTCGAACATTTTGCAAGTTAAAATTTTGATTCTGGAGAAAATACATTTTTCATCCCTCGAAATTAAAGCAGTAGTGCTGTGAAGACCATTAAACCACGCGATTTTATCATCTTTATATAGCTGCTTATGCAGATCACTGGACTGAAGATAAGTAATGATTAAACGGAGTGCGAGGTCATTTGAGGAATAGGTACAAGTGTTGAGCATGCCAAAAACTAGTTAATATCTCTGTAAATCACTGATCGATAAATATTAAACGTAGTAAATTGTACCGCTCCAAGTTGGTCGCCTCTAGCCTAAAGATCTCATATTGCCCACTCTAGGTGCCCTAAACAAGAAACCCTTGTAAAATTCATCACGTTATATCAATTAAGAAAGAAATTAGCCACAAGAAACCTTCAGCTGATCAATGAACTCCAGCTTAATGTGTGTGGATGCTTGACTGTGGGTATTCAAACCTGCTTTGTGAAGTTCGTTGACCAGATTCTGGAAGTCCGTCAGATTTCCGAACATCGGATTGATTTCCATGTAATTTGAAATGTCGTAGCCGTTGTCCATCATCGGGGAAGCGAAGATCGGTGACATCCAAACCGCCTCCACTCCGAGGTTGGTGAAGTGGTCAACGTGAGACGCTATTCCTGAAAACGACATTCTATAACAGTTAGTTACAGCAGAAGAGAAGAGAATTCATCAATCCAGATTTTGAATAGGTTAATTCAATACGGAAATTTCGATACGGATAGTTGTTGTAGACGCATCGAGTACCTTGATATAGGATGTGCAAGTTCGAGTATTGTATTTTGAAATACACAACTACCAACTTGATTCCAAATAGATCTGTTTTTATTACAAAACAGTGTAGTGGTTCACAACTGTGATATTATTAGTTTGTAAAAGAACGTTCGAAGGTCTTTCGATTTCCCCGCGAATGAATAGGGGTCAACTATTCCAGTGAAGAAAGAGTCAACAATGACAATTAGCCATGGATATCGATCAATCGTCGAATTCGATTATTTGTTATTCGATTAAATAAATTTTGACTCATTGGGTTCTATTATTTAGGGGTTTTCCCCATAAATTTGATTTTAAATAAACGTCATGACTGATTGAAATGGTTCATTATTGAAGATAAAAAATTAAAAGTTCTTTTATTAATGACTCATTAGGTCCGTCTCATGAAGGCGGATCAGCTCTGGGGAGCCTCTAGAGGACGAATAACGCTACTATTGTTGCTTGATTGATTAAATGGATGGTATTACCCCTTCCGATCCCCCCCCGATTTTCAGAATTTTCGAGCCTACTTGCAAAACTAATTAAAATTGGGATGAAATACAAAACGTTTCAAAACCCAACAAAGTAATATGAAAATGGTGAAGATAAAATGATTTACCCCCTCCTTTCACTCCCTTTCATAATGAAAATTAAAAATTCTTAAAAAAGTAGTAAACCATAATCTCAATTGAACAAAAAAGGATGACATAAACTATATTGATGGGATATTATTCCTTCTATCACCCATCCTGTCCGCAAGAGCAAAATTTACGAGGTTTGTTGCACAACTAGAGTGAAGTTGAAATCAAATTGAAGCCTGAGTAGCGCTGAGACAATTTTGTTGAAAAGAATCACGTTTTTTGGGCATTATCCTTCTAAATTCCAACCTTTCATACTAAAATTCAAGGTTTGTAAATTGTAAATTCAAAATCCGAAGTTTGTTGCACCAATAGAATAAAATTGGATCGAACAAAACAAGTATAACGATGATCGATAGAGAACCGCTTGCCAGCGTGGACAAAATTTGTCAAACTCCGACAGTTCTACAATCAACGTGCTTATGTTCGATTATCGAATTGATCAAATATTTTTTTAAATATTCATTAGTTTATATAATTATGTTTACAAGTGCATTATTATAAAAACCGTTTTTAGGGACGTCCTAGTAATGCATGTATTACGAGTATGTATGTATGCATGTATGCTCGTATTTGCCAGTACGTTACACTATAGACGAGCATGGTCTTGTGGCCACTTTCACAGATAAAAAAATTATCACCACCCAAAATATTTTGCATTTGTTTCTCCTCATTCCGTACCAAGACCTTTCTAACTTGAAGTCGTCCCTAATGGGCGCAGCATGTAGGTTAGGTCCCACCGACACCTATGAAGGTCGCAACTACAGAACTTCTATTATGACCAGTTCGCCAAAGCTTAGTTTCAATGGAAGTTTTATTAAAAAAAAGATCGACAGGAAATCATTATAGCGGATGATGTCTCCCAGTAACCGCTGCCGTATCTTCCTGACACATCCCAATTATGAAATTCTATTGTTTGGATCTAGTGACGAGTTCACACCGAAATCTTCTCAACGTTCATTCCGTTTGGTGGATTTTTTCTCCCTTGTTTCCCGTAATGATTAAGGTTGTCGTGGAAGGTCCAAATAATGTGTAGCTTGTAGTTATTAGGAATTAAAAACGAAAACTGCTCCATTTCTGCTTACTGAGTTCCATACAGATGGTTCGTACTGGAAATTGATTATCATGACATCTCGGTTCCTCTAGACTAGTCACCATGACGTTATCGTAACTACTGCAAGGCCTTTGCAACAGATTGCAAAGCTTGCTACTTGTAAATGTAGGCGACCCGATTACAATCTTTGCCGAATAAGAGCAATCAAATGAAGCAAAATACATCGTAATCGAAGAATCAAATGTTGCCTGTACTTGGAGATTGCTATTGATCCGAACAAAATAAAATTCACAATCTATTCTATCTCTGAGAATTCCATCTACCTCAACTCGAAATGCTGGAGAATTTTAGCGTATCTGAATGTTAATCTTTCAGTAGTGCAAGATAATGCGTAAAGGGTATGTCAGACTCGACCGTCGAACTTCAGGGATCAATTCTATCACTAATTTTCAACAAAAACTGCCTTCTAAAATCTCTTTAGAGGCGTCATTACCAAGTTATTTCACTTTCAAGGATTTATTCGTGTTTATGACCTTATGTCAATGAAGTGGTCGTAAGTCCCTTAATTTGACATGTAAATTAAAATTTGATTAAACCACTGGAAGGAGCGTAAAATTTCGTATCTCCCTGATGCCAAAGGAAAATTTTCGATCGGCTTGAAAAGCTGAAAAAAATTGGTTAAAGAAGTTTCCAAAGTTCCACTGTTTTGAATCTGCTTATTGACTTTTTTAACATGGTGCTCTTGAATCACTATCTACAGGGAAAACTTTCTTTGGAGCTTTCCTACAGTTTACCTAAAAAATATTTTTTATATCGAAGTTTAGGGAGAAAATTGCGACTACACATATGTGTACAGCTTGGTTTATGCAAAATCGATGACAAATTTGTTGTGGTTTTTGTCGAGTTTGATATCTAATACAACGTATTTGTGGTACGACGAGAAAATTCATTCGTTTGGAGACCTAATATTTGAATCCTGTGAATACACTGTTTCTTGACGGAGCAAGTTTGGTTCTTTATCGTGAACAACAAACATTACTGATGATTTCGCTAATATTTGATTGAGATTCCTGCATTCTTCTAACGTTGTAATACTGATTACAATCAGTATTCTGACGTGCTGTAAGTGTACGTACGATAGACTGCTCATGAGGTATGAGGGTGTAAATGCCGTTTTCCGGTGTAAATTGCCATGGAAGGGTGCGGACCGAAATCCTTGAAACCTAAACGCAACAGTGGGAAACAGGCAATAGTTGCCACAGCCACTTGAACAGTTGTGGTTTCAACACCCACAGCTTCAGCAACAAATCTCTGTGGTGAAGAAGTTCATTTTCTTCGGATGAAGTATACTACCCAGCGGGTACCGTCTGAAACAGATCCTAAGTGGGCATTTATGATGCAAGGTCTGCACCATCATTCACCGATTTTCATGTGTACCTAATATCTCACGAGCATTCCCAATACTTCATTTGTCGTAATTTTCAATGGGACCAACAAGGCAGTTATGCCTTGCCGAATTGTGGTAATGAGAGTGTCATCTGAATCACACACTAACTGTTGAAGTTAAGCTTGACGGAAGAATTAGGAGTGTGTGTTTGCTTTTCTGCAGTAGATACTATTTATCCAGCAACGATTAAATTAATAAGGGAAGTTCAGGGTCAAATCACTGAACACTACATTGCTTAGGGCTGATCTTTCGTATTTTCTTCGTCAGTCAGACAAACACAGTTACGAAATCAACATTGTTCAGGATCGTCATTAACGTAGATTTGAGTTGAGATTTTTATTTTGGGCAACATTTTTTATGTCTGTGACATGGATAGTTTTCCCTCCTGATTTTTTGAAATTTCAGCCTCTCACCGTACATGCTTTCAGGGTATTCTCTTAGTGTTAGAGGTTTATCACTCCAATCCTTGGAAGCGTTCACTATTTCATTACACATCCTCTTTATCATATATCCGTGACCACTACGCTTCCTATTGCTGCAGACAGACTTGGAATCAATAGATGGACAGTGGGAGTCAAGACGTACTATATTAATTTCAAACATTAGCGAGATATTAACTTTGCTTCTGGGTCTACCTTCATGAACGGAAGCTTTGTCATCGCTTTCAGGAAATGAAAATTAGTTTCTCCACAATCGATATTTCCTTTCGCATTTTTCGTACAAGACCATTCTATACAACTTTCGTTTGTATTTGTATGTTGTCCGGTAAATCCTGGTAGCACGCTCAATGCCATTTTTCATCCAATTTCGACAACATTCTTAGGGAATGAGCGGATTAGGTTGTAGGTAAATGTTCTCGTGAGAAATTCATTGCTCAAAAGTCATTACTTTACTTTGCGCTTGCACAAGAGCTTTCATGTTCATGTTTCAGGTTCTAGAGATTTGAGCTCACTCACATTCGGAGAGAACTCACAAAAAATACCAGTCTAATGGTCTCATATCGATTGCAACTCATTTCTACCATTATTGTATTCGTTTTCGGAGTTCCGGTTACAATAGATCCCTAATAAACATCGGCTCATCAGTTTGAAGCGTTGACGTTTAAGGGAACATATCCCGCGGTATTTTGGTCCGTAAATCGTTGTGACAACACTATATTCTAAATCATTCCAAAATTATAATATTTTAGGGTCATTTGCAACATTCTAATACTGTCATCAGAGCAGGATAACCTCGTCATAAATTGAAATCCGTAAATACTACACTGTACTACGTAGTCGCTGAGTACATAACATAAGTGGATGTGTAAATATCCGTTGGAATTCACAAATGGAATGACTGAAACAAGACGAGATAAAATTAATTACCTACCTAAGCTTTCCTTGTTCGCACATACATAACAAAGATTATTGAAAACTCAATTACAAAAGAAACACTACATAACAAAATTCCAGAGCAGCTGTACCAGCCCGTTCGATCTTCATAATTTACTAGGGGATTTTTCACAATCACATTCGAGTTAACGTTATTTCTTTCTGTCAAATTTAGCTTTCTAGAGCGGAACGAATAAATGTAAAGCGGCTCGAGTGGATCCATTTGATTCATTGGAGGAATCTCCATGAATAGCAAACATAACAGACATTGAAGTTATTTCGAAGGTTTCCGATATTCTGATTTTTTAAATATTTTAGGCCTTTCAGTTCACCATTTAGGATTGAGAGATAACCAGAGCTCAGTGGTGAGTAAGCCACATTTATGGTTTTTGACCCAAGTTTCAGTAATTTTGGTCCTGTCGTTTTATAGAAAGGTCTCTGCGGCTTGAGGCTTACGTACGGATTTTTTTTTTTCAAATTTGATTTTCGAATTCTAGACATCTTGAAACGTTAAGCAACAACTTTTGATGGAGGGTTAAAGAATTGTATTTTTTTATTGAAAATAATAAACTAAAAAATTTATAAAGATAGCTCGTATTTTCATGAGGTCGCACCCTATTTGTTCTAATCGATTGACACTACCACAAATATGTTGATAGTTTGATAATAACATCATATTACCTGAAAATACGCGAATGTTTGAGCCTGTTTGCTGTGAACGTGACGTTTGGGATTGATGACATTAGATAATGCACCCACTAGACATGTCACCCTTAACGCTCGACGTTTTCGCCATTGTTCCACCAGAGTGGTAATTACTTGTTACGGATCAATGAAATTACTTAGTCAATACAACGAGCAACTTTCTTGCATTATCGTTCTTTTTTTTTGGCAATGACCTTAATTTTTCAAACACAGAGAACACGATGGTTAAGTTACCATGCATATTTCCCATCAAACCCTCGACAGTTTTTTCAGAATTTCATCCAGTTTGCTGTCTAGACTCTTAAATATAATATCAGCGTTCAATTTATATATTTGTATAAATTGTTGTGGATTGTACTTCACAACTTTCCATTCTATACACGTCAACCTAACATAGTTCATTAGCACATATTCATAAACATATGTGTTCCTATTGACCCACCAATAACGAATCAACCAAGGAACTAAATTTTTCAAACGCTTCTCCGTCACAGTTCGTCATCCTTCAGCATTTCGTACGATGTACATCTAAAGCAATGCCAATTTCACGTCGTACATCTCAATAATCGATTAAGTTGAAAAAATAGTATCGATAATAAACGAAATTTGATTTTTCTGTGTAAGTATCGCAACCTCTTCGGTCAGAATTCTTTTCTGTTCAATAGCATCTCAACAAATTCTGTCGATAATTGAGTAACTAACGAGAGATGACGTTTGCATCCACGTTAATTTTTCAGTTATGGAAGTTGAAACGCTAGCTTCTTTACCTACAAAGTTAGTTGGCCTATCATAAATTCCATTTAACCGGGTAATCAAAGTACATGAGCAAACATAATTATCGTACGAAGCTTAAATTTCCATTTAATCCGATTTCTATAAAATGGCGACTTAGCAAACGCTGACTGTCATAAACCATTCTCTTTTAAACGCAATTTAGTGGTCTCTGCAAAAGTGTTATGACCACAAGGAACATTGTGAGACAACAATATTGCATATAGGTAACATTCGGGAGAAAACACTTTTTTATAGCCTGTCAAAATGTCCACTTTCATCTCACGTTTCGCTCCATTCTGCGGAACTCTCTTCGTGTCTGCCTGTCGGTCTGTCTGCCCGAGGGTCCGTTGAGTTTGTAGTTGTTTGAGGAGTTGAGTTTGTGGTTTTCATTAAATTTTTATGAAATATTCTTGAATTGTGACGTTTATTGATGATTCTCAATGAACGCTACTGATCGAAACTGGTAGCTTCCAAGCAAGCGTAAACGTAACATCTATCAAACATAATTTACTCATCGCCTTTTATCCTCCTCCTAATTTTTATTTCCGTAAAGTTATGCCTTGGAAACGGGTAGAGAAGAACCACACCCAACTTGGCCAACTTTTCTTCGTTCAAGCCGATAATCAGTTTCATTTCAAATAGGTCCGAGAAATTCGTGACACCACGTTGAATTCACCATGACGTTCGGTCAACCCGACCGAATCCGTCCAATGAGGCCTTCTTTTCCACGTGGTGATCAATCAAACGGTGTCGCGCCTGTGTTGTGACACTTCGGGTATTATGGAGGAATTTCATATAGCTCCCAAGATAAGATTGGAGAGACGTTTATCAACTCGAAAATCGAATCCACCATTGGGATAACTGTTTTAAAACATCGATGCTTTTTTTTTTATCCAACAAATTCGCCTTCATTTACCCCCATCCATTTCATTTTATCGCTTAGTAATAATATTCTGCGAAAATAGCTGCGATGATTAAAGTAATGATTATGATTTTATCATAGTTACTCGAACATAAGGTATAACTGTATTTTTCACATCTCACTTAGGTGAAACCTAATGAATGCATTTCACTCCGATTTATTAATTGTATTGCCTTTTCAAATATGATCAACCTACCTACTTATTTGATTTTTACATCGATTAAGGATTTTATTTTCTTGATTACACCTTCTCTTCAATAATGAAATCTGTTAGCGGCAAGAGGAAATTTCACTAATTCAAAAGGTTGAAGGAATTTAGCAAGATCGAATGAGTGAATTCTCATGATGTATCGTATCATGATTTTATTACTATTATTTGTCTATTGAACAGTTGGTTGATCATTGGTCAATGTTCCCAATTCAAAATTGTAGTTTTTTCTATATGGTTTTATAGAACCATACAAATAAAATGTGCCCGTTTGTGTCTAAGATATTGAATAGAGTTCAACACTGCGAAATCTACGAGTTGATTTTATTTGCACAGCTACATAAGAAGTCTGTAATAATTAGCAAAGTTTTATCGAAAGGCTGCGGCGACGGAGATTCATGTTTAATTTGGGTTCAGGATTAATTGTTAGTGTTATGTTTGCTTTCGAATCAAAGGATATTTATTCATAACGACAATCGATACTGTGCGAGTCAGACAGCAGTCTCCTGCTATCCGTGTATTCCAGTTGTGTTCAAGGGAAACTTGAAGAAAGGTCGTAACACATAGTGGATAGAGATGAAATGAAAACAACTCTATTAGCCGGTCAGGAATTATTTAATAGCTGTCATAAGAGCACTACTTAGGTTCACTCGGGTCAAATTATATCCCGCACGGAACCAACCCTTTTCAATCATCGATTCCCACAAAACTGGTCACATTCCTCAACAGAGCTGTGCAATTTAGCTCTGGTTCGACGCCGCCAATCTGACCAGAGTAGACATTAGTTGACTAGCAATTTTTTGGCTAACCTGTGTACCGCGGTGATTTGATGGCAACTGGTCCAACCCATACAACGCTTTCACTTCCGCCCCAAGGCTTAGAGCATCGGTTCTCAAACCATATATTTCGAGACCTCGCAGAATTTAGCTTCATCTTCAATGAGATTCCAGAATTTTGGGAAGGGTGCCCTAACAACCACCGATATTCCCTAGGAACCACCTGAAAACCTCCTTTACTTTATGAATGAAGAGGACACAAAAACGATTCTGAAATGAGACAGGGATGTTGTAACAATAGATCTGTAGTGGTCATAGTGGCTAGGGTCTCCTCCCATCCCTTTTTAGAAAAAATGATTCGCATCTGACATTTCTCAATAATTTTTAGGACGTCCCTCTGAAGCAAGGATTCGTCAAATCTGGGACGCCTATTAGAATTGATCGTGGGGTGGGAAACTCGAACATGGAAAAAGAAAAGTTCAAGTCCGTGTGAGATACATTTTTGTTGTCGAGAATACCCAGTAAGCAATTCTACACCGATTTTCGCGATTTTTTTTTGTTCGATCCCAATTTTACCTGCCAAATTAACAGTAACATTTAGATCTACACCTCATTTCAAAATCATGGGTAAGAACCAAACCTAGCATTTTCTCATATACTCGTACATGTGTAAGTCTTCAGTTTATGTTACTCTTCTTGGTAGAAAGGTAATAAAACCTTACTTATTACCCCATAATGGTAGAAAAACCTGATAACAGATACATTTATTAAAATCGATTCACCTTCGAAGTACACAAATCGTCATGTCTCACAATACACATAGATATTGTGTTTGTCACCAATCAAAGGAAGTAGCGGACTGGAAATGAGTCAGTGGTGAGTAACGTAAGGTGTGACAATAGTTGACATAATGTCAACTTGACATTCAGGTTGGCCCTATTTTCCCGTTCTTCACCGCTACTGGTCTTATTTATTTTGTACTGAAAACATTATCTTTCGTTCAATCGACAAAAACACAATACTTACTTACCGTTTCATCGTAAAACAAGAGGTTGAAAATTTGAAATGATCAAAGACACCTTGTTTTCTCATAATAACATTCGCCAGCACAACCTTAGTCTCAAGTACCCACTCGTGGCACAGATCTATTGGGATATTATCATGGATGCTGTAATAAATAACCAAGCCCCAGTCTGTTTTGATACCAATAAATGAAGATATTTTGAAATTTTGTTTTAATAAAGTCCGCCCTTTGAATAAAGGAAGTCGTAAGAGGCAGAAAGGGTTGCAGAAGTGTCCCTATAAAGCGGCCACCAGTTCAAGGAAAGAGACATTGTTGGTGATAACACAAAGTGTTCCAGTCGAGATTACCAACTCAAGTAACACCGTTGCACTTTCCACACCACATCTCGATCCATCACGTGGTCATGTGGTAACCTTGATTTTATTAGCCTCCAATCATTTTTGTTCAAATATCACTTCCTGCTGACCATCACTGTCATATTTATTTATCTAAGCCCGTCAGGTCTGATCTTTTCCACTCTGACACTGGCAACCGGACATCCATAATTATGACATACCAATATCCAGCTTCCTGTCTCGGCCACTCGGCATTTGATACGTTATCGATTTTTCCGACTATCCAGCATGACCAAGCACCTTATAACTAATTAGCAACCGTATCATAACGTACGCCACTACATTACTTCACTGTATGATACGGATTTTATTATTCACCCCATCAGGCACTGCAAAGAGTATCTGCTGCCTCAAGACTATCTCCAGAACACCTGATACTGGTAAGATGTTGTTGATGCATAAAAGTGCAACTTCAACACTAAAAGCGTTGATATCTACCACCATTTCAGAATACCACAAAACGGGTTTATATTATGCAAATCTTGAAAATGTGACTTTTTGAAATTTTAAAGCATTTTTACTCTCTAATTTTCCTTTAAAACATCGTTTGTATACATATTTTAATATCTAACATTAAATCCTTCATGCCCTGTTTTCGACCTGTTTTCATGGCACCTATCCAATAATTGTAATGTTTACCTGCGCACTAAAGAATCCGACAACGTACTGAAAAATGATTGAATGCCTCGGCATATTTGGGGCGAGGTGATGGAAATAGAAGAAAAACTTGTCTAGGCAGAAAATTAGGTCCGAAGTGGTGACGGAGGCAGGAAACGGACCAGCCTGTCACGCGAACTCCTCGTCGCTTGTCTATCAATTTTTCCCCCCAAGATCCCAAGGTTTCCTCAACGCCAAGAAAAATGTATAATTAATCGGAGTAGTGACCTCTAGGGCAAAATCGGACGAATGTTTGAACGAGCTTATTCAACTCAACTTCGTTGAGGAGACCTTCAAGACGTCAAACCTGTAGCATGGAAGTGTATAACGAACTTAAGATGGAATCTGGGCTTTAGTTGTGAAATTCTACATTAACAATGCCCTTACCCTTATAGTTCCAGAGAAAATTTTCTCTATGGTCTGTATTTTACCGGAGTACATTCACTTAGGACGATGAAACACCACCTTCGCGAAGTCATAGGCGATGGGATAAATAATCTAGGGGACCCACGAAAATGGTTAAAATATAATATTTTTTCCTCTTTTCCATGATTCCTGCTGAGATTAATGAACAAAAAACTGGGAACCATTAACGACATAAATGTTAGCTCCCAAGAAGTATGATTATCTATTATAATAAAGAGGTGAAAAATGAATGTTTTGGAGATCATATTTGATTGCTTTAATCGGTTAAGAATTGAACGAAATCGAGTAACAATGTACAGGACAGGACAGACATATTGTGTTCTAAACAATGATTGTTCTTCTTATTTTCATAAGGAAAGTTTAAATTATGTGACCAAGAAGAATGAATTGTCTGAGCCCCACTCAAAATTCGTTGTTTTAATATGCATTGAAAAAGACTAAAAATCGCCGCACATTATCATCCGAAGGTATTGGACCGCAACGCAGGTCACTAATCAAGTCACTCGCCAATAATTGTGAATCGTAGACTTCTTACTCTGGTCTAAATTTTTTATGAGATAGGAAAAACTGCTGTGGTCTAAGAAGAGACCGACGTGCTGTGGCGATGCTGGCGTGAAATGTGGAGCGAAGAGGGAGCTGAAAAGCGAAGATCGATACCGAAGATCAAAAAGTGGTTAGAAAGAGGACGTGAAGAGAAAACTAATGGTGTTCTATTCCACAAATGTTGTTTCGAGGTTAATGACAAAAGTCTGCTGCAAGATGCTCTGGAAGTGTCACCTCAAAACGTAACACCGGAGGCGGTTGTAGCCAAAATACTTGAACGAGCGCAACGTTGGACCTCTGTATTTCAAGACAACCTGCAGAAAAATAATATTTTAGAACGGAAGATACAGAGAAAGTAAGCACATGGATAGAGAGCCAGGAAGAAATCCGTCAAGGACATAGCGTGAAGTGATGGAATGGAAGTTCCAGACCGAAATCTAGCGTAGGGAAAGAAAGATGAGATTTTAGTGGGTTTCACCCAGATTAGCAGCCATAAAATCCGGACTCACATCGCGATATCTTTGGAGATTTAATTTCTATCTCAGGATCTTAAAGATTTTCCAACCCAACTTCGGAAAAATAATACTTTTGGACGCAGTACTTGACTAGGCATCAGAGAATCAGGGGCTCTCTTATTCGGTTTACTCGCAACTGTTTATGCATTAGAAACACTTGGGTGATCTCTTGGGTGTATTCGATACTAGGGAAATATTTTTTAATTGCAGTGTATCAACTTAATGTGCGGGGTTTATTTGTTGAAATTTGCTTAGGACTGCTTTTTTCGTTCATTACGATCTACTGCGTCAAGTAGGCAAGACTCAAGTGGCTTTCTGTAATCATCCATAGGTACTATTTTCTTGTCAGGTAAAATAATGTAATGTGCAAATATGTCGTAACTCAAGCTTAGTATCTACTTCGTGGGGCACAAGTTCCAACTGAGTCGTCAGTCATTGATAATTCCAACTTGATAAGTCAGTAATCTCCGTCCAAAACAGTTTCATTACGAAAAATTTTAAAATTAAAATATCCCTGTATTTACCTATCGTTTTCAAATAAATCTAACGTTAGTTTTTTCTAACGTTTAGAACCTTGTTAGATTACGTACAAAATTGAAGATTGGTTGGTTTGAGAACGTTAAGTATATGCACAATTTTCGGTGAGAACCAGTATGACTGATTAATAAACAACGTCGTGCTCGCCAACGATTCGGCGTTTATTTATACTTTTCGTTATTTATAGCTCGTAACGGTCACAACAAACGTCATGTGAATGAAACTCATTGATGTCAGGCACAGCTAAGGTAAAACTTTATTTGACGTAATTTATTCAGAAGAGCAATGTTTTGATTCTGCAACGTCCAAAATCGAATCAAGTAGCCGGACGGATGCTTTTTCGATTCGATTTTTAAACTATACGTATCTTGAAACGTAAACCAACAAAATTTTTTTAGGGAAGTTTAAAAAACGGTTTTTTTTTTTTTTTTTTTTTTCACGGTTGATTATTAAGGTATGTTTTTGAAAATAATAAGAGAACAATCCTTGGGCTTACTCAGCAGATCATTAGACCCCTCAACAGATTTCAAATGAAAGTAAGGACGTGGAATGTCAATACCTACAATGGTGCAATATACAATACTATATGGATACGACGTAGTCATTCGCGAACACAACAACTGCCACTCAGCTAGAGAGAATAAAACATCTACTCTTTGTACCACAATTATATTTTATAGGACTTCAACAACTAGAGTTCAATAGGAATTCTTAGAACAAAATTCTTCAGCAACTATATCAACTGATTTCATCTTCACATGACACAAGGCTCTATCTAAGCACGTTCACATTCTCATTCGTGTTTACGTTCAAATTTCTAGCCTTTAGGGAGAACGAACAGTGAAAATAAATTAGTGAGGGTGTCCTCATTCGATTCTTTGAAATAACGTCAATCAGTGACGAACCATGAAACAATAAGAGTACTTCGCAAGTTTCCGACGTTCAGATTTTTACAATTTCAACCCTTTGACTTCGTCGTTTAGGTTGGACAGAAATCGATCAGAGAATTTAGTTCCACTCAGAAATCAGATGTGGTTTTTTGATTCAAGTTCCATTAACTTTGGGTCAGGAGTTTCGTAGAAAAGCTCCGGACTTCGGAGGGATGGGTTTTTTTTTACCATCTTTAGGTTTTACACATCTTGAATCGTAAAAGAATAAATGTTGAGGTGGGGGTTAAACACTTTTCTTTCTTGGCCGGTTACAAGGGTTCCTTTATTGAATATAATAATCCAAAACTGTTAGACGCTCTCAACCCTTTTTTTGTTTATGTTGCAATGTGTGTAGAATCTAAAAATCGGAAAATCCGCCGTCCGGAGCTCATCCCGGAACTATTAAACGAAGTTGATGAAACATCCATCAAAAATCACAAATGGTATGCGGATAGTCCTGAACCAACGGTATCAATCTTGGACAATCCTAAAAGGTGAAATCAAGAAAAAATCCAAACTTCCGAAACTTTTGAAATAATGGAAATGTTTTCATGTTCATACCGATAGACATCCCTTCAATGAATCGAATGTTCCCACAATGACCGTTCCCTCCCCCCAAGTGCTACAGCTTGACAACTAGAACCTCAACTAGGAGGTGGATGTGAACCTTGTGACTTGTGACGATCGAATCAGCTGATATTATTGCAATGGAATTATGTTTTCAAGAGTATTTTTATGAAATCGTGTTTTTCATAACTTTCTTTATATATTTGCAGACAAGGGAAGTGTAGATAGGTGTTTATTTTATCTCGTTAAATGTCAGTTGTTCCTTTCGTGAGTTTTTGTGCCGATGTACTATGTATTGTATCATTGTAGATATTTAGATATCAGCTTTTGTTACGTACTGAGGAACCTGTAGTGTTGATGTTTACTCGGTGTAGAGTTATAAGTCGTCCAATCTTCTTTGGGACATCTAGAAGTACGGACATCAATCAACATTTAAGAAAACACTCTAATCAGCTAAATAACCCTTGTGAGTTCGTTTCCTAATCGTTCTACAAGGGTGAAACGTTAAATGACCTCTTTTTACGGCACCTAGAATACAAAGTACGGATGCGCTGAGTTTACATAATGCCCCATACAATACTTCTAGTAAACAGTGATCAGCAATTTCCTTAGAAGCGTTATCAAATATAGAAGTATTCGACATTTGTGTAATAATTAGCAGCGTTTTTATCTTACTTTGGTACTTGAGAGCAGAAGTTTAATCATAGTGAGTTTGTAATTTAGTTAGTAACAACCTATTAGGATAAGAAGCAGACAATAAAACATTGATGACAGCAGTTGACAAAGATCTAATCGCGAACTCCACATCTACTAAACTCTCACATTAGCTAGATACGCAGGAGAGCATTTTTAGGAGCGTTTCTCATCAAGGTCAGTATTTGGTTAAGCAGAGCTATCTTATTGTTTCTCTGCGTAGTCTGGGTCAAATAACCTACACTAACTCCTCCAGCTAAAGAGAAGATCTGAAATGATAAGTGAAAGTTCACGAGGTAAGTGTGTTCGAGGAATGATCCACTACCGAAAACTTCACTGCCTTTATCGCTTGAGAAAGTGCCTCCCACCTGGACCGCTCTCACGACGAAATTCGTGCAAAAGGAATTATAGTTGAGAACTTTCCAGCGCCGAGGTATTAGCAAACACTAAAGGATAACCTTCTGTATTTAATCACGTGCATTCTTCAACCCATAAGTCACTTATATCGAACGATAAAAACTTCTTGGAATACGAGTATAAGCTACTAGCTGGTTCACGAAACCTCAACACCAGTTTGTTTACACATGTAAATATCTTATCTTCGTATAGGACCAATTAGCTGAAATTCCAGAAGGTCGCAGGACCGACAAATTCCAAATTATCGTAGTTCATTGTACAAGAAACAGAAAGGATCGAACAAAAGCCAAAAAATGAAGATATAACGCTTTATCACTGTTACCCCCTCTATTCATCCCTGCATGCCGGTGCATTCGCTCAGTTTGCAGATTTGGATTCTACGCATAATTTCATTAAAGTTTAACACTTTTCTCGAGTTTTTGCCCGAGCACAAGCGGTTCAGTAAGCGCGCAATAATGGGCAATCCGGTAGTAATAAAATAACGCAATCACAAAATGTGATCTAAAGCAATCGTTGTGCTTTCTCTACGTTATTATCGATTTATCATTTTATCATTAATAACTTCAAATGTCATTACAAGACTGGAATTTTGTGATACATATTTTGGGGTTACCCTGTTAATCAACTCGATTCGAATTCACTTATCAGTAATAAGTATTACTACTACCCCAATTCACTTAAAGAGTAATAAGTAATTACTCCTTCTAAAATCCCAGATTTTCTCCTTCAACATCAGCAAACGGACATCATCAAGCGAGTCATCGTTAAAAAAACAGTGCTAAATCAAGTGCCACGCTTGAGGTATCTTCATCTTAAATGTTGCGCAATCCCTGGGTTACGAAGTATATTCCATAAATAAATTTAAATTTATTTAAACAATGATTGACGCAGAAACAATAAAACTTTTCAACACATTCTCGAAATTTGAGACAGCGCATCGTTTAATGTTAAACCTGCTTGTATTCACTCTTGTTTCCGTTCTTTTTCACGAAAATTATATTTGATACAAGGATTTGCGAACTGACGGACACTATGTTCTTTCGAGCAAACCCAGTAGAGCTGCAAAGCTTCTATACTAATCGTGTTGAAATTGATGTTGACCACCCCCCGAATTTGAGGAAGATATACAATCTTACACAGCAGTGATACACAATAGAATATGAGAACATTATGCCTGATTGTGACACACACAAACAGAAAAGAATGAAGTTCCAGTTCGTCGCGACGATTCGAGTGTTTTTTCTCGACACAGTGGATACATTATGAACTGAACAAACATTTTATTTAAGCATGTGAAAAACTAACAACTATGCGACTGATTGAGGTGAAGTGTCAAGTTCTTGAAAGTATGAAGTGAAAAAATACTGAAATTACAATGTACTACGAACTAAATCACTCGCGATGAAGTTGTGGAAACCCATTTCAAAAAATTAAAACAGAATTTAAAGAAAAAATTGTCTATTTCCACCAAATACTGAGTTACAAAGTTAAATCGATTTCGACTGTTAGGTCATCATCAGTAACAAAATATAACTTATATATTATAGTTTGTTATTACTATATATGTTATATTTTGTTACTGATGATGACCTAACAGTCGAAATCGATTTAACTTTGTAACTCAGTATTTGGTGGAAATAGACAATTTTTTCTTTAAATTCTGTTTTAATTTTTTATAATGTACTCTTTCGTATTTGCCTGAAATCATACCACAAGCAGGTAGGGAATTAACTCCCCTGTAACAGAGATATTGTGACTGAGTTGGGAAAACACAGTCAAACAGGAAACGGAAGTGCGAGAGTGAACATTTTGATTTTTGCAGTTTTTTCAGTATTTTCTTTTTAGTCTTTTGAATGCTTCCGTTACCAACAGGTAAACGTTTTTTTTTTTAACCTGCGATTTGAGCGCAGCAAAATCTGTAACCAGGATCAGATAGTCACAATTGGCCAGGGTGACATATGAACTCACATTCACTTCGCCTGGTTAGCGCAATTACCAGCCCAATACTGACCAGAATCTCAATGTGCATATTGAGCCAACCGCACGATCGAATTCTTATTCGTCGATCTAGACCGTTTCATTGATCACACGTTTATGCAAGTCTTATTTTCATCTCCGAGTTCATCAAGGTCACTCAAGCAAAAATGGACAAAAATGTATGATATTAGTTGAATTTGAGAAAACGGCAGTTCCAACTTTTACGAATATTCAGTTGTTGATAGATTAAGAAATCCTTCAAAATAGACATTACACTACAACCTGAAAGTCCTCGTACATCGCATGTTAATCTACTTCAAACTGATTTTTATACACCTGTAAATCCAATATGAACACTACTTTGACTCTATCAAATGTCTTACTTTTAAATTGTCTATAAATGGAATTTTAAAACAATGTGTGCTGTACATCATAAATTAGACAGTTAAAGTTGTAGGTTATGGGGATTTTGAGTAATCAATTGTGTTATTCATTGTCTTCCTATGGATGATTGGATGATACAATACACAATGTCACAGTTCCGTGTTATTATCTCTACTGTTATATCTTGTAGAGTTTCGGAATCAATTTTTACCTTCATTTTCTAAAAACTCGTCTAAAATGGTAATACGCACCATTCAGATCGCCTATTCCGTCGCCATCCGAGTCGGCAAACGATGCCGGGTAGATTTGGTACACGGGGCCGATTTGCCACCATTCGACGGCCTCGCTGATGCCCGAGGCGCACGCCAAAGCGAGCAAGCCGAGCAGCAACATGCTGACAGCTTGACAACGTTGTTCGCTGAAACGAAGGGGGTTGAATGTTTAACTGGCGAAGCTCCCACAGAACTGACGATTGCCTTCGAAGCTTCAGCTCGGACAGGCCCGAACGACCCGGAGAGGGGCGGTTGACTTGACTGCGTTCCCCCTTCTCGCCCGATAGCGAGATGAGGGATTTCGCGCTAAGCTCGCCGGCCAAAGCTGTCGATAACGTGGAAATTAATACTGTGGGCTCAAGTGGTATCAAAACATCACGAAGATTTACAGTCTAACGAGGAAAAACGGAATCTCAATAAGATTCACGCTTTTGACTAATGCATGAATCACAGGAACAATTTTGTTTCACGAGCAAATATGGGAAAGGGTAGTATATTAAAAATATTAGTGAGTAATACACCCATCACAGGGACTTCCGTATTTCCGACTTTTATTTGAACAGACTTATAAAAATAATTATATACCCCTGTCAATATTTTTAAAAACTTGATATTTTTAAAAACTTCTTAATGAAAAAAAAAAGACGAAGATTAACTGAGAAATTTAGTAGGTATGGAAAACGCTTCAAATGATCGGCCATTATCTCTCTTCCGCCTTTCCATCACCCTTCACCTATATCACGAATATTGACTATTCACGAATCGAGAAAATCTGATGTACTAGCTGATTGAGCACCGCTTGAGTGGATTGCACCAATTTCAACGGAAAGTTCAAACTTTCCGAGGATTGTTGCAGAGTTATCACACCTTCCTTTCACCCTCTTCATTAATGAAAATTGAAGACGCTGAAATTTTTTGAATAGCAAACCAAAATCCTAATTGAAGAAAAACAGAATGCGTGAATTGGTCGAGAATTCTGGGTTGAGTAGCGATTGAAAGGATTCGCTTTTACCCTCCATTCCTTCTATGCAAAGACAAAGTTTCTGGGGTTGTTGCTCAACGAGACTGAACTTGGAATCGATTCAAGTCGAAATGATGAAAACTGTTTAAGAATTATAGCCTGAATTATGTCGACGAAAATTCTCAAACACATGTACACATACAGTTGATTGGAAGATTTCCAAAGTTTGATGAGTTGCGATCAGGTGAATTGAAAACACTGGATTTGTGTTCCCAACGTTTCGTACTTCTATTTGTACATCTTCAAAGGTTCCACAACATACAAAATAGGGGAGCTTAATGTAAGAGGAAAAACACATTTAGGCTATTTAATGTTTTTACGTCACTACATACAGAAGAACGTAAAAGAAATGATAGAAGTAGAACTCGAAATCCGAATCTTCAGCCTTCCGACCAATTATCAACTAACAAAATCCCAATCCTTAACAACCCTGTTATAAAGTATACCCTTTTAAGTTCAGTACTTGTAGTCCAGGTACATTAAACAGCCTGAATGTATTTTTCCTCCAAAATTAACCTTCCCTATTTTATCTGTTGTAGAATTTTTGAACATGTACAAATAAAAGTACGAAACGTTGGGAACAACAATATATAACTCAACGAACATTAGAAATCTTCCGATTTCACACCCTCCTGGGAGAACATGTTAGAACAGTGTAAATCAATCTATTCAAAATCTAGATTTTCAGCATTAAAATTTTAAAAAACAACTTGAAATTACACACTTTAATACACTTCAGGCGATTTTAAAATTAACTCTAACACATTATTCATATAACTAACCGATTAGGTGTCGATAGATACAGAAATGAAGGTTTTACGATCTGACAACAGCAGGCGGATTATTAGACAAAAGATTTTTAAGTGCGAAAAGGGTTAGAAAAGAATCTAATCACAAATTAAATATATTTATTTACATAATATTTAGGTATTTATCACAATGTGGTTTTGATTTCAAGTGTGGAAACTGATCCTACTGCACTTACACGCTGTATTACGTTGAGAATATACCTCACCAATTCTTCCAAAGGTAAGTCCCTTTTTGTATATTAGGATGTTTATTGGAGAGGTGGTAAAATTCCGTGAATACTCAAGGACTTCTTACCATTTGAAGTAAGAAATCGCGAAGGAGAAAGCGATGAGCAACGCTGATGATTGGATGATGATTGAACCGCCCTTCACTGAAAATACGACGGAGCTCCTAGGCCTCATTGTTATGTTATTCTTCGTGGAGACTTCAAATCTGAAAGTAGAGTTAACCCAATCAATCAATCGTCATGGATGGAATTATTCACTAAAGCAGTAGTACGTAGTGATTGGTCGTAGTCTATAAAGTTGTAATAACGGTGTTCAAACCTGACCATTACACTCATCACAATTCATCCCAATGTTGTCTAACCCAAACTTCTTTCAAGGTGGACCAAATTAAAAATTTTCCTCAAACGCACGGGCCGAACATTATGTAAAAGACAAAAGAGAAATTTACTGGCAGAGAGGAACAAATGAAATTTATTGAGAACGCTTAACAGGTAATATTACAACGTAAAAGGTGAGCACTTCAATGTGAGGTTGGTTGCACAAAATATTTACGTAATCTGGCCTTGTATTTAGATTTTGTAAACTTCATCCTCGAAAAGGTTTGTCCGCAAAAATAGGTAGAACCGAAGAGCGAGAGCATTGCGCGGGCAAAGTCTCGGAGGTTTGGAAAACTTTTTTCTGGAAGCGCAGCGTAGAATTTCAGTTTTGCGCATCCGCAAATACACTTAATTAATCGTAGGCAAATTCTTAGAGCACCAATCGGGAATCAATACTAAACTACCTCCTCGAGAATCTCTCAAGGAGCAGACGTTTTATAAATACTTTATCAGTACATAACTAATGGTTCACAGTCAGAAATAACATTTTATTTCTTACATGGAACCAACTTTTGGAAATAATGTTAGACTAAAAGAACTAATTGTTTGACACAATCAATAATTCGATTTTGATTAACTTACCCTTCAGTGTACCCGGAGTTGATCGATGGGATTTTGGCGTATATGCTGCTAGGAATGTCCTTGCCGTTGAACAGTTTGTAACCGGACAGGCTAAAGTTTTCCTCCATGTTGTTGAAATTAATTAAAATTAGATGGTCCGGCCTGAAATTAAAAAGTGACAAAAACAACTGTGAGTCAATCAAAGAGCTAATTTGATTGTAACGTATTCAGTTTGTGGGATTAATTATAAAATCCAGAAGCTGCACATTGTCGCACAGCAATGAGGTTTATTATATTGTTATAATTTATTATATTCTATAGCTCTTAGTATCAGTTAGTTAATTTAAAGAAAACCAACTAAAATCAAGAATCCAAGGTAACTATCCAAAAGTCTATGATTTGGTTATTTTTCGATTTTTTACATCTGTATTTGTTGTCGAGCGTACTTATTATATTTGTGCTTTCAATCATATTTCTGGATTGTAGCGTTCAAGTAACCGCATTCGTTGACTGACCGTAAGTGCTTACTTGCATTATACGAACATCATGCAAAAATGTGATTTAAACGGCTACTTTTTTCATTGAATCGAAGATTTAAAAAAAGAAATCGATTTTTTTCTATTTTTCGAAATTGCTTTTGGACAAAAATTAGTGACGCTACGCAGACACGACAAATCCGTGTGAATATCCATCATTTGGCGACGAGGAAATACATACACACAACGGCCTAGCCAATGACCTTTCAGCACCGCAACCTGGGTGCGGTACCCCTAACCGCCTACTTCAATTGATGCTGCTTTGTCAATTCTACCAAACTGCATATATCAATCGTACTTCAGTACTGGGTGCCGCAGTACTGGGGTAGTGTTTGAGCTGGTCACGACCAACTCGGGGTAGCTGATCACATTCTTCTGCAAGGGGGGAGGGAAGACGTAAGCACGGTTGTGCTGGTACATTCCTTTCAAAATCAACCTTGGGACATGAATTCGAGGGGTGAACAGAATTCATTTCATCAATTCAGACTAGGTAATCATGGATTTCTCGTTCGAATTTACCACTAAGAATCTGTGAAACTTCTACTATTCTCTACTCTCCCACTAACTATATGAGCCAAACCTACGGTATCTTGTAGCTAAATACAATCCAAAATAAAGGGTCCCACACAATCAATCCTCTATCTTATCTGATCTTCCGAAATGTACTAATTATATTGCACTTGTTTCTATATAATAAAAGACACACAAGACTCTATTTATCTCTATCGAATAATTAGTTTAGCACCATCCCGGGCAAACATAATAAATGTATTCCATTCTATTATGCATTCAATTTCTTAGTCTACCTTGTAAATCCGAAGACCCAAGGGGTGATGACGAAGGTTTGGAAATCATCGACATTTTTGCCGACAAGTTCTTTGTGAAGTTTGACAAGCTTCTTGTAGACTCCCAGGTGACTCATATCTGACGCCTCTTCCGCCTTGACATTGATTCTCCAGTAGTTAGTGTTTACAGGGAGATAGGGCTTAGGGTTCGTAGAGAAACCTGTGAAATATAATTAGCAGTGTATGAGCCTAACCTACAAGAAATCCATTATTCAATGAATGGAAAGTAATACTTTTTAATGACTGAGGTAGTAATTTAACATTTATAGAACTTCGAAAATGACCTTAACTGTTTACAATTAGAAATGATGGAGAGTTTTACTCTTAGACATCCGATTGTAGGTATGATTATTGCATGAAGTGGAAATTAGTTCACAAAACTGTCATCAAAATTTTTCATTTGGCGTTTTAAAGTTTGCAGAGGTACCGCTCTTATGTTCGAACATACTCACTATCTGAAGTTTAAATTAAATAAATTTGTAGGCTTCAGGTGGATTAGCTACCGAACGTTGGCTTAGATTTGATTTGATAAATTCTCGTACACATCATTATACAAGAGCATAACTTGAAGAACGTATGAAATATTAATACGACTATGAATAATCTTAATGAAACTGCCAACTTTAGAGATTTGTTGCACAACTGATTGAGGGACTTCTAACGAGGTATCTCTATGATGAAGACAAACCAGCGTTTAGCGACGTGTTCCATTGCATGGGCGCTCGCTCCGGGTCGCGGTTGAAATCTGTGTGGTCTCGTCGTAGATTCTCAGGAATGAAGGAGTTGGACATGCCTATCTCTTCGCCCATGTAAGTGATTGGAGTTCCTGGAATTAACACAAACAACAACAGTCTGAAACATATTAGTAAATATTGCAAGCATTACAGGGACGCCTCAGTGTTTGGTTTTTAATATGCTCACGAACAATCCGTTTATAAATGAAAAACCGCATCCGATTCTAACTCAAGAGATTATTATTTTTTGAATACTGCGTGAATGATCGGGTCAATGTGAGGTCGTGGAGTTCCTGTTAAGATCAGAAGTGGACTATGTTTGCTGTCGGTAAATTTCTGCAGATCTGAAGCCCATGCCAGTTGATTTTGAATCCAGAAAAACTTCAACAAATTTTTGAACGTTTTTGACCTGTTATTGCTCCATGGCATCTATTTGTGTGAGGCGATCGGACGGGATAGAAGTTCAGGCCAACTAGACCCTGAGTGGAGTCCATGAGCGCATGAACCGGCTTTTTACATCAATCGAAGACATTGCAGATTTGGGATATAGGCATATTGAAACGTGAAAGGACAACGTTTTGGGGGGGTTGAAACATTTTTGCTATACGATTGCAAAGGCTCATTATTGAGAATTATAAACCAAAGAAACAACAGAAACCGACTGAAAATTTTGAATTGATCGGCCAACACTCCCTCCCGACCTTTTTTTAAGGAAATGTGTTTGTTCCGTTTGTTTCTATTGATAAATATTAATTTATTTCCTATCTTTATTACAGTATATTATTTACTTTTGGTTGTATATCTCTTTCACCGTTACTGTATTGCTTTAGTATTAGTAATCTGATGCTGGGCTTTGCCTTTTCTTCTATTAGATGCAACATTTTGATGGCAGAAGATGGTAATGGGTTGTAGCGAACGATTTTAATTTGAAATAAATAAGAAGTTTTCGATAGCTTACCAGGAAGTAGGATAGACATAGTGTTGATGGCGTCCACCATTTCCTCTCCAAATCTGGTGGCAACTCTTGGATTATCATGGTTTCCAGTCTGAAATTGTAAAAACATTATTTTATTAGCACTATTAAACAAAATTGCATACTGTACAGTTTATAGAAAAATATGGAACAGAACAATTGGAGACCGTATATTGCCGATCATAAAAATTATTATTACGAGGTTAATTTTATGGATGATAATTATGATTATTCGTATTTAAATAAAATTTTAATATTCTAAATTCCATTTAGAAATATATAAGCTCAATAGAAGTTAGACAATTCAGCTACAGCCTCAATATGGACAACTAATCATAAATCAAAATTCGTGGCCCTATTCTACAAAGATACCTTACGACAAATCCCTTTATTCATTGAAATACTATAATATTTTCCCTTCAGATCGGATATTTCCCACCAAAAACGTGTTCTTAATTTATTATAGCCCACTTAAAGAAACCACATCTATTTAAATTTTAAATCTAGTCAAACGAAATCACGAAGATTATTAGTTCAAATAACATTCTGACGCTGCCGGCATCTATGACACAGAAAAGTCCACATCACTCCCATTGAACAATTATCGGCCTTGGCCCCTTTCCGACCGTCCGAGTCCAGTGATAGAAGAAGTTATGTCACTTCCGTTTTATGTCAACGATTTTGGTCCATTCTCAATTCAGAAAGACTTGATTGTTGTTTGATGATATTTTTAATTTTTGCGAATCCGTTTTTTATAGAAGCTAATAGCGTTCGAGTGTCGGGTAGAAATGTAAACCGTTGACGTTGGACGATTTACAAGTGATTGTAAACAGGACTATTGTTGATAGAAACTTGAGGGGTCGGTGCCTGGAGTCATACCGCAGAAGCGTTATCATTCTTGGAGGATGATCATAAATATTAATCGTTTAATTAATATTAATTCATTAAATAATCGCATTACATAAATGCGATTTTATGTAAGCTCATACCAATCCGACTACTTTCTATTTCAGATCCAGCAGTGAACAAATTGGTTACTCAAGACATTCAAATCCTATTTCATGTTTTGTCCATTTTTGTTCTAATTTGAGCTAGCAGATAGTGTGATTATGCTAAGCTGTTAAAGGTCCGATGTAATCACTTGAAGGGTATCTTTCACACTATCCTAGTCCACTCCCACAAAAAATACCTCAAGTACAATACCAATCTTGTCCTTTTTGTTTCAATCCAAGCAGTCTGTGAATGGGCCATTAAAATCTGGCTGTAAATTAGTATCAAGTCGTTCTAAATCACTTTTTTCTTTAATCGTGCCATATGGAGCTTAACTTTTATCACAGTAGGGCACTCCACAGTAATAAAACCGTAATTTTTCAGAGCTGCGGAATGTAAACGGCAACCACTTGAACAATCGATTTGGAAAGATAAAAACGTTGTCCCAGTTCCTGCACGAATCCAAAGCTTCCCTACGTTGCAAAATCACTGTATTTCTGAATTCTTAAAATTGCAACACCCTTATTTTTTCACAATACCAAACGAGCATAGACTAAAATGTTTCTCAACTTTTTTAATTATTAACGGAATGACTTGTAAGAAATCAGCTCTACCGAAATAGGTACCAGCTTTAAGTTGTCACTGTTGGGTGTACTGTTCTCCTATCTACTACATCAGTGAGGCCCCATAAAAGACACATCTAATGATCAGCTATCTTTTAAATCAAATTCGCATCCGTTTCCGTCTTTTACATAATATTATTATTTGATTTCTTAATTATTTTAGCACATCATATTTTTGCTTGTACTTTTTGATGCACTCGGAGCCTCAATTCCAGTCACTAACTACACCTTTGTCCTTGTTTTGAAAAACGTTTCGTTTTCTACATTCCCTAAATTTTGATGACTTTTTTAATTTAAAACAACATCGGCTTTAGAAATTGACTTTCCTTTCTTTAGTGGTTTTTTTCTAGCCGTCTTAGGTTCCGTTCTACCAAAAACTTGAACTTACTCAACTTGGCTATGAAACCAAAGATTCCTTTCCTTCCTGTATCAAATGGTAACCCTGACACTGAAAATAGTATGGCCCCGTAAAAGTTACCATAATATTATTGGATGATTTTAATTCCTACCTACATAGCACAAGAAAACTTTTGTCCAACGTGGAATATAGAGGTGCTTCATTTTTATTGTATTATTATTATTTTTAATAAAAATACGCAGGTAGATGTAAATTGTTATGGTAGAATTGCCTACTATACGTTCTACCATTTTACTATCAGTTTTTCCTGAATATTTCTACAGCTCCCCAATTTACATTGAAAATTGTTTGTCCATCGTAAGTACACTTTAGTGGGCCTTGTGAATTATTATTTGCCAGTGTATCTAATAAGTATGTATATAATAGATATATTATAGGTACCTAGTTGATCCGATTTTTCGTGGGCATGGAAAATGTTAAGGTGAACCCAAAAAGATATAAACGGTTATGCAGTTAACTGATGGAGGCTATATTTCAAATCAATGCGTACATGCTCAGTGATCGAGTATGGAAATATATCATTCAATTCGTATTCGTCGATGAATCAATAAAATGAATGAATCAATAAAATAAATAAAGGTGTTGTTGAATAAAATCTTAGGGCGCTTCTGCCGAAGTTGAGGTTTCGCGGGTAGTCAACAATATCACAAAATATGCTGCTTTGCCACTACTTAGTTATGAAAATGAAGTCACTTTGATAACTATGATATGAAGTCAGTCAAGTTAACAAGGGTGTAAGAGCAAGCTAAAAACGAAGGAGAGAACTGACTCCGGATTCTGTTAACCAAAAAACGGGAAAATTTTGTTTGGAGGGGAAGTGATTAGAACAGTTAGAGTAGGGAATCGTGGGGAGCAGAGAGAGGGGGATAGTAGAAACCAATCAGGGACGGGGTTACAACTACCCCGGGAAACCCCAGGGTGCTAGGGGGGAGACTACAGGTGACCGACCGTTTGCCAGAAACAGGGCTTGGGAAAACCTACAGCACAAAGCAGCTTGGGGAATTCGGAGGCCATTAAAGGCTTTAAATATGTTCACATACAAACGGGATTATCAAACAATGAGGTACCAAAAGCGGCAAGTATGGTCACCATTACCTGCGGGCCTTGAATAGGAGTCAAGTGTGGTTTTCAAGAGGTAATGACCCAAACACCTAAAATCTCTTCATGTTCCCAAACTATTTCAGACACATCTGAACAACAAATTTTCTTGATTTTCTTACGAAATGAATTAGATGCTCACCCAATAAAACTAGCAACCCAAATAGCTTTTGTATTGATTAGTTCACGTACCACCCAGTTGGCCCATCGTCCTTGAGGCATGTTGTTCATCCAAAGATCGACCGCGTACTTGGCGACAGTAGCGTTCGAGTTCTGATTCAGGTAGCTGAGGATGTTGAAGTTGAATGGAGAAGTTGCGTTCATGTAGTACATCATCGTGTAGTTGAGAGCTGCGTAGGCCTCAACGAATTGGTACCTGAATTTCGCAAACTAATTAAATGTCTCTCATAAACGGGAGAAAAATGTTAGCCTTGGTGCCGGTTTTACACCAACAATCCCTAACCATAAGTTAAAGTAAACCATTGTTTTACGAAATCAAATATTAAAATGTTTATTCAAAACAAACGGGTATTACCAATGTACTCAATGGTTACTCACACTGTTATCAGTAAACGTCGATTTACAGCATTTTCATAAAACGTCGATTTTATTTTTAAACGTTGTTTTATAAAATATCGAGGAGGCACTTGTCCGCAAAATGTGTGTGGTGACGAGATGATAGTAACCAGTACTAGCTAAGTCTTGAAAACGCTCCTTCCTCACTCCCCAGACGTAATTACCAATTTACCTCCCTCCGACAATTAACGTTTATCGATCGATCCATGAACCATTCAGAATTTGGACTGAAGGTAGCAGTTCTACCTCCATCAGTTCTGCACGTTTCACTCTGATTTGAACTTCGACGAGCCTTTAGTGGTCGAGGCAATGAAGGTTCTGGTTGCAAATCCACGAAATAGAAATGACCGGTATGGTTCTGAATTGTATAACATCAACCATTTCCCATTGGTTTGAGAGGAATCTAAGCGGTCTTAGCTACTGGTCGCTTCCAGCGCCCTGTTACTGTAACCAGTTCTAGCTAAGTCTGGAGCCTTAAAAACGCTCCTTCCCCATTCCCCAGTCATTATCAGTCTGCCTCCTACCGACAGTTAACGTTTATCAATCGATAGCCAAACGAAAATATTGTTTATGGAACGATCCCCGAACGAGAATTAACGTTTATCGATCGATCAGAATTCAGAACCATTCCGAATTACTGAATGTGGAAAATCGGAGAGCTTGAGATAGTGGGCCAAATAAGACCAAACTGGAAGCAGCAAACAGAAAAAAAGCGCTTCTAAAGCATCTTCCATGTTTTTTCAATTTCAGCAGCAGGCTGTAAGCAGTACGAGACGCGCAGCGCCGAGTTTTTTTTAAATGATTGATTGCTTTACATTATTACTTCACTCGCTTTACGTACTCCTTGTTTTCTGTTTTCGTTAATAGTGTTATTCATATTCATAGTTTTTGACATTTTCATGTCTTTGCTTTGGCACATAAACTGAAAAATCGCCACGAAAACTTGCTCACGCAATACCAATAATAAGACATTTTGTTTTGGAAGAAAATGCTCGATTCATTTGTCCATGATTTTTAAAATGAATTTTACTAGAAGAATAAAAAAATGGAGCAATTGCAACGGCAATAGCCAAAATGTACACAAATACTTCCCCAGCAAAGTGGACAGTTATGATCACATGCGACATTCATTACAGTACGAAAATGTACACAACTATGTGTAACTTAGAGCTATTGGAATAGCTTAATTTTCTATGAAAATTCCGAAAACAGAATATTTAATATTGTTATATATCGGCTAGTCATGGACTGGGAAGCGGGGAGCTTCTCATAAGAGAAAACGTGAATCAAAATTTGAGTTTTGCGAAAAACAGATACCAGTGCACCTTGTGTAGCGAAGAATGTTCTGCACAAAATATTATCTTGTGGGATTATTCTATAATGCAACTGGTGGCTCGATAATACGCCCCACATTTTGTTACTTCATGCGCTATTAAAAAGAAAATTATTAAAACTAGAGAAAGTGACTATTACAAGGAGGGTTTTCAATATTTGTTATATCATGAAATTAATATCTTCGAGTTCAAAATCAGAATAGTAAAATTGGCATCATTCTAGTCAAAACTCATCCTCAAGCCCTAATGAATTATCTTTAACTAATTTTTTGTTCAACACATATAACTCAAATAGCCCAGTGGGTAGAAAAACACTATCAAAATATATAACTAACGGAAAAGAATGAGGCAAGACAGCAGAAATATCACAATTAACAGTAACGCAGCAGAACAGAATTTCGGAATGCAAATAGAGATGGCAACCCCTGATTAGGGGAGAAGCCTATAAAGTAAGTAAATAAAGATGGCGAAAAGAACTGATCTTAAACGTTGTTTAATGCATCGGCAGATTTGAACCGGAGTTGGTGGAACCCAATATAGTTGTTTAACAGCTGACATCAATGGCTTAATGAGTAAACATTGAACACTTTGGCGCAACCGGCTCCCAGAGATCTCCGCTGCGTATTGTAGGACTAAGCTTTGGAAGGGGCAAATAGTCCATTCCGTCACCTCTTTATTATTTGTTGAGTTTGGTAACAAACCGCTCACCCCCTAAATTTGCTGTCCTGACATACCTTTTCTTAGGTCTCCCCCATAGAGATAATGGAATATATATATATTACTCCAGAAAATTAAATATTACTCCTGAAAATCAAATATTTATCTCTGCCCTGTCTATGACTATCTTGTTGCTTTCGAACAAGATTGATATGGATAGTTCTCCAATCTCGTTTTTTGGAAGTACGGCCCTGAGCACAAACGTTTGGCTTGAGAGGCATCCCCTCTTGATATTGTGCAGGCTAATCCCCTCATTTCTTAGAAGGGGCTAGGTCATTAACTCATTTCATCTTAGTAAATCATTGATTGAAATACGTTATATCTAACAAAAGAAGAACCACAGACAGACCTCGTCTGCTTTGTTACCAACTTGTACTCACCTTGTGCCATTGAATTCACCAAGGACTTTGGCGAACTCCCCTACGATATCGTAGAGCTTGGGCTGATCTCTGGTGTAAAGATGCTGTTGACATTCGTAGTAGTCCAGGGGTCCTTTGGGAACGCAATTGGGGAATTCCGGCTGATTGCGATCGTAATGCGTCTCGATCAGGTAGGGCGTTGCGTCTACTCGTAGACCGTCCACTCCCAGTTTCAACCAAAACCTAACAACATCCTAGATAAAAATAACAAGAACATTAGAATCCCATTTTAAGATTCACTCACTTTGACAAATTAATTCAAAGGGAAATTTTATTTAAATCTTTCTTTAGATGTTAATTCCTTATTTGTTGGCCAATGAGAACTATTTAAGTAGGACGAATACAACAACACTCTTGACTGGAAGGATCTTGGAAAAACAACTAAGGGCCATAGTTACTTGAGTGTGGCCAATCTTCGTGACTCATAGGCAGATGGCCTAGTTGAAAGTAGTACGTTGAACAAGAGAGCAAAATATTCTGCCGATGTGAACCTGAATGGAGGCGTCAATTGTCCAGTCCACCGAATCCTCCGAGCTAATCAACAGCAACTTTTGAGAGTAGAACTCCAACATTGCCAACAAACGAAGTTTCTCTTGATATATTAAAAGAAGAGTATAGAAATTACACCTTAGCTTATATAATACATTTTATGGGGGGGGGGGGGGATTTTCTTTCGGGAGTTGAGAAAATTTAAAATGTGATAGACGTTGTTACACCTTGTTGTTAAGCATTTTTAGTTGCGTTATTTACACCTATTCAATGAATCATTTCATCATTTCATCATTTCAATGAAAAAGTCAGGTTCAGTTTTATCCGTCAGGAGCTTAATGAAATTCGGAGATTTGGATTGGTGCCTGAGGCTTAAGCCGAGTTGGCAGCCCTGTCTGTGGATTTCTAAAGTCCCTAGGCCACTCTACGAATTGTCCGTAGATTACCACTTAAGGCGGCCATACACGACGGATCCTTTTGGCCCGGAGCCGTTAGCACGAGTCCATTTCGCCTCGGGCCAAAACTCTCCAAAAACACGGCAGAGACAGTCTAATCTAGTGACCGAGCCAGTTGTGATATTGTTGGTCTGGGAGCAGTTTGGGAGCCTATGCGGTACACCCATAGAATCGCCGGAAGAAGCGAACCCCATTTTTTGCACAGAATGCCAAGAGCATTGTCATTTACAACGCTCAGGGTATAGCTATGAAAACTGGAAGAAGGCGGCTGCGTCTCGGAAGGCGAAATTCGTCTGCCGACTATGCAAAGCGCACAAATCGACTTCCGACCAAATAAACCAAAACACTCCTCTCAAACCAATGGGAAATGGTTGATGTTACACAATTCAGATCCATACCAGTCATTTCTATTTCGTGGATTTGCAAACCAGAATCTCACCTTCATTGCCTCGACCACTAAAGGCTCGTCGAAGTTCAAATCAGGCTGAAACGTCCCAAACTGATGGAGGTAGAACTGCTGCCTTTTCTCATTCCAAGTCCAGGCCGACGGTGTGAAAAGAGAACGCTAAAAAGTTGAAAAATGTGTTAAACGTGCACGTTACAAATGGTTGTAAAATGTATCTAATGTTTTATAAAGCCAATGATAAGGTACCCTAACGAGCTGACGTATTTTTTGGGGCCTCCGTTTACTATCTGAGCACTCCCAAAATCAAAACTCAAAGTTCGCTAGTGATTTCTTGACCTATTGTTATTTGGTATTGTTGTTAAATGATATTGTTTTGAACATATATGCACGTCTCCTATACCTAAAAGTTTAGTGCTCAGATTTGTTAATGCACCTTGCTAGAGTACTATGAAAAAGTTCATAATTGGAAATAATAAACCAAAAATTGCTTTGTTCAATCTTGGTATTTCTAAGAAACCTAAGAGTGATATAACGTACGTATGGAGCGACGAATTACGTCGCTTGTTAATCGACCAAGATGAATTAGAGCCGATGTTTTTGCAGAGGGTAGTACGCTATAGTGCTTTCTTGAGTTGTTTGATTACTGATAAATTGTAATCACAGATAGAAACACAATACAAATTTTGTCGACACGACGCTGAACTCAATAAAACATGAACGGATATCATGTTTCCCCTGGATGGATGGCTGTGGGGAGAAAAAAAAATTAAGTAAGCGGGCTAAATCACAATCGAATGGAGCAAACCTTTTGAGCAATTCAAATAACGTGCTGGTGATCGTTCAAAAATAGGTTATCGCGATTTTACTGTAATCACTCACATATGATTGCAAGGCTGCGCGAATTCACCATTAGTTGATTGTATTTCAAATCTTTCTTGTTAATTCAATAACGGGAGATGAAAAATGTATGTCGAATTTTGTGCTATTCACAAACCCAAACGGTTTTGGTCTTTTATCTACTTTTTTACAGTGCATTGTTTCTAAATTTACCTTTAGGTAGCAAAAGCCTTTTTTTCTTTTTTCACTATCGAAAGAAAAAAAAAATTGAAGCTAAAATTAAAATATCTCTGTACGTCCACAAATCCTTGTAACAAGCACACTTTTTACAGTTTTGAACCAATTTTGGAACAAGTTTTCAAGAAATACTCAGGTAGGCACTAGGCGATTCCCTTTCACTGATTGCAAATCAATACAGGGGTTTTACGTTTTTGCGTTCTGCACTAAACCTCTTGAGGCATTGTAGTAAAAATTATAATTTCTATATTTTTCGTGTAAGGTTTCCAAACTTTTTTCCCTGATTCCTCTCTAAACAAAACCCACTTGGAAAAAAAAAAAAAAAAAAACTGCAAATTCTTTCACTGGGGTTTATTATTCAATGATTCATGATTTGAATTTCTACTAAGCTTTGGAGTGTGCGTGTTTCACAGGTGATAGAGCGATTATTGAATTTCAGGAGATATGCAAAGAGCACGTAAAGCTTTTCTCGACCAAAATACCTATTTGGATTGATCAGTTGATCATATTTGTGTGCCTCATGAAATTTAATAATCGCTCTATCACCTGTGAAACACGCACACTCCAAAGCTTAGTAGAAATTCAAATCATGAACGCAAGCCAATTGAATAATTAACCACAGTGAAAGAATTTGCAGCGTTTTTTCCCCCAAGAGCGATTACAATGGAAAAATATTCTATTTGAAAATTTTAAATTTCGTAAGACGGAGCATGCATTTCAGAATGCTTCAACCCGTATTCACTCCAGTATCCACATTCACTACATCACTAGCTTACTGCAATAAAAAAAAAAAGCTGTTGTGTTTGTTTTGATCACAGTAACCTAGTGACGTAGTGAATGTGGATGCGAATGTTGGCACCATAAATCGGGCCTTACATCGGGAATGGGAACGGACCTGAGGAGGGGCTCATTCGATTCCTCATGGAAAGTTCTTCAAAAAAGTCCAAGTTTTGCACATTCGCAGTGAATTTTTCCAATCAGTTACAAGTTATCCACATCCTAAAGGACAACAATTTCAAGATTTTCAGTCATATTCCCTACAATATTGCCGTTTGATCTCGGTCAGACGTACTGCACATAAACTTCATCTCGAAAATATTATGAGTAGCTCGCAAATATAACTTGCATTGCTTTTAAAGTTTTGACTAGATTTTGAAATATGCTGAAAAGGCTGGGGATTCTTCCCTACCAATTTCATCACTCAAACAATAATAATTTACATTACGTATGCGTTTAAGCGCGATTTCCCCGTAATCTATTAGTCCGATATCGCTCCAAAAATTTGTGAGTAGTTCTGAAATCAAATTATGATCATCCCATATAATTACTTACCTACTTCATCGGTTATACTCCGATAGCAATGCAGTTTTCATCGATGAAAGGTTTGGATTCATTGGAAAATGCGGATACGACCAACTAGACCGAATTCTTCAATTCTATTCACTTTAATTTTTTTAAATATCTGCGCATCATTCAATCCTTCGAGGTAGGTCACGATTATTATCGTTATTACACCATAAAACATCAAAGCCAATTTGTGCGTCATGAAAAATTACCCAGTTATTCGGCGCAAGCGGGGTGATTTTCCCGTTTTCAGTTTGGCTGCCCGTTTTGTTTTTCCAAACGTAGAAATTTTCATAGCCGGGAACTCTGTTTACCGATTTGTTGAACCAGGCGTGCTGGTCGCTGGAATGGTTAGGCACGAAGTCCAACATGAATTTTATCCCTGTAACAGATACAAGCGTTGGTTCAACTTTCTTGAGCTGGTTTTCTTGAGGCATTAAACCATTTAAATCTCGAAAGTGACCGAATAAAATGTTATAAAATAAAGTACACTACTTAGTTTATTTACGAGGACACCAAAAGAAATGACAAAATTGAATCATCTATTCTTGTATTTGGAGTGTTTTGGATTTCCGAGATTTCTTCATGAGAATAATGTAATTTTAAATATGTTGATTTTGTATGTATGATGCTAATGGTTTGGTTATTTTAAATTAGGATTTATTGTTGACCAATTTGAGGCAGTGAGCAGACAGCTGCTAATAATATGACGAGGATGTACGTCCAAAAGAAGTTGTAGGTATATTAATTTTAAAAAAGGTAACTTATTCATAGACATAGTAATATTATGATGTAAAACCCTGTGGTGTGGGGTGTTATGAATAATATTAAATTGTATGTTGTCCTAGATCCCCTGATGATGGAGTGTTCCACCACTCCGAAACGTCGGAATATTGAAGAATAAATTATTAACAAAATTCCAGCCTTCATACAACAACACCTTCCTTCCTGGTGGATAATCTATCAAGTTTAAAATAAGGCTAACAAAATGACAAATAATAATTCATGCGAATAGTTAGAGTGACTCTCAATAACATGAAGATTGAACAGTCATTAGCGTTGGTACATAATTTATTTTCTACATTTTTAGTCTTAGTCCACAATAACTTTATATTTCATGTAATTTTTTAACTGACCCTAAAAAGATTAAACTCGTTTTTTTTTTTTTTACTGAATATGTGGTAAGGAAAAGTTTCCGTGACAGTAGAACATAAGGACACAAGTCGTATACTCTTGAGAATAATAAATTTCTAATGATGTAAATCGGTAGTCGTTAACCCTGTTAAAACGCAGAAGCATAGTAACTAGTAAAGTTGCAACTCGTTAGGTTGTCTTCGGAGCGCCTTCTAGCTGTTGTAACGCAATTTGCAGTACACCAAAGCAATGCGGAATGTGTATAACAAATCCATTTCAGGGATGCTACGAAGTTTTGTATAAACTTCATGGGATACAAATACAGTTAGGAGCTGAGAGGCTCCCACAGGGAATCTCCACAACATTTACACCCTGAAGCTACAATTGAGTTTGTAGACTGCTTAAGACTTTTACTTGACGATGCATCGGCCCCGGATCAGCTGGGGTCCCCTAAAGCTTCCTCTTCGACTATTTATTCACATAATTACCTGTTTAAACAGCCCACAGCAGAAATCGCATTTCTTACAGAAACCCATCCTAATGATAACATCGTTGTTAGGTACATTCAATACTTACATCACGACGTGAGAAAACATGGTACATGATCTGAAATGATTTCCCTCATAAAAACACGCTATTACAATATTATTGATTCCTATTAGCAAATGCCTATTGAATATCACATTCAAAAGTGAACTCTTGAATCATACCTAAATCGTGGAGTTTGTCGATGAGATTTTTGACGTCTTGAATTGTGCCGAAGATAGGGTTGACGTTAATATAATCGGACACATCATAGCCGTTGTCCATCATCGGCGAAGTGAAAATGGGAGACAGCCAGACAGCGCCGACACCGATGTCCTTGAAATATTCGGCGTGCTCCAAAATACCTAAAACAATAGAAAAATATTTTTAAAGGATCAAGAAAAGTGGATGGTTCATTTTTGCTAGTGCATCTCTGCCTTGCAAACTATTCAAACAAACTACATATGCACTACATTTTACATCGACTATTATAAACACCATCAAGATAGCGATCCGCATTTTGAGTTTTTCAACCATAATTTCATCACATTCAATTTCCCAATCTTGCTTAAATTCCGAGGGTAGTTGGAAAGTGCTACTTATCTCAATATCGAATCAATCATATCGTTATTACATCAGCAACAGAATTAGCTCTTCAGACCCACAATCCATATCGACTCATCTTTCGGGGGCGTTGATGTCTGGGGGTACACAGTGGCTTTGCTCTCAAGTTAATCGCAGTGACAAGCTTTCATTCATTTATTATTAATTGGTGGATGATACTGCAATCGTAGCTGTTTCAGAATCAGTAGAGGACTCAACAAGAAAGCTACAGGAAGCAACAACTGCAGTTAATGAATGGGTCAAAAGTTGGTGACTAAAGCTAAATGAAACCAAATCCACTCATTTTAATTCCACCAAAAAACCGATTTCAACAATACCACTGGTACTGAACGAAACCAATGTATCTTTGGCGAATTCTGGATCTCCAAGGATCTGAGTGTGAAATAATTTTTATTACCAAGCAATCAACAATAGTGGCCAGAAATAACCATTTTCGTGATTCTCCCCGCTCAGTCGCTATACTGAACCACTATCTAGCTCATATTAGAACAATACGAATTAGCTTAGTATTAAGTTGTTGTTAAGGTCCAATAGTCCAACAATGAGAATGAGTCATGATTAAATCGCAAAATATTTTTATGCGAACTGTCCAAATGACTTCCTCAACGTTCATTCACGTGGTGAGACTGCCCTGATGTTGTGGCAAATTCAAATTTTTGTCCCTTCGTCCTAGGTTATGAAATCGAGACCAAGAAAAGTTCTTATCGGAAATACTACCAGAAAGGATATTTTTGTAATCGACCGACTAGATATTTGAAATTTCACCAAATCGTCAAAATCTACAATTTTGCACCTTTGCCAAAGGTTTCTAATAGGAAATACAAAATTGGTCACACATTCTTTGAAGAACGATTTTGGAGAAACTTTAGACGGATTTCCGAAGTTAGAATTTTCATGAAATTTAAAAATTTGTTCTAATTTGAAAGGAAGATGTGAACAACGATTTCCCTATGCTAGATATTAGAACTGATTTAGAAGTATCTAAATCGGAAATATAATATATCGGTATTTTCTCCATGCTGGTAAAACGCCCAAAAACGCCCGCAGGCACTATACAATTATCAATTTTGTCACCGAAAAATAAGAAAGTAAGGGTCAATATCTTCAGATTGGTGAACTAAACAGCTAGGAGGGACCTTTGATAGATTTTTGACTTGCATGGAGTCACAATTCCTAATAAGAATAAAAGCACAGATTTTCGGTTATCGCCCGTTTGCTTTGAGTTGGCAATGTTATATTTGGTATAACTGCGGTACGTTCCTTGACCAACGATCTTGGAACGACCTGAGCGGGATTACAGGAAATCGAAATTTGAATTTTCATGAAAACGCCAAAATTTGCCCTATTTTTGAAGAACACATGAAAAACCATGTTTTTATGACAGATATTAATTTTGAACTAGAACCATCTAAATTAGACCAATCCGTTGCGCTTGGTCAAACATAAAAAGTGAAAAATTGTGGTTGTTCACAGCCTGATTGACAAATCCACTTCTCATGTTTAGCTTATCTGCAAAGAACGGAAGCAGAAATACAATCATCATATGAGTCAGCATATGATGAATGAGAACAAATAACAATCTGAGTAGCACGACATAATCAAAGATAACGGCGAATTAACATGATCTCTATTGATGACTAATGACAATGATTCTACCTTTTATTTAAAGGTGTAACTCAAACCAAAGTAGTCTCAATTGCTTTTCAGAAAGGTCGGCACATGAATATCAGAATAAATACGCACTTACAAAAAAGTTTAAAGCACACCCATTTTACTTGCAAATCTAGCATGAAAAAATCGTTTATCAAATTTTTGAAATCCGGATCAAGTTTCTCCTAAAACCTCAATCATAGAATGTATCGCCGCTCAAGACAATTTTGTATTCCCAACTCCATAAGAGAGATGAGAGGGAATGCTGTCAACAGGTTATATTTTTCAACCGATTTTCATAGATACATAAATAGATAGATAGTTATTTATATAATTTTACATGTTACATTCTTCAACTGAATAACTGGATAGTGTAACACCGTGGCAACGCCCGGAGTTGGTTGTTACTTCTAATACATATTTATAAAGTGCCTATTTACACCACATTAATTATTAAAATTTACAGTGATATCCGAGAAATGTCTTCGCTCGCCGAGTAATCGAGGGCCCGACTAAATGAGAGTCCGAATGAACGTGGCACGTGAATCAAATATTTTTTACACCGAATAATTGCAAGGGAATTGGGAAAATTTTTGGTGTAACTACGTATATTAAAACGGAGAATTAGGAGATGGTGGGGATCTGTTCGTGTTTACCGGGCTTTCAACGAAGATGGCATCCGAATACAGATATGAGGGAATTGTGTCAGGGGGTTCCGTTGGTCTAAGACGAGTCGGGAGGTGGTTCAGATGAATGCATCAAGACCAACTTGAAACATCAGTGTATTTTTGGACTCAAGCGATTGTCCACTTCCGATGGATCGGTCCCCACGATTTATCCTGAGACATCGTTCATGACACTATACTTTCAAACTTAAAACCTTTACCGACATTCACCTTCGTAACTTCATTTCGACTACAAGAAAATACTTGTTTACTGAGGAGCAACTTCGGCCTTCTTAGTTTTTTCGATTCAAATTCAAGTCTAGTTGAGCAACAGACTACAGGTCCTTTTCTAAGGCGGCCAGGGAGGGGAGTCTTTTCTATCGCTGCTCAAGAAAGAATTCTCAATCGATTAATGCCGTTCTTTTTTTTACAATTAGTATTTTTGGCTTTCTTAGTTTTTTCAATTCCAATTTAAGTGTAGTTGAGCAACAGACTACAGGTCCTTTTCTAAGTTGGCCAGGGTGGGGAGTCTTTTCTATCGCTGCTCAAGAAAGAATTCTCAATCGATTAATGCCGTTCTTTTTTTTACAATTAGTATTTTTGGTTAGCATTTACAATATTTCAAAACTTTCAATTCTCATTATGGAAACGGGTGAAAGTAAGGAGTAACATTAATAAATCGTTATGGCTAAACTATTTTCGTCTGATTTTTTTTTTTTTTTTTGTTCGTCCCCAATTGTCTAATAATCCTCTTCTGCCTACTAAACCTCGGAAATTTTTAATTTGCCGTCGATTACGAGAGTAACGGCTGATCCATTGAAGCGCTGCTCGCATTCTATTTCTTAGCAGATTTGCATGCTTTTTCATCAAGAATTCAGTGCGGTTTTTAAAACTGTTTTAAGTGTTTTAAATAATGTTTATAACTATGATAATATAAAACCAGACAGAAGCACGTCTCTGTGAAGCATGCATTGCTTACCAATATGTTTGCTTCAAATATTAGTCTTTCACCGCAATTTGTAGTCAGAGTGGTGATGTTGTTGAGCAACACAGATTTATAAATAACGAAAAAGTTCCTTTAAATCATTAAAAGAAGATCTGATCAACTGTCTCCTGGTTGACGGTTGGTTATTACGATCAATGATTACGTTCGTATTGTTGCTCTAGACTCACACTAACTCATAATAACTAATACCTATATAAAAATAACTACACTGGAGACCAAAAAAACCGGCGCACTTCAAGATTTGTGTTGTACTATCTGGTAGAGAAATAAAGTTGGTCTGTCGCCCTTGGTCTACAACACGCAAACTACAGACGTCTACTACTGAGGTTTGTAAATGGACCTGATCCCGGCCTTCTGGGTATTTGTAGCTACCAGTTCCACGGTACCTCTGAACTGCCCGTCGAACCGTAGTTTCAGGCAGCCCAAGGGCCCTGGACGCATAACGTTGGCTTTGGACGTCCTCTATCAATGCGACAAGTCTTGCGACCACACACGCGTTTAAAACCATTTAAACAGCAGGTAAACTTTTTAAAAACTCAATTCAAAAGGAAAAAGATCGAGAAAAATGTTTTGAAAACTCACAATGACAAAAACGGCTTGTGTTGATCGCACTGAGGCAGAGTTGAAAAGCCATCTTTCGTCCTTTAGGCTTCTATCGTGAATTCAAGAGAGCATTACAGGAAAAAACTGAATAGTTAAAGCACCATGGACCATGGCACATAATCTCTGTTAATCTTGTTATTGACCTAACTATTGATTCAAACCCAACTATTCAATGTGGAAACAATTCAAGTGCGCCGGTTTTTTTGGTCTCCAGTGTATATAACGACTGGTAATTCCTAATCCATCAACTAACCTTTTAGATCGCCCCAACCGTCGCCATCCGAATCAGCGAAGGACGCGGGGTACACCTGATAAATCGGTCCATCTTGGAACCAACTGACGTCTTCACTGAAAACAGAATGCGCGCACGCGAATAAGCACAAAAGTAGCCGCAGCGCACCGGCCATCGTCAAACGAACGTCACTGTGTTCCTGATACAATATTTCACGTGAAACCCCGTCAAGATGTCACTCATCCGTCAACCATCGATCGAAAATTCTAGCTGCGGCAGACACCTGCGCTATATAGGGCGACCGCTCGAGTGGCTCATCATAGATAAAATGGTTATCATTGCCTAAATCAAATATTTCCTATCGCTAATTTCCTTTAGAAAAAGAGAAACGTCTGCCGATTTGTAATCTTGATGGTGACCGTTGCTTATTTACTTTATAAGAGTGCTATGTTAATTACACATATCGGCCGACTTTTTTTGTTCATTATTTTCAATCCCCCCTGGAATTGAATTGGGTCCTTGTTGGATTTGATGCGAATTGTTTCTGCCATTTCTGGTTCCTGGTACAACTTTTGTTTGATTATACTGTACATGTCGCTTGGGGGGATTTTGATCTCTATGGGGGATGCAAAGAAGGCTGCTTCTTTCGCTAAGGCGTCTACAATTTCCGTTCTCCTTGAGGGCTAGAACTCTGACAAAAATGTGAATGCAAACGTGATTTTTTTTTTTTTTTTAGAGGTTGGTGGAAAATCCATTACTGGACTGACAGTGAGGGGGTATATCAAAAGATGTGTCCCCCCCCACCCCTTGTGTCGGGGTCTCCATCGTGGCATACCGACTAAAAAACACCGTTCCTCTCGTCTATTAGGACTGTCCCGGGACTGCTTTTTGGCATTACTTCAGGACAGTCCCCTTTTTAACCTCGTGAGGGTTCCTCCTGGTCTTCAGTACTTCTACCCTGGCTCATTCCCAGCTTCTGTCCACTTCCTTCTCTTTGAGCACCACAGTGATATACGTGCTGACTGTGCTCCAGTTCTCCGCAGATTGTATCATCTTTTCTATTGCTGTTTCTGGGCTAAAATCACCTATTACTCCAACCAATTCCTGCCTTAGCTGCTGCCATTTTGGGCATATAAAGAATGTGTGCTCTACATCATCGTCCCCCATCCGGCAGTACACACACCTTGCCTCGGAAGTCTTCCCTATTTTCTTTAGGAACGACCGATAATAACCATGCCCCGTCAGGAACTGGGTTAAATAGTAATTAACGTCGCCCTGTTTCCTTTCCGTCCATTTTTGCACTTCCCCGATCAGACGTGCTGTCCACCTTCCCCGGGTTTCAGCTGCCCATCTCTGCTGCCATTTTTGCAGGGTCTCTGCTCTCTCCTCTTTTTTTACTTCTCTGGCCGCATGTTCTTGCTTTCTGGCATGAACCCGCTTCCTCTCATCAGCCAAAAGGTCGATTGGTACAACACCCGCAATAACCTGGGCTGCTGGTCCAGACACAGTCCGATAGGCACTGCAGATGCGCAACGCACCCCTCCTTTGGACCGCCTCCATCCTAGAGGCGTACTTTTTATATCTTAGCGCCTCTGCCCAGATTTCCGCCCCATACAACATGATAGCCTCCGTTGTCCGCATGAGCAGCCTCCTCTTTGCTGGTGATGGTCCTCCCACATTGGCCATGAGCCTACTCAACGTGCTTCGACATGATAAAAATTGTCAAGTATCGGCTGGTATAATTGCCGTGGAATTTCGTTTGAAGAGTGAATTTTGAAATCGAGTTTTCCAATTCTTATGTTCTATAATTGTGGTATAGTGTAGCGTAGGTATGAAGATGTTTTATTTTATTTCACTGAATGTAAGTTGTTTTACTCGTGGATTTCAACGTCTTGTCTAGATAGGCAGGTAGATAAATTGTTTATTTCAAGACCACAAAAAGTTGAAACGTGTAAAAAATGCAATTAATGTTACGGCATGGCTATATTAACCTTCTGCCGATGTTTTGGACCTCGAAATGACCGTAGGTATTTCTGATATTACACAATAGTTGAGAAAGAGAATAACAACAAATAAAGTATTCTGTTCCGTATAAAATAATCCCATTTCAGTTCAACGTTATATATAAAATGAATCTAACTATCGCTAAAGGCCAGCTCCAGGTGAGTGGAGCTGTGAAATTAACTTACAATCATACTAGGAGCACTTCAAAAATTAAAATAACTGATCCCACATTTCATGAAGCGCCATCCCAACCTAAAAAGTTCTAATAGAGCACGTCAATCTGGTACGTTCAGTACATCGATTGCAAAGTCTCTTATCATGACTGGCTGGCCGAATGAAATAATATACAACTTTTTCAGGACAGGGCATACACACAGAAAATAACAAGTGTCTTCCCTCTTTCGGATATTGCACAGAGAACAATCCTCTTGGATGACAGTTTCGAATGGCTTGGCATACGTCATGTCCATAATATACGGTATATTGCACCGTTGTAGAAAGCTACAATTTGAATGGTAAGATGATGATTTGAGATACATTTAGGGCGGATAACGGATCTGGAATGACAAATGGTTTTCAGTGCAGGGATTTGTGAGGTTTATTATTATTATTTTATTTAGCTTCTGTGTTGTACAAAGGGAATATTTTGAAGGTAGGCGTCCAAGGGGTTGTTTTTGAGACGAAATCATCTAACTGTCTTTGGAAATCTACAATTCAATTACTAGGTAAAGAGATCAGTGATCAACTTGTGATTAATTGATCTAAGGAGCTTATCAGTAAATTTAGCTCCTTCTACGGAATCTAAAGTGGACAGGATATGGATGCTCGAGGTGCCGAATTTAGGGAATATACCAGTGACTAAATCTGATACTCATAAATCTGTGATCTACCTGGAGTGGTTATTGAGATACATATACAGGGTGTCCCTGGAGTTATCCTCAATTGACTCCTTCTTGTTGTACAACTCATTTCCGAACATAAACGCCTCCTACCAATTTTCTGCCAGAAGCCTCGTTTCCGAGTTATTCGCGATTTAAGATTTTTTCCTGTTTTCGATCTTATGTCACTAAAACTGGCATAACTCCCTCAATTTTTGAGATAGCTCAAATATAATGACACCGTTGGAAAGAACGTCAAATTTTCTATCTATTAAATGTCAGAAAAGATTTTTTTAATTGCATTGAAGATGTGCGATTGCAGCGCGAAATGGCAGTTTTGTCAAAATCTCGAAATCGCCTGTTTTTCATCTCGCCTAGAAACCCCATTAATGCTTGACGCGTAACTGTGCAGGCCTGGTAAAACGTGCGCCAAAATGAAAGCTTTCCAATGGTGTAGTCGTTTTGTTTTTAAAAATAGCTCTGTTTAGTTAAGGAAATGGTGTTTAACTGCAAAAAAACGTGTTTTCTGTTAAAATTGAGGGTTTTCCAAAAGTCTCGACGAAAAAAGGTTGGAGGCGGGATATACGTAACTTTTCTCGCTGAATCGAATGGTCCCAGACCTCTCAAGTGACGATTCAAGTTAGTTTTGTCGGATGCATAAGTCCGTGCGTTAGTGAACAGGGTCTACGGCATTCCTAAGCTGTCCGGCCAAAGTCAGGATAATCGAAAAGACGAGAGACGGTATTTTGACAAAACTGCCATTTCGCGCAGCAATCGCACATCTTCAATGCAATTAAAAAAATGTTTTCTGACATCAACAGATAGAAAATTTAACGTTCTTTCCAACGGTGTCATCGAAGTCGAGCTACAACCAAAAATTGAGGAAGTTATGACAGTTTTAATGACACAAGATCGAAAATACAAAAAAAACTCTTAAATCAAGAATAACTCGGAAATTAGGCAAAAAATTGCTAAGAGGCATTTTTGTTCAGAAATCAGTTGTAGAACCCGTAGGAGTCGAATTGTGCATAATTCCTGGGACACCCTGTATAACTAAAGAAGACCTAATGTTTTAAAATTGGGAAAGCTAAGGAGGAGGCATTGTCTTGGTAAGGGGCAAGGATATGCAATGACCCGCACGACCTCCAGGTCTTGAAGGAGGGGTTGCTTTGAGCGCCGTGTATTACCAACCTCAATCTGATTTGGCCGTAGCATTGGGTGTTGCAATGTTGATAATTTGTTGTTTCTGACCAAATTCAGTTTTAGTAAAATGTTTGTTTACTCAAACTTGTTATACAGTTGTGGGACAATTCCAAGATATTGGGGTTTAAATCGATTTCATACAAAGAGTTAGAGGTTAAACGAGATTGTTAAAATATAAACCAAAAAATAAATATTTAAAAATAAAATTGAAAATGAATTTAAAATGAAATTATTTAATGAAAACGTTCGTTTGTGAACAGCATCTACGGCATTCCTAAGCTGTCCAGCCAAAGTCAGGATTATCGAAGAGCCGAGAGACGGCTATTGTTTGTGTTCATTTGCGATTGATTCAGTTGAGTAGCTAAACCACAAGCGAGTATGTTGACATGACTTTTGTGTACGGTTTTGAAAATGGTGATGCTCTCCAAGCAGCAAGGGAGTCACATTCCTCCTGTGTACAATCCACACCTTTGCGAACACGTCAGATAGTATGAGGAAAAAATATTGGTAGATAATATGTTTATGTCACTGTTCCTTTTTCTAACCAGTAAACTATATTTTTTAATCTACTAATCCTTTTTTGTCACTAAGGTTTTGGTTATTACTACCAACTATGTTCAACACCTATAGCGGACCATGATGAATGGGAATATGAAATAGGGAAACCACGCTGAAGGAAATACAGCGAGGATAGAGACGAAAGGGAAGAGCTGGTAATGATACGGATGCCTGGTCTGATAAAGGACCATAGTGTCAGCAAAAAGACGAATGCAACTCATAGCAATCGATCGTAAATGAACACAAACAATATCCGTCTCTCGGCTCTTCGATTATCTTGACTTTGGCCGGACAGCTTGGAAATGCCGTAGACGCTGTTCACAAACGAACGGGTTTATGCATCCGACAAAACTAAATTGAATCGTCACTTGAGAGGACTGGCGTTGTCGCCATTCGATTCAGCGAGAAAAGTTAAGTATATACCGCCTCCAACCTTTTTTCGTCGAGACTTTTGGAAAAACCTCAATTTTAACTGAAAACACACGTTTTTCTGCAGTTAAACACCATTTCCTCAACTGAAACTATTTTTAAAAACCAAAACAGCTACACCGTTGGAAAGGTGACATTTCGGCGCACGTTTTACCAGGCCTGCACAGTTCTGCGTCAAGCATTAATGGGGTTTCTAGGCGAGATGGAAAACAGGCGATTTCAAGATTTTGACAAAACTGCCATTTCGCGCAGCAATTGCACACCTTCAATGCAATAAAAAATGTTTTCTGACATTTAATAGATAGAAAATTTAACGCTCTTTCCAACGGTGTCATTATAGTTGAGCTATCTCCAAAATTGAGGGAGTTATGACAGTTTTCATGACATAAGATCGAAAACACGAAAAAAATTTAAATCGCGAATAATTCGGAAACGAGGCCTCAGGCAAAAAATTGCTAAGTAGCATTTTTATTCGGAAATGAGTTGTGAAACACGTAGGAGTCGGATTGTGCATAACTCCTGGGACACCCTGTATAATACTGTTTTGTTTGGAGGAATATTGACATCCTGATTAAGTTAGTGGTGTTTCGAACGAGTGAAGAAGTGTTCCGATAGGTAATCTCCGATGTAATCTTTGGGTCTTGTTTGCATTTAATCAAACACCTCTCACAAATTTTACACGTTTCACATAGGGCAGTACGCTTGTACGTGTACAACTAAGGATCAGACACGATTTGCTTCGCCTGCAAAATATTAAACCGGTTGGCACCAGAATAGAGTATTCCAAAGAAGGTTTCGGAAACGGGGAATACCGTGTTTCCAGATACTATCCAGGTGTTCCCTGACGGCTGTCTCGCAGTGTTTCGGCATAATACAAATAATAGCAACAACAAATTTAACAATCACACAATACTTTCTAAACGTATCATTTATCTACTATTAATACGCCCGATATGGGAATACGGCTGCGAGGTCCACGGTGGCCCACCCGACTCACAGGTTCGTCGTCCTCAGACATTTCAAAACCGAGCTTTTATTACCACTGCACAATGGTAGGTACATCCGAAACGACAACTTATACAGAAATACCGAAATCTAGGTTAGCATTTCTGTTCGGAAATTAGTTGTAAAACACGCAGGAGTCGGATTGTGCTCCTGGGACACCCTGTATAATAAACCCCTGTGTAGTAACTTACAGCGTTTTGTTTCTTTCCAAGGAAAATTAGCGATAGGAAATAGACATGACGTTATAACAAGGGCGGTGACAATAATCCGTGAATACACCACCCCGCTCCCCACAGAGTTTTCACTAAAGGTAAATTTCGTGAATTTGGGGTAAAATCTAAATCTATGTCTACTGCTTTATTAATGGCGGCTGAACGATAATTATGTCTCTCATTCGGTCTAAACAGTGACCCTACGACTGCTGACAGACTAAGGCGAACAAATTCTGATGGTTTTGTAACTTATTTTGATCATTTAATGTTCCCGAGAACTCGATCGTTAAGAATAATTGCTGCAAATTGATGCCATGGTTCATTTACAGTTTGTTTTATTTATATACAGTTCCAGTGAGTCCCACATAAGATATGGGCTTTTCTATGTAGGAATTCCTTTTGAACGTCAACATTCTTGGGGGAAAGCCTGCCTGTAGGAGCATTAAATGCACTCCTGGTTTAAATGACTCCTTGGCGACCTGCAGGTTGTTGTTAAGTCAGAGCTTGCTGTTGACAGTTTACTAAATATATGCAGCACAACTCGTAAGTTCCATGAACAGTGCTAACCACCATCTATAACCGACAACCAATTCATACAAAACTCGGCGTCGCAATGAGGTAGTAGCGGAAAGCTCAGACTTCACCTCTGAGTGGTACGATTTAAGCTATTTGGTACCGATGGTGTTCGATGCTTTGCCTTAGCGGATGGAGGGGTTGCCCTTTGAAGACGTTTGAGCAGGATTTGAGATTACGGTGGGAAGGAAATTAGTTTTTACTTGTTACCCAAATTAGTAGGTGCAATCGTAATAATTACCAATTAATGGGAACGTAACAGAAACATTACTGGTGAAAATAGGATATGATTGTTGTAGAGGTCATCAGTTATAGCAGGCATGTGTTCAATCAGGTGAATTAAGGGCGAAAAAGATATTTGTTGTTACTAACTCGGCCTTCAAACACTTTTGCTTAGAGCCTATGGTTAAATTCAAGAAACGTGGAACATTTCTTAACACCCCTGACTAGGTGTTGTAGGTGTTGTTAACACCCCTACTACCTTTATGTTATAAGGTCTTACATAAATAAAACTTTGCTGGTTCTTACCGCTAATAATGTTTACATTTCTTTTACGTCAGTGCTATATCTTAGCTTCGTCCATATCTTTTTTCACTCGAAATCGTAGTTGTATTCTTTAAGATTCTCGGAAGGTTCCAGTAAATCCAAAATTCTAGACTTACCTGGTCAAATCCCTAAACTTCCCTCTCTTTGCTCACGACACAAGAACAAGTGTCGAAGCCATCCTGATGGAGGTGTCATACAGAGCTTGTCCGATTGATTTCCCATCAGACTAACCTGTGGTCTGGCTTCCTCAACCCTGTCAATCAGCTGCCACATCTCAGGACCACCCTCTTTTCATTACCACCTCCATCCCGTCTTATCAAAATATTGGACAAAAACTGTATCCATTGAATAATAACCCCAAGGACTTGGAGATGGCGTTTAATGCTATTTCGGTTTAATTTTCCATGATTTTACTTAAAAAAATCGGAAAAACCAATATTTTTATCAACATGGATATTAGTTGTGACATTTTCAAGTATTTGGTCACCCAGAGTCGAATGCTACTGGTCCCAGATTAACACGATGAGTAACTTTTGAGAAATATACTAAATTGTGCACCAAAAAATCCTGTGGAGTCTCATTTTCGTACTAAGAACCTATTTTTCACGATTGAAATTCAACAGCAAGTCTCAGATCTCAACTATGTGTCGTTCGGGAGAAATTTTCTGCTAGTCCTAAAACTCGTTTCGGTGCGAAAATCCTTGATGAACCGTAGTGAAATTTTTAAGAATTTCTGAATGTTCCATTACGATGAGTCAACTTTTCATCCCTTGAAAATTCAAAGCAAGTCCCAGATCTTAACAATGTGTCATTCGGGAGAAATTTTCTGCTAGTCCTAAAACTCGTTTGGGTGCAAAAATCCTTAATGAACCACAAATTTCTTTCTGAATGTTCCATTATTATGAGTCAACTTCATCCCTTGAAAAATTCAAAGGGGATTCGCTCATGCTACCATGGCCTACTTGTAATTGGGAAGGAAAGCCTCGATTCGGGCTTGAAAAACAGGATCCTGTGTGCAGAACGTGTTTGGAGGCAATAGACTAAAGCACGGGAATTTCGCTGTACTTCTTGCCGCAGGATCGTGAACGGTCCCCTTGACATTCATCCCTAACATTTCTAGTGGGTGAACAAACAACAAATCAAAACTCAATTATTACATCAGTTTTTTTTTTCACATGTATAAAAATTATTAGATGTTTTTTTTACATATTATAATACACTATCGTGATATTCCTTCATATCTATGTACATTTCAAGGTTATACTGCAAATAAAATTCAATAATTACAAATCGTTCTATACAACTCTTTACAGTTTTGGTAATCGGAACCCGCAATATTCACATTTTAGTTACACATTTCATTTATGTACAGTATGAATAATCAAGTACGTAAAATTTTTAACGTAGGTGATACTAATATTTTTACATTCTCACTTAGGGTGAGTGCTTAAGTATGGGCGTTACGAAAATGAATGGGAAATCCCTAGTAAATATTTATCAACAACACTGTTGCTCAACAGCAAATGTAATTAATTGAAAATATGGAAATGTTTTCTGAAACCTCTCGTGAGGTGCTTCAGTTTCGCTAGGTGACTCGTACAAAATTGTGACGATCAATATCTTGATGCTCATTGTTTGCAATAACTTAAAATAAAAACACTGGGATAAGTTACGTGTATTGCACTCTATGAAAACGTGACGTATCTAGGTAAGAAACAATTACACGTGTAATCACACACCTTACTGTATACATTGACAGCTGCCAGAATCTCAAATGATGAAGATGTCAAGATTTCGAGATGTCCAAACGAAAAACATTTACTTAATGGTCAGCTACTTTTAATTCTTATCTCTAGTGTCGAGTGGAGGCACCCATTACCCAACCAAACCAAACAATTTAATTCGGTAATGGATCTTCGATTAATCGAAACTAACTTTCAAGACAACGTTGTCGTAGTAATATTAAATTAAATTTCGGCACTTCTACAGGTTTTTAACGTTTTAACAAACTTCAGAGATCGATTCTACAAATAAAACGCTACAGAAATTTCCTCTTTAGAATTTTTTTTTTAAACGCTTTGCTTTTGGATCGTTCCACAACTGAGGTTTGTTCTCCGGTTTCTGTGGGACCACGATTATAATCATAAATATGATGTATACCATATTATTTTATAATACGTCATTATGATTACGAGAGAATAACTTTGTGATTATTTACACATGTAATCGTATGTTTTGAGTGATTACGTGTGTAACCGCAAATTTTCCATGTGATAATGGTTGTAATATAATTTTTTTTCCATGATTATGAGTGTAATAATACATTTTGTAAATATTACAACTGCACCTAATTACAATTTGTTCTATAATTAAGGTAGGAATTGCAACGCTTTCAAGACAATTTTTGCATTTGTCTATAAATACGAATGTAATTACTAATTTTTTTGTGAAGGACAACTTTTCTTGTAACAATTGGCAGCACTTGGTAACCGAAACTCTTTATATTTTTCACTCAATCCTTTAGTCCTCGTTGCCCATATTAGTATAGGTCTCAAAATGTCTTAAACCAAGAACTAGGCAACGAGGAAATGATGCAAACATACGTTTATGTTTGTAACTCGAGCCATACAATTCCAGAAAAATTAATCGAAATAAATAGAAAATGTTCCAAGGATGTATCATTATTATTTTCTCAATACAGGAACCAATATGTTTTTCTCCTACTAAACTCAAAAATAAACATAAACACGTTCGCCCTGGAGTGTAAACATACAAAAATCGCGTCCACGAACTTTTTATTCAGCTTCCAACGTTATTCAACTTGTCTGATCATTTTAAATAATGAGTTTTTCATAATTTGGGTAACAATAACTAGATTTCAACTTGGTGTTACAATAAATTAGATTTCGACTTACGATTCATTTTTTGAAAAACCCAAGGTACATTTTACAAATTATTTGAGAGAGGTTTATATAATTGTGGGTTTGGATTCTTGTTTTATGATTCAAAAGTCCATAGAATCGTATTTGGTTGATGCCTACAACTTCTGACTACTTTTCATTTAGAGTAGGAACGTTCCACATTTTCCAATTTAATATTATTCTGGTTTTGAGCTATTCCAGTTGACATACTACTCAGACATTATTCCTAAAGTGGCATCTTTCATTCGAAGCCTTTGAACTGAAGGCGCAGAAATCGAAATGTATAGGCATAAAAACGAACTCTGTTGCTAAAAAGCTTCAGGTTTATGCTCAACCGTAGCAGTTTCAACAAAAGCGAAGGAGGACCTAGCCAACCCATCACAATATTCAAAACAATGCTACCCCTTGGTGCTTAATGGGGTATTAGGAAAACAACATATTTGTACCCGGAAGTTATTATTCAAAATTAGTTGTAGAATTGATCGCTGAAGCTTATCACACCATAAATTTAACACCCTTAGACTGCGACATGAGAATAAAATAACTGTTTGACCTAAGTACGTTAGGAAATTTGACATGTTCCGTCAAGTGCGATCAATGTTTTCACAAGCTTAAGATTTTTAAGTTCTAGAGAGACTAGTCGTGCCTACTAACTGTTAGTCTCTCGTATTCGTAAGTGCGTACTAAACGTATCTAAATCGCACTCAGCGAGGAGCCTTAAGATGAGACGCAAAATCAACCAATAGAAAACTAAAGAGGAAGGAAATAGCTGCGGTAAACATCAGTACTATGGTAATTAAAAAACGGACATTGAACGTAAACACGGATGCTTTCAACGTATAATTCTATTAGACTTTGTTTCCCATCGATAAAATATAATATTACCGTGTCTATTGGGTTTTATGTGGAGACTAACTCTAGAGCTTTTAACTAATCAAAAATAACTAAGCTTTATGTAGATAAGCTACAACTTGATCAAGCTGCCCTTAAAATAAAATAAAACCGTACCGAATTGACTCCAACTCGGGGTATCACTTTTACATGAACAAATGACGAATTAGTGTTATCAATTGAAAATGTATCCACCTATATAAATAGAGTTCGGATTCGATTATATTTGCTTATTTTTGCCTAACATGCACAGGTTTTTAGAAGCAATTTTCGACCGAATTGGAGACCGTGTATGTCACCACTTCTAAAATTTAGAACATTTAATGTGAACACCATATTTTGTCGTATTTAGTTTTGTGTAGTAATAAACATCATATTTTTATTGTTTTTACTGTTATTTATTTATTGTTTTTGTTGTGTTGTTTTTTTTGTTGTTGTTTAGTTTTGTGTTTGTCATCGTATTTCGAAGGTTTTCTTTCTTTCTCTCCGAATTAGAGAATGAAGGAAATGTAATACCGATTTTATTATAGCAGAGTGAACGAGAAACACGTCATGCATTATAGCAGTAGACAAGACGGACAACATAATACGTCAGCCTCGGCTTATACCATCAATTTTTGTGCATTTCCACTCAATGACCAACACTCGAAGCTTAACCCTCTTTCTGGGCACCCAACCCAATAGTCGCTTGACTAAAAATGGATGTGTTCTTAAATCTATTTCTATGTTACTGTTTCAGAAGTAGTTCCATGTGACTTCCAGAATCAATTTCATATGTTTTCATTGTGTGCCTACTTCAACCAAAAATCATTGGTTTTGCTTCACCAAAACCAATATGTGTATCAAGATTTGTTTGTATTTTAGCGTATGGACTATTATTTCTATTTTGTCATTTGTTTCGTATTATTCTATCAACAGAACCCGTTCTACAGAAATCAGATGAGTCGTATTTGTGTAATATATTTGTATCTATTTGAATCTGATATTTGAAACGAGGTATTAATTTTTGATTATCAAAGCTAACTTAAACTCAAACAGCTAGCGTCATTTGAATCAATGAGCCGACATCGCTAATTTGGGAAATCCCAGAGCTACTCTTCCCCGTTGCCATTTCGATGAAACCCAACTTATTATGCACAAACAGGATGGATCCAGCTCAGTGTGACTTGAAAATCGAATGAAAGTAGATGTGAAGTGGAGATGAATTCCACTGAACGCCTCTTTTTATCTCAATCTGTTGTCAAGATACGTTTTTGGAGCAAATTTATCATCAAACTTAATACATCCCCCTTTTTTTCAACAAAAGTTGATATTTCCACGATTCTTTGGATCATACTCAACAACATAAAAAACCTGAAGAATTTTGAAACTTATTCGATTTTTAAAAGCATTGAGTTGAACACCTAAAGCGGTTTTTGAGTTTCCTGAAAAATTATTGGATATGGGTATATGAAGTTTTGTAAAAATGGTCCTACTCTTATCGAAAATCTTCGTTCACCTTCACTCGAATCCACTCTCGATAGGTACGTCCTCTACTCATCTTTCACTCACTTGATTCGATTCCAGTCATTCGATCCGTAATCTCCAGTTGAGTGAGGATTTGCATTCCAATCATAGCTAAAGAAAATTGAGTAAAAGTGCAGCCTTAAGAGGTTATGGAGAGTTTCGCGGTACTGCATATTTAGGCTTGTGTTGTTTTGGGACCTATATTGTTTTGTGTTCCGCTCTTCTGCTGTCATATTTAGCATCATATACGAACATTTCATGTCCCTTTTCAGGTCATATTTACAGGGGTGTTCAGTAATTTGATGACTTTTTTCATCGATCCGAACTCTATTTGTAACTAACCAAATACCTGTCTAAAAAAGGGTTTTCTTAATGGGGGCATTGTATTGCAGTTTACGTGCTATATGCGTTCAATAGGTAGATGTTATTATTCAGTAAGTGAATTGATTATGTGTAGTACTTCTATGATGATCAGCAAATAATTATAAAATATTTTAGTACTAATTATATTACTTTATTTTTATTATAGGCAGGTGGTTGAAATGATTGATTTCTATAATCTTCCTGGACTAGATTTGCCTTCCTGGTTGTTGGTCTCAACACGACATCGCTAGCGCCTTAGGCCCCCAGAAGGCGCTAGGAGAATGATTGCTAGTAGGCGGCGGTGGCTCCGTGCTGGTGCGGCATGAACCCGTGGTGGTAGTGATGGTGATGGTGGAGCGGCGCCGGGGGCGGCGGCGGCACGGGGTTCTCGTACCACTGCGGCACCGGGGGCGGGTGGTGGACGGCGCCGCCCATCGGGTTGCCGCCATTGGGAATCGCGGTGACGCCCCCGGCGCCGATCGGGTGGACGCTGCCGCCTCCGCCGCCCGTCGGGACGCCGCTTGGGGGCGGACCGGCTCCGGTCTCGGCGACGCTGATGGACCCAGCAGAGGAGCTGTTGGAGTCTTCAGAGTCGTAGCCGTGAGGTGGCGTCTTCCCTCCGCTATGCACCTAGAAAAAACAAATTCACATTAACAAATACTGCAAATTATAACAATCTGGTTAATTATTATTTGAATAACGGGTAATTGAGAGGTTTGTGGGGTCAATTTAGGTTCAGAAAAGTTCGATTATTTGCTACGGTGAAGTTCTACACATTCGAAATCCATCTCAGTCGATTTGTCCTCCAAAATACGTAGGAAAATGACATCCCACATACCTTTGTTAGCAAATACCTAACCACGTTTTATCACGTTTTTGACCAGTTTTTTTTTTATCATAGCCTTCAAACTTGAGATGGGATTAAGCTGGCCAAAAGGTACGACCGACCAGAGTTCAAATGAAGTCCATTTGCGAACAAACGGTTAAAATCAGTCTCGATCGGTTGTGTGTTTCTGTGGATCAGAACTTCTCTAACAGATCAACTGTCTACGGAACTAATGCATGTATGGGAACAATTTTGAACATAATTTGATCTACAAATCGTCACAAACACACCTGACAGCAGGCGTATTATTCAGCATACTGTCGACTTTATAAGATCAGCGGGTACTCTGGTCATACACCCTGTTTCGTAATGACTTGTTATCAGCAGCATTTTTACATCAAAAGCAACGACGGCTTTTCTAGTTGACGTGCTTACTTTTCTGGAACTTTTTTGGAACACATGTGGACACCTCGAAAATGCTTCCATCAATTTCACAATGCCCTCATCGTTGGAGATATTCTGTGGTCTGAATGCCAGTTTAGCGCAGTTTAAACGGAGATATAACCGAATACAGCAGAATAATGGGCAAACAGCACAGTTGAAACCCAAGTTCACATATGCAAACAAATAAAACTGAGTTTAAACACCTTCTAACAACCTATCAACTTTAAGCAAAGCTCAGCTCTTATCCTTATGCTCACCTGTCATAAACGGCACTCAAAATTTAAAAATCGTGAGATTTCAACTAGTCTTAGACCCCTGGCACTTAAATTTTGACTTGGATTTGGATGGAGGAGAGGTGGCCGTGGGACATGATGTACCACGTCAGTGATTTGTACATTGTAGCGTCCTGCGCTAAGGCCATGTAAGTGCCACTAAAGGGTAACATGTATGGATATCAAAAATGAGTTTTGATGAGATATTTACTTATTCTCTGAATCACATTATGCTGCATTTGTTTCTACATTGTACAACGAGATGGATCTAGTCTGCAATTTTTAAAACATGGTTGTGGTGTGACCACGTTCAATTAGAAGAGCAGAGTGGAGCGTATAATTGTTTTTATTCAAGAACTACTTGAAAGTGTAAAAAGTGTAGGTTTTTATTGAAAAACCAAAAAATGTACAAGAGGGAGACATTATGACTGGCAGGTTCCATCTCCCTCATTTCAAAAGTTTTTTTACATTACATTTTTGGGTTTTCAATAAAAACCTACACTTTTTACACTTGAAATTGTCAAAATAACGTAATTAGGAAACCATTACACACAATAATGCCTATGTAGTGAAGATGTAAAGATGTGAGCAAATCATATTTAAACTACATGAAATGCACTGATAAGGGTATGGCTATTCCTGCAAAAGTTGAGATGTGGATGACAATGATATGTTATGAGTTGGCTGTACAAGATTGGCTATTGAACGATTGAAAAATAAATAACAGGAACTCCTACACAATATGTGAAGATGAGAAGGCATGACAAAGCTAATAATTAGCATCACCTGATAGATCTGTTAAATTAATGAAATAAAAAAACGCTGATTCTTTCACATTCAACTGAGGAAGTCCCCGTGTTTCACAGGATAGGGCGATTATTGAATTTGGATATACATGAAACGTTTCATATTTGTGTGCCTCCTGAAACAATAATCGCCCTATGAAACAAATCCAAAGCTTAGTAAGATTCAAATCATGAATGCAAGCCAATTGAATAATAAACCCCAGTGAAAGAATACTTATTTACCCCAGTAATAATATTGAATAATAAACAACAGTAATAATATTGAATAATAAACCACAGTGATAATATTTAATAATGTTTACCCATATATTATCAGCGTTTCATGCAAATCAGAATGCTTCAACCCGTGTATCGGCTACTAACTACACTACAAGTATTCACATCGGCTATCACTCCAGTATCCACATTCACTACAACTCGACGCTATCGGCCGGACATCACTAGGTCACGAACCAACAATAATAAACGAAAAAACGCAAATGTTGGCACCATAAATCGGGCCATACATCGGGAATGGTTTGACCTACGGACGTGGGGAAGGGCTCATTCGATTCCTAATGGTATGTTCTTCAAATAGGAAAATATTTAATTCGACTAGTTTTGAGGTTGATAAATAAATTTGAGGGAGCTGGCTCAAGAATTGAGGCGTCGTCGGGCCAAGATGGATTTTTCCTAAAAATTTCAAATTTTTTGCTCCAGCCGTTTCGGAGATATCGTGCGTACGGCGTACGGACGGAAAATTTTTTATTGACGATTCGGATTCTACACCCTCGAAACGTAAACCATGAAGTTTTCAGGAGGTTAGAATTTTTTTTTCCAGAGCGATTACAATGGTTTATTATTGAATAATAAACCAAAAGAACAGGTGAGGAATCCCCGTAGTGGGATGAAATCTATAAACAATCAAAATAAGAATGCGCTCCACTCTGCTCTTCTAATTTTTATAACGCAGTTGGGTGATTCTCATTCAACGGGATAATCGCTGTCCTTCGTTGATAAATAATTTTCTGTTCAACTTTGTCCAAAAACTATTTTTGCAATTATCATGTGGTAACCAGGACTACTTGTGGGTGTCATAAAGTTCGGCTACTCCTCATTGTACATGCCGGTAGTTGATCGAAATGTACCTCTAATCTCATTGTCATGGTCTGTCCGTGAGTCAGAATTTGAACTTAATCCGAAATTTTATCCGCTCAAAGTACTTTTTACCGGAAATATTTTAACTAGTATTTTTTCAGAATTAGTTACTGGATGTAGTGCGCTTACAAGAGGGACTAACTTTTGGATAGTCTGTACGAATCAAGTGCTCGAAGTTTGTCCCAAACCTTCTGTCTCATTGTCATGGGTTTGAAGGAAATCATCGTAGCTCTCTCAAATGAGGGCATTTTTTTTGGCAATTCAAAGTTTTCTCGGGGTTGGTAATCCTGCCCTTTGAGGAAACACCATGCTTCCGCCATTTCTATACAGTTGGGGCTCAAAAATGAAGTTAGCCGTTTGTAAAACAGGTGTGTACGTTTCATACTTCTCATTGTTATGGGTTTGAAAATCTCTCTTAATCAATCTTATTGATTCGTTTAGCATTCATTTTAGGATAGAGATGTAAAAACTCTATTTAATGCAAGTTTCAATTTCTATAAGTGTTCATTAGACTCCTAATTGCAGAAGGTTAATGTTGATTTCTCATTGTCGTGGCGATTTTAAAATTCATATTTCATGGCTACACAAAAGCCGTCAAAAGCTGTTAGAATTTTTTTTTCAAGTTTGGTATTTGATACAAAATAAATACTAATATTAAAATGTGATATTTTTTCTAGCACAAAGTCAGGAAAAACTGAAATCAGATTTACGTCTCATTCAACCTTACCTACACATCATTTACGGAAGTCTATCGTTTTTTGGTCGACAAAGCTCATTGTCATGGATACATAATATTCTTGTAACCTATAAAATTTTAAAACCTGAATTTTGAGGGAACAAACGAAAATCTGTGCGTGCTTGTACATCACTATGTCATTAGAGTAACATCTAGATTGTAAAATAAAAAATGTGGGGTTTATTATTCAATTTGATTTGAATTTTACTAAGCTTTGGAGTGTGCGTGTTTCACAGGATAGGGCGATTATTGAATTTCAGGAGATATACATGGAGCACGTGAATCTGTTCTCCACCAAAATACCTATTTGGATTGATCAGTTGATCATATTTGTGTGCCTCCTGAAATTCAATAATCGCCCTATCCTGTGAAACACGCAGATTTCAAAGCTTAGTAGAAATTCAAATCATGAACGCAAGCCAATTGAATAATGAACCCCATTGAAAGAATTTGCAGCGTTTTTTTATTGAACCTCAATACCCCCCCCCCCACAATAAAAACATCTATAATTTATCAAGTCCTTTGGCACTCGTATTGCGTTAAAACTTCCCCAAATCCAAATTTAAACGATGTAGCCAAAGGTAGACAGATGTAGAGGGGGCACACAAATATCATCAACTGATCAATCCAAATAGGTGTTTCGGATGAGAACCGATTTACGTGGTCTATGCGTATCTCCTGAAATTCGATAATCGCTCTATCACCTGTAAAACACGCACACTCCGAAACTTAACGTAAGATTCAAATCATGAACGCAAGCCAATTGAATAATGAAACCCCATTGAAAGAATACTTATTTACCCCAGTAATAATATTGAATAATAAACCCCAGTAATAATATTGAATAATATTTACCTATATATTATCAGAATACTTCAACCCGTGTATCGGCTACCAACTACACTACAAGTATTCACATCGGCTATCACTCCAGTATCCACATTCACTACAACTCGACGCTATCGGCCGTACATCACTGTGTTACAAACAAACAATAATAAAAGAAAAAACGCAAATGTTGGCACCATAAATCGGGCCATACATCGGGAATGGTTTGACCTACGGACGTGGGGAAGGGCTCATTCGATTCCTAATGGTATGTTCTTCAAATAGGAAAATATTTAGGCCCATTCGACTAGTTTTGAGGTTTTCAGGGATTTTACAAACTTTTCAGCCCTTAAAGGGCACTTTAAATTGAGTGAGGGAGCTGGCTCAAGAATTGGGGCGTCGTCGGACCAAGATAGATTTTTCCTGAAAATTTCAAATTTTTTGCTCCAGCCGTTTCGGAGATATCGTGCGTACGGAGTACGGCGGACGGACGGAAAATTTTTTTGCAGATTCGGATTCTACACCCTTTGAAACGTAAACCATGAAATTTTCAGGGGGGTTAGAATTTTTTTTTTCCAGAGCTATTACAATGGTTTATTATTGAATAATAAACCAAAAATCACAAATTTAGGAGAACAAAATTCTTTAGTCAGAATCAAAACCTTGATTGTCCCGTTAAATGAGAATTACCCAGGTAAGTCCTAAGATCGTATCATAACTTATATAATATAATATATTGTCATGTCATAACCAGCTGGGGTATTATGTTAATACTGTTCACTGTGTCTACTGCTTACTTTCATGTGTTTTCGAAGAGAAGACGGGTGGGTGTAAGACTTGTCGCATCCGGACACCCGACAGTTGTACGGTTTGTCGGACGTGTGAACGTGCGAATGTTTCTTCCGATCCGAGCTGTTGGCGAACCTCCGGTCGCAACCCTCGAATTCGCATTTGAACGGCTTTTCCCCTAAACACACAGACACAAATGTATTATATTTTCTGTTATTAATTAAAATTTCTTCGTTTTTTTTTTCAATAATTTATCGTATCATTAAGAAATTATAAATTCATTTTTAATGTTGGTACTAATGAATTGCCATGAATTTGTTATTTATACATTTAATTTGGATTTAACTTCCTGATGCCAAATACGAACTGGTGATTCTGAAATACATAGGAGTATCAAAGGCCCTCTCTTCTTGGATTTTGATTTTCGTAAACCCCTTATATTTAAAATTTTTGAAAACTTCTCACTGAAACCATTCTATTGAAATAATAACTATAAAGATCTATTATTGAAAATAAATGAAAATTCATTATGCAAAGTGTCCTAGAAAATCAGGAGAGGGTTTGTATTTCACTACTATTCGTTCATCCCAATCGGAAGTTGTCTTGTTTGTCACCAGTAGAGCTTTTTATTAACGAAATAGATTTATAGATATTCAGATTGATTGATGTAGAGATTAACTCGTCCACCATAAAACAAAATATACAATTTCTTCTTACTTTCACATTTCAAGTTTCAGAATTGTGAGATTCAGAACAAGGAGCAGAATAACTTTTCAAAACAATGATTAAGACTGTATTAATGAAATGAAGATAATTCAATCAACCAAAATAATTTTTATTTTCGTCATTATCTGACATGAAAGGTGGAGTTACACACGAGTATAATAACAAAAATAATAATACTTGAATAATATTCTAATATAAACTCAAGTATGTCTTGCTTTATGAAAAAACAAGATCAGACAAAAAGGAAAAAGGAAAAACAAGAAAGTAGCTCATCGCCATGCGTTATTTTTGCAACGCACAACTGAAGAAGTTTAGTAACACAACCAAGAACACGAATTCCCGAAATTATCAAGAACTATTGTGAATTATCTTCATCGGATAAACGAAGACATCTCATTTTGAATAAGAAAATAACAAATTGATGTAGTCGCTGGAGGTCAACTTCATTTGGGGATCGGATGATCGGGTAAGGCACATTCTGGATAAAGAAGGTAAGGACATAGTTCTTCTCTAGAGCCTAATTAGAGTTGGCATTCAGAAAGAACATGGAAATAGTCTGGTTAGTTTTAAGGTTGCAGTCTCCATAATTTCTTCAGGAGTCATCTTGAAGCACTTTTTACCGATTCTGAGTGCTGTGTGTAAGATCCCACCATTCTAATTTGAGCTGTTAGTTGCTTGAAAGCGAGTGGAACATCCAGCTGAAAGTATTCCTGGCTGCCGGGACGTGGGTAGGAGAGGACTCTGTGTGAATCGTTAAATCGTGACTCTGGCATACTGGTCAAGTCCTGGTCAAGAAAGTACAGCTTCGCAGCCCTGGAATTGAGGCAGTCTGGGTCGAAACCTCAGTTGGAATTTTTATCCAATGCAATGAGAGCTGAAAGACAGAGCTGGAAACCCAGACTCTTAAATTCGGAGATGTCTCCTGAAGAAATTTAGCCCCTGTATTAGAACCTCACAAGACAAAGGATGTAATCCTGCCTCGAGTCTGTCCATATAGTTGGGGTTGTATCGAGGGAGAACTAGTATTCTCTTTAAAAAATTGGACTTGAACGCATTAAATTTCTCTTGTGTACCGAAGGGCCCAGATTGAAGAGCTGTTCAGAAGGGTTTCGAGGACTGAGGATTTGACGACCCTGGGAACTGAATCCCAGGAGGAGCTTGAAATGCGGGCCAAATCATCAATAGCTACTCTGGATGCCGTCTGTGCCTTGACGATCATTGTAGAAAATGATAGTTCAGCCATGATGGTTCATTGTTCAAAGACAGTTCAAGCAGCAATTCAAAAAACACAAAATATCAATAATACCCGTCAGGATTGAGTAGCAGATCGAGGAGAACAAGCGGAAGCACTTTTTTGCTTTATTATTATTTTATCTTGTTAAATTTTGTTAAGATTTTATATTCGAGGGTTGGAGAGTGTTGTTTCTGGTTGTATATTCCAGTTCTGGTAATCCAATGATCTGAGTAGGAGGGCTATCCAATGCAGAAATAATAAACCACTGTGCAATGATTTACTGAGCGTTTCAACGAATTTTACTCATCCGTCTAGATGTGAGGAAGCTTAAGTGCCCATTTTATGTGAGAACACGTTCCTTCCGTGTTAATTTATAGCAGAAATGATTCCAGAATTCGGTGGATTCAGTTGAAGTTCTGGTAGGGGTTTAGCGATGCCGCTCACCGATTTTGACAGACGTAAAAAAACGCACACAAAAGAGATAATGATCTGGGATATCTGCCTCAGGCAGAAAATAGTTTTTTTCATGGATTTTACCGCTGTGGGCCAAGGACGTTAATCTTGTTAGGACAATCAAGATAGAAATCTGGGATACTGGGGGAGGCGTCAGGGTGGCTACCTGGGCTTGTCGGTTCTTCGAAAAACTCTAGTGGCCTATCCGTCTCGCACCGATCGCTTTGTAGGAACGCGTGAAACTGATGGAACTATTAAAACGGATCCCACGTCGTAATGATAGCATTGTGACTCTTTGTATCCTCAAATGTGACCGAATCTTAACAGATAGCATAGTACTAAGTATCTGAATAATTCTAATGGTGATTTCTAGATTCCATGTGATCCTATCCTACATATCCTCTTCCATGTGATATATGAAGGGTACAGGCATCATTGAATCTTACATTTTCAATAGAGTAAAAACGTACCTAACTGGAAGTCATGGAAAAGGGTGAGCAGTTTTGTAAAAACATCTGAATACAATTATCACTGTACATCATTGCACATTACAAAATTATAGACGTTTTAAGTGATGTGGAATCAAAACTTTTTTTCTTCGTATTCTAAAGTCTTAGTCATAGCCACAAGTACTGTGATTTCCACAGAATTCTCGTGCTGTGGGGCATTCAACCTTGTTTTCGTTCTTTCTCTATTTTTGTTACAATATTTATTACCATAACAACGTCACCAATGATTTTGAGTTCTGTTCTGTTTTAACCCAGTTAAAACTCCCAATTTTTCGTTCATTGGTAGGTATTCAATAAAAAGTAGCGTGAGAAATTCCTCCATTTTCCTCCCCGATTACTAGGGAATCCGTCCCCTTTGCAGATGAAGCGTCTGGGTCATCCCCCGAGCGTGGCGGAGCATTACACTGCATTCAGCTCAATAGAAGGGGCAACTATGTATACCATTCCATCACTTCGCACCTGTGAAAATTGTCTACATTAGCTTGCCCTTGTACAACGAATTTCTATTGGCTCCCCATTTTACCGTCAACTGCCCCTTCTTCGGTACTTTCGTGTAGGCATTACAAATAGTGGACTGATAATTACTATTTGTGCGAAATATCAAGTTTAAGGGACTTACTTCCTAGCTCTCCTTGTAAACTGATTCTTAAATCAAATCTTTTTATATTCCTAGTTCCAATTTCTGAAGTAAAGCTAATCTGTGTAAAGTGTAAATATTGACTGATAGCGTGATAATTCAAATAAAGTACTCAAGTGAGGAGCTTACTTTCAAACAGCCACATATCCATTCCGACAAAATGTTCAGGAAGTGAAAAAAACGATTTGCAGATTAGTGGAGATAGTGAAAATCGGAGTAATGTGTGAGAAGGCGCAGATGAGGATGCCTCAGAATATGAATCAATTTTCTCCAAAACACGAGGCTGTATATCCATTTTCACTTTGGAAATGTGCCCTTTTGATCAAAACTCATGGATTTGTGCCTTTTTGAAAAAGAAAGAATTCATTCTCCATTCTGTAGGTTTTATTGAAAACTTTACCTGACTCCATATTTCCATTTGTCATGCCTGCCATCTATCGAGTCTCGTGTAAATATTCAACGTCAAGACGAAGGCGCAATGCTTCTTTTTGGATATGTGTCTTTTTGAAAACCCACAACTTATCGCCTGACGAAGTTCGGAGGATGTGTGCCATTTCGATTGCAAGGCACTGAAAAAAATGTAGGGGACGGATTTGTTACCTTTTGATGCAAACACATAACTATATCTCCGGAATTGACGTGGATGTGTTCTGTTTAGTTCGGAAATGATAGGGGGATCTGATTCAACTCATATTCAGATATAGAAAATTGAGAAAAAAAACGTTTTCTCCCAGATTTGGATATGTGCCTTTTTGAAAGTAAGCTCCTCAAGTGTGGGTTTTCGAAAGTGATGTTTTTTACTGCAACCCCACCGGCAAGGCGTAAACAAATTCCTTTGTAACAAACTCTTATGAAGTTTTATGAGAATCACGATTTCACATTTGCTACCGCTGTGTTTGCAATTCCACAAACCCCTTCATCCAACCTCCACGAGGAATGAAACCTTTCTTCCCTTATTCAGGAAAATTTTCAACAATTACGTCTCTTTTCACCAATATAAACGTGTTAAAGAAGACTTCAGATATAATGCCACCTCAAAATCTACAAAAATTGAAATAGTAGCTCTTTTCCTCTCCTAGTTAATCCATGTAATTGATACATTTTAGCATATAATGATAAATTAAAATGTTTCAATAAGTTATGATTCTTTGATTATGTCTGTGTTATTATCATTCCTCTTCTGTATGAAATGTGTCCGATTTATGTTTACTGTTTGAAACCGGTGTTCTTGATTGGTTGAAACTTGATGCGAATGAAAGAAGGTAGATTTCGTTTTAATTCAGTTCATTTTTCTGATGAATGATTATAAAATATGTAGCTCTATTGTTGTACAAATGTACCCTTTGATTGGATGCAGTAACTGTAATGGTTAGTTGAAACGGTGAGGTCTTGGAAGAAAAGAAAAATTCGAGTATATTTTCGGTTGTGGCGAAGATTAGGGGCAGCAAATGATGATAGAAATAAATGATTTTCCAACCGTGACTACTTAATGGGTTTGAAAACCAATGTTGGAATTTGGCGATCTCCTGCCACGTAACGATGATTTATGAAACGAACGTGGCGAAAAGGCCCCCGCTGATGAATTTCACAGCGCGTTAACCATGAGCACAGAAGCGCACGTTGCATCATTGTCCGCAAACTCCCCAGCTTCCTCGATCCTCCCCTGAGTTCAACCCTAATGGATTAATATGTATATATTATAGGAACAGTATGTCTGTATATATGAGAGGTGGGAAGGGAGAGGAAGGGGACATCTTGTTTACATTACAATATCCTCTGAAAAAGGGACTGCGGGCTTCCTTTGTGGCGCCGCCCATACTGTAAACGGTCCTCTAGAACTGCGGTGGTGGCAGGAGGGGTTTTGAGCTAAAAGCTCGTCCGTCTTTTCAACGCTTCGGCGTTGACAGAGGGGGAGGTACCTCCTGGTAAAACATTCACCCTAACATTCCATTACCACAGAATCGCGTTTTGCGCGAATTGTTGAAGCCTTACTGCCTTATTTTAACAGATATGTGACATTATTTTTAATCAATGATGAAGTCAAAATAAGATGAAGGAATTATTTGTTCAACAGCCCGCTGGCCAGATTAGACAGAGAAGCTAACCTCTTAATCAACCAATCCAAGTTAGTCAGTGTTAGTGCAAATACTACCTATACCGGAACTATTGCAGCTGATTCTGTTGCAATATTACAGGAACAGTGGAGCCTAGAAATATCCAGCCGTCCTCATGGAGTGCTCTCGGAACATGCATCCCACAAAACGACTTAGTTCGCCCTACCGACTACCTGAACCCCCTGTTTCCAAGCCCCAAGTCACGGAGCGAACATTAGTCCTCTCTTCCCCGTTCGATGGGTCTTCAACTTGTCAAAGAGTGATTAATCGTGTAAACACGCTGATAAGGATCTGTGCGGTTGTGATGGCGCAGCAAGTCAAGGGGGGGATTCGATGGTCATCTTCGGGTTGACCAGGTCAATTCGGAGGAGACATTCCGATCTCCCAAGCCCAGTGCTCAAAGTTCCACGCGAGAAAGAAACTCAGAACTTCTGAAAATGGCCCTAGAACGTAGAAGTCAAAAGTGTTGAAAACTACTTATCGCCGAGTAAACATTTTTAGGACGCCCTTCTGAAACAAGGCTTCGTCAGAAGAGGGATGCCTATTAGATTTGATCCAGGAACGTGGAACCACCAAAACATGAGGACAAAAATAACTGAATACAAATCCGTATTGAGAATCCTAAGACCAAATCCATGAAAAACGACAGTTGCATATGTGTGCGCGTATTTGTATGCAACAAATTTTGTCCACGCAATTCTTTACCCATTTTCATCATTAACCGATTCATTTCATTCTTCTTTTGTTGTCTTAAGATTTTGAATTATATTTGATCACAATTAATTTTCAAACCGAAAGAGACTGAAAAGAGGTGGGGTAGTAGAAAAACGTTCATCTTATTTTATAGACTATTTTGAAATACAATTTTTTTCGACTCCAATTTCAGTTTGATTGAGCAAAAGCATAGGAAATTTTAATTTTCCGCGAGGAGGGGTTAGCAGCCAATCCATTTGAGCACAGCTCTTACTGCACATACTGCCAATTTTCTCGCATCTTTTTTTGTTCGATGAAAAACATTGCTCTAGTTTTGAAACATATTTTAAGCCTTTCTCTTTCCAGTATGGTGGGTGTGGATGGGCAGGTAATAGTCATAAGTTGTAAGTAGGTAATATCAATGCATATATTCAGTTCCATCTCAATTTTCGTACAACAAACACACACTAAAATTTTCTTCTGTCTTTTGCAATAAACTTTAAAAAAAATTTTAATTCGACGTAGGGAAGGGGGTAATGGCGCTTCAGTATTTTAGCGCTTCTCATACCTACTAGAATCCTCAGCCGATTTTTTTCGTTTAAGAACTTGTTCATTTTTAAAAATATTGATTAGTGTGTTCATACAAAAATGGTGGTAACTCTAATGTATGCATTACTTAGCAGTATGTTTATATGAATGTGAAGACTTCTACTCCTGGAAACTTCTAGTGTCAGGGGCATCGATGTTGTTTCATCTCCCCATAGGAGCTATCTAGGGGCTCTAGGAGCTTACGCGACCAAAATGTTCAAAACTTCAAAACTATGTTTCCAAATGTGCAGATGTAGAGCATTTCAAGGGAGTGCACATCATAGAGAAGCCATAATCACTTGGGAAAGTCTCCAGTAACATACCAGGTTTGAATGAAGTTCGAATCTTGGTGGTTTCTGAAATGAGTGGTTTAAGCAAGTGCTCAAATGATGCTTCAAATTCAAGTACGCTGATAGAAGGCCCTTTATACGAGTGAATTAAGTGAAAAAATACTCATGGAGTCACTAGTGACCGAAATTCCTATTTAATATGTGTAAAACAATTATCTCGACCAAAGTTTAATTTTTCAATTTTACTTTCAAACTATCGTAAAAACTAATGTCTGACGGAGAGAACGGCTTCCTCTTTTACCGGCAATACTCATAATTGCTCATCCGTTACATGTTGTTTTGAGAGGCAATTTCGAGGTACAGAAAGGTCGATTGAGTTTTGTGATCAACGACCATCAACATGGGAAGTTCCAAGTAAGGCAACGAAGGACATGTTAGTAACAAAAAAAGTTTAGATTGATTGAAGTCTGTGAAGGCAGATTAAGGATAAAGGACATAAAGAGTCACTACCTCGAGCGAAGAAGGTTGATGCCCAGTGAAAACGTTTTTTTCAGCAGTAAAATGATCTTTGCGGGAGAAATAAATCAGGAGTAATCGTTGATTTATGGAAAAAAAACTGGGGTACAAACTCGTGGAACGAAGATCGATTAAATTGGCAACCTGAAAAGCCCCAAGTTGATTGACGGGTGGACTGCTCTCCAAGGCTGTCCTGGACGGTGAACTGCAGAGACAAATTGAAGATATTCCGTCTGGCGGATGGAAAAAAAAATTGAGTACGGTGTTTCGGCTCTGTCAACCATCTCGTCTCGGTCAAGTATCATAAATTGAGCCTTGAGAGCCGGAAAGAACCTTTAGCAGATGCATGAGGAAGTTGGTGCATTGAAATGGGTTGAATTGAATTGATTCTTGAAGACAGACAGATCCCTACCGGCTTGTGAATTGCCCGAAGAATGAATTAAGTATGAACTTCATTCTTGCTAAGTACAAAGGGCAGTCATTAAGTCAACTTTTGCTCATATACATTAAGTGATCACATGTTATTTCTTGACATCATATGACATGGTGGTAGAATCATAACGATGTAATTATTTGTCATTGTTCGCTTTAATGTAAAATCGATTACTTCCATCAGAAATGGAGGGGTTTTTTAAAATAAGGCTGAATTGTTTTCTAACTGACTATGTTTCACGTTTCCCAACATTTTTAAACAAGATAAATTTGCATCTTGTGAGGCGATGGAAAGGTATAGTTACCCCTTCCAATGAGCTGAATGCGGATATAATGCTCCGCCACGCTCAGAGGACTACACAGACGCTGATTCATTTCCGAAGACGACGGATTCTAAAATTGGGAAGGGCCAACTAATCATATCCATCACTATCTTGAGGTGATCTTTGGTGAACAAATAGAGCTTCCACTGATAACTGCCTGCCTTCCTGTGCATGACGACCATTTTTTAAAAGCTTTTATTCAACTTGCAATGTGTGCATGTATGTTCAGGTGGAATCTTGCGGCTCGATTTTGAAACAGATATTTTCCACCGATTAAGCTGAAATTTTGTATGCACGTTTAGATTGGATGACAATACACGATTAGTTGTGTGACGTCATTCAAAATTCAATATGGCGGACGATCCAAGATGGCGGAACACACATTTTTAATGCATTTCTACAATATGGGTATCAAATGGAAGGGCTTGTTGAGAGTTACTCAAAAAGTAATGTGACGTCATTCTAAATCCAATATAGTGGAACATCAAAGATGGCGGAATGGTGATTTTAATGCATTTTTACAATATGGGTATCAAATGAAATAGCTTGTTGAACATTGGTTTCAAATAAAAGGGCTTGTTGAGAGGAAGAAAGCTGCCAATTGTTTTATGTTGGGCTTGCACAGTACAGAAAATGCAGGGTATTACTGTCGAACACGCCGTTTTTTACTTAGGTTCGAGGCTCTTTGGTGTTGGTCAAGCATACGTGGCCTTAAGTAGGGTAAAAACATTAGAAGGTCTCCTTATTGAAGAGCTAGACTGTTCCAAATTAATCGGCAAACGACCTTGCAACAGTGATGCTTTGAATGAGATGAACACACTCAGAAACCTAGCCAGCGGAGAATAAAAAGTAATGAATAAATTAAACAAAAAAAAAAACCTTTTTAAGAAACCTTTTATTTAAATGCCCTAAAAAGAAGGAAATAAATTTTTACTTACAAATTTTAACTGTCCTCTTATAGCCTATACAGGTACACAATTCATAAAATCATAAAAGCTTGTCGCGACGTTTGCGTAAGTAGGTTCTAGATAGGTATCTGTGAGAATCCTAATTAAGCTGGAATAAAAAATGAACTTATCGGAATAAATTGGTCAATGAAATAGGTACCTAGGAACTAGTTAATTTACACAAGCCTAAATCTCGCGACAAGCTTTTATGATTTTATTAATTGTGTATATAAGCTATAAGTAGACAGTTAAAATTTGTAAGTAAAAATTTATTTCCTCTTTTTAGGGCATTTAAATAAAAGCTTTCTTAAAAAAGTTTTTTTGTTTAATTTATTAGTTTCCAAAAGAAATGAGTAACTGTAGAATCAATCAGGTGCTGAGTTCACAAGGACTTCGTGACGAAGTTGTAGAAACCCAATTCAATAAAAACGGAGTAAGATAGAACCAGATAAAACCAAAACCAGAACCCATTTTAAAAAAAAAAAAATGTAACCAAAAAATGTAGGGAGCGAATAAAAGAGCATAAAAAGGATTTCAGGAACAACAAAGGTGATTCTGCCTTTGCAAGTGATCTGAATGAGTCCAACCATAGCTCTATTTTTGATTTGAAAAATTGGCAATATGTAGAATTTCGTCACTTTTGCCTAAAAGGACTGGTGGATGTGATGGAAAAATTCGAAATTGTTAAGATCGTTAGGTCAGGAAAATGTTTAAATGAAGTTATTGCTCCAAATATTTCACCGTTATTTTGTTCATTCTTGCGATAAGTTTGGCTCCCCCTCTCCATAATGTTACTGCTTATGCCTCTATCGTGTTGTAAGCTTTGAGTGACATTGGTTGGTCCTCCCCGCCCCTTTCACTTCCCTCAGCCAATAGCATTCAATTTCCTTGCACTTGGGCTTACGTAAGATGTGCTTTCTGTGATGTACCTTCAGTTGGTATTAGTTAGTGATGTTGACTTAACCATCGAAATCGATTTAACAGTGTAACTCATTATTTTCGTGGAAATATTGACAACTTTTCTCCGTTTTTATTCTACTGATATCATCTGACTTCTGCCACCTCATTTCTTATTTCTTAACCTTTGACGGAAAATAGAACGTTACAATGAATAATCCCTCATTTTTTTCATCCTTATGAAATAGAATACTTACCTAAACTCTCAGGAAGTTTATTCCTAATGAAATGTTCCACATTAATCTTAAAATGATCCATTGATTAATATGACGTAGTCATCTGCTTTCGAAAAATAATACCATCAATTCTACGATCGTTAAAAAAGTTTAACGCTCCTCAGTCTTCGTCAATTTCCAGAGCTTTTTGTCCAATCGTGGACACGGGATGAAACATCGCCGTAGATTTTATGACGAGCGGGGAGGCTGGCTCCGAACATAAATAAAATCTCCCTAGGGAAATAATGAATTCAATCCGAAGTTGATGAGAAAAAATACGACAAAATAAAAAAAACGTAAGTCAAGGGGGTGACTCCTTGGACAGAATATTAAATTATGTAATGTAGATCCTGTCAAGATAAAATAAGTCATGGACCACTGAGAGGAGACGGTGGTGGCCAAAGACTTCTGGATGGATCGTGGATCCCTCTACCTGAGCTACGACCGTTTTGTCCCTCAACTAGCCGCCGAATTTTTCTCCTATTCTTCGAGGGCATTGGGGGATTGAAAACAGTTTTTTCCAAGGTATACGTTCCTCATGCTAAGAATATTAGCGTGAAAAAAAGAGGTTTCATTCTTCCACGAGGGGTTCACGAGGGGAAGCTTGAAATGCGGATAAACGCTTGGTGTCAAGAGGTTTTTTCATGTTTGGGTGTCTTGATTTTCTTTTGAAGTGATGTTTTGCGTGAGAGGGTGGAGAAAGTGGAAAGAAAGTGGCCAGGTTCTACCCAATTTCACTAACAATTTTTCTGTGCATTACCAAGTAGTACCTACTATCCGATTTCAGAGAAATGCCCTTACTCAGTACTTAACACACCTTGTACGTATAATGTATGAATTACCATCTAATGAATGATGGAGTAGGGTTCGTAAACTTGATATGCAGCAAACTATCACTTAAAGATCAATTTTTATATAAACCACTCGTATCTATCAAAGTTTTCCATTGTTCATTCCCTTCCTAACAAATCAACGATTTAATGTCAGGGAAGTACCTACTGCAATGAAGAACTTGATATACTGTAATTCAATACATTGCGACTTTCGCTACTATTGCTATTTTCAGCTATACAACTCAGAAGAACGATGTAACAGGTTTTTGGTGCGCGAACATCTTACTGACGAACGTGTTACTGGAGCAAGTTCCTGTTCAGTTCTTGTGCAATCCATATTTTGGGACTCCGACGGGTCTGAAGGTATTATGCGTGGCCAAATGACAAAGCAATATTGGATACAAAGCAATATTGAAGCTAGTGCTTCAAGAGGTGGTCGACTGCGGGCATTGGGGGCTCCGTTTTTTAGGGGACGCAGTCTTTATAGTCCTATCGCGCAGTTCTTGGAATTTTTATGAAGATCAAACGAAAATTGTGCTTGTGGAAAAAATAAGTGGACTGACCGACCGTGTGCGAGCCATTTTGTCGTAGATTACTAAAACGTGATTGGAATAAAAGTGTCTTTCCTGTATGGCTTAAAAAACTCTACACATACTGCTAAATTGAACGGTTCTTCCTGCACATCCTAGATCCAGTAATTCGTCCCAATCTTGGATGATGAAGGAAGATTCATATAGTTACTTGTGCACAAGTAAGGTTACAAAGGATATGCGACTTTCCTCTGCCACTCCTTATAACGTCAGTTCTGGTGATGTGGGACCTGCCCTTTAGCCTTAATCTCGTGTCCGCGCCTTATCGCGAAGCGGTCCGTTAAACCACAGATTTCCCATTCCTAATTTTAAGACTACTATATGTAATAACGAAGGCCTTTTCTACACAAGAAATAAGGCTTTATTCGTATAAATCAAGTGTAGTAATAAATTAGGAATGAGAAAGATAGTACTGGAGAACTTGGGAACAGAAATATTAACATATGACACGCTGCTTAACTAATGTAGGAATCATCACAATTATCAAATTCAGGGTTTGAATTTCCGTAGGTGTGCAGTCAAATCGGTTTACATGAAAAGTGCCCATTGATCTTTCTTGAAAATTCATTCCCATCTAAATCACGTAGGAGAAAATACTTGAAACTCATCCGCGTTATGATACCTGCTAGGTAACTCTTATAATTTTCCGTAGCGTTGAATTCCTAGGAATCAAAGACAATCAACCCGTTTTCGTCATTACAGTTCGTGGATTTCAGTAGCTCTTGGAGTTCAAACTGATTATGAAATAAAATAAACTCGACTCGAAAGAAAAAGACGGATGGGGTCTTTGTGGTGTCCGCCTCGAGCAGATGCTACTGTCCACATCTCAACTGATCTCCAGTGCGGATGAGGAGCCACAATTTTTATCTTCCGTTTTCATCAGTGAAGGCCAATGGGACTAATATTGATCGCCCGAGATACGGTCCCTCTCGACTTCCAACGAAATACGCCACTCGAGACAGAAGCATTTTTCGACGCTCCACTGACCCTAGTCATAATTTATTTTTTTCTTCTCTTTTTATATTCTAATTAAGTACACATAAACTACTTGTTATTTGAATGGCTCCCTGCAAAAGGGGAACATCTTCCTGTTTTTATATTTTTCAGAAGAGCGAATTCAGCAGAGAGTTATTTAATTTTTTGCCGGGGGTGTTTCGTATTATTTTTTTTTACACTAGATCCCGTCTATGGGGCTCAAAGACCTCGCAAATGGGTTCCTGTTATAGTTTTCTTGAAGTTTTGATCAGTTCCCCAACATTGTTTACGAATGTTCCGTTTTTATTAAAATACATTGCTTACATATCAACGCTTACATACCAAACATCGCTTATGTACCGAAAGCGGTCTTTTGGTAAATAAGGGATTTTTTTATTGGAAGCTAGACTCCCAATAAAACTATGGGAATCATCATTTCATGTACCGTTTTATCCGTCGAGAACAACGAAATTCGAAGGGTTGAATTGCCCCCAACGGCAACCCTAAATTTTGCTTCCGAGTCTACTAAGGTAGCGGAAGCATTGTTTTCACTTTCAGAATGTGAAAATTTTTTTTGTCTCCAAAATCAAAAATTCCACTCGCATTTTGCGTTTTAGACCTTTCCGAACAATTTTGGTTCCGTGTCTGTCTGTCTGTCAGCAAATCCTTGTTACGGGCAAAACTACACGAAGTTACAGTCCGATTTTGATGAAATTTTGAGGGATTGTGCGGGTTGGGGTGTAGATGGTCCCCTACAGGTTTCATGACCCCTGGATCAATAGTAGCCTCTGCGCATGCGCAAACGTGAAATCCTCGTTACGCGCATAACTCCGGGAGTTCTTGACCAATTTCGATGAAATTTTCAGGGATTGTTCGGTTTGATGTGTAGATGGTTCCCTATAAGTTTCATGACCCCGGATCAATAGTAGTCTCTGCGCATGCGCAAACGAAATCCTTGCCACAAGCATAACTCCGGGAGTTCTTGACCGATTTCGATGAAATTTTCAGGGATTGTTCGGACTTATTAGGTATATTTTATAGTTTGTTCAATAGTTGAACATGCCTACCTTTATTTTCTCAAGTTACGCATAACAATAAATTTACCCTAATTCAATATTTACTTTGCCTAATTGAACGAAGTTCTTTAGTCAATAATAATTTTCAATGATTTATACAGTCATGTTATGGATACGAGAAGCTATGTGCCACATCCACTTGGCAGACGTTTTTAAAATCCCTAGGCTGCACTACGAATAATCCGTAGAACACCATAGCGAACGTTTGAAGTTACAGTTCTGTCGTTTTGGCTGTCTTTCCAGAGTCAAAACAAATTCTCTAATATGCTGTTTATCGAAAGATAATGGTTGGAAAAGGTACACAAATAGGCCATTTGCCGTTGAATCCAATTTCGCTTAGCAAACTTTGGGCAACAAAAATTGCTACGTTCGACACTAGCATACCAGGAGGCGATCTCCTGTATTACCTATTCTTTGAAATTTATGTTCAATATTGAAAGGATGGTTATTCTTAAACTCCCTCCAGCTATTTGTAGCAGATTAAAATTCATTTAAGGGTAGTTCCTAAACTGAGGGCAAATTCGTGTCTACCACCTGTGATATTTCACTCATTAGGCCTACGTTCTTGAATTTTTTTTTCCTAACTGCAGGTTCTGACGAACTCTTCAATACCCTTTGGTAACAATATGGCCATTTGGTTTTTAATGAAAAGTAAATAGGTAATTTACCTACCTATACAATTGTCGTGGTTGGTCTAAAAGTTAAATTCTCGACTGAGCAGTTGATTTTCATGCACCTATACATTTTCTATGAACGCAATTTTTTTCTTCATTCAAGTCGAGGGTATTACGCCTTGAAAATAAGTTTTGCAATGCTCCTGTAAAATCATGTCAGCAATTATGATCAACGAAAAGCTGTCTACAACTTTTCTTAACATTGTCGTGGCTGAAAGAGATCCGCTGCATGGCAAAGGGGATTCGGAATATTTTGGAAGTTGATGTTCGTCACGAAGGGTGGCATCCCAGCAGAATCCCGCCCGCAAGCGTATCACGTCCCAAAAGCCACTCAGTATTTAACTGGTCCTCTCGGAGATGATATTTGAGGTGCGTAGGTTTATTGTTGACATTGTCGTGGTTGTATCTAGTTCTATCATTTCTAGTTCTATAAAGGCTGTAATTAATGAGCATTGGAGGAACCCTGTCACAATGTCATTGGTACTTCTGTCACAATGTGATCTTGAAGTTGAAAATAACATTGTCGTAGACATTCCAAATTACCAAAAGGCTACGACAATGTCAGAGTGCCACCACAATTTTAAAATCAAGTTATTACCTTCTTTTTTACCATGCTCATTATTATAGTGTACCACTACTTGGGATTCCACCTACTTTTTCAGTGACTGCGCAACTTATGGTTTTACAGGGTAAGCAGAATGGGGAGATCAAGAATTTCAGAAGAGAAGAGATTAAGAAGAAAACGAGTTTTCGAGATTTATTTTTCTTTATAGTTTCATATTTTGGTTTATGTACATGGGTTGCATGGGGCTTTGGAACGTCTATAAAGTCAGGAATGAGACAATTACATTTCTCCGGTTTGATTCAACACAAATTTTCATTTTCGTTTCCAAGCTTTTTTCTTAGCGTGATTGGTTATCGTGATTTCATTTCTACTTCGAGTAGGAGTTACGTGATTTGGGAAACCTTGAAGGCTGATAGATGAAGGACTGCCTACAAGTAGTACAATATACTGCTAAATATTACGTAAGATTTAAAATTTTGATTCTTGTTAAAAAGCTTTTTCACATTGATTAAATTTTATAAAAACGGTTTTTCAAATACAATGTCATTTTTTCTTTTTAAAATGAAATTGATCGACAGTGTAACGGACATTAACATTGTCGTGTGCCCTAATTCACATTGTCATGGACGCGAATTTCAAATTCAAATTTTGTACTTTTAAAAGGGATTCATGCGCAGCCATTGCGCTTTTTGCCTTGGAGATTATAATTAAAATCCATATAAAAAAATTCCAGTAATTTTGAAAACTTAAAAAAAAATGTTTTTCGGATCGAAATTGCCCCTAGTTTAGGAATCACCCTTAAACTGGTTTAAAACTAGTTGTTATGCTTCTGAAAGAAATTTGTCTGGAAAAACTCGAGTTTATATCGATTAACCTCGGTACTTGATTCAATGAAATCATCTGCAGTTTTTATCAAGATTATTTTGTTACTGTTGAATGAGGTGGCACTCATCAATGTAAGACTATGAAAGTATGCAACACATAAATATGTATAAATAGAGTGCTGAAAAGGTGTCGTACTTGGAAGGCGTACTTCAAGAGAGACTTGAAACATCAAGGGAAACAGCGAAGGGAGCATCCACTCGAAACTAAACGCCCGTATAAATAAAGTGGTAATGCTACTAGAGGGGCGAAGGGCGGGTGTTTACCCTCCACCCCTTGTTGTTAGGGGTGGAGATTATTCCGCGACCCCCTCCAACTTGCCACGTCACACCACCATTGAATGGTTTATGGAGAGGGTAGTTCTCACCCCTATTTATGTGTAAGGTCTCAATCTTTCACCCCTCGGTTCCCCAAAGGCTGTGACCATCTTCGTCATTTCATCTGTAGAATAAAGATAGTGATCTTCAACTGTAAATTGACCTATTAAGCATGAAAATCGCAGTTATTACACCGAAAAATTTATTACCTTTTAGTTTTTACCACCTTTAAAATTATTTCTTTCATACTTGAAAAAAATTTTCTGGAGTTGATTTGTTTCGTCTCAAATGCACGAACTTGATGTAAAGTTGAAATTACCAAAAGTACTGCGAAATCACCGAAAACTTAAAAAAAAAGCAAGACTATGATAATATTCAGTTTAATCAGTTAATTATCTGTTAGTATTTTGCTAATTGATTGTCGTTATTTTGAATGATTACCAGTGGCTTAACAAAGATGTCCGAGCACTCGGAAAAAGTTCAATACCACGACTGTTCAATGAATTTTACTGAATGAAAGTATGAAATGCGAACGGGTATTTTAATTCTAAAACGCACACTGGTATACCAAGGTAGACTCGGAAACAAGCTAATGAAATACCTATTCTAGCTCGGTATATGAAAGTTAAACTGGTGCAGTATCAAATCCCTTGTTAACATCATTAACAAACAGCATTTCCAGAAAAATGTGTCCCCTTTAGACCCAAATTTGAGCTCATCGATTCATACAAAAATATCTATTGGCTTTTGATGGAACTTTCATTTCTATAAACCATATCTGTAATGTTTAAAATTACAAAGCCTTCCTATAGGTACAGTTTTTTGCTTGCCCGACTCCACTCTCACCGCTTAAGGATATAGGGTCATAGCACGGATTGATCATCAATCAATCAATCATTGATGCATCCGGTACCGGATATTATTTTGTGTTATTTACTAGGGATAGACACAGAATTTTGGCGATTCAAAAATTGTCCTCCGACTATTTTATCTTCCTGTTAATGGTGTCAGGAACACGAAGATCCTATAATACGTTGCCCTGAAAATTACACTTTCCCTCCTTTTTCGGTCCAGTTTTCCGAATTATATTGGCGAGGCAAATAAAACACTTCAGTAGAATCTGTCATTTCGATTAGTATCATCAAATGTTTCCTCAACACAAGTTTCATTGGTTTTGATGGCTTGAAACTTTCATTCGAGAGCTAAGACTCATTGGAATCGCCCTGAGAGTCACAGGATATTTCAATAATTTAAATTCTGAGGAGCTGGACGATCAAAATCATTCTAAAAGCTCCAAGTTTCAAAAATCAATCGAAACCTTCGACTTTCAAGGTTATAACATTTCACTTTGGTCAATCAATGTCAAAATCACAATGAAAACAAGGTGTTTGCGTTTCGCGACTGCCTTGATGAAGAACGTGCGCAGAATAATGTTATATGATCATTTTATGTGCAAGACGAACCGCAATGTTTGCATATTTTGCCATAATAGATGCTCAGGCAAATGGTTTGGAGAACCCACGTTAAACGGTTCTTAGCCCCGGTCGTTAATGTCCATTGACAACTAAAAGGCGTTTTTTCCCCCTTTTACGAGTTCTTGCATACAAACAAGAGTCAACGAGTACCCTTGGGGGAACCCAATGCGTGGAACTCAAAATCTCAGGAGAGGGAGACCCCAGTGGCCGGAGGGTGTGGGGGCCTCGGCCGCAGCAAGATTTACGGCTTTGGAACCAAAAGAAAAACCCCCAAGAAGAGAGAGGCTCGCATTTCATTGTCACAATAATGGAGTTAGAAAAATGCGACTGTCGCTCTACCAAGGTAGATGGGTCCCTGCCGTGGTCGAGGTAGGTCCTCCCCCGATGTTTGGGCGTTGAGGAAATCTCTCAATAGTAAACAATCGTCATGGAGAGGGCGTTGTCGTTATTCAATTTCAAAATAGCGACGTCACGGTTAAGGGCGGGTTGACCGTGAAAATCGTTTTGTTGAGTTGTCGTGGGTCAGATGCGTTGTTCTGTATCTGAAAGTTGCGGACTCACAGGAATTTTCATTTTTGGTTTATACTTGGCAGTTGTCCCTTAACAATTATTTCGAGTATGTTAAATACATAAGTGGCATCAAATTTTTGGATTATCATCATCATCATAGTCAATAATAAACCTTTGTAACCGACCAAGAAAAAATGAAGTTCAAACCCCCTCAAAAGCTGTTGGTTTACGTTTCATGATACGTGGGTTTCAAAAATCGGGTGAAGAAAGCTTTTCTCCTAAACTACAGGACCGAAGTTTATGAAATTCGGCTCGAAAATCGAAAATCAATCCAGAGTGTGTCAGTAATTTCAACATCCTGATCAACCAACTTTAAGGGATTCGAACTAAGGAATAAACCATGGAGAAATCGAAATCTAAAAAATGTTCGATGTAAGAGGAAGTGTTCTTGTATGATTCAGATGAAAACTAGTTCCTTGAATCGAACGAGACCACTAGGGATGCTGTCCGGTCATCCGTTCGTTCACTTTTGTAACATCGATCAGGTAGACTGCCGAACTGAAAAGCCGGGCTCCTTAGCCAGTTCAATGGGATGTCTGAGCTAGACCGCTGGCGACAGCCCAGGTACTTAGTATCACTTCAAATGCGATTACATGTTACGGAGGAGCGAGGACCCAAATTTAAATAATGTAATACAGACTACATCTAATATGTATTCATCAGTGATTTACGAATCAGGGCTACCTAACACAGAAATAATGAACGTCTGCACAATAATCTGCTGCGTCGTTGTCTACCAAACACGATTGCGTGAAACGTACATATCCATACAGCCGTACCAATCCAATCCGTTTTCAAGAGTAGTGGTAGCATGAAGGGATTTGAGAAGGGGGGAAGGTGAAAACCAATTATCTTCAAATTAGGATGAATATAATTTTTTTAAACTCCTATATATGCTATTAGTGAATGCAAAATCTTCATACGGTACTGAGTTTTCGTACTGTTAATTCTGGACTTTTATTCGCCTTATTTTATACTATACCTGCAATTGGGTTAGTAATGTTAAATAGCGAAGCAAGAAATCCAAGCAGGATTGGCTCCTTCATAATTTATGTGAGAGAGATTTAAAGATATTCTTTTCTCAAGAAATCAAGGCAATCAAGAATGCAAGGCACCTACGTGAGTATTTGAAGAAATTGGCATAATAAGGATATCGGTGCTCAAACTTAATTCATTATTTCCGGTGGCAAATGTTATTATTACTGCAAACGCAATACTATTATTGGTTTATTATTCAATAATAAACCATTGTAATCGCTTTGAAAAAAAAAAAAAAAAAAAAAATACTAACCCCCCTGAAAATTTTATGGTTTACCTTTCAAAGGGTGTAGAACCCGAATCTGCAATAAAAAATTTTCCGTCCGTCCGCCGTACGCACGATTTTTCCCAAACGGCTGAAGCAAAAAAGCTGAAATTTTCAAGAAAAATCCATGTTGGTCCGGCGACGCCAAAATTCTTGAGCCAGCTCTCTCACTTAATTTAAAGTGCAATTTAAGGGTTGTCAAAGTTTTGTAAAATCCCTAAAAACATAAAAAAAAAGTCAAGGCGGCCTAAATTTGTACTCTTTTTGAAGAACACTCCGTGAGGAATCGAATGAGCCCCTCTTCAGGTCCGTAGGTCAAACCACTCACCATCTATGGCCCGATTTATGGTGCCAACATTCGCGTTATTTTGGTTTATTATTGTTTTTGTGTTGATATCAGTAACCTAGTGTCGTAGTGATGTAGTAATGTGGATACTGGAGTGAACTCCTAAACGGCTTTGTAGCCGATACACGGGTTGAAGCATTCTGATAACCACAATTTTTACACTGGTAGTATCTCAAGTGGAAATCTCATTACGGCAATCTTTAAAACTCACTGTGAATAATAGTGGAATCGACCGACCCGCTCCTAATTTATCGAGTTTGTTAGACTTGATGAGATTGTAAACTTCAAAAGCGCGTTGGCTTCTGATGAATCATTAAACAATGAGATTAATTGGAGGCCATCCACATATAAACAAATCTGAGTGTTAGTTTCCAAACAATTGAGGCAAGGTTTATGTGAAACGGTAAATGCTGAATGCTAAAATTCTTGAGCCCGTCAACTTTCTCTCTTTATTAAGGGAACCTGTCTGCTACCCGAAACTTTTAGTACAAATATCGCCTCAATGGGTACGTAGCACTGCTATTCTGTTGTATGAATTGGTATCTAAGGTGCCACTTGCTTTCTGACCTGATATAGCCAAATCTCCTTCCTTCGTTTAAAGTTCTCATGTTTTGAACGAAACAAATTTCTCCAATAAATTAATCACACATTCACAATTGAATTTCGATTTGCCATAATCCGCTTCATTGCTCCCTCCAGGCGTCTCTAAAGATTCTTTAATGCTTCCCTCAACTCGAATTTTATCGGGACTTGGACTGAATACCATCCAATAAATCAATCGTCTCAATTTTTCAGGTTACCCCAAACATTTTGAATGAACTTCCTCGATCCACAATGGAGCCGTAGGATGGGGTGCGAGGGAACGACCTTTTCCCCCTTCACAACCTAATTACTGACATGATGCGTTGAAGCCGGTGTCAGGAAGAGAGGGGATGGAGGGAGGATGAGTTATGTATTGTAATGGAGGGCAGATGTGCTCGCGCAACGCCGGCTTCCTAACTCCGGCCATCAGCTGTCCTCTTCCTCTTGTCAAGCTGCTTTTCAGGGATGATACAAAATGGCCGAAGCGATCATCGGAAGTTTAAGAAATGATTACTACTTCGAACTAAACTGAACGGACTTAGCTATTGGCGACGACTAAATTTAATCCCATTTCTATGAAGAGAACGGAATTGATTGAGAGCTATATCTATTTTCCTAAAACGTAGAATCTGAATTGGAGGATTGGAGCTTTAGGTACGGCATCCCGGCTTCACACTCCCATTACGCTGTGGATTTTCGTCAGATGAAGGTAAAGCGGTAGGCACAGCCCACCTTCTCACTATCGGGCCAGCTACCATTCAGCCGCCGTTAGTGGTCTGGTACCTTGTAACCCAGTTGAGGTTAGATTTGAGGGGGCAGTGAATTAAATTACCTCATTTTTTCATAGAATGTAGAATCAGAGGGGGAAGTGTCTAAGCTGTGAGTGTGGGGAGCTAAGCTATGCTTACTCCGAGACTGGGAGTTGTACGGCTCTGCCCAAAACTGGGGTACCAGCCTGCTGTAATGGACGTGTTGCTTGATCTGTGGGTCAATATAGATTCCGGACTAGATTGACTAGATTGTTAGTTTCCTCCATGGTAGAAGTCTATTGGAAGTCCATTAGGCAGAACTGCCTCAGGACTCACAAACACGATTTCTGGTCTTTTTCAGAAGGACATATTGGATTTTTCCGGAGACTTTGAGCTAGACTGAGTATATTTTTCAGGTGACGGCGATGCAGCATGCATTGAGACTTTTTCCCTGTGTCGGGCCAGTTACCATTAGGACCTAAAGAGGGTGCTTCCAGGACTTTCTACCCATGTATGATACCGCGGGGAAGGGAAGCCCTACGGTATATTGTCGGAGCCCCAACTGCCTTTCCCCCAAGTTTAGGTTGCATGAGCATTATATGATGCCAACTTGAGGTTCAGGTCCCTGAAAGAGGTGACTCTCGGGAGCGGATCCCGGAATTATATGATTTATTCAAAAATTGTGTATTGAAATGTCTAATCGCCACAGGTCTACTCGTAGGTTGAAACGGGAACTTGACGTTTGATGCTTACTGTGTGAACCATTGCCTCCTACCTCCCATTTCGACATCGGGGAGACTACAAAGAAGAATCTTATGCTATATTGTTCGGCGAAAATTCGTACAAACCAATCCGCACCTTATGTAGGCTCCGTTTTAACGAGACTGTAGGGGATACTCTAAAGAAGAGAGAATTCTGACTCTGATCAGCAGATTTGTGAACGAGTGCCTTACGTACGTCAAGGGCTTGGTGGACACTTTTTTCTCACTACCCAATGCAGGAATTCCAGGGAGATAATCAAAAAGTTGCTGCCGGAGAGAAACTGTATGTATACTATATCTTCTGTGTTAATCTTGTGTTGATTTATATTTTTATGTTAATTTGTTATTTAACTGTTTTTTCATTTGTATTTCATGAGTTTTGTGTAATGCAATACCTTTGGGTGTCTACAAATAAAATTCGATTAATTGAAAAATGCCACATGACTACTAAGCATGACTTTCGGTTTTTCGGATACTCCATTCTTTTTTAGGATAGCACCATAGCTTCTAGGTTTAAGACTGAACTGAAAAAAATGGTGTCAATTTATTTTGACAAAACATAAGATAAATCATAAAAAAGAAAAACTTTGCTTATAAAGACGTAATTCACGGCTGAAGTTTTTTCGCCTTCTTTTGAGATGTCAATCCAGCTTAATTCCTAAGCTGATTAAAACATCAACGCCTATTTGTGAAGCCGTTTCCATCTCCGCGTGAAGAGACATTTTTTTGTCACCGTTACTGTTTGCCAACATTGGGAAAATCGTTTTGGGGAAGCGAAAACGGCTAAGGAAGCTCGGCAACGTTCCTCTTAAATCTGTATCAGCGTGACGTCTGAATGCGGGCACCACGCTGGGTAGCAGCTCACTAAATCACTGTTACTCCCTGCTCCCCCTCCCGTTCCGGACATCTGCCGTTCCCGGTTCCAGGTTCCTCTTTTGTCCTCTTTTCCACCCACGTCGAGGACGCCCCGCGGCGAGGACGCAGTCTTCCGGGAAGACCTTGTCTTTTTCGGGCGGATCCTCCGGAATGACGTTTCTGGCCCGGGAGGTCTCGTCAGGTGGCTCAAGGCCGAATTTTTCGTTGAAGAAGCTGCAGATTTGAAGGGGCCGTTTATCTCTTGACGTTTCACTCATTAGTCAACTCGAGCTTCGGTGCTCTCAGACTCAACGTGCGAGTGCAATTCCTATGTCGTAGAATTAATGGAACAAATTAAACGAAATTATAAGCATTACAGAATTAATGAAATCTGTGAAAGAGTGAGACGCTGCATTGATTCGATTCTCATGCAATGGCTAAGTTAAGCACTAACAAACGATCTTTATTTTAAGAAAAATCACGAAAACAAACTCAATTACTTCATATAAAAGGTTGGGGACAGATTGTCCGAGCGAGCTAAGGCATCAGTCCTTTGGCTGTTTACTTTCAGTGGGAGTACTGATTAGCCCGGTTCGAATCCGGAAGGCACCAATGATTAGGGCCAAAATCCTATCAAGTCTTGTATACCTGTCATGTCGTCTGACAGTTCACCTCTGATCACGATAACACGAGAATCCAAATCGCTCCCAACCGAGGGGCGTGAGGCAATGGGAAGCCACGAGGGAAATTGTCAGACCTAGTTCCGATCTTCTCTAGAGAACGGCTGGCGACGTCCGTGACACCTCCGGGTAGTCGGACGAAAATCCAAGGTGAAATTCCTTGTTAACTTTACTTACTACCTACTTACTTCATATAATGGGAAATTAATCAACACCTCTGTAAATAGTTACTGATTCAGTTTCCATCCTAGATGTACGTCAGAGCCCTTCAAAAAGGGATGAGGGAAGAATGGTTGCTGACCCATCAACAGAAGGGGCCAATTCCAAGAATTTTGCTCTTTACATTGTTTTTTGCAGACCTACTATACTACTACCTACTACCCTAACTATGTGCCTCCGAATACCACATGCCCACTGGAATCGCTTACTGGCTAATTCAAGAATAAACTCTGAGGTATCAAATAGCTTCAGCCTTATCACCAATTGCTTGTACCGGGCTCCTCTCCACGTCTCCACTTCTAAGGTCTGTATTGACCACAATATCAATGTAATATGTAAGAGTTACTTTTATAATTGGAAAAATAATTTTTATTCCGTTTATAACCAAATTGGGCTATCGAAGTCGTCTTCAGGCTCCAACGTTGCGAATTTGAATTTATACTTTTGGTTTTAGTTAACAGTTCCAATAATGAACTGTAATAACCGAAAACAAATTAATTTAGTTCGAAAAATTTCTATTTACTTTTCAAGATGTGTAGATTATAACAACAGTGAAAAATTATTACATGAAGGTTTATTTTATCAGTATTAGGCAGCTTTTCTATGGAGATTACCGGTAAATAAACTTCAGACAATCACTTCCCAGATCAATCAATCCATTCTCCATCAATTTCCTCTTTTACGCAGTCAGACATTTTTCACGAGATCAAACCAGTGGTCGAACAGAACTAGCTCAAATTCTACCTTCTCTGCCCCCAAAACTTGTTTTGCGATTCACGAGCTCGCTACCTTTCTTTCTCCGGGAAAGTCGCAGAACGAGAACTACAGCACAGTCGTGCAGGTATAGTATAGTACACCAGTCACTGGATTCGCTAAAGTGAATTTAGAGAACTCCATAAAAACTACGCTTTTATACTGTTTGTGGCAATGATTACTATTTAAATGCGACCCTTAAATCGTATATTATTTAATATAGACAGTAATTTGCCGATATGTGAATTTCCAACGGAATTGTATAGGCTCTGGTTCTATAGTTTAGTAGGAAAGCATCATACAAATCTCTAATCCATTAATTTAATTGTAGTATGATGAAACGTAAGCCGACAAGTTTTAGTTATTTGTCCCCGTCGATTTTCCCATTGGTTTTTGAACTCGAATATTTAATTAATCATTTAGTACCTATCTAGGAACAGACAGCTGTTAAGAATAGCAAAATGTTCAACGTAGGTATTCAACTGGCTAGGACCTGTCACATGTAAAATAAAACTCCCTAGAACGTCAGGTGTACCTACCTGTGGTACTCGGGTTTGATTGAATTAAACGTCGATTGTTTTCTCTAGAACCTCCACTCATACACAACGCCTGTCTAAATGTCTTACTTCTAATATAATGACAAGGGGGTGGAATAATAGAGGGCGCGGCACTTGAATTTGAAAAGCTCTTTAAAAGGGCTGGCCCGGGCGTTCCGCAGGGAAGTGTAGTGGGTCCCGTATTAATTCTTCTCCAGGCAACAACTTTGTATTGTGAGAAACGAAAGGGTGCACAGCCGACCTGAGCATCTTCTTTTTGTCTAATCTTGAATGGAACGGTTAAAGTGGTAGGTTGTGAGTTTGCACTTGGCCGAGAAAGATGTATTGTGAAACTTCCGTTCAAAACAGGCAAGTGTTCAACGCGTTTCATTGATTCTAGAAGCTACCGAAATTGTTTTATCGATCTAGTGTTACGTTAACGTTACGTAATTGAATCAATGCAGAATAGCTAATGAATTTTAAGATCAATAACATTACATGAGGTTATGTTGCGAAACATTATGTTATGTTTCCGGAGCAATTCTTAATTAAGATATTATCCTATATACGCCGGATACATTCAGTTATTGATATTCTTATGACGAAATAGTAAAAACCCATAAAACAAACAGAACCACATTTCGTCAATAATTTCCTCAGCTACGCGAACATGGAAATACTTCGTTGGTATTGCAATAAAAATCTGTTTACATTATTATATAATTTACAGTGAAGAAATGCCATAAAATCCTATTTTGTCCAAATGTATACATCCAAATTACTCAATTTCGTCCAAAATTTCGTCAAAAATCAGGATCAAGTTTGTGTAGATAAAACATGCTTAAGAAAGATAAAAAGTTATATACCTAGTTCGTTAAATGTTGATTATTAGTTTGAATTCCGATAAATAAAGTTATGCAAAAATAGGATGTATAACATGAAAAACGAGCTGTTGAAAGTCGAATGATCAGTAGTTAGTTGAGCGGAAATTATATAAATACTGACAAGTAACGTTATGATGAATGAAATGACAGATCGAGGTTATGAGGAACTGAACCTACCTTGAGAGAAGGAGAAGAATAAGAGGATGTCGCATTTCCCGTTTACCTGAAACAAAAGAATTGAAATAAAATTAATCACAGAGTATTTTCTATAAAAACAGTAATTAGCCTCCATTTCCCACAGACGTCTGTACCTTTATCTACTATACAAAGTAGGGTTAGCCCCATTGAACATTACAGTTGGCACAATGTGCTCTATCATATCAACACAAATATGCTTAACACAAACTATTAGTATAATTTATATTACACAGCTTTTTTAATATTTATATTCTTAGTACTATCTCCCGGCACAACAAGATAGATATACAGAGAAAAGGAAAACCTTAAAGCAAAATTATAAGCCAATAAATTCTAGTTTATTTTAACCCAAATACAACTTGAACTGCAGGAAATGGGTCAAAAATTCAAAGAGAAAAGCAGCTTTAGCTCGTCTGTCCTTGAGAACCTTTCACTGAGAAACAGCTGCAGGCACCAATATCGTAATAGGTGATGCAAACGTTCCAATTCACGTCCTCTTTCCAAATCACAACCACTTGTTGAACGTTCCTATAAGTTTGCATGGACAATTGCGGATCATTTCCGATTTTCTAAAGGGTCGCGTTATACGATGCGTAAGATATTTCGAATCAGTTCAACAGGATTTGTGGGAATGGACCGAACCACACCGCTAAATACAAATGTGATTTTGATGTGACTGAATACATATGATTTTATGACTTTCGAGTCACAAAATGAGAAATTTCATGGAGAACGCGAAAAACATGCAGAGCCGTTCAACTCTTTCCTCCAAACTGACGGATCGTATCAATCGAAATTTGGTTCAAAAATCACCTTTGATCAACCCTATAGGGAAAAATTTTAGGAACTACCTTGAAAGAAACAATGGAACCTCACAAATCCTCTAACCGTTCACACACCGCAATACTGCGATTTTCGGAAGCAAAAGAATCCTGAATGTATGCACGGTAAAGAAAACATTGTGAATGGCATTATCTCCAGTCTATGATCATTTAAACCAGTGATGCGCTCAGAAAGCATACTGAAATAATAAAACATTATGCAATTCATTGTTGTCCCATCTAGTTCTGGATTTTCGAAGTGACTTTGGGATGAAATTAATGATGACTACGTGGAAATGACAGCAGGTTATTCTCTTCTGACGTTAGCCACGAGTTTCTACTATATCCATATGAAATTACAATTAATTTTAGGATTTGAATGTTGAATGCTTCTTGTATTCATTCATATTGTATATTGTTGTCTATTCGATTCAGTCTAAAGACGAAAGTCTTTTTGAGAAAGGCAAACTGTATTACACACAGATTATATCTTGAACGTTATAAGAATAACTTAGAACTGAAAGGCTCGAAAAGCTCCCTTTATAAACTACTAGTGTTGACTCGTTCAAGGGTTCGCCATACATCAGATTTGGCAGTTATAACGAACATGAGTTATATATAATTTATATATAGTTATATATTATATATTCAGTACGCAGTTCCATTTTTCTATTAGAATTATTTCATGGTTCGTTTCGTCAATTGCATATTCCCAAAAATTCCGGACTCCCCATTTTGTCAAAATTACCAGAATTGAATTGAATGTAAAAAAGAAAGTACTGGAAAGGGTTAAATTTAGTGCGTTGAATGCAATGGTTGAATTCGTTGCGAAAAATGTTGAATTAGGTGAGAAAATACCATATTAGTATCTGCTTTTATTAAGTGGTTTTCGTATAACTGTCATGTCGCAGACAATGGAATGGTAACACAATGACTAAGAGAGGAGAGGATCGTAAAAATTAACTCGACCTCACACTCCAGGATAAATTAAGCCGATCAAAAATGAGAAAATAAAAGTATTTTCTTTCTGAAAAGAGCTCAGTGGAATCAACAGCGTACGGCCTTGGAGAACGAACCGTAAATCAAGGACGCTGCCCCGCGCTCATGGGAACCTCAGTGATTATTTTTCTCAGATATGGAATTTATAGCTTGAATATTTTAATGCTCTGGAGACGGTTTTTCGGGGAGCGACAGAAAACACGACGGCTGGACGGAGAAAAATTTACCTCGAAAAAGTCCGTTACGGCTGCCATGAATGGGCCCTTGAACTTGAAATCTGGTTTGGGAGAGGTCGTATTTGCCTCAAACTGGAAACGTGTCTTTTGGTTGAGAAGAAGCTCGCTTTGGTAGTATCAGTTTATATTGAAGCAATAGTATCAATGTTACACCTTAAATAGGTTTGTAGTAAGGTCATAAGTATGGTACATTTTGACTTGGCAAACAAGGAACTGACGTTGGTAGACAAGAAATGTGATTTTCACAGACAACCTCAAAATTATGTTCTGCGATGAAAATTTCCACGTTTCTTGAAAAATTAACCCCTCAACAAGAATCCGCCCACTTTTCTGTACCTGCGTTCTCATATTCTTCGAGATGAAAATGGCAACAGTAGCAGTTTTTTCCAATTTGTAAAGTGCATTTCAAGTTTTGAAATCAAGAAGAAGAAAGAGAGCTCAACATCCAACTTTCCCTGAAACCTTGAATGCACTTGATGAGCTAGAAAATGCAGACATAACTGTAGCATTTATCTGGGTGAAGCACATATTGGAATAATTTACAATGAAAATGTAGATGTAATAGCCAAAACAGAAACATCTCGAGGAATCTCAGGCACTGATAACATCCCCAAGGAACATTTTCATCAGACAATCGCGAACATGAAATGTCTTAATTGGTTTTTTATTTGAAAATGGAAGAAAATATTGAAATATATAGGTTCCACCACCCCCAAAAAACCTGGTTTACTGGTATTGCTTCGAATCGGCTAGAAATGAGCACCCCGTGCAGAATCAAAAGCAACCCTGCATTTTTTCGAACATCGCTTCTTCAGAAATAAATACCCAACTGGTGACTGATAATTGTCATTTGGAAGAAGGAATAATCGAACACATAATTATGCCTGAATTTGCATAATTATGAAAATGAAACATTTACCACGGCTCGACGGAAAATGTTGGACAAAATTACACCAATGCTCTTACTTACCCATTGCATTTCGTTATTTAATAATTACCTTTTAATTACACTCCGTTGATTGGCAATAAGACAATACTTCCTGTGATTTATAAGTATATGTTAGAAATAAGAAAATTATTCTAAAATAAACTTAATAAAACAATCAACGTTATTAAAATAATCAGTGTAATATGATGTTCATGATGGGTTACGGTTTACCAATAAGGTAGCATTTCAAGTAAGAACTCGTCTAGGTATCTTCCTTTCCTCTGAGTCTGATATTATTGTTGTGAAACTAAGCAGTCATTACAGACCAAACTAACAGATCTCGGCGAATCCTCTCTAGGATCTTCAAAGAAGAAGTCTGGGTTTATGAAGACCAATAAGTTATCTCTAAATTTCTTTCTAATTGTTTTTCCGACACAGAAATATTTGTTTCAACAGAAATATTCAGAGATTTGGATGAAATCGTTTCCATTTTTAAGAATAACTACCTACATCAGGCGGGTACTGAACCGCCATACTAAAAGGAGGATGTGAAGAGACACACACCATTCCAGCCAATTTATTATGTTATCCTGTAGTAGATAATTTTGTGATAAGAAAGGGCTGTCCACCCAATAATGTTCACCCTTTCAATCGTTTTTCCATGCTGTTTGAAATGAAACAAGTAGTAAATCACGATCACCTCTCAGGGGAAATTATTTCTTCGATATCGCCAAACAGAGCAGAGCATTTTATCAGGTCGTAACTAACTCGAGCCCCGCCTACAGTTCTCTCATCAAGGAGCAATAAAAATCTCGCAGAGTTCGTTAGAAATCCGCCCTTCGCGGAGCCCACGAGTCCCCATTGTTGACAGAAAACAGTCGTTTAGATACACATTCAGCCTCCCAATGTCTCTCACCTGTTCTGTACATCCTAGATTGTTTTAATAAAACTTTTCTGCAAATTTTTACGTATCTCATTCTAATCAGTTCACAATAGACATTGAAAAAGCATGTCGGCATCAGGAAACATACAGGTTTACGTTTATCATTTATTGCATTAGATATCTAAGATTCCATTGATCAATTACACCAAGGTGTATCGACGTACCTTGACTGTAACTAATGATCCTCAAAAAAATGGAATTCTTCAAAGTATGCCTGCTTCAGAAATTTTATCAATATATTGCTCCAAGTATCAATGTAGGTAATGCTGTGCAAATTATTACCAACCTTCTCTGACAAATTAAAACATGACTCTCTTGAGAAAGACCGGATGGATGACACGTTTCTACAATTCTCTAAACAGTTAGTTTTGTTGTTGTTATTACTGGCAACGGTGATTCACAGGACTATATTACAAGACCTATAAACGAACTTCCATGACAAACAATAACTCATTCATCGCTGCGATAGATCATCGATCAGACTCAAGATGATTCAAATCATCAAAATCGAGTCAATGGACAATATCTTCATCGATGTGACCTTGGAGCGTTTGAGAGAAATCGCATGATTATTGGTAATATAATTTCAGAAAGTATTTGTAAAAACTTTGTGAATATCGTCAGTATCCGTTCGGAAAAATGCAAAGTATTGTTTTGGAATCGCTGTATGATATCACGATTGATTTGGGCAGTGGAACCCCACAATAGTGAAGACCAGACTTGCTTGGAGCCCGGAGGTTAATTGGTTTTTGACCGCCAACTTAAACTTCTAATCAAAAGCCAGTAAAATTTCCGAAATTGAATGCATCACCAATATATAAACTGTATATCCATGAGTTTTTATTACATAGTTAGCATGAATGTTACGGACTATCAATTATGTTGGAAATCGTATACCCGCAAGGCAAGATTTAGGCCTGAATTCATAGTCCTTACTTAGTCGAAAGGAAATACTCAAGTGAAGCTTTCATTCGCGGTGACTGCTTGGGCTATTCATAGTCACTGACTAAGAAAATGCTCAAGCGAGTGTCTGAAAAATAAAGGTAGGTCCAGAGCTACCTCAAGCATTACCACAGTCACATTTCTTTACTTTCTCAAGAAAGGGAAAATCTTTGCCCAAGTTACGACTATGAATTCTACCCCCAGCCTTATTATTTCCTCCTGAGAAACGATGATAACAATTCGTTTATTATTGTATGTTTTCAGAAAAAGTTGTTGCCAAACTTGTCTAGGATGGATCTGTCTAACATCTTTGCAACTTATCCTGATTCTCGTTATCTGGGCAAATTTCAAGCGTTACCCACATTACGTTTTAGTGGAAAGCTGAGTTGGCGGAGATGTCTTCTCTCCATCTCAAGCCGGATCCTGACTCAGAGCCAAAGAACGCCAAAACAAGCCCTTTGCAAGGCCCTTTCCAGAAAACCCATCTCCCCGTTAATTGGATGGTATTTAGGCCCCAGTTCATCCATCTCCTGACCCTTTCTGGCCCCCGTTTACGATGTCCTCGACACGCAATCCTGATTTATGACTCGTATGCGAGACAAAACTGTAAATTAGGTATAGGGTTGTTTTCGACAGCCAGCTACTTCAATATACCTCGAACCTAAGAAAGACCGCAATATATTGTTAGAATAATTGTTTGATCATTGTGGATTCAATCATAACTTTTACTACTGCTCTCACAAAAAAAGAAAAAGAAAGTGAACTCTCTGATCCATGGGAACCAAGATCAACGTAGACGGCTGATCGATCCTAGTTTGAAAAAGTGTGTGTTTCACTAAATCTAGCCAAGTTCCTGGAAACGCATTTACGCCTGAGCAAGACCAACGTAAACCACTGTTGAACTACCGTTGATCTGTGGTTCAAATTGGATTGGGAAGGCACTGGGTTGTACGATACGAGGTATACATTGAATGTCCCAAAATAAATTTCACGTTTTTTCTTTGGTGATTATAAAGTGTAGATCATAAATAAATATAAATTTTTCAATAATAAAATATGACCTTTTTATCGTTGTTAGAGTAGAGTGGTGGAAAACCTTACCAACTTTACTTATTTTTTCTTTTATAAAGTTTCAGCAAATTTTTGGAAACTTTTTTACTAGATAAGTGTAGTGGGTACATTTCCTCAATAAAGTTGGTGCATATTATTTGCTTTCAACCAGCGGGTGTACGTTGATAGATTTTGAACAACTTTCAATAAACACACGATACTTGGACACTTTTTTAAATGTTGAACTCCAATGATCTCGGATCGAAATATTGATAGAGCATTATTATGGAATGGCAAACTGTGTTAATGTCAATATAACCCTGTCAAGCACTGGTTTCCTGATTCGGTATTGGATTCATGGAGAAACGTCACATAATCTTAGCGCCCTTAATGACAAAGCAGTTTCAAAAGCTGGAAATCGGTAGCTTCTCAGGAGATGAAATCTAGGTGTTATTATAGCTGAACATCTACCATTGAAGTTGTATGTGCTACGCACTATCTAATTTTTTGCCCCGCAAGCAACCGAAACCTAGGTACTATTCAGTCATTCCTTTAGGCGTAAGGAACCCAAGTAATTTCTTCCAACGCTTGGAGTTTAACTCCTTACTTGAGAGTGGGGAACCGACAAGCCGCTTAGTTTTCCACTTTGATGAGTAATATTAGCCCCAGAAGTAGTAGATACTTCATACGAGTCCCCCACTACAAGCGGCGTTCTTGATCTTAATTACGCTGAAAGATTATTTGCTCAACACACACAAGCCAGAGCTGGACGGAGTAAGTTATAATGGAGTGATCTGATCTCTCGAGAAAAGCCAGAGTTAAATAACGATATAATCCATTACCAGGGGAAGCGCAGCGTCACCTGGGGCTAATTAGTCTGAGCGGTATAATAAACACGACGCCGAGAGCCATATGAATGACCTGAAGGTGACTCGTCGAAACTTGAAGTCACCGCCATCTTGGTGCACGCGGAAGACATCTCAGTTAGATCTACCTACCAAGGGAAATACAACATCACGCCATAGCTGACATTTCTGACAGAAATATAATAATGCAGCTGGTGACCAAAGTCATGAATAAATCGACTTTACAACTTTTCAGTGTTTCCTAAGCTCACGAAATAATAGCTGAAAGTTGTAGGGAGGAGAAAACATGTGTTATAACAAACACAGATTAGTACGCTCTCTTCTTCGATCTGTCATGTCTTCTTATTGTACGATATGAGGAATACCTCCTGGCTAAAGATTGTGATGAAATCCATTGAACACGGAGGTCTTCTGTTTTCATGTTTTGGAATGTTGTGAGAATTATCTTCCAGTTTTGAGTCTGATCAGCACACACGCAGAGATGGGAGAGCGATTGATATCTGCTGATGATGATTTGCTGCAAAAGATTTCACATTATGCTCAGTTGGAAAGGTAGTTTTGACATATTTTATTTTTTCTAGAAAGTCTATTCTTCCCTTATTCGATTCAACACTTCAAAAACTAACGAAATATAAAGTACCTATCTATTTTTTAAGTAGTTTGTTCGAAGTCTTCAGAGAATCTCTGAAGAGATGAATGTTCCAAGAGTCAAAAAGTTGTAATCGATAATTCAAAAATTACGATCTGCAACAAACAGACACACTTAAAACCTGGTCGAATCAATTACTAGTAACTATTTTACCTACTTGTAGGCTTCAGACATTTCTCGAAGCCGAGTTTTTCTCAAAAATTGATTGTACTGAGGGAGGAAATATTTCATCTTCGTTGTGAGTAAGTGGATAAGTTAGTCCTTGTCTTGAAAATGAGTTATTGCTATGTACATGTTAATCCATCTCATGATTAGAAAACCTTAGTTGGTTAGATCATGCTCAGTTAACCATTCATGAACAGGTGGCGGGTAACGCCTTCAAAACTGTAGTGGTTAATTCAGTTCCTTCTCAAAAATAAGGATATGCAACAAGTTTTGGGAAGGTTACCGACAGAATCATCTCGCAGAACTTGGGCACTGGCTAATTCTTTCAGTTTTTCTTCTCCTGAATTAATTTCCTAGCATTTTATCTTCCAGTAAAATTCCAAAAACTCCTTAAGAGTTCATTCTTTCTATTGGCTACAGGTGTGGTTCAATATTGGATACCTTCCATCTTTCGTGGAGGCAAAAGCCAAATAAATCTTTTTGTAAGATTTTGTTTTTGATAGATTTTAGGTGAAGGTTTAAATTTTACTAACGGTCACTTGTAAAATAGTTAACTTTGAGTTAACCAATTTTCCACTACGGTGACATTTATATCAAATACTCTAATGAAGGGTAAACGCTGTAAAATACAGATTTTAATGGGGCTTATGACGAGGATTTTTCTAGGTCTCTTCCATTCGCTCGAAGTGTAATCTCAAAAATGCTTTCGTATTGAGCGTTTGACGGTGACTCCTCAAAATCAAGTGGTTCAAGAGCGACCAAGGTATTTTGAAACTCGCCTTTTGTCATCTTTGAGAAGACGGTAAGGTCAACGTTATCTTTTGAGTGCTGACGATAAGATAGACAACCAACCTCTTCAGTTGTGACCCACACTCCGCAATTATTTTTACCTTCCACGTCACCCGTTTAGCACATAAAAGTCGACCAAATTCCACATAAAGTGATTCATGAAACTGGTGTTTCGTTGAAATCCGGTACGAAATATTTGTACCGGTAATCCATCTAACTTTTCATTACAAGTAATGTTTTTAGGTCCTGATCAGTGTGAATGTGAAAATTTTTTTCGACAAACGAAAGTTCCAAATTTGGCTTTGAGTGTTTTTATGCAAGTAATGGAACTAGAGACCCAAAACTTCGGCCGAGGAGGAAATAAATTATGTTTTTAATATTGGATACGTACAATATCAATTATTATTTATCCTCTCTTGCTAAATTTCAATAACTAAGAAACATCTGATCTTCGAATGACTGTGTGATTAAAAATTCCAGGCTAATTTAGAGTTATAGAGGGTTTAGGGTTATAGGGTTCTGGCTGGGTTGTCAGAAAATCCTGCTATGTGCCTATTCGAGACTTGATTCTATCTACTCTGTCTAAAAAAGTTTATTCAGGCTGTTTTGATATGAAATGAAGGGACAAGGAACCCTTCAATAGAATTCCTCTTTCCTTCACACTGAGACATTTCAATGATAGATGGGTAAATAACTTAGTAAACATACACACCATTTAGTTCGAAAGTTATCGATCAGAGAATTTCAAAATCCGATGACCAGACGTTAACTGAATACCGTGGAACTGAAAGGTTCAATCGTCAAGTGCAAAGCATAGAAATCTGTCGTATGCAGGAAACTAACAGTCTCGATGATTATCTTGTTGAGGATAAGGGACACATTGTGAGAAACCCCTCCAATATCCGTCCCTCGCTGCACGCTTGCCTCACAAAAGACAGACAGACGGACGCCACGTCGGGTCTGTCATTGTGGACGGTGGGTGTTGTGTGCGAAAAAAATGAGCGGTTCTGTCACGTGAAGATGACGACTTCTCCACGCCCACCTGATCTCTACTCGATGTATCCCTTATTCCTTCTCGGTGGTCCGTCAATCCATTTCTTTTGTGTGGATCCGTTTACCCACCGTGAGGGGAAGGAGGTTATTCCGACTTCGAGGAAAAAGAACAACATGAGAATTTTCGTGGCTTTCAGAAGCAATCTCATTTTGACATCATTTTCTTATTTAACGTTTTATAAATTTGGTTAGTGTTTATCTACATTGATAACGTATAGTAATTTAATCTTGTTTGAACTATGGAAACGGAGGAAACGGACATGTCTCCAACGTTGACTTAATTCGTGCTTAGAGGTTAGGACGTATAGTTTTTCAGCGCTCACCAATGACTGCTAATCACTGTGAATATAAGTAGAAAAATTGTACTCCTAAAATGAAATTTTCGAAAGACTATTGTAACTTAACGAGAACTGGAACATCATTGGCCCAAATATAGTTATTATGGAACGATTAATTTTCATTCACACTATTAAAATGGAGGCCCACCGAGGTGAAATATCCCCCTCGGTCAGCTATTATGTAGAATTATTTTGGCTAATTAATGTTCTATAAATGATTACCGAGAACTTCATCAAAACCGACATTTAAAAACAACCATAAAATAAACATATATACTCCATACTTTAGTAAAAGTATCGGTAGATTTTCTCTGTAACACAATTAGAACCTCAACCGAAAACGTATCTGTGGTAACTCACCTAAGCTTGTCATTAAATACCTGGTAAATCTATTTTAGATGCCTTAAATCATCTCCATTAATTGATTAGGAAAGAAGTTAGCCACAAGGTTTCTTAGGTTATCAGTGTGTCTCAAAACTTTATAATTGCCATTCTACGTCTTATTTACGTCTCAACTAACTAACACCATAAACACTAGTCCCTGAGAACGAAACGCAAGCCGATATCTAAACAACTGCAATGAAGAAATATACTGTAGAGTGGAACAGACGTTGAAACCCATGAATGGAACAACTCAAATTCAGCAAGATGAAATAATACACCTACCTATGCTCAACTTGTGGCATAATAAATATAATAAAAGTTATGGAAAACTGGATTACAAAATGAACTCTTAAAAATGAAATTCTGTTGCAATTACATCATCTGATTCGATCGTCTCAACTTATTAGCCTATTTTTACTATGTTAAGCCCATAAGGAGAGCGAAAGGGTGAATGGATAGTGGTCGAAGCACCGGGCTCAAACGTTACTTTGAGGGACATTATAAAAAACGCACATGATAACATTTGGGTTGTTTCGGAAATTTTCGGTGTTCTGATTTTCAAATATTGCAGCCCGTTGATTTACAAAAAGTTATGACTGGAAGACCCGATTTGTGATTCTTGACCAAAGCTTCATTCATTTCGTAGAAAAACTACAGACGACGTTTGGAATTTAAGGATTCTACGTATGTTGAGACATAGTACAAACATTTTGAGGGGTAACATGGTAACATTTTAGCCTAGGTCGATCACGGAGATTCATTATTGAAAGAAATAAACCAAAATTATTTCATTAGTCATCTAATTGCCTCAACTGAGAAGAACGTTTGTCATCGTATATACCTATCTATAGTTTTATAAAAGTTATTTCCATTTTTTATTATTATAAATCACGCGCCAGTCACTTGCCTGAAGTATAGACCAATACGTTATCTTATAGATAATATCAAGTGGGAGACTTATTGTTTTTCCTAATCGAAATGTCCAATTCAGTCTAAATATGATGGTAGTCACCTACAGTATCTGCAATTGTTCATCTGTAAACATGATGTAACTAAATTCGAAGTAGAAGATGTGAGCACTTCAGTTGTTTACCCTAGTTTCTTATTTATTTTTATAAACCTAGTTTGAAGTTAACAATATGAATTGCCTCGCACTCAGATGTATAATGCTTGACTTTATTAATAATAACTGAAAAATTACTACATCAAGGATTATTATTTCTACAATACAAGTCAACATCAAACTTGTTATTTAGGAATCCAGGAGGTGATGAATTACGCTGAAATACCTCAACCCAAAGTCTTGCTTTGTGTCAGGGTGTATAATTATTTACATTTGCAAATTGTATATTTACAAATGGATAGCATACAGTATGAAGACTGTCCGTGTTTATCATTAAAATAACAATTTTCTATGTTTGTCATTCTATAAATTAACCATTAAATAGATTTTCATTGACACATTGTCAATCTCAAAATATGCTGTATTATTTTTTATATTTACCTACTGCAAACTCCTTCATCATCAAGCAGCAAATTAGCAAGGTTGTTAAGTCTGCATCATCCAGTTTGGCTTGAGCACAAGGTCTGCCGAGATTCCAATAAACTGCTGATTGTATTTTAAAAAATGCATCTTGCAGGTTAGTAGATGCTTCTACATTGTAAAGCTACAATGTCGGTCGAGTAAGAGTGCATATGATGGATCAGCTGCTATTGTTAGTTGTACGAGTATAATTGGACAATCACAGTCAGTAAGTCTTAAAACGGTCTACATACTGGTTGCCGTATCATGTATTTACATGGAATATCCGTAAAGTGCTGCATTGTATCAAATGGTGAATCTTACAGGTTAAAAGATGCTTCCACATTGTAAAGTCAGGATGTCGGCCGTTGAGTCAGGAATGTCCCTCCGGAGGGCGGTGTGACATAAGTGCTCATAGGCGACAGTATAGTTCCCAACCCACGCGCCTCCCTATCTGATCTCACTCGCAGACTCCTTCTGCTATCTTTGAAACGTACGGAGGGACCCAAGAAGGACAAATGACCGTCCATTACTGCATGTTAGTGTTGCTGTAACTTTACGAATCAGTTGAGCTGGTACCCTACGTGTACAAATAAGAGATGCAGCAGATACGTTGGACCTACATAATTATCTACTATCCCTCGCATTTTATATCACCAATAACCATATAAATGAAACATCAACCAAGCAAATGTCGTCCTTGTATAAGCTTCTTGTAAATTCTACCTAAGACGATTTCACCCACATTATTGAAATGTGTACATGACACGAGATCAAACAAATATTGGACCGATATAATTAGGATTCCACATTCTGAATTTATTCACTCCATCCGGTGCAGTGTGAAAATAGTTTTAATTGTTTAACAGTTGATACTAATTGCTTCATTTGTTTTTATAGGGTTTAGTTGCTGCTGGATACACAACGTTATTTTGCCATCATAAAGTTGCTTCGTTTCATTTAAAAAATCAACATCTTCTTTATTTTAGCGTAGATATTTTCTAATTATTTCAATAGGCATCTTACGTTTTCAATCGTATTAGATTTTATAGAATAGGTACCTCTTCACTGGCTTGGGTCAAATTCAACTAGCTCAACACTTCAAAATCTTAATTCGTGCCTCTTGAGCTGAACGTAAGTTATTCCTTTTCTTTCTGTTTTCGTATTGTTCTGTAAAAAGTTGGAAGACATAAGTACGTAAAAACTATTCGACCAGTAGGAACACATGTTGATGGTGTTAGTTTTAAGATCCAGACAGACTCTGTAAATCGCGTTTTCGCAAAAGATTTCAAAAACAAAACTTTTATAGGGTCTAAACCGAAGTATTTGCAACGTTCAACAAAGTGATGACTGACTTGCTAACGGTAGGTGATTTCGAATTTCCTGTTTGCTGTCAGAATTTGTTTCTGTTGAAAACCTCTTTGTATGCAGTCAGGGTAATCTAAGTACTTATCCACTAATAATAAACCTCTTGATTTGTATCCAAATTTAATTTCATTGTTTAGCTTATGGCGAAAAGCCTGAGCAACTCGCAGTGACTTTTATTTATTGTAGGGCCAGCATAACTGCTCAAACATGAAATTCTGGCAACATATGTATGCTAAAGCAGAACTGCACGATTAATTGAGTTGTGGCAACAAGCATTACGAGCCCCTTTTCTCCATATTTTAGGAAATTTCCAGGTTTCATAGGGCATCGTGTCAGGTGCGGTACTTATACCAAATAAAGCAATTACTTTTAGAATCCCGGCTATTTGCATTGGTGGGATATTCGATTTTGATATTGTTAAATGTATCATATTTTCCTGCATCTTCTCAATAGGTTCTTATCCAGTGAATTTCATAGTGAATTTGAATTGTATTGAATATCTCAATAGGTTTGTATCGAGTTAGTGACGGTTGATCAGCAGGTTTGAAAATGAAGTCAATCGGCAAGTTAGAAGCTACGCTTTTTTGTTTGGCCCTTCTCGTCACGCTCGCATTCTACTTTTACAATGAAAAAATGAAGTATTACAACTCACAGAAAGCTCTCGAAAAACGCGCGGATGGAAAATCGCAAATAAACGACAACACCGGAGATAATCGTTCTTTCAACTCATCAAACCCATCAAGTGAAAATCAGTGGACAGTGGTAGAACAAACATTGATGAATCCAGTTGCTATTTTTGCAGAACGCAAACTCACCAACTCTACTGATAACATATTTTTCATTGAAACTACGTGCGCCAACAAAAGGATAAATCATTATCCAAGTAAGTGTATCTTATTGTCCGAAGATAATGCACTATGATAGACAGGGATCAGTTAGAATGATTAATATTCGAGATAATAAATAAACGCTTCTTTCAATGGTAGTATTGTTCGTTTACGTTATCCATTTTTCAAGAAAGGTTACGGTTTTTTTTTTCAATTACATTATTTCTTTAAAGTTGCTATTTACAACAAAATTTGGGAAGTGGAGATACACCGAATAAATTGGGTTTTTTTTTTGGAAAATAACCAAGAGAAACATTTTGTACCTCTCTAATGAAGATTATAAAGTGGATTTCCATTTCCGTACATATTTCTGCTAAACAAGAGCTTGCAGGTATTTCGTTGTATTATTTGTCTCTTTTGGATTAAAACGTATCTTTCAACTATTTCATCTCTTAACATATAAACTAATTGTACAGCACAAAGTTTTAACTACCACCCTCATATGAACATCAAACCAAACGTGTTCTTGTTCAAAATGTTAAGAAAAAATTTCAAGATTTATAATGTAGATGGGAGAGAAGACAGTCAGACATGATTGATGCCGAAATTAATTCTAAATCGTATAAAAAACTCAGCCGACTTGAGTGTGGGAAAAGGCTATCTCTCGTTGGTAACATGAATGTGAAAATGGTTAAAATTAGACAGATACATATCGGTGCCTTAAAATTCGTGCATTGCGGGTCTAAGGCGCAAATTGTTTTACGTGCTTTGTTATGATAAAATCATGTTGTAATGTAAATAAGTTGATTCAACCCTCCTTTCCCTGCTACCCAACAAAATGTGAACAAATCCGAACGTTTAGGAAGAGAGGAAATTATGATTGAGGGATTTAGCGTTTGGGCGAAGTAGTTTGTTGGTTTGTGAGCAACAAAACTTTTAGGTACAATCTACATTCTAAGCCGCACGTTCCCTGAAAATGTTATCAAAATTGGATGGAAACTATAGGAATTAGGCTTGTTATTCAGATTACAAGTTCGCTTGTAACCGCCGGAGCGACTAATGATAATGTATTGTTGAAATCGATATGAGATTATCAGACCGTTTTCCCCCGGACTACCCTGAAACTTTGTGTGCGAGCGGAATTCTACGACCTGAAAAAAGTAAGCTTGGTGAATGTTACGTTTGCCCATGCTTAGTGCGATAGTTGATTTTTGAGCGATACAGTTCATTGGGGACCTTTCAGAGTAGAATTCACAAACCCCAAGAGAATTTCATTAAAATCTAATGACAAATATTGACAGTAGGCTTGTTACACTGATTCGCAGACACAACAGCCAGACTGGCAGAAACGAAATTGTTCAAAATGGTCTGAAACATAAAATGCCAGTTGATATTTGGATTTTGGAGGAAAAAATGTTCATCCCCCCTCAGTGAAACCAAAGCTTCTTGCAGGAAGACTGGGTAGCAATAATGAGATTCGACTCGTTGCAGACAGCGCTTGGAGTGTACAAGTCTTAGGAAGTTAGTGACACCATCTTCATCACAAATCTCCAACCCCCGCCCTCCTACTCCTCCTCCTCCTGGATAATCGAATACAAAGCTTTCCTGATCATACTGAACGAAACGTAATTTTCACTCAAACTTGTAAAATATTTCAATTTTGATTGGTTTTCTAGAAGACTTGTTGAAGCCACGAGAAGCTTGCGCAGTATATTCAACCGCCTACCACAATCCTTCCAAAAACGTTTTTCTTCTCGTGACTTGCCCTCTTCCGCAGGACCTGTACCTCAAGTGAGTTTTGCAAATAGGCTGGATACAACTTTCTAGTGCTCAACCTACAATCAGCCGTTCACTATCCCAAATGTATGTCCTGTACATGAACATATCTGTACATTAAGCATAAATGACCTGTAAGTCATGCTTGATTATATTGATATATCTGCAGTCAACTGTTATATTCAGGAAAACGGAATGAAGCTATATTTTGTCATAGTTAATGGATCCAAATTGATTTCTATGCGATAAATGCTGTTCACATATTATTGAGGGAAGTGTGACAGGCAACTTTCAAAGCCATTTTGCATCTTGGTTTATTATATTAGATTATGAACTTTTATAACCGACCGAGAACCAGAAATTGGGAAAAGTTATCCAATACAGAAATAATAAAATGAATGATTTCACATTTCAAGGTGAGTGGACTCAAAACCTGCATGTCCGTCCTCCGCACTCTATAAGGACCCTTAAAATGTATGTAATGAATCCGTTCTTTCGACCATGAACTCCACTTGGGGTCTAGTTAGTCGTAACTCCTACTCACCCCCATAAATGCTTTGGACCAAAAGCAGGTCAAAACCAGTAATTTTTCGAGGTTTCAACTGAAATAGGGAGAGGAGTGTCATTTTCCAGTAATTTCGGACTGAAGACCGACTGGGATCCGTTTCAGATCCGTGGAAATTCATCCAGGTTATTCAGCAAATGAAAGCTATTGCTGATCCGAAAAGTGACCCTAACAATGACACGACCAATCATGTCCTCATGGTTTTGGACGTCGATTTTGATTAAGATGAGTCCCAGACCAGTCGAGGTGATCTGACATAAAATGTTTCATTGTTAGAGTAAAAATGTTGAAAACGGATCAAAATTTGAATTTGTCAACCTCCCATTTTTGGTTTTCTAGTTTTGACGACTTGAAGGGCCAAGTAAAGTTGAGGGAGGGGAGGGGGTTATAAGTAACTGTGTAAAATAAAAAACCTTTGTAATGTCATTTGCAGCGTATTATTCTCTAATTTCAACTTTTAGCTCTAACAATCTTACTATTTTTAACCCAATCGCATTCCAACATTTGTTTTTCTATGCAGGTTTAGTTGAATTGTTCTGATTTATGACGTTTAATGGTGATCATGTTCGACAGCTCCCCTGCTTACGTCAGAGCCGTTCTGGACCTTCCGAATTTCTCCGTAGCTCATGTCGATTTGGAGGAAATTTACAAGGGGACGTCGTTCTTAAGCTTGAACAAGATGATCATGAAGTTGTCTGAGTATCCGGTTGAACACAGCGCTGATGTTTTCCGGATGGTAATCATTTACCTTTACGGAGGAACCTACATGGACCTAGATGTCATTTCTTTAAGGTAGGGACTGAATCGACTTTGTAATTGTCGTATTACATAGGCCGTTAATTTGTGTAAGTGTGTATTGGTCCGGATCGGGCCCAAAATAAAATATTGAAACTTCAGCATGTTCTTTACTAGGTGAAATCACCACAAACACCCCTCCCCCTTCCACCTCCCTCTCTTTAATAGCAATTATATCAGCAAAATATTTCGTGAACTCTACTGGCGGTCCAAATAAGTCTTGACTGGAGGCGTTTGATTCATCTGATTGGTAAAGGTTCAGAGATAATCAGTGGTTCCGATCTTACTTCAAATCGATCAAATCCTACAACTCCTGATTGCCCCTGGTTCATATGGTGGTTATTGAGGTTTCCGGTGAACGTACTGTCGGACAAACGCTTGTCGTTTTTGAGAGTGGTGGTTGCACGAAAACTTTTCTGATTGTGTGCTTCTGTGCTGGTGTTGGTGTGATATTATCAATTTTCTGCTTCAGTCTATCTAACTCATGTGATGGTTGTGCTGGAATCTGGTCTTCAATAATTCGTTTGGTAATTTCAGCGTAGTACCATGTAGTAGCTTGCCGGCACTGCACCTAAAATTTTACTTCCAAGAGGTACGAATCACTTGCAACACCAAAAGCAAGACCTCTGTTCAGTGTTTGAGCTGCCTCTTTACTCTTTCCAACATGCTGTTAGCCTTCAGGTTATAGGCTGAGGTGAAATTGTGTTGGGTTTTTAAAGTGTTGGAAATTGTTTGAAATTATTTTCAAATGGACGACCTCAGTACGAAGCTATCTTATTTGAAACGCCAAATCTACTGATCCAATAAGAACCAAACGCACGTGTTTCATTTCTACATCTTTACTAGTCAAGAATCTTTTCAAGTTCATATTAAATATTTCTATACCCTCATGTTACAGACACGAAAAATATGGCTGCAACAAACTTGGCCGACATATTAAAATAATTTTTCATCTGTCACGTATACTTTTACAGTCACAATTATCCTTTGAGTTGCCCCACAGGTCATTAGAAAATTTTTCCTATGGGACTAAATGAAGACTGAAAGCTCAGAAGTAATTACGTTTCAACCCTGCCCCCCTGCTCAAAACGTTATTTATGAGAAAAAATGTATATTTTTGTAAATCAACATGTTTTTCGCCAAAAATCATAAATATGGCTGTGTGGCCCCTTCCGCACGAGCTCAAATGTGCGGAACGCTTACCAACTACGTTTTTTTTAAATGGTAACCTACATTTTTTATTGCAGATTCGGTTTTCACGCCCAATGGCATGGCAATAGGGCTACTCAAAGGTCGCTCACAGAAGTGCAACCACAAGATTGCATCCTTTTGAAAAAATAAAAATAAAAAAGTTGGTATAGACGTGGGTAATGCACAACGCAGGCAGTGTTTGTGACCCTTATCAAAAACCATGTAGATTAAAATAAATGAATAATTAAAAACACATTTTTCGACACTTCAAGTTAATTGATTGTGAATTTCATTTCAGACCTTTGGATGACTTGGGAATCAATTTCATTGGAGCTGAGAACGTGAACCAAGTTGCTACAGGGGTATTCAACTTCAAGGATCACCACCCCTTCTTGAAGGAGTACCTCTCGCGAGTCTTTGACGTTTACATCCCGTCATCGTGGAATTCCATAGGACCAATACTGGCAACTTCTGTAATTTCTGATATCTGCAAGTTGGAGGTGTGAGAATCTAATTAATGTCATTCATCTAGGTTAGAAATATTACAATGTGCGCGTATAATGAGGAATTGATGAAATGGAACACTATCATTATCCATCACAAATGGAAATCGCATTGAATGTTATAATTAACCTAGAATAGAATTCAATTCCTTTCAAAACACTTGTATCTTGAATAGGTAATCAACTCCGCTTTAATAGATTAAAAAATCCCTTCAATTCAATGTAATATGCACCTATATAATTATTGAACGGAATAGATCAGGGTTACCCTGTATTTGTATATTTACCTTGCCACACCCAATTTACCTGGGTTATCAACTGGTTGGGAACTCGGAAAATTATGAAAACGTTTTTCACTATGGAACCACTGAGAGGAAGAGTCCATTAGACATCTTTGTGTGACACTGGAACCCTCACATTGGTACGATTTTGGGAACGATCCGAAGGAAAAATCCGGTAGTTGAGATACCTACTTACCAGTGATATTTCATATCCCTCCATTTAAAGCGACTCCTGTATCCCCCACTACTCCATACTACCTGGCATTACGCATGTGAAATTCGGTGCTACGCTGCTGACACACAAATTAAAAGAGTCCAAGCACTCCAAAATCGCATATTACGCCTAATTATAAGAGTCCCATGATATATTCCGGCGACGCCCCAATTCTTGAGCCAGCTCTCTCACTTAATTTAAAGTGACCTTTAAGTGTTGTCAAAGTTTTTTAAAATGCCTTTAAACCTCAAAAAAAGTCAAGGCGGCCTAAATTTGTACTCTTTTTGAAGAACACTCCACGAGGAATCGAATGAGCCCCTCTCCAGGTCCGTAGGTCAAACCATTGCCGATCGATGGCCCGATTTATGGTACCAACATTCGCGTTATTTTGGTTTATTATTGTTTTTGTGTTGCTATCAGTAAACCTAGTGATGTAGTGATGTAGGAATGTGGATACTGGAGTGACCTCCTAAAAGGCTTTGTAGCCGATACACGGGTTGAAGCATTCTGATAACCATAAAAAACGCTGCCAATTCTTCCACTGGGGTTTATTATTCAATTGGCTTGAGTTCATGATTTGAATTTCTTACTAAGCTTTGGAGTGTGCGTGTTTCACAAGTGATAGAGCGATTATTGAATTTCAGGAGATATGCGTAGAGCACGTAAATCTGTTCTCAACCAAAATACCTATTTGGATTGTTCAGTTGATCATGTTCGTGTGCCTCCTGAAATTCAATAATCACTCTATCACCTATGAATCACGCACACTCCAAAGCTTAGTAGAAATTCAAATCATGAACGCAAGCCAATTGAATAATAAACCCCAGTGGAAGAATTTGCAGCGTTTTTTTGTTATCTTTATTGTTCACCTAAGTTATGTGGGACTTAAATAATCTCTAGACTTATATTGTTAACTTTGAGTTATCTACTCCATGTACACTATATTCTTACAAATGCATTAGCCCCCCAAAGGGCTACTAATGCCTCAAGTTCCATGTGATTTTGTATAACTCTTCTCATGTATCGCACTTGATAGTGGAAACCACAATAAAGCAGCTAATCATTTATTACAAAATTACAATTTTAACGAGTTAGTATGATTAGTAACTGCGCATCGTGAACATGAAATCATTGTAAAGAATAATTTCTACTGTTTTCAACCGAATGATGCAATTTTCAGGAAAAGGCTTGTTGGGCTGTAGACGTTCATACGTGAGTTGCATTGCTCAAAACCCGATTCACTCTGTGCATGCACAAATAAAAACTCCACATTGCATAATTTTCTCAGATTCTAGTGGTTCAACATCCTTAAAAAAATGTAGGTAGTCAGGGAAGAAAGGTCTAATCATTTCGCATCGCTTTCAACACGGTTCACTATAGAACTAAAGCGATAGACCTGCAATGTGTGTAGACTAACGTTTTGTGTCATTTTTGTCCCATAAATCGTTGTAACATGCTGGTATTCTAAATCTTTCAAGATTATCTATAATATTTTGAAAGATCTGTACGATTAAGTTACCTAAACAAGGAAGCTATGTGCTACACCCAAACAAATGTTTTTAAACTAAATTTGATACATATTAAAACGAGTGACCACGGCATCTTGTTATTTACAGGAATCTACAACAAACTTCATAACGATAGGACACATCGCGAATTGTTCAATCACTGTATGGAACGACGAAGCCTTCTACCCTCTCAAGTACATCTACAATTACGTTAACCTTGTTTATTCTCCGTAAAATCGTAATATGTTGACTGCCGCTGATGCCCAGAGTGGATGAAGAAGTTTGTAATTACTTTACACTAACTCGGTAAAAAATTACCTGTTTCAGCGAAGATAATAGCAGTGTTTGTTTATCATATTCAACCCAGCACAAAAGAACAAGTTTAAGCCTCTCAAAATTTGCGTTTAAAGATGAGTGAATTCGAAAATTGAATTTTAAAAATTCCATCAGTCCGCCGTTCGCCAAGGCGGACAGTACTTCTCTCCGAAACTGATGATCAAAAGGTAATGAAACTTGGGTCGAAAATTACGTGTGCGTTCCAGTCGGAACTGAATTCTCGGCATCGATCTCAGTCAATCCTAAAAGGTGAAATCGAAGAGCTGAAATTTCAGATCTGAATATCGAAAAGTGCAACTAACACCCTTGTTTTTATGTTCGTCATTGTTGAACCTGCCTTTAAACAGTCAAAAGATCCCACCAGGACCACTCGCAAGGGCTAGAACACAAACACAAATATGAATGAGAACGTATTAAAAACACCTTTGGAATCGAGTTATCCAACTCTTATGTGATACCTCAAGCCAGTGACGCGTAGGTAGCCGAGCACTTCCTTTTTTTCCCGAGTTTTGCTTTTTTATGTTTCTCGGAAAATTACAGTTCCACTCATTATGCGTTGATAAATCACGTTTGTACGCTTCCAAGTTGTTTTACACAAAATTCTCTTGACTGAAACGACAAAAATACGCTGAGATTCACAGTAGGCCTCGAGATTGCCCTTGTTTTGACATCTAATGTCAAAAGAGTTTGGGCTGAGATCGAGTTTTGGGAAATTCTGTGCTGGCAGTCAACATGTTGAACAACTATTTAGGTACTGTAGTAATTCTCAGTAGTTTCAATACAGCCTTTGAAATGTACACTAATCAAAACTTTCAAATATTATTCGGAGGGAGGAGAAGTTATTACAGGTTAAGAAAACTTGACTTGGTGAGAACTTATGCTGCCCCGCTAAGCAAAACCGCCGTCTCTTAATTTTGGTTGGAATTCAAATTATTGTTTTATTGAGGTATTTTACGCTTCAATTCGTTCGAAGAACCATGAAATTTCCTATCCACGAATTTCGAAATATTTTACGAAGTTTTCCGTTGCCGCATATCAACTAAAAATGACGTCCTTTCTCACTGAACCTACGGCGTTGGGCCGATACTGCAGTTTTTGCATTAAATTGTGCCGTATCCACAAAAGACATCTCGGCTTAGGATGTTAAATATACTGAGCTTGAGAAATTTTAGAGGTAGTGGGAAGGCTGTATTTAACCTAGTGATCCTATTCAACAGTCAGGTATCCACGGAATTTCGGGTTTTCCACGGCCTTACGGAGGACGTTTTTCCGAAAGATTCATTGTTATTTTACAGTACTTAAAAAAATTAAGCAAAAATTAGGGCCCCAAAGCCTTCAGGAAGAGTGCAGTTGGCTTTTAACTTTAACTCCAATTTTCTCGGTTTTATGTAGTTTGCAGGTACGGTATCTTGGCTTAGCAGGGCAGTGTGGACAGTAAGGGATCATCCTTGATCAGAAAATCATCATGCCATAATTATGAATCATTCGAAAACATACTCGTCTTACTATCGTTTCTAGATGGCAAGAGTGGCGTGAATACTGGAACTCCAGCTATTGGCCGGAAATTCAAGATCGCTTGAATAACACGTTTGTCGTTCACTTGTGGAACCACATGAGCAACCAAGAAGAGATCAGGAAGGGCAGCGGGGAGCCCTATGAAATTCTCGCCCAACGAAACTGCGGCCCCGTCTATTCTGCATTCGTACCACAATCGTGAACGTTTTTCCGATCGTCGTTACGAAGAAATCAAATTTATTAATGAGAGGTTACGTGAAGTGTACATTTAACTGGAACAGGCACATTTGACCGAACTGAGGAGTTGATAATATTCGTGAAGCCACAGTTATTATGATGCAAACGTTAATATTCATCGTGAATTAAATTGAAGGTGAACACTGTGTTATGCGATTATTTCAACAATTTAGGTCACCCCTTTTGTTCAATGGAGTTTAATTGTAATTAATATAAGATCATTACATTGATATAACGTTCAATTTTTGTGTACTATCTTTTTAAAATTCTGAGACGGTTGAGGGAGAAGAAATGATGGTTCTGAATAATGATTCTGATAATAGTTAAAGGGAAGAATAATTTGGATACGCTCTTAGGATCAACTTTACAGGAATAGATACCTTCTCGATAGCGTCATACTTTAGAATGAGTTATTCAAGACTTCAATTACTACGCTCGCTTTCGCTTTCCATTCGTACATGCTGATCGTTGATGAAGCTACGGGCTTACCAGCTGTGATTTCGAAATCCGTAATGGATTTTCAGGTTGCTGGGACCTCACCGTGAGAACCAGGCACCACCTGGACATCTCACGGATAATTTTTTCGAGTCTCAATATCTTTCCTCTGTCCGAAGAGAACATTACACGACACTGAGACCAACGTTTAAGACTATCATTTGTTACGATGATGGTTCTTCAAAAGCTCGTTTTTTTCTTACTTAGGACAAATCAGCGCGGAACGCATTAATCACCGAGGCGCCAGGGCGTCCTGAGTTTGACAAGAGACAAAAGGCAAACTAATTAGTTGTGAGAACAATATTGATAGGTACGTTCCCACCTCGTAGCTAATAGAATGCATCAGAACCGTGAAGAGCCATGGTTTCGAGTTTAAGGATCTTAAGGAATTCAAGTATCGAAAAGCAGCTTTTTCCTGTCCTGGAGCGCACTGGACTAAGTCATAGCTGTTGGTTATTGTTGTTATGATTATTGCACGACATAATAATAACCTACTGCAGAACATGTTGTTCCGACATAACAACGAAGTCCTTCTAGTAGACACACCAGCTTTTTTTGCTGCTTTTGAGGTAAAGTCCCCTTTTCTTTGTTGTTTTGTTGAACAGAGCCGGTACCTTCAAATTGCATTGATACTGTGCCTCCTTACATGCTGATCGTCTCAGTATTCGGAAGGAGTATCGAACTATTCCTTTCCATCATTGTTCTGTCACATGACCGAATCTCACGATCGCAAGATCAATATGTGTCATTTACGGCCAATACCTACTTACAACTACTATTTGCAATACACACCTATCTCATTCAACCACAAACACTGATATGTTTGCGGTAAACACCACTAAGACACCCAAGTAGCCCTAGGTCTACCTTACAACCAGACATCAAAGATCCTTTTTAGGTACCTACCTACTTCCAACACAAAAAAAAGTCTGTAGGAGAAGATAATCCGTCGGCTACTATAAGCAGATGTAAAGCCTCCCACTTCAGATTTTCCCTCAGTTCGTCTCGCGAGAGCCCATTGTGGTCAACCGGACAAAACATCTGCGCTGCTGCTCCTCCACAAAATATCGTCCTCAAACGTCAAGCTAAGCCGGGACGTTTCACACCCACTTCACTTTCCTTAATTCAGTCAAAAGTTTTTTTTCCTCCTATTCTTCGTCTTTTGCTTCGTTCACCCCGTCCCGTTTGCAAACTTACAAGGTACTAAGATCTAGGAGGTTTTGCTACTCATAGTTGAAAGACTGCGGTCGAGTGAGGGCTACCGCTCTCCGTACATTAAGTTACCCTCACTGATCGGTCATCTTTTGAAAGGAAAAAAAAGTCTTCTTTTCTCCACTGAAGAACCACCACGGATAATCATCGAACACAATTCTTCTTCATTACCGTCAGGGTGAACCTACGTTATTTTGCACTACTCCGGCAACCATTTATAGATCGTGTATTCAATAGGCCAGCCTTTGTTAAGTAAGTTACTATTTGGTCCCAATAAAAGAAAAACCATCTACATGCCCACTCCATCTTTTAATTGAAACTGATTTTGGTTCAAATCTTACCTATCAATCAGTTGCGAACCCGATTTCAAATCAAATACCGTATTTCGATACTGTTGTATCCGATTTAACTAAAATAAAAAATGTTACAAATCTGTATTAGACACCTGTATTAGACGCCTTTCTTCGCATATCACCGGTCTAAAAACGATTGAACTTAATCCATGGTAAATATTTCAACTATACATATGTCGTTAACCCCTACGGAGAGGAACTTTTAAAATTTAAATACACAACAATTTACAAGAGTGGAATTTGTTGAAGAAACGAGAGTTGATATGTAATTATATTGGTACAAAAGAATCAATCATTGACTTGAGCATTAAGCCAACTGAAAATTACTTATATGGAGCGTAACACGAGTTGTGTCCGGCTACTCTCCCACTTCAAATTTCGAATTTTTCAGGGCAAAGTAGGTGTGAAAGTGACATTTTTTACCCTTGATCGACTTCTTAAAACAAATAAAAAGTTTGGCTTTGGATTTTATTCATTTATTATCGATACTATTATTTATTTATATTATTATAATTTTCGATGAATCGAATGGTGACCAATTCAAACCTCCTCGCTCAAAAAATCAGGGGTTTTCCATTAATAGGATTCTACTAGCTCAGGATTCGAGTGGTATGTGATTCAGTCCTTCCGTGGCTCGGTCCAAGGGCGTGAAAATTCCTCATAGTATTATTTCAATTCGTTTTTTGTATTTTACACATTTTCAAACCAACAAATGCTAAAGGGGTGGTTAATAAATTATTTTCAAATTATATAAACTGAAAGTGAAATGTTGAAATCTGATATGTTAACCTTTTGTAGTGACTGCCAGTTGATAGACGCATAATACAATAATTTCGTTATGCTTGGCTCACAGGGAGAACTATACGATTCCAAACTCTTTGGGTCCAAAAGATAAACTTTTCTGAATACGGCAGTAGAAAAGAAAAGTACCTTGGGGAAGGAGATGGAAATCTGAACCCCATGACGAAGTCAATGTGATGGAGCTTTGTGTGTTTTAAATCGTTGCTGCTGTCTCCTGTGTTAATGTTGCAAGGAAGAAATTCACTTGAAATGCATGGTTTCTTCGTTTTGTTATACGAGTGTATAACTACTAGCTAGAATTATTGGTGAATTCTTCACTGCTTCTGTCTCCAGAAGACACGATCTGAGACACGAGTGACAGGTTGTAAAGTAGCTCTGAAAACGACCTCTTCCCTCCACAACCCTTTTAAAAAACCCAAACAAGGAGGGTTCCAGTGGGAGTTTATACGGTGTCTCTTTCGTCCTTTTTAACTCTCTTCATCTTCATCATTCCCTCTTTCTTCATCTTCTTCTCTATCACCTTCGTCCCACTGCTCACCCGCCTCCCCCATCCATCGCGTTAATGTAAACCAAGTCGCAGCCTCAACACGATCTGCCCAGTAAACTTTTCAGGAGCGAACGCCTGCGACTCGTCACCACCCATTAGCTCGGGTAATTAGTTACAGGTCGCAAGTAAACACAGGTCGCGAGTAAACACTCGTCCTCCCAACATGTTGAAGCCCTTTGTTAACAAGTCTTCCGAGGTCATATCTCTGTTTCTACACATTCTCCACGTCGCCATCCAAACAGTGCATTCGTCCTCTAAGTCTCAAACTGCGAATCATTCAGCAATCTGAACTGAAACGCCCTGAACAGATCCTGGTCTTTTACAGATGTCATTTGCTTAGCTCGTTGGTACAAATAAAGCAGATCAAATCTGTGAATAATTCCCCTTTCTCTTCTCCAAAATAACTTACCGGGTATTTTGATAATTTCCGACCCCATTTATCAGATACCAACTTCGTTTCCTATTTCCCCACCTAATGGCAAGAAATTCTTCCTCAGTCAATATAATTATGAATGCTGATGAAGATTTTCATTGCCCTGGAAAACTTGCTTATAGCATTAGAGCATCGAATTCTTCTTTTTCTTCACATATACATGCACAAACACACAATAATTTTGATTCTCTAATTAAATTCTCCCGTTATAAGTACAATAATGTTTTAACATACAAAAGTTGGTATCATTAGCTTGTTATACTCCTAAAACAATACTTGTTTGTTTTAATTGATTAGGTTGAGCGACAATCATCAAGACACATTTCTTACTTGAGAAAGTTTCGCATTTGTAACTATGAATCCTTTTTTTCTACTTACGGTTTCTTGTTTTTTTCAAATAAATAGCAGGAGAGAAACTGCTTTTTAAATGGCGAATTGACTTTTAATCCTAACCCTCCCAGTGTTGTGATGGATAAGGATAGTTCCCCCTTCCCATTTCTTAAAACTGCTTCGCCTCAGCATACTGCTGAAGATTTTTGGCTTCAGGGATATCCTTCATATATTGCAAGCCTATTTCTCGCTGCATCACACTAAGAGATTCCATCACAACTCATCTATTACAATCACTTTAGACACTACCCTAGACCACTCTTCAGGTCATCTGGCGTGGAAATTAATCGAACTTACGAAGACACCTTCTCGGGAAACGACTAGTGGTATGAACTATCCGCTAAGATCTTCCGATGTCTGTCGTTTTAGCTGTACATAGCACGGGCGACGTTTTGCACAACTTAATTCCAGGTTTGGGAATCGCAGGAAGGGGATCAACATTAGTTATACAAATAGCAAAGAACGTGATTTCTGCCATGGGTAGCTGGGAGACTCTCTTGAACAATGTTCAACTGCTAACGATTTTCGCGATAAGCTTGTTAAACTATTACACTAATATTGCCGTGGACGAATCCATGAGCCATTTTAACGGTAATCCGAATTTCATTAAGTAAAATAACGAGCTAAAGCTACTTCGGTGGGAGGAGAGAGGGAATTCACTATACAATTGTTTGAAGTAGCAACCGACATAGTGGAGCCTCCCACCAGCTCTTTACGAGTTTGAAACTTAGAAATATTTGAATGAGTCACCTAAAAAAAATTTCAAGGAACGCTGCCACAGAAATCCGCATTCTGAACATTGTCCCGAGCTCGGTAGGCGTGAAGAACCTTTTTGGAAGGAGGCGTTCCACCGCTCACCAAACCTCACACAATATCGAAAGCCCTTTTCAAATCTGGAGAGAAATGCGGGCCCTTCAACGTCCCAGAGGCAGAAGACTGAGGCCCTCGAGGACCAACTGTTCTAAAGGGAAGGGCAGTCGCTGGACCGTGAAAACTCCAGCTTTTATGATGTTACGAGTCTCTCGCCTGAACATCAATTATTCATCTCGTCTAATACAGCCGCCGCCTTTCCACTCTCCTGCTCTTTTATCGGAGATGATGAGCTTCCCTCCACAACCATCTTTTGTTATCTTCAGTTTTCATTCTATTATGTGCGGACGTTTCGTGTTAATATCCGAATTTAATGGCCATTATTGGAATCTGCTTAAGGATAGATGTGTCGTAGGGGAAAATACGAATATCATGACCAATGGGATAAAACGTGTACAACACATTTTTATTGCGATTACTTTTATTTCGTACTAGGTGGTTTACGCGGCGTTGCCTTAAAAAAAGATTATTTTTAATCTTGCTTTATATTTTACCAGCAAGGGTGTTTTATGATGAAAGACGCAACTTCTACTAATTAACTTGATGAATTTCGGAAATCAAAATTTTTACTTATAACCTCCAACATCTTGATGAAAGACTGTTCCTTTTCATCCGTTTCTTATTCCACTCGCTACATCATCAAATGCACCTGTCGCCCCCAAGCTGGCCACCCTGTGGGTCTCCGTCTTCGCTGTGGACGTAGGGGGAAAATTAGAATGAAAAGTTAATAAGAATATGAATTATGACGAAGCCCCGAGTTCCTGGCTTGATACGAGGAACGACTGTTTTACTTAGTCATAAATATTCAAAAGTCGGGGGCACTGAGCAGTTGAGTTATGCAAAGAGAGATAACGGAGAGCAGAAGGAACCGACTGAGAAGACCTTCTGATTCTTGCAGCAGCTACGTTCAACGAATTAACTCATTTATTTTACCGGAGAGAAGTTATTACGGAGTTATACATGCATAACTGAAATTCGCAGTTTCTGGATTTGGATGCTATAAAGTTGGCTTGGAGTGAGAGTACATGATATAATCGAGTTAGATGGGTGTGGAGATGTTGACCTTATCCATTAGCGTCAAACTTGTCCACCTGCTTTCGTCGAGCTGACCCACTTTAATCGTTCAACTCCCCTAGATGGTTGAACTCGCCGGTTACAACCATCATACTAGCTCATCTGGGCATTACTACGGAACCCCCTCATTATGGTCGCTGAACGAGATCAGCAAAGGAGTAATCAACTTCGAACCCGGATCAAGCATACCCATTTAGATATTAACCATGGTTGACCCAGGCTATTCCAACTGTGGAACTCGGCTATCTAGACGTTTTCCATGACCAAACAAACCTACTACGAAATTGGAACAGAAGGATCTAGATATCAACGATTGTCGAACCCGCCCATTGCGAACGTCAATCATGCCCATTTAGACAATAATTATGGTTTAACCATCCCGTAACAACCAAGGAACTCATTCATCTAACCATGGTCGAAGCCCCACAACCTTGCACCTCGACCATCATCGACAAGAACAAGAAGGGTGCTCTCATAGTACTCGACATTGCTAAAGCATTCGATGCAATCGACAGAGGACAACTAATGTACGAGTTGACACAATCAGAGATCATATGTCCTAACTAACAGAAAGTGTCAATTGGGGAGTGCTCAAGTGAAGAAACTAATAACAATTTTGGTGTGGTTCAAAGAAGTACGCTGGGTCCATTATTGTTTCATGTGGCCTTTCTAGTGTTACCAAACAAAGAAATTTATTTATTTGCGGATGATACTGGCGTGCTAGCTGAAGGTTCAATCTGGGAGGATGTTTATAGCAAGGATAATCAAGTCATCTACAAGGTTGGACTATGGTTTCATGAAAATCATCTTTCTTTGAACACCGAACAGGCGAAGTTGATCATTTACGGAAGAATAAAATTATATATTGGCGAAAAGAATTGAGAATCATCCTAAATACTTGTAGACCAGATAACAGCTGTTTCTGTGGCGAAGTAGAACGATTGGCAAAGCTTGAGTATCTTGGACGAGGATCTAAACCAGAAACCGCATAAAGACCACGCTTAAAAAATTAATAAATACATATAGGTACATATTCTATAACATTCTAAACGTACTCTCAAGAAACACGATAAAAAGCTTATGCCACAGTAGGCTACAACCTCTTCAAAACGGAGTAACTGCTTGTGGTGTGAGATACTCACCCCATCTACATAAATTACAAGTACGCCAAAAAATCATGTTATCTTTACCTCTTCGAACTCCTTATGGTAATGTATTCAATATTGCTGAGCTGTTTACAATAAGATGATTTTATTCATCAATTTTTTTTTCTTTTTTTTTTTTTTTTTTGCAATTCCATAAGGATCCTCAAATAATAGGTCACAACGAAATACAATGTTTACCAGAAGGTAGGTAGTTACAGGAAAAGTGATAACACCTAGGCCGAGATTAGCGTTGTCTACTCGTAATCCAAAATTCATCATTTTCATTATCCACAGAGCGTTTGAGATTCATGTGAAAATGCTAAAAGGTACAAAAGATCAAAATAGAAATTTCAACTTGGCTTGCAGAAAAAGGGGTAGCAGGATGTGAATGTGTCCTAAGCAGTTTTTATGTACAGTAATTGTCTAGAAATTATCTTGTGTTTAAAATTGTAAATTGTAGCCTTAACATTGTTTACAATACGAGTATCGTATTATCGTATCAAAAAGTGTCGACGTAATAATGTATTATTAGACGTGTAAGTAAAGTATTTCGAAAGCCAAAATGCTCTTAAGTGTAATCCGTGAGTGAATCGCCAAGACCTTCACCAATAACAAGGGCCAAGCTGTTCATGTTCAACAAGCAGCTCATGTTCCAAACTGCATCATCCACATTTGTTTAAATTTTATTCGAACGAATAAATTATCTATCTATTTATCTAGATTAACCACGGTCAAACCTAAAATTCAAAATGCGGAACTCGACCATCTTGACAATAACATGGGCGAACCCGTAGAATATGACCTCAAACCTCCTTATTAAGCATGGTTGATTATGACCTTTATGGCCGGCGAAATTCCGATCCAATATAAAAACACACTATTATAGGAATAATACAGTGAGACAAAATAAAAGCAATCCACCAGAAAGTTTCATATCCGTGTTTTATTTTCCCTAACTCCCAACTCTCAATAGAGAAGGAGTGGAACCGGCAAAAATAGCTCAAGTAATAATGGGTATCATTATCCTCTATAAAAATCCCAAAGCATCTAGTGTTAGGGGAGATATCCACCCAATGATTCAATAATGATGATAACTATCATTAGAAAAGTAATCAAATTTACTCAAAATAGACAGTACCGCTTTAATGAAGATGTTGAACACCCAAAACTTTGACTTCTCTACGGAAAATCAAATATCAAAAGCTTCATCATCCCTTAAGGAAGCAGAGAAAACGAACATTAATTTATTAAACCTAATTTATGAAACCATCAAAAATCAAAGCTGAACGGTAGAGTGGAGGATTTTCACCTTTTTAATGTTTCACGGTGAATTGAAAACCATCTTCATAAAATTTTCAAGATCTTAATTTCATCTTAATCAACAAGATTTAAGACCAATCCTCGCCTCTCTCATAAACTTCGTAATGCAATGAGTGGCATGGGAAACCGAATATTTCGTGAATAATAAAAAAATCTTATTCACAAGATGATTTGTGTTCAGGATGATTTTTTTTATCTGTTTCTTTTCTAAATCTTTTGGGTGTAGAAAAAAACGGTTGTTTCTACTGCCATCGCCCGAATCGGCCTCCCACGCCCGGGTAGGCGCCTTATTAAATCATTCCGAGCGATTTATCGGAAACGCACACGGTTGGCCAATTTACTTTTAAAGAGGATATTCTTCAAGGGGCTCCCTCGGAGATTTGTAAGCCTCTTTTAAGACCGATCTTGAGATAAGGCAGCTCATCCCTTCAAAACAAGAGTTGTCAAAAAAAATATCGAGAAAAAAAACAACTGCCGTCAAGTTAAATATTGCGGGGAGCGAAATGGGAATCTTTACGTATTTACTGCGTTCTGTTTCAGAGTCCGGAGATTGGGGAGTTGGTAAGGTTATGATTTGCATGCTCAGACGAATTTCCGTTCTTTTACGAGCTCTATGTCCCAGTGAAGGGTTTTTACTGTGGGGTTTGGAGTCTGCCCAAGAACATTTGTCGATCGAGCCCCCTTTCCACAAATGTTGGTGAGTCACGACATTGCTACATTCCAACAATGTTTTAGTTGAATCATAACCTAGCTCAATGCCGCAAACATCGGCAGCGATGGATGTCGCGGTTTTGATTAACCATTCCAATAGAGAAAACTAAAAGAAACAATGATACTAAGATACCCTCCAAGCGAAGATAAGTTAAAGTTCACTGGACTTAGAAAATAAATTATTTAATTAGAACTGAAAGAATGGTGCTGGTGGGAGGGGGGGAGGGAGATATTGCATGTTTTAGTGGCCGAAAGTAAGAAATCCACATTGCATAACTGTTGGTTGGGTGGTTTAGTGGGTTTTGAACAGCAGGACCCCATAAAGGTTTGATTCTGTAAGGATTGCCATATGGATGTACCAGGAATCGAAGTGGTGCAAATAGTAAAGTAAAGTGGACAACCATTGATGGTTTGGGCTTTTCGTCCGACTGCCTCAGCGTAGCGAGTATCATTCTGCTAGAGGAGGATCCGAATGCGGTCTGATGATTCCAGTTAACGCTCCCTCTCCAGCTACTTATCGCAGCTTTACAGAAGCGTGAAAATTACTTGGACTGGAGACCCTTCCCATAACGGTCACCCATCATGTACTCACCTCGCTCGACGTTGCGTAACTAAGCTAATCGAATGAAAAACGGTTAGTCGTAACGCCCTTCGCTCGGGTTGCTGATGTTTCCCAGAAAAAAGAGACTTGAAAGCAATGCTCCTCGAAACAATGGGTTGGAACCACTAATATTTTGGTAAAGAAAGGAATTGAACCGTTGTCGTTAGTCTGAACGCATGTGTTAATGAATTCGCCAAACAAATGGGTTCATTTGAAGTAAGGATTGTCATAGGCTCGCTGCCTTAGCTTTTGAAGAATACTGCCGATACAGCGAAGATCAGAGTAGATTTTGCGAAGTATGGATGTAATGATGACAATCTCACTAAACTCTAAAGACTGCGATAAAGTTGCTTCGAATAAGTTGAAGGAGGCTTGATACTGAGGTATTCCGTTGAAGTTCGATCGTTGAATCACAGCTACGCCATATTGCCAAAAGCAACACTTCCCAGCTCATTTGTAATTAAATTAAATAAAACAATTTTTCTCAATTATTGACAGTTGCACCCATGATTCGTTATTGTCAACGGTTCGGACTTGTAAGGAAACCAAAAGAATCAGCGGAAAATGGGTTTCGCTTATTTAGCTAATTCCATAGAGATGAGATTTTGGAAATAGTTTGGCATTGGAATATTAATGATTTTGACAATAATAGTTTAATATAAGGCATTTAAGATTTTAGTAGGGGAATAGAAAAGAAGATGGAACCTTCGACGCACTCTCTTTAGAGAGTCAGTCACATTATGTCCGTCGAGAGGAGTGCACATAAATGTGTTATTTTCCAAGCATTTGCGAGTTGTTTGTCAGGTACTGACAAACAGTACAAACAATCACCAACTCAGAAGTGGAAATCATCGCGAATGTACTCGTAGTAGCAAAGTAGTACAAAGCAATCACCAGTTTCAATGTATCAGGTGATTTTGTGAAGTGGCAGAAGTCCCCGAACTGCCTAATGAGTTCGGTTGGCCGTACAACCGTCACACTGAGTTGATCGATTCTTTGAAATTGACAGAGTCGAAGAAAACAGATAAGAATCTCAAATATAAATATCAAAGATATTCCCAGTTCCTATGAATAATTAGTGGTGGTAATAAAAAATTATGGTGATAATTGAGAGCGTTCTAACTAGAAGTGGACTCATTTTTTCATTGATGAAGGCTGCAACAATGGAAGAATCATCGTTCACATAATGCAGACCTTTTGTCAGGGCACTTCATTGGGTTCGCCGCAAAGAAACCGCCCAATTACTCCGGGAAGAAAACCAAAATGAAAAGATGATATCAACTTATCTTTGTGCAGTGAAAAAGGAGATAGGAGGAAGGAAGCAATTTTCGTGGATTGACTGGGCGTGGTTCAGGTTGATTGCGGTATTCCTCAAAAGAAGGGGATCCATCAAAGGATCGGCGAGGTAAGACGACTCCCCTTGTCGGAGTTTGGGACTGTTGAAGAGGCTGCTAGGGAAGAGGCTACTCTACTCACCCTAAGTAAACCCTCAAGGTGTCCTACCGTATCCGCTAGTAGTATTTTCATGGAGGGATACAACATATCAGCACCATTGACGGTCCTTTATGTTGAATGGGCGGTTTCTGTTTGATACTTTGTTTGCTTTTGCGGTTCGACCGGGAGGATGCGACCACGTTTTGTCACAACAATGTGACGGTTTCGACACAAACATCTGAAATTCAACTCTTCTTCCACGCATGCTCCTTCAGTTTACGGTTTCATGTATCTACTGTACCAACAAAAATCCCTTCGAAACCTACAACTTGCAAAATACCCCTATTTATGTACACCAACCAATAAGTTTATTGTGTATTTTCCAACACATAAACATAAATATGACAGGCCAGCCCTGTATTTTTAACGTGGATGAATAGACAGATAATTGTTATGTTCTAAATAATTCTACCTATTCTGATTTCACAGCAGGTCGGTGTACCTAGTAATTTACAGGTACCATTTCCCTGCATCTTTTACTTTCCCAAGTCTAGCGATAGGTAACTAGAACATTGTTCCCATTTTTGGGTCTTGGAAAATTATGTTTCTTCAATATCAACATTTCCATATAATATTGCATTTTTGACCGATCTGTATAACTTTCATTTGATGTTTATCTACCTTTGTGTTTTCAAAGATCTTGCAACTAGCTATTTCCCAGTTTCTTCAGATCTTGATGACATTTTCAGTTAATTAGAGGGCTATGTAGCAAAGCCCTCGTTGAATTTCAATGTTCACTAGCATCATCAATACTTACTGCTCACGCGATAACGTAAAATCCTTGTAACAAACTTTTTTTTAATGATTTATTGCACCAAGTTACAACCTTATAGCAACACATTTTTGACATTTAAATATGGATTAGTTATAGTAAAGCTTAGGTACATAACTAAGTCTCTATGATTTCGAAGTGCCATTTGTTGCACCTGAGATTCACTGAATTTCTTTTTTCACTGTGCGGATTTTGTTATCGCGAGCACCTTAATTCACGTACACAGATCATGAGGTTTATTTCTCTTGAGTCGTCTGGATAGGTCGTCAACATCGAGGAGCTGCAAAGCTTCTTCATTGACGTGTAGTTGTAGCCGCTTGTGATGGGCTATAGCGTGCATTCTGATTACTTCATTTACTGTTGGTATACAAAGTTCTTTGTGAAGTCGAACATTTCGGGTGTACCGGTATGCATCAACAACACACCTTAGTACATTGTTTTGAAACCGCTGTATAATATCGCGAACACTTTGGTAGTAACAAACGTGGATCCTTCAGTCTTCAAGCGATTATGATGATATTTTTAAGTTGTAGATGGTCTCCTATGAATTGCATCGCTCATAAATCAATGCAACACTTTCTAATAAACCGAACATGCCCCAATTTGTCTGGTACTAGGGGAAAACAGTTCAATCTTCTAATGAGTTAGCGCGTGTTACATGCAATGAATGCCCACTCCCCTGTTGAAGGCGTCTTCGGGAGCATTTGAGTTATGTGTCGTTGTTACACGCCATACTTTATACATGGCTACGTAATTTAGGTTATCGCTTAAGCCATAGGTATATGTTATTTATTAATTTAATTTTTATTTATTAAGTATGCACAATTTATTCGTTTTTCGATCATACATCTTTACATTTTTCTGAGTAAATGAACTTACATGAATTTAGGGTTTGATCTTGATATAATTTTACCATTTAATCATAGCTCACTACAATGGGACATAATAGGCATGTTATACATTGTGTCCAAATGATTGTACTGAAATATTAAGACTACTAAATTAGTTGCCGAAATTGGCTTCAGAATCATGGGGGGATTTGGGTCAAAAGTTTTGGGGATACCAGTGCCGGGGTTCGGTGGGCCTCCCTCGGGAAATTTTTGAAAAATACAAGCTAAAAAACGTGTTTTCAAGCTATTTGATGCACATTAAACTTATTTAATCTACTAAATACTACTAAATCTTGAAAAATCTGGGGGTGCCAGGCGTTTAAATGGATAACAAACGACTTTACGAAATTGCAATATTTGCTGAAAGTTCGCTAAAATACTAATGGTTGCATTAATTTCATTTAATTTACTATTTTCTTTCGGTAGGTAAATGCTTACTTTCAGTCGTTTTATTAAATCTAATACGGGAATAACAAACACGAACATGATCGTTTTCACCGCTACTGTCCATCAAGAGGCTGACTTTGTTGATTTGGAAGACCAAACCATCATGTAGCTAATTCATGTTCTCATTTATTTAGTTATAATTGAACAAATAATTATTTGTTCATGCATTCGGCTGCATATACCCACCGTTTATTTTCCAAGAAGTTACCGCGTTTCCGATTTTAAACGCGCGATCTGTCTTCATGCGTCCAATCACTTTTCCAACATTATCTGCCCCTTGAAAAAATAGTTCGGTCGAAACACAAATAAGTCCGTTCGGAGTTACCGGTGTTATTTTATGACGCTTTATTTCTGGTCAACAATGCCCAGATTGTTTCCTCTGTTTGATATTTCAGGTCTCGAAAGGAATTTATTCCCGTGTTTGTTGATAGCAGAGCGAAGTCGACTAGTAAACATAGGTGCCAGACTATAATTTCCGCTAAGTGGAATTTATTTATCGGACTAGAATTGAATTGAAAAGAAAGAGAGTTTTTAAACCTTCCATTGTTCCGAATTCACACGTTCTATTTCAGCGTTGTTTTTCACTGTTTCGGATGTTTCAAGTTCCTTGAACAACAGTACTTTACACAACTTTTATGTTTCCCTCTATGGTAATACAATAAGAAGTATACACACGAACTAACTATATAAAAACTATGCTATTACTTTTATGACCCATGAGGTCGGACACCCAACAGTTGAATTAGGCTAAGTACACCTCCACTCCAGTTTAGAAACTGAAATCCTTGTTACTTCATCATGAAAAGTAAAATTTAGAATATGAATGAACCGAAGATTTTTGACTCTATGAGAATGGGTCTCAATATGTTTTGTTTGTGTACACGAAGCGTTTCAAATTGCCGAACTTAGTTCAAAACTTTCCAACAAGGGACAAACGATTTTTGTTCGGCGGAAAATAGAAAAGTTATGTTTCCCTAGTAAGATTTGATTGTCTATGTGAAGCATTAAAACTACGCGGTACGAATTTTTTTACTGCTTTGAGCCGGTATTCCTAAATCTAAAATGGCGATACATGGATAGATGCATAATGGTAAATTACCATTCCATGAAAGATCCATTGATGAATTGTGACTACTGATAGTCAGAAAATACGAATCGCTCAGTGATAAAGCGATTATTGAATTTCAGGAGGCACATAAATATGATCAGCTGATCAATCCAAATAGGGATTTTGGTTGAGAACAGATTAACGTGCTCTATGCATATCTCCTGAAATTCAATAATCGCTCTATCACCTGTGAAACATGCACACTCTAAAGCTTAGTATAAATTCAAACCATCAACGCAAGCCAATTGGATAATAAACCGCAGTGAAAGAATTTGCAGCGTTTTTATGAGAAAAATCGATGGCGAATGATGAAGACTCAACACGGATTCCAGTGTTACTTTTGGGCCAAGAAAGGCATTACTTTAAGGATGACGAAACGGCGAAAACTCATCTCTCACAAATTAGGAGACGAGTATCAACTCCATTAAATAATTAATGGATAGGCGTTTTCAATTCTTCTACGAACGAATTGAAGCAATAAATTCTCAATAAGACAAAAAGGTTGTTGTTAATGGTGGTTTTGAGTAGCAGCGCAGAACAGTTCTGTTCTGCCTGAAACTTCAAAAATCTTTGATCCCGAGTTGGACAATAAATTTTAGGCGAAGATAAATCGATTTCACGACTGTTTCGTAGAACGGCCTGAACTGACAGGTTTACTTTGGCGGCCTTGATTGGAGCGAGTTGCTTGACATGCAGGGAAACGAGTGCTGCCAGATGAAAGTTGTAATGGCTACGTCTACTGGATCACAACTCCCTCCCCTTCACTATCACTCCCCTCTGTTCGGCGAAGTATGGGTAGCATAACTTCTCGATGCGGTGGCCCCATCCCTACCCGATGCACGAAGGTATACCTCCGTCGTGGTGGGATCCGGAGAAAACAACCTTGTCAAACATAGCCCGTTTTTCTCCCCTTCCCCCACGCCCCCCTTTCTTTGCCCTATTAGGATTATCGATATCGGATTTTACATTTGGGAGTCCAACAGATCGTGATCCCTTGTAATTACAGCTTCACCCGTCACTACAACATCCGGATGACGGATCGCCTGTCAGTTCCGTCTGCCCCTCATCTTCTCTCCATCTACTGAAACGTTTTTCCACTTCAAGCGGTAAATTATAAACTTCTCTCTGCTGCTACTCCTTGTCTCGTCCGATGAAGGGGAGTCAAATTCATCAAAAGCTTAATATTCACGTTTTATAACTTCCCCTCCGTACAACAGGTTTCCTTGAGTTCAGGTTTGGTGTTACTAAATGATCCAAGGAAGTTATATACTGTGAAGGACAACACGTACGCTACATATTTTATAATACCTATTTGGAACATATGTTGTGTTTGAGTTTCCTCTTACCAAGCTCAGCATAATCAATTAGTTTGACACTCAAACCCCTCGATAAAAAACGGTTGCACAAAGGTTCTCCCTTTATTATTTGTTATAGTTTCCATAAAATAGTCCTATTGGTGTTTCCATATAGTGTCCTATTACGTTATAAGAATTGATTTAATATATTTTTTATTTTCAAGATGCGAGCATCCAGATTACCAAATTAAACAGTACATTTACCTCCGCATAAACAATTTTTGCCGTACAATAGCCAAGAGGAGTCCCCTTGGTCATCGGTGATTTTGTGGACCCACCGTTGAGTCATTCAAGTCTGTACCGAATTATTATATTTGTCAATAAATAGTTTGTGCCATGCGAGCGCTACGATAATCTTCAAATGCGCCCGCTAAAGGTTTCCTCAACACAAGGCCCAAATGAGGTTGAATTGTGAACAATGCTAAGTCACAAAATACTTGTTGAAGCGCACTCTGAGACAATCTGGTTACTGCAAGTTATAGTTACATTCAGATGAATCAGGAATTTGAAATCTAAGATACTTTGAAGGGTAGGAGATGTACAACAATCACTGAAAACATTAAACATAATTTTTTCTAAAATCTATGAAAATCAAGAATATGAATGCTGTTTGCTTTGCTCTCCAGTGAGAATTTTTGACAGCTTCCTACCCCACATCGATATCGGGGTAGCGAAATTATTCGCTTTACATTCGTAATCAACCCATCCTCCACCTTCGTAGATTCGGAAGCAAAAAGTGTTCCTGCCCAGCGAAACATTAGTTTAATGTCAACCATAGGGACTGACCCTTTTGAGATGTCAGCGCTCCCCCCAACGTCAAAGGCAGATCCGATAATTACCTACGGGGGAGGAGGGAGCGAAGGTTTTTCTCCATTTAACGTCGTAATAACTGAGTTTCATTATTCTTGCTCGGTAATGACAGGTTTGAGTCCTAAGAAGTATCGTTACTGCTCAAACTGAAGGGGGCAGGGGGGTGCCCGGGAGAAGGGAGAAGTAGGGAGGCGGTTACGCACCCTAATACGTGAAAATATTCTCACGCTCTCACGTAGTATTCACACATAAGATTTAGTTGATAAGGTTGATTTCTTAAAACGAAATTACTACCTAGGACCGTACTGTCGTGTCAAAATGTTTTAAAAGAGATTTGAACGGAACTTTAACTCTCAAGTAGAGATACAGAAGATGATTCAGATTAATTAATCGACACAAATTAGACAAATCAAATTTGAGAGGCCGAAATTGAAGAACAATGAAACAATATGATATAAATTCTTCTTGCTGCAGAAGACAAAATTTTATAAAGGAATCATTCTAAAGTTCTGATAACTGGAAGAGCTCAATGCTCCGTTGGTTATCCCCAAAAGTTGAAATTTGAAAAAGAGCCTCCCTAGGGCATTAGAAGATGATTGAAACGATGCGCTATATCCTGATAACCGAATGAGCCGAATTACCTTCTGATTATCGCTGAAAGTCGAAATTTGGTAGGGAGTCTGTCTAGGATAGCAAAAAACGAATGATTCCTGACACTAGTAACTCTATGAGCAAAATTGTCTCCTGCTACAGAAGCAAAAACATTATAGGGGATCTTTCCAAGACGTCAGAGAATAAATGAAAATATGGGTTCCATTCTGATTATCCTAAAAAGCTAAATTCTTTTCCGCTCAACTTACTAAGCTAACATTTTATAGGGAGCTTATTAAAAGCATCAAGAGACGAATGAAACTATGAACGCCCAATTGATCAGTTGAGTGAATTGAATTCCATGCCTAAGTATTATAGCTGTAGGGAAATTTGAATTTGTTCGGGCCAGATAATGTACCAGCGAACGCTTAAAATAGTTTTTACGCTATTCAATTTTACCCGTTAGAGTCTAGCTAACCGCCTTAGGGGAGAGTCGATGCGCCAGGTTTTCATGAAGAATATTTTCATGTGTTCAAGTTACATCCAAAAAGTCATTTTTCCTTGAACCAAAGATATTTGGGAACGTTCGATTGTCTTCGGGTTCACTTACAATAAAATATACCAAAACGAGCCCATATATTCACTAGGACCAGAATATATAGGACTAGGATATATTCACTAGAGGGTTTGATTAGGAAACGCACTCGACCATATCAATTCATCACTAAACTTACCTAATCATACTGTTTCAATCTCTAAACGATTCAAAAAGACTCGACTATATCATTCGCTTTGAAGAATATGGTTTCGGAGTGTTCGGCAAGCTTCGGGCCAAAAGTAAATTCGGGTTTTCAACGTAAATTAGTTGGCAGTTGTCAAAACATTAGAATCAAGTAACTTTAACTTTAGATCGCTACAAGGTTTAAAATTTCCGTTAATTGTAGGAACTTATCGTCTGATCGCCACTGTTTCTACATATGCAGTGACCACCTAAAACCAACGCCGTGTTCATCCAACCCCTCAGAGAGCTCTCCCTTCAAACCGATTTTTGGTGCATTAACCAAAAATAGAAAGCGACCGCAAATCCCCACTGAGAGGGTCAAAGTAACACAATACGGACACACGGTTCCCCCTTCAGTTTCCTCATAAAAACCCATCAACTATTCTTATTGTCGAGTTGTGAGAGGTCGGAGCCCGAGAAATGGGAGATTACTGGCCATTACGAGGTGGAGGGGAACTGTCTTTAACTGGATTATGACTCAGTGGAGTGACAATGCGCAGGAGGGGATTAGGAGGGTAGGGGGTTAAGAGACAAGGGCGGAAAGCTGTAATCTCCCTAAACACTAACGCTAAGTAGGTTGTTGGGAGAGAATCGGCGGGAATCTGACAACTCACCTACGCTCGGGTTTCTCCCCAAAACGCGGTAAATGCTGCTATCACCTTCTCAGCAACTAGGGGATCGAAGAAAAGTTCTACTGTCGGTAGGAAATCTTTACTATAGCGTTGTCACTGAAGAACATTGACATGCGCATTCGCTTCTATTCGTCGTTTGGCGATGAAATTGATACGTGATATCTTTACGCACAAACCTTTAAAGTTACGAGTGTGCCAAAATCGATCCTTTGATCCCAAAGTTCCCCATGAGTCACAACTTAAGTTTTACATCTACGTTTCAATTATTATTTAATCTATCATGATATACTTGGAACGCTCCATCCTGAAATACATATCAAACTTTACGCTCAGGTGTGATCTAAATCGGACTTAGGTATCCTTCATGAGAAGTGGACAAGTTAAGAAATTCACGTTAGCATAAATTTGACAGCAATGCAATTCATACTGGACCATTTATGAGCTAACCCTCACTATCCCCGAGAATTTCATCTACATCGGTCCACTAATGTCGGAATTCATATCAACCGCAATTACTTGTTCCTATATGCAATAATTACTACAGAGCCAATCACGATAAAATTCTTAGGGCACTGTTTTAGGAGTCATACCTCCCGACTTTGTACCGGAACGTACAATCCAATCCGTAATATAACCTTCAGAACTTCAATTTTGCAAATGCGCACATTTTACTATTGATCTGACGGAAAGGAAATTAAAAGGGGCCCATTTAAATACTGATATAGCAATTTCCTGAAAAACGTAACTAGCATTGGATCCATGTGAAGTTTATCTAAGTAATGTTGTAGTAGTGACCAAGAATCGACTTCGGGACACAAATATATACAGCACCGAAAGTCACCAGCAAGATTGAAAGAACACAAAGTATGAATTAGGAGGAAAAACTTTTTTCAACTTCTTCCAAGAACACAAAGCTTTTGTATCTAGGTATCTTTGGTAGTGAGGCTCCGACATTTTTATGTACATGAAAAAGACGGAAAAGATTTTACTATCTTGAGCAGAGTGGACTACAACTTGTTTTCAATTCTAGAAACAATTCAGAGAAATAAACTCAGGACGATCATACCAAAGAGCAATTCTCTCGACTTCTTCCAGAAACACAATGCTTTTTGAACTTTATACGAAAGATAATTATCTTTAACATAGTAATGTTAACATCTTTTTCCCTCCAGGATTCGGAAAAGGCTCCTCAAGAACGGTTCGGAAAAAGTAAGATATTCCTCGTCTGATTTACGAACCAATTGGCCCTGGCAGTTAGCGAATCCTTCCCCTGCTGAAAACTCTCCGGACTTGGACGGACCTCAGCCCAAGCTGCACCAGGCTTAGCTAACCCACGAGCGGCTTTCCTCGACACGACCATTTGACCATCACAAGGTAGAGAACATTCGTTAAGTGGCATTGTGGCATAAAAGTATTCAGACTAAAGATTGTATAAATAAAGAATAGTAGTGTTTAATTTAACCGAAATTCTAGCCTTTACTTAACTTGTCCTTTCCACGGGGTGTTGAGGTAAAACAAAGAGATTTTGGGATACAATTTTAGAATGGGAAAATTGCAAGATGTTTGCCGGGGCGAACACTAAAAAGCTTGGTCCCGGCAACCGTCGTGGAGTTCGAACAGGGGAATTCAAACTCCCCCAACAAAACAAAATCCCGACAGTTCAGCTTTATTCTGCAAAACGGGCCTATTATGATCACATTAAAGACTGCAAGAAAAATGTCTCAGTTGGTGTCACTGGATTCACAGCTCGTTCGCAGATTCAATGTTCATTTGTTGGACGCCCTGCCAGAGTAAATGACAGCCCCCGCGATAGGATAAACTCCCGGTGAAAGACCCAGTGACGACAGAAGATGGGGGATCGCTTCCCTTCCCCTCTCTCTGTGGGTTATTTCACGGTTGAGGAGAAACTATCTCACGGGCCGGGGCCCCCCAACAATGGGGAACCTCCCGGAAATATGGATCCGCTACAGTTGCGCTGCTCCTATAAACGAAACACTATTTTTTCGGATAGAGAGGGAACCGCAGGTGGAGGGGGTCGGAGATGTTGGGGTAACTCCGGATTGTAACATGGCCGCTAGGAAGCAGCTTCGCTATCATTTACTTTCATTAGCGGCTCTCACCTCCGGGACCCGCCTCCTCGTCATACTCTCACGTTCTCCGCGTAGGAAGCTCTACAGTTTCACGCGAGTGAAGGGTTGCACTGTATGACGGTACTTTATTAAGCAAGTAACTAAGTTAAAATTTGGTAGCTTCTGCGGATTATTGAGCTTCCAAAGAAAAGTAGAGCTGATATTCAAGTTCAATTGTACTTCAGCCCTATGTACCACTACAAATACATCGTATATGTCTGTACGACATCCTAAGGATTTCCGTTATTGGTGTCGTTATCTATTAGCATCAATTCGTCTTCAGCGAAGTTGGGGTGTCTCCATCCGGCATACACTCACCACTTGCAAATCCTCTTTTCTTGATACAGTTGCTGATTTCTGACGGGGAAACCTTGTCCGTCATATTGGGTAACAGATTTAGTGCATCAAGAAGACCAGCCAGGGTCACTGAACTATAGTCAGAAGGTGAGCCTTGGACCAGTAGCTCTTATATCATGCCTCTCATTTCCAAGCGTTATATGCCTTCATTGTCCTAATAATCCCATTAATAAGCCTCTAAACATTACTATCTAGGTTCAACATAATATTTTCCTATTTCAAAACCTCATTTCGTCGTTCTTACTCGTTCACTCTAACTGGGTATTCATTGTCAATGAGCAAACAGAAACCTCTGTATTTTGACAATCTGGTCAGTTGCAGTATGTTTTGATACTAATATGCGGATATTCCTATTAAGCGTTTTCATAATACAAACTTCGTTGTAGTTTAATAGTAAATAAAACGTAGTACAATTATACAATTACATCAACTAACTGAAAATCAATGGGGTAAAACATAATTCCGACCCACGCTTCCCTAAACAATCGATTTAAGATATACACTCGACTTTTTGAAAGGAAGAATTGTATTGCAACGATATTACTGATTCATTTTCGCTGTTCATGATATTACGTATCACATATTTTTACTTTATTTGTATATATGGACACTTTATTGATCCTTACATTTTTCAAAATCTCAATATTTCAGTAGTTCAACCGAACCATGAAAGCGATGCGAGCACTGGAACCTGATGGCGATGGTTTTTTTTCCTTTTTATTTTTTTTTTATTACTGCTCACATTTGAGCTAGATGGAAGGACCGTCTAATTTCACGTTAGAGAATTAAATAATTATTATTAGAGGTAGACTGAAACTTGAAAGTCATCGACAACCGAATGAGAGCTGCTGACATTAAACTTCTAACAAGTGTTCACTTTTTATCATGCAAGTAGCAACTGATGATACAATCGTGATGAAATTGAGACGAAATGATCAACCCATCATTTCCCGACTTCCTCCCGAATCGGAGTGAGATCCATAATTATGGCTGATGAATTTTGCTTTTTCGCACTCGCCGATTGATGTATTGATTTGTGAGTAATGCAACTCATGGGTTTAATACAAACTTCACGAAAATTGAATGAAAACTGGAGAAAAACTGTGTTATTGGATGGATGGTGGAAAGTAAAACAACGTTTCCGCTAACCGTATACTGTAAACCCTGGAAGTATATCATAATGTTGATTTGGGAGGAAGCTATCTATGGACCAGTGATTTTCGCTTGGGTCGTAAATAATCGTTATCAGTCTAAGCTTCCGACTTCTGTAATGATTCGCAGTGTTTTTCTTTGAATTTTCGATGGTTTTTCATGTCTTATGACTCGCGTTCAACACCCTTCGCCTCCTTCTGTCCGCGATAGTTCTCCGAGATTAAGAAACACGCGAGTCCCGACTCAGAAATGCGGTCCCGTCCTCTCATGTTATTCCAAACACGCGAGAGCAGGGGAGGGACCGCCGGAGAAATTATAAATTTAGAGGACTTTTATTATCATTTGTTGGAGAGTTTGGGGTGTGAGGCACGCGGTGGAGGGGGCAGTTAAAAACGGTCAGGAAGAAGCGGGGCCGCGGGTCATTAGGCTAATAAGGGTCGCGAAAAAATAACAAGTGGGTGGCTGCCGAGGTTTATCGGTGAAAACCCTTTTGGCTCGGTGGGCGGCGCATAAAATGAAATTATGTTTCCTGCTTGCACCTTGATGCCCCCTCTAAAGGGTCGATGCGATTTCTGCATGTGCTGCGTCTCAAATCGCGCTAGAATTGCTACCTTAACGACTTTCAAATCTAACGCTACGCATCAAAATGGGGGCCTATATGCAGGGTACTCTACATATCGGCACAATCCCCAACAACTGTAAGATTCCCTTCAGGTGGACGTACGACGAAGTTTACCCCTATAATGTCATTCAGTTTTCAATAAACCGAGGATTCCAAGCACCCACTACCCCCAAAAATACACCTTTTTGAAGAGCTTTTGCATTGACGGTTTCTCACCTGAAACTCTGGAGGTGCACAGTGATCAACAGCGGCTATCACAATAGAGGCTTTTCTTAGACAAATACAAATAGGATATATATCCGGATGCACTTCTCACCTTCGAAATGCATGTTGTACAATAGTTTACGTAGCATCGCCAAAAATTCTATTTCCAACATTTTCCGCAGTAATGGCAGTTTAGTTTGATAAATCGTTTTATCTGCCTAACATTCATAAATGACTTCGAAAACATAGAAGCAAACACTGATAGAGAAAACGATAAGAAGCAGCGTTATAGGTGAGCGAAGAAATAAGTGTACTCATCATCTATAGCTTTCCCAAGTCAGATTCAGAAATTTCCAAACCAATTTCAGAAATTTCCAAATCAATTTCAGAATTTTCCATTTTAATTTCCGACTTTTCCATTTCAATTTCAGAATTTTCCATTTCAAATTCAGAAACCGCTCCCACCCGGATATTAATCACATTCTGAAATTGAAATGGAAAAGTCTGAAATTGGTTTGGAAATTTCTGAATCTGACTCGGAAAAGCTATATCTTTTCGAGGTCCCTGTACCCTTCCCACAGTTCAAACTGAAAATCCTCTGAAATGCCCAATTTATCAGTCAGGTTAACCCCTCCAATCTGTATTGTTCGCTGAACCTGGAAAGGTATATTTCGTGCGTTGGTTCAATCAGTGTAATCCAGCCTTTTCATAGGCCATTTGTCTAATAAAATGAGGATGGAGTTAATTTTAAAAAACAAAATTTTCTTTTGTTTATTGGATGTAAGCGAAAATGCTCCTCTGCAACTGTCAGTAGCCACCCCTGAGCTTCATCCTACATTCTTTCTACCGAGGTGATCGAATAAAGTAAAATAGGTGACATTTCCTACTGAAATTAGCTGTTCTATTCACGAATAACTTGTTTAGGACTTCAAAATATTTATTTATTAACGAAAAGCGTATGAGGGTAAGTTAAGCATAGCGAGAATCTACATTTGTCGAGCTGAAGATAGCTGAGGAAGAGAAGGGTGTAAATGTAAGGGCCCCGGAGGCCGGTTTTTCGAGTGTTGGTAGCCAATGAGGAGGTGGTTGGCAGGGGAGATGGCGGGTGCATTATGCAGATTTGTTAAGCAGCCTGCGGGCATTCGGCGAGGGAGAAGCTTCCGATCAGAGGCCGAGCATCGAGTTGATGATTCCAAGTGGTTGAACGGTTGAGGGAGTGTGGTATCATACCCTCAGGGCCTACAACTTCCTCCAATCTCACTTTGTTACTGGCTTACAGGGTTAAATTAGTTAAACGCTATTTACCTAAACGGCCTTTGTTACTATCCCAGTTCTTATAGGGATTCAACAAACAGTGCCACACTAATGATGAAGCGAGCACAATTTGAATATTATGTAGGTATAACTCTATGAATTATGTTAACAGTAATTGTAGCTATGCCATCTGAAACACTATCGTCCCCTTAAGACGTTTTTGCAGGCCGTCATAGCCTCTTACACAACATTACACCGCAACATTAACCACCTAACATTGTCGAATAGACAGTCACTGGTCGAAGAAACATTATATCCGTTCAACTGCACTGAAGTGCTTCAAAACAACAAAAATTAATGTGTTATTTTACAAATAGGTAATCCGAAATAAATTAAAATTTTACGTTCTTACATTATGATTTCATTCTTAAAACTCCAGATTCTGGGATCATCACATACCTGAAACAAGAATATAATTTCTAATTATCGCTACGCTTCAATATAGAATGGTAACATTGACATTTGGAAACAAACATGGAAAAGTTCCTGCATGCACATTTCTAAAGCATATAAGTTCGCAAGTACATTGATGTTAATTTCAGTGCAGTACTTAAACTGTGTGGTTTAGTTATTTGGTGTACATCGATTTGAGTAATTTAATCCCTCATCAATCCTTTCACTGTATATTCGGTTACATCTATCAAACAGATCGTTTGTCTGCAATGACAAAGTGCGTTGACATAGAGCTTGAGTATGACCTACAACTACTTGAAAATATACTCCGAATGAATCAATAAGGTAGCAGTCACACGGTGTTACCAAAAAAATATCGTAGGAATCCGAAATCATGCCTACTCCGTAAAGAAGCCCTGAGAAGACTAATCGACTTTGGCTACTCGGCTAGATTGGCCGATTCTGTACAACCTCTTCGAAGCAAGAGTTTTCCCTGATCTTGCTACACGTAAATATAATACATATTTATTCCGTATAAAGAATATTAACGGACCAATTTGATGGCATATCAACTAAGTAGTACTTAGTTATAGATTCTTGTTGATCTTCCATAATTCTTATACTTAAGTGATTTCAGTTAAGCTCATTAACTCAGCTCAGCAATGCAGTTGTTGAGAACAATATTTGGAAGAAAAACTTCAATACCTTGGTTTCAAAGGTTGTGCCGCTTCTAGGAGTACAATTTAGAAAATTTTAGGAAATCCACATTACTTGAGATGCCGGTATTGTCTGTTCCCATTGCCTCCCCACCCTCAATTGGGGCGAGAGTTCATAGACATTCGAACCTATAAAGGCAGAAGAACCGAGTGAACGATTATCTATCTCTGCTCATAGTAAAAAAGCTCCAATAAGCTCGTTGACTCTGATCCCCCTCAGAAGTAGATTTCCCGTCCTGGTATGAAACAAATCTTCGAACGTAGTCAGATGAAGAGACCATATGAGCGAACGATCGGAGAGTTCCTCCGCCCCTGCCACGCCAAGTTCGACAAACGCAATCGAACGAAAGAAATGAAAATGGAAAAGGGAAGTCGGGAGAAGAAGGGGGCACTTCAGTGAATGATTGAGCGCAAATTGAAGAAGCCTCCCGCGTCACGCCGGCAAAGTGAATTGTAGGGTGCTCCCCTGCTTAGGTCTCCTTCACTCCCCAAACGTCGAGAAACCTGCTGCAGCTCTACGTCATCACGTAAATCTGAAGATGGGCCTGGCAGTACATCATCTCGCTTGTCTTGACGTTCCACGTGATGGAGATCCGTCCAATAATGTTTGGGAAGGGTTAGCCCCCCCTTCGCCCCTCGTTACCCGACTTTACCGAACGATTGGCTGCTTGTTCGAAGGCCTTATTGCGTCGTTACCGGAATTTATGGGAAGTGTCATTTCCGTTTCCTGATGAAACGCGTTTTATCGAGCATCTATTGCTGAGAATGAATAGGACCTTATATCCCCTCAGTCATTATGAAGATAGTGATTTCTGAATATTCAGAAGGATAGGTGGATAACTTAACATACACCAAATGAACATCAAATTTTGTAAGCCGCGATCCAGTAATATTGGAGAAAAGCTCCGGGTGGCGGACGGTTGACGGCATACGGACGGATTGTTTTTTTAATTCGATTTTTGAAATCATACCTATCTTGAATCGTAAGCCAACAACTTTTGAAAAGGGGGAGGTTTTGAATTTTTTGCTTCGGTCGATTACAAATATTCATTTTTGAAAATAATTGACCAAAATCAAGTGAATTACGGTTTTATCTAATTATGTTAAGAATGTATGAATATTAGATCAGAGTATGTTACAAGCGTTCTCTTTTGACAGATGGTGAATAAATTAAATGACCCAAAAAATAAAGTTTAAAGAAATTATGAATGTCAAAGTAAACAGCCCTTCATTATCAGTAATGAGTCATTCTCGCATTGCACGTTTAGTAAACCCTATATTACATTTATCGTATTTTCTCAAAACATGCGTTACAATCCGACTAAACATCCTCCTAATTTAACTTCGGTGATCCGATAAAAATTTTTCTTCGAGATCATGTTGGATGTTGTCTGGATGAATAAAGTGGAGGCAGCAGAGTTGTTCTGAGCAGGTGCGCGCCCCTTCCTTGCATCTAAGACCAGTTTCAAGAATGTTTTTCAACATCTCAAGCCCAAGAACCTCCATACAAATTACCCTACCGTACATGTGTGTATGATTACTCATTCGATCGGAGCAAAAAGGAACGGCGAACCAACAAAATAAAAAATCGTCTTCGTATCAAAAAATAAAGAACTTCGAAAATGAAATGAAAACCATTTTTAAAAAAAGAGAGAGATATTGTGTCTTTTTAGGGTGCGTTTCTCTCTTTCAATGGGTGGAATGGATGGGGTTCCCACAATAATTGTCTGGAGAGGGCCAACCCTCATTGATCATGAGGAGGTGTTGAGAATTCGAACTGCCGAGTCTTCGGTTTATGGACCGAAAGGAGGTTGAACGAATCGAGAGAATGTCGTTCTCCCGTGAGATATGACTCGGGGCAAACGGCGCCTTTTTTTCTTTCGATTCTGTTTTATATTTCTACGAAGGCTTCGAAACCAAGTTCGAAAGATATTCGATTACCCGGTATTCCATTATCGTAGGATCTTTCATTACTCGCTATGATTGGGTAGTTCTTTTGAAATTCTGAATATTTTGTCATGGTTCGCTGAAATACGCAATCTAAGTTGGCGAATAATCATGTTTTACCTCCGACCGGGGCGCAACATTTATTTATTTAAATAATTTATCAACAATTATTGTTTCGATTAAAAGTGAGACACAGGAACTTTTAAGACACTGAAGAATAAATCTCGTTCTGCTAGAAAGAAAATCAATATACTCACTTTTTATTAAAAAAATAAATAAATACATTGTTTCTGTACAAGAAATTAATCACATAAAAGAGTTTTTTTCTTTGCTTAAACCTTTTTTAATTCTTAATTTGACCTCCAAGCATGTATTGGTACTCAACTCGAGGGTTCAATACTGTTTCTCTTGAAGAAGGTCACGATTGCTGAGCAAAACGTCAAGAAATTGAAATGATTACCCCCACGTTATAGTATCATTTCTCTTTTCTGGGACAAATCCCGATAGCCTATATATCTAAATATATTAACGACATTGTATAATACTCCAATACAACCCAAGGTTAAATCAACAACTATTTGAAGTCCAAAACAACCTCATTCATTCCCCTGTTACGTTTCTCGTGATGCCTCTTAGCGTTTCTTTGAACAGCGAAGACTGACCTTAAGCCTGAAGCTAATTACCTTCAGGGGGTTGAGAGCTGACTGGCTGATCTGGCTTCCGTTGCGGAAAGTGCAACTAGTACATTCTATCACCGCCTTGTTACACCCTTCATTAAAACTCTTCAGTTATCGTCATAGTTACTCCTAGTTTGCTTTAAGAATTGTACATTTCTTACTGTTCACCAGTCGTTTTACTGTCGGGAATTGGGCCAAACAAATTATTTATCCTCATTTACCAAGTTTTTATGGCATACTACACATTACAAAGTCCTTAGCACACCCTCTAGCCAAGAACAAATGAAATATTTCATATAAGGTTGGATCTAGGTGCCGCTCAACGAGGATACTAACGGCAGTGTGTATTAAATAATTGGAACCGCATAATGTAATTCATCGTTGAATAGTGAGTATCTAGATTTTCAGGATATTTATTTCTTCTTTATTTACCAATTACACTGAGTTGCTTTAATGGTTTTAAAGAGTTGTACCACTTTAGGGAGAAGATAAGTTTAACCAGGTGCTGCTAATTCCGAAATACATCTCGACGGCTTGGTCACAACTTTACGCTTCCCGTACCAACTTCATTAAAAGTGCTCGATTCATTAGCTGTAAATTTTTGTAACAAAGAAGATCTACTACAATCAGGCATTGAACAAAATGTGCACTGAAAGTTTGGGTCCGAAACACTATCAACAGAAATAATTAGCAGAAGATCAACACTGAAAAGTCTCCAGTTCTGCGGCTTTAATATTTGACTACTTTCTGAATGATATGTCGATTTGGGGGCCTTTCTGAATGAGCACATTCAACTACCTCGAAAACCCGGTTAAACGCCTGTTGTGTTGGCAATTAGTGGCTTCGAAATGGACATGGGAAGTATTGGAATTCTTGAGTACAACCGCGGAATCAGGAAATTTAGTTTTGGAAGAAATAGAACTGTCATCCAAAAGTTCACAAACCAGTTGGAAGAATAAGGTTTCAGTGAATTCAGGCTACATACCCGCAATAAATCCTCGTTCTCTATTCATAGCAATATTTCATTTTTCGCTACCACTGTTTTCTCTTATTTTCTGATTTCAATAATATCGTTTTAAAATTGAGCTCAACAGCATTTACATGTATTTGAATTGATATACCAATGAAAAAAGTCTTCTTGGGTAGTGGAGGAGGCGGAAGATATCTATTCAATCAACAAGTCTCTTCATATCAAGACATTCGAAAGATTTTCCTGCATCTGAGAACTTTCCGTTATTCCGGAGTTGATTTCACGTTAGACTAATTACCAAGATCTCAGCTTATAGGTCAATGTTTGGTTATCTATGATCTTTTACCTGAGAGTGGATAGTTCTTTTCCCCCCTGGATGTTAGAGACCACGCGTCAGTTTACAACCCAAAAAATTCCGATGCACCCTGAGATTGTGATTATGAAGAGGGAAGATGACTATCTGGGTCAAGGAGGAATGTAATGAGGTTTGTCGTTCTATATCAAGATGTGGAGCTGCCACGTGCTTCTCTGGTTTAGGAAGGTCACCGGCTTGTTGTTGAAGGTGCAACCGAGAGGAATCCGCTGTCACTGACTTTAGTAAGCTACATAGGGTTTTCTGGCAATCAGCATTGCATCTTTACGAAAGATACATATATGTAGTACAAAACCCTTGGAAGCAACAAAATTGTTGATGATTTGACAAACACGTTGTGTGAGTTACAAAAGCAACGACCGAACAAAGTAGATAATTTCTTTGACGTAATCGAACTCTAATGGGCTTGCACCACTCTTGATTATTGTTCGTATTATAACCTAACATCGAACTGATATAGTATAGCGTGCTAAGAAGGGCACAGAAAAGGAAGATGGGAACCTTGTAACAGCTGAACAACTGACGAGTCGGAAATTGAGTGAATTGCAGGAAGGCTAATCGATCCAGGTTATTTACTGCCATAAGTCCGTTCTTGAGTATTAGATAAGTATCATGTTTAATGTAGGTATTATCCAAATGCTCCTTTCTATTAAAAAATGTATTGTTACTTATAAAGAATTGGGAGCAACAAAACAGTTGATGTACAGACAACTAGGAAAATGAGTACATTACAAGAATTCAAATCGATCCAAGCTATTCAATAGACATAAGTGAGTTCTAGATTAGGGTTCTGTGGTAATTGTAGTAATAGGTAAAGTTATTGAAGGAATAGAGTGCTAGCTATGTATCATTGGTGACAATACTAAAGCAAACAATTTAACAGATCCAACTTCTTCCGACAATCGTCGGCCTCTTTTTATTATTCTTTCTTCAATTTATTATCTCACATCATTGTACCTACTCCAAGTACATTCTCTCGAAATGCAATTATCTCATCCTTCTCTTTTTGAGAAAATTCAAGCAAATATCGAAATAAAAACCGGCTATTAAAGATTGATGACATCAATATTGCATTTACTTTCCACCTACTATGGCCGAATCCCCAAATTGTAACAGAAATCGAATTGTTCAACTTTCTTTTGGAATACCAAGTATTTATCATGAGAAATGGATAAGCCTCGTAAATGTCGTGACTTATGAGTGTTATATATATACAACCAGCATAGCTTCAAAAAAGTTGTTTTCGTGATTTAGAGATCAACGAAGAACTACATCCAGAAACCAGCAGCAAGCTGGAAATCACAGTTTTGATAAAACCAAAAAATCTCCGAGTTGACTCGGCTCAAACGAGTTACTGCCCGACGATAAGACTCCACAAGTGGTTGTCCCCTGAAGGAATAGGAGGTCGTATACCGCCGCCAGGAGAGACCTCAAGGAAAAAAGTCCACGTTTAACATACCCTGCCGTCCTCCCAGAAGATTCTAATCTGGGCCAAGAAGTATTTCATGGCGTTAGTCCTTCTCAAAGCAGATTATCAGACACGTGCCTGCATGAATGGGGGGAAAACTGTACGGTGCATGAATGGGTTTCGAAAAAGACTCCGAAGAACGCCCTCAAGGCGCCCCTAAGCTGCTTGTTGTTAGTTGGAAACTCAAAACTTGCTCTTTTTACCACAAGATGTTAATCACTGCCGTCCTTTACAACTCCCGAAGAAATTGATGGCTTCCGTCCGCGACCAAATAACTTTTGCCTCAAATCTCCCTGACAGACGATATTTACTAACAGGGCCACAATTTAGATGTAAATCGGTTCTTATAACTCTTTAACAATGGATATGACTCCCAGCGTCCCATTTATAACCTCAGAGCAGCTCTGATTGTATTTACACGGGGGTCAGGGGATAACACCCACACCTTCTGCACTCTGGAAACCAGTTTCCCCGCCCTTCTCTGCTGTTAACTGCCTTCGAATCAGGCTCTGTCTTACGTTTCCTTCTTTTTAATCTCTTTTTCATATTTTTAGTTCCTTTATTTTTCGAGTCTGCTCGCATCAAAACCAGAAATGGTTTTCATGGCTCGTTTCACTTCAGCTCGAGATCACTGCTATAATGTTTACCTACGCTCGTTTGAAAAACTCTCAACGAACCCCGTGTAGCTATAAAATTTGAATTTTTACTTCTTAAAACCATATTTATCACCAGTGAGACATATTCTATCCTGTATATTGTGAGTCGATGTAGAGCAATTTTTTGATAAATTAGGTCCGTGATAGTTTATAACCTGTGGTAGAATATGCAGGTTCTTCAAATGATCACATTAAGGTTTATTATTTCTGTATTAGTGTCGTGGACGATTTTAGCATCTTGGTGGAAATTATTTTCACCATTCGGCAGTTCATACTTCTTGGTTTCAGACTTGCAAACCAAAGTCGTACTGACGTAAAAAGAAAACGGATTTTTTCAGTTGATTGAAAAACGACACGAAATGTAAAAACCCACAGTAAGCCAAAGCAGAACCGACTAACAGTAATGGACTAGAGAGAGCCCCAGAGTGTTTGCGCCAGGTGCTGTGACAATAGGACAATCCGCAGCCGTCACACTGTAATCTAATATTCTCTGTCTGTCATCAACCCTTCGGATCCCATTGTCCTCTCCACCATTGCCATCTTCTTTCTCCATTATTTTCGCCCTATCTTTTTCAACCACGGTTCCTTCTTTTTCCCCGTCCGCTTCTTACCGCTCCCAACTGTAAATCCAATTTAGTTCAGTCGACAAAACGAAATCAATTTTCCGTCTCGTGGGAGTCAAAGGACTTTTCGTGTGTTCTTTCGGCGTCCTGGTGGAAACGTGGGATGTTCTTTACTAGGCTAACTTATGGGAGGAGGGGTAGAAAGGCGGTCTTTAACTTTATCGATATTGTTGAGAATCTTGTGAAACATATATGACGTTATTAATAATATCAACAACTTTATCACGTTGAGCCTCCACAGATGTAAAGGCAGCCATGTTCACTGTTGTTGATTTGAAGCATGGTACGCTTCGAAGCTCCATTACTGTTAAAATAACTGAACTTTATCATATGACTTTTGCTGGTTGTGACAAAGTAACAAGATGCCTGCCTGCAAGCTGAAAAATGACGTTGGGTTGTCCCTTTGAACCTTTTTCTTATTGCTTCCAAGTAAAGTAAAGGAAACTTTATTTTCACTTTACGGTTTATAAGAAGAAAGCCGGTGCATCCCAGCGGCTGGGATGTGATAGAGAGTGACTGTATATGCTGAGTGACCGGGATAAGCTCAATGGGTCCGCCATAATCCTGGATGTGCAAGATGACAGTGGCATCGTGGACATGAGCAGACCTGGAGGGCTAAGAAAAGTTAGCATGATAAGACCGACCTACAGCAAGCCGTATCTGGGCTAAAAGCAGCGGTGCCTAATAGCATCAAGGTTATGCGGACTATGGAGCGGGAAAGTGGCAGAGTTACTCGACCTGGGCATCTCGTCAAGAGTTCTTCGTGGTGTCATCACCAGTGTCATCCGTTGCTCTAACTTAAACTGGTGGTCATTCTATGGAGGAACTTCCTTCCATCTCTCTCTCCCTCGTCGATCTTCCTCTATTATCCAAATCCCAAGTGGCGGGGTCGAGCAAACCTGAGCGTCCTCCCCACTTTCATTGTGTTTATTACTATTATTATTTATTTTTATTTTTTTGGTTTTTATTTAATGGCCCCCTCCGCCTGAGGAAAAATTTTAAAAAATTGTGTTTGTATTTTCTCAGTGTTACTAGACGCTTTTATATAAAGTTTTTGATTTAATTGGGAAGAAATTTTCAGGGAATAAGCGAGTAACGCTGTGGATGGTCCCTATGAAGTTCATTACTCAAGAACCAATACTTCACACTTCGCAGTCTTGAAGGCGACGTTTTTTCAGGCGACGGTCCTCAAACCATTTTTGTTTATTATTCAATAATAAACTTTTTTAATCGCTCTTGAAAAAAAAAAAAAAAAAAAAAATTAACCCCCCCTGAAAATTTCATGATTTACGTTTCAAAGGATGTGGAATCCAAATCTGCAATAAAAAATTTTCCGTCCGTCTGCCGTACGTCGTACGCACGATTTCTTCCAAACGGCTGGAGCAAAAAAGCTGAAATTTTCAGGAAAAATCGATATTGGTCCGACAACGCCCCAATTCTTTAGCCATCTCTCTCACTTAATTTAAAGTGCCACTTAACGGTTGTCAAAGTTTTGTAAAATCCCTAAAAATCTCAACAAAAAAAATCAAGGCGGCCTAAATATGGACTTTTTTAAAGAACTTTCCATGAGAAATCGAATGAGCCCCTACCCAGGTCCGTAGGTCAAACCATTTCCGATCTATGGCCCGATTTCTGGTGCCATTATTTGCGTTATTTTGGTTTATTTTTGTTTTTGTTTTGATGTCAGTAACCTAGTGATGTAGTTATGTAGTAATGTGGATACTGGAGTGAACTCCTAAAAGGCTTTGTAGCCGATACACGAGTTGAAGCATTCTGATAACCATTTAAAAAAAACGCTGCAAATTCTTTCACTGGGGTTTATTATTCAATTGGCTTGCGTTCATGATTTGAATTTCTACTAAGCTTTGGAGTGTGGGTGTTACACAAGTGATAGAGCGATTATTGAATTTCAGGAGGCACACAAATGTGATCAACTGATCAATCCAAATAGGTATTTTGGTTGGGAACAGATTTACGTGCTCTGTGCATATCTCCTGAAATTCAATAATCGCTCCATCCCCTGTGAAACACGCACACTCCAAAGCTTAGTAGAAATTCAAATCATGAACGCAAGCCAATTGAATAATAAACCCCAGTGAAAGAATTTGCATCGTTTTCTTCCTTGAATCCTCCTTCCTCATTCTCTGCATATTTATTGATAGTTTTAACCATTCTAATGATGATTTTTGTTAATAAAATTTTTTGAAATTTCGTAGTCCAATTTTTTAACAAGCACCGATTAGGGCGTGAAATCAATTTGCTACTATGTCTTTAAAACTTGTCGCCATCATTATATTTTTCTATCACATTGGTGCCTCAAAAAAATCTGTAATTGGCGCTGAAATTATATTCTGTTTATTGGGATTTGTTAATCATGGGGTTTCTTCAAAATCCATGATTTGTTCAAGCACAAATTAGGACCTGAAAACACTGGCACATTATGTTTTTGAAAGTTGTTGCCAAATATTGATGGCTTAAAAAAAATTGTAATTGGCGGCCGAATAATGTTCTGTTTGTTGGGATTCGATAATCATCTCTTTTTCTCCTCGTTCGTACAAAGATTTGTACAACTATTGAAGTCCAGTTTGACACCAATTACAGCAAATATAGCAGATTTATTTACCTGTCATTTACACAGGAAAATATGAGTAGGACATTTTTAGCATTACCGAATACCATTTGTCCTTTTTATTGTCATTAAAAGAACTTGGCATTTCTAAACATCTATTGGTGGCTGTAAGCAATCTGTAAACAAGTATTTATTGGTTGTCGTTTCTTTCACACAAGCTTCACCTATTTTTTTTGAGCTTTTAACAATTATTTTTCAATGTTGAAATCTTGTGGTTGAAAAACTTGTTTCATCAAAGAAACTGTCGTTTTGCCAGCAGTAGCTAACAACGACGCAGTAGAAAGTTTTGATTTCGTTCCGGCAAGAAAAAACGCTGCAAATCCTTTCACTGGGGTTTATTATTCAATTTCATTAATTTGGCTTGCATTCATAATTTGAATTTCTACTAAGCTTTGGAGTATGCGTGTTTCACTGGTGATAGAGCAATAATTGAATTTCAGGAGATATGCATAGAGCATTTAAAATGGTTCTCAACCAAAATACCTATTTGGATCAGTTGATCATATTTGTGCTCCTAAAATTCAATAATCGCTCTATCACCTGTGAAACACGCTCACTCCAAAGCTTAGTAGAAATTCAAATCATGAACAAGCCGAATGAATAAAATTGAATAATAAACCCCAGTTAAAGAATTTGCAGCGTTTCATGCATATCAGAATGTTTCAACCGGTGTATCGGCTACAAATCCTTTTAGGAGTTCACTCCACTATCCACATTCCTACATTACTAGGTTACTGCGATCAAAACAAAAACAATAATAAACCAAAAACGCTTTAAATTCTTTCACTGGGGTTTATTATTGGCTTGCGTTCATTATTTGAATTTATACTAAGCTTTAGAGTGTGCTTGATTGATGAGTGTGTTTGATGATGACCAATAGAGTTTATTCCATTTTCTGCGGTTACAATCGTATTGCTGCAAGTATGTAACTTCCATGACGATTATTCCGTATTTTCTGACATCATCAATAAAATTATGACATTTTCATCGCTGCGATTTGCTAACAATTTACAATTGTTTCGAGTGGGATTTTGGTTTGTCATTCTCTCCGTACTCTTCTTGCCATCATCTGTAAAGAAGTGTGTATTGGCTGTTGTGTTTTTGCCCATATTCAGAAGTTTTAAAATCCAATTTTCTCAATTAGAATGGTAAATCATCAATGAAAATAGTTGGCGAAGTGATTTCCACTGTTTTATCGAAAGCAATAACCAGCGGTTATTAGATACCGCGGGTGATTCAACAAACTAATACCTACGAATTTCTACCTATTTTCTACGAATAATAACCTAATTTCTACAATTTTCACCCTTAATCTGCGCATAAGTTACCAAATTTTCTATCTCAAATTTAGAGGGTAGTCGAAGGAGTTTGACCAACTCGTTTCAGTGAAATGTTGATCTTATACGAGTAATTACCTATACACACATGTACAAAACGTTTAGCAATAAAGTAACTAGTTTCTTCGCAAAAAATTTAATTCCTAATGTGTGTGTGTTTGTATTACCCGTTTAGTTTAACCAATATAACTCCGTACTAATCAACCCTAACCATATGAATTATATTCATACATTGAAAATTGGTAAGACAGTTATTATAATCGTGTGAATGGAAGTTTTCACAAGGTTGTGATTTTGTAACAATAATAATTATTGTTAATGATAATTATTGGCTTCGAGTTGATATATCTGATTGCATTGTTGTTTAATATTTTCAACAATGATCCTTTGCAATCAACCAAGAAAGAAATTCCCCTCCTCCATTGGTTTACATTTCAGGATGCGCAGGTTTCAAAAATCGAATAAACAAAAAATCCTTCGTCCGCATCCCGAAGCTTTTTTCCGTAACTGGTAAATCAAAGTTGACAAAATTTGGCTAAAAAAACCACACATTGATTCGTAATGTACCAATAACTTCGAAGTAGATATCAATCACACTCAAGGGACAATATTTAATGGTTGAGTTATCACAAAATCGAAATCTCAAAAACTTCAGATGTAAGAGTGTAGTTTGAGATTTCATTTAAAGTATTAGCTACATATCAAAAAGGGATTTGAATGTCTTGAAGGTGTGTGATTTATGTTTGTTTGGGGGTAAGTGTGTTGGTTTATAGGTGGTCAATATGGTGCAACAGGACTGTTCGGAAATAAGGACAAACTGAACTCAATTCCCTTCTCAATCAACCACTGTCTATCAAATCTTCACCTTGATATTTTAAAATTTGAAAAGCTGGAAGTACCGTTTATTACTACTTGTTTAAGAGTAACCAAGAGCTGAATTCAATTTATAACAATTGTAATAATGTATTCCAGTTGTATTTTCTTCCATGTAGTCTTAATTCTTTCTTTAGTCTTGTTCCCTTTTGTGATAGGTATGAAAAACGTTCTCGTATAGCATCCGTCATTCTCTAATTACATCTGGTGTCTGGTTCTGATTACAGTTAAAATCATTTTACTGTTTCATAAATGTTGTAATTCAAATATTTTCATTCACGATTTACCATTGCAACTACGGTAGGCAGTTTAATAATTTAATTTCGTCAATTATCATGCAAATTACATCATAGTGTGAAATGACGTATAGCAGGAACACTTGTGATGTTATTTTGTGTAACCAATAAGCGGTCGCAATAGGGAGAAAAGTCCTCCGCACGGCAATACAAGCCAAACAATACTGCGGAGCCGGGAGATAATTATACCGAGACAATGAGCGAGCACAAACGAGCGCAACAATGACCAATTACGCCATATAGCACGGCTCGAGACTATCAAGCCGAGACGTCATTGTCTTAGAACTTTCTAAGAGCCGCTTCTCTAATTGTCAACTTGATTGGAATAACTGTATCTCTTCAAGATTTCGGGGAAAGGTTTCAAGAGATCAAAGGGGAATGAATGGACTCTTGAGTCTGAACGCGCATGCCAATTTCCCATACGCTCTCTGGAGAGGAAAGGTCGAGAGAAAGGATAAGAGAAAAATGAGAGACCAATTTTCTCGAAAAACTACTAATTAACAGGCGTAATCGATGCCCTTCCACATAGCCCACTTGACTAAAGAAAAACTTTTGAATATGTCAAAAATAAAAATTTACATAACTTTACGAGTTATATGGCAAATTTTACTGGACTTTTGACTTGAGCGTCAAAAGGAAAATCCATCAATATACGTCAGCTTCGTGAAAATGGGTGATAGTACGGGGGGGGGGGGGGGGGGGGGTCGTCAAGACCCGAAACTGAACCCAATCACGAATTTGGTTTTTTCGCTGGCTTTACAAATATGTTTTTTTGTTTGGTTTTGGAAAATTGAAAAATTATTTTCTCCAAAATCGAGAGAGAGAATGTTTCTGCAGACATCAACGCCTTCAAATGGGAGACTCGATAAGTATTACGTTCTAAATCTGGAGAGGATTCAATTATTAAAAGATCGAATCGACAGGATAGACAATAATAAAAGGTCGATGGATCATAACCAAACTGAAACGATCATGTAACAAGAAGCGTAATGAAACGGTACACTTGCCCCTTCCGAGGACTGAAGCGATTAATGCCCGCCATCCTCAGATTATATCTCAGAAGTACGAAGGAGCCTGGTTTACCTCCATAGGCGGCGAATCCGAAAATCGGGAAGAAGGAAATGACTATATCCCGCAATTTTCATGCATTTCATAGTAGCTAGCCAAACATAGATCCAATACAAATGTCACATAACACCACTATAAGCCACAATCCACTCAATTGTTGAACAATATGAAAATCGCGTAGAATTTTTTTTTTTTTTTTTTTTTTTTATCTTTCTTTGGATGGTTTTCAAAACAGAAAGAAATTCGTTTCAATAGGTAATCAGTTATATCGAGAAGATAAGGACAGGCGCATAATTCCACGTTCGCTGGGCATCAGGAGGCCTCACCGACCAAATCGTTTTTAAGGTGAACAGACGTGGCGAAAACGTCCGATTTGATGAATCGGTTGTCTTTCGTCGAGGCAGAAAGATCTGCAGGTAAGAAAGTCATCCGCTTTGTTCCTAAACGTTTTGTTTAGTTTTTTATATGTGAAATTCCTGGGGGAAGGTATAGCAAAAAAAGAAGAATAATGAGGTTCAAATTTTTCAGTAACAGAAAGAGAAGGACAATCTTTCATCCCTCCGCATGTAACTAAATTGAAAACAACTAAAATGAATTGAATAGGTACCGTTTTTTGCCACTAATTTCAATGGTTAGCAATTGTATAACAATCTATTATAATTAAAAGATATATTACCGAAGAGAATTGTACAAAATCGAACGCTACAGATTACAATCTTACCAACTACTGTTGGTCATTAGCCGTACCGATATACCTACTCCATTTTTGAAGGGTTTCACTCCAAGCGAACTCTTTATAAACCATAGACTGTGCGATAGAATGCCATCGATGCCTGAATTCTTATAAGAGACACTTAATTTTTTTTAAAGATAAGGAAGAAATAGGCCTAAAATCTTATAAAAGTTTGAGAAAAACTGTGATACTAGGAGATACTGTAAGGATGTGAAGAGATATGGAAAAATAGATGAAATCGAGAATGAACACCGGTCGTTTCTCGTTGATACTAAATAGCACCTTGTCCGAAGGAATCGAATCCACTTGAAGTTGGCTTCGTACTTCTAGTCTCAATTATCTCAGCCATCTTCTCTCGCGCAAAATAGGAATATCCCGACAAGAACTATCAGCCGTCCAAAAGGTTCGGAGGTTTTGGAGGGAGATAAGCTACAACAAATAAATTGGGTAATATTTGTTAGAGTAACCTACCAACGTTATTATTAGCCACTGCTTGTACGGCTTCAATTGTCAAGATTAGAGAAGTGGCAGTTCAAACTCAGATCTCAATGTCTTTATTTGTGTACGATTATTAATTAGATTTCAACGATAAGTATACAAATCTGATCTGTTATTTTAGATGATGGATCGCATATCAAAACTTTTTAAAAACAGATGGGTAATATGTACTTACATGTACAAAGTACAGGTGCATTATTCGAAAAATCACAAATTTGATTAGCAGTTCCTAATGTAACTTGTAATAAGTAATAATGTAGTAAGTAGGTAACTTGTAATTTAAATTAAAATTTAATTTCATTTAATGAGTAAATACAGGTATCTACTTGTAAATAAAGTTCTTAGTACAAGTATACAAGTATTTGTGTTTGTCCTGGTGATACGTACAAGTACTTGTACTACAAGAACAAAGGGTGAAGGCCCTCTTTTAGCCTAGAATACTGAGGAGAATGATGAGGAGGAATTCGGGCCCCAAAGCTCAAGAGTAACGTGTACTTACTAAGAAGTGAAACAGCAGGTACATATGACTAGTACTTGGCAAGAATTTTCGAAGTACTTGCTTCTTGTGCAAAAATACCTCAGCATTCTCATTATTGGTGTTCTCGTCTGCAGTAAAATGTTTTTAGATTTTCTCAAGTAGTAGAAAAAAGTGCTTCTAGCACCATAGTACAACTTTATCTACAAACAAGCTTGGACTGGAAATCTACATTTTGAATAAATCGATCTAATTAGAAGTTACTGTCTCTATTTTGCTCTGATTCTGATCTAATAACCAGGAATATTCTGGGATTAGATGCGAGGTTGCGATGGAAACTGCTCGTAAGGAAGACAGAACTTAGGTACTCTCAAACTCAAAAAAATGTGGTGATTAATGAGCAGGGAATCAAAATTGTTCGGCTTAATCAAACAAACTCTACAGTTCTACGTTCTTCAGCCTGCATGAACTTATGGACTTTATGAACTCAGGTGGAGCTGTACTGTTCATAGCAATCTGAAGCTTATCCAGACTCTTCAAAGTGACCACCACTAATCCAGGAGGATAGAACATGATCTACAGGCGGAAATTATTAATGAAACTATCAAGAAAAATATCAGCAAGTTCGAGGTTATTTCAACGTCGAAGATGTCCATAGCTACCTAGAGAGAAGAAAACCACACGCACTAATACAGGTAAAGTTAAACAATGAAATGATATGATCAGTTAGTCAAAATATGCTCTGTATGTTTGATTTGGATTGTGTATAGGTACAGTAAAAACAGACCAAAATCGAATTCTAAGCAGTCTTAAACCGGGCGTAATAAAAATGCAAAAACTAATCCAAGGAATTTTTTATAACACTTCTTCTATCATTCTCGATAATGAAAATAGAACATCGTGAAAGTTAGAACAGCAGTTTCCTGAGGCACGAAAAACTATCATGATTCGTTTGGAGTTCCATTGATTGTTGAGAGCGGTTGAAGGTGTCAAATTACGAAGTGATGAAGTCACCCCGGAGGCAGGCCAGGTAGTGTTAGAGGCGAGCCCAATAGCCTGGCCTTTGTTTCACTGAATGGGTCGAAAATAAATTATTAATGAAAATTATTTAATTATGATCGCCTGGAGGGTTTGTTTGTTTCGGGAGGGACTCAAGAAAATAAGGCTTCCTATGAGCAGGTCTAAACGGGGGTGGGCGCGTGTTTCGCCGCCGGCTAGACCTGACTTGACTAGGGCTACCTAACATCTACCACCCTGAACCACACATCTTATATTGATGTGTTCTAACTCTAAAACGGTAGTTTGGTTTACCCAAATTTAGGCAAAAATTTCGAACATGGCATTGTTTTCAAAATTACCCTGTATTAACTCTACACCGTTACGATCACGAGTTCAAACGAAGGGATAATTTTAATTTTGCTAACTGATTAGCAAGTTCCTGAAAAGGTATTTAGCAATATTAAAATGGTCTAGAGCAGTAATTTTGCGATCACAATGGGATATGTGATGTTTTCGGCTTCTCACTGGTGCAAGACGAATATCATAGTCTGGAGAACGGACGAAACCCAGGCGCTCAAGTTTAGAACGAGGCCCTGTGAAGGTGTTTCACTAATGTTTGGTCTAAGGGTGGGTGAGATTGAAGAAGAAGAGTGGCAAATATTGTCTAAGAAACTTATAGAAGCTAATCTTTCTGAGAAACCTTTCTTGTTTGTTTTTGGTCTTCTCTAGTCCTCCTGGGAAATTATGACGGTTGGTTTCAATAGTAGCTGTGGTGATAAATAAATCTTTGGAGAAATGCTAAAGGTAGCCAGCTGATTTTCAGACATCAAAAGATGGCTGCAAGGAACAAAAAGCTGCTCCAGATGTCGAATGCCAACCGCATGCCCGGAAAGCTAGGGATTATCTATACATTTTGGCCATTCTGAAGAGAGTAAAGAGCATGGGGCACAGTCCTTCACAACTTGGCAATCGTACTAGAAGCCACAGCAAGCTCTCCAATAAAAGTTACAGGCTTCCCACGAAACAACAGGCTCAGTTTAGTTCATCAGGGAATCAAACGGTTCAATTATTTAGTTGAGCATTAGCGATTTCTTCCTGAATATATTTTCAGTGCACAGTTAAGGAAGAGTCTTGCATTAACTGTATCCTACTCAATAGATGAGTTTAGTTTTGCAGAGTGGGGAATTTGACTAATCAAGATAATTTTTAATCTATCAAGATTTAATTGTTCATTTTGCTCCTTCTATACTTCCGAGTAATTAGTGTTATTGGTAAAGAAACGAAGTACTCCATTCCGAGATTTTTGTCTTCTACTATCTATTTCTTTATAGGTACGTGTGAAGTCGGCAACTAAAACCACTGCCCACAAATAATTTTAACTTGGTCACTACAAAAAAATAATTTTAGAATACTAAATACTGCAAACAAAACACCACTTTACAGACAAAAGTGTACTAAGTATTAAGACGAATACATTTCAATTCTAACCAATGATTATTAGAAAAATATTGATATCCATGTGGCATCTGTCGGCACTTATTCAGCTGTAATGCTTTGTACCACACACCGAATTTTTTGGGTACTGTGTGCTTTATAATTAAAGTGAAATTGTACTTGTACTGCTGTCATTAATCTTGTACCAGCTGCTTCTTTACCTATAGCTGTTGTTTTGGATATCTAAACACTTATCACCAAATGGTTTTAATTTTTCTACTGACAAGATGATTTTAATTTGAACCGACCTCCCTTTCAGATGAAATACCCAAATCACAAATGACCCATTGAACAAGAATATAAGTATATTGATTAAAGCTTTTTTTGAATTAGTTACATGTTATAGAGTGGGGAGTTTGAATAAAATAACCAGTCCGTCTCTTCATTGCCTGATTAAATTTAATCATTTTTTTTTAAGAATAGTTCTTTAGTTAAAGCCTATTATTATTATAAAGAAACTGTTGTAGGAGTATCAATCCCGGTTGACATTCTAACCCAATAATATATTGGAATTTTATCTATATATCAGGTTTATATAAAATCTTTAATTGCTTATCCTTCTGGTGATCGAGGCTATCAACTATAGGACAGATTTATAAATTAAAGAACAATAGTATAACGAGTATGCCAATACATGAGGAATAATAGGTATATGAATAATATTGGATGATATTGTTTTATCAAGAAACCACACAAATAACAATCAATGAGTATTGGAAATCGTCTCTTATATGGTTTACCTTGAACTGTTCTGTTTCTTGTTCAGACTGTTCATTGAAAAGAAATAGAATAGAAGACTATTTTACTGGCAGCTTAACCTTAGCATGGAAGGTTATTCCCCTTGTTGGATAGATAACTTGTCTTTAATAATAGTCTAACCAACTACTTCCATGCTATACTTCAAATGATACAACTCGGGGTTCAATTGGACACAATAAACAAAAATAAAACATTACATGTAACCAATCTTCTTTTTCCTATCTACCGCAGCATCAAAAGATTCTTTGGTAAATTCACATTTACAGGAAAAGCAAGGTTAGGATGCAGAAATTTAAAAGTCTCTTGACAATTAATCTTGATTAGTTACTTAATTATCAATCTTTGTTTCAATAAACGGTAACATCTACCTACATTGTTTTCTTCTAGTAAGGAAAAAACGTTTATTCTTTAAAAAATGAATTGTGGGCTTTTTTCCGTAGCTAATAGCCTCGATGTTGTGAGATCTGATACAAAATCATATGACATACCTGTATGCGTTCGTTTGTGAATTTTGAGGTTTTCGGATCTGGCGAAGACTTTTCCGCATCCAGGGAAGGGGCAGGGAAACGGTTTTTCTCCTGTGTGCACGCGGATGTGGTTGACGAGTTTGTATTTCGCTTTGAAGGGTCGACCGTTCCGGGGGCAGCTTTGCCAGAAGCAAGTGTGGCTCGTGCACTCGGGACCACCGACATGGTCCACAGTCAGATGTGTCACGATTTCGCACATGGACCCAAAGGCTTTTCCACAGTTCTTGCCGGACTCGAGCCACAGGCAGGTGAGGTTGGCTGGTTGTCGCATATACCGGAAAAAAGCTCCTTGGTGCGGAGCCGGGTACATCTCTTGGTGGTAGCCTTCGTGAGGCCTGGGGTACACCAAGTGGTTGTGATACGGGTCGTACATTTCGGCATGTTGACCGTACTCTTCTTTCTTGAAGAAGCCATAGCTCCCTTGGTGGTACCCTTGGTGATACCCTTGGTGCTCCTGAGGCGGCATCATCTGCGGACTTTTGAAGCCCATGAGACCGTGGTGGTGCCCTCCATCGACGAAAGCGTTCAGCATGACTGCACACCATGCGTTCAGGACATGTCACGCACCGACGCGTCACTTCGTCATCGCACACGCGTTCATTTCCCGTTCAAAATTCGTAATTTTCATTGAAAAAACCAAAAACAAAACAAATATCCCGATCATAAACACACCCGTATTACTCGGTTTGGCTTTCACAGCAGGACTGCCAGCTTAGCTCTTCCAAAGAGAATCTGAGGGGTCCTGGGGTGCGCCCAGGCTCCTCCTCCTCGATTCCCATTGGCTCATGATGACCACGCCCCATTCACTCCCCTATCCACCAAAGACTTGTTCATCCGTTTTTCAACTACTTGTTACACACCAATTACACAGAATTTAATGTCTAATGGTTTATGATCCTCAGACAGGACGTCCCGCCACTTCACGTCACGACTTCTTCCAGACCCTTTTTTTTCATTCTGTCTCCTTTTACCCTGCAGGTTTTCACAACAACCCAACCATTAAGGGTTCCACGATGTAGACATCCTTCCCCACGGTGAAGTGATTTATCGCGGATTATTCAATAACTTCCCGATGAAACCCCGCACAAACGGGAGATATAACAAGTAAGCCGTAGTATGAAATAGCTGGATAATGGGGTGAATCCAGTATGAAACCAAGGTATAAGACCTATCTTCAGAAAGTGTTGAGCAAGAGGCAGTAAATTTTGCGGGAGATGTTGTATTTTCATAAAGCTCGGTAGTTGGCATCACAAATATCTCCCAGGACAATGTCAGTATTTCATTTTCCCTCCAGTATTTTACTTCGTGACTAACACTTGGCAGAGCACGTTAGGTTCAAATCGTGATGATGTGATGCCCTACCAACATGTCAACACTAACCATCAAAATGAAAAAATTAGTCTTTGGTCTCTCCTGAACGATAATGAACACACAAAAAGAGTGCTAAAATTGATTGATGAACTCTTTTTCTCTTGGTCGATTATTTATGTTATTAATTTAGCATGTATTCTATTTCATTATGTATTATATCATACATGTCAATAATAATATTGTATTTGGGCTTTTTCCGGTCCATTTAACAATGAAAAACAATTAAAAAGATTTATTTGTTCCATCACTTTCGACCAACCCAACCAAAAGGGCCGAAATATTTAAAAAATCAGAGTATCGAAAACTTTCTAAATAACACCAAAAGGTATTTTTATGTTTCATATTGGTAGACATAGCGTCAATGAATCAAATGATCCCCTTCAAATCGCTTCAAGTTCATCCGTTGCTTCCCCTAAGGGCTAGAATTTCGACAGAAAATAAGATTTAGGGGCTTTAGGTGCAAAGAAACATACAAACATATTTACTTGATAAAAATCATACAACCTAAATTGATTACCGACCTCCTTTTTTAAGTCGATGAAAAGAACGCAAAGGCGAATGTGAATCCACTGTCTGAACATGGTAAAAAGGGCCTTATAAGTTGTGATGATCAAATCCGATGATATAAATGGAAAGGAAATGTTTTTTAATTCCTTTTTGAAAACTCACTTTACCTAACAAATGCTTTGTATCGATTTTGGTTCATTATTCATTAATAAGCCATTGCAATCGCTCTTGAAAAAAAAAATTCTAACCCCCCCTGAAAATTTCATGGTTTACGTTTCAAAGGGTGAAGAATCAAATCTGCAATAACAAATTTTTCCATCCGTCCGCCGTACGCCGTACACACGATTTCTCCCAAACGGCTGAAGCAAAAAAGCTGACATTTTCAGGAAAAATCCATGTTGGTCCGGCGACGCCCCAATTCTTGAGCCAGCTCTCTCACTTAATTTAAAGTGCCCTTTAAGGGTTGTCAAAGTTTTGTAAAATCCCTAAAAACCTCAAAAAAAGTCAGGGCGGCCTAAATTTGTACTCTTTTTGAAGAACACTCCACGAGGAATCGAATGAGCCCATCCCCAGGTCCGTAGGTCAAACCATTCTCGATCTATGGCTCGATTTATGGTGGCAACATTCGCGTTATTTTGGTTTATTATTGTTTTTGTGTTGATATCAGTAACCTAGTGACCTAGTGAGGTAGTAATGTGGATACTGGAGTGAACTCCTAAAAGGCTTTGTAGCCGATAACCATTAAAAAAAAACGCTGCAAATTCTTCCTCTGGGGTTTATTATTCAATTGGCTTGCGTTCATGATTTGAATTTCTACTAAGCTTTGGAGTGTGCGTGTTTCACAGGTGATAGAGCGATTATTGAATTTCTGGAGATATGCATAGGGCACGTAAATCTCTTCTCAACCAAAATACCTATTTGGATTGTTCAGTTGATCATATTTGTGTGCCTCCTGAAATTCAATAATCACTCTATTACCTGTGAAACACGCACACTCCAAAGCTTAGTAGAAATTCAAATCATGAACGCAATTGAACGCCAATTGAATAATAAACCCAGTGGTAGAATTTGCACCTTTTTTTTTTATTTGGTTATTTGGTCATATTTTTTATTTAATTGATGTATTCGATATCTCGTTGCGTCACCTAAGTTTTTCATTCCAAGTTTGGTGGTCGCTATCAAATAGAGATTCTTTAAATGGAAATTATTCAAGCAACGCAATTATACACTGGTGAAATATTTTGAAAAGTAATCAAATTACTAATTGCGACATCATATGTATTTGCTGACATGTGTAGGGAAGTGTTTGATCACACGTCGTTCGTTATTAGTTGTTCTAACCGTGGTTTTGAATGATTCACCATTGTAAACATTTGGATATCAGCGTGTAAGTGTTTACACCGATTTTTTCGTATCAATGTACGAAATTGCAATTTTTCCAAAACTACCAACTGCAGTATTATATATCTACAATCAGTCTGGTAATAAGCAAGCAGATTTCTATAAAGAATGATTCCAGAAACAATGTATTGCATAATTCATTTACGCTGTAACTTTAATTTTCCGGAATGGAATAAGTGCTCCAACAAGTTGATCCTTTTTGCCCTTTCAAACTTTATGATTACGGCGCATAGTGTGGGCGGCCGCGGCCTATATGAGTTAGAAAGACAGCCCCCACTGTAGAATTAATTCCAAACATCGCACCTTTTTAACTATGCGCACTCCTACGAAGGAAAGAAAGGAAAAATAAAATCCGCGAACCATATTTACGCCGATGTTCCCGTTGGCAGGCTGAGAAAAGGGGGATTCATAAATATGAAGTAACAACACGGTGGAAACGAGGATCAGACAACATTAAATTTGTCACCGATTGTGGAGAAGTCGAATGGGTGAATTCCAAAAATGGCGTTTCAGGATCAAGTTAAGCGGAAATGACAAAACAACATGTTAGGAATATATTTGAATGGTACAAGTTTATATCATACTTTTCTGCGAGCAGAAGAGGAAAGGAAAAGTAGAGCACCCCCGAGTAAGTTGTAAATGTAGATTATAATGGGTTGTAGTGTTTTGGTTTATTATTCAATAATAAACCATTGTAATCGCTCTTGAAAAAAAAATTCTAACCCCCCCCCTGAAAATTTCATGGTTTACGTTTCAAAGGGTGTAGAATCCGAATCTGCAATACAAATTTTTCCGTACGCACGATTTCTCCCAAACGGCTGAAGCAAAAAAGCTGAAATTTGCAGGAAAAATCCATGTTGGTTCGGCGACGCCCCAATTCTTGAGCCAGCTCTCTCACTTAATTTAAAGTGACCTTCAAGGGTTGTCAAAGTTTTGTAAAATCCCTAAAAACCTCAAAAAAAGTCAAGGTGGCCTAAATTTGTACTCTTTTTGAAGAACACTCCACGAGGAATCGAATGAGCCCTTCCCCAGGTCCGTAGGTCAAACCATTCTCGATCTATGGCCCGATTTATGGCGCCAACATTCCCGTTATTTTGGTTTATTATTTTTTTGTTTTCATATCAGTAACCTAGTGATGTAGTGATGTAGTAATGTGGATACTGTAGTGAACTCCTAAAAGGCTTTTTAGCCGATACACGGGTTGAAGCATTCTAATAACCGTAAAAAAAGCTGCAAATTCTTTCACTGGGGTTTATTATTCGATTGGCTTGCGTTCATGATTTGAATTTATACTAAGCTTTGGAGTGTTCGTGTTTCACAGGTGATAGAGCGATTATTGAATTTCCGGAGATATGCATAGAGCACGTAAATCTGTTCTCGACCAAAATACCTATTTGGATTGATCAGTTGATCATATTTGTGTGCCTCCAGAAAATCAATAATCGCTCTATCACCTGTGAAACACGCACACTCCAAAGCTTAGTAGAAATTCAAATCATGAACGCAAGCCAATCGAATAATAAACCCCAGTGAAAGAATTTGCAGCGTTTTTCTATAAATATTTTCAGTTCTTCTCATAATACTGTTTGTAATTGTCTGTCCTGAGTCTGAGCTCTTCTAATAATTGTATGCCCTGAAGGAGGTTTTAAATAAACCGAAAGTTTGGGGAAGAGGAGATTCAATTCCGTTATAATCCTAATCCTGATTATTTAGATCCGGCTAGAACGAGTAAGTTAATAGGAAACAAAAGCTTTTGACTACCAGCAGGTTAATAAACACGCACAATTGTAAACGCACTAATGAAAATTGTTTGGTTTAAAACTATTTCTATCTTTCCAGAACATTTAGGGAAGGGTGGAAATTATCCGAAATTATCCAACACGGAAATTATCATCCAGGTCAGCGATACGTGACAGCCTACCCTCCATTCTGTACGCACGCTTAGTTCTACGGCGTAACACTAAGGCCTAAGATTTACCTCAGCATCTGGTCACTACTGCACAAAAATTTATTCGATTTTTGGGCGTTATGTTTTTGGGCATTTCTCATATATACATACACGCATTGCATGATTATAGGAATGTGTCCTTCTAGACGAAAACACTCCTTTCGATTGAAATTAAAACGTATCCTCAAACAAGATGAGTTTTCTTGACTACACTCTTTGAACACAGGAAAATTGGTCAAATTAGGGAAATGTGCTTCATAGTCTGTATAAATAGGACAAAATGGATAAAAATGGTTTACTTTTATTTTTAGAAGAATATTACTCCGAAAGAGTTCTTCAATTATGAACTGTCACATTAAGAAATGTAGGTACATATTTAAAGCAAAAAATATGCTTTTAAAAAAATCAACAATTTTTGTTTCAGTAGCAAACAATTATTTGAAAGAATTTTTTTTAAATTAATAATTCCTTTGCATACAAATTTCTCAATTTTCAAAAGAAATTAACAAAAATATACCTATACGATAATCCAAAGAAGTTCGTCCATATTTTCATTCTACTCGTCTATAACTCTTTTTAACTGTGAATCATATGATAAAAACGGTCTATTATTTCTGTGTTAGATACCTTTTTGAGTGAATCACTTGTTTATCGTTATTACACATTAATCTCTGGTACATTATCTTAACTTGGCGGTTCCATGAATTGTCATTATATTTTAGTTACCATAAAGCACCATCTACAGCTCAGTAGGCTTTTTATTAGTTACTTTGAATGTAATTGAAGCTGTTCAGATGATTGGGTCCAAAAGCGAATTCCTATGCTACTTATCGTATGAAGCTGAAATGTGGTATGTACCCTACTTAGAACTTATACTTAGGAGCTGCATAGGTTCGGGATCTGCTGAGTGCCAAGACTCAAGATCTAGTAAGAAGACCTAGATTCAAGACTTAGTAACTTTTAAGAATATTTCAAGCATTTTAATGTTACCAATATGAAGAAAGCTGTGGGTCACACCTAATGTGAATGACGTTTGTTTATTACTTTCAGTCCTGAACTGATAGCTTCATGCTATCTAGGGACTCACTAAACGTTTTGTAATAATTGACTACTGATTGTTTGTTTTCTTTGGCTTTTGGGTGAATGAAAAAGTGTATTTTGGTGTTTGATATCGTGTGACGAACATTAATTTTATTGTTATATAAAATCAGTAACACAACGTAGGTACGAACACCAATTGTGGCGCCGCAAACGTTGTTTTGCCTCATCAATTATTCCTAGTTTCTAGGTAACATTATAATTGATCAGTTATCGAGCGGGATGATAATGATTAAATTACTAAAATGGCTATAAAAAATAGCGGTTAGTGATAAAAAAGTAAAAAGTGTAGGGTTGTATGTATTTTAACACCACATAAAAAAAATAAAAACGACAAATTTCGCCCAAAAATTAAAAACCAAACGTGAACAACCCTTATCTCTTAGGGTTATGAAATATAGAAAAGATATTAAAGGACTGCTGGTTTGACTCTAACACTATCGAATTGTACCTTTTATTCTGCATTCTAATGGAATTATGAGCAAAAAATACTTCCTTGGTCTATTAAAAAGGTTCATTATTAAAAATAATAAACCATAAACGCTCGTTTGCATCTTCACCGATCCCCTAGTGCCCAAACGCCCGTCGATGTCCCTCAATATTAAATAACTTTCAATAACTATGATAATGAACGAGGGTGGACGTTTTTTCAATCGCTACTTGTTTTCCCAGGAGGGTTCTTACGTGGGGGTGAGATTTAATAAAAAGGGAACGCACTCCGATAAGATCGGCGAAACAATCGAAGCTCGTCGGATTATGGGTTGTGGGACATTTGAATTGTGTGCGAGGGAATCCTAAAACGCCGTTAGCGGTCGTAATTAATACGTGAGGGTGAGCCCTAGTCGGAAGGGGTGGAGATGGGCGGGAAGAAAGAGGGTGGATTTGGCCACGGCCTTTTAGAGACGGTTTTCTGGAGGTTTTGGACTATCATTTTCAACAGTGATCCTTTGCAATCGGAAAAAAACTGCACAGTTGTATCAGCAGTTTAGGGGATGGAAAATCTTGTATTTGGGTGACCAGTGTAACAGAAAATCGGTCGTGGAACCTTCGCAGAACGACTGGAAATAACGGCGCGCTCTATTCGGACTTAACGAGCAATAACAGTCCAGTATTCGAACTTCTGCAACCAATGAAATGTGTGAAACACACTCTTTGGAAAATGTCGACGCTTTTGTTACTCTCATATTCATATGTAAATCAACACCAATATATAGTTATCTAAAAATGAGCTTCATAAAAGAACACCAAAAAACACCAATCTGATTTTTTTTTGGGGAATATCTCTCCAACATGCACGTGTGAACAGGCGACTATCAGACTTTGCCCGATTTTTGAAAGAGTAGATCATGGCCAAATTATGGTTTTTAAAAACTATTTTTCGAGGGTATTTACAAATGGCAATTCATGGTTATTTTTGCCTTTTTTACAACACGGATACATCAACGGCATCAAACACAGATCGTAACAAACCTATGGTAAAAAATGCAAGGAACGATTTTAGTGGTTATTTCCAAAAATCTTGATTTTTTCCTCATCCTTTGAAATAGTGTTTGAAATCAATTTTCAGAACACCGTTGGGAAAACGATGGACTTTTTATTTTCTCCCGAAAAAATTAGACGATTTTAACACGAATTAAAAGACGACAAATTAGTGCAAAGATCAAATTGTGCGAATTTATGAAATAAAAAACAACTTTTTACCATATGTTTTCTCATTTGCAATAAACAGGTTTCATCACTTTCGCTCCCTAGGAAAAACTTTCCCAAAATCTCAGATTTCCAATGGTTCGAATCCGGAAAAACGAGGGTTTATGTAGTAAAATCGACGTTTTTCACCAGAAATCGATTTGCTACAAAGAATGAGTTTTGCATCATATTAGATGCAAAATTTCTCGCCAACCAGATTGGGCCTCCTCGCTCAACAAATAAGGCATTTTCGGAATATTTCCCTGGTTGGGAGGGCCGAATCAACTACTGTTTCAACCGAATTTCGCCAGCAGGTTCTTATTGTCTTATTCGTTCTTGATCGTTGAATACTCGTGGAGATTCGTAGTACTGTGATTTTGTCCGTTTAGATCAATAATTGAAAGCTCCCTTCGCTATGATATCTATTCGTATTACACAGGTTGCGTTCCTACCGACCGTCGAGGGTTTCAATTTTGTTCAATCACAAAACTTGTATTTTCTAGCTTGAGCTGTCCCAATATTCCTACGTATTAGTCCTAATATTCCTACTATGAGTTGCTGTTGGATAATAAGTAGAGGAGAAGGCACAAATACAGGATTTGACTAAGTGACAACAAAAAATTCCTGTTAATCTGCATCAAAAATTTAGTAAAACTCCACCAACCAAACTTTTCTATCTCAATCCGTTCTCTAGATATAATTTTTTAAAGGTTTTTTTTTAGAACCCACGTTTTATTAGCATAAAACCACGTTTTTTCACTTAAAAACAACTTTTTACTACTTTTGACCACATTTTCGGATTCAGCGTGAATTTCCTTTACGACCAATGCACATTCATAATCATAAACGAACCCCTAAGGACCGCAATTGCGGTTCAAACATTGAAATTTAAAAAAAAAATGCTAGTTTCTGAATTACCTTTATTTTTACTGCGCTTTCAATAAACGTGCTGGAACTTGTCAAACCTCAGGAAAACTTGCAAATTTAATCAGCTTTCTAATGGTATGGTCAAAGTAATTTGGATTTAAACGGATGGAGAGGTTGCCCCATTGATATGGGGAACTCAAATTTGTTGTCTAAGTTCCTCTTTTCTCCTGTCAAGCTCTAATGGCAGCAAATGGGCCTTCAATAGTACATTGAAGAAGCACCGAATTTTTTTCAAGTTGCGGATCGTCGACTAGGGTCATTCTTGAGTGCCCAGTTGTTATTGAATCATTTGATAGGAAATTCTAAAAACCTAATTCGATTTGATCTTTGTTGTTTACTAGGTAGACAATTTTTACAATGTTCATACCTTTTTACATTCGCATTCTTGTTTACGTTCTTTTTTCATAACCGATTTGTAGCCCTTAGGGACAACGAGTTGATGAACCTAAATACGGTGATTTTTTACTCTATTTTCGGATTCTAAACAGCTTGAAACTCGTACCAACAAATTTTGAGGGATTACCTGTTAATTTTGTATAGTTCGTTTACAAAGGTAAACAAAATAATAATGCTTGTATATAAAGCAAAAATTGTTATCAAATGCATGATTTACAGCTTGATATTCTAAACGAACGGAATGATCGATAAGTAACCTTAAACATTATTTAACTTTATGTAGATACAACTGACGGTTTATTCATGATTCGTGCACTTAGAAAACTCGACAACTAATTTAAATTTTCAAGATCGAGTTACGATTTATGCCGTTTTCGAGACACTTGCAACGACCATGAAGCAGTAGGGGTGGAAAAAAAATAACAGTTTACCCCCCGCGGAAAAAGCACCCCTATTTATATTCCTATACCCCGTCTACATTCGTATTTGTGTACAAGGAATAATTAGGGCCTATATTTATGTTTTGAGCTGGTTAAGCTCATTGTGTTTGGAGGTCATTTGTCTTTGAGTTGAATGGTTTCGAGGATATATCGAGGGAAGTTTTTCGTTTTGAGAAAAAAGGAACTGACGGCGGGGGTGGGGGTTGGGAACGAGTTTTTTTAAGGGGGATTTCCCGTATAGGTCAGAAGGGGTAGCGCCGCTGCCGCCACCTGCTATTTCCACGCGGGGAGTCCCAAACATCGATGCATCAACGACAAATTATCTCAATGGAAATTTCATATTTACTCGTACATCTGAGTTTCAGCTTGAGCAGTAATGAGAGTGGTCTGAAGAGGGTGCAAAGTATTACATAACGGATTTAGATGGTCTACCCCGTCATGACTCTTCCACCTTGTACATCCAATTATCATATATTCTTTTGCTTCCATTAGATACAGTATTTTGGAAGCGATTTCTGTCCTAATATTTTCAGAAGATGGCAGCACCGTCTGGGAGTTTGTTCTGGATTTACATTCTGTAAACGATAAAAATTCTAAATTTTCTGAAAATGAAGGTGTAGTCAAAAATATTTTCCAAATTCGGCAAAATTACTACACACAGGTTTATTACCTAGTTCTGCATTAGATAGTCTTACTAAGATGATCAACGGACTTCCAGAATTGGAATGTAGAACCAGGCTTGTCTCATTCGAATCAGGGAACTAATTTCTGCCTGAACCTAACAAAAACCTATCCTATTACAAAGAAAGGTTCCTATTGCTTCCGAGTCTACCAAGGTAGCGGAAGCATTGTTTTCGCCTTCGGAATGTGAAAATTTTTTGTCTCCAAAATCAAAAATTCCACTCGCATTTTGCTTTTAAGAGACCTTTCTGAACAGTTTTGGTTCCGTGTCTGTCTGTGTGTCTGTCTGTCTGTCAGCAAATCCTTCTTACGGGCAAAACTACACGAAGTTATAGTCCGATTTTGATGAAATTTTCAGCGATTGTGCGAGTTTGGGTTTAGATGGTCAACTATAGGTTTCATGACCCCCGGATCAATAGTACCCTCTGCGCATGCGCAAAAGTGAAATCCTTGTTACGCGCGTAGCTCCGGGAGTTCTTGACCAATTTCGATGAAATTTTCAGGGATTGTCCGGTTTGATGTGTAGATGGTCCCCTATAAGTTTCATGACCCCCGGATCAATAGTAGCCTCTGCGCATCCGCAAACGTGAAATCCTTGTCACACGCATAACTCCGGGAGTTCATGACTGATTTCGATGAAATTTTCAGGGATTGTTCGGATTTGGTATATTTTATAGTTTGTTCAATAGTTGAACATGCCTACCTTTATTTTTTCAAGTTATGCTCCTGCATAACAATAAATTTACCCTAATTGAACATCAATATTTACTTCGCCTAATTGAACGAAGTTCTTTAGTCAATAATAATTTTCAATGATCTATACAGTCATGTTATGTTTACGAGGAAGCTATGTGCCACACCCACTTGTTTTTCATTTCGAGATTCGTCAACTTTCGTCTGGGAGCTTCGGAAAAGAGCTTCGGACTTTTGTGCAATTTCATTTTTGAAATTTATGTGTCTTGAAACGTGAGCCAACAACTTTTGAAAGGAACGTTAAACTTTGATTTTTCTAGCCCGACTTCGAAGGTTCATTATTGAAAACAATACACCGAAATAAGACATAACGGTGAAACTTGTCAAAAAACGATACAAATTATTGCAGAATCTTTATTATTTCTACGTCAGTAACCCTTTTACCCAGATTCATTGACTGCAGATATTTAGCAGTAAAGTATCCACCATGCTCAGGGGCTGTCGCCAACTATCGATCTACTAACGGTTCTGAGGAAAAATACAATCCTTCCCATTTTTTCAAATGGAGAGCGAACGGAAGATCCTAACAACCGAGTGATCTTATATACGGAAGTAATTTCTATCTGAATCAAACTAAAGCACACCGATTGTGTTTGAGGTTTCGATTTTCATATATTATCCCTTAGAGTTTACTGAGCTAAACGCGATTATTGGTACATTCCTGATCGATGTATGATTTTTGAGTCAGATTCCTAATTCATTAAGTAGAGATTCATTCATAAGTTTGATTCATAATCTTTGATATACCACTAGTTTTGTAAAAGAGCTTAATATACCGGACGGCCTTCGCAGGGCAGACTTCTATTTTTTTTTTTAATCTATGCATTTTGAAATGTAAACTAACGAATTTTGAGAAAAGGTTGGCATTTTTTTCTTGGTAGATTACAAAGTTTCTTCGTAACTATTGGAAATAATGGACCGCAGTAACCCGGGGTAGTGCTGAACCGCTGTAAGGTGTACAGAAGGTTTTTTAAATTAAGCTTCAATTCAAATATTTAAACTTGAAATGGGTTGGAGCCCTTGTAGAAATAAAAAGAAACTAAGAAACGCACCGGACTTCAATATAAACTAATTAGTTCCAGTTTTAATCTCGAAGACCTTAAGGAAAAAACAGACAGGCAAGACAGGGGGAATTTATTATATCCATTCGTGACTTACTGTAACCATACATCACGGATCATTTCACGCGACTCCAATTATTACCATAATTTTGGTTTGCTTCATTTTTTCTTCAGTAAATGAAAAAAACAAATTCGAAATGAGAGGCTGTTGGTAAGTTGAGAAAACGGAGTTGAAGAGAAAAAAAAATTGTAGAAAAAGCGAACGGATTGTGGGCCCCCCCAGGGCTCGTCCTTATTTCACTTGCAGATCCGCCGATGATGCTCGTACGAGGACGGACAAAAACTCGGTTGTCATCTCTTGTCGAGATGGTCTGTTTTGAAGCTGGCTGCTCCTCTGGGATCAGATTTATGAACTTTCATTAACCCTCTAAGGTCGGTAGGGAGAAACCCGGAAACGCTGGGGGGTCTCCAGGGTGGAGACTTGGACGTGGGCCGGTCAGGTCTTTAGCAGGAGGCCGGTGGGAACTGCTCAATTTGGGCGACTTCCAGTGTTTTTCTCACGGAACCTCTGAGGAGTCTCCGATCGATGTATCTTTTCTTTTTTGTTGGTTTATTTCTTTTGGTTCATTATTTTCCAATAATAATATATCATATAACTCAATCCCCCTCCCCTTCATATATTGTCATTTTTAACACATTTTCTTAGAAAAAGAGCTTTTGCTATGGCTCCAAATATTTTAAAATGAACATTGTCTAAAAATGTCTTTATCGAAATCCGTTTTGGAGCATTCTGTAATGATTCCTGGATTTCAACTTTTTTTTGTATACGTATAAGAACTTGGATCTTTTGCCAAAAAAAAAATCAAGCATTCCAAGAAAAAAGGACGAGTTCTTTGGGAAACACTTTTTGAGTACATAAATTGGTCTAATTGTAAAAAATATACTCAAAAATTACTAAACCTTACCATTAACCACTGAAAATTGTGAAATTGTTATTTTCTAACGGAATATTACATAAATCCTGAAGAATCGAATCCCTATGATGCATGAAGCTACAACGTAATTTGCAATGAAATTTCTGATTCACAAAACGAGTGTTGACCGTTTATTAAGAAAAAAGATCATGACATGGGAATGAAGCATGACGGGTGACAAAATACAGGGTACCGATGAAAAATGAACCATGGCAGATGAAAATGTCCCGTGTCCGGTGGTAAAACACAGGCTACAGATTCAAAATGAGCCACGACAGGTTATAAAAACAGACTACAAATGCACAATGCCACACCGCAGGTCAAAACAAATCGATCATCATAAACTAAATTCAGAGCATCGAAGTATGGGTCACTCACGATCGTGTTGATGTTTTATTTGGCAATCCTGATCGTATGTAAGTTAAGATAGCAATGTCACGCGCATTGTTCGCTGTCCGTTGAGCAGCTGCCAGATGTAAGAGATGCCCATACGTGGTAAATTGAGAACATTCCAACGAGTGGGGAACGAAAAATTAAATGAAAACACAGTTCACTAGCCGCAATATTACTAAGCGAAAATCATTGTTCAGTGAACTGTAATGGTTCAATTTTAAAAATATAATTTTTCATACTCAAGTGTGCCAGCCAAAAGACATATCTATGACAAAAATTTGTATATACCATGAACTAGGTAATGAAAAAAAAAACTGTTTTCCAAAATCAAAATGTTCAATTGTATTTTGTGTTTTAGACCATTCTGAACAACTTTCGTTCCGTTTCGTCTATGTGTTTGTGTCTGTCCATGTGTCCGCAGAACCTTGCATAAAGCTTAATTCATACAGTTTTCATCTGATATGAACAAAATTTTCATGGGTTGTTCGATTTTGGCTGTAGATGGTCCTTTCTGAGTAACATTGCAAAACAATTGTTTCTTACTTCACTCTGTGCATGCGCCTACCTAAAATACACTGAACAAAATATTTTCAGGTCTTAGAGGTCTGATCACGCTCAAATTTCTTGGGTAGAATGGTTTGATAATCTAATGTCAATGTCAACGATATTTTATGGTCAGTACTACTACGCATGAGCGAACGTGAATTCCTCGCAACAAGCCTGTCCGCGACAGTAAACATTTTCAGTCGTTTCGATTCATTGCGCAAAATCATTTGCAACATTGGACGAAAGTTTGCTAGTTGACAAGAAACTGGACACTTATAAACATAGTTGTTTACATCAAGATTGCCTTGAAGATAATTATAAGCCAATGTAAATGATCGGGAATTCATAAATAGACATAATTTATTTTCTTCCTTATTTTTGTTATTTTCGAGAGTGATTCAGAGACAAAGCCTAATTCCTACAGTTTTCATTCTATTTTGATGATGTTTTCCAGGAGTGAGCGGGTTAGGCTGTAAGTGGTCATAGTATCTGTTCAGTACTTCGGTGTTCTGAACACCTCTAAGTGTTTTTATTTTTGTTTTTCGTTTTTTATTCTATTTTAAGAAATCTAGCCGCGATTCATTTGGGCAATCAATAGGCCTGTTTTACGATATTTGCGTATGATTCGTGGATGTGCGATCGCGAGTGTGTGTGAGGTCTTGTGAGCAAGTCCTCGTCTCGTCCTTACAATTCCTATCAGAAGTCATTTCGTCTTCCAACGAGTGGTTTTCCTGATATTCGAGGTCTCCAGAATCGTCTAAATCCAAGAATTTACTGGGTCATCAGCAACCCATTTACTGCATTCTGTTGCGCGAATCTACGGATCATACTTCCTCATTTAATTCAATTCATCAATAGATCATGTAAGAAATAGCTCATATAATTTGCCAGCCAAGTTCCAACTATCCCAGCCCAGCAAGGTCCCCGATGGAGGCATGTTTTCTGTTTTCAGTTGGGCCGAACTATACGAGGAAGCAAATTTCTCTCACCAATTTTCTACATCATTCCAATTTTTTATCGCACGCTCTGGGTTTGATAGCGAAAATCTCTCTCTCACCATCACGAGACATCATCTGTGCCCAGCTCTTTCCTGGATAATTCGTATAAGTCGCAGTAACCTCCACTAATCAGTAACAGAACCTGGAGGACATCAGTTCGAATCCGAATCAAAACATTCCTTTTATTATATCTTTATCTTTTTTAACGCATATACTCAATAGATATATTACCTGCAATACAATTAGGGCAAAGGTATCCTTTAAGGATTTTACACCATATTCAAACATCTGAATTCATTTCCGATAAATCATTATTGTTAGTGATATGTTGGTTTTATTGTTGAACCTTTTTCAACCGCACAGCATGTGTCTCATCGATCAGCAATCAATACATCACTCTATGCATGAGCATACATAAAATTCACCATGCACCAGTTTCTCAAGTTCTAGTGGTCTGATCTATAAAATTAGCCTGGTAGACCCTCAACACAAGTTTACCTCCCTCTGAAGGTGTTGATGCTGCAGAATCTTGTCCCGTGGCATTTCTGTCCCGTGAATCGTTGTAACAAGCTCATATTCTACAACTTTTTGAGATTGTTCAAAACGTTTTTAATGATCTATACATTCGTGTTAGACGAGGACGGCCTGCGCCACACCCGACTTGCCGGACGTTTTCATTTTATTTACAAATTTAGGACTTAGGGATTCTGTAGATACAATGAGATGTAAATGATTGTTACTTGGGAATCTCATGTTGTTAGTAGGCAGTATTACATCCTTCAATATCTCTTTCCTAAGACACCCCTGGGCGTGATACCTGTCCACTAAATAGCTTGGCATTTCCAAATAGGTGTTTTTAAAACCATTCCCTCCATCATAACCATCACCAACCCAGAACTATATGGGAACGCCACATCTCCTTGTCCGATTCGAAACGAACGAAGGCTATTAGGATTCCTACAATGTTAAACAATGTTGAGTAAAAGTGACGTAACGGCGGGCTACCTTGCATTATGGTTCTCCAACTTAAAGGAACACACCAGTGAATTAAGTTAAATACAAAGAAAGTTTATCGTAGAACGGGGTTTTACGGGCCAATCCGTATTGTAATGGTCGTTTCAAGTGTTTATGGTCTCCCTGAAAAAAAGGCGGGACGTTTTGAATTGCGCGTCAGTAGTTTTATGAAGGAAGCCCCTTCCCTCTGCGTTGTGAAGGGAAAACGTTGGAGACGATTCGTATGTTAAATAAGCTCCAAGGAGCAAAAACATTGAAAGTATTGGAGAGCGGCCAAAAACTACGGGACTACATAACTTGTTACCCCGGATTTATCACTGGTGTTCATGGTATAAACAAAAACCTCCGAGCGGGCGTTCACATAAAGTTTTATTGTGTGGGACGAAGCAGAGCCTAATTTACATGGGGGTAAATCATAACTGGAGTCTTCGCCTCGATCAACCCCTCCAGGTTTTTCGCCGGATTTATTAGTAACCTTTTTTTTAATTTTTATAGCTAAGGGTGATTTTTTCGAGAGGAGTTCGAATAAAAGAAGCACTTTTTGGACGAATAAAAAGAACGATATCAATTTTTCAAAAAAGAAGCGCACACGATAAAGGTAGGGTAAAAGATGGTTATCTGTGTGAGGTGATTCCGGTGAGATATATCACCCAAGTAGGGTTTAGGAGGGGGTGTGACGGTTACGTGGGTGGGGAGCCCTTTATACCTAATTGGTCGATTTTTCCATCTGGAAGATATTCGACCGGAGGGAAAAAGGTGTCCGAGGAGACTTGTAGACATTCCTTCTCTTTGTTGATAAGAGATCCGAAACGTCTGATGATAACGGAACATGGTTTTTTCTCCCCGCTTGGAAGAGAAGACAGAAAAAAGAAAGAAAATCACAGCGGTGCCACCAGGTAGCACTTTATTCGAAGAAAGAGTAGAACAGAAGACGTCATGATGTATTTTATTCTTGTCTGGAGTCCTCGAAATGATATCTCGACAAGGGTTTGGGGACACGACACCTTGTGTTACGCCCGTACAACCCCTTGCTTACACAGTCAACTATAAATTGCGTCGGAAGCGAGAAATAAAAGGAGATAATTTTAAATTTTGAGCCGACCTTTTTCTCATGGATTCACAACACTCGAGTGGTCCATTTGTGAAAAATTCATTGAGAGTAATTTCCACTGATACCTATATAATGGATCATCAAAACGATTCGAACCGTCTACTACTCAACCAGCTTTCTTAGGAACTTTGTTTCACAATGCAATAGATCAATGTGTTATTCAGGTCTTCAAAAATAAGGCTTTTGAAACGAAAATGAGCAGGAAATTATTGAGGATTGATTATTGAACAATGAACTTTTGTAATAGACCAAGAAAAAAAAAAGTATAGCTTCCTTGCCATGGTAAATTGAATGCATAGATCTTTTGAAATGCTTTAGGTGATATCAAAGATGTGGCATATAAAAGCTTGTTACAAGATTAATACACGGGACTGAAATGACGTGGGACATGTTAGCGCAAACATCCACCAGTTCAAAACGTTATTGACATGTTGACAGTTATTATAGGTTTGGCGAGCCAGTTCCTAAGCAGATAAAGTAGTGATACAATCGTGTTGATATTGACATGAGATCGTTTGACGTTTTTCCCTGATTACTCTCAAAATTTTAGCGCGATCTGACCAGTTGAACTTGAGAAAAATATGCTTAGCGGATTCTGCTGTGCGCAAGCACATGCTGATGTATTGTCCTGGAGACATGAAACCCACCATCTACAGCCTAATTTGGGTATTCTTTGAAAATGTCATCAAAACTGTAGAAATTAGTCTTCTTACAAGGATCTGCGGGTACTTGGACAAGCAGTCACATACAGACATGAAAGGAAAGTTGTTCAGAATGGTCCAAAACGCAAAATACGCGAGGAATTTTTCATTTTGGAGACGAAGAAATGTTTATCCCCCCGAATCTGAAAATAAGGCTTGCACTACCTGCAGGAAGACTTGAGTGCAAAATCAGCATAACTGGAACTTTCATCATTGAGACGGGTTTCTACAATTTCATCGTTAGTTCATACCTAGCTCTAATTCGCTTAAACCTAGCACGTTGATTTTAAAACTTGGTTTTTTGTCAGTGGTGGGTGAAGTCCATTCAGTTCGGGAAAGAAGCCTTCGGTCCGACGGTGACGGCAAGAGTTGGAGGGGGGATATAAGAGAGAAAATATGAACGAAAGTGGAGTCATTTGTCATCGAAGTAACCATCGTTTGTTAGGTGCGACTGAGTGGGCTCTCAGGGGCCGGAGAGGGGGTACAATAGCAGTACAATTACAACGATCCAACTCTGAGCGGGACAGAGTGCTATTATACGAGAGAGGATGAGTGGACCCTCTAAAGGCCTACCGTTAGTCACAGACGCTGTCTAATGAAACTTGTCAGGCGCAATCAGCTATGTTCACACCTTACTAGCGACAAGTTTCCTCCCCGTTCATTATCCCCTGTGCGGGATTATTGTTTTTCGAGGAATCGAATGCATCGAATGACCAGACACCCGTTGATCCAGGCCTTTTGATCTAAGTAGGAATCGATTTCTGCAAGGTTCGGACATAAAACCACCAACAAGAAAACGAATTGGGGTCATATGAATGGTCTAGGGGAAAAACCGACTGTCATTTTTTTGACAAATCGAGTTTTTGATATCGTTGCACACAGAAACTGATGCTCTTCATTTTAGTAACTAGACAAATGGTTAGAAATCGACATGTTCGGAAGTTATAAGTATTGGAGTTTTTGTTGTACTGAGGAAGTGCCGAGGATATCAATACCCTTGACACACTCATATTTTACCAAAACCACTCATTAGGTGGTTTCCAATCGGTATGAGTTCGTTGTTGCGTTCTTTTTTAAAGTGTGGTTCTTAAAAGTGTTACAATTTTTTTTTCTTTGTACCCCAAAAGATGTTGCAAAGATGTCGAGAATTTTGAATCATGAAACGGGACGACGGTGACCTTCGTTTGGCTATAAAACACAGATAAATGCAGAGAAATACTGCGCGTTTAAAATACAAATTGAGATTCGTGAGTTTGTTTGTCTGGTTCGCTAACGGTGTCATCACCCAAGTGTCATGACATAATGAGCCTCTTAAGCTTTTGTGGTAAGAATGGTTCTCAAAACTTCGTCACGAGGGATACCTGTAAGTATAGTCGATCTTTCACATCCAAAAACATATGTTAATTTACTAAATCCTTGAAAAATTAAATTAATGAGTGAGATTGGGTTATATTACTTCAGACGGTGACAACAGTGTTCAAAAGGGTATTTCGAAAAAAAAAACCACCCCTTCGAATGGTCATCAACATTGAAGATTTATTCTCATTTGATGAGAACTGACATCATCGGTTCTTCCCCTATAGTGGAGGGGGTTTTGTAGGGTTTCCTCATTCTTCGATTGCTTTTTAACAGGAAGGTAATATCGTTAACTTTTTTTGGAAAACTTCAAAAGATGTTTTAGTGCAAAAGATGATATACTTACATTTGTTATTCAGAATTTTGTTTCAAATTTTCAAAATCATTTCCTTATTTGTAAGAAAAAAAAGAGTTAGGCGGTTTTTACCGTGAACCGTTATTATGAGGATGATGCTTCAAATGTTGGCCTAAATCGAGCACCCAATTGACATACGATTCCTTAGCATAATATGAAAAATAGAAAACTTTTGGTTTATTATTCAATGATAAACCATTGTAATCGCTCTTGAAAAAAAAATGCTAACCCCCCTGAAAATTTCATGGTTTACGTTTCAAAGGGTGTAGAATCCGAATCTGCAATAAAAATTTTTCCGTCCGTCAGCCGAACCAAAACAGCTGAAATTTTCAGGAAAAATCCATGTTGGTCCGGCGAAGCCCCAATTCTCGAGCCAGCTCTCTCACTTAATTTAAAGTGCCCTTTAAGGGTTGTCAAAGTTTTGTAAAATCTCGAAAAAAGTCAAAGCGGCCTAAATGTGTACTCTTTTTGAAGAACACACCACGAGGAATCGAATGAGCCCCTCCACAGGTTCTTCGGTCAAACCATTCCCGATCTATGGCCCGATTTATGGTGCCAACATTGGCGTTATTTCGGTTTATTATTGTTTTTGTGTTGATATCAGCAACCTAGTGACGTAGTGATGTAGTAACGTGGATGCTGGAGTGAACTCCTAAAAGGCTTTGTAGCCGATACACGGGTTGAAGCATTCCGATAACCATAAAAAAACGCTGCAAATTCTTTCACTGGGTTTTATTATTCAATTTCGATTTGGAGATATGCAAAGGGCTCGTAAATCTGTTAGCAACCTAAATACCTATTTGGATTGTTCAGTTGATCATATTTGTGTGCCTCCTGAAATTCAATGATCGCTCTATCACCTGTGAAACACGCTCACTCCAAAGCTTAGTAGAAATTCAAATCATGAACGCAAGCCAATTGAATAATAAACACTCGTGAAAGAATTTGCAGCGTTTTTTATGGCTCCTCGATGAGTTTCCAAGCAACCGAACTTTTAACCATCAAAATTCTGACCTACAACGTGCATCCACATAAGCATGCGGGGCATAAACACCATTCCGTACCATAGATCGTGAAATTATTAAATTTTCATTATTGTAAGACAGATTATGTAACATTTTAATGACTGTATGGATTTTTGGCGATTGATAACATTTTCATGACAAGTCGACGAGTAACCTACCGATCCTAATGGTTATCGTACGGATAACCATCGAAATGCTATTCAACAGATGATTCCATAGCATACCGTAAGACATTTTATATCTTGGACTAACAATATAAACTTCTAATGACTGCATGGATTTTCGGGAAGTGATAACTTCTGTACGACAAGTTAAGGAGTATTCAACCGATCAAAAGTCCAACCAAATGTGGACATATCACGGATAACCATCAGATTTCTGATCCGCTCCGCGTACCCAACTCGACACACAATTACATATGTATTGTCACCCCACCCCCACACTTATAATCTAACGACCTTTTTCATATCGACCCCACTAGGTAGAATTTCCCCTCCCCGAATCAATCACCTTTCATTTCGTTGGAAGTTGTTCTTTTTTGACGTTTTTTTCGCTCCGTCTTCTTTTATCAACCTCATATTGTTACCCTACACAATGACACCCCAGATTGATCACCTTAATAAGGATATTGATGGTTCATTCAGGTAGACAAGACGCCCTTTCTTCAAATAGGGCTGGAAACCTCCCTTTTTTGTGCCCACCCCCTCGAACAACCTCACATGAACAGTACCCGTGTAATTATGACTAATTATTGATTGATATTTCACATCTTGTGCAGCTCACCGGTTCAAATTTGTACTTGTCTCCTCAAACTTGATGAATGGAAGTTTATTTTCGACGTCATCCTATCCCCGGGAAAATCAAACAGGTCAGCAAAGCCAGTAAATACGCAAGTATAAAGCTACCTACGTGCGTTCCATCTAGAATTAGGCATGTTTTTGCCTTTCCAAAAACACAACAGTGTCAAGTGATTATGTGGGTTATGTTAAATTGCAAATTTTTTCTATTATACCGTGACAAAGTCATTGCTATGTGCTACTACTGCCTAGGTAGTAGCACTGGAACTCTTCGAGTCTTTTCATGTTGCAACGCTCCAGGTTTGGATGCAACCGGAATCAGCTCCGGGCCAAAGAATTAGGTTCACACACAGATTCAGTCACGATGTCGGAGGAAATAGCTCCTTCGGTAACATCTGTCGCTCTCTTTTTGATCGCACATACCAAGTGCATCAAATCGGAGGCGCATTTAACGCGGTGGGTCCGCGAAATGTTTGACGACGGTAATCCGCATGGGGAAGACCTTCAGAACACTTTGAGATTGAATGGTATGTGGATGTCCCCGGAATTCCATGAGGATGTCCCAAAGTGATTTAGAAATAATTAAAACAAAAATTGGCTGTCGAATTTCGAAAAAAAAAAACAACTTTTGGGAATCTGTTTTGCCGGCCAACAGACTAGCTACCACAAGACCTTCTGGATTTCCAAAACATTGAGTCATGAAATACCATTTTCGATGGGATACTATAGAATCCTAAAATACTAGCCGGCAACACACCAGATACATATCGACAATGAGTCGGTGCAGCGTAGTCTCAGCCGGTACGCAGCCGAGTTTCTCCGGAGATGCGAGGAGTCGACTCAAAGAATCCCAGCGCGTGCTAGGCTCAAGATGTATAAAGATGTATAGATGTATAACTCCAGAAATTATTACACACAGGTATATATGTTTATATATAATTTCAGCCCTTTTGGTATAAAGGGTATGCCACTTCAATGAGACCCCCCTCTCCCTCCCCACATGACAAATCCATTTTTCTAGGATGCCTCTCTAAAGCAAGCATTCAACAATATGGGATGCCTATTAAAATTCGCCCAGCTGGGTAGGGGCCAACCTAAATTTGAGAAAAAAAAATAACAGAAAACTAGGCTGTTTCAGATAATTCTTAGGCTGACTCATTGAAAAAAGAATGGTATTCGTAACAAATTTTAATGACGCTGTCCAGACTACAATTTTTAATCGTGGAAATGTTGTTTGTTGTTGGATCTCATTTTCTACTAGACAAAGCTCCAAAGCTTAGTAGAAATTCAAATCATGAATAAAGCAAATGAATAAAATTTAATAATAAACTCTAGCGGAAGAATTTGCAGCTTTTTCGTTGGATCTCATTTTCTACTAGATCAGCAAAACCTCAGAACTTTCAAATTTAAAGACCAGAGGATGAGATTTGAAAGGGGAAGTGGGGAGAACTTGTTTTTTTTCACAAACCTTGTCGAAATTACTCAGGCTTTAATTGTCAACCGATTTTCGTAATTCTTATTTGTTTGATAGCTATTTCAACTTTGCTGCGGAAAAACCCGTGTTTATGGAAACAGAAAGGAAATTCAATCATATCGATCTCTGCTCAAGCTACAATTCTTGACCGATCCATGTCACTTTTTTTCTGCTCAATGAACATTTTGGTTTAGTATTTAAACATATTATTAGGGTATTTTTTAAAGTATTTTTTCCTTCAGATAGAAATTAGTTCTGTGAATTAAATGAGGCCGCTCAGGTTGCTGTACGATTATCTGTTAACTCCTCATTTCAAGCAATCGGGAGGGTTGCCTTGATGCTACGACTTAGGGTGGATACTAAAACTAGTGGCAGGCCATAGCCCCCTGAGCATGGTGGTTACTATAATGCGCTACTCCAATTATATGCATTCTACTGATCAGCATGGTTATCGTACACAGAAGTAATAAACCTTCGTGAACAATGTGTAGCATTTCATTTTAAGAAAGTAACAACTTCCTTTTGTCATATCTTGTAAACAAGCCTGTCGTAATAAATAAGTAAATACGGTGTAATAATTGTAAACCATGTAATGTTGGAACCAGAAATCGTTCTGCAATGGATCCCTCGGGAGAAAATGTTCAAAATTTTTCCAGATTGAGAAAGGTATTGTAACGGACTAAGTCACTCGCGACGAAGTTGTGGAAACCCATTTGAACAAAGGTGATTCTGCCTTTGCAAGTCATCTGATTGAGTCCAATCATAGCTTCAGTTTTGATCTGACAAACAGGCAAAGGAAATGTTTAAATGATGTCATTCCTCAAAATATTTCTCCATTATTGGGTTCTTTCTTGCAATAAGTTTGGCTCAGCCTCTCCATAATGATACTGTTTGTTCCCCTTTCACTTTGTATGCCTTGAGTGGCATTGGTTGGTCCTCCCCGCCCCTATCACTTCCTTGAGCTAATAGGATTAAATCTCCTCTAACTCGATCCTATATAAGATATGCGTTCTGTGATGTACTTTCAGTTCATGTTTGTTAGCGATGATGACCTAACCGTCGAAATCGGTTTAACAGTGTAACTCTTACTTTAGTGGAAATATAGATAACGTTTTATCTTACTGCGTTTCTATTTGAAGGTATTGTAACGTTGGAACGGCTAAATGGTACTGCGATCTTGCTGCCGGAACAGTTCTGAATTTTCCGTTGATCGTCACACTTCTAATTTTAGAGGTGTCGAGGTGGGAGCGGTGGCAATGAGGAGGAAGGGGCAGCACCAATAAACGCGTGTGTGTACCAAACACGACACCCTGAAACAAACTGCTTCCCTCTCCCTAAATAAGGTTTTTTCCTTATTGTGGATACCTTCCGAATGAATGGCCGAAGCCCTTACAGTCGTTATGACGCCGAGTCACGCACCGGGGCGCACGATATATGTTCCAACCAACCAACCACCTCCCTACTTCTTCTCCCACCCGAAAAAAGAGGCCCCACGATATTAGTATGAAACCTTTTCCCTCCCGAGATTCCGATCAAACTCATTATAATATGGTAATGGTACCCCCCTTTTCAGTCTATTTCTTATTTACTTCGCCCCAAGAAAGGCCTGAAAGCTCATATACATACACACACGCGGAGATCTTATACATATTCTTCTCATGACGGCGTTCTGGTAGCTAATTATCGGGGTAGGCAGCCTCTCGCTTACCACTCCGAATTGATAGGTTCCCTTCTGTTTTTCGGATCTCCGCTCAATCTTTTCGAATCCGATGTGAGAGATAAGTGGTGTGCGGTGGTTGCGCAATCTTTTTTGATTGCCTTTAACTCGTTTTCTGTTGGGGAGTTCGTTTGGTCAGCTCCGGAAGATGAGCTTTGTTTAATCGAGATTCTCCTAACGAGAAATTTACAACTTGGAAACATGCCTAATCAGCATCAAGACGATTTATGTGCGAGACATTATTATTCGAAAGTTCGTGACCTTCAACTACCGTCGTCTCTGCCACAGAAGAGTTAATATTGGATAGTAAGCACCTACTTAAATCGAATTTTGATTCTTTGAGTTAATATTAAAACGGTATCTCTAGCTTAATTTAAAATTAACTAAGAAATTTTAAAAGAATGTCTTCCAATGTGACACATACCTCATTGGTCTTGGTAGATCTTTTGAAATATTTTAGATGATCTTGAATGATGTAGAATGTAAGATTATTGAACGATACAAGATACCCCGACTACCCTCCGAATTTGAGCGAGATTCGACCAGCTAGATCCTAAAAAACTTATGCTGGTTGGATTTTTGTTGTGGAGTATTGAATCCGGGGCAAGGGAACTCACAAGGGCGTATCTGCAGCCTTTCCAACAAAAAAATCGGATAAAACCTGTAAGAAATAGGATTGTTACAAGGATATACTAACACAAAAGAACGAAGTGAAAACTGCAGATACCTATAGATGGACTTGGCACCAAATCAAGTTGAGTGTGACACACATCTTCCTCGTATTAGTTCCTTACATGCAGGGATATTTCAATAAAGTTCAGATCATTATAATGAGTTGAATAATTTCAAGAAATTCTTGATCGCAAAAGATATAGGAATTATGCATGTTGCAAGGATTCGAGAGGCGAAAATGCCACTGGGCACATCCAAAGACATCAATTCCTTAAAATTGGAGGATCGATTTATGTTAAAAATATAAATATGTTAAGTATAAAATTATGTTTGATGGTTGATTCTTTTGCGCACGATAGAAGTACTAACTGCAGTATTCATTTATGATCAATGAAACCTATAGTGACCCATCAACAGCATAACTCACATAGTTTATAGAAATCGGACGAACAACTGTACAAGTTGAGATTATCAGAAGGATTTGCTGATACTCTGATAGATGGCGAACTAAAGTGTTTCAGAACAGTATAAAACTTTAAAAACGAGTGAAAATTTGTATTTTGGCGAAAACACTTCGTCGCACGAAAATGAAAAAGCAGGTAATTCGCAAGCAATAAAACACCCAATCAGCAGTCCGTCTATTGAGCATCCAGTAACAAACTCAATTTCATGGGGGAAGGATTCCCTGGCGATTACATCACCCCCGACGATTTTACAGTTTATTTGGGGGTACCACTATTACTAATGGTGTTTTCTTTCAAACTATAGCTGGCGATCTTCTTTCCGGGTAGGAACAGCCGTCAGGATAATCTCATTTGATTCTTTGAAGCGAAATAATTCTATAGCAAACGCAAAATTAAAGTTTAAAGGACATGTATTCTATAGAGGTCTATCGCGCTAATTCTGTAATTGATAAAGTAATAATTATAGGAAGGCATCCTACAATTACTGTAGGATTGTGCTAAAATTCACATGAGATTGTTATGCTGTTTCACCCGGACTATCCTGAAAATTTGAGGGCGATCGGACCAACACAACCTGAGAGCATGATGTTTGGTGGATTTTACGTTTGCGCATGTGCAGGCTGATGTATTGATTTGTAGGGAATTGATGGGATGAAACTCATAGGGGACTATCAGCAGAATAATCCGCTGATTCCTTTAAAATTCGATCAGAATCGTATGAAAAATGTGTGAATTAGGCTTGTGACAAGGATTTGCAAACTCGTGGACAAACGTACACGAACCCGAAACGAGAAACTATTTCAGAATGGTATAAAATACAAAGTGGTAATTTTGAGTTTGGAGAGAAAAAATGGTTTTATCTTCTGATAGTAGAGAAAAAGGTTCCGCTTCCTACTTGTTGAAAGGAAAAACGCTACAAATTACCACATGGAGGTTTATTACTCCAGTAGTATCACAACAACCCTTCTACTTAAGCCACTGATCTATGAATATATTCTTATATATTTATATATTCATCTTACATTCATCTTATTTCATATATATTCTTATATATAAGACGCAGTCAGTAGAACACTATCTCAACTCCACTACAGATGCCATAAACAGGGTGTAATTTATATTTCAACACAACAGATCAGGAACGAAATTAGCCCCAAGTGATCAGCTGGTCACTGATCTCAACACCTAGTGATTGACTTTTATATGTCCAAAAACTTCGTCCAAAGACAAAGATGATTTCGTCTGAAATAAAACTCCGTGAACACCAACCTTTACTAGTACCTTTGTACGAAACAGAAGTTTATTTATTTACAAAATGTGTAGCTCACGAAACTTATTTCCACTGTTGGTGGATAATTCCAAGATCTGATTTTGGTCGTCACCCTAACCTGCCATGGGGTGAATTTATCGTTCATATTGTCGGGCGGTGGTGAACATGTCAGGTGTTTATCCACTCGAACCTTGGTTACTCTCTCTAAGGATACTACAGCGGTTATGGAGAGAGAGAAGATAAATACGATAGTCATATTTCCGAAAAATTACCTAGATGCGACACTAACGAAGCTTTGCTAGCCATAAGTTATTCCATATTCTTTAACATTTCACGTTGAATAGCTCTTGATTTACCTCTAATCCCGCCCACGTCCCTTTAAGAGCTATCACTAAAATTCAACTGAAAGTAAGGAAATGGAATGTCAATATCCACGAATAGAGCAGCTGAAATTCATCGAGGTAAAATAAATCACCTACCTACGCTTCACTTGTGCACATTTATATTACGTGAAACTTGAAAAACTAGATTTCAGAAGGAACTCCTGAAACCCACTATATCAGCCCCATTTCCACTATATCAGCTGATCCTATCCTCAAAAGGTACCAAGCAATTTTTACTATCTTCGCACTCATATACTCATATTCAAGTTTACATTATTTTCCCTGTCAAAACTCACGGATGAACATAAATCTATCCGATTGAGCTCATTCAATTCTTTGAAGGCATTTCTATCAATTAAGAACATAAAAATAACAGTCTTATTTCGAAAGTTTTCGATATTCAGGTTTTTGAAGTTTCAGCTCTTCAATTTCACCCTTTAGATCGATGCCGAAAATTCAGTACCACAAATGTGTTCTATGACTCAAGTTACATTGATTCGTACAGCAGTTTCAGAGAAAAGCTCCGTACGGCGGATAACGGATGTCGGACCGAAAGGATCTTTCTTAATTCGATTACCTGATTCTTGGAACGTAAAATAACTAATTTCGAAGGGGCTTAACACGTAATTTTTTTAAATGAAAATACCTAACCGAAATGATCTATTATTATAATATTGTGATATTATGTGTTGTTAGTAACGTCTCAGTAGCACCCCATTACTATGAGATTACCATCGATTGGTCGTTGTCCATACTACACTGCCCTAGAACTGTTGTAAGTCCGCCTAAGAAGTGGACCTCCTGCTGAATTCAAGTCAAAACAAAACATTGTCAGACTGTAACTGTCTTTAAACGGGAATTCGTGCTTTGAAGAAAACATGCTCGGCTATAACCTCCCGTAAATAATTGGTTATTTCGACGTCTCATGGTCATCAAACCCCCAGAGTTGTCAGGCGCAGCGGAACCACAGACAGGTTGTCACATACCTGGAACCAGGCAAATCTCACCCTCACACCGCGCTCGGATCCTCGAGAAACCCGTTCTCCAGCTTCGAGTAACGCGAAAAAAGGACGTGGAAAAAAAATTGACGTGACTCGATTTCCCTGCCATGTTCTCCTTCGTTTCGGATCACTTTGTTATGTCATCTTCAGGGAGTCGACTTCCCCTTTTGATGCCCTGCAAAGGCTGAGAAAGCGACGTGAAATGGGATTTCATTGAATGGTTCCTTTTTTTCGCCTTTCCAAGTTTACTTTTTATGCTCACCCCTCGCTATCATCTGGTCTGACCTTTTGAGATGAGAGTTACTTTATGGGATGAAATGTGTCACTGAACGTACTATAACATATTTTTCACAGTAATTCAACCTCCCCCCCCCCCTCTCTCTCTATACATCCCTTCAATTCGAATTGTATTTTGATTTATCTGAGTTTTAGAAATATGTGTAAATCATGTGAAGAGTGCCCTACATAGTGCCCTAATATCCCGGGCTCATTCGATTCTTTGAAGATCTATCTGCTATTTCGGCAGTTTTCGATATTCTGATTTTCGTCATTTTAGCCCTTTGATTTCACCCTTCAGGATTGACTGATATTGATGAAGAAAATTTCGTACCAACCAAATGTGATTTATGACCCATGTTTCATTCTTGTCTTGTAGTTTCGGAAAGAAGATCCGGACGGCCCACAGGAGTCCAGAATCCAAATCCAGCTGACCAAGACCCATAAAACTTTCTGCGGTGTATTTCATCGAGTGGAGTGTAAACTAATTACTTCGGGTTAGCAAGTGGAACCGAATGAAACAGCGTGGTTCAATTTCCACAAACTGACTGCATTTTCACCTCATCACTTCACGTTAGGAGCTATTTTAGACGCCCTCTAAGAATCGCCGCATAATGAGCTCATCCAGCACCGGTAAGTGGAATATTTACCGCCGAAATTGAATTTTTAAATTCTATCTGTCTAGCAGTTTAGGATTTATAAAAAATTCGAATGAATTGCTCATCTTCAGAAGTCGTGAGTTGAAGAGGGCAACTGGGATTCCATATAAATGTATTTGATCTCCTACTTTTGTACCTAGATCACCTACATTGTTAAAGCAATGTTTTTCGTTCTCTGAAACATCACATCATGTGGGAAAATTCTTTCACTGGGGTTTATTATTCAATTGGCTTGCGTTCATGATTTGAATTTCTACTAAGCTTTGGAGTGTGCGTGTTTCACAGGTGATAGAGTGATTATTGAATTTCACGAGCCACACAAATATGATCAACTGAACAATCCAAATAGGTTTTTTGGTTGAGAACAGATTTACGTGCTGTATGCGTATCTCCTGAAATTCAATAATCGCTCTATCACCTGTGAAACACGCACACTCCAAAGCTTCGTATAAATTCAAATCATGAACGCAAGCCAATTGAATAATAAACCCCAGTGAAAGAATTTGCAGCGTTTTTTATTTTTTTTAATGGTTATCAGAATGCTTCACCTCGTGTATCTGGTACAAAGCCTTTTAGGAGTTCACTCCAGTATCCAGATTACTACATCACTACGTCACTAGGATACTGATATCAACATAAAAACAATAATAAACAAAAATAAAGCGAATGTTGGCACCATAAATCGGGCCATAGATTGGGAATGGTTTGACCTACGGACCTGGGGAAGGGCTCATTCGATTCCTAAAAAGAGTAAAAATTTAGACCGCCTTGACATTTTTGAGGTTTTCAGGGATTTTACAAAACTTCGACAACCCTTAAAGGGCACTTTAAATTAAGTGAGAGAGCTGGCTCAAGAATTGGGGCGTCGTCGGACCAATATTGATTTTTCCTGAAAATTTCAGCTTTTCTGCTTCAGCCGTTTGGGAGATATCGTGCGTACGGCGTACGGCGGACGGACGGAAAAATTTTTATTGCAGATTCGGATTCTTTGAAACGTAAACCATGAAATTTTCAGGGGGGGGTTAGAATTTTTTTTTTCAAGAGCGATTACAATGGTTTATTATTGAATAATAAACCAAAATAGCTGATTCCAGCAATGAAGAGAGCGACCAACTGGATGATGATGGAAATGAAGATTTCGGCTTTAGAGGTTTGACAGTGGGATATGGATATTTTTCCCTTTATTCAAAATGATTGTGATGAAATTTGTGTGACTTTTACAACCAATGGTGATCAAGAGGACAAAATAAATGTATGTCTGTTTTCATTGCTCATTACCACTGCTCTTCCTCGTAAAATGTTCTTATTAGTTGTGTCTATCTGAAATCTAACTAAATCACCATTTTCTCCATTTGAAAAGCTATGGAAAAACGCAAGATTTATCATCAAATTGATTACAATAAGTGCTGGTGATGTTTAGATCAGCTAGATTTAAGAACTGCGCCACTGTGTGGCGGACAACAAATTTGGGGGGGGGGGGGGCTAACTTTTTTTACTTTTCTTTTATCGTTATTATTGAAAATAATAAGCGGTCAAATATTAATTTCAAACAATTTTCCTCTTTTGCTTACTTTTTTCTCTTCGCTTTTTCTTATTATTGAAAAAAAAAAAAAAAAAAAACAAGCCGTCGAATATTAATTTCAAACGATTTTCCTCTTTAGCCTTTCACAACACACAAGTGGGTGAAACCGCGGGAGTCCGTCTCCGCTGGGGGGCTTCGGAGAACGTGCTGTTTGCTACCTCTCAACGCTCGCGCCTGATCCTCATTGTTCCGGGCCCGGACTTCATCAGCTGCTCCCGGACGGTGCACGCAACGCCGGCTCCTCAAGTGCGAACCGCCAGGTCGTCCGTGAAGCGAATTGGAAGGAAATTAGTGTTCGCCGCCACTTGGCGAGGCAGCTCTGTGAAGCTCGGGAGGCACCTCCCAGGGCGATCTCGACACCCAACGCCGTGTTACGGCTGTTCCTCGCTCTCTTAAGTTTATCCGTTGAGCTCCAGCTGTGTTTGAACTGTTTGGGCCGCTTTAGAACGTGATGTATAGCGTAAACAGATAATTGAATCGTGCAGCGGCTAATAGAAATCGATAACGTGAACGTTACAATTCGTAATCACAGCTTATATTATCGTAATCATTCCATGAACACTGTTCGACTACATTGCTTGGCGAAAAATGGATATATGCCCTGCATCACTAATCACTATTGATCAAGATCCAATGAGGGAAAAGAGAAAGTTTACGTTTTCAACAAAGTAAATCGCGATCAAATGGTATAATGGCAATACAAAAGAGCTTTCAACTCGGAACCGAGCGAAAAAAAGAAAACAATTAGCGAGTACGAGGGCAACGCCACTTGATACATACATCTGCCAGTCCCTAAACAGCTACCAGTCCTGTTGGAAAAAAGCACGGAAATGTGATGAATTCGTACTACTATTCATGGAAGCAGTGATGAATTGCCAAAAGTCTTGTTGGAAAAAAGTGGCACATTATGGATAATGGCTACTACTCATGTTGAAAGCAGGGGCAAATTTTGACGAATCTCCTGCTACACTTGGTGGGAGGAGTGCCACATTGCGTCAAATGGCTACCACAGTTGTAGGAAGACGTGCCACTGGTGAAGAATAGCTACTAATCTTGTTGGAAGCATCCCACATTGTTGCTGATGGTTTCTACTAGAACTTCTAGAGTCGTAGAAGTGGGACGAGTGATGAATACCCACTAACCTTGTTGGGATCAGTGCCGCATTGTGAGGGATGGCTTCTCTCATGTTGGACGTGAATGCCCCTGGTTACGAATATCCACTAATCTTGTTGGAAGCTGCACCATATTGTGACGAATGGCTTCTATTCTTGTTGGAAGGGGTGCCACTGGCCATGAATACCAACTAATCTTGCTGGAAGTCGTACCACATAGCGACAAATGGCTGTTACACTCATTGGTAGGAGTGCGACCAGTAATGAATAGCTACTAATCTTATTGGTAGCAGTACCATATTGTGACGGTGGGCTTCTACTCTTGTTGAAAGGAATGCCACTGGCCTTGAATATAAATAATCTTGTTGTAAACTGTAAATTATTGTGACGAATGGCTTCTGTTCTTGTTGGAATCCTTGCTACTAGTGGTTGCTCTTGATGGAAGTTGTGACACTGGTGAACAGTAGCTACCAGCCTCCAACGAAGGAGTGCCATTGGTGCAGAATTACTACTAATAATCTGTTCACTGTTCTCACCAAAATCATATGCTACGTTATAAGGGGGCATCCTTGTAACGCATGAAATATTTTATCATTTAAATGATTAACAGGAGTACAATCCAGCTCTTAGCGACCGACCCGACAGTTCCGCCCCCCCCCCCCCCCCGCTCAACACTCCTTCAACTAACCTTCGGCTGGGCTCCTTCCGCCCTTTGTTATCCCGGCATCACCACTTTTCCGTCCGCCCGAGGGGGTCATTCGTGTTAAGCACTAGCCTCTCTGGTAAGTTCCGAATTTCATGCAACATTACCTCAATATCTATGTTACAGGTTATTTAACCATAAATTTGAAGCATTATTTATTGGGTCTCTAATTTAGTTTCAGATCTACAGATTTTTCCAGGGAGTTGGTTGGGCTTAGTAAGTACCGTTTATGAACACAGAATGCGCTCACGTAAACCCTTGTTAGTCCCCCCGCAGCCGTAGCTTTCATCTCTGTTTACTAGCTCCCTTCTCAGGTTGCATTGGCAATTTTTCATCTTCGGTACTTAAATGTGTAAAATTATTCATTTAAATGATTTGGCTGTAGAACCATAGAGGTTTTAATACTAACCAAAACGGCACACAAGACTAGAAAAGATCGGGGGGCAAATTGGTATTACGGCTAATGGAGTGGGCGAAGTAAATAAGCTGAATTTCGGGGGTTTAAACTTGAACCGCTTCGACAAGTTTCCACTTGCACAACAACTCGTTTCGAATTATTGGTAAAAGTAAGGATTGCTCAACAAGCAACACGGCATCTTGAATAAAACAAAGTGAGACGAAAGCTCAATATTTATTATCCAAACGGACCTTCTAGAATAGGAACTAGCGGCAGAGGCAAGATGGTGATGGAGCGAGCTGTGCCAAAGGCAATAAGAATTGTTTTCGTTGGTTGTCCAGGCGAAACCCGGCCTTTCTAATTGGGAGTAGTTTTCCTTCGGCTGGTCGAGGGAGGAGATTGGGTGGAATAGATTACGGGGCTGGGCCAATCTCGAAGGCTGCTCTTAGCTCACTCGTTTCTACATTCAGCCTCCTTCCCCCGACAACCCGACAAATAAAGATTTCCTCGGAACCAGCAATTGCAAGGTTGGACGTAAATTTATGAGTTTCTCCATTCGTTTTACTTTAGAATAAGTCCTGTCTACGCGTCCTACATAATCTCGGTGAACCCAGATGGTGTAGTTTATTATTTCATTGGCATATTCTTGCATTTAGGGTGTTCATTGCTCCTTTCAAAAATCGGATTGAAAGTAGCTCAGCCAGAGGCAATAATAGGCATACTCCGCTAGGCTAAAGGAAGGTAGTTTCTTTAATTCGACGTTGAACTACAGGCCCATGCATCCGATAGATTGTACAATGATTACATGACAATATGTGAACTGCCTTATGTTTTAAGAAGAGGCTAAGAGAAAATAACGTATGAACTCCATTTTTTGACAACCATGTTTTGGTGAACCATTTTTCATTCATGGACCTTTGTTGAGCTTTTAAAAGAATTTAGAAACAGAGTCAGATTTTCACTGTAATCCGACGATCCCAGAATGATAAACCATTGTTCCAGGGCTTTAGACATCAAAATGAGTTGTTAGCAGTTTCATCCCGTCCATTATACAACCAGCAGCTGGGGAAATGATGAGGGATTTCATGGAGTCACTGATACCTGCAGAAAGTCCCAAAATGAGCCTCAGCTGCCCTGTTCAACATACGTTGAGAATAGCAATTGTAGAATGTCCATTCTGTTGTAAAGTGCTCACTCCTATCCTGCCTTTTCCTCCTGTTGAATAATACCACAGAAGGTTCTCCCAACCGAAAACGATTTCTGTGATCCACTCCAGTTTGTGCCGTGCTTATCTCGTTTCCATCCAGTTGCTTAGACAATAATCTCATTTGAATGGCATAAGTCATTTATGGATAACAGGCCATCAAGTAACAGCTGAAGCAAGCTACTGCTTCGTTATGTCTTCGGCTCAATGTAGGTGTGAGTAAGAATTTATTTCACCAAACTATCTTGGTATCCTCGTAGCGTACCATGATATTTTGGAGCTAAAGTAGATCATACATAAATGTAAGTGTATATGCACTGTTCTTCTATTTTCATCCACCAAGTTTCAACCAGATCCATGATATGCCAAAATGTGTTTTCAAGCTGATTAATTCTGCCTACCAGGAGCGATGAAGAAACTGAAGAAGGAGGTTTATTTTTGGTAGCACCCTTAAAATGAAACTCTGCCGCAAATGTTTTTAAATTCACGGTATAGAAACAAGAGTGATCTAAGGTGCGTGGAGGATGGAAGTTGCGTTCCAATTTATGAACGTGTTATATTCGTTATTAGAAGCGGTAAATCCAAATTAACACCCTAAACACTGATGAACCTCCGCAGACCTCTCTTAATGAACGTTTTAATTTGTGAACGCAAAAAGAAATTAGCGGAACGCGTTATGAGGGTATAAATCGCCGTGGGTTTAACCCAATGAAAAGGGTGTTGCACCAACTCTTTAATCACTTTAGTGTTGAGGGGAGGGGGAAACTCGTCTTCGCCTTCCCCAAGATATATTGTTCATCTTCAAGATTTGTAGCCCACTCGAAGAGGAGGCCGGGGACTTAAGGGGCCGCCTCCTACTTTTCCTTTGTCAAGCCCTCAAACTTAGTAGGAGGGATGACGGTTTTCACGAACAAAAGGGCTCGTCCTCTTGAGGGGATGGGAAACACAAGTTGTTTATGAAAAGAGCCGTGGCGAGGAGGTTGAATTATTCGGTAACCTCAGGGAATCGGAGCGACGAAGAATATGGGTACATAAAAATCGCTTAAAAATGACACTATAAATGAAAGTTTTACTCCCTAAGTAACACAAATGTCTCCCGATTTCGACTCAAACTTCAAACGGACCACAGAGGAATTTGATAAAACTAATACACTTTGTGCGGATATTCCGTTTGGTCCATCTGTCATCAAATAAATTACGCTCCCCTGTTAACATCTCCGTCGTTAGAAAAAAATCAATTGACATCCAAGTACCCATGTGTACTGTATTTTAATTAACACCTTCATTTCAATGGTTTTCCTTGAAGTAGATAAAATGAGTACAAGTTGATTCTGCTCATGAATAAAACATCCAAAATAGACCGGCTATAACCCACACAATACGCGTTAAATCATTCGCGACGAAATTGTGGAAACCCATTTCTAAAAACCATGGGATTTGCACAAACAAACGTAGTCTATTTCCACAAAAATTATAAGTTTCAATATTAAATCGATTTCTAAGGTTGGGTCACTATCATTAACAGAACAATAACTGAATGCGCATTCGAGAAAATAGTGGCTATGTAGTGAAAGGTGAAAGGTAGACTCAATCCCATTGGTCAGGAGGTGTGGTGAACATCCAATCATGTGGTTTCTGTGATTCTATTGGTCGGGTAGGTAAAAGGGGGATATAACAATATTGGGGAAACACAGGTAAGCTAATACCATAAACCTAATAAAAATTAAAGAAATAGAAAAATGAAAATTCAACGCAATTTTAGAAATGAACCTATTAGCCTCCATGTACGTATGAAATTCTGGAGAAATCAAATTCACCATCAGTCGTGAAATATGGATGTTTTTCTTAGAAATAGAACATTGAAGTCGCCTTGACGGAAACAATTCTCGCTTTACAGTTCTCAGTCACTGAAGAAGTCACAATGAAGGCAGTTTCTACGTTTTTGTTTGAGGAAGACATCTCCATCCTTGCGAATATATAGTTACTAGAACTAACAGCAGCAAGGGACCGCCCCTCATTAAGGTCGTACCTCCCGCGGGAAACAGAAGTCCTTCATGAGCCCCACATCCCAGCGTGAGTTCCATTTCCCCTTCGGACCACCGTCCAAGGGAAGTCAGCCTCCGAGGAAACAAGGATGTCCCAAAGAAAGCCAATCGCTCTCGGAGAAGAAACTCGTCAAAAACGAAGGAAAGAAAACACACTGAACACCCTCCAGTCCGAGCTAACCACTCCAGAACAATGTCAAAGGTAGGTTTTTTTTTCTGTTTCGTGGGCATTGAGTTTGACCATTGCAGGACAAACGACCACCTTGCCAGGTCAGAAGAGATCTCCCACCTGGGTTGTTTTCGAAGAACTTGACGGATTCGTCACGGGTTCCATTCTTTTCATCCACAGATACCTTTAACTGCCTTTGTCAACAATCACCTACCCAACTTTGATTTTCCAGTTCACTCCTTTTATACGCTTCGTTCGAAGGCGTATTATGGCTGTTGTATAAATGGAAACAGGCGAAGGAAACGTGAAGAGAATATTCAACGAAGTCACATCATTCTTCGTTTCATTCCTTTCCGCAAGCGAAACAAATTAATATTATTGTTTCTACTGATTGCGTTTAGATCGATAAGAAATTGTCCAGGTATTGTATAACACCAACTCTGAAAACCCGTCAATCTAGTTTTAAGGTAATGAAACCAAATTTAATTTGACATTTTGATCAGCTCGGTATTGTACTACAATTATTTTGTGGAAATTATTAGAAAAAACTAGTCGTCTATAAACTGAGACTTTTGAAATATTTATCAAAAAAAATTGGTACGTTTGAACGAAATTTACTTCGAAAATTCTGTTTCGCTAGAAAAACAATACAATTTGTCAAAAATATGGTACACCAATATCCAGTAGTATTTCACTTTTCTGGACAATTTTGTATCGCGTCTCTTTATCAGCCTGTGCACGAATAATTGTAACCAGTAAAACAACATGCCCCATTATATTCCAGATAGATTGATTATAGAAAAATTAGTATATTTGATTTTGAGGAAGTGTTCGGATTGGGGCCTTGATGGTTCTCTTAATTTCAACTTGATCGAACGTCTGTGCACCCGTGCAATCAAAAATTCTTGTAACCTTCGTAACGTACACGTAATGGATTCAATAAGGGGCCATCTAGAGGCTAAACCACACAATCCCAAAAAATTACATCCAAATCGGATGAAAACGGTATGATTTAGGGTGTGGCAAGGAATTGCAAGAACAATTCACAAACTGGCACAAAACTAAAATTCTGCGACAAGTTCAATCATCAAAAACAAAATATTTATAGTTTCAATTTCTTGGCGGTGAATTTTTCATTAGTAACAGAAAGGAACTGTTATTGTTTGTTACTGATGATGAACTAATCATCAATTAAAAATCTTCATTTGTTGGGATGTTGAATAACAATAGTTATTATTTGTTACTGATTGTTATCACAAAACTAAAATAACACTTTTTGAACCCTAGGGCGAACAACTATTTTACTCCCCCAATTGTTGAATAATAGTATCAGTAACTATTGCTTGTTAATTATGATGAATCAACTTTCTTTATTGACAACTTCTTCAAAAACTTCTAGGTATTTTGTTCATGACACAATGTGTTTTTTAAAGCCTTGTCCAGTTTTTCTGAAGGCTACTTGAAATGCCAGGCATTAGCCTACAAGAGGTACCGTAGAATGTGGATAACAACTGGACTACTTGAGAAAAAATTGAAGAATACATTTATCACCGCTGTCTGCCATTGAGAACCACTTTGTCGTGCCTTCCATGGTGAAGGGTGTTTGGATATGCTGCTTAGCCTGAGCATTAATCTGCCGCCTATTAGCTTCAGTATCTCTGGTTGTACCAGATCTATCACTCCTAAGGACCATCAACTTATAGCAAGAATCTATCATCTAAAAATCACTATTTGACGCAATCCATTTAGAGTTTTGAGCAGAAAATTCGCTGTTGGGTGTTTACAAGAGCACTGACCCCTAAATTCAAAATCCTAACAGACGAAGATGCCCATTCTTCTTCCTTGGACAGCCTTCGAAGTCGTGGGTTGTTCGTAGTTCTATAATGGCTTGACCAGAAATGATATTGGGATGGTTTTCCGGTAACCCCCCCCCAATCACCTTATAATTATAACAGTTCGAACTCAACCGGCTAGGAGTGGCATCCTGGGAACCCGGTAGCAGAGGAAGACGTGTGAAAACTGGCCCCACCCCCATCCTAATTCCCTTAATTTACTGCCGCAGGTAGCACCTCCTCCACACGTGTGTTTGTTTGGCCATAGACCTTCGTGTTTGTTCTGGCTTTTTTTTTCTTTTACATATTCCCACAGGAAGGTTTTTTTTTCTAGACTCAAACGGGAGGGTAATTAGTCAAATCCACAAACTAACAAATCGGCCTCCGGTGCCGGGGTTTGTGGCCACGCCCTCGGGCTATCCCGGGGCCACCGCCATTAAAAGAATCCTTTTGGTTTAATGACGTCATCACTCGGAGGTCCCTTGATTAGAAGGGGCCGCCCGCGGGGGACATTCGTTGAAGCCGCAACTGGATTAGGGTCGGAGCACTTAGCTCATTTCTCATTCCCGTTCCATCATCGAAATGGTAGCTGCGCCTCCTAACGCACATTAATGATTGTAATCTGCTATCTTGAGAACTAAAGCAGAAATTATCCACCACTTTAAGTACTGACTCATTTATCATTTTGCTGCAGTGATTTCTACTAGCCCGCAATTCTCATGACACAACTTCGGCTTCCAAGTCTACTTGTACGAACCGGAGACTTGTAAATCCATAATAACCACTTGCGTTTTACGTTTTATACCTCATCATATTTAGTAATGTATCTGCCTGATTTTCTGATCCAGTGTTTCTCTTTTTCGAGTAGTAGGACTGGTAGCCAAAATGTACAGATGCTGCACATTTTTATATGTAATGTTTTTCACTTTGGATCATGGTCACATTTTGCTCAATCTCGCTACTCAATCGCAGTTTGAAGAACAAGCCAACCTAATTACCATCAGTGCCCTAATCGTACAGAAAGAGGAATTTTTGGTACAATGCTTGAAGGGAAAATACTTTTAAGACCATTTGAAACAAATTTCTGTCTATGGGTGTATACCGCAGGTCCTTTTAATAAGCTTGCCTACCAACAGATTCATACGATTTCGATTTTGCATAAGCAAAAGTAAAATCCACCAAGGAACATTTTGTCAGGTTCTATAGGTCCGATGACGCTCGAATTTTGAGGGTAGACGGGTAAGACTGGTCTAATAATTTCATATTAATTTCAACTCCATTCTATCATCATTCTGTCCACTATAGAATGAGGGGGACAGACCTCGACACATGTGCACATGTACACATCGACTAGCCTTTAGAAGGCGTTGATGTCTATAGGAACATGTTCCCTGGCTTTTCGCCTACGAATAATAACGATGAAAACATTCATGTTACCTAAATGAGGGAGCAATGTGCCACACCCAACCTGGCAGACATTTTTCGTTTATTCAATATCCAGTGAACTTGTTTGCTACCATAGAAGCTTGCATGTTGATGGTAATTTGAAACACAACACAACACCAGGATGATAGAGGGACAATAATGATATATTGCTAAGAGGGAAAGTGTGACCTAGTTTTACACGTGCCTCAAAAAGTCGTTAGGTTAAATCGTATAATCGTAGTTGCTGTGAACTTAAGGGACCATCAAAAGAAGAATAGATGAAAATTTGGAGTTGAGTTGCGAAATTTTGAACGGGTGAACTAACTTGGAAGAGTTAAATTTGGATAATAAATAGGTATTTCAACATGATGTTGATTTACGCATTTCCCTGAAGGGTGACAGGGACAGTAGAGCAAGATCAACAGAATTAATTTCAGAAGTCAGCTACGACACTTCGAGGAGCAAGTAATTCCCTGAGAGGGAAAGTGCGAAAGTGCTTACTTTCAAGAACAGGATTTTATTTACAGGCCCTATCCATTCCTTGGATACAACGGACATGTTTAGTTCTGACCCCCCCCCCCCCCCTTAGGAGCTTTGCATTGCACAGCTCCAAGGGTTGGTCAGGGGGGGTCTATATCCAGTAGCAGCTCGTGCAGAGAAAATTATTTTCCATTCATCTGAATGTTTTTTGAATATGAACTGGCAGAACATACAAAAGCTGCATGTTTTTCTACAAATCTGAATGTTTTGGCTTGGTATTCAGTGGACATGTTTCACTTGTCTTTATGAGTTCTCCTCAATTGCAACTTGAAGTACAACCTCTCATAATTCAACACAGGAACACCCAAAAGCCTTCACGTATCAACACCATACTGATAGAGAGAGAGAGAGAGAGAGAGAGAGATGATATAATGCTGTAAGGGGAAGTACAACTTCACGGTGAGGGAGGAGTGAGGGTTCCTCATCTCACCCCCTCTCCACCACCCTTAAATTCCCGTTCCGCTTCTGCCCAGTATTTTATGTTATTAAATCTAATAAATTCTGATCCCGTAATGTTTTCTACCGAATTTATTGGCCCTAGTTTTTGACAGGGGCGCCACGGGTGGGCGGTCCACGCCTCCCCTTCTTCCCTGTTCTTTCCGTTTATTTCAACCCTCGACGCCAAACCATCTTGCTCTGCTCTCACAATTTTTCTCTTCCTCCCTCTTCCTTCCTGTCGTCCTTATTTTCCTGTACTTCCTTAGCCCGAGACGAAGTTCACGCTCGGATGCGACTAATTGAAATTGTCTTCGTTGAATGAATTATAGTTGAATGCATTTTTATTTGTTAGCTGGTTGTATCGTTGCAGTGAAGCTTTTAACAACTGAGAGCTTCAACGAGGATGAATAAAGATTCCAGTTCCCCCTGCGGCCTAGTGGTCTAAGACGCAATCTTAGGTCCCTCGAAGGAGAAGGAGGAACATGGGTTCAATATCGTCCTGTTAATGTTCACCAGGTGTTTATGATGAGAAATTAAGACATAGGTATGGAACCGAGACCGTGTCTATTTCGGCCAATACTTGACCGGATGGCTGAATGATTAAATTTTATAACCCAAACAACAAAAGTCAACAGCACACGGTCACATACATTGAAGAGATTCTTTTGTACTGGTGAATACGTTATCTTGACCTCATCTTTCACCGGCTCGCCTTGATATATATCAAGTATATATACGCTTGACAAAACGGTGCGAAATTACAAATCTTCTTATATGTAACCACCGATTGGGAAGAAAGACAGCAAGAACTTTTTTCTGGACTAATATCTTTTGACCAACAGGTCTTTTATTGTGGGCGTGGCTTGAGAAAGCAGTGTTTCACAATGGGGGCTATTTGTTGGCTGATATCGGGTTGGAACTCCTGAAAGACAATATATTTCGGCATCAAGCAAGAACTTAAGATCTAATACAGTAAACACTGAAGTGTTGATAATTAAAACAATCTCAAGCCAAACCCCGGTAATACAGCTAAAGTGGCATGCAAATACTTGTATAGGTACTTATGAAGTAAAAAGCGTCTGCCAAGTTTGTGTGGAACATAGCTTCCTCGTATCCATAACATGACTGTTTAGATCATTGAAAATTATTATTGACTGAAGAACTTCGTTCAATTAGGCGAAGTAAATATTGAATTAGGGTAAATTTATTGGTATGCAGGAGCATAACTTGGGAAAATAAAGGTAGGCATGTTCAACTATTGAACAAACTATACAATATACGTAATAATAAAAATTGACATTGACGCTGAATGGATAGATGACTGAAGTGATAAATAATTATTATGACATTTCTAAAACATCAGTCCGAACAATCCCTGAAAATTTCTTCGAAATCAGTCATCAGCTCCCGGAGTTATGCGTGTGACAAAGATTTCACGTTTGCGGATGCGCAGAGGCTACTATTGATCCGGGGGTCATGAAACTTATAGGGGATCATCTACACATCAAACCGAACAATCCCTGAAAATTTCATCAAAATCGGACTATAACTTCGTGTAGTTCTGCCCGTAACAAGGATTTGCTGACAGACAGACAGTCACACAGACAGACACGGAACCAAAATTGTTCAGCAAGGTCTAAAACGCAAAATGCGAGTGGAATTTTTGATTTTGGAGACAAAAAAATTTTCACATTCCGAAAGTGAAAACAATGCTTCCGCTACCTTGGTAGCTCGGAAGCAATATAACCTTCCTATTGGCAGTCAGGATGTTCAGAGAATGATTGTATCCAACCTAAGGCATGGTAATTATTAAAAATTATTTCATCGCAAGCACGAAAATTTATGGAAGAAAGAAGTGGGTATGGAGCAGCTATGCTGAACTGAAATTGATACTCCTGAATCTGGCAATAGTTATAATATAAATAAATTAGAGCTAAAATACTCGCAGTGGTCTGTTAATTCAACAGTAACAAAGTAAGTTGAATTAATAAGTAAGCATGATAAGCAAAAGGACTTCCATTTTTCCTGACGATGTTATGCTTACTAACTAATTATGATTAACTCAACTGATGGGAGAACCAAAATTTAATAATAATTTTGCTTTCAGTTTATTCAAACTGTTGGTATAGTCAATATATCATTGTTTTGTGACAAAAACTGTCACAAGGTTTTGCCAAGAAGTCGAAGCTGAGAGTGTCGGAGCTTCTGATGAAAATGGGCCACATCAGCGTCCCCACCTCCGACCGAGATTCTCTAAGTGCCGGAACCACCTTCAGGGGGATCTTCCGTCGAGTTTAGTCGCAGAAACAATTGGCTGATGTTCCTGTCCCCGACCGACTTCAAGAAACCTGAGACCATGGCTACGTCTCGTCATCAGGGCTCATCGGAACTATCACTGAAACCCTTCGCAGGATCTTCGCTGCAGCTGGAAGCTTCGTCGTCGTGGTCAAAGTTAGTGGAGTTATGAGGAGAGACTTAAGCGGAGTTGTCCAAACTTATTAAATTCGGAAAACGCCCAAATTGATAGGTATCGACGCTTATCTCAAATATTTAATAGTTCAAGCTACTAGAAAATCTTTCAATAGGAAAATTTGTTTGCCAAGAAAAATACTATCAAGGTATATCAACTTTAGAAACGTGGGCGCCGTAAATTAGATAATCTTCGTCAGACTTATGTTCAAATAAAACCACTTTCATATCTGTCGAGTGGGAATATACGGAAATATCGTTTCACATTATGAAAGTCTAGTTCAACATTAAATTCTCATGAATGATTAGGATGATTCCAATTTCGAGACTTTACGAAGAGATGAACATAGTTACGCTTTTGGATTTACCTACCAATTTTTGGGAGATTCGCAGCAGAAAAAAAGTTCTCTAAAGTCCAAAGTTGTTTATCGCATTTTACATTTGGTGTTGTAATGAAGTTCGCGTGTCCAAAAAGCTTAACCTCCTCAGGTTATGTTGAACATTGCACGGACTGATTAGGTGTTAGGCTACAAGTGGTATCAGTTTGGTTCATTACACATCGATACTGGACTCCGGAATTCTTGCACGAAACGCTTCGCTGGCACCTCATTTCGTTGCAAAAGAACGGTAGTTTCTTTGTTCATCAACTATTGAGTACGATGAAAAGCCAATAGTTGAACTAAGTCAGTTCAACATTCTTCACCTCCAATAATGCAATAATATTGTTTACGACGGAATAACAGTTAGAAACTTCTTAAACTGTGCACTTAGGAAAGGGTTTGGAATACCCTTGGCCGTAAAATTCGAGTATGTAATGTGATTTAGCCCTTCGAGTCCAACCGACTGGTTGCGAAATCACCCGTCAAGCTACCACGTTGCGGATGATGCATTTGAATTTTACTGCCGCTGTGGAAAAGGCAGACGATAAAAGAGCTTACGGGAGCGCGAGTATGATGAGACGGTCAAAGTGAATTGATTCACGGCGATCCGGATCGGACGAGCTGGTTCCGGCGCGGAGATTGCCCCCTCGCTCGCGGTTATGACAGCGGTGTCCAACAGGTGGCAACATGAGATGGCAATTCGAAATGGGCATAGATAGTTAATCTTTCCTATTTCTTGAAACTGCTACACCTGAGCATACACCAATGCGTCCTCAGGATGTTGCAGGCTAATCGTTTCAAGCCTTGGAAGGGTAAACAACACCTTACCTTCCATTCCTTGTTATAAGGTAGCAGGGTGGAGGTTTTGAAAATCTCCACTTCCATTATTGACTGCCCTGAAGTTTCTTTCCCTCGTTCTGTATCCATAGGCAAAATGAGCAATGAATAGTTCTGCAAGAAATTCCCCGAATACGAAGCTGAATTCATAAGTTATACACTATATTAGATAAATAAAAATGCATTGATGACCCAAATATTCCATGTTTTTTTTCTATGGATGCAATGGAGGTTAAAAATAAATGTTTCACACTCTAATTGTACTTTGTGTAAGTAAAGGAAACCTGAATGGAAAAAGAGGATGCCGTTTCATGGAGGCGTTAACATTGGTGACACAGTTGGATTTCTGCAGAAGCATATTGTTTACCCTGCTATAGTAGACAAGTTGAAAGTATTGCGATCACCTCTGCTTATGAAAAACTTCGTCTAGGCAGTGATCCTGGTTTTTCCTATTTCAAATGAAGTTTTTCCGTATCAATCACTGAAAGATACTGGATTTTAAAACAAATTGATCACCAAAGAGGCTCGAGTCTAGGCAGAAATCCTGGTTTTTCCTATCTCAAAGAGAAGTTTTTCCGTATCAATCACTGAAAGATACTGGATTTCAAAACAAATTGAACACCAAAGAGGCTCGAGAATTAGCACAAATTTCCTGCGGAACGACATGCGAGTAACTATGAACAATCATAGCTGATCCCTTGAGCCCATACAAAGCCATGGGGCGCAATATGTCGCTTAAATACATTTTATACATCCCCATCGCGATTTCTTCCTTGGACAAACCGACAGACAAAAAACGAAAACCGTTCAGCATTAGAATAAAAGGATAGCAGAAAAGCAACATAATATGTTATGGTGGAACCTTCTTGTCACGGTGAGCTTTCTGAGAAGCTAGTGCAATACCAGATAATGCGTAGATGATGTACTAGTTTCCCAGAAATTTTACAATAACCAGGAGGTTCGTCAAATTCTCTGAGGGTGAATTTTAAGGATGTGGCGCCCGCATGGAATGGGTATGTGGAACAGTACGCGGTAAAGAAGAAAGGAGGATGTCCATATCGTGGTGCTGGATGGAGAGTACGTCTTCCATGCAACTATCGCATGAACTCAAGGAATAGCGAATTTCATGATGGGGTCAGTGAGGGGATAGATTTGGTATCTTAATATCATTAATTTCAGAATCCTAAGATGTTTTCTTATGTTGTCTATAGCAGAAGACAATTCGATTGCGAAAAAAGTAAATTATCACCATCACTCATACGGTGTAAGTCATGTATCAGAATCAGGAGATGAAAGGCGTGGAATCGTTTACTAGACCTTCCATTGTTCCTCGTAAGGGCCATCAGGTTTTTGGTCGATTCCCGAAGAGCATATGTTCCGATGAGGCGACGGGTTGGCAAAGGGGATATGACGAAAATTAAAACGGGATAATTGAGTTTCACGGTCGTTATACCGCGAACCGCTCCATTAGACCCCCCTTAACGAGAACAAAACCTTTCTCCCGAGCATTGTTGCGAGAGGTGAAGGAGCTCAGTTGGGAACTTGGTTTTATTGGAGCGACGAGTGTGTTCCTTTTCAGGTTGAGATTGATTGTTCCTCCGGCCCGTTTCGGATCATTGTTGTCACTGTCGGACGTGTCGGTAACTTATGTCCGCGTCAGTCGCGCGTTGGTGATGTGAAATGTGATTCGTACTACGTGACAGTCTCTTACTATGTACTTATCCAAGCACCTCAATTGTAGGCCCACATCCATCGAAAATTTGAAACGAATTTACGCATAGCGCTGCGAGCACATCGAACAAGGAAATCCTCATATCCTTCTTAAGAAACGGTATCCTTTCAATTACACTATTTAAACTCCCTCGTCGGTTTAAACAACACAGGACGTATCAGACCGAACAAACTTCTGGGATCGATTTTATGACTAACTTGCAACAGAATCGCGTGCCTCCTAGAAAAACGTTTTTCGAGGCTTTGTTTTCCACTTATTTTACTTCTAATATTTTTCCTCTTGTTCGACTATGCCTTACTAAAATGACCAAATTGAAATCTATTTACACCTTTCGAAAAAACATTAAATTTCCTGTCAGATAGCTGAATGCACTTTCCTCGTAACTAGTTGACGTTTTTCTTGTCCAAACTTAAAACTTGGTCAATTTTTAGGTTTTTGACGAAATTGTGAATGAGATTTTCTCCTATATTTTTAAAGGAATATCAACAAGGAATTTCAAGGTAAACATTCTCAGACTCTCAACTTTCCACCTGTCTAAGCGAAACGAGTTTTCAATTTTTTGAAGATGGCTTGCCGAGGGTAGAAGAATGTTCATTCCGAAGGCTATGAGAAAAGACATCATAGAAAAATTGAACGAGAGATATTTCTCCAGATTATTAGAACTTACTTCAGCACTTCAGCATTGTTATTGGAAGGATAAAGAATACGTATATTTGCAAGGCACGCAACTGCGCTAGAGATTCGAACAGATGGAGCACCTAGGTCAGCTCGGATGAATTCCAAAAAATTTGCCCTGCAATAGAGGTTTAAAAGTAACCAACCAGCCCCAACTTTCCTTATTCCAACGAGAAGCAGTAAATGCTGAGGCGATTGCCAAAATAACACTGTTCCAATGTTCTGATCGCAATCCAGAATTATTGGTATATTGAACAACACTGTCACCGGCAGAATTATTATATTGACGAAAGTTGAGGTCTAATATCCCATCCCACAACGACTTCAAGTGGGAAAAGAAGTATCATTCCGTCGGGAAAACAACGTTATTAAAAGCAGCAAGAAAACCAGTTTTGATAGAAGTAGACGAGTGAAGGAACTGCAACCCCTCGGTGCAGGCGAGAAATTGTGGATACAGGGTGTGCGAACAAATAGCTAAATCAAGAGCAAAATTTAGCACATTCGCTCATACCTTGTCACAATAATTATAATTGTCATAAACTATGCTCAATAACTCTATGCTACTGATCAACGTTAAAGGGTTAAAACTGCTTCAGAAATAATAAAGTTTTGCAGCGTTTTGTTGTCAAAATTGTATCAGGATTGGACATCAGCTCAGTGGTGCCAAGTTGTCATGACGACTTTATCGTTAGCGCATTTAGACAAGTTCAAATGCATGTATGTTGTTTTCAAACGTTAGCTAACGCTTTTCGTTAGTTGTACTCCCTCCAAAAATCACAGTAACGGCACTCTCGTTCACCTCCAACATAATTACAATGGAGCTCACCCTCCACCGTTCACTTGATACAAGTTCCCTCGAGGGAGGAGGCGCTAAGTGGTAATTTTTCACTCGGGCGTCCCCTCACCTCAAAACCTCGAGGCTTCCACTTCCTTCCTAAAACTCCACGCGAGGGGACCGAGGGAGTCGGCACGATAACTCCTGTCTGCAGCCCGCCCGCTGGCAGGAAATGAACTGGGTACTCGGACGAATCCAAATCATTACTTTCACAACTCTATAGTGTTAAAAAGAAAAGGTATTCAGGTGATCCGAATATTTCAGTTACTATCACAACCTGGAAAGTGCATCTACTCTATGAACTGCTGCAGAGTCGATTGTTTATTTCCCGTGTTTCCGAAGCGGTGGTCGGGGGATTGTGTACGATTCAAAGAGATCCGAGCTATCGCTCTCTTGTATCGTTATTGATACCAAATTCGACAAATTGAGCACAGTCTGAGCGGGAAAAACTTTTCAGAACCCTTGATACATACATATATTGAACAATTCTTAAATTGAATGCAAACACTGGGCAATGAGGAGTTGTAATTTGACCGTCCCCTTGTCTTATTAATTATTTTTGAGATTCGTGCGCGATAAAATTTACTTGCGACCATCTACAGCCTGATCCGCACATATGCTGAAAATGTCATCAGATCCGGATGAAAACTGAAGATTGAACAGGATTTATGGACATACATCAGGCACACGCTCCAACACAACGAAATTTGTTCAGCATAATCTAAAAGGAACAATACGAGTGAAAATTTCGTTCATTTAAACAATTTGATGTACTGCATTTGAAAACAATGCTTCGGCTACCTGTTAATAGACTCGAAAACAAAAAGTAGACTCCAGCAAAGTTGTTGGCTTAATTCAACAAAAGAGCAAATGTGAAGGGGAGGGGATTCGGCCGACAGTATATATATCGGTATGTCCTCCTGCCTTACTACTATGAACAGAAGCACAGTGAGTAAAGTAACCGGGAAGATGAACATGGTTACTACAGAAGTACATTGTTACATTTGATATGTTTCTCTTTGCCATAGTTTCCGCAAAGCTTTGTGTTACCTCTGCTCCTGTTACGCTACACACCTTCGAATCATGAGCTACATGGTACGTCGCACCTTTTGAGACACTAGACATTGTTTCATGAAAATTATACATCCATTAAACCACTCCAACAACCGTTTCCATGTTTCATTTTCCAGTAATGGTATCCTGGAACTATCTGAATTGGAATGGTATTTGTATTGGTACTATATTTGTATTGAGCTCCTGTGATACTTTAATTTCCTGATAACTATCGAACGATCTAAGTTGTTTTCGGTTGTCTTGAACAACTCGGAATCTTGAACACCAAAATTTTGACGGAGGAAGGGCCATCCTCCCCTTAGATCCCATAAACAAGTCATGACTATAGGGAGCTTGCTCATTCTCTCTCATCTCATTTTCTACCTTGAAAATCTGCCCCATAATTGACTTGCTTTGTCAAACCCCAACTGACCTCAAGAAACGAGGAAAAACGTCATTCTTGTTCTCCCGCAGTATTATACACAGCCAACACGCGTCTCTTCAAGGTGGTCTGCGTCATCCTGAGTGATTCTGTTAACAATATTTATGGCACCTGTCCTGGCAGAGCCATTTCCAACCGCTATTGGCTAATGCTCAGGGCAACAACTAGGCAAACAGGGGTTTGGACGTTTCCCATAAGTGACCACCCCACTACCCCTAGCCATTGTCACTCGCACCAATACGATTCGCAACGGTCTTGTCAAACCGTCCTCAGCAATAAATTACCACTTTTTTCCACCTTCAGTGAAAAACCAACTCTGTTACTTTCCTCGGTTGGAGAGGAAACATAAATTTGCATGTTTGGTCGCCTCTTTCCGAAGTCCCCTTGGGAAGAAGTTTCAGGTGATAAATTGTCCCACGATGCCCTGCGCCAACTTTCAAACATCTTCACGGTGACAGAACAGGGGCGTAAGAACCTCCCACTTGAATATTTCATTTAGTCCGATCCAGATGAGGAGTCAACATCCGGAAATTCTGGATCCGGTGTTCTGAGAACATGTCACGGCGAAGAATAGGTTTCACGTGCCCGCCTTGTGTCCCCTAGCGCCAACTGTCACTATGGACTTTTGATTTATTTCTTATTTGCGCTTATGGACCTTTGTAAACAATTATGAAACACCTTGACAGGGGCGGGCATCCCGAGATTGGGAAGCATCAAGTGCCATGGACCAAGCTGTGAAATTCGCAGTGCCTGCGTTTGCCCTGCAATCACGCAAGTTGCTAACACTCGGTATCTCGGAGTCGAAATCGACCAGCGATTACGGTGGGACGCACATATTAGCCAAATGTTAACACGGCTAAGGAAAATGCTTTATATTTGCCGGGAAGTACGAAATTTTCTCACACTGGACTCCAAAAGAATGTTTTATTTTGCCATGGTGAAGTCCATTCTCAAGTATGGCGTTAATGGATGGGGTGGGTGTGGCAAAGTGCTCATGGACTCATAGTTTGTAGCCCAAAAGAGGATTCTGAAGGTTCTCCTCAGGAGGAAGTCAGATTACCCTACAACTGCGTGTTTGAGGAATTCAAAGTTTTAAAAATCCAAAATTTGGTAGAGCGGTCGACGATCCTAAAAACATACAGAGATCTGAAAGCTGGAAAATTGCACGTCGCTGTTATAAGCGGTACTAGAAGCGGGGGAGAAACGATTATCAGACCACCTTTTCGCTCGACAACCTGGGGGCAAAAAAGCTTTGACTACAGAGGTGCGTTGCTGTTCAACGGGCTCCCCAACAAGTTGAAGGAAATAGAAAATGTAAACTCCTTCAAGAAGGGCTTAAACGAATTTTTTGTATAAACCTTTGAGGGGTGGTTGTGTCGTTTTGCCATTAAAAGTAATAATATGTAATTGATTTCATAGGTAATCGAAAAATTTATTTAGAGGTTAGAAGAAATTACTGTAGAGACACAGCACAAGTGCAAGCTTATAGAGCAATTTATTTTGTACTTGTCAACTGTATTCTTTTCAATATATGCATTTAAAAAAACCTACAGAATTTTAGCGAAAAACTTGAAATGTTTGTCCTCTAAAATCAAAATTTTGCACGGGCCAGTAGGATTTCGAATCATATTGACCAATTTCGTTTTAGCGTCTGTCTGCAATAGTGCCCAAAACTACACTGAATCGTGGATAGATCTTGATGACATTGTATTAGTTGGTTCTCCACTATTTTATACTTTGAAGTTTTTAAATACGAAAAAGAGTTAGGATTCCAGATCTCGAATGTTTCTATGCAACTTTCAAAGAATAAATGAATAGTACATGTCCGACAAGTTAAGTGTAGCACATAGCTTCCTCATCCAGGTTATATGAATGTGTAGATCATTGAAATATTTTAAATCATCATCTCAAAAGATGTAGAAGATGCGTCTACCACTACGGTTCAAGGTGCAGAAATGACGTTGTACAGGTCCCGGAATACGTAAACGCCTTAAAAAGGTTCGTCGACACGTATTGCGGGTCTGTCGAGCTAATTCGACAGTGGATGGAATACGATGGCGTTGAAACCGATATGAGATTATTAGACCTTCTTCCCCAAACACCTTAAACATTTGCTCAATCGAATCAAATTGAACCTGAGAAAATGAAGCTTGGTGGAGTTTACGTGAGCGCATGCGCAGACGGATAGTTGATTAGTGTGTAGAATTCCAAGGAAATTACATCAAAATAGTTTGAAAATTGTAGTAGAAAAGCTGGATGCATGGATTTACACTCAAGTACATGTTGCTACTAAAAAAATGTATGTGAGATTATCAGACAGTTCTCCCCGACTACTCCAAAAAAGTGAACGCAATCGTTCCTTCAGAACCTAAGACAATTTACCTGGTGGGTTTTACTTTTGCGCATGCGCAGACTGATTTATTGATTTCTGAGCGATCGAAGTCATAGGGGACCGTCAACAGACTGTGGGCACTCGAAAAGATGCACACACACTATCTCGAAAATATACAAACTCGAAACGAAAGCTATTCAGAATGGTATAAAACGTAAGATGCGAGTCGCACACAAATATGATTCAATTTCGGATTTTCGTTGAGAACCATTTTCATCCTCCTGAAAGACAATAATCGCTCTATTACCTGTGAAAAGGTTCAGCTACCTACTGGTAGACGTCACCATCCAAAGCGTTTTGTTTTATCATGATTGGGATGTTGTGTCCATGTGTATACCATATTCATATGGGGCAAATATTTTCATTATGGGGAACGAACCCGAATTTTTTATTGCAGATTCTAAGGATTCTAAACCCTTTGAAACATAAACCGATGAAATTTCCAGGGGGGGTTTCAAGAGCGAACATGGTTTATTTTGAATAAAACACCAAAACAGATGGACGTCGTATCCACATGTTAAACAAACATTTTTATCAAACATGTTTGAAGTTGGACGTTGAACACACCATCAAGCTTCCTCAACGTTCAGTATTCATGTTGCTTTCTTTCTTGAAGAAAATTATTAACTTGGCTTTACAGCAGGAAGCATCCGGTTCGATTTCTCGCTACTTGGTGAGGAGGGTTTGAGTGCAGCGTTCATCTTGTCACGGTAACTATATTCTTTGCTTTTTACACGCCATAGTTTAGGTAACGTTTGGTACAGATCAATAGATTCAGTCAAAAAAAGCCTTAGTGGTGTTTAATGTAATGGAAGAATATTCAATAGCATAATACGACTGGCGGCAAAAATGTGAATGACAAGCGCAGAGTTTGAATCACAGAAACAAACTCAGTGATTCACGGAAATGGACCCCACTTCCACTTTTCTTGGTAGTTTGAATGATGTTTGAAGCGCACCATACGATAACAGTTGTCCGTCAAAACTCATGTTGGCCAAAAATTGCTTAGACATTGACAGAAAACCTTCAAACGTGTTCACAAACTTTCAAACATGACCCCTTACACGGGCAAATATGTTCGACAAACGAGGTTGACGAACCATGTTAAGGGTCTATGGCAGAATGAAAAGTTAAGCACTGAATGGATGAGCGTTTTTTTGGTATCGTGAGAAATTTAGGGGTAAAAGCGAGTTGGAACTTACAGCCGTGAAAATTCATCTGACGGTGAATCAGAGGATCTCAGCTGTCAAGCTGGAGGGACTTTCATCGGGGAACGACAAAAAATCCGGGAAAAGTCTGGAGTGGAGTAAAAAAAACAATTTCCAAGGCGCGCAAAGTCGACAAAACACGGCATGGCCTAGGACATCACAAGGCCAAAGCACAAACCTTCTACGTAAACCTTTATTATTAGAAATAGAAAATACCTATTAGGGAATAGTGGTCTTTGAATACTGAACTATCCCTAATGAGATATTGTGAATCTTTTTCTCAAATTGAACGTCCAACATATTTAAATTGCTGCCGAGTCCACCTTTGGGTTCTCACTTTTGGGGAGAACAAAAATTTTGTAAATTTGATACAATATTTCTATGCAGCTGGTGCTACTTCAGGTAGCAAAATAAAGTTGATCATACCTATATTTCCTCGTTAGAAATGTGGGCTTCTCTAATTATATTCTACAGCCTTGTTCTTTAGTCAAGTGTAGGCAATTATATGTAAAATATGATACGGGAAAATTTGCGAAAATAACCAATAACACGAATAGCCTAATGGGCGAAAACTAACTACACATAAAGCCAATGAAAAATAGTAATTCAAATAGCAAAAATGCCCCATTAAACAGTAACGCAGCATAACAGAATCTCGGAATGAAAACAAAGATAGCGAAAAGAATTGGTATTAATCGTTGTTTACGAGGGTAACCACACAATTGGGTTACTGGTTTTGATCGTTGGTTTATCAGAATTGAAGTTTTGAAACCAAATGTCGTTGCTGAACAGATGAGATCTCCGGTTTGTTGAGTAAACGTTGATTAACAGTTTTGGTAAAACCGGCCCTACACTGTTCCAATGTCGGCTATTTGAGTGTGTTGGCCCGCCGCAACAGATATCAACTCTACCTAGTAAGCTTTTGGTTCTAGTATATGTTGGTAAGATTGAAATTCATTAATTGAATCGAAACGAGTCCTTCAGCCTCCTGGCCAAGCGAGTCCCATTCTGTAGCACACACCTGTATGTGTGTTCACTCGTTCATCGAGCCACTGGGTTCGATACTACGCACCTGGCCCAAGATACTTGGCCTGCCAGACCCGAAGGCCTTGCCTGAAGTGTCTCGCCCACAGTGAAAAGGGAACGGTTTTGATGGGAATAGTCGAAAAACTGTCTCACGTCCGTCTCGGAAAAAGACCGTACCGAGACGTGAAACGACAGAAATGAAAATAAAAGATGAAAAAAGAAAATGAAAAAAAAAACGTGTTATTGATGAAGGTTGGAGAGGGGGGTGAAATGAAGAGTTTTCGGTGGTGCGCCGGGCGGAGCGCCCCGGAGCGAGTCGGATTCTGACAATGTGAACGTCGGACAGAAAATGAACCCGAGGCTGATTCCATTAAAAATCACAAAATTCTTTAATGGGTGATTTGAACATGAAATTTGGTGTTGATCCGAATACAAACGATGCTTCTTCAATGCCCGTTTGCCCAAAAAACATGAAAAAGTACACGTTTTCGTTTTCTTCGTAATGACCTTTGGGTACTGTTCCAGTCTGTCCCCGCACGCAACCCCTCTGCAAAATCATACACACATCGATAAATAGGTATATCGATAGTTTTGTAAATGAACCAATGAAAAGGCCAGGATAGAGACTCAGAAATAAGTATGCAATTGATATGTTCATGATTCATTCTGATCTATTTGTCCAACTGATCTATACTTTACTAGAAGGATTGATTTAGGATATTTTCTGTTTTTGAGATACGAGCAACCTATATCGATAGGAGACATAGATATTTTCCGATAAGTGTGGGAGATTGCAATGGGTTTGGGTGCGGGGAAAGACTAGAACAGTACCGACCTTTGCAATCAACCAAGCATAAAATTCATTTACCTATCCCCTCAAAATTTGATGTTTTATGTTTCGATATGTGTAGAATCCGAAAATGTAATACTTATTTTAAGATCCCTCCGTCTGCCGTCCGGAGCTCTTCTATGAAACTAAGGGTCAAAAATCACATTTGAGGTCTAGTTGTTACTGATTTCTCGGCAACCATCTCAGGTAATTCTAAAGGGCAGGACTCTCAAAAATCTGAATATTGAAAACTTTTGACAATTAATTCATGTTGAAAACCATGGAAATCGGTTGATAATTGCGGGCTATGACAAATAGATAAAATTTGTGACACAGATTGCATTTACCCAGGGTCGGGGTTCAACCGTGCCATACACACTCAGACATACACCTATAGGTTTTTTTTCGGAATCGATACTAGAATGGAATTTTTCTCATATCTAGGTTGTCCCATACCCCCTGGATTAATTCTAATATTCGACCCTGTCCTGACTAAGACAGCTCCAGAGGGACGTACTGAAAATTTGGTAGAAATTGAAAGATTATACAGCAAAAGTTACTCGGGAAAACGATAGAATAGTCACCCAAAGTCGACCAGTGATGTGGAAGTGATAAAACCCGAACGTTTTCTTGACCCGTAACGACCCCCTTTACATAAACACGGACGCCTCCCGTAATCCGTTAACCCTCCCCGAGGGATTAACCCAGAATTAACTTAAACCCGAAAAAGGCACCGAGGGGAAGGGGAGGGGAAGTAAATAAAAATAAAACAAAACCTTGTTAGAGGCCCCTTTTTCGGACGAGCGAGGGCTTAACCCGGGACACGTGACCAGACAATAATTGTGTAAATAAACCGGAGACGTTGTGACGTCACGTGTGACTCACGCCTCCCCTTGACGTCTGAGCATTTTATGACGTTCGAGGCCCTAATTCTTTTTCTCTTTTTTTTCTTGTTAACTTGCGGCTAAGCCGAGCGGAACCTCGCACGCTCCGCCGGTTCGTTTGCGGCGCATTGTCGCACTGTCGGGTGTTGAGTAAATCACTTGAAATCATAAGCAGCGATATCCGTCGTTTGGTTAGGCTCTTCCTTTCTCGCCGAACAGATAGAGAATTGAACGTAAGTATTATGGTGTTAGTCCATCAGTGCGGTGGAGATGAGGGGAATAGTTAGGGCCGAAGGTTAGTACCCAATAATACCCTGGCGTACCTCAGCCACAATTCTGTTGGGATTATTCGCTATTTGGTTTGAATTCCCTTTTTGTAATAATCATATCAAGTCAAAAAAAGACACAGCCTAGGGTTTCATACAGATCCCGAAATGGCAGCGAACTAGCAACGAGTGCCTGGTACACGATGAACTGAACCAGGTTCTCCAACCAGAAAGAGAGACTGTCCTCCTTCTCTCTAGCTTCCAAAGCGTAGTCAGTGAGTAAAGTGGTAAACACGATTATGTCGGGATAGCCACCATCGTACCCTTAAACGGGATGGTACTTTATGTGCCTCATAGTGTAAATTTAGGAAGTAGTGTTAGGAAGTTGATGCTCTGCTCCAAGCAACAGCATAGCTAGCAGACCTGACTAGATTAATACAATCCGTGTAACCTTTACCTGGCGAGGTGTAGGTTTCAAGATGTCAGCAACTGAGCTGACATGGACAGGCTTTCCTCTCATGATGCTGGAATGGATAACCATAAGGTTCATAACAGGAGGAACATTCATATGGTCAGTGTTTAGGGCGACTACTCCCCGTAGTCTAGCGAAAGCTGGCTGAATGGCGTCCAGGGGCCTGAAGCTGGATTCACAAAAAATACAATTTGGAGGAGAAATGCCATTCGCACGTGCCCTGCGGCATTTTTTTGCCGTGAATCGTTGTAACAAGCTTATCGGTATTCTACATGTTTTGAGATATCTAAGACATACATTTATTATTTTATTATTATTTTTTATTTTAAACTTGCGAACTAAATTTTCAAATCACTTTGTCTTCTCAATTTTCTAAAACCAATGTATGTAATTTCATTATTGTTGCCAATAAATGGATATTTGAATTTGAATGTTGCCTAGACGAGGAAGCTACGCCCCACCCAACTTCGCATTGTTTACTTCTGTCCGTATCAGAAATTCATCAACAAATGTGTTTATCTACCGCTAAATTTGATTTTTTGAGGCAACTTAGAAAGGTGTACTTGAGATTCGATTGACATTTTAGGAGATGATTTTTATTGGTATTTTAGGGCCTTAATTTTTATGAATCTAGGTACCTGCTCATCTTCTATTAGGAATTTAATTTGAAATACCCAAGTCTGAAAAATGGAGGGTTTTATAAACTTGATACATCAGGAAAATTAAGGCGAGGAAAAAAGCTGTGTAAATCTACAATAAACCGACATGAAAATAATAAATATTAACGTTTTACTAAATATGCAATGAATGCACTTATAGGTATATATCATATCTGTACATTGACATTTTGTTTGTACATTGACATTTGTGGCATTGATGTGCTGAAATTGTCGAACATCGCAACCAACAACCAGAGGGACGTCATTCGGGAAGGCAGATTGGATCGTAGAAACTTCTTTAGCATCCATAGGGTGGTTGTCCGGGGGTGGAGGGGACGACCGCCGCCCTCCGACTTCCCCTGGGCGGAGGCCACGCCCACCTTCGTCCGCGAGGAAGTACCGCCGAGCTGGAGAGGTCACTCAGGCGCCTCTACAATGGCAGGCTCAGGCCAGCACCGTTGATACTGCCGCTGACTGCATCGGTGAAACTGAATGTTGATGACCAGGGCCGTGGCGAGAGAATCCGGGCCCAGGGGCAAAATTCTGATTCCCCAATATAAGAAAAAAATCCAAAAATCGTCCACGAACTACTGTAACCATAAACCGCAATAAATTATACGCCATTTCGAAAGAAAGGAACCTTGAGGGAGGAATATCGATTTTGGAAAATTGAGAATGATTCCTACAATGAGTTGTACAACTTTGTATATGTGCATTTATTAACTCTGTATTGTTAATTCCAAACCAAATTAAAATTAAGCTTCTCAACCTTCAAACGTCCGAAAATCCGGCATCCTTACGTAAACCGGGATCGGGGGCATCGAGTCCAGTACCTCCCACCTCTCTACTGGGCTGTTGCTGACTCGATTCTTAGGGCCATCAAAGTGGCTTAAAAGCTGCACAAAGAATATAAAAATCCCATTCGAGATTAATTTCGAATGACCTGGGAATAGTTATACATACTTTGAAATATTGGCAATTCAAATTTGGAAATCTGTGACATACTGACAATAAAAAACATCTATCATGTTTTCCCGGTGGGGTTGTGTGCTCGAATATTAACTGCGAGCCGTCACGAAGTACTCATTTTCTTCGATCCACTACCTAGTTTTGGCATTGGAATTTTTTCTTTGACCCTGGTTCCACTGGAGTGGTAAGACTATTTGAAAATTTTGTGGTGAATCTTTTGGATTCGATTTTGAACCTCTTCAAAAAATCGATTTTTCGTGTCGATTTCCCATCACTACCTCTAGAAGGACTAAATTCTAAAAAAAAATCTTCGTAGTTTAGGTCTGAATACCTGCAATAATTTAATATATCGATTATTTATTATTCACTTTAATATGGGAGAAAGTCGCTGGACTTCAACCCCTTCTAACGTGTCATGTTCTTGTTAAATGGAAATTGCTACCCGAACTGAAATGCTGTATTGCAATAATGTTCTATTATTTTAAAAAAATACTTTTCATAGTCAATATACGAAGTGCGCATGTAAACAGCTCTGATAGTAGGGATAAAGACTAAATAGTGGATATTAAATGGATTGCGTGGATACTAAATCTTGATAACATGAAGAAGAACAATAGGGAGTATCCTTTCTACCAGTACAGTTCAGACATCTATGGTCTGAACGGATAAGAGGTTTTACTCTTTCAAATTTTTTTACTCAATTTTCAAGGAATTCTGAACGAAAAATCGACTTGGGTAGAGTTTATATTTGTGAAATTTCACCCATGACTGATAATCGCAATTCCTGAACCCGAAAAAGTGATCCCCCAAACCTCACAATTTTACAACCAATCACACATCATCCAAACAATAATAAACCCATGAGTTAGAATTGGTAGCGTTTTTGTAGACGAGGCGACAGAAGAAACGTTGATGTTTAAAGGTATCGACTTTTACTGACCCGAGAGAGGGAGGCTAATTCCCACAAGATGAACTAACGAGATCAGCTGACTAACACGGCCTTTATTGGTAACACTTTACCCTCCGTCTCGTGTCCGGACGAGCCCCTTCCGCCACCGTGTGAGTCGGTTCATCGTCTTAATTAGAGATTCGGTAATGACGCCAGAAGGGGTAGGACGTCAATTTATTGGTCCTCACGATCCAACTCAGTTAGCCCCCTGAGTGAATGACTGCCCTCACACATTTTTGTTTCCGCATTAACTTGTTTAAACTAACAAAAGCCTCGGAAAAGCTTTGAATCGACACTTTATAAAAAAAACGCTGCACATGGGTTAATTATTTGATGTCAGTTTAAGGTTCACAATTCGCGGATATTTACTATAGGTGAATTCTAAAGGATCTAAAATTTGTCCCATTCCATTTTTCGTCCAAAATTATAGAAAATGAAACCCCACTTGCCTATGTAAAAACTTCGAAAAAAAAAGTTTTGACATTTTCAATTGTTCACGAAAGTTGTCCACGAAAACTGTCTCAGCTGTACGCTACGGTCGCTTTAGACACATAAACACAAACATAAACAAAAAAATCGTCGCGAAAACTGTTCGCGTTCAGTATATTTAAAATAAATATCTTCCTTGATTAAAATTTGAGCTTCCATTATAATTTTTCCTTGTCTCTGTTTCCAAGTTTTGCGAGTCAGTGGGACATTGTGCTTTGTAAGCATACACCCTTCATGAAAATGTTTCAATGTGTTACGGACTCGTACGCAAGCGTCCTACCTAGTTAGGTAATATATTTTTGAATGTTGTCATGTTAAAAACTTAACCCCCCAAAAATGTGTTGGAAACCCCCCAAGAATTTCAATGACGCAGTCTACGTCATATCCCCCCCCCCCGAGCCCTGTGAGCACCTCTGGATATTTTATATGTTGTAAATAATCTGGTAAGATTTTCGGGGTGACCCTTGTAGAGGGATCGATTATAGAGGGATGGGTTATATTTTCAAACAAAAAATGTCTCCTTCACTCTTTCAGGTGGTTCGTTTCCGAGTTACCTATTTCACTTGAAAGGTCTTTTTGTGTTTGGCAAATTTGTGTCAAATTTTCTGTCCCTAGGGCTTTTTTCAAAATAACTTGTAAGAAAACAAATTAATCCGACCAAATTTTGCGTACCTATTACAAAAACTGTTTTTTTTTTCTTCATGTTATCTCTTTTTCATAATAAACAGGTTCTGCTACCTCCAATTCATTGGAAAACTTCCCCAGCATCTCAATTTTCCAACGGTATAAGAATACAAATGTTTCCCATGAAATTTTTTGAAGAAAATGACGTTTGAATTCGGAAAAACGTGTTAATACAATCCACGTTTTTCACACAAAATCGATTAGCTAAAAAAAAAAAAAATTAATAAATAAAAAATAGCTTAGCTTCCGTTTTTATGTATCTTATTACGCTGAATCGATCGGTGACCCTGTTACACCTTCTCGCCCAACGAATAAGGGATTTCTAGCACTTCCTCTTATTTGAAAATTTCCTCAACCTTATTATTTGAATTGTCAACTGTTCCCGCTTTCGACCAGGGGAAAGGGTGAGGAAATTAAAAATCGCCCAGTAATTTGTGGCGATTGAGCTAGCGCGGCTCAATGCTAGTGGCGGTAGCCCATGTAGCATGATTGATTCTACCCGATTATGTTGTACTATCGATGTCCCAAGCTCCAATTCGGTTGAGGAGAACAAGCAGAAGCATTCTTGTTGCCATTTTACCCTGTTAAATTTCACTTGTCTTTCTGTGTATGTTTCCGAGTGCACATAGGGGCACTTTTTCTATGAATAGCCTAACTCTGGCAGTCCAGTGATCAGTGTAGGTGGATTATCCAACACAGAAGTAATAAACCTTTGTGGAATAATTTGTTGCGTTTTTTTATTATTTTGTATATGTGACAAATCAAACTATGTGATCTGGTGGGGTTCTCTCCGTGTAAAGGGCATATCTACTTTATCAGTTGGAGTTCCCGCACCACGCCCACAGGAAGTAGTTAAAAACCCTTAAAATCCCGAACCGCGAAAGAAATCCGAAATACGTTAACTTCGAAATCCGCTGTTCTCATTCCAAAGATCATTCAAAACGCCCTGAATGAACCTGACTTCTTTCAAAAAACGTCCCCTCCGTGTAATTCTACTCGTCGTCTTTTGTTTGTCGTCTATCCCGGAAGTGCCTTTTGACGGCGGACGCCCACCTCTTTGTTCCTGAAGTCTCTTAGCAGTTCTTGTGGGAACTCTCTACTCAGCTACGAAGCCTTGTAATTTTCGTTTTGTTGACACACATTATTCCATCTTAACAGCAGGTAGCCCCCCTTTTTCCAGTGACCTTATTAATGAACGATTTTCTATAGTCGCGAGACCCCCCTTCAAAGTGTCATTATTCGAGTGCCATTCAAAATCACTTGCAGGGGCCCCGGAGAAGTTTCACAATCTTGAAGCCCGAGATTTCTCCCTTTTATTTTCACCCGACGAATTAGTTCTTCCGCGTTGTAGGTGCCTCATTGTGCTCCGAGAAAGCCGTTATTTTCTTTACTTTCCATGCGCTGAACGTACGTTGCTTATCGCCGAATGAGTCAAGAAAACGGAATATCGCCGCATGGTGCAGCCCTCCCCTCTTTCTTTTTGGGCGTTCTTCTATTTTGAAAGTCCCTTCTGCACAATGCTTCACTATGCTTGGTTAGGTTGATTCTGGCTGATGCCTCGGGCTGTTAGCGCCGCAATTTCAACTGCCTCGTTCATGTGATGTCACTCAACTGTTGATAGCCGTTACAGTCCAGCTTGCTGGTTAGCCGTGCATTGTTCCTCATTCATTCATTGGGTTTTCAACGTTCTTCAACCCTGTCCTCCTCCTCTATTAGCTTAATATTTTCAATAATGAACCTTGCAATAGACCAAGAAAAATCATTTTTTAACCCGTCCTTCAAAATTTGTTGGTTCACTTTTCAAAATACCTAGATTTAAAAAATCGAATATAAAAAACCGCCCAAAGTTTTTCTCCAAAACTAATAGACTAAATTTTATGAAATCTGCCTCGAAAATCGAACATCGATCCAGGATAAGTCAGTTATCTCGGCATCTTGATCAATAAACTCTAATTAAAGGATTAATCTACCAAAAGATCGAAATCTTAAAACATTCAATGTAAGAGGTTTGGTTCAGATAGAAATTAGATTCTTGAATTGAATGAGACCACTCGGGTTAATATAAAATCATTCGTTCAATCACCATTTAAAAAATCGGTTAGGTAGGCGGTCGGGGTTCAAAGCCCGTTCAACAGGAGCTCTGAGCTTGACCGCATTGCTGGCGTCAGCCCGACTATTTTAATCTTGAATGCAATTACAAGATATGGTGGCGCGAGGTGACGAGTTTTGATAATGTTCCAAAGACCATGTTACAACTGGAAATATACATAGATCAATGATTCACGTACAAGGGCTATGCAATGAGGAAATAATAAAACCTCTGCGTAATAGTTTGCGGCGTCAATCCTAACATTAACATTCACTTCTCAGATTCATATGATAAGCAAATTTGGTTTCTTTGATTCACGTGAGAAGTTCCTCACTTTAAGAGTCAGACAGGTTGTTTACTAGGAAAAAATCTAAATTTCCACTGGCATTTTGTGTTTAAGACCATTATGAACAAAATTCGTTTCTCGTCTGTCAGTCTTTATGCATGATTGGGTGACCGTGTGTCCACAGATCCTTGTAATAAGCTAGAATTTCCCTGCACTTTACAGTTTACCTACAGTTGTGACCTGATTCCGAAGAAATTTTCGTGGAATATGTGGTTTGAGCTGTAGAAGGTTTCCAATGAGTTTCATTGCCCAGATTCCATAAATCAGTTTACGCATGTGTAAATGTAAACGACCAACCACCATTTTCTCTCGTTCTACAGGTCCAATTGGTCTCTAATGTAATGATCAGCTCGGTGGTAGCTACGAAGCACGTGCAAACGTAAAAACCTAACAGCAAGACTTATCCGCTTTGATTCCAATATGATTTTCGTTTCTCTCAAATCAATTCAATACGTCTGCGCATGCTCTAACGTAATATCCACCAAACATAATTTTCTCAGGTTCTAGGATTCGATTGCGATAAAACTGTTGAGGTAGTCGGTTGGGAACGATTCAACAGTTTCATCGTTGGTGGAAGCATTGTTTTCTATCATTCGGGGGATGGAATGTGGTTTTTTTTCTTAAAGTCAAAACCTCCACTTGAACTTCTACGTCTTAGAACGTTCTGAAACACTTCCACTTTCTGTCCGTCTGTGTATGTGTGTTTCTGGTGTGTGTCCACAGATCTATCTAGCTTTATTCCTACAGTTCATCCGATTTTGGAGTAATTTACAGAGAATGTTTGTATCAAGGTCTTATGAAATCCACCACTCAGAAATAAATATTTAACTCTTCGCATGAGCAAACGGGAATTCCATCATTGTTCAGCAAGGTCTAAAACACAAAATGCGAGTGGAATTTTTGATTTTGGAGACAAAAAATTTTCACATTCAGAAAGTGAAAACAATGCTTCCGCTACCTTGGTAGACTCGGAAGCAAAATATTTAACTCTTCGCACGAGCAAACGGGAATTCCATCAATCAACATTTTCTCAGGTTCTTGTGGGCCGATCTTGCTAAAATTTGGAAGATAGGTGGGAAAATCATCCCCTATCAATTTCAACTCAATTCTATCATTGTGATCGCTTCAGAATTGGCACGGCAGAACTTTTGATGTCTGAAGGAACACGACCCGTTGCATTTTCCTTCCCGTGAATCGTTCTAACAAAATTACACAAGACACGTTTGATGCTGATTTGTACAACCCATGTTGCCAACGCTTTCACTCATTAAAATGGTCAAATAAAGCAAAGGTTGATATTCGAATCAAAATATCGATTCCTCTCCTGTTGATTTCCCGTTTTTCATCGATATATGTTGTCTGTATTTTTGAATTTGTACATTTTTCGTAAAACATTACACTATTCATCCCGCTGGTTAATTTCACATTTCTCAAAGGAGCAAATCTGTTTGTTGTTTTGTAGAATAATTAATACGGAAAAACTAGGAAGGAGGTCTGGCCTCGGTTTACTCTCGGACGGAAAAAAGGGGTCATAGACGTGTGGAATGGTCTCGTCGCTAAAAGGTACAGGATAAACGCATTACTGGGGTCTGCCACTTTGCGAGCACCCCCTGCGAGGGTACGATACACTTAGCCTCTCACACTTTCCCACTACACTTAGGCTGCACACACCTACCATCTTCGTCGGCCGTCCAATTCTCAATCCGCCTCCTTCCAATCTTTGTCCACTTCATCCAATTTCCACGTCCACTCCTCCTGCATCAACCCTTCTATCTACTTCGGAATAACAAGCTCTGCGGTTTCTGTATACACATTCCCCATCCACTACGGTCGCTAAAGTAACCGAAATTGATTTACTTACCTAACAAACTTAACAAAACATGGTCCTCGCTAAACCACTTACTTAATTTGATTCATTAAATTGTTATTTCCGGGTCAATAACAGTTGGAGAGGTCTTGCAGTCTTAAAGACTTGAAGGAGCCAAGACTATACTATTGACACAAACGACCACAACCAACGTGGCTCCAAGTGGATAGCACACACTAACCTGTCGCAGAAAATGTGCCTCTTCAATCCAAGTCACATGGCCATTAGAAAACGTCGGTGACACAACAAAGATGGCTATAATCACTTTCAAGTTTTTATTTATAAACGAAACAAGTTCTATTCCATTCTAAAATCCATAATTTAAAACTTTTTGTTTATTTTACTTAGTATTTATTTATTATTTCAGTTTACTTTTGCTTGGTTTTCAAAAAATGTATAAGATGTTTAGGTCTGAACATCTTATGGTCTTCAGGTCGGAAGTTATAGTCACCAGTGAGCGAATGGTATAATTTCCAGAAATGTTCACCCTAATTATCCCTTATTTGTGGAGTACGGAGGTCCAAGAGGAACACTATTTAATTTAATTTAAAAAAAAAAATAGAAGTTAGGCAAAATCCTATGCCAAACTTTTCTTTTTTAGCTAATCAAAGGGTAGTGTGAAAAACATCTATTTCAGAGTATGAACCACCCATTCAGAGGTAATTTTCATCAAAAACGTTCATGTCAACAATTTCGATTGTTTGTACCGTTCGAGAGCTGAGGTTTTGGGACATTGTTGCCTGGGAAGAGAGTCCTACAAACCTGTTTTTCAAGAGGAAGATAAAACAAGGAAAAAGCAGTTTTTGCGTGGATTATTAAAATTTGGTCTTTTTAGTTATTTGTCGTACCATAAATGTTATTGAAGGTTTCTTCTTTTAACCAAATGTGATTTGAAATTCGGCGCTTTTTCATCAACCAAGGAAAATCTGACAAGGAAAACATTTTTCAACACCCCCTCAATAGTTGGTTTACGTTTCGAGATACGTAGATTTCGAAAATCAAATTACAAAACAATGCGCCCGTCCGGAGCTTCTCTCCGAAACTACTAGTTTACGAAATTTGGGAAAAAAAGCCAACACTCGTCATGGTCTGCCAGTAAACGCCTGGATGCTAAAAGTAGATGTCTGTTGCAAGATGAATGTATTCTATTTTATCTAGTGGAATTTCAGTTGCTCCAGTCGTTGATTTCTACGACGTGCCTATGTACAGTATATCACACCACTGTAGGTATTCCAATATCAGCTTTTGTTAGATTTCAGTTGGATTTCCTTGTGTTCCGAGAGTACTTAAGAAGTCTCTAAGTGTACAGTCCAGTTCTGGTAGTCCCGTGATCCCCGTAGGAGGATTGTCTACTACAAAAATAATAAACCTTTGTGTACTAATTTGCAGAGATTTTTCTTCTTGGCGAAATTCTATCTCTTGGAGAGAGAGAACGGATGAACGTAAAGTGGTCCCAGTGAGCACCTTCGATTCATTGAAACCTTTTTTTATTCTTGGTCGGTTTCAAAAGTTTGTCATTAAATATAATAAAACCAAAACCACGAGAAAATTCAATAAACTCGGATTTTTTTAGATAGTAGAATATTATCAACTATTATTAACTTAAGTAGTTTAACACAGGCTTGTTGATCACAAGCTTATATATAAGATCGTAGTCATTAATTATTTTGCTCACAAAATGCTAACGTTTCAAGAGAATGTACATAATATCTAACATTATCTTATCATAATTATTATATTCGTTCATATTATCAGGCAGCCCGACTGGAACCTTTATCAACTCGGAACTCATTTTTAAATAAAGTATGGTCGCGTGCCGCGGACAGAAAAATATGCTCTAGATACGTACAAATTGCGGATGTACAACAATCCCAATTACACCTCTGCTTAGATCAAACCTGATTGTTGTGCTTGTCTTCGCACTTGTTGCCAAAGCAACACGGATTCTAAAGAACCCTCACGAAATTACCATCATCGATTTAACCCGCAAGGCCGTGAGGTTGGGAGATTATTCTTCCCCATTTACCCTCCCTGGAATCACAGAATGAATGGGAGGGTCATTAATTCCGTCGAACCCCTGAGAAACGTAGCAGAATCAAGTTCATTTGAAAGCCTAATCCACGATAACTAAGGAATCTGCGACAAGAGGTTTTTCGTTCATAATTTTGTTTACTACAAAAAGTCTACCATGCACGCTGTGCACATAGCTCCTTCGTATTGGTAACATGAATGTGCAGTTTGTTAAAATGTTAACACGTTACATGCCATTGAATGAATCAGCCACAGAAACGAATCTTACTGCTCTCTATCATTCATCCAGGAAATTGATAGGAATGAGTGACATTGACGCCAACTCACTCTAACAGATATGGAAAACTAAACAGTTGACTCCTACCATCTCTTCATTATATGTTAGACTGCGTGTGTTTACGATTGATCGTAAATGTGTGTATATCCGTAGATTCATGCGAAATTTCTCATGTTTTCATCCGATGATGATCAGATTACTATCAACGGTAATGCTCCCGCCTTAGAATCTAGAGTGAGTGACATTACTCACAAATCATGAGTCTGTCGCATTCGCCGATGTAAAAATGTATACTGCATCCTTTTCAAGTCCTAACTGTCCGATTACACGCGAATTTGGAAGGTAGTCAAGAAATGATACATTGATGATCAATTTCAACACGGTAGTAGGAAGCTAGTACGCATTCATCCTGGACTGTCATCCTTGCTATAAGTAACTGATACCTACAATTTTCCGTTAAAGAAATTTTCACGGAATATCTGACGTAGGTCGTGAATTTTTCCTCATGAGTTTCATTCCTCTCAAATCACCACATCACTTTGAGCATGCGGAAACGTAAAACTCATCAAACAATATTTTCTCTCTCCCCATTCATCCAGTGTCTATGACATTTCCCGTATGATAAATGAAGTTTGAGCGTGAGGCCGCTTCTCAACGTCGGTATTGTTCAATTCCAAGTGAATAATTATGAAGTGGGGAGTTGGAATTTGTTGTCTCTGATTGTCGAAATTATTCTAACTGGTTGCTCAATACAAGTACCTTCTATTTACGAAACTTTTAGATCCATCAGGTCTTGCTGTCTCCAGACGTTTGAACTTTCATGAACGTTGTAGGGGGTAATCCAAACCTTGGAAGAAAGGCTGGGTAGTTTCACCTACAATACAATGTAAAAGCTCACCCTATTTTCCAAGCACAGATTTTGTTACTGTCCATATGACGAATAATTTATTTTCCATTTAATGAAAAAACCTATTATTCCTTGAAAAGTTCACGTTTTTCAGCATTCAAACTCAGTTTTCCGCTCAGGAAAATGTTTAAAAACATAACCGACTTAACCGTTGGAAAAGCTAAAATTCGACGCAGTTTTTTTGCATGTTAAAAAAATGTTGGTTACCATAGTTAAATTTCCGTTTGAAAAAACCCATGGTTTCCAGAATTAGGTAAAATCTAATATTTAAAGAAGACTTTTATGTCTCAATCTTCAATTTAAAAAAAAAATCAAGTATCCATCCAATAGGAAATCTTATGCCCTCTAAAACTGCTCCCTCAAATTTCAATTTACAAGATAGATTAGGGGAGTTGGGACCGACTTAACGATATATGATCAAAATCACAGGAATAAGATTTTAAATTTAAAAATCTCGTTCTTAGCTGCTAAAATAAAAGTGAAGAGGTGTTGCAAATTAGTTGTAGAATCGAGTCCTGCGTATGGTACACCTGTTTTGTTTGCACCCTGTATAGACCAGTGATCATTGCTGAAATCCAATGCAGAAACATTAAACCTGTGATAATTTCGAATGCTAATGTTAATAATTAGGAGTGCATAAGGAACAAACCCACGTATTAGGCTCAATTGATTTCATTAGTACAGAACTCAACTTCATCATATCCAATGTGTAGCCTCTCAGCAATTCTTGTTCTCTGGCTCTGTGAGAGCCAACTCTTCAACAAACATATTGTAATAATATTCCTTCCATAAACATACCTATGGAAATGAGCTTGAATGTTTTTGGTAACATTTCTCGAGACCGAAGGACACTGAAATTGATCTTTAAGAACACAAAAAGATGAGAATGAGGCGGGAGGAGGGGGAGTTTTACTTCTTTTTAAAATATTTCACTTCACAGTCAACCGTTTGGGGTCCCCATCATCTCTCAACGAATTTACGATTCGGTGGGAAAAAGGTCGGAAAGAATACGTAATGAAGGTAACTAGGTAACCCGAAGGGTCCTTCACTGTGTCATCTTTCTTTTTATTAATGACTATATATGAGAGAGAGCCTAGACAACACATGGAGGCGCGGGCGAAGGACTGTTACAGGAGAGAGAGAAAAAAAAAATCCAAAAAGACGAAATGGAAAAAAAAAGAGGCCCAAAACGCACCGGTGAAAAATGACCGCAGAGGGGCCCCGGGTTGGGGTGAAATAGTTGAAACTGCTACAATGGGACTGCTGTCGTGGGATCATATTAATGAACAATGGAAACCGATTGGAACCGAGCTTCGAGAGGCCATAGGTACACGCGTTACATCATTTCCTTAATTAGTTACAGTTTTTTTTTCGAAAAGGGAGAGATGGATGAAAATGAAATAATGAAAGGTCGTTTCGACAATTGAATTATACCGTGGGGACTCGGGGCCGTGCCGGTGGTCCGGCGGCGGTCAGCGGCGGTTTTATCGAAAATCCCCGGAAGGATCGGACAACTAATAAGTATTTTTATTTTCCGAATTTTTCGGAGTATGAAAATGAACCTAATACAAGCGTCAGATATGTTTGGTGTGGCAGCACATAGCTCCCTCATATTTTCACCATGAATGTATAGATCATTGAAATATAAATAAACTTGATAGAATCTTAATCTTGTTTGTAGGATACAAGCTTGTTACAAAAATGCGATGGGGTATGTTACTGTAGATATTAACGCGCTCAAATGAGTCAGTCGACATGTATTGCAATGTGTCGCTCAAATTCTTATGCAGACTTGAGTTTAAATTGAACTGAGATTATTGAATCGTGTTTTCTCAAATGCCCTCCAAAATCGGGCAAGATTGCTCAATTAGAAATTGATGAAATGATGGCTGACAGATCATGCGCGGAATCGTGTATTTATTTGTAAGTAATGAAAATTTGTTCGACCGTTTACAGCCTGACCTTCATATTTCCAGTAAATCCCTTCAAAATCGGATAGACACTGTGGAAATTGAACTTATTACAAGGATTTCACGTTAGCGAATGCACAGACTCAACTAATGATAGGGTTGTTTTACTCCGCCTGCACTCAAAATTTCAGCGAGATAGGGCCAAAAAAACATGAAGGACTGACGGAAAAATGTTTTCGCGTACGCAGAGTAATGTATTAATTTTTTTTAGCTATTTACAAGGGGACTTTTTTCAGCCTAAAACACACTTTCACTAAAATTTGTTCTAAATTGGATGAAAACTGTTTTCAGAACACTCTAAAGCATAAAATGCAAGTGGAAATTTTCGTTTTTGAAAACAAATTATTCATATTTTGAATGTGAATGCAAAGCCTCCGCTGCCTATAAGTAGACTCGGGAGGTAAATTATGTTGTCAACTCATGATGATATACGACAAACAAGAATGCCTACAGCATTTCGGGTTTTTCATCTTCAGTAGTGCCACTAGATGGCTAAATGATTAATAAAGAACATAGTAATAAAAATATAATTATAATTATTATAAATTGATGAATATGATTGTGTTGAAATTCAAGAGAGATTATTAAATTGGTTGTTTCCCGACCCCCATCAAATATGAGAGAGATCAGACGTCTAATCAGATTATAAACTAACAACAGAAAAAAGAACGTTAACATGACTGTCAATGTAATCACGTTTGAACATGGTAGAAATCGGATTATGAAATTAGTTAATATATTTGCAATGGACATCGCTTTTCAAGAAAACGAGTATATTAAAATTCTTGTCATGAATTCGCGAACTAGTGTGAGTACGTAAGCAAAGAGAATCGATTTATTTCTATAAAGAACCGCGAAACCTGTTCTTCCACGTTCCAAGCTGTTTAAAATTATAATTTCGAGTTTATCTATCTCTCATCCCTCCGGAGTTGTAGTCCGAAACTACTGGCTTTGGTCCAATACTTTAAAATTGTATAAAAAATCACCAATGGGCCAAGGATAGATCCTGGATCACCGGCGTGAATCTTGACGAACCCTAAAGGGCAAAATCAAAGGGGAAACATTAAAAAATCAGAATATCTTCACAAATATTTTATCTGAGGTGAGCGAGTAGCTATAACCTGTAAGCTCTTACAATTACTGGGTGATACAATTACTGTGATTACAATTACTGGGTGATAATTGTAAGTAGTGCTTACCACCCTGTAATTGTCTTCTAAATGCCTATTAAAGCCCTTCTTTTATGTTTCCCCTCCATAGGTCATCAGGAAAAAACCACATAGTCATTCAGCTGCTTCCACACCTTCTAATGGAGTTATAGATGTCCCAACGATGATAGGTTGGCTTCATCAAAAATACAGCTCCCTGAACCCAGAAACTTTTCTAGTCCCCCGGAACATTTAAAAAACTGATATTTAAATACCTGAACGTGGTTATATTTGAGTTCCTTGAAGAAAAAAAATGAGCTGACTATAACAAAATTTTGTTTTTAGCCGGAAAACAACGATTTCAACAGAAATGATGGAGAAACCTTGCAATTGCGCCATTTTAAGCCAGCGATTTTGGATAAAAAAAATTGCTGCAGGGGTCGAATTTTCATATTCAACTGCAATAAAACATGGGAGTTCTCATTTTGTTTAAAAATAAGGTTGCTATGCTTTACCAACATTTGCGAGCGTGCGAGATTCGCAAGTTTCTCATATGTGAGACCCTCTGCGAAAAACATGTATATAAAAAAACTTTGTTTGATAGATAACGATTTTAGCAGGGGGGGGGGGAGGGGGCTTTACTCTGAAAACCCTGTATATAACCTGCGAAAACACCCAAAAAGCTACTGTATTTTTTCAGTTTTCTACTAAATTTAGTAGAAGAGGATTTCGCTGAAACTTTCTGGTAATCGTATGTGCGAGGCCCTAGTTAAGATAATAAAGGTAACCTAGACTCCTAATAAACATTGTGCTAGTGATCTACGTAGGAGGGTTATCTGATACAGAAATAACCATTTCTCTGAAAGTATGCAGAGTTATCATAAATTTATTCCTTAAGGGTATCAACCATTTGGCGGACTTTGGTAATTAAACGTGATCAAATTTTTACCTCCGACTATAAAATATGGAAAACAACCGGATGCGATCGTATAAAAATGCTAATAAAGTCCGCAAAAAAAACTAACTCTCCTGTCAAAAAGCACCCACGTTCACCGGGGGGAAATACGTTGTTATCCTATTTAACAGACTCTCATTATTTACTGCACCTTGTCATCGTCTGCCTGTCGAATGAGGTAATGCTTCTTCTGATATACGGCCGGTGAAAGGGAAAATAAAGGCAGAGCTACCTCACTCCAGACGTATAACTGGAGGTATAACTACTTGATCCGACTTGGGGATTATTAAGAAAAAAGACGGATGGACCACGATTCGACCCCTATAACGCTCGGGCTACCATCGGCCGACCTCAAGCCTATCAAAATGCAGATCGCTTGCGATTTGCTCGGGTGATAAAAACCTGAAATGAAATCGATTTTCAATCGGAGTTTTGGAATATCCGGTTCAATACCAGTGTTGTGCGCAAAGCGAGGTTTTCAATGAAATAAAATTTCAATTACCGATTTCCCTTGGCAAACATTTTTATTGTACAAATTACTACAGTTTTCAATTTTCAAGAGAAAAAATAACAATAATAAAAGTAAGGAAAGTAAATGTCTCTTTAGAAAAAAAAAAAATAAGGATGGAAAAACTTTGGTTGTCGTCTTCGGCGTTCGAACCCAGGCTGGCGGCGACTCGGCTCCTGGTGAAGTTAGGATCTATGATGGAAAATCAGTAACCAATTTTCTTTGAGCAGATGGGGCGAGAGGAGCCGGCAATACGATTGCGAACTCTATCGAAATAGTGCTGCTGTTTACCCAGGAACCTGTAATGAACAAGGTCGTGGGTAATTTCTATTGATATAAATTGGCTCAGTATTCTCTCGCAAGATTGATCAGCTGATCGAAGCTCAGACTTAGGGTGCCGAAGAAATAAGGCGTGGGAAGTAACTTTGCAACAACTCCAAGTACTGGGCGCAGATTTAAACGCGTGTACAATGGCGGAGTCTGCTGGCGGAGAGAACCAATGGCAGGTCTATGGAACTGAGCTTCCGAGGGATTTATCTGGCGACGTGATGAGTAGAGACGAGGAGTAGGGGAAAGCAAAGCAAACTTTGCCGAAAAGACAGTGCGACGCGAGGAGATAAGATGCAAAAGGGAATGAACTGACCTACCTACTGCTAGGTGCTCAAATATAAACAAATATAAACTTGGGCTTCAACAACCAGTTTGCTGCAGAACATACCTACCCTGTCTGGATATAGGTAGCAGGAGGATCGTTTTCACTTTCGGGAGATAAAAATATGTGTTCCCCAAAACAACAATTCTGCCTCACACCATTCAGAACAGCTTTCGTTTCGTATCTTTGCCTGTGTTTCCAGCTCTTGTAAAGATTAGTCTAAAAATTGCAAGCTATTTCGATGACATTTTCAAATATGGAGGTGAGGATAAAAATCCGTAAAATCTATTGAACATTATGCCCTTATGCCTCTTAAAAATCCTTCTCCAGTTTTGAGGATAGTAAGGAGAAAGATGCATTTTTTTTTATCAATTAAGGTCAATGGTGCGCCAAGATGAAGTTTGGGGATACAGCGTTCCTAAGTTTTCGTTTAGGTGCCGACCATGACCACAGATATTTTGAGCTTGGACTATTTCACCAATTTATTATCACACTATTCATGAGAAAAATACAAAAGTAAAAATATGAAAAAGCGAAGTTCCCGGTGGAATATCTCCTAGAAACCAACACCACTTCACACACCTTTTTTGCAGAGACTTGTTTTTTTACATAGAGTGTCAGTTATACACCCCCTTTTGGCACGGGACGATCATTTTCAGGGGGGTAGAAATGAAAAATAAACACCAGTTGTTGGATTTAGATGAGTCATAATGAAATTTTCAGTGGGGTATTTGAGGGAGATGAGTAAGAGCAAGATATCGTATATTCAATATATCTTTTTCCCCGAAAGATTCTCTATCGAAAGCCTTCCTTTGAATAACTTTCAACCTTTTTTCTGAAACCTGGTGAGCCCCAAGACAAAACACGACGTACAACCACCCTCCGCCACCCTTTTTGCATTGATAATTCCACTCGAGAGTTATGTGAATTTTCGGTGAAACCTCGAACCTCTAACAAAGAACTTCACCATCTAACAAGGAGAATAAGGTCCCAGTAGTGTACAGTCTTGCAATTTCTTATTGCCCGAAGACCATAAATACTGGAGTGAATACTTTTGGTCACTTGAAACAAACGTTTTCCTCCTAGCAAGATCTCCCCACTTTGAAATCCTTCTCAGCTCCACATAGGCGAGTCCTTTTCTTCACGTTTTGTATTCAATCTACTCCTCTAATTTGTTTCCTTTTGGCTTCTGTAATGAGAGGATGATGTCCCTTTAACGTCGATGTCATAATCATATCATTACTACTGAATTAATATTATAATATCACAACTCTGGTTCTGGTGTGACTTGTTGTTCAGGTGAACAAATATAATTTATTCACATAAACGAAAAGTCACACCACAACCCCTGAAAGCAGAGATTATTAGGAGAACAAGCGAGTAAGAGATTCTCCACAAGAAGGAAGGCAAAACTACCTTGATAAAATCATGGATAACGAAAATGTTTGGTTGTCTTGAGGGTTGGTGAAGACACACAACATTTTACATTTAATTTAGTGGTCGAGAAAACTCAGCCTGTTCATGGATAACAACAAAACTAGTGAACAAGTGTAGAATAAATTGTGAGGGTACGAAAATGAGATCTGACACACACACGTTCTATGGAAAAGCCCTGTTTGGGATGGGAGAAGCTGGATACAGACCGATTTCATGCAGCGTGATGCACCATAGGCGGGGTTTTAAGAAGCGTTGATATCACTATCCTTTTACCTCTACTTCGAATTTTAATTATAACTTCAAAATTGAACACCCTGTTACTGTTGTAAGTTGATAGACCGTCTCTGATTCCGATATCTTAACCATCTCACCGTGGTTTCGGATTTCGTCAGATTGTTTTCCGCCGTCTACGTTTAAGAAGGCTCTTGAAGTCGTTTTCTAATATTCTGCTCTGTCGTCGCAGAACAGTTCTTGCCATGAACAGGGAGTTTCACAAATGAGAAACCGCTTCTGCTACAATATACCTATCTCTTCGACTGTGTAGTTGAGGTTAGCGTAACTAAGTCCACAAGTATGAGCAGAAAAATGTTGTAAATAAATACAAACATAAATTCTCTATTTCAAAAGAGAAATGAAATAATCATGGTAGGTATATGACCTTATCTACATTTACGTATCTAAACAATCTACGGCTTAATAATTCCCAAGACAATACTGATACTTAAATTCAACAAGTTTGAAACTATATTCAATATATGCGTTCTAGTGAGTAAGCTGAAAAAGGAAGGCAAACCAAACCAGGAAAACTATTAATTTGAAAGAATACTAGAAAAATGTGAGGAAAAGGATCCAATGAATCAATAAAATAAAAAAACAGGGTTAGAAAAACTTCACATTTTGAAATACCTACTGGAAAAGATATGAAAGGCTTTTGAGCCCATTAATTATGATCGTACAGATTTCAAGTGGGTTCCTATTTGATACTCACTCTGATGGATCAATGGTAAATCTTAAGTAAACTGTGAGGGGATATGGAGTTTTGTTTACAATCTTCTGCCGTTTTCATCTGATATTGCGGACATTTGAGGGTAAGAGATAGTCCCGACCAATTTCATCACCGAAACGTTTGTTTTCAATGTAAATTCATAAACACAAATTACATTAAGCATAATTTCCTCATGGTCTATTCGTCCGATCTTCTTCAAGGTCAGAGGTTAGTTGGGAAATGACTTATGAATTGGTATGATTAATCACTTTTGGTGTAACAATTCTTATACAATTAAGTACATTCATAATGCATATTACATTTCGTATCTATCTAGAACCTAATAACCATATATTTAGTTCTTCAGAAGCAACTGGAAAATGTCTGACCGTATGTATTAGTCTTTGGCGGCTTTAATTTATTCAAGATCAATACAACGGGAACAGAAGAGTCAAACTGAAAGGGAAAGAAGTAAAAGCCCCCAACTACTTAAAAAAGTTGATGACAATATCTACAACCAAACGGCTTGCCAAATAGACAGTACAATGAGATTCCTGTGGTGCGAGCAGTCAATGATGGAATGCGCTCTCTAACTGTCATTTATGACGAAAGAATGAACCGTCAATTATTGTTCGGCAGGACAAATCAGGCGTCAGCTTGTGCGAACAATGGTAGGTTGGTAGATAGTTAAAAAGCGGCAAACAGGGGGAGATTCAAGTGAGAGGCATTGAGTTGTTGACAATGAGTAGGTCAGATGGGGACCTCCGACGGTGGAGCGACGCAGGAGTCAGGGCTTCCCGCGGCTCCTGACAAGGGAGAAGTCCATCAAGGAGCTTATCACGTGTGTTTGGTAACGGAGACCGTTGTCACGAGGACATCTGGCTCATGGGAGGTCTGGCCAGAAGTACCAACCAAGGCTGATGGTCGGCAGACATACCTGTCCGGATTAGGCACTTCTCGAAATACACCTTCCAATTCGTCGGATTTTGCAATAACAAGGACTGAATCAAGCTGCCTAACGGATTAAATCAGTTGATAAACCATTTAAAGCACCACGTCTAATACATAATCAGCTAATAACTAGACATCAGTATAATGAGAAAGGGGTGTACAATTTTTAGGTAACACATGATTTTGAAGAAATATCAAGTGACCAAACATTGTAACCTCACATATTTGAACATATTGGATAATACGTGCATTATTTCGTGAAGGCCACAGGCCAGGAGAAGATTCTACGGAAAATTTCTGATCGAAAATGCATCTTGTCAATTTTTGTTTACACTCCGGAAATGCAGTTTTTTCAATTTTAAGATTTCTCTCGTTTCTTCGACCTTACCCCATTAAAACGGCAACATCTCCCACATTTTTCGTGCCATTTCAAATATGATTCCACTATTTGAAAGAGCGTACATTTTCTATCGCTCTAATGGGGAACCAACTTTTTTGAGCAGGCGAAACGAGTGAAAATCAGCTTCAAAAGGACACATTGTCAAATCGTGGAGATCTCGACTTTCTTCAAACGCTTATGAGTCCCTGTAATAAGGCATGTGCATTTTAGCCTGCAGTGCTAAAAGATTCGCAAAAATCGAGGCTTTTCAGCAGTATAATCAGCATTGAAATTCCGTGTAGAAATTCTGGGAGAAAATTGCTTTTCAAGTAAGAAAAAACTTTTACATCAAGTAAGTAAATGAAATCACTGGATACTCTGATTTTTCATCATTCGTTGATTCGTCTGGTTAAAAAAAAAAATCGAACTCAGATTTTTTTTTAATTATTACTGAAGCAATGTAAAAAATTGTACATTTCTACTGTAGATATTGTTCAAAATGTCCACCATTCTGCTGAACGATATCGACTGCTCGCTCCAGCTCCCTGGTGTTTTGTCTCACGTCGTGTTGAGGCATTTTTGATCAGAAATTTTCCGTAGAATCTTCTCCTGCCCTGTGACCGTCAAGAAATGTAACACCCTGTATAGTTGAGATACAAGATACTTCATCAAGTGAATCATTATCTTTTGGTTTATTATTCAATAATAAACCATTGTAATCGCTCTGGAAAAAAAAATTCTAACCCCCCCAGAAAATTTCATGGTTTACGTTTCAAAGAGTGTAGAATCCGAATCTGCAATAAAAAATTTTCCGTCCGTCCGCCGTACGCCGTACGCCGTACGCACGATATCTCCGAAACGGCTGGAGCAAAAGATCTGAAATTTTCAGGAAAAATCTATCTTGGTCCGACGACGCCCCAATTCTTGAGCCAGCTCCCTCACAATTTAAAGTGCCCTTTAAGGGCTGTAAAAGTTTTGTAAAATCCCTGAAAACCTCAAAACTAGTCGAATCGGCCTAAATATTTTCCTATTTGAAGAACATACCATTAGGAATCGAATGAGCCCTTCCCCACGTCCGTAGGTCAAACCATTCCCGATGTATGGCCCGATTTATGGTGCCAACATTTGCGTTTTTTCGTTTATTATTGTTTGTTTGTAACCTAGTGATGTCCGGCCGATAGCGTCGAGTTGTAGTGAATGTGGATACTGGAGTGATAGCCGATGTGAATACTTGTAGTGTAGTTAGTAGCCGATACACGGGTTGAAGCATTCTGATAATATATAGGTAAATATTATTCAATATTATTACTGGGGTTTATTATTCAATATTATTACTGGGGTAAATAAGTATTCTTTCACTGGGGTTTATTATTCAATTGGCTTGCGTTCATGATTTGAATCTTACTAAGCTTCGGAGTGTGCGTGTTTTACAGGTGATAGAGCGATTATTATTTTAGGAGCTATCGGTTCTCATCCAAAACACCTATTTGGATTGATCAGTTGATGATATTTGTGTGCCCCCTCTACATCTGTCTACCTTTGGCTACATCGTTTAAATTTGGATTTGGGGAAGTTTTAACGCAATACGAGTGCCAAAGGACTTGATAAATTATAGATGTTTTTATTTGGGGGGGGGGGTATTGAGGTTCAATAAAAAAACGCTGCAAATTCTTTCACTGGGGTTTATTATTCAATCGGCTTGCGTTCATGATTTGAATTTCTACTAAGCTTTGGAGTGTGCGTGTTTCACAGGATAGGGCGATTATTGAATTTCAGGAGGCACACAAATATGATCAACTGATCAATCAAAATAGGTATTTTGGTCGAGAACAGATTCACGTGCTCCATGTATATCTCCTGAAATTCAATAATCCCCCTATCCTGTGAAACACGCACACTCCAAAGCTTAGTAGAAATTCAAATCATGAACGCAAGCCAATTGAATAATAAACCCCAGTGATTTTGGTTTATTATTGTTTGTTTGTAACCTAGTGATGCCGATAGCGTCGAGTTGTAGTGAATGTGGATACTGGAGTGATAGCCGATGTTGATACTTGTAGTTTATAGCCGATACACAGGTTAAGCATTCTGACATGCATGAAACGCTGATGATATATAGGTGAATATTATTCAATATTATTAGTGGGGTAAATAAGTATTCTTTCTCTGGGGTTTATTATTCAATTGACTTGCGTTCATGATTTGAATCTGTACTAAGCTTCGGAGTGTGCGTGTTTCACAGGTGATAGAGCGATTATTGAATTTCAGGAGATATGCATAGAGCACGTAAATCTGTTCTCAACCAAAATACCTATTTGGATTGATCAGTTGATCATATTTGTGTGCCTCCTGAAATTCAATAATCGATCTATCACCTGTGAAACACGCACACTGCAAATTCTTTCAGTGGGGTTTATTATTCAATTTTATTCATTTGAGTTGCATTCATGATTTGAATTTCTACTAAGCTATGGAGTGTGCGTGTTTTACAGGTGATAGAGCGATTATTGAATTTCAGGAGATATGCATAGACCACGTAAATCGGTTCTCAACCAAAACACCTATTTGGATTGATCAGTTGATGATATTTGTGTGCCTCCTCTACATCAGTCTACCTTTGGCTACATCGTTTCAATTTGGATTTGGGGAAGTTTTAACGCAATACGAGTGCTAAAGGACTTGATAAATTATAGATGTTTTTATTGTGGGGGGGGGGGGGGGGTATTGCGGTTAAATAAAAACGCTGCAAATTCTTTCACTGGGGTTTATTATTCAATTGGCTTTCGTTCATGATTTGAATTTCTACTATTTGCAATTTATTACACTTTTGCAATACGGCCACACACTTGTTTGATAAGGTGTTCCTGAACCGATTATTATGACATTTAGATCTGTTTTCCTCAGAACGATGAGAACATTTTGAATCTTACAAGAAATTACATTTTCCAACAAAAACAACTAAAACGTCTTGCGTCAAGAGGGGAAGACTGAAAGGGGCTTTTACTTCTGCTAATGAGGGAAAGTCAGCCGAGTTAAAGGGTCCGCTGTGGTGTTGCCACCTGATGGCGGAGAGGGGGTTTTCGTCCCTGCGGTAAGGGGTCGCTCATATATGGGCAATAGTATAGGTACAGGGGCGCCGGGCGCCTGCCGCGCCGCTGAACGCCTGCGGCCCCTCGCCCCTTGAGAGAAACTCTCCCACAGCGCGGCGCGCTTGTGTATGTACCTACATGAAGAAGTCGCCAGCCGCAGACGCGTCAGGGTCATATGTGAAAAACGAACGCGGGCCACCAACGTGATCTGTTCTATAAGCGATCAAACTATGCTGTTCTATGGAATTGTCATACGTAAAAGCGCGGTACCGCGCTAGTTGAGTTTGTCGCGGCAAACCCTCGTGCCGCGTGGTGTGACTTTCAAATCGCTTTTTCGCCGCGCAATCCCGTTAACATTTGTTTACGTTACACTTTGTAACGTTAACGGCGGACACTAGGTTAACCCGCTTCTGTCGAGATTTGCCGTTCTTCGTTGATATTGCCTTCGTAGTGTATTTTCAATGATTTTCAATTGGATGATGTTTCAAAAACTTAAAGTACGAAAATTTCAAAGATTCTGATAAGATAACTTCAACAAAATGAAACGTTGAAAACGTGAATTCTTTTCATGATTTTAATAATTTGGAGAGCTTTAGAAAGGTTTTCATTCGATTCAGCGATAAAAATTACTTGGTTATTTCCCCTTCGTCTCATCATATTCATCCAACAACGCAGGCATTAATTCATGTCAAAAAGCTTCGTTTGAAAAATTCACGTTTTTCCACGTTCAAACACCGAGTTTTCTGTCAAAAATCGCTCTGAAATAAAAAATTCAATAGACCTATAAAAACGCTGCAAATTCTTTCACTGGGGTTTATTATTCAATTGGCTTGCGTTCATGATTTGAATTTCTACTAAGCTTTGGAGTGTGCGTGTTTCACAGGTGATAAAGCGATTATTGAATTCCAGGAGATATGCTTAGAGCACGTAAATCTGTTCTCAACCAAAATACCTATTTGGATTGATCAGTTGATCATATTTGTGTGCCTCCTGAAATTCAATAATCGCTCATCACCTGTGAAACACGCCCACTCCTAAGCTTAGTATAAATTCTAATCATGAACGCAAGCCAATTGAATAATAAACCCCAGTGATTTTCTTCAGGAACTGTAATTAGTTTATGGACATTACTCACGTGCACGATATAACCGTATCAATAATAAATTTGTACGATTACCGAACTGGTGATATGGAGGACAACAATATGGACCTGGGTTAATATTCTAATTATTCCATACAAATAAATAGACAGTATAAATTAATTTAAAGAATTAAAGATATATGGTATAAATTGATAGAAATCAATATAAATTGGTATAAATCAGACAGTGTGGCCTAAGAAAAATAACGATTAATATATTTGCATTACTTAATTTTAGCGTTTTAGGTATTGTCTGAGTCTTTTCAGTATATATTTTTTGTGAACCTACCAATGCTTTCACCATAGCCGATAACGCGAGGGGTAAGGTCATTGAAAGTTTTCACTACATTGTAAAACGCCTGGATTCTGCCATAGTCACGCTTTATTTTAGGGACCATCCGTTAGACCACCGCATTCCTCCTCGTTGTTCACGAAGTCCCCTCATTCAGGTACGTATACCAATGCCGCAAGACCCAAGAAAAGACTGCAATTTTGTACTTGAAAACCACACCCTAAAAGAGGTTTATTTACATTCCACCTCCGTAGATCAATTAAGAAAGAAATTAGCCTCAAGTGTCCTTCAGCTGATCGATGTGTCTCCACATCTTGTAATTGGCTTCTAAATGTCGCAAAGACATTACTTTGATTTCTTTCTTAACATAACTCTTTGAATATCAAAACTTCACTAGTTCGTCAACAAGAAGCAAAAGCTATCTAAATATCTACTATTGTGTAATATGTTGAACATCGACATCAGACGCTGAAACCCACGAATGGTCAATTGAAATTTAATCAGGCAAAATAACAACTGTGTACTATTCAATTCCAGACAAATGTAAAACAAAAGTGTTGAAAAACATGTTTTCAAAAGGAACTCTAAAAAACAAAATGCATTGCTTATTCCGTTCCATTATTTAGCTGATTCGAGAGTCACAATTACAATTCACTAGCCGATTTGTCTCATGTTCAAACAGCTTCTCATTTACATACGTTTTTCCTGTCATTGAGCACGGATGAACGTAAAGCGGTTGGAGTGAGCTCATTCGATTCACCCATATGGAAAAAAGTATACATAACGAACATTATTTCGTAACTGTTCGATATTCTGAGTTTTTAATACCTCAGGCCATTATGATTTTACCCTTTACGGGTTGGTCGAATGTCATGCCGATAATCCCAGACCCTTTTTATGGTTCTTGATACAAGTTTCATTGAACTTCGCCCCAGTGGTTCCGGTGCAAAATAACCCAAAAGCGAAAAAACACGATTTTATAGTAGATAATATTTCAATGATACTCGGTACTCTGTAGTTTTTTGGGGCAAACGATCCGAATTCAACGGCAGTTATAGCTGTACTTCAATCCAATTTCGTTCAGACCGCAATTCAGCATTTCAATGGGTAAAATCACAACTTTTCAGCTGTAATTGTACTCATTACACAACCCATTACACAATAGTATAATTCCTACAGACAATTTTACGCTGATTCCAGGAACATTCTCACACATTATCACTGCTAAGATATACTTTTTTCATTAGCGAATATCGTTCCAACTCCAAAATACAAGGATCTGTATTTGTCATGCTAAGTTTGTTAGCGCGAGCCCAGTGCCCCCAGAATCGAGGGTATAAATTTACTGTTCCGAAAATGTTCAAAATTGAATTTCTTTCGTCCCCCAAATGGGGCACTTAGAGAGTAATTTTTAGTATTTCCTAGCTGTTAGGCGAATTTGACTGCCACCCGATCTCTACGTAGACTTAAAAGCGAGAAATCTCGGTTTTCAAGTGAAAAAACTGAAATATTGGCACTTGTTTCAGAAAATTTCTGATATAGTATATTAGTATATTTAGTATATTATTAGTATATTTAATATACTAATGTGTATTAATCAAACGCTTAAAATTGCATTTTCACGATTATCTACAAATTACTACCAAACTAGAAATATCTGTTTCACAATTTTAAGAATGTGTAGTGAAGGAATTTTAATTAGCGATGATGAATTTTTTGAAACTAAAATTAGTTAGTTTTCAACTTTGATCAATACCGTTAGGTTTCCACGATGTTATTTTGGTGTGTTTTAGTTACAAAAAATCAAATACGAAGTTACTATAGGTATTCAAATCGATAGTTCTTCTACATAAAGTGTAAAACCTTAACAACATATTCTTCGGAAGACATTTTAGCATGAATGTGCTTCAGCCTAACTGCAGAAAAACGTTGTACGATACTGGAACGAAAGCAGGCCGATACCGATAAACATCCCCATTCACTCAATTGGTAAGGAGTGATGTCCTCCAGCGACCTGGTATAATTAGGCAAGAAAAATCAATGCTGGAAATATTAAGAAATTGGCGCCTGAACATAATTTTCATAACGCTTCCTCATCGCTGGTTCAATGTCACCGATCGATAATTGATATTCCTGGATCAATAACTGTTCAATAATTGACGTTCTAGGATAAAGCATAGTAATTTTTCCCAGATTTTAGCCGTAAGCTCTAAGAAAAAGCATCCGGGAGTCTAGGAGGCTTGCCCGAGTTTTCCTCCCAAGATCCACACCAAAAAGAGATTCTGCATTGAATTGACTGATGAAAACACAATTGAGAGAGTGAATTTCGTGTCCTTAAAAACAGTTTTTCCGTCGTGGAGCGCTGACCAGAAATGCAGTAAAACGACAAAACCTTCCAATTACGGGTACAAAATCTGATAGTTGGCACAAAGAATCGGTTCCGTTCACACATTTGGCCAGCTTGTTAACGCGTTTTTTTAGTGTTTCATTCGATTTCTTGTATACTACGCATCTTGAAACGTAGTAATTTTTTAACCTATCTAAAACAACAATTAGATTGTTTGGTTCAATTGTAGAAGTTTATTATTGAAAAAACCTACAACTACAAGGACAAATATTTCCATTCTCACCAACCCCTTTATTGAGCAATGAACATTTTCAGTCCAACCAAACATCGGTCACCAAAATGCCCAAGTTGTACCCACATCTTCTCGTCTACAGCCCCTTAATCCGCTTAAGGGGACACAAATCCCTAAGCTTTTCATGTCATCCGGTAGCCTCACCATAAAAAGCGAACGTAACAACGAAAAAAAAAACAAGTCTGCCCTTCATCCCCTGGAGACAGCCATTTCGAATTTTCCGCCATTATCGTCGGATGTTTGTTGTTTCGAAGACTTTAATGCCAGAATGGCTTTACAAGGGAGGTTAATAACAATAGGCTGGTAGGCGTCGAGAGGGGAGGCTGTTACTCTGTCACTATATTTTTCAAGGATCTTTCTCCCCCCTTCATCATCGTCATTAGATTACCGTTGATCCGAAGCGGTGAACTCAAGCTGAAATTCAATTCTGCCGCTAAGCCAACAGATGGGAAACCCCTTTTTATTGTATCTGCTTACCGGACCAGCTTGAGTAGGAAGGTATTTTAGATGCTCCCTCGTGGTCTCGCGTTCCTAATAACAAAGACCCATGTACAGTTTTCATTATTTTTAGATAAACACGCTACAGTGGTTACTGTTAGAGGTAACGGCAGTACTAAGGCAGTTGAGTACCGATCTACGAGAAGCAGATGTCAATGTATCTGGTACCAAGAATCGTTACATACAGTCCTAGGTTTTCCAATAAATGATACGTATAACGTTATTGAAACCTCACACAACAAAAGAAAAAAGCATTCTACCAATTTTTACAAAAAGATTTATTTCTGTATTAGGTACCCCTTATGCGCAGATCAGTTATCTTTATTAAATTCGCTACCACTCCCTCATTGTCGGATATTTCTGGGAAGGTTGATCAGAATTATCGGATGTTCATATCAAAATAACAAGTTTGCGGCTCCATGGAAAAATTCTAGTTAGAAGGGGAAAGAACGTTGGGCGTCTCATGTAGTACCTACTCGTATATAAGGCCTACTGCTTCTTCGTGCTACATTACAAAGGAAGTAAATAAATGCTATGCACCTACGTACAAGTGTTTTGTACGGTTTATAAATCATTTTACACTTCAGAAATGTTTCCAACCTGTAGGTACCATAGAACGTTTGATCCTTTTATCTCTGGAATTCCTCGTTTGTTTAGAAGGTGCCTAATTTTTTCCCCTTCAAACTGGAATTTCCCGACCCGGAATCATAGTTTGATCGAACCGTAAGAACGTTGATTGAATTTTAATGTTTTCCGGAAGTTCAACGCTTTCCAGCTTGTTTTTTGGAAATGGTGTCGAAGTTCAGGTATTTTCAGAATGACTTTATTTTTATTTTGAACGTTTGAACTGAAATGAGGGTCTTTAGGAGCTGATTTTTGATCATGAATACACATGAGCCTTACAGGAAATTTAACGCTGAATCCAGAAATGTGGTCAAAAGTTGAAAAAAGTAGTTCTTAAGTGAAGAAATGTGTTTTTCAGCCAAAAAAACGTTGTTATAGATTTTTAAAAAACCTTGAAAATTCATTGGTAGAGAATGAATTCAGATAGAAAAGTCCAGTTGTCGGCATTTTGCTCTATTTTCAGTTTAGTTTTGCCTTTTTTCTTAGTGCCCATGATGATTATGAAAAAAGTCAGATTTTGCTGGCAGGAGGGGGTAATAGCCATCACTTTCAATCACTGATCAAGTGAGAATTCTTGTCCGACTCATGTCATTCTTTTTTTTTTTTTTTACCAGTTAAGATTATGGTTTAGTGCTTAAATATTTTTCAACACTATCCATTTTCATTATGAAAGGGCAAGAATGGATTATCATATGATGGATTAATTATATTTATTAAACTACTTTCCTTTGTTCGATCCTAATCCTAGTAGAGTTGTGCAGGCAATAAACAGTAATTGACAATCCATTCCAGCGCTGCTCTTACAGCTCATAGATATTGCAGATTTTCTTAATTCTTTTTTGTTTGATTAAGAGCTTCGGTCACGTTTTGAAACCCATTTCAGATCTTCCTAATTTAATTATGGAAGTTGCTAACAGCGATAACCCGTTGTCCTCACTATTTTCAACTGGTTTTTTCTTTCAATCTCGATTTTTGTCCAACAAACCTCTTTTGTGCAATGAACCACAGAAATTTTGAATTTTATGTCGGGAAGGGAGTAGGTACTTAATGGCTGATTATCCAAGGACTCTTCATATCTACTGGAATTCTCAGCCAGTTTTCGTGATTTTCGTTTGATTAAGAATCGGGTCTTGTGTTTAAAAATATTCGTGTTTACATTGAATGTAAATTAAATTAAATTTACATAAATTTTATGTTTGTAAGTGTGATCATATAAAAATGGGACTCAGAACGTCCCTGTAAAGCAGTCATTACTTACCATCATGTTTTCTCACAATACTCAAACACTCTTAAATATTAAATTTTATAGTGATCGTGTGATTTCTCACGATTCAAAAGTCAGATTTAGTTCAACGTTGAAGATGAGCTTAAAGACAGCGTCTTAAATTCCATCGCGATCTTTTTCATGATTGCTCTTAATGCAAAACTTGAATTTGTTCATTACAGACCGTACTCTGAAATTAATTTTGAAGAAATTCAGAGATCAGTACCACCGTGCACCAGAATGATTTCCAGTTAGCATTGAATTTGTATTGAAGTCCACTGGAATTATAAGGAATCGTGAATTTGATATCTAGGTGGTGAAGGGAGTCGAAACATCCTTCTGAAGCTCATGAGAAATAGATCGTTCATCCTCGAACTCAAGATTGTTCGTCACATGTAGTACTACGAAGCTCATATTGAATGGAAATATTGCCATTAAGTAATGTCGAAATAATTGGACCAGTGTAAAGAGCTGCCTGCAAGCAACGGATAAAACTCGTAAATGCAACTATGTTCAGGCCATTCCCCCCTTCAGAGGTATGCTCGAATGTGGAACCGGTGATGAGAATATAATATCAGCAGCAGAAATCATGTTTGGAAAAGTGGTTGAGAGGTCATCGGAAGGCTCCGTGAGAGTTGGGGACAGGGAGAAGTGTAAGGGGCATTTGTCAACAAAATCGTGCTATTTGCAAAACGCCCTCGACTTTGAGGTGGTTCAGTGCGATTTTCGGACATAGTGCAGACATCATTATAGGGCTTAAACAGCTGACTTTCTACGTTTTTCTATCAAGTTAAGGGTGTGGCTTACGAGGCTATCTTCAAGTTGCTTTCCTTTTAGGTAGGAGAGCCAGGCAGAAAGAGGAAGAAGACGTATGTGCACTTGAACGAAAGAATCGGCAAAGCTGGAAGAGATTTTATCGGAACCAAAGACCTCTACTGCTACCTCAAAACTTTACACAAGCCCAAAATCCAAGAGAAGGATTCTAGTTTTCCTGCAAATGACGGCTAAGCTTCATCTTTCGAGCTAACACATTTCTAAACACGCCTGCAACAAATCATTTTTCGCAATGCAGCCAGTCTTAAGTATGGAAAAAGTGCGAAGTGAAATCGACCATCAATATTCTTCTCACCAGTTCTGTTTGTCCGCAAATCGGACGTCCGCAACCCGTACGCTACCCATCGGAAGCTCCACGCGAAACGAGACATAACCAGTTTCCTACTTTCTTTCAAACGCAGAGGTTTTACTTTCACGTTCGGGTTTATTATTTTCAATAACGAGCCTTTGTAACCATATGGCAAAAATTTTTAAACCCTCTTCTCCAACTTTGTTACGTTACGTTTCAAGATGTATAGATCCAAAATTTGCAATGCCCGTCCGAAATCCGGGCCTTGAAAAGCCTTAGAATTGATGTTAAAAAAAATCCATTCTTTCGCACGTGGAATCCATTTGGGGTCTGATTGTTCCTAACTTATTGGCAACTCGATCGCCTAACACGCGTAGATTTTTCTGTTTTCACTGACACAGGTAAGTGAGGTGCCCATTCCCCATGATTTTGGACGGAAAATCGACTGAGATAGGTTTCAGATCCGTAGGAATTCACTCATAATAAATAATCGCAATATCTGAAACTGACCCCACAAGTGTCAAAATGGCAAAAAAAAATCCCCTATATGTTAGATTTGCCAGCGTTTTGGTTGTTTTTCAGCATGTAGGGTACTGAAAAGGTGAGGAATGTCGATTTCCCCCTTTTCAGTAACCATCACATTAGTTTAGTTTATTTCCTTTCACTCCGGGGCGGAGCATAGGGCCTCAATGAATGTTTTCCATTCCGACCGATTTCCAGCCAGGCACTTCAGCTCCCTCCAGGACATTCCCATTCGGCTGCCCTCTGCTTCTACAGACCGCCTCCAAGTTGCTCTTGGTCGTCCTCGTCGTCGAAATCCTTGTGGGTTCCAGTCCAAGGCTGACTTCTCCACAGCTCCTTCGGCCTTTCTCAGGGTGTGGCCTATCCAGCTCCATTTTCTCTTTTTTATCTCAAGAGAGATTGGTTTCTGCTGAGTACGACTCAGCAGTTCATCATTCGAGATGACTTCTGGCCACCAGATCCCTAGGATTCGCCTCAGACAGCGGCTCACAAAAACATGGAGCTTTTTGGTTAGAACCCTAGTAGCTTTCCACGTTTCACACCCGTAGAGGAGGACTAATTTGACGTTCGTATTGTAGAGGCAGATCTTGGTCCCTTGCGAGATACTTCTATTTCGCCAAACTGGGTACAGCTGCACTAATGCGCCATTAGCCTTAACCTTCACATTAGTTATGTATAAATATTCAAAAATTAAGTTATTTTGATGGAATTGGATTCTACTCATTTGAAGAGCTTCCTTTGGTTTCATTTGAAGGTCAATCTAGTTTCCAATTGCCTATCAAAAGAAGTCCTTGGCATTAGAGTTAAATTCAATTCCCCGGTCAAAAAACTTTTTTTTTTCTTCTTTTTTTTGTGAAAATCCGTTGTGTGACACCTCTGGCAGGGTATATTCGTGATCTTCAAGATATTTCCAATAGGAATCAGTAAAAGATAGAATTTTGTCCACTTGGCTGTGCATTCGAAAATAATGAAACTTCATTCATCTGTGAATTGGAAATTGAATTTTTCAACAGTTCTGGACACGAATTGATCATAGGAAGCATTGCTCGCAATGCTCAGAAGAACAATGAGAGAACTCAATGGGGTTTAACTTGGCTCAAATCCACGCTGAAAGGAGGGCTGCTTCTTCTAAGGTGTTTCGTTCTTATTGAGTGTATAGCATCCTATTTTTATTATTCATTTCCTGATTCATTTACCTCTCACCCCTTTGGTATTTACTTCACCCCTGTGGTGAGGACAAGTCACCCACCAACACCTACCAGCTCTACTGAAGCTATGTTCTGCTTAAACATCCTAGAGACTAAATTTTGAGAGTATAGTTGAATGAATTATCTTCACTTCCCTTTACCAAAACTAGAAGGTAGATGGTGCCAACATGATGTAACCCAAAATCCATCAAAAGACGTTCCATGTTAGAGGCTCTGAAATTAGAACAAGATAGATCCAAAAAATGTAGGCCTACCTAAATATTTATATGCAATTAAGTTCATTCTGAGCGAATAACATTCCCGTTTGGGATCCTAGATTCAAAGGATTTTAAGAAGTACACGTTCTACACTGAAGTGTCCCCAACAAAACAACCATCGACTTAAAGAAAAATTTTACGTTAGTTAACTGTGAAGATTACTTCAAAAGCCACTCATTCAGATCGTGAAATGGTCAATGGTAGGTAGAGGACAGACTGAATAGTTTCAGAAGAATTTCATTCATTAAACCAATAACCTTACGTGCAGCCTGCACTAGTTCATCGTTGTATACAGATTTAATTGGATAACATTGATTACCTAGTGAAAGCACCAAGTGCAAACACTGCAAGGAAGCAAATACTGATTGTGTGGTTAACTTCTTGTTCATTGTATAACGTGAACGCATTTCTAATTTTCTAGAGAATCATAATGCCTAACAGCCAAGGATTCCATTTGAACTGACTGACGAATGGTGTTACGAAAAACTTGTAATTCATAGCTGTTAAGATGGATCTTTCAACCTGATATCCAAAACAACACAAAGAGTCAACTGTATCCCCACTCTATAAGTCGTAGTTGTCATACATTTGGATTGTTAACTTTATTCTTCAAAATACTCCCTTGTTCTCATAGGTTAGTAGGAAAAAGTTTATTCCACAATAAAATGTATGATTAAAATATATACTTCATCTGTTTACAGGCATCGCAAGGTTAAGTTATCTTATTATGACACCGCACACGAAATTTCTTTCGTGTACAACACTATGTTACCTCAGAAAAGACCCAACTTCAGTTTCTCAAAAAATGCTACCAAAAGAAAATTGGAAGTAAAACATTTTATTCATTCATACGTGAAAATATACGAGCTCTATAACTGCATAACTAGAAGTGCTATGAAGACAACAATTTAGCAGTAACCTGCTAAAATATACGCAAGAACTACAAAATAACAAATCTGGATGATTCCATAATGAATTCATACAATAATCAGGATAAAACAAGATACTTATGTCTAGTCTACCTCATTTCTTACGTAACTACCGATCCGATACATAACATCTCGCTATATCAAGAAGTGAAATTTTCCACAACTTAATAATTTGTAGGGGCGTACAATTACAATTCGAAACATTTTACAGCTAGTTACTTGTTATTTTCTATCTGCTTTCGAATGTAGGTAGCTGCCAAGTCTATTAAATATCTTTGAGTACACCTCAGTTGACTTTGTAATTCCTGTGAGTAATTCTGGTTGAGCCCTGAAAAGTTCAAATATAGTTAGTGAATACAAATTTAAGAATTTATGCTGAAAACACCAATGAACCAGAATGATCAACAGAGATTGTCTAGTAGACTCGTTTTTGGTAACACACAAGCAACCCCTCCCCTTTCTCATCAACAAATCCGTGGAGTATCGGCTACCAATCAACCGCAGCTAGGGTGGTAACGCATCAACGCGAGTTCGAAAACAATTTTTTCGTTTTACCTAATGAATAATTAAGGCAAGTCATTTGGGATTTGTTAAACTTGAAAATATAATTAGGGTCGTTGATCGCCCGAACCGCCCCCACCCATCCCCAACTATCTATAGAAGTCCCTAATAAATCACGTTTTCCAATGTTGGACAAATCCGCTCACCTTCCTATATGGTCAACCTCGGTACACATGCAAGTGTAAACTGTGTTACAGCAAAAAATTGTGCAGTCTCTTCAAGTTGAAACTGGAGGGCTCATGGCTACGAATCGAACAAAATATCAATTGTGGTACGAAGAAGTTTAGCAGGTCAAGGCAAGGTGGGGGTACCAATACACGACCGAGATGGTGGCGGGAGATCCGAGTGTAGTACCGACCGTACCAACACTAGATCATTTGAAGAACAAAATTTCTGGAGAGTAGAGAGTAACAGCACTCCTTGTAATATTCGCATAAATAACTTTTGATTCTGTGGGACCTAACACTAATTGGGTAACTAGTCGTTCTCATTTGGTTATTTAAATGTTGTAGTAGTAAATAGTTCAAGTACTAAATGTAGTTCTAAGGTTTACTCCCAATGGGTTCTTTGATGGAGTATATAAATGAACCAATAGGATGGAGGAACCAGGACGAATCAATAGAATGAAGGAACCAGTAGAATCTCAGTTTTATCCAACTATCAGCACTTGCCGACTTTAATGAATGAAGATGTTTGATGTCAAAATGGAAGATTAGCCTACCTTATATTGCTAAGTAAATCTTTAAACAATATTATTTAACTCCTTGAATATTCGTGGCTATGATTTACGAGAACACTAAAAATAGTTGGTATTTGAAATAATTGGTATTACATTTCAACCTGATGGAATCAGGAGGATCGAAGACTGCAAAGAGAAGTTCAACTGTTCAAAGCTTATGGCTGCATGCGGAGTGCTCCATCCAGACGGATGACTTCTCCATTCATCAGAGGATTCTCAATGATGGATTGAACCAGCATGGCAAACTCTGATGGGTCCCCCAGTCGCTTGGGGTGTGGGACTGTGTTTGCCAGGAACTTCCTGACCTTTTCGGGGAGAGCGGACAGAAGCGGAGTGTCGAAAAGACCAGGTGCAATAGTGCAGACTCTGATGCCTTGGGATGCCAGGTCTCGAGCAATAGGAAGAGTCATCCCCACTACCGCACCCTGAAATACAATATAATGGTTATAGATAGAATGATAAGTAATTATGGTTATTACAATTTTTTATCTTAGGTTTCCCAAGAGGTTTGTTAAGGAGGATTGACTACCTTACTAGCTGAGTAGGCAGCTTGTCCAATTTGTCCATCATAGGCAGCAACACTTGCAGTATTGACAACGACTCCACGAGTTCCATCAGCGTCCGGTTCGTTCTCACCAATCAAACCCACCGAAAGACGAATGACATTGAAAGTGCCAACGGTATTGACCATAAGGACTTTGGTAAAGTCCTCCAGCTGGTGTGGCATCTTCTTGTTAAAGTTGTATGTTTTGAAGGCGACTCCAATCCCAGCGCAGCTTACAGCAACGTCCAGTCGCCCGAATTTTTCCTTGGCGATAGCCAAAGCGTTTTGAACATCCTTCTCCTCGGTAACGTTAACAGGAGCGAACTAAAATTAGAAATACACAAAGTTACTAAACTAATCCATCAAGTTGGAAAGGTTAAAACGAAATCTGAGTCTGGGTCCGATATTTTTTCAAGTTCGACTCACTTTACAGCCTTCCAGAAGAAGAAAGAAGGTTATGACATTTAGCCAAAAATGTTAAAGTGAAAAGTAATGGTAAGTCCTACGGTCAGCAGGAAGTATGTCTGGCTAACTTTATTATGGAGATAATAGGGCCCCTGACGTTTGATATACTAATTACCAAGACTTTTAAGACTTAGGTATCATACACCCCTAAATGTTGCTCATAAGGCCATGAAATTGAAAGGTTGGATAATGTTGTGTCAAGGAATCATAAAGGAACTCACTTCTTTATCAGTTAATTAGCTGTTATGTTGAGGTGTGTGGAGTACATTCCAACAGTTGAATACCACGATAATCTGAGCCCAGTTAGAAGCTTGGATCTTGCCTCAATTCAATAGCCTACGCCAACCTAATCAACAATGTACTAATGCCACATTGTGGACTTGGAGAGGTGGATTTTTGACACATGTAGGACCACATAAACGCATCAATCGCGTTTATAAAAATAGTAATCAATGGGGGCCATCATAGACATGCACACAATTTAACAGCTGCGGATCCACACATTGTAGTTCCAATCTGTTCCATCATCACATAGTGATCAAAAGTGATGGAGGTTTATGTAGTTTGTGTATGTGTTTGGAAACTTGCTCAGATTTTCGCTTTCATCAAGCTGGAAAAACATAAATTATCCCTTTGTCCACATTAATCCAACAAACTAGGCATCATGGCCTGCGCATGACGTGGACATTCTGGTGTTTACCTTCTAGGTAGCTTCATGCCATTTTAATTCACACTTTTAGGTCCTCATCATCTCCACTCCCCAACCATACGAGCTCTTCTATCAACTACCATTGCCACGCTGCGATGAATGCTAGATTCAATCCAGAGCTGCTGACCCTCAAGAGTTGACAGGTAAGTCAACTAAAAACCATCCAAAATTAATCGTATTACTCGTAATAAAATGAAGCCCGGTTGGACGTAGGAAAGAAGTGTGATACCAAATGAGTTGAACTTGGTGACGAGGATTTTGATCAGGGGGATACCATAGGGCTTATGTACCAATGTTTATCGCTAGTTTGTATTGACTACTATGTTACAGAAGCCCAATTACTTTGATTATTCATCTTTGCATGTAAACATGATTTTTATTTTCTGTTTTTATAATATTTTGCTAAACAAAGCAAGTTGTCACCTGAAAGTGATCATTATAAATCAGGGTAACTGAAAAAGAAACGTCGTTTACCTATGCACAATACATTATTGTTGCTATCCGGGTTTTCAAGAACATTTTTCATTTGTATTTCAATACTATCACACAAATTCTTGCATCATACATAAAAAATATAGGCTGAAGTTCAGAATAGGGGGCCCCTTCTTCTAAGAAGAATATACGGATGTTTTTATAGGATAATAATTTCGATGTCGATATATAGACATCGGGTTACGGCGGTCTTATCAGGAAGGGCCCCCTATTCTGAACTTCTACCAAAATATATTCTTCCAATATAAAATAATAGTTTTAATGTTTACCAGCACATTAGGGCCCAGGCTGCTGGCAACTTCTTGTCCTTTGGAAGTCGGCAAGTCTGCTAGAACTACTTTGCTGCCTTGTTTGACGAACCGTTCGACTGTCGCACGGCCGAGACCACTTGCTCCACCAGTGACCAGAGCTACCAGAGGTTTCATGTTTCAACGAAGATTATCTAAATTAATTGGTCCTGCTCTCGAGAAATGATAATCAAGCCCGTTAAAGAAACTTCTAATTTTCCAAGTATCACCACTATTAGGTAAGGCTAACCGCCAAATAACTACTGCACTTCAAAACGAAAAAGATTACTAATCATGATTATCAGTTATATAATAGAAAGCGATAAAAAATAATAATGAATTGTTGTGTAAACCAGTCGAGTCATGGAGAAAACCGGCGCTCTGGGAGAAAAAATTATCACTGATAACATAGAAGTAACGCTAGCGTGACATTTTCTTCTTCTCGTTTCTCGAAGAATTTCTCACATCATACTTGGTTAATATTTTCATAGACAACAAAGCAGAATAACCATATGAACAAATTTCAAAAGCACCATCTAATAGATCCCTAATTAAATCGAGACACCAGAACCCCACGAAAACGCGTAGTAACTCTTAATTTCAATTGCCATGTTTACAAAGGAGTGTTGTAAATCGACTTATGAACCCATGTTTCCATTTTCGTCACGTTTGGAAAAAAATAATAGTAATTTTTATTTCGATTGTAAAGATATATCGTTTAGAATTATATGTTTGGATCCACTGCTATATTTATCTGCTTTTGGTTCTTCATTTTCAATAATGAATTTTTTTAACCGAATAGAAATCCGTCTGCCCTAAATTTCTCTTTGAAACTGCTGCACCAAAGTTATGAAATTTGGCTCAAAACCCTACATCCATCCAGACTGTGGCAGTAATCTTGCCACCTTGATCCATCAACCCAAAGGGATAATATTTAAGGATCAACTTTCGAAAGCTCAAAACTTCCATCATAAGAGGGGAGCTTTTTGTATTTTTCAGACAGAAATTAGAACCACGAATGGAATATGACCACTCCGATTACTGAGCGATCAACAGTGCGCTCACAAATCACAGTTGTCTTTCAATGCAGGAGTGGATACTGTACTACATGACGCGACAGACCCTTAGCCAGATGGATCCTATACGAATATACTTACCATATCGCTGTCTCTGATCGAGCTTTCCATAATTTATTTATATATTTGTGTGGGTATTTTGATATCAGCTTTTGTTTTTATTCTCTCACACACACATTTTGAAGAGTAGGAAGGAATCTCATAACTATTCTGCTTGGAGCGCTGTCAACGGTTAGTAGGTTATGATCCATGAAAGGTCCAGTAGAACCATGAGTTAGAGGCAAATACGAGTTTTTTAGTGTCATCTTCAAAAGCAAGTTCAACTACCTAAATGATTCTGCCACCTGAATTCCTAGTCACTGAAGGCAGACTGTTGGAAATGACAGAGTGCCCACTAGGCACTTACCACAACTCAATTGTTCAACCAGTTTGCTTCTCTTTCTATGGGTTCCACTTCCCTTTCTGTTTAGCACACAACATTTAAATAAGCTGGGATCGATTTTAGAATATTTAAACTCCATGAATCAACTGGAACGACAGCCGCAGATAATATAGCGGATCATATTATGATCCAATATTATAAGCTGAAGAAAACATGATCACAAAAAGAATAGAGATGATTTTGGATAGATTTTTCTCAGTCGACATTCTCTCGATTCTTATACAGTTGGTTTCTCATGTTTGGTAGAATCCATTAATTTCCATTCGCAGAAAAATAACAGTTACTGTTATAAATGATGTCTCAACTGTCAAAACCGTTTAACGAGTATAAATATTGAATTTTGTAGAAATAGACTACGTTTTTTCTGGCAGGGGTTTCCACAATTTCGTGTCAATTAATTAAAATACTGGTTTTCCTCTTCCATATTTTCCTTAGAATTAATTCAAAAAACTATTTTAAAACGAAAATAGTACTCTTTTCTTGATGAGCGCGTTTTCAATTAATCACTTCGGTATAGTTTCAACCATCATTGTCATTCTGTTGCACTAACAGTGGAACTAAATTTTTAAAGTTAGTTTTGGAGGAACCATTTTAATGACAATACTGTTTCAGGCGATCACTGTTGTACAATTACAAGATTGATATGCTCAATTGACAATTATTTAATGCATCACACTATATGGATATAAATGTATGCGTACGCTTGGTCAAGATATATCGAATAGTAAATTGCACAAATCCACATCGTCCATATTGTCAAATGAGAGGTCTTGGAGAGGAACTTTCTGACTAGAAGTCGAGCTTTCTTGGCTGGAAGGAGAGATATGGAGTCTTCCTAAACACTCTGAAGGTGATGAGTCAAGATTAGTGCTGTAGTAGGAAGTATCATCAGCGGTTGGTTGATTGGAGTCAACATTAAATAGGATTTCATTTAAGTCAACATCTGGGTGAGAACTGACGCTATTCGTGGAACTATCGGGTCCACCAGTCAGAACTGTTTCGACTCCACCGTTGACCGAATTTATGACATTGTCGTCATGAACAAAGTTTAGTGCAGGCCTGTCGGTGTTCAAACAGGGATTCACTTCTTTTTCGTAAGAACTATTCAAACGAGGAGTAGAAGAATGGTCTTTACCATCATCTGCACAGTATTGCTCAATGTTTGAGAGCAAAGTGGAATGTGTGGAAGAAACTGTATCTGGATTAAGAGTGGATGAGATAGTTGAAAGTGACTGATGTATCAGTTTTTCTTCTTCCTGAAACGCAACAAACTTGTTGAAAAAAATTGTATACTAACAATGGAAGCTATCATTAAATGAGAGTACAATAATAAAACAATTATAACTTAACCAGGATGTACAAACACACAAAGTGCGTCAGGTTCCAACTGCACTGGTAACAGATGCTGTCAATTTTAATCAAACATCTTACCCCACACATCAAGGAATTGAAATGTTTTATAATAAAGTTACCTTATCGATAACCGCCTGCAGTCTATCAATCAATGAAACCTGAGTTTTCACAACCACACCTGGGGGGTGCTCTGGACATTTGTGAGTCCTCTGACTGATCTACAATATGGAAGAAATCAAGATAAACAGTTTCTTTGAAACCATTGGGATATTGTGGTAATTTCTTGTTTTCGAGAATTATAGCTCATGTATTAATATCTCCCTTTAATTATAAACTAAAAATGTTTGTATAACTCAAATTTCAAGGGTATAGAGAAATAAAAAATCGATTTTTCTTTCATTATTTCTAAAAACAATTGCATTATACGAGGGACAAAATAAAACAATAATGAAAATCGTATCCCATTCAAAAGTTTGAAAAATGGAGGTGTCACCAACCCTCTTCTACTGTTGGAACTCAATAAAGGATGAAATCAAACCGAACAAACGAAGTAAACAAAGTAGAGTTAAATAAAATAATACAACCCTTAATGGACCAGTATCTAGAATGGGTGGTAGGGATTGTATTTTGTATAAAAAGGCGTAACTAGAATGCAAGTTATCCCCCTGAGCTAGGGTACATCGTGCCTGCTTTGATGGGTGGGTAAAGCTCTTTCATTGGCTAGGGCAACTAGATGAAAGGAAGATGGGACCGTACGTAACTTTTAGCGGCCAGGAGACCTTAGATGGGAATTCAATGAAGTACCTGAATATGGTAAACAAACTCCTCAAATGAATTGAATCTGAGTTCACAAACACGGAAAAGAATGCAAGACTCGGATTTAAACGATGAGAAGTACCTCTCATGGTCAGTACAAAGAAAACAGCAAGGAATCATGTATGCTTTTGAGAATAGCAAGACCTACAGAGAATATTTCTCTAATGTTTAACAAATCCAAAATGGAGTCATTATGAAAGAGGAGTTTCATGAGATAATATAAGGAGAGAAGAGAGGAGGTATGATCCTCAGCTCCAGTAAGGAGCTCGACAGGGAAACTACATAACACCATGGGGTAGCCCTGTCATAACTCAGCCCTGTGACGCAGTTACGCTTTAGAGGTTACCCATGCCTCGATCTAGCTCCTGGGGCAGCTACCTCTGATTCTAGATACTGACCCTGAAACACCATACTGCCAGCAATAAATGACTAAATATATGCCGTACCTCTCCTCCTAAGGGAAAACGACTATGGAACAATTTCTGACCAAGAATGATGGCAAAGAAGTCCAGGGTAGGCAGCAAGAAAAACACTCTACTTGTAGGTAAATGTAACTCTTTCTCAACATTTTTTGAGAGTGAATAATTGGCCGATTGAGTTGATCTTTTTCCTTCGTGTTCCATAAGATCCAAGCTACATTTTAGTCATAGAGCTTTTCAAATATCTACTTAGAGCCGTTGAAAAAAAATGTACAACTACTGAAAACAAATGGGATAAAATTTAGCTTTTTCAAAAATTACGCCAAGTATAAGTTCTATCAAGCATTTGGAAAAGTCCTATAAACAAAATGGAGTTTTTATGTAGTAAAATCCAGGGAAAATAGAACCATGTCAATATGCCCAAGAATTCCCGAGAAAAATACACCTGAAAGCGAATATTTTTACCCATTCCCCACTCCACTTAAAATGCTGTTAGAAAGACCATTAAGAATATGTCCTATGGGAATAAGAACATACTGTCATATGGATATGAAATGTAAATTGTTTCTTGTATAATTGTAAGAGAAACCCTAAATTGTACAATTACATACATAGTAACTAAGTCTAAGAAATTGACTCACTTTGTATCTGAAAGATTTGTTACAAGCTGTGCATTTGTAGGGCATGGCACCAGTGTGGATCCTACGGTGAACTAAGTAGGAAACTCTTTGCCTGAACGACTTCCCTGTAACAAGCAAAAGACGGTGGATTGAGGAAAATCACGAAAAACCAAGCTTTCATTTAGGGGGCACATGAAAAATTAGAAAGTTACTAATAAGAAGCCACACCATGTTGGTTGTTGATATCAGAGGTGGACGAATGGCCAAGATAACTATCAAAACTTTTATCAAAGCATCTACACTTACCCAAGTTGTGTTGAATTTTTGCTTTTAGGCAGTAGATTAACCACACACGTCTTAGTTACGTTTATTTATAGGTACACGTAATATTATATTATTATACCCAATAGCAATTATTGCCTATACCATACCAACATACTTACCACACGTTTCACATGAAAACGGTTTTTCACCACTGTGAATTCGCTCATGATTGTTGAGGGTAGACAGCTCTTTGAAAAGGCGGCCGCAATGGGAGCAGCAGTAAGGCTTGTTGTCAGTGTGGTAAAGCATGTGCTTGTGATAGGACTGCTGGAAAGTGAATACCTTGTGGCAGATGCCACATTCATATGGAGTTTCACCTAGAAAAACATTTTTGATTGAGAATAAATAGGTATCTATTGTAATCAATTTATAAGTGGTTTTTAAATTCAGAATATTTTTATTGTGTGTCTGTGATGTTTATAACTCAAGGATGGTACATTTTCATTTCAGTTGTTCTTTGGAGAATAACAGGATGCACATGTGGATTATCGTCATGAGCGTTGAGGCGGATATTTGAGTGCAACAACAATGCAAACTGATGGTCATTGATTTCAGAAGCTACCAAGACCAACCAAAAACTGCAATGCTAGAGAATAGATTTAACACAGATCTACGTTGATATTATGTAATTGCTGGATGAAACAAATTGGAATTGTTTCGAAAAGGGTAAGGAGCTGTGCATTAGGGACTGACGAGCTTAAACCAAACTGTGCCAAAATTAATCTGAAAAATGTTGCATTCAAATATCTGGTTCCGGTGGTTTATGACTAAAAATTGATCTTGAAGAGTGGTGTGAATCTTTATACTCCATCTAAGTCAAATCAGAAAACTACGATCCGAATTACATTATTAAAAACTTGGAGAAGACGTGGAGGAGATTGACAGAAGAATTGGTCTGCTTGAATGGGACAGCCAGGAGAACTGGCTCATGGATAAAAAAAATTCCACCAGAGGTGGGGAATGTAGGGAACTATAGAAGTGAGTTCAAATGGATGATATATCACTTAAAACGAATGATTAAAATATTAGAATGATGATAGACCCCATGATAATGGTTTTGAGATGGGAGATTATCATGTTATTGGGCTCTTCACTGATGAACCCTGTTCTAGAAGAAGGTTGACAGGTTTAGGGGAGAATTTTCTTCTTAGACTTTGATTCTCCCTCTATTCAAGGCCAGGAAGCTACCATAAAGGAGGTAAAAATACAGAGGAGGTTACAAGTCCCTGATGATGCAGTCTCTACCCTTGAGTAACCAGGGCAGATCCCATGGGCTGATGGGTGCTCAACTACTGCCAGCACGGATCCTACCCCGACAGAGGGCAGGCTGGAGGCACTATGGCAGTAAATACCGTCAGTGTGCTGGTAGCCTTAGGTGGGAGACTTCTGTGTCACAGGAGCCTACACTTCTCCAGGAAAATGGTGGAAATAGACACTTTTGTTCTTCGGCAGTTTTCATCAAATTTGGATTAAATTAGACAGGAAGTTTTGGAGTCCAAGTGGCTGAGTCACCAACTGTGCCGCGGATTCAGCAGTTGGTTGATGGAAATGGTATTTGTCAGGTAAGTGATACAGTATTTTTTCTCGCCAATGCATAGAGCAGCATCTAGAGCAACTAATACATACTCTGACCTCTTCACGTATACAAAGGAACCCATATAAAAACTATGTTAGGGATATTGTTCATGGAAACAACTAAAAAAAGGAAGATATGTATTATCTAGCAAACTCAATCAGGCAAACTTTTTTGGTACCCAAGTCCAGAGGAATACTTAAATATCAGAACTCGAATGCACTTCTAACAGGAATGAAACTATCTTCCTACTATCTTAAGTACTACAATTATAATGGAAATTATTCGTTCCGCGATAAGAACTTGTAGTTTTAGGACACCAGAAAAAATAAGAAAACTGTTTTCAGGAATTGCAGATAACTATCTATCTGAGTACTTCCAATCAATATCCAAAACGACTCACCAGTGTGTATCCGTTTATGTTTTCGAAGAAAATATTTCGTGGTGAACGTTTTGGAGCAGACAGAACAATGCCAAGGTTTTTCTCCGTGCAGTGATCTCATGTGCTGCTGCAATGTGCTTTCCTGAAAACAAAAAACTATAAGTCTGATGCAGTATAGAATAAGATAACCACTAGAAGGTAAAGGAAACGTAGTCACCTTGGAAAATGTTTTCCCACAAGCCGGACAAACTAGTTTTTCAGCCTCTTTTCTTTGGAGCTCGACAGCATCTTTTTGTGCTATTAAAGTAAACGAACAAACATGAAATCAACAATAATTTTTAATGTAGATCCGTGCCGTACATACCACGTTTTTCACGTACGAGACTTCGACATTTCAATAGATAATTCATACGAACGTGTATTGAATAAAACTTGACTCTAGATTTCGACAAATGAATTCAATACAACTTTCACAATACTCAATACAATTTTCAGTATATATAAACAAAAAACTCAGGTCAACAGAATTTAACACGCTCCGTCTTGATGTCTTGTCAACGAAGGGGAGTGTGGGTGAAGATGATTACAGGGCCACATTTGTTATTATCTGCTCATAGCTCCTACATACTCTAAGATTTCATTAATGGAAATTACCTGAACTACTTAAATTAAATATCAACTTACAACTATCACACAAAAGGAACGAAAAATCCACTGGTTATCTGAAAGGAATCTAATCATCATGATGAGATTGAATATAAAAGCATTGATTGCATGGACAATTACAAATTACCTACATTTAGTCCGGAAACAATAAAATACATCAGAGACAAGAGCAACGCAACTCCTCTAAATCGAATAAAAACCGAAGATCTGCTGAATTTATTTGTAAGGAGCCCATTCCGCACAATCTTGGAAAACTTCATACAAAATGAATGAATACAGAAGAATTGCAACAATTATAATTAGTTGTTACAAGAATTTCATGATTAGAAGATTTAAACAGGTATGAAAATTAACTACGGGCAAGGAACAAAAACCGTTTAAATAAAAGTGTGAGTTACAATTGGGTGCACCCAAAAAAGATGACCATCCTCATTTGAACGGTAAGTTGGCTAATGATATTATCATTTGAACCAATCCTAGGTCTGCAAGAAATAAGCTTGATGACCAATCAGCTCATATTTATTTCAGGTCGAAGTTGATTTTCAATTTTCAATTTCAATAATAATTCAATATCTTCTCCGTTAACTCTCCAACGAAAAACCATGCAAGCTGTTAATACAAAGTAATCAGAAACATCTCCAAAAGCTAAAAACATTTACCTGGATGAGAGACTTTGATGTGTATCTGGAGGCTACTTTTAAGGTTGAACGTGGCCGAGCACCAGCTGCAGGGAAGAGGCTTTTTCCTTGCACGCTCACCACTTTTCAAAACTCCCTCGTCAGAACAGGAAGCCTGGTTCTTGTGCAGAAGTTGCGTGTGTACAGCTAAAATAGCTTTGTTCGAAAAGCTCATTTCACACAAACTGCAGGGCAACATGGTAGAGGGAATAGCATCCACGACGGGCGAACTTGTACAAATATCATCAGCAGAAGATTGGTTCCCTGAACTTGTGCAATCGGCAACAGCATTAGATTGGTTTGCTGAACTTGTACAGCTAGTATCAGCAGAAGAATGGTTTGGTGCAGGTTGGTCAGTGACATCAACGATTTCAACGTCATCGCCCCCGACAGAAAAATCACCGGATGTAAGAAGATCTTTACAAGAAGTGAATTCTGTATTTTGTGTTACCACTGGTTCTTCATTCGCTGTAATAAAACGACATTCTTGTTAAAATTAAAGGGGGAACCAACCTATAACCGCTCACACGAGGCGTTGCTCGTTAGAGACTAAAAAAGAGTTAGTTCTAAAATTTCAACATGATTGGGTATAATAGAATATTGTCAGGAAAAATTAGTTAAGCAATAATTTTGAACATGAGGGACTTATTACAATCAAATTTGGGGATGTAGAGAAAATAATACATTTAAAATTTTGAACAGTCGGTCTGTAAAAATTCTTGATAAACCAAAATTGTAATTGACTGGGACTATTCGATTTTATTTTGAAGAAAAACTTCAATTGAAGTTACCTGAGATACTTACCTTTTGACTTCATACCACCAAGGCTGGGTAAACTGGTATTCGAAATAAAATTTTGTGTGTTGATTGTCACAGCGCCAAATTGGTTCAAAACAGAACTGGTTGCCACAGCAAACAATTGCCCGTTGTCAGATTGAAAATACATCAAAGGGTGACTAATTCCTTGAGAGGTTGAATTCTTTTCTGCTACACCTTTGGTAATGCTGACTGGAATGTCTGGAGGAAGTAGGTCGCTTTTGCCTCGAACCAAATTATGACCAAAAAGGTGAATGGTAAGTTTGTCGAGGCCGATCAAAACTTCGTTACAAACCGGGCAAAAAAGTTTGCGCGTCGAGGCAAACACGAGGGCGGAACACAAAGCTTCGGACGTACTGAAACCCGGTTGACAGCACAGGGGACATGTCACCATGTGAAACGTCATTGTGTTGATTTCTATCAACTTTCTTCTCAATGGAAACACACTCAAGCAACTCAAGTAAAGACGAAACCAACAAAATATTTTAATGATAGAAATAAAAGTGTTCTCAACACTTAACACATGGGTTATACTACTCTTGGTTCCAACTATAGTTCACATCACTAAAGCTTGTGACCCCGATGTTAAATACCAAACACAAGGTGCTTTACCAGATGAATTTATAAACAGTCACCAAAACACTTTCCAATACGAGTAATACTTTAACTTGGTTGAGCTGAACGATTAAAATTAGGGATAGTATTGAGATAAGGCGATATTTCAAGATTCCAGTGAACTACACGACCGAATTTAAAAACGTCTTGGAACCATCAAATAGAAAGTTGATTGTTGATGGAAAACACCATCAAGAGGGTAAATTATAACCTGGCTTTTGGGAGCAGAGGCTGCTGACACGGATAAAAGACTGCATCTAAAAATAAAGTTGTTGCCATTAGACTTACGAGGGCGTTCTCCTAGGAGAGGTGCAGGGTTACATTACCAACAGCTGGCAGCTTCCAAGTCAACCCGCCGGTAGAAAAGGAAACGGTCTTGAAGAAAATAAAATACTAATGGACTATGGAACCTATCAAGTTTTGCTATTAATTTCGTTAGTGAACTCAATCAATAACACCATCTACCCGCACAACGATCAATTTAACAATGTGATCCATTTCAACGGCTCTCACGTTACTTTGATGAGGAAAAACAGAACATTAAATAAAATAATAAAAACGAGCCACTAGCATACAAATAATGAAAATACGCCGTAGGCAATATTGCAGAATATTTATTGAAACAATAAAATGTAGCCCATTACTTAGATAGCCGAAAACATGTTTCAAGTACAGATTTTCAGTTTACAAAAATCAAATATCGTCATAGATCAGTATTTCAATAATACCCGCTGTATTTAAATTTTCAAGTTCTTTTAGCGAATTTTCTTAAGAAATTAAGCTATCCCATCAAACTTGGAGAATATTCAATCAGCATTATTGGACGGAATAAAAGAAAATCCTGTCTCTTAGACTTTATAAAATTCTAAGATTTGAATTAAGGATAGTTTGAGGTGGAATTATGGGTAGTTGAAAATGGGCCGAAACAAGCATTTTCGTGTCATCATATCTTTCTTGAAGGAATTTGTGTGTTTACTCAAGAAGATGACATACAAATTTGGTTACGTGTAATTTTTTAGTTTTCTAAACATTTGTAAATTGAGTTTGTTTCGTTGGGATTTTTATATCTTAATAATGAACTTTGCGGTTATCGCTGACCGCTAATACCGATTGAAGAGAAAAAGTTCAATCGAAATTGCGGTCACTGATGACATCGTTCAAATGGTTGCTATTGGGAAAAAATGAGCAGGAAACTCGTGGGAGGTTCATGTGAATTTATCATTCAGTTCAACCATTGTGCTAGTGGGTGTCGGGTGCCTTTAAGATGAAACTAGATGAAGCCGCGTTGTGCCCAGACCGACTTACCTATGGGAGAGTTTTGCTACACAACACAATTTTCTCCATAATCTGCTTTGAATCATTCTGAAATTATTCCTGAATCGTAGTTAAGGAGCTCCTGCTTCATGGTGCTACATCACGAAGGTAGCAAACGTTTTGTACTGCTTATAAACCATTTCAAACTTTAGAAACAACTTAACGGACTTGATAATTTTCCCAATTTATACAGTCAGAATTTATGCTACTTTTATTCTTCGGCTACCCACCTCCTTTCCTGTCTTAGGTGCCCAACATTTTTTCGCCTTCAAACGGTAACTCCATCATTAAATCGATTTGGAATCACAAAGTTGATGTTTTATTTACGGTTCTTGTTGATGGTTTGATTTTGTAATTTTTTGTAATGTGCACCGTTTGGTCTTAACTTTTTCTACTTTCATCCCTGGGGTTCCTCGTTAGCTGTTTTAGAGCGTGCCCAACGTGTTTTCGCCTTCGAACTGGAATTTCTCCATTAAGTCAATACGGGATCTCAAAGTTGCCCGTACCATTAGAAAGCTGATTAAATTTGCAAGTTTTCGTGAAATTTGACAGTTTCCAGCACGTTCTTTAGAAATGGAGTTTAAGTTAAAGCATTTTTAGGAAACTATCTAATTAACTTGTGGTGATGGAATTTGAAATGGAGCACCTTAAGGGTATCTAGAATTCCATTAGAAGGCACGGAGGTGCACTAATCGGCTGAGAACGCTTTCTTCAGTAACTAAAATATGGTGCTGAACCTTTAAATGAAGCTCCTATGAGATACCTGGAATACTTTTTTTTTTAACCACTGAAACCCTGGTGGACTTATTGTGGCTGGAGGAGGAGGTCGTGACCTCCAACTCCTTCCCAGGCACATTTGTCTACCCGACCTGAGCACCCTGCCGCACCGAGCACTGAATGCCCAGTGAACGGCACTTGTACCCATCATCAGGAGCTGCCTGGGACCCAAGCACTAACTGCCTGGTAATTACTGGGTGGGCATTACCATCCCAGTCGTGTGGCGGCCTATTGTCGTCAACCCCAGATAAAGCTGGAAGGTCCACCGTTCCCCACCACGTTTTGGCGAATGAGAGGAGATCCTTTACCTCTCCCGTTTCAATAACCTGGGGATCAACGGAAGCTTGCCCCCAGGTTAGAAAACGCTGTCTTGCCAGCACAGGGCAGTGGCAGATCACATGACACGTAGTCTCATCCTCAGCCCCACAGAACCGGCAGAGGGTGGTGTCAGATTTGCCCATTAAGAGCCCTGTTACTATACGTATCCCCTTTCTTCCTAGGCTGAGCAGCTCATTAGCTCTCTTCCTGGAGAAATCAATAAATTGTTTTGCCTGCCTCTGTCCCCTAACACGGAGCCAGCAGGCAGCACTCTTCTTACTCTCCCATTTGGAAAGCTCTCCGTTGTGCCCAGGAAGGGTTCTGGACCCACCGGGAGAGAAGCAGCACCTTCCCTAGCTAAGGTGTCCGCTTTTTCGTTCCCCTCACCTGGAATACTAACCCCAGCGTTTGTTTCGCGACACTCTCTTTTCCTTCCCTATATATTTTTATTGGGAATTCAATTAACAATACAGTTTTCCAATATTATTCGCTCCGAACTGAAAAAGGAAGACGAACCCCTACCCATTGAAATAAGTATTATCAACGTTATCAGGTAGTTTCGCTGACAATGGAGGGACAAATAAAATTCAACTTTGAACACATGTCTATTTATTTCAATGAAACATGTGAGCATCAGTTAAATTTCTTTACAGTGATAAACTAATGAATGACAGATAACAAATTTGCAATTGATAAATTTCATAAAATTAGCAATCCTATCAACAAACGAAAAAAACACTTCACGAATTTACACTCGGGGCAAGTATATTTACAATATGCGGGACTTCAGACAACAGACCTTTACTAGATTGATAATAGGTATATTATCATTATTAAATAACATTTAAATCATGTGCTTTAGTACGCTGATTTTCAACAGATTTACATTCTATTCTAACGAAGAGATTTTTTTGTTAACTACAAGATTATTACATTTTAATCCTTTTTCTTAACACCAACACCTTAAATAACTACAATGGAATGTTAACTGTTTTTACTGGCAGCCAAAAATATCGCAACTAATAAGTGAAAAACCACGAGAACGTCCTTAGTGCTGGTAATGGACATTTATTTGATCAAAATAAAATGTTAATACGTGGTATATACTAAAGTATTTACATTGTTTTAACAAAACGGTTCTGCACTCATTTTGTCATGAGTTGAAATTCGGAATACTTCTTTCGAATAAAAAGAATTAGAAGGAAATACAATTGTTGAGAACATTTCAGATTACACTCAAAAAGTGTTTCTTGGAGACTAATAACAATTTCAATCATAGATATACAAATCAAATGACTTCTTAGATAGTCTACATAGTTAACGTTACGTTTAAGTAGCTCAATTCCTCATCAAAGTTTGGGATAGTTCAAATAGGTACACAGGAAATGTTGATTTTTCTAGTAGGGTCTCTGCTGATTTAGCAAAATAGCCAGAAAAATACTCATGTGAATGAGGTGATCAAATTTGTACAGACCCAACTACCAAATAAAATAATTACATGGACAATGTGTTGACAACCGATTCTACATAACCAAGATTCTGTAACAAGATGAGAGATAATGAAATAAGATCATTCGCAGATCATGAAACAGGAAAAAAATAGCAGATCAATATCCAATATGGTATTTCTAAGTGTTATTTAAAATCAAATAGTGATAAAGTTTTGAGAATCTAATTGATGGTAATAGGTAGATCTATCAACGCAGATTTATCAATTTTTTAAAAATGCTACCAACAAAATGTAGGTACTTTCTAACAACCAGTACTTAGAACGCAAGAAACTATTTTAAAAAATGAATAACCCCCACTTGTAATAGAAAATTAAGTAAATAGGTACACCAATTCAAAAATAAAAATTCTTAGAAACAAATCGGGTACCAGATTCAAAATGATTTGAAACTTGAAAAACAAAATAAGTGAATAATTTTAAGAAAATGAGAATGACCCAGAATTCCATAATAGCCGTCTACTGAGAGGTGACAGCATGAAAATATAAGATCCCAGAACTCCAGAAATTCATGTTTGAAACCAATTTACGTCCGGATGGTTTACAACAAGAACAAAGGTTCATTAATGAGAATAATAAACTAAAAGATCAAACGAGATTCCCAGGGGTGCTTGTAGTGCAGGCGAAAGCGACCACGCCTCTTTTTTATCAACAACCTGTTATCATACCTTAAATTGCGGTGAGATTCCCGATAACAATCAATATTTACTTGACGTTAGGAGCAATCTAACGTGTTGACTTTCTAACAATTTGATCAAATTGAGGAACAAATCACGGAGAAGTCGTCATGAGATTGATTTTGGATTTCCAAGATGAGATTGCTCAACGTTCAATGGGTCCCAGGACAGGAATATTACGGTATTCATGAAGAGATAAGGCGCTCTTCCACAAAACATTAAACGTTTTACATTACAATACAGTGGCTCTACGTATTTACAATTTTACAAATTCTAGAAGAGACTTTCTAATTCTTATAGGAAACACGGAGGCAACAGGTGTAATTTAAAACGGAAAACCAAGGGTTTCGAAATTAAGGAAACGCTGGAAGGCGTATTTTGGTGTGGGGTTCTGGTTTTTTAAATTTTGTCACCCATTTTGACCTTAGAGGTCATGTAAATACCTACAATCAGGCCGAATAGACCGATGGCACTGCCGAAGATTTCTACGATGAGGATTTTGACGAACAAAATGGGATTCGCTGCATCAGCTAGGGCAGCTCCAGATCCAACGATTCCAACAGCAATTCCGCAAACCAGATTGACGAGACCGACGGTGATTCCAGCACCGAACATAAGGTAACCCGAGAGCCAGTTGGCGTCTTTAACGTTAAATTCTTTATCGATGACTTTCATGGAGAAAGGTTCGATGTATCCGGACAGAACAATAGCCGTGATGAGGCCGTAAATAGCCACAGCTTCGCAGAAAATGACGGAAATGAGATTTTTGGTTTTGATTCTGGGGGCTTTGACTCCGCCTCCGATTATGGAAGCTCCAGTGGTGTGGATACCCAGGGCGGCTCCCACGACGGAGAGTGCGACGCTGAACCCGACTCCTAGGGCGTTCCACATAAATGGGCTGGCTTCAGTAAGGAACCATCCAACACTCAGATACTCCCCTTGCTGAAGGATTATGGTGTAGAACAGCGATACCCCCACGACGGCTGTCGTCAACCCACCGACGAGAGTGCCCAGAAGAATGTACCTCATCGTGACTCCTTTTGGGTCTCACTTCAAACACAAAACACAACTTATGATGATACACTTTTAAACTAAAACTACTTATTAAAAGTATCTCCTACGACTAGTGAAGTATAAGCAGCCGTAGCGAGGCGAAAAGGTGCCCAGCCCACTTACCTTGAAACCAGGAAACCTTGGTAGAAGGGAGATCACTAAGGCCCAACAGCTGATTTCAAAAACTAATTACACCTCAGTTTCAACAAGGATCGAATACGTATTTCCAGACTTCAAACACTGCCACCAAAATTACTGTGTAGAAAGATAAATTTTAATCTAACCAATTATCAAATGTGAAGAAAACCAGAGAAACTCCAAATCCACAGGGAGAGCACACTAAATAAAATTGAGTTCTCAATAGGAAAATCACTACACAAAATGATCAAACATACTATACCAGCTCGTATCCTTACTTTGATATCAGCTGATAAAATGAACCGACCAATCATTTTCAACTAGGTTTCAGGTCAACACTTTTGATTGGTTGTTAGGGTTACCCTGAATTCTGCCGGAGATTTCCAGAACTACCAACAAGTCGCGTGGTGACTCAGCCCGATTTGTCGATTTCGGGAATAGAAGCGCGGCCATTTTCTTTTCTTGACGTTCATATTCAGTGGTTGGTGGTCCCTGGAATATTTTTTCTCTTCCAAATTCTGAGAAAGTGTCGTAACCACCTTCCTTCTTTTTGCTTCATTAGACTTCAGTTTTGTTACTCGTTAGTACGGATTCTATTAGTTTGTTCGCGTTGTCAGATTTTGTCGTTTATATTTGTGTTTGAAGCGGCTACGCTATGGGGCGGAAGAAAAAGAAGCAGTCGAAGCCGTGGTGTTGGTATCCTTCCTTATCGACTCTTTATTACTTGAAATTAACAATCTTAAATGAACTGTATTCGTTAATTCCGTCCGTACTGTGCAGGTACCTATTTGCACTACAAGATGATATTATTCATGTAGGTAGTAATTATTTCGACTGGTCGTTGTGTAAGTACTCGTATTTATAACTTGGAATTTCAGTACGACCTTGCCAAGCGACCCCCTTTACACCTCCGGAGCAATTGGTTATTTTTGTAGGATAGATCTTGCAGAATATAGGCTACAAATTTACCCGTATGAAGGCGGCCTATTGTATTTTGATTGAAGTATCTCTACCGTTGTGATAACCGCATTGTTCCTAATTAACGTTGAATAATCTATAATTTGATGGCCAAAAAATTCTAAAATATGACTGAAAGTTGTGGAGGAATCTAAAATGCATATTCCCACCATATTTATCTAGTTTCTTGTACATTTTCCGAGTATGCTCAAACAAGTTTCTTGTACCTACATGTTATGTTAGTGGTTTAGCTATTTTGTTTCATACCGTTAATCTATAATTTGCTAAATGCTACTGTAGTACCTACTGAACTCGGAAGCAACTATCTAATGATGATAACAGCCTAGTTATCTACACCATCATCTGAATATGAAACGCGGAATTCATTGCTAACTTTTGTAGCGTTCATTACCAAATGTAGTGAGTAACTTGTTTTGAACTAACGTTGCTTAGCAACTACCCATTTTATGTGCTCAAACTACTGATCACGAAGCAGGGTACAACCCTCCATTTCGCACTCGCAAATCTAAACTTCGTTGTTAACATTTTATGAAACTTTGGAACTAATGGACAGATTTTGATGAATTGTTCAGGGATTGTATTACCACTTAGATGTTGGCCGATCTCCTTTCTGAAATGTGTGAATATCGTTGTATTGATGGTGGGCTGGTGTGAATTCACAAACATGACTTATCTAGAGATGGGCGTATTCATATTCAAAAATAAGAATACGAATTAAATTCATCACTCGAAAAATGTAAATAAGAATACTTTAAACAATAATTGTTTTATATCACACCTATTTGTTTTATTGTATTACCAATTTTGTTGTAAATTTCACAATAATTCACACGTTTTTTGTGAATGTATCCTAAATTTACTTTATTTTTTTGTTTATTTAGTTTACATTTCCGAATCTTACTATAAAATTGTCCTGTTGTAAAATTCGTATTTGTAACCTTTTCCGAAATTCATATTTTTCGTGAATTTTCCATCAATTCACTTTTTTGTGTTTGTAAATTTCTCCTCAGTTCACTCACCGTTTTCAAATGTAAATTTTAATACAATTAAAAACAATTGCATTGTTTTGTTCAAAAATTTACAAACAATGTGAATTATAGGATGATTCACAAAAAAATTAATGTTAACTAGAGCTCAGGTTAAAAACATTAATTTCAGTAAAATTTGTTGTAAAATCGGAAAACGTACCTAAGTATTGGGGAAATTCCCAAAGAAAAGTTATTATTTTTCATTTGTATTCTTATTTAAATCAGTACTCATATTTATGAACATAAGTACGTCCATCTGTGTCCGGAACATAAACTTCTCAAGATATATCGGACGTTTTTGATTTCTCTTCAATTGAACGAATCCTGGTCAATTCCATGGATATTTGCACGTATGCCTCCTTAACTCTAGTGATCTAGGTATTGCAACCGAGAATTCGATGACGAGAAAATCCTCATACAGCATCAAAAGGCCAAACATTTCAAATGCCACATTTGCCACAAGAAACTATTTACTGGTCCAGGCCTCTCCATCCACTGTATGCAGGTAAGACCTTGGATCTCATTTTTTATGTTGATATTTTTTTATAATACGGTATAAAATACATGCGAAAACTACTACGATTTTCCGTTTGACAGGTACACAAGGAAGCAATTGACAAAGTGCCAAACTCGCTGTCATCCAGGTCTAACATCGAAATCGAGATTTATGGAATGGAAGGTATTCCGCCTGAGGATCTGAAGGAACACGAAAAACAAAAACAAGGCAAGCACGGTAAAGTATCGTAAACCTTTTTATTATCAAGCTTGAAGGGGAATATGGTGTTGGAACTTGACGTTAATCTGTAAGTACGTGCATGCCGTGCATTCTGTACTCACCTCTTGATCAGAATTAAAATGGTCAATCATTGTAGGTGCCATGATACGGTGATATTATGAATGCATTACCTACTAGAGTGATACTTGATTGTATTTTTGGTCTTGAGTTGACTGCAATGAGCATAAAATAGGTCAATACAACTTCTGCAGGTCTGCTTCACAGTAATCATGAGTTGCTGATAGTAGAGTTCACGCATTCAAAAGGGTGTTGACGAGGAGGAGTTTGCTTGCAGAATGAGAGAAGTTCCTTATAGAATTCCAACCATGAGCACTGCCCCGCCAACAGGCTCCTAAATGCGTTTTCTTAGAGCAGTTAGATTCTATTTCATCTTGTAATTGAGGTTGGAGACGAAACTTTCTTAATATGTTCTCCTCAGTTTTCTTCCTCCAAACATCCTGTTGTTCCTACTTGCTTTTCTTAGCAGGAGGGAAAACTCGGATCGCTGATAAGACCTAGTGGGAATGTACCTTCAACAATTTCCCTGACAGGGTGTTGCCCTGCTTTCTTGAAAACTTGTCACTTTCTCAGTGGAAAGCTCTACAATAACCGACTATTTTCAAAGGTTATAATAATTAGCCCGAAACGTAGACGGGAAGGGGATACTGGAACCATCACTCTCCCGAGAGTTTCTAAAGGTAGTAGAAGGACAGGATTGAGGAGGTTGGTTGTTTCCAATAGGCAGGGTTATGGTATATTTCATGTTGAGAAATATGAGTTGCGCGGAGGGACACCCGGACAGCTAATAATAGATGGGAGGAGTGGTTAAAACCCATGCTCTGCCACCGTATGACAAGGATGAGATGGAATGGAAGAGTAATCCTTCCAACGGTTGAGGCCTTACAATATCCAAAAAGCGCCAGTTCATGTTCAGAATGTCAGTTTCAAGAAACGGGAAGGGGAACATTCAATACCCAACATAGTTGTCCAACGACTGGATAGAAAGATGCTTGTCCTAAATCTTGTTGTGGAAGTGTTTTTAGTTCACTCAGGTTTTGCAAATCTGTAGAACTCGTTTTTGAGATCTAATGTAATGTGTCAACTCACAAAAATTAGATCATATCTTGTTGCATGACTTAAACCTGTTTTGTTATAAACAGGTTAGACATGTTGCTGTAGATTTCAGTTGATGCCATCGTAGCATGCTCTGTTATGACATGACTTATATTTAATGAACTAAATTTTGGATTTTATAGGACGAGCAGCCTCGCCCAGCAGTGGGGAAGACGAACCAGCGCCTAAAAAGAAATCTGATGGTGCCAGCACGTCTCACATGGCTCAGCCCCCGGGGCTACCGCCTGGAGCTATGCCCCCTGGCTATCCCCCCATGGGTGCTGGAATGATGCCCCCTATAGGCCCCATGCCACCATTCATGCCTCCCGGGTGAGTAATATTGGTGAATTTTATTTCCCATCTGAACTAATGGAGAATTCATAGTAGGTCTACGTTGTTTTAACAATAAAACGTGAGGAATCCACCAGATCAAATGGTGTTGTATTCACGATACTCGTAAGGTGCGTCATGATCTCGTAGGTACTTTATTGGGTATCCAGACTTGAAGAAGCGAATACAACTAGGACCAGCGTACTGGAACAATCTTTCTCTTAGCATCTTCCTTAGCAGTTATGGGCACCTTGGGTCACTGCCGTGACTTCGGATTCACTTCCAACTTAGGAAACCATCCACCAAAAGGCAATGGCTCCAAAACATTTTGAAATTTAAATTTCCAAAAATATGTTCATGGAGTTATTCTGAAACAATTCCTGCATTTTAATAATTAGTCATGTTGATGAAAGAAATTGCGTTATACTGGATATTTTCTTGTGTTTTTCAAGTACAACCAATCGATGCTAGGGAGTTGTAACGTGCACATTTATTATCCCAAAAGAATCGATCTCTACATCCAGTACAAAACTCGTCACATTTTATGCTTCCAATTTCCTTTTGAGAATTGCTTATACTTAGGAAAAAATTAACATCATTTCAAATTAATCGATACACCATCCACGCCACCCTTTGGGTGGGGAGATTCTGTTACAAAGCTTTCTGTTTAGTTAATAATAACGATAAAGGGATGAAATTGGAAATATGGGCAAATATTCACTTTCAAAATATGGCCTCTGTCTAATTGCTTTTGTTTTTTGTTTAATCTGAAATGTTGGACATCACCTGGAATTGCCTTGGAAAATCAGGCTTTTCCCTAATGATGAGGGAAATATATCGTTCTAAATAATTTATTATTGGGCTCTTACGAAATCCTCTGGTGATTTGAAATCCAGGAGGTATTTCGCTTGAAAGTCTAGAATGGTGTCCCAATGAATAATCTCAATATAACGTGTGCATAATACCATAATAGGTTGGGAAAGTCTTTGTTTCCTGTCTTTAAGAGTAAACAAAAAAGTTAACATGTAAACATAAAAAGAGTTAACTAAAATAATCGAGTTGTGGTAATTTGGTTAGGTTTGGATTACATTTTTTTAAATTACTGAGAATTTTTTATACCTGTTCGAAAATTGATTGATTTCCCTGTCTAGGATAGGAGCGATCCACCTCATCATATCATCCACCAGTCAAAACACAGTTTTTGCTTCACATTCATTTGTTATTGCTTCCCTAACAATGCTTCAATTTCGTTTCAGGATGGGAATGATGCCTGGTGGTAACATGCCTCCTAATGTACCTGCACCTCATCTTCAAAACAAACCCTTATTCCCCAGTGCCGCAGCTATAGTAAGTGCTTATTTTGCTTGACTTTGTAATGTGAATTTAATAGCTTCTGATTGATTTAAATTCCTGTTTCCTATTGATCCTACATTATGTCAATTGTTTTATCTTTGAAGGCATCTACTGCTAGTGCGACGTCATCGAATAGTAGTGCAGCCACTTCGAATTCGTCGATTGGGCCTGTCAAACCAACTTTCCCCGCATACAGGTATCAAACAGTATTTCCATAATTCACAATATCCAGAATGAAGCTTGGTTCACATATGGCGGAATGAGGGGAAGTTCTAGATAACAGGAATGTAATCCAGAACTTGATTACGAGGAGTCAAAAATAAAATCTTCCAGATTCTGGCTGCGTGGAATTATGATTCTATACCTAAACTAAATTGTATAAAATCTAATTACCCGACTATGAAATTATTCATTTCTATAACGCAGGTTACGCCTTGCTGTTTCACAAATGCGTGGTTTATCCAAAATATAATCAAGCAAACCAATAAGCGATTAAATGGAATCCATCTGACATGTTGAGTACGGAGTTTTTGTGTAGGCAAAGTTAATGGATGCTGTACCACTTGGAGTATTCTGGAACGTCGATTCCATTTTTTCGGATTCATTCCTGGACTCGGTCCTTCGGACCCGTTCACCCATAGAATAATTCGTAATCAGATAGATAGAGCTCGCCTATTTGCGTTGGACCCAATCATATTGGGTTCCTGACATTTTGTTTATGGGTACCTCAAGTGCCAATTCTGCTCATGTGAACCTAGCTTAAATAATCTTTTTGGACTGCCGCTGAAATTTGCGAGTTGCCAGATGATTAATCATTTTCTTGTTTTTAATTTCAGTTCGGGTGGAAGTTCTGGATCCAGCTCGTCAATTTCAGATCAAAAAGTGCCGTTAATCAACTCGGTTGGGGGATCCAGCAAAATCATTCATCCTCCCGAGGATATTTCTTTGGTGAGTGACAATTTAATTAGAAATGCATCTAGAATACTATAATTTTATTAGTCACTGGAGCACAATTCTAACTAATGAAATTGGATTTATAAATTAAGTTTTAAAAGTAACTTCGTAATTAAATTTGTAAGAAACCTTAATGCCACTTCGACGGCTACAGGAAAAAATGTGACTTCGGTACATGGTGACACCATTTCTTCCATTAAACTTTTACGGACTTCTTTACAGTACATTAATATTTCTGTATTTTGCCCATCGATAGTAACAGTTTCCCATCTTCATATTTCGTTCTTTGCTCCGAAAGGAATTATTGAGGGGTAGATTGTTGGTTCTCTCTTGAATTAATTGACATAATATGAAATGTTGATAATCAGCGCCTTTTTTCTTCCTAAAAAAACTTCCTGACATGAGTACCCATATTCCGATAACAGCAATTTCGTGGTCCACGGGAAGAGTTGTGATCACACAAATAAATTCGTGCAAGCTTAATACTATGTTGAGTGAGGCTCATTACTTCGCGTGCTGTCATGGTCTCATTTCCAAGTTTGTCTCGTACAGTAGTTCTATTACTTGAAGTGTTTTGAAAAGGAGAATAAACGAAAGGAGAGTTATTGGAATGGTAATGTGTTCGTACAACTGGTATGTTGATAATCAAGGTTACGACATGAATCGACTGTATCAAAAAAGTTTATCTGATTGGCTTATGGTTCAACCTTACGCTCAAACTAAGGGCATTAAGATCTAAGGCATGGCATCGCTGTTGTGGAATCGATATCTCTGTCCATTTTGTGGAAGTGGAAAATTTGGCCTTCCCAATGTTATTCATCTTTGTTTGCCTGTAACTGCTAATTTTATAGAAGTTTTTAATATATAGTTGTATAGAGTTATGTAATGGACACTCTTAAGTAGGCTGTATATTTAATTGTTGTTTATTTTTTTATTACAGGAGGAATGGAAGTCCAAACAGCCAAAATATCAATTGTTGAAGGCTCCTCCCGTGAAACCTGTGGAAGAGCCTGCTCCAGTCACATCCTCTCCCGCGTCATCTCAGACAACCACTCCCACACAGCCTGCCCCTGAAATCACCAAACAGCCAGTGGTAAATATCACTCATCTCAATAACAACACCAGGGTTGTTGACTCACGGTTCTATCAAGTACGTATATTAGGGAATGGTGAAATGAAAAAAACTAATGTCTGACAGAAATATGTATGCGGGTGGGCCTTAAGCAGGCTAGAATCCTGTATATTTTGGATATCATTCCAGCACCCGCTTATATCTTTCTGTTCTGAGTAGTCTAGTGGATTGGACAGTGGTTCTCAGCCTGACTGTTATGAATTATAGGTGCAATAGTTGCTTTGTTTCATATTTTCTACCTAGTTTTGTTCCTCTCAGTTTCAACTCCAGTTTCAAAATCGATCTACAAATACAAAATTGATCTATTATTAAACTTTGTAAATTTCCACGCACCCCTTAACATATGGAGGGTTATGCCACCAGAAAACTGAATCCAACAAGCGCTACCTGAGGGTGACTGCTTTGAACTCACTTCAAATCAACAATCATGACCTCGGAGCATAAGATGCATTTATCTTCAAAGTCATAGAAATTATTGCAATTTGGTTGAGAACCATTGAAAGCGTGTTTGTTTTTCTAAAATAGAGGCTCTGCTTTGCTAAACTTAGCTCTCCGCTCTTCCAGGACGAGATGTATAGTGAGAGAATAAATATTTGCTCAATTTATTGCTGAAGAAGTAAATTTAATTTACTTGATTTAATATGAAGTTGTATATTCGATTAGGGATGTATTAGTACCACTCCTATTTGGGCAAAGAACTGATGAGACCAACTAATTTTGTAGCACTTCTTCCAGCAGCAGCAGGAGAGAAGGATGCCCCAGATGCAAAGGATGCCGAACCTCGCCCAACATGTTGCTGCCGTCTCGGCCGCTGGGCTTCTTCCCCCAGTTTCGGCAGGGATGATCATGTCCATGTCTGGCCAACACGGCTTCATGCGACCCCCAACCATCCCTCTCATTCCAGCAAGTATGCCATTAATAAGGCATCAAATGCCCATACATCCAGGTAATCTACAAAACCTTTCTCACCATAAACAAATACTATCTTTTTGATTTATTTGTTGTGAATTGTTAAACCACTCAATTCTGCCACAATATACTGTAAGTAAAGTTGATTATTTTAGTTTGACATGTTCTGCTACTACTCAATGTTTATTGGAACACTGTATGACTTTGAAGCATGCTTCCAAGTTCACTTGTCATAAGGTTTAATATCTTTCTTATCTTAGTGTATACTACCATAAAAAAGCTTCTTTAATGTGGTGGTGGGAGATCTAATTGTTTCTTGTGTTCTCATTACTATTCTGAAGTATGTACCTATTAATTTTCATTTATTCAACAAAATTTCATTATGAAAATGTAGACATGCATGATCGTCATACTACCTGCTATGACTTGAAAGCTTTTTCTGTGGGGATATTCTGCTCCAAGGTACACACCGCCTGTTGCTGCCTCTTAGATTGGTTTCCTTCTTGCGATCTTAAGGTTCACTAGGCACTTGAACGAAGCCCTAAAGGGCACTAACTTTTGAGTGGCCTTAAGGTTGAATAACTACTAGAGTATTCCTCACCACGTTTCAGTAGACATTTAGAAAACGATACCCTTTAGATATTGATATAGGACAAAATGTCTCAAGAGTGGTGTTGGTATGAATCACGGATCGTTCACTATAGCTGGTTCAACTTGTGGCTCTCCCAGTGGTGTATTGCCAAACCATCATATGCTCGATATTCACTCCACCACGCCGATTTAGCTCTACATTAAATGCTAATGTTATAGATTTTCAACCTCAGCCTCTGGAATTAGATAAATCAGAAGTCTGATGAGCGCAGTATTTAAAAAAATTCATGGTCATGTCATCGGTTGAACCTTACTTCTGAGTTTCATTATAAAACCTCTCAGGGACAGTTTGACTTCATACTTCTAATAGAATAACTAAATCAAGTCTAAACGCTTGTTCTTAGAGCGAATATGAACATGTGTATTAATGAAATTAATAATTGAAAGTACGAGTACTTTTAATTTGAGAAATTTGCGTTTTATATATCTGATCTATGAGATTAATTCATGATAAATTGGTTTTCATGGAATGTTTTCTGTTATTGATTTTCGAATATCTAGATCTATTTGTCGATTGTTAGTGTTGATTCAACAATCAAGTATCCAATTCGCTGTGTGGAGTGAATTGTTGGGAATCTTACGCGGCAATAAATCACTAAGAACGACGGCCACGTGTTTCTCTGGTTATAATAAAAGATTCGTGTATGAATTGAATTGTTCCAACTTTCAACTACTCACACTTACCCAAATCTGCCAGCAAGTTGTATCTGGGAGAATGACAAATTGTCTTTGAAAAATGAAAATATCTGATGTGCTTGTGATATTTTGTGAGTGGGTTTTACCACTTGCAAATGAATGCACAGTTAGTTTTGCTGATGGAGAATCTTCAATTTAGAATACAAATTTGATAGTTTGGTATTATGATAATTCGTCAGTACCTATAATTTGATCTGACAGCCTATTGGGAATTTCACATTTATTAATTAAATTGAAAATATACATTTAATTATGACTTAATTTTTTTTAAATATATGCACAGTTTTCTTGGTGCTTCACATTTTTAATGTCCAAAAGCAGTGAATTTTACGGATCTGAAGCCTATCCCAGTCGATTTTGAGTCCAAAATTGCTAGGAAAATGACATCCTTCTAACTCATGTCAGCAAAAACATCGAAAAGCCACATTTTACGATGTTATGGTTATGGCATACCACATATTCTTGTGAGGCAATCGTGCTGGTTAGAAGTTACGATCAACGAGCCTCACTGCGGTCCATATGCGAAAGAACGGTTTTTGTAACATCAAGTGTATGAACCTTACAGTTGACGGGCATTGCAGATTTGGAATCAAATCACCTTGAAACGTATGGTAACAAACTTTTAGGGGTTTATAAGCAATTTTCGCTACACGACTGCTAAGGCTTCTATTTAGAATAATGAACCATATTTTCAGTCATGTATGATTTGAGGGGATGACAATGGCATATTGAAAATAATAAAGCAACGATCAACTGTTGTAGTTTTTGGAATTGGTTTTTCAGGGTTCAGGAATTTTGACAAAAGTCAAATAAAGTTGATTCAATATTGGAAATAATGTGTAGCTCTCTCAGATACAACTTTGATGTACATAATAGAGTTTTACTGCTTATGCAATCAAAGGTAGGTGGAAAATGTAGAGACATATCATCGAGACCCCTCCCTATTTGAAAAGGCTAGAAACAATTTTAAAAACTACTCACAGTGGCACGGTGTTTCACGGAGTGGGTGTGAGGACTAGTGCACAGCTGTAGTGTTTGATGATTGTTGTTGCAGGCTTGATAGGTGGAGTGGTGCCGCCGCCGGGAGCGATGTACGGAGCCAGCGTGCCAGGGGCCCCAATGGCCTTCCCTGGGCCCCCGCTCATGCTCCCGCCCCGCTTCAGATGATCAGGTTTGCTGGGGGCCCTTTGCCTTCTTTGGCCCCAACCCTAACAGTCACTCATTCGCGGGCCTCGCCCCCCTCCTCGTTCCCGGTAGACACCCAAATGGTAGATCCCCTTTTAACTGTAGTTCTTTCTTGTTACGTATTTTTTTTCTTCGAATTTATCATTTGCGCTAACACGCCTTTTACCAATCAGCGTATTAAACACATAATTAACACCTAATTGAATGTTACGTCTGATAGATTCCATTGTTCTTGTGTCTGTAATATGCTAGCATAATCGCATAACTGCCCCTTGTTGTCATAGATGTCTGCTTGATGCCTAATGAATCTCTGAAACTGGTCAATAACGTTTTCCTTCCATCATGCTTCAGTTAAATGAAGAATCAAAACAAGCAGTAGAAATCAATATATGTCACTCTGTGACAGGTTGTGTTTTTTCCACGTAAATTGATGAAAAATTCATAATAATTGATATTGAATGCGAGAAAATCTGTCTTTGCTACTGCAGCATTACTCTTATCTACAAAGAGTTAGATTTTAAACGTATCTGACAAGTATCATGACTAAAGTTGACTCCTTAATTATTTGTGTTTGTATTAAACTACCGTTATGGACTTTTTGAAACTTGTTGACAGCTAATGTTAGTGTAGATTAGTGTTTTTTTAATTTACGGGTAATAATAGTTTAATTAAGGGTTCTATGAATTTTCTTGTCGAGAAGTCAAGTTTTCCGTTGGAAATACCAGCCCTGAGCTCCTGTTTCAGAGATTCCTCTCATAGTTAGTTACGACCCTCGCATCCCAAGCTGCTATTTTACTTAACCCCCTAAGTTCTTCCCGTGTACAATATAAACTTTAGTTCCTCTAGTGAGTAGTTTCAGACCCTTGAACGCTCGCTGTTCATCCCATCCTTTCCCCGTCTCATCACCTACAGGCTCGTCGAACGCGGAGGGGAGTGGGGCTCGACAATGAGTGGCTTTGTTTAGAGGTGACTTGGAAAGTGACTCCTTTTTTGAACCAGAAAAAAATCTTTTAAGGTTCGCTGAAGGACTCAATTTTTTCGGGGTACAGAATAAGCAAGGACTTGAAGTGATGGAGTGACTCTTTGATATATTAAATGAGCCGTCGAAATGGAAATCCGTGGACAAGGTAAGGCCACCTAGCAAACAAGTGAATCCTGCACCTCTGACAAAAATTATCGTCTTAAGCTCTCGTCACTGGATGACTAGGCGTCCGAGAAGATTTTAAAGGAATCCCAGCAGAATAATAACATAGTTAAAGAAAGTTACTGATCTTTTTCCTTCAACTTGATATTTTGTCTTCAGTGATTTTAATCTTCATGTTGTATTATAGTAATTTAAAGGAAAATTCATAAATTCGTTCATTAACGTTTCATTTTAGATCGTCCATTAAAACCAAACTAAATGTCATCGCCTCATTGTTTTTATTTTTGAAGTTTTGAGTTCATTGTTGACTTGCTTCTGATGTATCTTTTATTTATTTTTATTTTGTAATCACGGATAATTGAATGTATATTTTTGCTCAATTTATAAAAGTTGACATCATGTATCTATTCCCAAAATCGAATAAGTTTTCGATATGAAATAATTCTCTATCGCTCGAAAATACGGTTCCGTTCTCAAAACCTTAGCTATTGCCTCCGTTTTTTTTCTTTTTTGAATCATTAACTAGATAAATTAGCTTGAATTGAAACTGTAAAACCCCTTGTGAAAGATTTCAGTCGTATTGTGCAGGTAACAAGGGGGGTGACCATTTTTTTGAGATGAATTGATTTTGAAAAAAAAAAAGTATCTATCGTAGAATTTTCATGTCATTTGTGGAATATCTTTTTAGTTTTGCTGTATTAGAAATTGCTGTTGTTTCAAATAAATTATTCCGGTAAGTCGGTTGTATTTCTACTCTAACTTATGTATTATTAAATGTCACTCGTCACACACTGGACTTCTGGACCGAGGTCTGGGGGTAGTAAGCAACTGTGGAGCTGATACACAATTTTCTTGTTTTCAAATTGAATGAAGGTGGATTCGAGTTTGTGTCTTACTGACTAAGATTGGAAAGTAGTTCATAACTAATATCTTTCCATTGTAAATCGAGGGGGAGATGAAGTCATGAGAGATCTAGACGGAACGTAAAATGCCTTGCTACCTTTTTCTGGTTTTGGGATCCCTTTCACTTTTAAGTAATCAATCTCTTTTTTCGTCATTGCTGCATCCATCCAAAGCTATTACTGCTCAGCAACCACTGTTATTTACTGCCTCTAGTACTGCAGGTTTGAGTTTATTTCATTTTTATTTTCTGTTTTAACCACTTCAACCTCTTCCCTCGATCCTGTATCCGTTGGTAAGTGTTAAACTCATCATACCGTTAGTGTCTGTTCTACGTAGGTGGCTGACACTTTTTATTTCAGTTTAATCGAGGTCCTGCCATGAATGAAATTACAAATTGTGGGTTTTAAGATTGACATTTATCTCATTTTTCGCTCGACTGGAATTCTGTCATCGGTTTACAATATTTGTTGTGAAACGTTATATGCATTTAGCAATCTTCTTGCTGAGCCACAAAAAATAGCACATCTAACTGCAAACTTTCCAGAAGTTCAATCATATAGCTTTTTGTCGCATAGTGGAAATACAGTTCCAGATTATCTGATCTTGTACAAATTAGACTGGTATCTGTAAAATCTATGCTTAATGAAAGTTTAACCCTTGGCAATCCTGAAACGGGTTCATTTCAATTTGAATACTGCATACGATCCAAATGATTCTGCGATGTTGATCCTTGTTTTACAGGTTATAATTACAAAGACCTTTTAATCGTATATTTCATGGTTTTTGTGTCTTCATCGGTTCATTATTTTATAGAGCTTGACAGGACAGGGTTTTTGTAATTATTGTCTTAGTTTTGTGGTCCTCATTTAATGTTCCAATTTTGTTCGTTTCACTTGGTGATGGTATCTTGTAAAATTTCCTTAAACAACAAAATCTTGAAATCATAATTTTTAATTGATTAAATTTTGCTCTAATTGACAGAGAAAAAGTCAACCAAGCTCTCAAATTATTACACAAAGGTTTATTACTTTTATATTTTATATATTAAATCCATTTCTTGTAAAGTGAATTCCATGGAAAATGTGTCCAACGTTGTTTTCTAATGCCGTTTTTGTCGCCTTGATAAGGGATATCATTCTGATGTGTTGGGGTTGTTTTTTCTGCAAAAGTTCTAGCCCTTACAGAGAGGTTGAACGTATAGCGATCCTGAAGGGCTCATTCGATATATCTCTAGCAATAACAAATTTACAAAAAAAAAAAACACATATTTTGAAATTACGTGACATCTTGATTATTTTATCTATTTGTCCTTAATTTCTATTATTTGGGGTATTTCGAAATTTATGACAAAAAGCCCCATGTGGATCCCATTTGAGGCGGAAAAATCCAGACGGATTTGGATGGGGGGTTACTAATTCTCCATCTTAAAAATAAAAAACTATAAATTTGTCTGGGGTTAAAAATATTGGCTTTCCTTGGTCGATCATCTATGGGCATTATTAAAAATAATAAATCCAATAGAAGGTATTATTCAGGAGTGCTTTGAATTCTTGTTAGGGCCATTTTGTTGTACCCATGCTGAATTCTAAGTGGCTGTTAACTGATAAATAATAACTTGAGTAAAATGTTTATATTGAAAAGATTGTCTGTAGCGTTGTATAGTTATTTTAATGCTATGAAGCAAATTTTCATTACCAAACTATATCAAACCCATAGCTTTTCCTTGAATTAAATGCTCGCAGATCTATGTTCAATATTATGGCAGGACCTCTTTTGTATTAGTGGAAACCCGCTTCTTAAATGTTAAAGAGAATAATTAAGTTGGTACTAACACTTACCTATGTAAAACTCCTCAACGTTACGTCTGGCTGTGGAGTCGCAGTTTGGCCAGTAACCTCTTCGCGAAGTACGGTCGGTCCTATAATTTTATTTCTTATCACATAATATATACATATACATTACCTATCGTAGAATATATACCTAAAGAAATTTGGCGATTCCAGCCAACAGGATTACACAAAACTAAGGTACTTACCACACTTTTTTTTACGTCTTACCAACTATGGAATAATTTAAAAGGTCTCACTCATCGCTCGAAGTCTTTCACCGCTCAAGGTAGATAAATCCTGGAGTTATTTTTTCGTTTATTTTAATTTTGGATACTTCCTTATTTTTTTAATTTCGACTTTTTGGGTTTTTTGTCATCTACGTTGTTGTGTGGCTGGCCTTCTCAACCGTGTGTCGTCCTAAATCTGCAGGTAGTAGACAAGACAAATAAAAAGAGAAACGTTCAGAAGAAAAAATATATATATATTACTTATGTCTACAAAGTTTTGATTAAAATCGGGTCGCGCTGTTGGACATGATTTGTCCCCTGCCGTACCCTTTGGCTGTCTAGAGCCGTTGGGGGGGCAGGCGAAGTAAGTTTTCACAGTGCGACGTCATTTGCTTTGCCTCTTAAAATATTCTTATAGCATTACCTGTTATTGAGGAAAGTGATAGTTTTTACTCCCCTTCCCGCTCAAATCAAGAATATTCTCAAACAAACTCAATCACAGCAGTATCACTGTTGGACTTCGGTCCCCCGGGAACTTCCGCCCTTTGCCATATCAAGGGTCGCTTCCGGGCGATTGGCCCTCAGAAAAAAGCTCAGCGTCCTTCCGAATTCGAAGGTGCCCGTTCATCCGGGAAACTGGAATTCGGGGGCTGCGGATTCGTGTATTTTTCTCGGCCAATCACAACTGCTGTTGGACAAATGCGTCCCTTGTTTCTTCCGAAAACAGGCGATTGTGACCAACCTTCCCTGCTAGGAGAAAACAGATCTTGTGTATGTTCGTTCACCTTGCATTCTTAGCATACAATATTTTACGTGTTGAAGTACATTCTGTTATTCAATTTCTTGCCGATATTTTGACGTACCCTATTGATTATTCTAAATGATTACAGAGGCACAAATGTCGCTTTGAAATCGCTAGCGGGGATAAAAATGTTTGTGGAATTTAAGCCACCGATTTGTAAGTACTGCTATCCATCATTCCATTCACACTACTTGTGGACATTTTTTCATTTCATTTTATTTATTATTTTTTTATTTTGTTTTTTAAACTTTGGTTGTATTAATTTTCTTTTCGAATTTCACTGCATTGAGCATGAGACCTTCAATACTTGGGTGAAAGTTGCTGAATAAAATTTTAAAACCAGTTGTACCTTATTTCATTGCTCTGAGAATAAGCACTTATTGATGAGTAAAGACTTCTTTATTTCGTATTTGTTAGTTCAGTGTGGTGTATTCTATAATAGCTGTTGCTTTGCAATAAACGGATTTGTGTTTGTTAGCATATGACTTCTCTTTGATCTACCACATCGCATCCTTGTTGATCTCTCGAGAGAAGTTGATCCTATTGATTGGTGATATTTCGGAAATCGTTGAAGTAGAAGGTTGGTGGGTTTCAAACCCCAGACGGTACTCTCCCAAATCCCAGTCGATTTTCAGTTTAGAATTTCTGAACCAACGTTTTTGGTGCATCGCATCTGAGGCAATCGGGCTGTCTAAATGTTGGAGCAACCAAACCCCTAATGGAGTCTGTGTGTGAAAGGAAGGATTTTCTTCCATCAAGTATAAAGCCTTTTCTAGTTAACTATTAGCCCTGACGATGATAGCTTTATATCCTGTGTTCTTGGAGAGTATTTAATATTATTCTACTAAATGACTCTGTTACTCCATTTAGATGCCAATTTCCCCACATTTACATTTTTTTCGTATTTTTTACTTTACTTCAGTAAATCGCTTACTTTGTGCTAAAAACTCTAATTTTGGGATACTTTTGGAAAGAGCGTAGATGGCCAACGATCAGTGTAGAAGTGGAGTAACACGGGGGGGGGGGGGGGTGTCTCATGACGCAGACTGCGTCATTAAAATTCTTGGGGAGGGGGGGGGGGGGTAAAGTTGATTGAAACATTCTTTAACGTGACACATACATTTTCTATCTGAAAATGTAAAAATGACAATGACAGTGCTCGAATATTCTCCGTGATTTTGACGCCGGCAAGGGGCATGGTTTTCAATACCTTCAAAAATATTCTTTTAGTTATAGATAAAATCTACGAGTATTTTTTTACATTTTTGTTTTGGAAAGAGGGTACCAACTTATGGGAGCTGGTTCTAAGTTGGGGGGGTCACCTCAAGGGTAACATGTATTCTTCTAGTACTTTTTAGTCCTGTTAGTTTCTGTAGCAGGTCACCTTAAAACTGCGCCAAAAGGTCTGCTTCCTAGCAGACTAATCCATTTTTGTTAAAATTGAATTTCTTAGATACAAAGGTAAAAACGTGGTTTTTTACGATGAAATCCATGTTTTCTCACCCGAAATTGACATTCTTTGAAAGAAAAGTTTGGTAAAGTTGAGTAGCTAAATTTTGCTAAATCGAATGATCAGTCCCCCAGGTTGGAAGAGCAGAGTCTCTGCCTAACTGAGTTCTGATTGGATAGTATCTTATAAATTAACATTTCCAACTATTGATTCTCCTCGAAATCTCTTGGCTTCGGAAGAGTCACCAATCAGTTTAGCCAAAAAAACACAAAATCCCGATGCCACATTCATTTTTTTAAGGAAGTCGATCTGGGGTAAACAAAACTTGATTTCTAAGAACCCAAATTTTTCCACATTTACTTTAGGACATTCAAGCGCAACAGAAGTCCTGCACAATCTTGCTTCATAAACTAAGAAGATAAGTAGTCGTCGCTTTTTCTACTACTATTCTGAAGAGGTTCTGGATGATGACACATGCCGCTAATGATTGAAAAGTTGTCTTGGAGAGATCCTTGCAGAACTGCCGTACAACACCCAGAAATGGCTAAGCTATGAAATCTGTAAATTGAGGCTCAGGTATATCTGAAGAAAAAAATTGCAATGCTTCTTCAAACTGTTACAAGGTTTAAGGTAAGTTACACGTCAATATTGTGAAATAAGTTTGTTAGTAGAGAATAAAAGAGTAGCTCCTCTTTTAAACAAATTAGTTTGAAATAATTAAGTGACAGTACATGTTGCTTATGAACATGCCAAAAACACTGAAAAAATAGAAGAATTGTTTAGACTCTTAAGATTTGCCAGAAGACTTCTGCCATTAGTATATATTGAATGGGAACAAAGCTTATCAACTCAGCTGTGAACTTATCTGCGTACAGTTAATGAAACAAATAACTCGAAGCCGAGTGGTTTATTTGAACCAAGTTTAAGGTGTACAATAAAACTGTACCTTTAAATTACATGGACCATTTCAAACCTTGGATACAAGCACAAACCTGGTTTGGTGGTCTTTAGGAGCCCTAAGTAAGTCCCAGCTCTTCGAACTACTTGGAGTAACGATACTAAAAGAGGACACAAACCGTATCATCAGTCAAACTGATTGACAATTTTAATCTTTAGTTTTAAGTAGGTACTTAACATTGAATTAAAATGGAGTATGGTAAGGTGTAGAGTGGTGCCAGCCTGGTGCTGAATTCTTATTTCTTAACTCAGAACAAATTTTCTGAGTGATTTGTCCTCATCTTGGGTTTTTTTAATTTTCTTCTTAGCTAAGAATTTTCGTTTGTCAAGGAGAAGCTTGTGAAAGCTGAAGATTGAAATGCCCAGTTGTAAGTTAATTTCAACTCTGGAAAAACTGCTTTTGATCATTTTTTGAAGACAAGCATCTCTTCATGATTTTGAATTCTATTCGTAACTAAGGAAAAACACTTCATATTCCACTCTTTATCAGAGAAGGATTTCCACTTCCTAGTGGTTGAAGGCTGTCTAAGGGGAAAATTCTCTTCTATTCCCATGGTAACTATGAACACTGTCAAGAAATACTTCAAAATGGACTATTGATTTAGGATCAAGGAGTAAGTGTTGAGCAAAAATCTACAAGTAGGTACAGTATCATCTGAGGAAAGACTACTACTCCCCACAAGTTGTAGATTTGCTAGCAGCTTGAGTTTAGTTTCTCGTTCCATAAAAAATATGACCTGATTGGTTACGCTGGTATTAATTGGGAATTTTATCAATTTTTGTTCACTGTCCCTAACATGACAAACTTGGCTTTGTCCTCATTACCAGTGCCTTGAAGTCGCCCTTTGCCCGAAAAGATTTTTTTTCATGCATTACAGCCATCTTAAGAGCAGATTTTATTGGTTTAATTTTGATCTCCAGACTAATGGGGAAGCAGGAAGAATAGGTACCTACCTACCATAGATTTAGGTCCAGCTCTCTCCTCTGGCGATTTGTGTGGATTTTAATCATACACTTGTTGAAGGTTCGGCGTCCATTGAAAACTGCAGATTTTGATCACTAATGAGTAGCCTCGTGTGCGGAGACGGATTACCAATCACTCAAAGAGGTGGGCAGTGAGTGAGTGACCTTGTTTCAAAAAACTTCTATTTCAAGTGAACTTGTCCCAAATGACCTGCGGAGGTAAGACCTGCAGCTCATCACAAGACGTTAGCAACAGCATGGCTCCCCGCTGCTGACGTTCAAACTACTCAGAATAAGAGAAGTTCACCCATCCACTATTAGCTTGGGTTTCCTTCTAGTCAATGAAGGACTCACCTCATCACAGAGTCAATACCATTAAAATTCACTCAATACTAAACTATACTAGTTGATACTTTACTCAATCGAATACCTTTAGAGTCGATTATATTTATTAAGTAGGTGCTTATATGAAAATCTGCATGAGGACTCAAAAATGAATAGGGAGTAGGAAAAGAGAGCAGTAGATGACTGTCATTTACCAAATTCTGACGGATGACGAAGATAATAGAGGTTGACGGTCATGCCACGAGATAGTGGTAGTGGTGGTGACTATCTCAGAATGGCGACGACGAACTGCAGGTCTCATTCATTCACAGAGTGAACTGTGGAGCAACCTGCAGATTGCATTCAATAACTTTTTCAACTGACCTAGTCTTTGGACTGAGTGACCTGCAGGTGGTCTACTCCCTCAGGTGACCCGGGTTTACACACCTCTAATCACTCACCAACTCGTTTCTGAGTAAGAAATTCTTACTCGAGTTACCAACGCAACGCCTTCAATAGCTCCGCGTGTTGACGAGCTTAATCGAACTGCGTGGAAATCACAGAACAAATCACACATGGAACCAAATTTCTAGAGAACGTGGAACCTCAAAATTCGAACTCCATGGAGTTCGGCTGTATATGGACTCTCTTGTGAAGGTTCACATCTCACTTGTTATCTGAAGAAACGATTCAGTATATAAATACATGTAGGTATATGATAAGTTCTTATTTATAGGTTGCAAACCGACGTCACGGAAACCACTGATCTACAGAATGGAAAAATTAAATTTTAGCGCCACTATAGAGAAACGATCAATCGCTACATTCATTGTCAAAATGTAGAAAACCAGTTATAGCGCTGCTGCAGGGATATTTTGAAAAGTTGCTACCACTACATAAAAACTATATTAAAAAAACTATATTTATTCTTTATTGCTTTGAATATATTACTGATGTGCACTATACCAATAATTTTTATGTGTTACCAAATATAAATTATTACTCATTGGTTGATAAGAATGTGCTATGGATACTTGTTGACACGAGTATCCATCTACTCCAGTTGTGCCTTTGTTTTCTGGTTATCAAACATTGTTACTATTTTGATATAGGAAATAGTTGTACTACCCAAATTAATACTTGTATAATAATAATTGTTGGTTTCTCAGTGGTAAGTTCAACTCGTAGTGGCATCAGTTATTATTAAATGGAAGTTGAACAAAACACCGTGTACTCGAGTGCTTAGTTGAAGGTATGTTTCCTCATTTCCTCATAACACTAGACAGGTAGGTATTTAAATTCTCACCAAGGCTGTGAGTGTCATTGAATTTCTTCTGAAATTCTCTATATCGTAAATGTCCCATTTACGACCGTAGTAGTTAAGGTGTTCTGTCCGTTGATATATTTACGCATAATGAAACATGCCTTGGGTTTTCAACCTCCGTTGAAATCTGTGGTGACTCATCCTCTTCCAAGCATTGATTCATTTCTAGGGTGTTACCTAATAAAAATGAATGTTTAAAAGTGATGTCGAATGAAATGGTTCTTACATATGGTAAACTAAGTAACGAAGTTTTACAAAGATTACATACATGTTAGCTTCTTAATATATCTACATATGAAGCTAGCAGAATTCAATGGTTTAAAATAGAACTCATTATTTGGAAACTTGGAACTGTCATCACTGAAGTTAGGTTTGATCTATTTCTTTGGCTCGTTGTATAGTAAGCAAATTTCGTACAAGCTTGCGATTTGTCATCTGCTAATTTGGCTTTGACATCAAAGATAGCTGTAGCTATTGTTGAAACCGGATTTTGCTCATTGAGGAGGGAGCTTGTTTTGGATATTCGCGCTATCCACGGTATGCAGTGCGTTCAAAATGGTCACTGTATGGGAACAGAGCATGAAATCGTTCTCTGTCAAGAAAGGCAGCGTACTCCGTACGTATCTACGGGGATCGTTCACGGTGCCACAATTGGAGCGGATTGCAGCATGGTAGGAAATTATGGAGCAAGGTCATGAGTTGTTCTGAGGTCTTAAGTTCGCAGGACAGCTTTTTACGCTAGATGAAACTCTGGGGAATTCCTCAAGTATGTAGTATATCTCCGAATAGGAAGAGCAATTAAGGCACTGACTCGCCTTTAAATACTTATAAGTGCTTAATTACATGCTGCTCCCTATCACCTGCATAAATACCGATAACAATTTGCTAGGTTTATAAATGAATTCCATCAGATGCCTACTCGATTCAAAATCCAATGACTGTAGTTGATTTGCAAGTACTTTAGAATCAGCAATGAACGCTTATCCGTGAAGGCAGAAAAGAAGTGGGAAATTCAATCATCGAACGCATGATACATTAATATGAAAAAAATTGTTACGTAATCTAAAAGGTCCAGTATCGATAAAGGCTGACAAGCAAGTGAGGTATTGTTCATGAATACTCAATAGTGGTCAATCGGCTATCAATATACTCCTACTAATTTGGAAGTAGATTTAACTTTGCCTTTAGCTCCTTAAACTCGAATTGGCAGTGATGTTCCCCACCACCATATTGCCTACAGCTTCAAATCACTGCATAATAATTTTATGTTTGTCGACAGTTTATGACCAGTCTTTATTGCTGAATCCATTTTACTACCAGAATCACTGTCGTTCCATAATTATTCGTTGTTTCAATTCCAGTTTTTCAAAAAGAAAACAGGGCTGACCCTACCCACTGTGATACGAATATCCCTCCACATTTTGCTTCAAGATGAATCGTCTCTTTGGAAAGAAGAAGCCTACAGAACCCCCTCCAAATATGAATGACATCATTGGTGGGGTCGACAGCAAAGCAGATAACATCGAAAGCAAAATCACCAGGTAATTTTTCTACTCATTTCTTAAAATGAGAAGGTATAGATGCTGATAGGTTTACCAGAAAACCATTGGTTGCGTTTTCACAGAACGTTTTCATTGAGTATCAACATGTTACTTGACATCAACATAAACATAAAACTTGTAAATTTTCCTATAATCCCAAAGCCTCTTGAGAGTTTTCTAATGTATCGAGATAAACCTTATGAAGCAATTCAAATTTGTAAAAATGTATGGTTGTTTAGGCTAGATGCTGAGTTGAAGAAGTACAAAGATCAGATGGCTAAAATGAGAGATGGCCCTGCCAAAAACTCAGTAAAGCAAAAGGCCCTCCGAGCTCTCAAACAAAGAAAAATGTATGAGCAGCAGGTATGTCGTCATGGCTGGTATTTAGCATAATAACTAAACTAATAAAAGTGTAGTGTTTTTTGTTATGCAGTTTTAAATTATGTTAATGTTTGATTACTTATTAATTAACGATGTCACAAATATTCTTCAATAAGTGTTCTTCCAGTTACATGTTTACATTCCACTTTTCTATGCTACATGGATTGAGTTAACTCTGACCACATGATGTTTTTTTAGGCTGGGAATTTAAGGCAACAGGCGTTTAATATGGAACAGGCAACGTTCGCCATACAATCGCTCAAAGATACACAGCAAACCGTTGTGGCGATGAAGCAGGGTGTCAAGAGCATGCAGAAAGAATTCAAAAAGATCAATATAGATGAAATTGAAGATATACAAGATGAAATGGGAGATATGCTTGAAATGAATGACGAGGTAAGAATTAGAAGCCGTTTATCAAACTATTTTCACCTACAATTGGCTGATTTAGTAGTATTTTAATTTTGATACTTTCATACACAAACACACGTGTATAACTCGCCTTAGCTTGAGATGAATAGAATCCTGTTTGTCGCTGAAATTTCAAACGTCCAGGATCGTACTCCAAACGAAAGGATGATTCTTTCGTACAGTACTGTTTGAGCACAATAAATTCCTCAATTTTAAAACTAACGCAATGAAAATCACGAAAAATTATCAGAAACTGTCAAAAATACGTAAAGCAACTGAAATAAGTAATTTTTTGCCGAATGTTGTTTGAGAAACGGTTATCATATGTGAATTATAAAGTTCAGTTAATGTTACTTAAAATTATGCTGGAAAATGTACTTGAAAACTAGATTTTAATGCCCATTGTTCTAAAATCGATTTAGAAAATAATAGAAGTGCCCACAAATTGATGGTTTGTGCCTACAAAGTTAATTCCAATACATGAAAATGCGTAAAGCTACTTAACTAAGTAATTTTTAGCTGTGCATTGTTTATCATATGTGAATTATAAAGTTCAGATAATGTTACTCAAAATATGCTGGAAAATGTTCTTGTATTTTATTAAAACTACATTTTACGATGCTCATTGTTCTAAAAATCGGTTGAGAAAAAAACCCGCTACAGATTTGACAATTTGTGTGGCAGAATATTATTTGAAAAATAATACGAGTAGCCCAGAAATTGATAGCTCGGGCTTACAAAGTCAATTCCTATACAAATTATAATAAATGTAATTTAGAGGAAAAAAAAACCCTTAAAATTCGCTGATATGGTCATGCTGCATGACTGAAACTTTTTTCTCTGGATGGTTGGATTGTGCTCGACTCCATATTCTTACATTTTGCTTCCGAGTCTACCAAGGTAGCGGAAGCATTGTTTTCACTTTCGGAATCTGAAAATTTTTTGTCTCCAAAATCAAGAATTCCACTCGCATTTTGCGTTTTAGACCTTTCTGAACAATTTTGGTTCCATGTCTGTCTGTCTGTCTGTCTATCAGCAAAACCTTGTTACGGGTAAAACTACACGAAGTTATAGTCTGATTTTGATGAAATTTTCAGGGATTGTGCGGGTTGGGGTGTAGATGGTCCCCTGTAGGTTTCATGACCCCCGGATCAATAGTAGCCTCTGCGCATGCGCAAACGTGAAATCCTTGTTATGCGCATAACTCTGAGTTCTTGACCAATTTCGATGAAATTTTCAGGGATTGTTCGGTTTGATGTGTAGATGGTCCCCTATAAGTTTTCCGGATAAATAGTAGCCTCTGCGCATGCGCAAACGTGAAATCCTTGTTACGTGTATAACTTCGGGAGTTCTTGACCACCTTCGATGAAATTTTCAGGGATTGTTCGGACTTATTAGGTATATTTTATAGTTTGTTCAATAGTTGGACATGCCTACCTTTATTCTCTCAAGTTATGCTCCTGCACAACAATAAATTTACCCTAAATCAATATTTACTTCGCCTAATTGAACGAAGTTCTTTAGTCAATAATAAGTTTCAATGATCTAAACAGTCATGTTATGGATACGAGGAAGCTATGTGCCACACCCACTTGGCAGTCGTTTTTTGTAATCGGTCGTATCCATCCTGGGTACCGAAAATAATACCTGTACGCGAACACGTATGAGCCTCCTCTTTTCGAATCAACTACAGGCGTACCGATTTACAACTCTGTCAAGTCTCGCTCTCCTCTCTGTTTATCTGTTATGATACCGTCCAGTGAGCTTGTTTTCTATTCCAGTTCCTAGGTATTTCTATTATGTGGATCCTAACTAAACAAAATCATGAAACATCACAAACAATTTAGCTGTTTTCATTGTAATAATGTTTCGAAGAAGAAGTTCATATTGCCACACCAAAATGTAGTAAGTTTTCCTCAAATCGTATTGAGAAGGAACCAACGCTCTTATATAGGCATAAAAAAGGATTATCTGATCTAGCTAGCTGAAGAAATTACTTTAGAGGTGGTGGATTCATGCGCTGAAGGACGAACTTTTGGGTTGTGATTCTCCAAGGTGCAACAAAAAGCGCCTATTAGAAATTTCTTTTGAGGCTTCATTTCCGAGTTACATCACTTAACTGTATGTTACTAGTTAACATACAAGTTGCGATTAAAACCAATGGTTCGAAAAAATGGTCAAATTCGGGATTTGAAGATGTTTCAAACTTCCGTGCTAACTAGTAACAGACTAAAGGTAAGTAATCAGCTATGCTGGGAAGGGCTGAACATTTGGAGTTTAGCGGTAAAGGATGAGGGGGCAGGAAAAAAGCTGCAGAACGAAGTGGGAAGTTAGCTAGCTGTCAACGGTAATGCCTAGACGCATTTTTCGTAGGGGAACGGGGGTTCTCACACGTGATCTCGAACGTCTCGTCTCTTTCCGATAATTCGTAGCATTTCATTAATTATTGTTACTTGTAATGACATAGCATCTCCTCCTTTGATATCCAACATTTATTAACTCATTCATTACCTACCATACAGGTTCAAGATGCTCTGGGTAGATCCTATGGGATGCCCGAGATCGACGATGACGAACTGGCTGCTGAGTTGGATGCTCTGGCAGACGAAATTGCTCTGGACGACGACACTTCCTACCTAGACGACGCTATCTCGACGCCCAACGCCCCGGAAAAAGAGCCCGGGGCGCCGGCGAACCCCCAGCCTGCTACTCGGAACCGCGATGGAGTTCCAGTGGACGAATTCGGCCTTCCCCAGTTACCAGCCTAAAGCCCCTCCTTGATGCGTTATCCTGCGTATGTAATTAGTAATAAATTATAACTATGTTAATTTGTTAAATGCTGCGCGTTTATTATGACCAATCACTGTCCATTTCATTAGTGTATTAATTTTTGTATAGCATTATGAAGTGATCGAAGGGATGGCTCTTTGTCGTTTTCTTACCAAAGCGTTTTGAACGTTAAGAACTCAGCTGAGCCTGTTTAAGTCCTTCAAAGCAAGAAGCGTTGAGTTGGCTATATTAGTCTGTGAAATACTACAGTTTCGCTCACCATCTGATATTCACTGATGTTTATAAAACAAAGAATAGATAACTGTTATCACTCAACCCATTGAACCAAGCAGTTGTGAAAACCATCAGGCACCTGGGGCCCCTCTATTCGGCAAATCTAGTTCAACCATTGATGTGTTATAAGAATCGAAAGAGTGCATAAATGTACGTACAAATACTGAATACTGTGTAGTCAACTCTTTTCTACTGAAGTGATTATCATTATTCTGTGTTTCAAGATTTAAAAATTACAGGCTTACTGCCTCCTTCATTAAGCACTGAACTCAGATGGTCATCTCTGGTCATTTGAATCAGCAATGTGGTCAATTTATGTTGGTATATCTCAGGGTTCCACCTTGGGGTTCCCTTCTCTTCTCTTCGTTCATCAAAGATCTCCCTTTATGTCATGCAAGCTACCATCTTTTTGATTACGATTTTCAGTTTTACTATTACTGTCATATTGATAGACTTATTGAGGGTGTATTGTTGGTGAAAGTCCCAAGCCATTATGACTTGGTTGGTGTTTTGTTTGTACAACTTATGCCTAATTCGCATCATCAGTTCTTTTTTTATCTCTCTTTCAAGTTCAACAACGTGAGAAGAGAGAAAAAACATTTATTAACCATTATATCAATTATTTATTGATCAAGTTCAACAACTATTTTCTCCCTCTTCTTTTGTTGCAATATTGCTCTTGTTTCAAAAACTAAATACTTAAGTTAAAATGACCTAAATGATTGATTTATTACTTTACACACGCCCTGTGGAACCTGTTTCCCATGTGTATATAAATATATTGGAAGATAATACACAAAATGATGATTTGTTGATAATTTCTATACCATTTGGTATTTCCTTAGGTGGTCTTCAGTCCGTAGCCACCTTAAACTTTGTTGTTCGAAGGACAATGGCCCGTCTGACGTGGACACTTCTGCTGATCCCACTATTCCACCTGATTTGTTTTCTGCGCTGTACCGCTTACTTTCGACCTTACCTAGTTACACTCACGAAATAAGTAAATTTTAGGTGTATACCTACCATTATCAGTTATTCGATTGAAAACAAACTTGAAATTATTGGTGTGACAACACAACTAAAGGAATCCTATCCTTCATAATGATTTTATTTTATTTTATTTCATGTTATTCTCACCTATTAGTCAATAGAATTTAGTACCTTTAACTTCTCATCGTAAACATATATTTTTCAGTTTCCCCCTTTAATTTTAAGCTCATCAGCCATTCACGAAAATATTGTCCCTTCATTTACCCCTATTTCTTATACCTAATTACTGCAAGCTACTACATATTACGTTAATTTTTACGTGGGTGCATATAAATTAATTATTAGCGCTCTTCTATGAAATAATGTGATTTTACTTAGTCACCGTTCCTAGCTTCGTAAAATGTTTAAAAAGGTATCTAACGCAAAATGGACCTGGTTTGAGTTATGCAATTATTCAATTTATTGTGAACAGTATTTCCAGCTCTTGATTTGGTTAATAAAAATTGATATTTTATGTATAACGGGCGACTTTCCATCTTACCCTTTGTCTTCCTATTAGCCAAATTGGGTTATAGTAAAAAGTACTTATGTTGCGATTAGAGATCCAGTTGACGAGGAACATCACTTGCTAAACAACTTACTCATCAAATGGATGCATTCTTCATCAATATGGTTGTCATACGATGAAGAAATAATGTAGAGTTCTTGCTTCACATAGACGGTACTGTACAGAGCTGTCACGTGATCTGAAGGTGAATCTGGCGTGAAGACAAGTGAATGCGGTCAAATGGCCCCCAATTACTGCGGGACCACACTGACAAACTGTGCTAAGAATCCTTTACACAGACCACCCCTACCACAACGGGGTAAGAAGCAACGGCGAGGGATAGGGGCGGTCACACGAGACTGCAGTAAGTGGATGGCAAACACTGTGTTAAGAGGTTAGCATCAAACATTTTCCCTAGATTTACAGTCATGGTACCGACCAATTGTCTGAAGTAAGAACTCTAATGAGTCTATCATTGCGGTCAATCCGCCGTTATTTCAACGTCCCTTCTCTCGCTGTTGTTCATGATTGAGATACGATATTGGAGTGGGTGCGAAAATTCCATGCAACGCCTGACTATAAGAAACGTGTCCAACATGACGTTTTTGCAAGGCCCCGTCCCTCAACCAGACAGAGAGCCCGCAATGAATTCCCAACGCAGAATTTAAATTCCAACCTTACTAAATCATGGTGGTTCAGAAACTTTTGCCAGAAGATCATCAGAAAAAGCTTCAGTTCAGCCATCGCATATTGGAGATAATGGAGAATGAAGACGGGATTGTCATGATGAGTGACAGGGCTCACTTTCTCCTTGATGGCTACGTCAATTCGCAGAATGGCCATCATTGGGCTTACGTTGATCCACGAGAATTACACCAGCAACCTCTCCACAGTGACAAGGTAACCGTTTGGTGTGGGGTTCCAAGTTGGGCATCATCTTGTTTTTTTTTGAAAATGAAATGGGGCATGCAGTTACAGTGAATCCTGAGCGATATGGACGAATTATCGAAGAATTCTTCATTCCACAACTCGAACAGAACAACTACGACACTGAATCAATGTGATTTCTGCAAGATGGGGCAACCCCACACGACAAGAACATCCCATGCAGGCAGTACGCACTCTGTTCCCAGGGCATCTGAGTTCTCGCAACGGAGATGTGGAGTGGTACGCTTGGTAGCCAGACCTCACGGTGTGTGATTTATTTTTATCACCCAGAACCAGAATCCCACACCCTTCGAGAATCAAAGGCTTCAAATGAGAAGGAAATTCGATCCATTCCCATTGATATGCAAAGAGTGAAGGACCAACTCTAAGAACGCATCGTCCAAGAAGGAAAACATTTAGGAACGTAATCTGTCATAATAATTATTGACGAAAATTGTTTCCTGTAATGAATTTCCATTGCTTCATAACATTTGAAGATTCATTTCAACACGATATCTTCAACATTGACGATTTGGCGACTATTTAAAATCCACCCGGCGCCACCCTGTAGTTCGATCCATTGGTCATTTCTAAATTCTTGATTACGATACTTATATTACCTACCAGCATTCGTTTTCGTAGAAAACTTGCTAACTTGAACATGTCATCAAAAGTTAGCTAAGACAAACTTAGTTCAACCGTTTTCTAGAGAGCACAGGCAGTTTTTTAAACTTTTGGCTGAAACAACTTTTCATTACAAGCGCCTGGGATCAAAGGAACTTAATTGAATGTGGAAAGAGGGGAAAATAGTTATTACTAATGCCTGTTTTTGTCTCGTATCATATAAAATATTTTCGACGGAGGTAGTCATTATTATTAAAATAAAAAAAGAATGTATTAAACAATAAAATCTATTTCGTTTACGTTACAATAGTTCGTCGTTTAAAACGAATAAGCCAAACATGACAGCCGTAGTAAGTACAAAGAAAGTTTTATTTCAACAGCTTCGCAGACAAAAAAAAATTATTCATCTACCCCTACAATACACAGCTATCTAGAGTTCATTACGAGGCACTTCACCCAGCATTTTAAACAAAATAGGAAGGACTTTTCCAGTACTGATTTCACGTTCGAAAGCTATACCAAATCTATGATTTGTTATGTTTGACATTTAAGCCCATTTATGCATACAGACTGGAACACCCAACTCTTTCAGCAAGAAATTAAATTTCTTCCTTTTTCTTCTTCTGTGTTTGTTTAGAAAAAAAATAGCTCGCAAAACCTGAGGCACATTCATTTGGGAACAGTGAAAATATTATCAATATTTTCATTTAATACCTACGCTAAACACCGGATCTGTATCACATCGAATCACCTTTACTTGAAAACACTCATTTCTACCGTGAAATTACAAGTAAAATACTGATAGATCAACTAAAAATCTAAATTTTTGGTTCATATTAAAAAGTACTTATCAATGCTATTTGCAATATATTACGCAGGTAGTTAAGTAAGTACTATACAAGAAAAAATACGACTTGCAATACAAATTCGCACATTGGTAAAAATATCACGACAGTTGAACAATAACATTCGTTTCATTTTGTATCTATTATCAATTTCAATTTTCGGTAAATCATATATGGATGTTGATTGTGATTTTGAAATGCAATCAAGGCATTAATTTGACCATTCACAGCTTAGTTAATAAGGTAATTATTCCTCCATATGGCTCCAACCCGGCTCGTTGTACACAATTGAAGAAGCATCGAGAATGTTTTAATAGCTTAATCGTATTAAACCACAGGAGAACAGGTACACTTAAATACTTATTTTGTACGTCAAATTTCAACTTTTTAAAAAAAGAATTGAACTCCAACCACTACGAAGTAAATGAGTGACGTGATCACTCCCTGTATTTTATAGTATACGTTTTTTTTTTTTTTCAACAGGAAGCGCAGAAAATGTTGCCCGTGTCGATTTTTCACGTGTCATCATCAGGGCGTCTGCTGGTTTCTGGGGAGCTGCTGGGCGAAGGCTCCGGTTCCGCTAGTGGCGCACTCCGCGTGGATGGGCTAGGTTTTATCCCATATTTCTGTGAAAATTAAAGGCACGAGTAATGACACATTCAGCATTAAATACTGATAAATGTAATCAGAATGGTGTTTAGGGGGACTGTGGGGGGGATAAATCACTATCTAAATTAGGCTTCTCAAAAGGAATGACAGGTAAGTACTAGGTAAACAAAAAATGTCTTCCATTTTGCTTACGTGGCATAATCTTGAAATCGCCTGTTTTTCTCACCTAGAAACCCCATGAATGCCTGCCGAGAGACGGCTATTGTTTGTGTTCATTTATGATTGATTGCGATGACTTGCATTCATCTTTTGGTGACACTATGGACCCTTATCAAATCAGGCTTCCGTATTATTACCAACTCTTCCCTATTGTCTTTTTCCTCGCTGTTTTTCCATCAGCGTGGTTTCCCTATTGCATATTCCCATAGGCATTTTAGTTCGGAAATGAGTTGTGGAACACGTAGGAGTCGGATTGTGCTAACTCCTGGGACACCCTGTATAAAGCGTCCCATCTCGTAAAATGGAGTGACATCACACCAAAACTGATAGTGAATGGGGAACATTGGAGTGGAACTGTGTCGTTTGGTCTCTTAGATGTAGCCCGCATTGAGATTGATCTATTAGTCTGAACTTCGATCATACTCCTCTGGCCAACTGCATGTACCGTGGGGGAGTGTCGGGTCGGTACGCTATTCAAGGCAAGTCTGGTTATGCGCACTCGGGATTGTGTGTAACTTCGATGGAACTCCCTACAAACCGAACAGTTAAAATTGGTGTTCTACTGTTCAGAATAAGAAACGAACGTGGGTATGTCTCGCTCATACTTACTTGAGCAGCTATTCCTCGGAGTGTCTCTTCTGTACTCTTTCCCGTCTGTTTCACCATACGCGTGAGGTGACCTTCATCATTTTTTAGAAGAACGTGTGGATGATCAAATTCCTATAATGAAGATAATCACTGATAATTAACAAGGTTTAAACTTAATAATGATACCTGTTGACAAACTCTGTTGTTTGAATAACTTCAAAAACGTGCTTTGAAAAAGAAAATGTATTTTAATACGTACAACTACATTTCCAGCAGACATGACCAAGATCTTGTCGCAGTCCATCACAGTGTGAAGGCGATGGGCTATCGTCAAGACGGTGCAATGACTGAACTTTTTTCGAATGGTTTGTTGGATGAGGCCGTCCGTCCTAAAAAAATTATTGGAGCACATCAAGTAAGTACCTACTGAAAACAAATTTTAAAAATAGGTAGTAACTGAAAAAGTGAACAAAATCGGCGCAAACGATATTCGTAAGATGGAATACTTCTAACCAGCCTTAAGTGTATTTTTTTGTTAATATTACTACAAAGGCTATTTTGGGAAGGCATCAACATTTTTTTCTACATAAGTTTGATAAGGTCGGTACCGTACTACAATAATCGTTACCTACCGAATGAAAGTCCATTCCAAAATCCATCTATTAATTTAATGATTTTTTTGCAGTTAAGGAATTGTAATGTAATGTTTTTGTGGAATGGTTAGCTCTCGGTTAACATCAGTTTACAAGTTCCGTCAAGCCAGCCAGGTCAACAGATCCAAAGTGGTCGTTTTCAGAATCCTCCCTCTTTTTCCGAATTCCTCTAGTGTACATAAATATGGCTGTGATCATGAAAAATCCTAGAGGACCATCCTCAAATGACGGCTTGAGTAAGGTTCCACTTGTCTGCCAGTGATTACCAATAGGTATTTATGTGAAAGCCTAGCCTATGGAGCTAAGCCTAAATCGACTGAGCATACAAGTGGCGTAAGCGAGAGTTGCTTGAAGATGGCTTGAAGTTATTTGTCATTACCACATTATTGGCACAAACCACAACTTTGAAAAATTCCAAAATTACCGCATTAGTTTTCCTCTAATGGAGTATCCTGAGAACAAAAAACGACCAAATTTCCCATAAACAAACGCGAGTGAGATTGGTTTGGACAGACAAACGTGATTAACCTGGGTTGAAAGTGAGTATTTTGGTAGTAGGTAAGTACTATAATAGTCTCGAACTATAACTACAGCAATTCAATCAGGGATATTCGCCAAGAGATCAAATGCATTTACCAACTAAAGTCAGCAATAGTTCCTTACTTTGGATCAACGTTAGCTGTCGCCTCATCCATAACAAGAATCTTGTTATTTTGTACGATGGCCCTAGCCAGGCAAACCAACTGTCGTTGCCCAACACTGAGATTGGAGCCTCCTTCAGAAAGCATGCTTTCCAATCCACGTGACATTTCTCTAACAACTTCTTTGAGTTCCACCTGTAAATCGAAAATGCTTTGACTGAATTTTGCTGTCGATCCAAGGTTATGGATTATGAGACGATTCAATATATTGTTAACAAATTTAATCACTATTTCACTTACCTCTTCAAGGGCACGCCACAGGAGTTGATCAGGGTACTCATCAAAAGGGTCAAGATTCTTTCTCATGGAACCAGAAAATAAGAACGGTTCTTGAGGTATGATAGAAATTTTGGATCTGAGATCATGAAGACCAATGCTGGTAGTGTCAATTCCGTCTATCTCAATCCGCCCGTGCAAATCTGCCAAGTTGAACAATGCACCAATCAGTGAAGACTTGCCAGCTCCAGTCCGACCAACAATCCCGACCTGGAAGACAACTGGCATTAAAAACTGCTTCCTGATGTGGATGCATTCCATATATTCCTTTGTAAGAACACAAGTACCTACCTAATTACCCCAAATACACATAAACATAATTTATTAGCTCTGAAGAATTTTTCTAATGTGCTAATTGCTCAAGGCCAGAATGGACATAAGGACTTCACTAGTAGAGTGTTGAACGTGTGAGAAGCATTGCTTCTGGTAGCTGTCACAATCCACAGGATAGGTCAAATAGGGAAGAATTTAGCTCCCTCAACTGAGTAGTGTATTGAGTTACCTGGTCATTTGACCAGAGTGGTCCTAGGCGGCTGCACACCAATACAGGAGCGCGCTAATTGTTGTCCCATTCAACCTGTGAAGCCGAACTTTGAGTGAAGACTCTTTTGAACTGGTGGATAAGAATGACAAGAGTTCTGTGTTCATTTACAAATTATGGTGCTCACATTCGGAATAGAACCTATTTGGATCATGGTTGAGCAGTCTCTATCATCTTTATTATAAAGACTCTCTTCTTCCCTATGTAATTAGTACTACTGGATTTTTAAATTAGACCTTTTTAAGACTACTCGGTCAAGTTAGAAAAGCACCAAACTGATATGAATAGTTGCCAGGCTATGAAGCTAATTTCTGTCAACATGAACCTACGATGTTAAGATGTAAAAGAATAAGGATGAGCGGGATTTGATAACTAAGAGTGTAAGCATTGTTATAGCGAAAAAATGTTTGATATCTTTAACTGAACGAGTTCAATCTTGTGTTCTAATTACTAAGGTAAAATTCTCTTTTAGTTGCAACAATCAAACTGGTTGAGCTATGAAGCCGATTAATCATATCTCTTCAAATGTGGGTTACTTCCTTCACCATTACATTTTCCCGGAGTCAAATACCAGGCATCTCGGCTAGTTAGGGAATGAACTAAATTAAGCTGTAGGCCACTGACTGAGCAGATGCTTGTGGAAGTTCAGCTGTCGAGAGAGGTCACTGTCACAGTGTGTTTTGACTCGAATGAAAAAAAAAGTGATGATGCTATGACAGGGATTATGATGTTTACAGTCCTTGCATAGGCGAACTACTCCATTACACCACATCAGTCACAACTTTCATTCTTATAAATAAAAGCCATCAATTGAGTTATACGGAAATTATCAACAGAGCTAGTTTAAAAGATTCCCTTGAATGGATTAATAAAAGGGGTGCTTACTTTTTCCTGAGGTAGAATTGTGAAATTAAGACCTTTGAGCACCCAGGGATCTCCAACGCTGTACCGAAGCTTCAAATCGATGAATTCTATCTTTCCTTCTTCTGGCCAAGAGGCAGGAGGTTTCTTATCTGTATAACAACAGAGCACCAGATAGCAATTATTTCTCAGTACCTCCATTCATGACTGAAGCATTATTTATGTACTGTTATAGATTATGTATCAACAGTTGTACACATCAAAGTACCGACCTGGAGTAGATTCCAACGCTGGTTCACTCTCCAGATCAGTGTATTCTATCACTCTTTCAACAGATGTCATGGAATTTTCCAGTTCAGCTGACTGCCGCATTCCCCATTGAAACATGCCTTAACAGTGAATAAGAATTATGACGACAGGCATTGAATAAAATGTCGGTAGAGAGGCTTCAGTCTGATTTAAATATGTTAAAGCCACGAATGTACCCTAGTTACTTACCGGTGAGCCCAATCGCTTGAGTTATGGCGAATCCCACATTTCCTCCAAGTGTATCTGTCCGTTGAAGAAAAATAAATATATTTTAATGATCCTTCACAAACCAGACAAGCTAGCTTTGCACATTAATTATTTTGATTTCTAGAGAAAAACTTACTGTTATCGGCGAATATGAGAAAACTTAATGTCACAAGGGCGATGTAAATGAAACATACGATGTCCAACCAGAAGCCAAAAGCTCGACTAGAGGCTATAAACAGGTACCAGGCTGTGGAGTGAAGGTCCTGAAAATAAAATGTGACATGCGGTTGGTAGTTAGTTGAGCAAATGATTCTGAATTACCATTTTGAATAGATGTGTGGGGGACTACCTGATGGTTATCGAACTCTTTGACCAAGATCTCTTGTGCTCCAAACGCCCTGATCGTTGTGAGACCTTGTACAGAAGCATTCAGATGGGAGAAAACCGGACTTCGAGCTATAATAAAGATAAGATACTTCTTAAGTAGCTAATTGAGCTTTTTGCACACAGTTTTGGAAAGGTTGACTTGGATATGTAAATGATGGGATATTTTCCGTGGTGGGTTGTAAATAGGTACTTACTTATTCCTTCCAGCCTCTTGACGCTCCTAGAAGTCGAAAGATAAAAACATCTGAAGAAGTAGAAAAACACGAAACAGACTCCGGTAGGTATGAGGAGCCATGGGTTCACAACAGCTACCATGATTATGATAAACGTAAGAGAAAGCCCGATCTGGAAACGCAAAGAAATGATTTTACTTATATTGTTAATTAGACTCTCCGAAAATGCTCTGCTGCAACGACTAGATTTAATGAGATTTCAATTCAACCCTCTCTCAAATTATTGATTAGAGGAGTAACGGAAATATTACAAAAATTGATGTTGAATGAAGCAAGACATTACCTGCAATACATCTATTAATGTTTGGGGCAGCATCTCGTCAATTATTCCCAAGTCCTTAGAGAACCGATTGAGGATTCTTCCTGAAAACGTGATTTGTACATACTATCATGAGAAATTCTTACATTTGAATTCATAGGTACGTGTGAAAATTATTGGGTTTCATTAATGCTTGCTATTGGTTTTTAACGGCTATTAAACTATAGATTATGTTTCAATTAAGTCATAGTTTTATCATTGTTAAATTTACCAGAGTTATTGGTGTTGAAGAAGTGCATATTGGCTCTTGTGATAGCACTGAACATGTTGTTGTGCAGCCGCATTGAAGCTCTCATGCAGAAATGGAAAAAGTCAAAAGAACGAACTAAAGTGACGATGACTGTAAGTACTGTGATGACGGAGAAGACAATGATGCAGGTGTTTCTTGATAGCACGAGCCCATACGGAGACTGCGATGAGGAGGAATCTGATGTTTGGTTAAAAGGCAACTCTGTTCCATTCAGACCTCCTAGGGATGAATTCGCAGCTGTTTCGACTGCTGAAATACCTTCTTTTATTCGTTTGGCCAACTCCGTACCGTTAACCGGTCCAATGCCTGACAAAGTTTTATTCAATGATGTCACAGCTTCTGTGACAGTAGTTGGGATGTGCCTTCTAATTCTTGTTAGATTCCCCTTAGTGATATCTGTCATATTGGATAGTCCAGCCAAATACAGAATCGCAGGTAAAGCTGCGTTGTAAACGTGCTCTTCAAGATTGACCCTGAGAAGTAATATTAAAAAATCATTTGTTCAGAAAGATATGATGAACTTCTGAAGAAAAATAACTAAACAAATCTGGTAACTGATAAACCATATTTACAGCAAATTCTCAAACTGTTCTAACTCACCAGTAGGTGATCCAATAGTCTCCACTGCTTGCCAATCCTTGAGAAGCCACGAACAGGAATAGCAAAAAGAATACGGAGAAGCATGAGCCACCTGCTCTAAAGTATGCCCTGTAAACTTCACCTTTGACCGCACCTTGCATTTTACTCTCCAAATTAGCGGTAGGAACTCCTTTATTACCATCAAGAATATGTGACGCCACACTCTGAAAATGAAGTTAAGTCATGAAGCTTCAAAAAATTGATTTAAAATACAACTATAAACCAATTGGGTATCTAATTAAGATGTTTACTTGCAACGATGAATGTCTGGTTTTTAATGCAGCGTCGTTGCTACTCGATTTCTCAGCGATTTCATCTCCAGCATCTGATAAAAGTTTGGTAAAATCTAGTCCGGATTTCTTCAGTTCTCGGAATGTTCCAGACATCTTTACTGAGCCCTAAAAATTGATGTTGAAACAATTTTTTTTAGATTCCCAAATTCCAAATATGCATCTAGTATTTACATTTAATATTTTATTCTGACGTTCATTGCCTTACGTTTTCAAGCAGTATGATCTTGTCAACACTCTCAAGGTATTGGATTTGGTGAGTAACGAGCACGACAGTTTTATTCGCCAAAAATCCTGAAACCCAATACGTGATAGTGATAGGAGTTGGTAAGTAAGTCAGCTATTTTGCACATAGGTATTCATAATCGTTCTTATCGAATCATGTTTAGGTTTCGTTCTCACCTGCTATACAGTCTTCGAATAAATGTTTCCCAACGTGGGTATCCACAGCTGAAAGAGGGTCATCGAGAAGGTAGATGTCAGCTTCCTTGTAAACTGCCCTATACAAAATATTTAGAGAGTAAAATGATAGGATCATTTATGCCTGTACGTAACACCAAAAATTAAGTTCATGAAGTTACAGGAAACCATAATTTAGATACCTGGCCAAATTAATACGAGCTCGTTGTCCTCCACTTAGTGCAACACCACGTTCGCCAACAATCGTCTTGTCACCGTAAGGGAACATTTCCAAATCGGTTTTGAGGGAACAGACCTTCACAACATTACGATATCTCTCCTTGTCGTACGGTAGACCGAAAAGGATGTTCTGACGGACATTTCCTTGGAACAGCCAGGGTTCTTGGGAGGCGTATGAGATAGTCCCTTTCACTTCCAACGAGCCGCTCGTTAGAGGAAGTTCTTTGAGAAAAGTGTGGAGTAAAGACGTCTGTAACATTGAATAGGTAGGCGTGAATACAACTTGAGAAGATCCAAAAAAAGGAGAAGTGTTAATCCATAACAAATACTGTGGGTACCCACATAATTGTATCCATTCTAGTGGTCTTCCAGCAACAGGTTGTTTGATGAAGGGAAAGTGAAAACAACCGTGAACTGTTTGAAGTGTTTATCTACTGAACTGGAGTTCAACGAACCAAACTCATTTAGAAAAAACCTATGCTTCATTACGAATCGTGCTCTTTTTTTCCTTGGTAGCCTGCTTCAAGTTATTCAACTATCTAACTAATCTAAACATTCTTGCAAATCACCCACTGCGAACGGCTACACTTAAAATTAAGACATATATTTATATACCAGCTATGTCTGTCGAGCAAAATGCTACAAAAAAATTAACTCAAAGATTGACAATTGAGCATTGGAAAAGGTGAATTTACAGATTTTGTGAACTCTAAACGTCTACAGTGGTTTAGACAAGGCCTTCACATGAATACCGTTTACAAGGGTACTAATGTTTTCCTAAGGACCTTTAATATCTTATCAGACTCTTGAGTTGAACTTTAAGCACTAAAATATGGTTTGAAATGGCACGAACTGAACTCTTGCAGTTAAAAAAACACCCAGCACTAGTAAAACGAGCAGATCCCTTTGTTACCGTTTTAGTTAGTATAGTACAATACATATACATATTATGATTTACGATTTTTTGAAGAGGTAAACAACCAAATACTATAGCAGAATTGTGAAAGTCAGAATGCTAGGGATTTTTTAAATTCTGTATAGAATTAATGAATCAATTTTTGTGCGTATGGAGCAAGGGAGGAAGTAAGAGGCCTATTTTTATTTTATGTATTTAATTTATGTTGATACACTACATAATTCGCCTTCAAGCCTCATGACCTGCTTTCAATATAACCTTGGGTCCCTTTTTTTATAAATAGTAATTAACTTATAATAAATAATTAATCCCCGTCATATCCCTGGACTGATTTGTTTAATATAATTGATGCGTTCCACACAGAAAAAAAGTTCCTACTTTGGGTGATATCTGCCATTAAAATGCTATCTATAAGAAAAAATGGACTAGAATAATATTGAACAATACACCTGTTGAGGCTGAAGGCGAACCAAACATGAAGTGTATCGAGATAAATTAAATACATATCGAACGCAGGAAGAGGAAGCTTACTTCTTCCACCAAACGTACATATGCAGCTAAGGCCAACTATGGACACTTATATGAATCAGCATTACTTTTCCAGAACCAACGGGTCCAATGATGACAGCGAGTTGTTTAGAAGCGACATCAATGGAGATATCATTGAGAGTGTTCTCTGTAGCATCCAGAGTCCACCTGGCAGATGCGTTGGACATCGTGATCCCAACTTTGCTCTTGTCATCGACCGGCGAACTTCTGGTGACGCCGTTGTTGTTTCCATTGCTTTGCACTTTGAGGTCAGTGTACGTGACGTCGGGAACATTGTGTTCATCGTACAGAAGAAAGGCCTGGATAATTATACAGGTAAATAGAAGTTAGAGTTGAGACGACATCAAGATAACGATGAGATGAAGAGATCGCTTAACATTGTAGGAACTAAACATTGAAGTTTGAATGGGAATTGCAGAAATAAGCTGGCCTTCTTACCAGACTATATAGACCATTCACTAAGACTACCTGTCAGGTGAAAATGAATGAAGGACTAATTCAACAATTGGTTTGCACTTCAAATTTCAGCAAATCGCCTTCTGCCCTGCTTGTGTTTTTATATGTATATCATGGCCACTAAAACAATTGAAATATAGGGCCAACGCTGAGCATACATTTCAAGACTAATTGTATTCATAATCTTTGTTTAACCTTTTAAGGGTACTAAAATCTGATGTATTCTCACATTTCACACTATGCTTTAAACGATGATATTGTCTAATACCTCATTTGAATGATTCTACTCACGCATATTCTTTTCGAAGACACTAGACCTTCGACAAGAGAGAAAGCGCCTTGAGGGAAAAACACTGACATCGTTTGCCTCAAAGTGTTGAAGAGAGCTGTAAGCACAAAAACCTACAGGGAATGATTAAGTTAGGGAGAAACTGATTTATGAAACTCACAAGTTTTTCAGGATGTGGTTTTACCTTTTCAGCAGTGATCGAACCACCCAAGAGCACGAAAGATAATATCGTGATAAAAATCGATATCCGGGTATGAAAGAGGATAAGCGACAGGAGGATGCCTTTCATGTATGAAAGTTTTTTGATCTCTGCGATTTCTTTTCTGCAAAAAATATCGAACGAAACGAGCGTATTACAGATAATAGAACTTGCATCTACCTTATTAGTAATCATAATAAGTTCTGTGCCGATACGTACTGTCTTGCAGTTGACACCAAAGAAGCAAACGGCATTTCCCAAGTGTACATTTTAATCACTTGTATGCCAGAAATTATTTCATTCATCAGCCTTATTCTTTCATCCGTTCTCATTGCAGTTCGGAGTCTATACGCTGAACCTTTTTTCGATATAACACCTGCAGAAAGTATAAAATAATTAAAATACTATAAATTGTACAAATTACTGTAGCAGGTAGTACACCACAGGTTATTTTAATATTTCCTGAATTCCTTATTTGTTTCAATAACTAGAAAAATCAACGCATCCAATATAGGGATAAAACCATTACACAATAATTGTCAGCGTTCTTTTCTTCGGTTGTACATATTTTTGAATAATTCAATATAGCCTACCTATTTACTGAAGTTCGTTTATATATTAATACCAACTTCATTGTTGATCCAAAATAATTAATTTATCATGGTAAGAGGTTAAACGCTAGTTTGAGTACGGTGATTTCTCTGATATTGTTCCTTTTAAAATTATTCAAGTTAATCCAGAATTTTGTAACAAATTTAGTGGCACAACGATTTTTTTAAAGGCTTTAGTGCACCATAAAGTAGTGAAAAAGAAAAGGGGCTGTTTACTGGATGTCCTTGGGTTCGGGCACAAATTGGAAAGTCTTGGAATAAATGAACTAACCCACTTTAATGAAACCTTGTATGACAAACTTCTTATTTGACACATGAAAAATTGAACGTTATTTACCTTGGAAAGGGATGAAGACGAGTAGAGACAGAATCCCAATAATGGAAGCGACTCCTACGTGTTCCCAAAGCAAGCATGTGATGATGACACATTGAAGAGGTCCAACCCAAAGGTTGTGCAAGAAGAGAAACACAATGTCAAATTTGTTGACGTCGTTAGACAAGAGATTCACAATCTGACCAGTTGTAGTTTGACCTCGAGACGTTTTACTCAACCGCAATGCCTACAATACAAATTTAGAAGTAGAGAGTTGCATACTTTCTTCTTGATATACAAAGTGACTCTGAAGAATAAATATGTATTTCAATTTCTTTAGTGCGAGGGATTTTGAAGAAGACGTAAAAACACGTGTTTCCCTTTTTTTCCTATTTGAAAATTTTCAGACTGAAACTAATTGAATTCTCATGGTTCGTTATCAACCTGAAAAATGTAATAATTCCACATTCCTATACCCTCATAGATTGAAAATCGGGCTGAGAATGGACCATGAGTAACACACATCTAAAACTAAAGTTAATTTTTTGGGTCCAAATGACTACATCTCACTCAAAATGCGTCAAATATCAAAATGGAAAAGAATCACGTGAACGATGTTGAAAAACAGTACATATTTACGTTGAATACTTGGGGTCATCCAAAATAGGTATTTTTTGCCCAATCTGTGGATTGTGCAACTTGGTGGGTTCGCAGTGTAAGTTGTGTGTGCCCAAATATATCGGTTGAGGGGTCACATTTTCATGAAATTGAGCTTAGAATCCAAATCTGCAATAAAAAGGGAGGTTCTCATTTGCACAAATGAAGTTGGTGTGCACTTGGCCAATTTGCCCCACTCGAAAAAAGTTTGAAATGACTTAAATTTAAAAAAAATAGGAATCAAGCGATTTTGTCATATCTCAAAGTCCCTCACACTAGGAAATTAAAATAAATATAAATCCATTAAGAACCACCGGGTATGAGTTCTGTCCGAACCTGTAGGAGTTTATGATGACCTACTAAATAATTATCAAAATCAAATAAGATTTATTAAAAAAGATCTCTTGTTAGTTTTAAACATTTAATTACTCAGTACATATGTTTCATCTTTATCCAATAGTGAAATAAAAATAATAAAGACATCCATGGTAGGACATGGTAGGTTTCAAGAGTTGGCAGATGAGAGTGTTTAACTGAATTAAATATTGGATTGTTATTATCCAGTGAAATCAAATTTCAATGTTGTTTGTAGTTGTATGATCTAGTTCAGGTCCTGTTCAAGAATGCCACATTCGATCCGTAGGGGCTCCTACACGAAGTTCTTGAAGGATTGAATTTTGCTTTTTCATGCCTACTTCAACATCATATTGGTTACAGCCAAGGGTTAGGATGAAAATGTTATTAAATACATTATTCACAGCAAATAAAAATGAAAAAAATATTATTCCTCCCTCAACAATGGTTCTAATGCGTGCTTTAGAGATGGTGAAAATTTGTTAAGTACAACTGCGTACCAACCTACTCATTCTCCCGCTATTAATAAGCAGAGTCAATTGGTCTCAAATCTATTCTAATAAGAACAATCAATTTTCAATCTATAATTCACACGTAAAATTATGCTCCCCAGACTTACGAAAAAGCTCACTCAAAAATAAACAAACCTTGCGATAGATGAGGGCACAGGCAGCAACTCTGAGTTTCATTCCAAGATGGAGGACGGCCAACATGTAAGGGTGCATTATGAGAATATTGAAACCAGAGCAGAGGATGACACCCGCTGCAAACACATAGGCATCTTGAATTGTCATGTCGAGTCCAGATGTGGGTGAAAAGTACCGTAATAACTGCCCTAACAACAGAGGTTGGCCAATCCTGTTGAAATATTTGGAAAGAAGTTTTTTAATTTAATGTTTTGTCAACCAGGACGTTGAGTTGAGGACTTGATATGAGTCGAAAGCGTCCTATAAATCTACATTCAGGTGGGAAGGTACAATTGTGATCAACTTGATTTTGAAAACATTACGAGGAATTAACCTAATGCGTTGAAATTTCACCGAAATGAACATGCAATGACGGTGGAAAATTGAAGATAATTATGGGTCATACCTTAAACCAATTTCAGCAATAAATATCGGAATGCCGTATAAAAGAAATCTAGGTCCAAATACTTGTATGACAACCCTGGTAAAACTTGGTTTCCTTTTTGAGGCTTTGCACTTTTCAAGTTCATTGTTCCAAGCCCTGAAATCCAAAGAAGATTCAAAGTTATAACGAGAATTTTCGTATATAAATGGGGAGAACCTATTAAAAGTACGTAACTACCTATAATAAAACTTGAAATTATAATTTGGTGACATAGGTCGATTACCAAAGAGATTGTCCTTAAAGAGTTAGTATGCTTATACATCTAACTACCAGGGGTGGCTACTGGAAGACACATGTGGTCCCTTATTCAAGACACAAAAAAATGAAATTTTAAAATCCTCCAAGATCCAAGATTACGTAGGCTAGTGGTCAGAGTGGAGCGTATATTAGTTTTATTTATCGGAAACGTTTCGCCCCACTACGGGGACTTCCTCAGTCCTGTCATTCAGTTATAAATATGTAAGTACATCCAACCAACACCATCCAGGTCATCTCATTTTAAAATTATTGTTGGATTAATCTTATCCTTATCATTGTCAAAAAGTATTGGTTCCCCATTGAAAAACCAAAACAAAACTGAAGAAATGTTTTGTAAGAAAACTCATGAGAAAATATAGATGGAAACCTACCAGACTGGTAGGGGAGATCGTCAAGGGGTTTAATGTCTCGGTTGTGTTCTCCTCAACTCAATAATTACCCAATAATTACTGAATTATAAGGTACTGTTTTTCCAAGAAAAGGGTCATAGGAACATGTGTTCTGCAGTTTTAAGAACTGCAGATGATGAGAAGAGTAGGTATAAAATGCAATATGTCTGGGAAGGAAGTTCAAAGGACAGAACTGAACAGAAATTTCTCCACATCACTCACGTAGCTCTTCCTCCCAAACCACTCAGGTGGCACATACAACCCTAATACGTAGTTCCTCTACTTTCAATACTGACATATTCTACGAGGTCTGGTCTCCATTGACATGCTGTGTAATTGCTTAATAGGTACCCAGCTAGAGACTAATAATGTTAAATTTAGATTGTCAGAGACTTACTTCTCGAGTCTTCTTCCAACGTAGTCCGAACTGTGTTCTTTGAGGGGCTCATAAAGGTCTTCTTCTTCAAGTTCCCTTTTGTATCCTTTCCAGAAAAGGGGTATAATCCAACTGCAACAGGAAAAAATTATTTAATTAGTGAATATTTAAATGTTACCTCTCAAGTCAGGACAATCAACATAAGACGGTGAATGTTTCGTAACAAGGCTCTGCTACAGTAAAACGAGGAGAGTTGCCCGATATCATTTCAACACGCAAAGGGTACCACTGGAGCTAAAAAAGCTTCCAGGTTTATGCTCAGAAGTAGCAATTACAACAAAAAGAAAGGAGGAAGTCATCATTCAACATACCAAAAGGTGGCCGCGGAGAGGATGTTGGCTCTGGCCCTGGGATTCGGAGGCTTTTTCGTCTCCTTCTGAGCCTCCATCTCCTGGCGGCGGCTCCACCTCACAACCGCCTCTGTAATAAACAGAACACTCAAATTGTTAAACAACACTATCTTATCTTAACACTGCGTTAAATACTTATGTAGTAACGTAGATCGAGTAAATGCTTAAGTTATGTCTGTTGATAGCAATTGAGGGAATCGGTCGTAGGAATAGTTTCTCGTAAACGTTCCAAAGATCGCCGAGATAACTAACCGCAGTTCAGCCTCTCGACTCAACCGATCCGACCTCCTTCAAGGCAAGACTTGTTCTCATTGTGTCTCAAGGGACTAGAAGTTGGTGTTCGCGGAGCTATATTTATGATGAAGTCATTCAACAGTCTTTGGGTCATGTAGAAGTCAAATGCAAGGTTCGGAAACTCAGTATCAGCTGAAGAACACTTGTGGCTAATTTGTTTTCCTACCGATCTGCGGTGCTTAAATATGAATTGAGCTATTTCACGAAATTTAAAATACTATTACAGGGTACGGAGGCCAAGTGCCGAATTTAGATAGTGTACCACAATCCATGGATGATAAAATTTACTATTTATTATTATTGTGGTACATTCTCCATATTTAATATAAGTGAGTGATTTAAGTAGAAGGGTTATCTCATACAGAAATAATTTACATACTATGAGCTACCAAGCAGCGATAACGTTTTGTTATTTGTCTGGGTGAATTACATCAACAAATTATTTTTGCTAATTTGAGTATATTCTAATCATCCCAAACTATATCTCACATGTTTTTTTCTTCACACTAGGTTATTTTGAATTGTTACCTTATATTTGAGATTATTGTATGAACAGTTGAACAGCGCTGCTATATAATTAATGCAAGATTGAATAAATAATATATTCAAGAAGAATGAAAAAACTAAAGAGTATGAAAAAAAAATATCGAAAATGTTGTAAATTGTTCAACTTCTTTCTACAACCATCACTCATTCTCACTGTCAATTAGTCATCAAAATCAGAATACCGATTTCTAGCTTAACTAGACCAGAAGAAAAACCGGATGGGAAAAATTAAAATACAAATACATACCTACATCTATGATTTATCAAAATTAACCCCCTTCGAATAAATTTGAAACTTGCATAACTGGATTTGGATAAATGATTTTTTGCTTAATTGGGTTGATTCAGATGGAACAAAAAAGGTAATGTAAAAGATAAGAGGCAACAATAAATTGGCATGATTCTCATCTGATTTCCTAGATTAATTTATGATTTCTTTGTTTATATTGTAATGATCTATCAGTATTATCTCCTTCAATTAACCCCTTCCGAAATGAATAACTTGACCGGGTAAACATCAGAGTAACGATTAAAAAGAAAGATTCACCGTTTTAGTAGCCGGTCACAGGACGCAACATATGAGTCAACTCAGGAAATGGAGCATCCCGCAGAGCGTGCCAGACGATAAGCTTATGAAAACTAAAACTAACTATTTGGAGATGTAATGGTATGTCACTAACATAGTTGTGAACAACGAAGTACGAAAACATATTGAAATAATTTGGTGAACGAAGGGCCCTATGAAGGTAATCACGTTTTCCTTATAATCGAAAACAGAGATTAGAAGTGGGGAAGTGAATGGGAGGGGTGGGTAGTTTTAATCCTCATTAAAATTTAATCACGTCCATTATGATTATATAGAAACCATAGGTTCACGTTGTGGTATCGCACCAGGTCCCAAGCGATTATGCTGATACGCACAGAGAAGAGGGGGAGCTTCAAGATTCTTCCTACTCCAAGCTCGAACCAACAGTATCTGCCCGTTTTATGGTCGCGACGTATCGTATATACAACAAGATTTCCTACGTGCAACAACAGGAAACTTCGTTGCACCAGACTAACACTCTTGGTCCTCTCTTCAAATTTCTTGCCATCCACAGGCGTATAGATAATCACATGAAATGAGCACAAAAATACACTAGGTGCAGTAACATTTCATTGATTTTTTTCAAATTTCTACGTAGAGATAAAGAAGAGAAAATAATGAAAGAGAAAGAGAGTTTAAATTGTGAAATAACCTTGGCGAAGTCATAAGTCCTTTCCAATCATGCAGAATGTATATAAGAAGGCCCCCCCCCCCCACTAAATGTCAATACATGCAAAAGAACGAATGTAAGAGAATTTCGGTTTAAATAAATCTATTAAAATGGCTCCAATTTCGTTTCGACATGATTTTTATGGAAATCCGTTTTTAGGCATTCTGAAAAATGGGCGAGTGTTTCAAAGCAGGCGATAACTCGCCCTGGGGTTGAGAAAAAAGCCCGTTATTTCTTCAAAAACTAGTATTCTATAAGAGAGTACAGAACTTTTTATTTTATCTTGAAAATAAAATCACCTAAAATGGAGAAAAAATATTTTTTTAATTAAGTAAAACTCCATTCAGCGAAATATTACTTGAAAAAAGTAATTCGACTTGGAAGTAGATATAGAACATTCGAGATGGTTAACACGAAACTACGCTGAATTTTTGCTTAAATTCATTTCATTAACAAGCGCTTGGAAGAAGTCAATGATAAGTGGAGTAAAACCAATTTAGAACCCAAGTTCATTAATTGAATAGCAGAATAACATTTAGAACAACTGTTTCGGCCTTGGTCAACTTCTTTCCACTCAACGCGCTCAACTTCCCAAACAATTTAATAAATTAATAAACTTATTATCTAGTATATCCTTGCGAATGACGGGGAGTTATTTGAGAGTATTCTATAACGGAGTTGTCCAAAAAACTTCTTTTTAATTAAAAGCCGCTTTAATAGCTCAATTGTCTGTTATATTTTCTCACGTGAGAAGTAACCTGTGGTTGAAACTAGTAGTTTTGACGATTCAAACTAGATAGAAAACTTGTTGTGCGTGAGTAGTATGACTTCTCCACTCCACTCGGCTGCGTGTCATAAGCACATAACGATGTATTACAACGTACGATTTCAGTGGAATTGATAAAACGCCATCTTCTAGACTAGGGAACGAACTACATTCACGATGTTAAAAATCTCAGGGAAATCTAATATCGGTCCCTGGGATGTGAGTAGAATTTCATTGTGACATCGGCATGAGGGGTTACGTTGAATCTCCTTCAACGAAATATCAGCGAGGAAATCTCATAACAACATTCCAAGAAACTAACGCCTCACGAAGAATATCAGTGGCATCGACCGCTCTTGATCCGATCCAGTCGTGGTTTATTACCTTTGTTAGATTTGTTGAGGTAGTGAACTGACAAGCGCGAACGAAGGCTTCCTATGAATCAGTAACGAAGTAAGTTTTTCTCATGATTTGACTTTCAGACTAATTGTCTCGTTCTAGTTTAAGTCAAGCCTCGTTGAAATTATCTTATTCGCCGTAACCAAGATCAGAGGGCTTTCACTTGTTCGGGCTTCGAACTTCCTGTAAGTCATACAGCAGTTGGAGACCCTTCGAGTTAGTTTGCTTGAACAGCTATCGCTCATGGCTTATGCCATATTTCCTTGCTTGGTCTCCAACTGAAGGGCTCTATGAAGTTAGTAATTTCTCCCGTACTACGGGGCCTAAACGATTGCCCAAAGAACTTAATTTTGCAAGGTTTGAATAATTTCAGTGTTTGTTTTTCCGCACACTCACTTGGTTGAATTCGATCAGTATCAGCATCATCGTGTACAGCAGCACTTCATTTTGGATGTTGAGTTGCGAGTATCTAACCACCAGGAAATAAATTTTCTGAATTTATTAGTGAGCTCTCCCATTTCCTTCTCCTAACATTTTGCTTCCGAGTCTACCAAGGTAGCGGAAGCATTGTTTTCACTTTCGGAATGTGAAAATTTTTTTGTCTCCAAAATCAAAAATTCCACTCGCATTTTGCGTTTTAGACCTTTCTGAACAATTTTGGTTCCGTGTCTGTCTGTCTGTCAGCAAATCCTTGTTACGGGCAAAACTACACGAAGTTATAGTCCGATTTTGATGAAATTTTCAGAGATTGTGCGGGTTGGGGTGTAGATGGTCCCCTATAGGTTTCATGACCCCCGGATCAATAGTAGCCTCTGCGAATGCGCAATCGTGAAATCCTTGTTACGCGCATAACTCAAGGAGTTCTTGACCAATTTAGATGAAATTTTCAGGGATTGTTTGGTTTGATGTGTAGATGGTCCCCTATAAGTTTCATGACCCCCGGATCAATAGTAGTCTCTGCGCATCCGCAAACGTGAAATCCTTGTTACACGCATAACTCCGGGAGTTCATGACTGATTTCGATGAAATTTTCAGGGATTGTTCGGACTGATGTAAAGATGGTCCTCGTGAGTAATAAAGAGAAAATAAAGTTTTAGCCTCGAGCTTGATTGAACGAAGTTCTTTAGTCAATAATTTCAATGATCTACACAGTCATGTTATGGATACGAGGAAGCTATGTGCCACACCCACTTGGCAGACGTTTTTTTTGTTTACCGACCCCTTCGTACTCAAGCCAATTGAAGCATGCCCCTCTCTACCTTCAACCTGAAGTCTCGTACACCTTCAAGTATTCCTGAAGGGTTTACATCCAGCCTTCAGCCTTATTTGTCACGACATCCAATGACGATAACGCGTTACCGGTTTTTTAGTAGTGGTAAAAAATCCATTTTGAAATCTGCCGAGGAAATCAGCATGCAATTGGAAGCGACCACTTAGCCCTCAGCTTCCCTTGACCTCCCCCCCATTCCCTTTAGCTATGGACTGTACGGTACTCAATAGGCTCTTGTTGAGCCCCCTGTGGCAACAGTTCTTGACAGCTGAGTGCCTCCTCGGATAATAACTCGACCGTGATTCGCAATTTTCCGTCATTTCCTATTTCAATAGTCCGTGCCCCGTACACGCCGAAGAGGTGAATGACTTCGTCTTTGTAAGACTCCGAAGGCCCTCGCCGGTGTTTTACGAGCGAGACGACGGGACGGATGTAAAAACAACTGGATAAACCCACTAGCAGTGCATGAGCAATATTCTCGGAAGTTGGAACGCTGTTGCTATCACGGATACTAGACAGGCTCTCCAGTATCCGTGGTTGCTATGGGAGTTTTCGAAATACGTAGTTCCAAGTATCTCTGCAGGATGTGCTATTTCCTAAAAACTATGCGATAATAACTCAGTCTAAGACAAGCATGTCCTAACGCGCATGCAGAACTCACAAATCACATTCGTGCCCAAAATATTTTGCTTCATTATTTCCAATCATGAACCTTCGAAATCGACCAGAAAAAAATAAACTGATCATCCTCTTGGAATTAATTGGTAGACATACACAAATTCTGGATTTCAAATTAAGAATAATTTGGAACGCTAAGAGTTACTACACAAAGGTTTTTTTTTATGGTTCAGAGTCTATATATGGACAGCGAAAACAACCGACCATTCTGACAAATTTCGTCTGCCCGCTGATCCTTATGACAAGCCTAATTCTTACAGTTTTCATTTGACTTGATGAAATTTCCAAGGAATGTGCGTGTTAAGTTGTAGATGGTCCTCTATGAATTTATGTCCTATGAACTAATACGTCATTCTGCGCATGCCCAAACGTAAAATCCAACATGTGTCAGTTTCTCAAGTTCTAGTGTGGATCGAGCTCAAATTTTAAAAGTAATGGTGGAACTACCTATCATTATAATTACCGTTATTCTATCCGATATAGAATTGGCGCGACACATCCGCAATACATGTCTACTTCCCTCTAGAAGGCGTTGGTATCTGCGGGAATTCTGTCCCCTGAATCGTTGTATCAAGCTTATAGTTTCATCTCTTGAGATCGTTTAAAATGTTTTAATGATCTATACATTCATGTTACATATATAAGGTCCACTCTTATTTGAGACTTCATCTGGACATAAAAATGTTTTGGGCACTGAGATCACCAAACTCATATAGCACCAAACAGAGTTGTTAGGTAATGACTATTTTTCAATCAGTTTGTTTCAAATATATAGCTTTTCCAAGTCAGATTCAGAAATTTCCAAACCAATTTCAGAATTTCCATTTCAATTTCAGACTTTTTCATTTCAATTTCAGAATTTTCCATTTCAATTTCAGAATTTGATCAATATCCGGGCGGGAGCGGTTTCTGAAATTGAAATGAAAAAGTTTGAAATTGAAATGGAAAATTTTGAATCTGACTTGGAAAAGCTATATTAAAATGAGTATGATTAGGTATGCCTACGTGGATAGACAGGGGTTTCAAGCAGGCATTACTTCCAATGTGATTACAACCACCGCTAGCTTCTCAGTAAAGGGATTGGTTTGGAGCGATTACTTATTGAAATTGCAGGTAATAGCAAAGCTACGTGAACATCGATTTAAACAACTGTATTGTGCCACTTTAATTATCGGGAATGGGGTCAATCGATTAATTACTCATCGTTCAAGGAGCTTTCGGGTAACTTTATTATCTTCTTCTTTTTTGCTAGGTATGCATATCACAGGTTGTATCAGGCGATAAAAAATAGTAAGTATTTGAATGAACTCTTTTAGATCCAAAAGTGCTGGTAAAATTATAATAATATAACAACTTCTCATCATACACCATCATCTCCTGGTTATGTGGTGGCGAAACAATGTTAAAAACCTCTTCCCTCTAATATTGTCTGTCCTGGCACCCTGTTCTCACACACTGCTCCCATAGTCAAAATGGCCAATGGGTGATTCTTGGATTACAGACGTTTTAGAGTCTGGAATGGATTATTCTCCCATTTGAAGAGCCAAACTCGATTTTGGTAGTAGACTGCAAAGTACTAAGTGGTTTTGCAAGGAAACGCATTAACAATAATCGAAATTCTTAAAAAATTATGACGTTTTTGGAGAGTTAAAGTTGTAAATTGTCATACCGTAACTGTCCCATGAAGAGCAAGTCCAGCCGTTAGGTGGTTATGTCCTACGCTTTTTATACGTCAGGGTTTGTGAACACATTTTCATAATAACTTACATCATTATAACGGTACTTCAGAATTCTTAACATTCGAAGTAATGAAAAACGCTTGTCCCAGATATATTGATAAGTTTTCAAAACTGACCCTTAAAATTTACCATTTAACTCTGCCTGGGGTATTTAAAGCATAACCCCCCCCCCCCTTGCCTTCTGAAAGTAACGAGAATATGGTGGATCCAGCAGGTTTATTCTCAGGATTAGCAGTTTCGAAAAAGTAGGAAGGGGGAAACCAACCGTATTCATCCTCAGGGTGTGGTGGCCACTCCCCCCTTGAACCATAAGTCCATTCCATCACCTCGTTAACGGTAATGATACTGTCAAGCAACGTAGGTACTAAAGTTTACGTTAAAATGGTTTCGTACGTCTTCGTCCGGATACCTCTCGAGAAATACACGAAGGAAAGCGCTGGGCGGACAGTTCGATGTCTGGCTGCTATTTGAAAACTGTCTGCTCTTTTGAGGCGCGCAATGACTGTTCCAAGGTTAAGAGCGATGACGACAGCTGCCTCAAACCTAATGTTAAAATAATAATTCCGTGAGATGTAATGTTAATGTTGCCACAAAGATACCATTGTTAACGTTCATCACCTCGTGAAGTTGAAGAGAGACGACCTTCATTTTCCTGACCCAAACCATGTCAAGTACGGCTCGTCTAAAATTAAACTCTTTCAGGGCGCCGGCCAAAATCCGCTCACCTACGATTCCGCTCTGTCAAATCCAACACATTCCGAGATTTATTGATTAAAAAGTGAAGAGGTAGTGATAGGAGCGGCCTAAAATTAGAATATGCGAACGGTTTTTTTCATAGTCCCAAATTTCATTCGTCGGTCCCCATTAGACGGACCTTTTTAAAGCTAATTTGCACTAACTCTACGTCCAAGTCTAAGAAAACCGTTTGCGGAATCGAATATGTCATTCCTTTCTGAAAAGCGAATTAAACCAAATTTTCTTCGTTTTGGTGCTAACACGTGCCTCGCCAACTAAACACGTTTCATTTACTCCTAAATTTACTTAACAACAGCGAGAAATACTGTTTTCTCGTCCTGCCCTTACAAAAATATGTTGATTTTTGTAAATATTTTCTAAATGTAACATTGTATTGCTTTTCGGTAAAAAAAGCATTTAAAAACCGCAAATTACACAACAACGATTCCCCACGTTTTCTTCATAGAAATATATTTCGATGCATTATAAAACATTCTCCATCTTACAGCTTTTTTTAAACAACGAACCAGAAGCCAACAAACCAGCAGATTTTTACATACTGGATATCACAGATCCATCAGCCCCCCCTGTCACACAAGCTTTGACTAGGACAGCCTATATTATCCAATCCATTTTAACACCGATGTTTTTGTTCTTTTCTGTATAATTTTTGAATAATTTATTTATTTACAAAAAATATTTCGGGCGCAAATGAAAAAATATCAATTTCAACAAAAAATGCTAACTCCCTCAATTTGTCAATTACTGGTCAATCCGATTCACGTGTTTCTCAAATAGGAAGGTTTCATTAATTAGAGACCAATGCATTTGGTTGTTTGAGATCCTCCTTGAAGCAGATCGCTTTTTAAGACTTTAAAGATTTGATTAATGGGGTAAGACTCCAGAATGAAATGTATTTTTTATCCGTTTGGGGTAGGTACTCTTTTCGAACGCTAACTACCTACAATTGCTGGCCATCTGTAAAATAACTTTATGTCATGAACCGTGTGTGGTGTTTTTGAAAGGTAAAGGAGCTTTTTGGGGTTTAAAGTTTTGAATAAGTGCAAATCAAAAAGGGTTGCGTTCTATTCACCCGGGTGAACCCTTCGATACTTTTTCGACGATTTAAGGGATACATACCGAATGTAGTATGATGTCCTTAAATCGACATCATATAAAGGATGATCTTCAATCAAGAAGATTTTGGCAGGCATGCTCAATAACATGCCATATTTTCCCTCAAATGTGCCATGCCAAATCGCAGACAGATTAATGAACCACTGTAGAGATGTACTCGTAGATGGTACACTAGAACATTGTAGGGGTGATGATAACATACTGAGCCAGTGAAGCACTTGTTGATGGCATAATAGAACTATCCGTTCTAATACCTACTAACTACTTTTTCAAATTCGCAACTCCAAAACATCATGAAACGAAAACAAGTGACATATTTAGGCATTTTTTAGGGACACGCCTTGAAAATGTACTAAGTACATCCTGTGTTACATTCGGACGTTACCCTGTTTCCAATGGTATAGGCGACATTTGAACGGAAACGTCAATTCTGAGTAGACGGACTGAGAAGTTGGAGAGAATACAAGGTCGTCGGAGGCAAGGAAACAATACTGGTCCGTAAAAAAATCGTCAATCTTCGACGTGAGACAACTCGAGGTAGGTAGGCAATAAAAGGCTGGTTGTGAGGTAATGTGAGGTGGTCCATTACTCCGGGACCTTGCGGGGAAAAAAACAAAACAATTCTCGAGAAAATGGACTTGTACGTGACTGGCTACGAGCAACGAATGAGTTGGCAATTCTACTTACATGGTCGACTGCAATTGATAGTTTATTTGATCATGGTTAGTTTCAGATGGTTTCCCCTCCGTTGATTGACTTCCCAGTTCATGAGTTGATTTTCAATAATCAAACGTCAACGGCATGAAAAGTATCTCCTTTTTAAGCGAATTTTCTTAGAAAATGAAGCTACAGCAATGACAATTTTCTTCATCAAGTCTGTTTTGAGGCATTCTGCAATTAATCCTAGATTCTAACGCTTATTTATAAGAATTTATAGGTATGAGTCGTCTCAGACGATAGTTAACTCTCGGTAGGGTTGAGATAGGAGTTTCCTTCTTGCACCACAAAATCAAGCGTCCCAAAAAAGGAAGAGTTCGCCGGACAAAACGTTTTGAGCCCAGTAGATTGGGAAAATGTCAAAACACTGACTAAAAATGTCTAAAAAATATCCAAATCTATCAGCAGATCATTTTTAAAAGTATAGCACAAACTACACTGGAAATAATTTTTAACTTTCATTAAAAAGTGTTAGAAAATTGAAAAAAAATTCTAAAAATCCAAAACCGTTGAATAAAAAACAGTATGCATTATCTTGGAACGCGTTTTTCGCAATGAAATTAATAGACAACCATTTCTTTGCAAAACCACATGCTTAAATGTTTCGGGAAATTCGCTCGTTCGATCTTCTTGCATGACTGGAACTTTAAGAGAAATTTTCGAATAATTTAGCTACTTCAACGGCTCCCGAATTTCAAAATACCTAAATCTATGAATTATCTATCAAAATATATGAAATAGTAAACCATTGTTTGATCATTTGAAGCGTTGTAAAATCGTCAAATCCTTAGAGTAAAAAAAATAAAAAATAAAAAAAAAGTTTGAAGGAGGTTAACAGTATTTTTTTACCGAATTCAAAAATGACGAGGTAGTTAATTAGGCTAGTACGTTTTCTATGTGTGTGTATGCAAGTATGTTTTTACGCAGCTGAAAACCTTAAATTCTTAACCAATTTTGGTCGGGTTGGCTTCTAAATATTTACCAGGATTTCCTGTAATACCATTTAGATTAATATGTGGAACGTCCGATCTTTTGAAGCAAAGTAGGATTTTTAGCGATCGCCTACCGTGTTATTCGTGGTCGTTTACACGGGCTTTCAGCTGTAAGTGGTTACCCAAAATGAAATAACATACCAGCACTGATACTGTCCTAAATCGTCAGCGTTAACCCAATATAATAAATTGAATTCGGATCAGGTTCCAGGGATGATGGGAGGGGCCGGGCATGACGTAGGACGTCGGAACATAACCCTTGTTTGGGAGGAGGTAAGAAAATTACGCCCAGCCCCATTGTGTGGAGAGTAAATGAAAGCGACGCATCTACATCGATCGTCACCACGTGTGACCCATCTGTAGGCTCCAGTTCATCACCGACTGTCTAAGCGAGAGGTATAGAAAAAACATCTTCCATGACATTTCGGGCATAATCGTGATGAAGAAAATGATTTCAATGGCAGTCAGAAGCCCCGAATTTGACTTTGTCTCATGCATGCATAAGATCGGCCACAAGGGAGACCCATCCGTGGGTTACAATTCGTCGCCTAAGGAAAGTAGTACAGAAAATACATCTTCCATGAAATGTTCGGCATAATCGCATGATTGCGGTAATAATCAAAAGCTCTTACGTTCAGATTATGATAAACTGTCTAGTATTTGCTTGGATTGACATCACATGTGACCCATCCGCTGGCTCCATTTCATCAACAGTCGTAATTAAATGGCGAGTAATTAAAAAAGAAACATTTGCAATGAAATGTTGGGCATATTCGTGATCATGCTCATGATAAAATATTAATTATAGGCTCTAAACTCGAGATTAAAATTACAATCTCTGGTACTTATAAGAATCGGTACCACGTGCGACCTAACTACGGGTTCCGGTTCAATGCCATTCATTGAATCTATCAGTCTAGAAATTAAGTTCATATTTTAAGATTTTATAATCAATATTACGATTACACTATCTTGTACCTAAGTGACTTTGCCCACGTGTGGCCCTGCTGGTGACGGTACATTTATGTGTTGCATTGAGGCAGTTTGCAGCCCTTGTCAACGTTCTATAAGTTTAGGCAACAGACATGACACCATGCAGGCAGAGGGTACATCACATTGTTTAAATCAATTATGCAGGAGATGTTCCTAATACAACCAATGTGTAGCAGGCCGATAAGTCACAGCCCTCTATGCTGTAGCCGTGGTGTACGCTCTTTCCCGGATGTACAAAGAAGTATAATTCTGTCTGAATTCAATACAAGAGCAGGGCACCTTCATCACTTCTCATTAACTGAATTATTAATCTCTGAATCGCCATGCACTAGCAAATAAGCAAAATCTTTCGAATGCATCTTGATTGCACATCAGTACTTAATCTCAATGCCCCAAATAATTATGTACTCCATTGAGGACAATCCATTCATCTTCATCCAGCTCATACCATCTGACTATTAAAAAAGCTTTCCAAGTTGGGCTTTATCGTGATCATGATCACGATTAGGACAATAATTTGTATCGTAGATATATAAATGCAAAATATGAGGAAGTGACAAACTTCAGTGTTTGTTTCAGAAGTTATCAAAATCGATTTCAATGAAAAAAGCTACTTATAATGGTTTGATTTATTAATTTATTTAAGTTGTAGCAATTGCAATAACTTAATTTTGTTTAGATTAGTTTAGATTTTTGAAAAGATTAGCAACTCGGTTCCTCAGGGCATAAAGGAAAGTGACGCAGGTGCTAACCTCAATCGATCGGCACCACGTGTGGTCTTATCTGTCGGCTCAGACGGCCGTCCGTCTTGTCAACGAACTGTTACCTACTGGTTTCTGTCGGGTTCAGCGAACAGTTGAATAAAACAATCGTCGCAACGCACCGCATTAGCATATTCCGAAGGGAACGGCCGACAAAGATGGAGGCGCCTCGTTTAATCGTTGAAAAGAGCGCGAGAAAAGGAAGAAAAAAATTTTAGCAACGTGGGGGGAAGAAAAAACCCTCATAAATTCGAAGAACTGAGACCCAAGTGGGTTATGTAAGGGTATCCATTAGAGAACGGATCGGAGGAGAGGCCGTAACAGACATTTAAAAACGAAGTGGATCCAAAGTTAGCAGATGCAAACCTGCAGTCGCTATAAGACCGATGACACGCAACAAGAAAGATGTGTTGTGCTTATTTATCCCCCACAGGACTGAATTACAGGGAAAAGTTCGCATTGAAATTTCAAAAATTAATGGGATCAATCAATTCCTACAAAGGGTATAAAATGGCTAAAAAAAATTTCAATCAAACGTGTTGAAGCAGATGCATTGAAATCCGGGGCATGCAAATACATTAACTTGATGAAATCACTGGGGTTTATTATTCAATTGGCTTGGGTTCATGATTTGAATTTCTACTAAGCTTTGAGTGTGCGTGTTTCACAGGTGATAGAGTGATTATTAAATTTCAGGAGGCACACAAATATGATCAACTGAACAATCCAAGTAGGTATTTTGGTTGAGAACGGATTTACGTGCTCTATGCATATCTCCTGAAATTCAATAATCGCTCCATCCCCTGTGAAACACGCACAATCCAAAGCTTAGTAGAAATTCAAATCATGAACGCAAACCAATTGGATAATAAACCCCAGTGAAAGAATTTTCAGCGTTTCATGTGGTTATCAGAATGCTTCAACCCGTGTATTGGCTACAAAGCCTTTTAGGAGTTCACTCCAGTATCCACATTACTAGATCACTACATCACTAGGTTACTGCTATCAAAACAAAAACAATAATAAACCAAAATAACGCAAATGCTGGCACCATAAATCGGGCCATACATCGGGAATGGTTTGAGCTACGGACCTGCGGAAGGGCTCATTCGATTCCCCATGGAAAGTTCTTCAAAAAAGTCCAAATTTATTCCGCCTTGACTTTTTCTGAGGTTTTTAGGGATTTTACAAAACTTTGACGACCCTTAAAAGGCACTTTAAATTAAGTGAGAGTGCAGGCTAAAGAATTGGCCCGTTGTCTGACCAATATTGATTCTTCCTGACATCTTCAGATTTTTTGCTCCAGCCGTTCGGGAAAATCGTGCGTACGGCGTACGGACGGAAAAATTTTTATTGCAGATTTGGATTCTACACCCTTTGAAACGTAAACCATGAAATTTCCAGGGGTGGTTAAATTTTTTTTCAAGAGCGACTACAATGGTTTATTATTGAATAATAAACCAAAAGGAATTTTTCATTATTAAAAAAAAATTCGGCACAGGGTGGACCAATTAAGGCCAATCGAAAAATATATAAAAAATTGAAAATGGCGTAATTGAATTCCTCCCAAAAAACGATGAACATCAACCTCCAGTTAGTAATGCACTTATAATGCAGATATTTAACTTATAATTAGTTTCCTTGGCACGATGAATTAGTTTAAAAGTCCAACCAACGCAAAGCGTTTCGATCCTCGGAATCATTTCAGAATGCCTCGATTTCGAAAAATTTGTATACTAAAATTTCTATTGCATTTTCATTTTCCATTAAAATATGGAGCTTCTTACACCAATCCGACTTCTATCTCCATTGAGATAGTACGTTCTGAGGGTCACCGGAGGCAGTGGCGGTCCTAGGCTTACAGTTTGGGGGAGGGTCATTGTTAGAAAATGTAATACATTTTTGATCAAACCAAAGCCAAGTCCGTACCTAAAGGCTCAGTTCAATTCATGTTTAATCACTTCACTTGAGGGTTTTTAATCCAGGTTAAAATTAACAGAAAACAGAGGAAGAAAAAAGTGTGTTTGCAAAATAAGCTTATTATGAACCATAAAATTAAAATTTTTTTTGGGGGGGGGGGGGTCATGACCCCCTAAACACCCCCCCCCCCCCTGGGACCGCCTATGACCGGAGGAGACACCTGGAAACGAAAGCACGTGGTACCTATCGTTACTGGGCACAGCACAAGGAGGCGTAATTCGCGACCGGAAACTGAGGCCGAGTCCAACAGCTGGGACGCAGCCGCCTGAGACGGCAAACTGACGAGGTTCGCGTCTTTTAGATCTCAAGTTCGTCTTTATTTCATCGCTCCCCGACATTAGTGAGCCTTCTCAACGGAACGATAATTTTTTTCGTGGTTCCATGGCCGCTGTAGGCGATCTTGGAGCTGATATGACCGCTGTTTCCCACCTGGGAAGCAGCTGAAAATCAGCAGAAATAGTCAACTCAAAGATTCTGATTTTGCTTCCAAGTTCGCCTATAGATAGCGGAAGCTTTGCTTTCACTTTTGGGAGATGTAAATTTTTTCTCCAAAATCAAAATTTCCACTCGCATTTTGCCTTTTACATCATTTGAACTACTTTCGTTTCGACTGTTCGATGGGGTTTGTCCATGTGCCCGTTGCTCCTTGTAATAGGCCTAATTCCTACATTTTTAAACCAATTTTGGTAACATTTTCGGAGAACGTGCGGGGGACATAGTTGGTGCTCCCCCTATGAGTTACGTTGTTCAGAAATCAATACATCCGTCTGCGATCGAGTGAGAGTGAAGTCTACCGTACATCCTTTTCTCAGGTTGTAGTAGTCCGCTCAAATTTCCAGGGTAGTCGGGGAAACGATCTTATAATCTCATAGGGCGTAGTATCATCAGCTTGAGTTGTACGCAGGATTTCTCCCAAACGGCTGGAGCAAAAGATCTGAAATTTTCAGGAGAAATCCATGTTGGTCCGGCGACGCCCCAATTCTTGAGCCACCTCTCCCACTCAATTTAAAGTGCCCTTTAAGGGCTGTCAAAGTTTTGTAAAATCCCTGAATTATTATTGAATTATTCAATGATTATTGAATTTCAGGAGGCACACAAATATGATCAACTGATCAATCCAAATAGGTATTTTGGTTGAGAACCGATTTACGTGCTCAATGCTCTATAGTTCATATCTCAAAGCTGAAATTCAATACAAATAGATCTCTATCATCCGAATAGGTATTTTGTGAGAACCGATTTAATGCATACTGAAATTCAATAATAGTTCTATCACTTGTGAAACACGCACACTTCAAAGCATAGTAGAAATTCAAATCATGAACGCAAGCCAATTGAATAATAAACCCCAGTGAAAGAATTTGCAGCGATTATTGAATTTCAGGAGGCACACAAATATGATCTACTGATCAATCCGAATAGGTATTTTGGTTGAGAACCGATTTACGTGCTCTATCCATATCTCCTGAAATTCGATAATCGCTCTATCACCTGTGAAACACGCACACTTCAAAGCTTAGTAGAAATTCAAATTATGAATGCAAGCCAAATGAATGAAATTGAATAATAAACCCCAGTGAAAGAATTCACAGCATTTTCCTAGATGGGGAAACTATGCGACACACCCAACTTGGAAGAATTTTTTTGGTTCAAGACAGTCACAACTAATCTATCGCCTTAAATTTAGTTAACAAACGGTGATAGTAAATTCTTCTTTCTTTAGTGTCGTAATTTTGAATTTTCTATCGCCCTAATAGAGTCAAACAAGGTCCACTCTTAGGAACGACAGGGCACGAGAAAATGGTAGTTGACAAGATTTTTTTTTCCCTTGTCAGTACCTTGCGTAGCCCCCTTTCGCTCTACGTTTCTTCCCCTGCATCGCCAACCGTACCTATCCTTTTCAAATATGAAACTTTCTTTATTAATAAATCAATTAGGTGCTGCTCTCTACGTTGAGCTAGTCATATTCGGCGCCCTATTAGAAATGTTTTTTCATTTCCCGAGGACGTTTCCAAGGTGACGTATGTCGATTATCTCCGGTTCGTTAATAACGTGGGCGGGAGGGGGTTAGGTTTTTGTAAAACTCTTTTCTTTAGACTGAAGCAGCCTGAGGCCAATTTACATCGGTTCTTGTTGGAGGAGCGATGAAAATTCAGAATCCAGAGGGCTTCCACCTTTTAATTAAGTTGAAAAAACCTACCGTTTCATTTCGTAAACTCCAATAATCGTTTTAGCAGAGTATTAAGATCATTCACCTGCTATTGCCTGCTAACAAAATAGACAACCGCATTCGGTCTCGCACTGATGCTTACACGCTTCGCTTTCAGAGCCTCGGGTAACGCGTCCGCACCTGTTAGCCATCTCCCGGAGTTCCCAAAAGTGATTTTACCATTTTGTGATTTTTAATGTGAGTCTACCAACAGGTAGGAGATTCGTTTTCAGTTTCGGGTGATTAACAATGTTTATTTCCCAAAATTAAAATTTCCATCGCATTGACCGTTTAAGACTATCTGAACAGCCTTCGTTAAGTGTCCGTTTGTCTGCGTAATAACATAAGTTGTACACAAATTATGTTTGTGTTCGCATGTCCGTGTCTGTCCGTATCCACGCAGATTTTCAGGGAATGTCCGAGTTAAATTGTATATGGTTGTATAAATGTGAGTTCAACTGCTCACTAACTTTTGATTGCTCAGTTAACTGCCCAGTTTTGCGATTGCGGAAAAGTGAAATCCACTCAGAATCATTTTCTCGGCTCCTTTTCGTTTTCTTGCTCCGATTCGGAGGGAAGTTGGGGAGAGTTGGCGTAATTATCTCACATCAATTTTAAAGTGATCGCATAATTATTGTATCCTCAATACAAATCGCGAATGTAGGCTTTGATTTGCTATACGTGCCAAGGTATTCCTGTCCCGTGACTCGTAAAATACTCATGTTCTATGGATTCATGTTACCTATGGGATGAAGCTACAGGCCGTACTCAGCTAGGCAGAGTTTTTTGATGAGCTATTCTCATAAGACATTTTGAGCTGATTCTGACGTACTCCATGCGACAATACCTAAGATGGACAAATCAAACTTATTTGAGTTGAAAAAAAAAAAAAAAAAAAAAAAAAGTTGTTCCTCAAATTTTTTCCATTTTGATGTTACCCAAATTGAAATTTCCACGGGTATTTTGCGTTTAAGATAAAATTGTAAGGGTCTCCAAATATTTGAGGGTTGCAAAAGCTCTACACATGCAATAAACTTGAATAATGACATTATTATACCTACTGTTTAATCATTAATTCTAAAATGGAGATGAAATAGGATTTGATCAAAATTACTATTCAATCCTAAACCGGTTATTTGACCCTGTTTGGTGAAAGAATAATAAATGGGTTGCCACCACAGCAATTTAAGGTGAAAAATCGAGTAAATGTAAGATTTTGCACGAATTAATTTGCCCTCTTTCCCCTAAATATCTCAAAAGCTTTTCACAGATTCTATTCCTCCTCTATAAGTCATGTGTCGAAACCCTACACGGTAATTTTTTCATTATTGATTGAATCTATATAAATGAATATCCAGTTTTATACAATCCGAGACACTGTAATGATGAAAATTCTGATGATGAATTCAATCGAAAAGAAAACCTGATGTGCCAGGTGCCTCGCTTACCCGGCAGATGTTTTTGCCTCTACTCAGAGTACATTACCGGCAGGCAGAGACCGGTTGTGGAGGGTGCTGACGAGGGTGAGCGATAAGAGGCGCTGATACAGCGGAACTGTCGGATATATGTGTCGGAATATCGATTCAACACATCGATTCAATATCCTTGGAGGGCTGATGCGTGCCGACAAGATAATTTCCCTCTGGCAGTAACTTATTAAGAATCCTTTGTCCATGGACAGCTATAGATAATCACAATTTCGCCCACGTATTTCGAGCACCCTAGAAGTTAGCGCTTCTAGCGTTGGCTAGAAGTTAGCTTCTTGGCACAACGGACACAGGTTTTGTCTGCCCACTAATTACAGAAGTTGAGAAAGCTTTGTGTCCGGTCATGTTGTCTGTGTGTATTTTCTTGTAGCACGCTTAATTTCTCCAATTTTTATCAGATTTTAGGATATCAGAGGATATACTAGTTAAGTTGTAGATGATCCTTTATAAATATCATCGTACAAAACTCAACGAACATTGATCCACATGGTCTCTTTCAATGCATTAGAATTAGATCTTTCAATAAAAAATTGAAAAAAGAAACTGTTACTATCTCGAATGTTCACGAGTTCCCAAGTTTTCAACATCTCAAACGTTCATTTCACCCTTTAGGGTTCATTGAAAGTAATGCTGAAGTTAAAGGCTTGTAATACCTATACAGATTGTATGTATTTGATCAATGCATCAGCGCTTATTACTCACTAAATGCTGCTTACGAGTCCTTTAATAACAACAAAACCTAAAAGATGAAATGATTTATAAAACGACAAAATCATACACTTTCAAGGTTTTGACGGCCAAAAATAATCAGTGACAATAAAACAGCTCGAAAGAGGGATACAAGTTTTAAACATAAGACTGTAGTCAGAAATCATCATTATAAGGGGTAAGTTATGTATAGATTACAATGCTTACTATGTGTAGGATGCGAGAGAGCTATGGAGGAAAACATTTTCCCCAACAGTGGAGGAAATTTTATTATATTAATATTAACATAATTATATAATTATATTAACATTAACATATTATAATAACATAATTATATTAACATAATTTATGATTCACATATTCATACGAAAGCTGGTTGAGTAAGTGGCAGCTGTAGATATTGACAAGCTAAGTATGCCCTTAAGTGGTTGTATATGACGTAGAGGGGTATATTCTACGTGTCCACAAGCCTAGAATCACGTGCCACACAATATTATGTAAAATATCTCAGACTGACGAGCGTGCGAAAAATTGAGGGAACCAACAGCATTTGGATGAGTTTGTATGTAGAACCTAAACGAAGAGAGTGGAAGTAAAACGGGCAAAATCATGGTGCGAGATAAAAGAAAATTACCTGGGAAGTGAGGAGGGCAGAATGGGTTCCTGCTTCCTTATTGTTAACACGAACGAATGGAAGTATAGAGTTAGTTTAATATCAAAGTACGAGCCAAAATAGTTGAACGCGAAATGTTACGAAGACATATGAGGTGATGGGTTGGTGTGGCTACCCCTTGAAAGGATTGAGTCGATATGTCTGCAATACATAGACGATACCCTTGAAGTTAAAAAGCTTCAAATTTATGCTCAGACTTGGCAGCTTCAAGAAACGGGAAGGTTGAACTACTCTTGTCCATCACTGTGTACATATGCTAATATTCAAATCAGAGCTGCAATAATTACAGCACTGTTCTGAATACTAAATCTGAATTATTAAGGTTTACTCATCTACATACAAAGACAAACCAAATGCCATCAATATTTATATTAGAGAAGCAATCAAGAGCTAACTAGCCCAACCCCTGCTTATTTCATCCAAATCGATCTGCCAACCGAAGTTATTCTGATACGCGTAACAAATATAAAAGAACCAATGAAGTTCGTAAGGCACCACCTACTTTTCAAAATTAACCATTTATACCAACTACCTCCAAATTTAAACTCTGTATACACGACTCAGATAAAACGAGTCCATCGAATGAATCCACCTGGGTCGCTCTCTACTGGAACTTCGACAGGAAAGAAGCACGTCAACACGTTTGTGAGTGTGGACACGTGTGAAGGTAGTGAAAATCACCTTGTAAACTACGCAGATCATGTCAGCTGATATAATTTCAATAGAATTCCCTGTTCAGTTCAAAAAATGAATATTTTACAGTAGAACTTTTTGATAGGTAATATCAATAAATCATATTGCTAGTAGTAATCCCCTCATACAAAATTGGATATACGCAGTATTTTGCTACGTGTCATCCAAGAGTTACAGAAACGGGACAACTCCCAGCCTTAGCTTCCATCGTAATATTGAGCATCCACAAAGTCCTAGATCATAAAATTATATACATCTTTGCTAGGCTCCTAGAAAAATTTGGATTCTGAGGATCAGAAAAGCAGATAAAAAGCTCGAAAAGTTAGTTTCCACCACATTCGTCCATATATGCAATGATTACAAACCAAAGTTAAAGCTTTAACATCAAGACAAATGTTAGCAATCATCTAATCGTTCCAGTTTGCTGCTGTTCATTTCCACACTGCCGTCGAGAGAAAGTAATTTTAACAGATTCCTCATCTGCCCGACAATCAGAAGAGAACAAATCGTCCTACATGTTTGTCCTGCAGCTGGCAAATCAACTGAAATCTTGCAACCTTAGCCATCATCAAATTTGGAAAGAGCATTGATTTGCTAACAGAACTGTTATTGAAAAAGTTGACACTATTTATGTTTGTTAATAATATTATATAAAGTATTGTTGCCAACGACCTAAATGGTTCCATGTGCCAAGTAAAATACAAAAATCAAGAAACCGATACTGCTATCACTATTGCCATCCATAAATGGACTGGATACTGAAGAGTAGGTATTTTATTGTATCTCAATAATTGTCAGTTAGTGCGTGCGTTTAATAACGTCCATCAGTGATCTGCGTGAATGGGCTATCTAACACAGAAATAGTAAACCGTTTTGTACGAAATATGGCAGCAGGATGTTTACGTGACGCAAGAGTGTGTTGGTTTATTTATTAGTTGGGATTAGTTTATGTAGGAGTTGCTCCGAGAGTTCCCAGCTGCTTCTTTCTATTCCGTTTAAACCAGCCGAAGGAATTTCCTAAAGGAACACCCGCTATTGCTGAACCAAATGTTTACTTTTTGAAGGTGAAAATAAAAACTGCGGGGATAGCTCAAAACGAGGTTAAGAAGAAATGAATCCTTTCCGTTATTACATCTTTCAGTCTCTTGGAAATTGAAGTCCAAGTCAATATTAATTCATGTCAAGATCTTTTAGTTTATTTATTAATTTAAATAGCATGAAAAATTAGCAGTAGATGAATAGAAGTAGATATTCCTAACACATTTTACCATGAAAATTAATCTCCAGGACGTAGAAAGTAAACGGTTTTCATTTTTCAAATGTCTCAAGAAGTTGAAACTTTTGCCATAGCTCCACTAATTGTTCAAAACTTTCTTCGTGAAAACCATTCTTCAAGTAATAAAACAAGTCCTGGCTTTCAACTTTTTCCAATTAGTCTATAGGCTGGAGCTAGGGTACCTAACTGATACACCACGTTTTTCCGTGTTATTCCAAAACCAGCATCCAAAAAATTCAGTTTTGTACTGGTACGATAGAGCAATATTGACAAAATCATTTTGGCTATATCAAATGTTTCTCTAAAATGTTTCCATTAAACTCCTTACGATTTGGAGAACAAGATTTTTATGAAGAGAGTAGATGTAGCTCCAAAAGGGTTTATTACTGTAGGAGTCATGATTGTTATAAATAGCTGAGGTTCGTTTTAGCGCAACGCTGCTAATGATCATATCATGAATATATATTAAAGTAAAATAAGTAATTTCAATAAATGATGGGGGGGGGGGGGTTAATAAAAATGGATTGATGAATGAACATCCAGTGAGAGCAAGTTTCGTTTTCGCTAATGAATTTTTGCTTTATTGACAAAACCCAAAGGAGAAACGTTGGAGTGAAAAATTGTTGATACTTATTAACTGCAGGAACTAATTTTTTTTTGAGAGCATACATAGTAATTTTCGGTGATTACGTCAAGATTTCTGCTTGTTAACACTACGACATATCAACGTAATTTCTTATAAATGTACCACTAAATCTTTTGTATAATGCTCTATTCTATTCCTACCTTCAGTCGCATCGTGCCCTTTTTCGGTAAAAACAATACTGATTTCCGACGAAGGTGAATATTGGTCCAGCCTGATATCCTCAACCTGGAGGGCCGCCCGAAAACTTTCGAATTAAATTTTAAAACCGTAGTGTAGCATGAACGAATTTTTCGCGAATGGCGGGCAGACAAGTTAAACTATAGGAAACAAATTGCAAACATAGCACGTGGAACATGTTGGGGACTTCGGTACGAGGTCTCGCCGACGCGAAACGCGAAAATGGGCACACTAATTCACTAAGAAAAAACATTAAATATCAAAGCTTCAGACATGTTACCGTATAAATAAGTAACTACTGTCACTTGGAAACTATTAAACTAACAACTAAAACTGTTTTTATTTAAACATGGAACTAAGTTCTTGAAAACACATAACTAGATGATGAAGTTGCAGCCTGGAATAGAAATACTCGACGTTTCAAAACTGATTAAAACCATTTTTGGTTTCAATAATAAGCCTTTGTCATCGTATAGCATACAATTGGTATAATCCCCTCAATTGTTATCATTTTACATATGAAGGAGCGTACATTCCAAGTCTGCAAAATCTTTCTGCCTTAGAATTAATGTGAAAATACGCTTTTTTGGCACACCATATCCACTAGGGGCCTAGTTGGTCACCCCAACATGAACCAGCTAGAGATCCCAATCTTGAATCCTGCAAATGCACGCGAATTCGGGAGGTACGGAACCTGCAGGGTTCGTGCGAGGATCCTGCATTCCTGTAAAAATGTTATTAAAAATTTCCAGCGGAACTTTCCATTCCCGGAGTAGCACTTTCCCCTCTAGCCCCTCCTTCAATGATCTTCTGCGTGAATCGCACTTCCCTTATGTAATTCATAGTTTCCTCCATTTAGGTCCAGTTTCAGCCTTGTCTTCTACCATTTCATTTATTATCTAATTTCAACATGGTGGTATTATTAACTTGTGACATGATTTGAGGCTTGATTGAGGCTTAGGATTTCATGGCCGTCTCGAAATCTAAAAATGGGGTGAACACTCAAGCGATTCGCGACTCATCAATGACAATCTGAACGCATTATGCATGCTTCGGTCGTTCCTCCAGACTGAATAAAAACATCCAGTTGTCAATTCATACCATTTGTAACAATCATACCTAATAAATATATACTCTTATTGACAACCTAAATATTTTGATTTAACCTACCTACCTATTCCGGGTATTTTATAATGACTTGGCATTGTAAATTCTAATTAATTAATAGTAATTTAATTATTAAATAATTAATTTGCGCTGTTGGGAAGGGATCTTGTAGAATTGGCGATTTGGAGGTGTAGATCGTGCAGAACTGAAAATCCGTGCGGATTAGGGCTCCTAGACCCAGCACAATTGCTTCACACTCACATAGGTTAAAGAGCAAAAACTGGTTGAAAACGTGGTTTCTTATGGTTTTCGCCGTTATTTCCCAATAATTTTGTAGGCAGAACCGACTAGGATAGGTTTCAGATTTGTAGAGATTCATCTATACCGAATAATTGCAATTTCTGCGATTTCACTTCATACTGCCGGATCAACTCGGCCCTTGCGCAAATGATAGTCCTTGCACAATTAAAAACTTCTCCAGCTAATATCCTATTAAACTCTCAGTGATTGTGGAGATTGGCTACTACATGTCTCCTTGTGAACTTTAATATTGTCGTATCAATGATTGGTTTTCGTTAAAAGGATATTACAAGTTTATCTAGGGAAAACCTTAACTTTAATAACGAACTACTTGATACCGACAGCACAAAACCTGTGTTGAACGTTAATAGCGATGGAGATATAAACTTCATTTTAAAACGCTGCAAATTATTATACAGTATTTTATTATTTATGCACTATAGTAACACGACATCGAAATTCACGAGTAGAACAACTGAAATTTAACGAAGTAAAATAAAACTCCTACCTATACATCATTTGTCCACAACATAAACTCATGTAATGTAAAACAATGTAATGCGGGTCCCGGGCAAGACGTTGAACTGCGACGATGGTCGAGGGCTGCGGTAAGCATCACTGACAGCATGACTCAAGGTGCGATGCAATCGCCCAATGTGGTTCATGACTGAATGAAAAGTCGAGGGTTACAGGGTGACCCGGAAGTGGTTTGACCCTGTGGAGGGTGGGAGACGCTCTTTAGCCGTGGTGAAGGCAATCTCCTAGGGGAGTAAATCCAGTATCCTGTGAACTGCGAAGAGGCAGCCCCTCTGACAGGTCAGGCCTGTAGTTCTTTGCAGTTAGTTACTTATTAATTATATAACACAATATCATTATTTAAGGTCCGAAAACATCGATTTCTAGGGGGCAGGTTGTCCGAGCGAGCTGGGGCGTGTGTCCTCTAGCTGTTTACTTTCAGTGAGAGTACTGATTGCTGAGTACTGAGTACTGATTGAGGTTCGAATCCGGATGGCACCAATGATAGGGCCAAAATCCTATCAAGTGTTGTATACCTGTCCTGTCGTTAGACAGTTCACCTCTGATCTCGATATCACGTGAATCCAAAACACTCCCAACCCAGGGGCGTGAGGCAATGGGAAGCCACGAGCGAAATCGTCAGACCTAGTTCCGACGGCTGGCGACGTCCGCGACACCTCCGGGTAGTCGGACGAAAATCCAAGTTGAAATTCCTTGTTTACTTTTTTTTAACTTTTACCTCGATTTCAGAAGAAACTCTTGAAACGAAATTCTATTGTATCATCAGATGGGATACTCAGATGATATAGGACAAGTCCATCTACTACCCAAGCATGTTCTCATTCGCATTCGTGTTTCCGTTCTTTATTCTGTCAAAACTTTAGCCATACGGGAGAGCAAATTGATGAACAAAAAGTGGTCTAGATAGGCTCATTAGATTCTTTGAAGGCACGTCTGTCAATGACAAAAATAAAATGAATGGTGTTATTTCAAAACCTCTCGATATTCAGATTTGTGAAATTTCATCTCTTCGGTTTCAGACTTTAGGATTGACTTAAAATGATACCAGGATTACCAACTAGACCCCAAATGTGATATTTGACTCAAGCGTCATTAACTTTCTTTCAGCTAGTTTCGAAGAAAAGCTCCGGACTGCTTACGGATGGGTTTTTTTAATTTTCGGATTCTACAAATCTTTAAACATAAAATTTTGAAAGTGGGTAACGATTCCTTTTCCCAGTCGATTACAAAGTTTTATTGTTGAAAATATAAACCAAAATTCACTGCAACGAGCAGCTCTCAGCGTTCAGTTTAGGTTTTGAGCTTCATATATTGGCGCTCAGTTTCGAATTCTCAACGTTCGACGCATCTCACTGTACTCTACCAAGTTCCAGATTCGACAGTATTTCTGGCCAGGCTAAATCCACATAAACGCAAACTAAATTTAGCTTGGAGCTGAGATGTCAGATTGGAAAGTTACGAACCAAACGCTTTTAGGGATCAAAGGGTGTTTTCTATCCATTCACAGCCTAACCTACTAACATCAATATCCGAAAATAGGAAACCGGATAATGATAATACGATGGAAAATTATAATTTTTATTATGTTATTATTATTATTTATACGGTGCACAATGATTTGATTGAGTCAATACATCACTGCGTCCACTCACCACAAGTGAGGTATCTATTTATGTAGTAAGAAACTTCGGTTATCTATTTTTACGTTTCTTTCGTTCAATAATGTGAATTTCTAATCGAGTCGAAATTTCATCTCTTCGGTTTCAACCTTTGAGATTGACTAAGATCGATGCGAAGAATTCAGTACTAACTAGACCCCAAATAACATTTTTGACCCAAGTTTCATAAACTTTTGTTGAGTAGTTTCGAAGAAGAGTTCTGGACCGTGGACGGTGTGTAACAGTGTTAAAAAAAATCCAATTTCCGGATTCTAGACAGGTTGAAACGTAAAAAAACAAATTTTGAGGGGTTTATAAGTTGGTTTTCTTGATCGGTTCGAAAGGTTTATTATTGAAAATAATAAACCAAATCAGGACTAACCACACAGAGTATACCCTATTTACTTATTATACATAAAGAAATAATAGAAATTGATTGATAAAGTATGAAGAAGATGTCTCAATCATCATCCATTTTATTACAATCATATGGTTCGCTTTGTATAGCAATTTTCTGAGAAGCAAGAACATTTTTTTGCAAGGACATCCGTTAGAGTTGAGACGTGAAGGTTGAGGGAGCAGCCGCTTTCCCGCATGGTTAGTGCCCGCATCCCGCTTATACGGTACTGAAGTGCCTACGTCAACATACAAAACAGCTGGTGTGAACTGAGACACAATTTAGCTTACTTTTGGTTGTTTACAGTTGCTAATATTATCGGTCGCACCAAGATAGATTAATGAACCTAATGTGTGTTCTTCGAAAAATGTCTGAATTCTGCCTTGAGGAGAGTTTGAAGAAATCCCGATAGATGGGCGTGAAACCACAGTTATAAATTCAAAGAATGGATGAAGAGGCGTAGGAGGGATCAAAGGGATCGCCATTCGTAGAGATAAGAGGTCACGAGTGGCATCTATCACCAAACAATTCTGCCGAGACGTCAAACTAGATTAATCCGATGGCATTTGCATTTGAATGGCAATTCATACTACGAATTGATGTTATTCGTCGTCACTCTAGGCGCAGACACCACTTGCCGCGACGTCCTCCTATCGTGCCTGTTTATTTTAGGCGACTGGCACAGACATATCCAGCATAATGGACATCTGGTTTTTTGCTCTGGTCACTCGGTATATCATAGTGTTGAATGTATCCTAGAAGTTGGGTAGAAACTGACAGCACCATGGTAATTCTCATACTATTTGACCTTTTGGATTTCCTGGACCATATAGGTGGGTTAAAAAAAAGATCGACTTTTTGAACAAAATTTGATGTAGAAAAGTATTATAGGTATTGAAGACAATACACTTCAGTGCCCGTTGTCAGTATTTCCAGTAGTAGAGTTTTTTTTCTTTTAATTTTGAACATCTTAATCAAAAGGGGTTTCGTCACGAGAACTGCTGTACAACGGATAGGCTGCAGGAAACAAATAGCTAAACTGTACTCGTCATCAAGGTCAGAAAACCACCCGAAAAGTTTTTCTTTTCCTAAACTAGATTCAAAATTATCACAAATGTCTCGGTAATTTGGACATTTTTAAAGTACCAAAAACTATCCATGGCAACACATGTGACAGGTACAAATCAAATAACAAAACAACGAACGATTTTTAATTAAAAATGCAATTTTTTATGAAAAATAGTAGAAATACCTATTTTAATAATTTTAATAATAATAATAATAATTATATAATTTGTTGTAAAATTTTGTGTAAAAATCGTGATGGTAACTCTTTTCACTTGGAAACACTATTCCTAACCTAACCAAGAGTTGGATAGATATGAGATGACAGCTCCGAAAAAGTGTCCTTAAACGTCTACTTTTGACGTTATAATTCAAAGGCAACACTCGTGACGGATAATTTTTGAGATACCCCATGTTTTTGGGTAAGCTATTTGATGCTCTCTACCCAGCTTCTTCCTGCCTCATTGAAATTTAATCAATTCTCAGTTTTTCTTGTCATAACACGACTTACTTAGAACATTCACTACAGAACAGTAACACTAGTGACATTTTCTGACTTTAAGGTTTCTTTAATTTTTGAGGTTGATCTAGGCTCATTATATTGTTACCATCGTATGTGTTTCAGGAAAATCTACCGAGTAGTACCTCTCTCCCTTCCAGTGTCATGAGAACTGGATAACAGAGCATCTGCACTCAGCTGTTCGGCAACACCGTTGGAACTTAGAATGTGGCCACTCTGATAATGCGGATTTACTATGATGAAGAAATTGTGGAAACACATTCCGAAGGAGAAAACAAAAGACTAATAACGTCGCCTATCTTCAGGAAATATATGAGTTACAATGTAAAATCGATTTCGATGGGTTAGGTCATCGTCAGCTATTGTTTGATGATGATGACCTACCATTCGAAATCGATTCGACGTTGTAGATACCTCACATATTTCGTTAACTACTTATTTGACTTCACGTTTTCTTTTTTGATATAGGGTATCGTTGATAACCTCACAATCAAAGTAATAGGTATCTACTGCCTCTTGACTACCCACCCACTCTCAGTAAAATTGTATAACGAGGTGGTTGAAACAAAGAGGAGATGGGATGAAGTGTTCCCCCTTCCAAGGAATGAGACAAAATTTTGATTATTTTTAATAAAAAACTGTTCATCCTCAAAATGAAAACAAAGCTTCCTCTACCAACAGGTAGATTCGGAAGCAAGTGTCCAAGTGTGGTCCAAGAAAATCTGACAATCGAAGCAAGTAGAGAAGTAGAACCCACTAGCCCTGCATTGTGCTATAGATCAGATAAAAAACCACTATCTCGTAAGAAACAGAAAGGATGTTTCAACTACGGGTCAGGAACAATACAAATTGGGTTGACACAAAAAAGATCGATCAGCCTCGAGAGCAAAAAGAATTGAGACAACCATGAATGACATGATTGTTAGGTTGAATATTTAACGTTGAAGCGTCCGCGAATCGGTCGAGGGAACAAATATTACGCAAGAAACGTTTGGTATTGACTTGGGAAGTGTAGCGGCGCCCATTGTCGCTTTCATTGATTCGACCCCGTTCCTCGGTATGAAGACGATAATTTATTTGGGAATAAACAAAAAAAGAACACAAATGGAAAATGTAATGAGCGAGTAGGGAAAACGAAACCACAGAGGGAGACAATTCCACGATGTTTCTTACGTGACTTATTGATTAAATAGGAAGATATACGGTATATGACTGCAGGGTTTTATGTATAGGCCTTAATGTCGCAAGGTATCTTCCTGGATACCTTTCCTTCAACCACACCCCGCACGAAGGAGAACGAAGGATATAAATAAAAATGGGTTCTTAGTTCAATTTAAAACCCAATCGGCTTGACAAAGTATCTGTCAAAAGACATTTGTGTTTTTTCCGCTTTTTAAGTGGGATGCTAAAGAACATGAACGAGGGCACCTGTCTTCCAAAAGTTGTTACGTTTGAACAAAATCATTTGCCAAACTTTCGGTGTTTCACTGATTTTCATATCACACTTGATAGAAAAATAAATTGAATTCTACCAATGTCTTCTGAAAAATCGAGCAAATCCTATTATGAAGAACTATAGGATACCATGGGTTTTGGATGTCTCAAAAAGGAATCCTACAAGATACACATAAAATTGAATTTTATCGTTCATCCTTCTGAAATAAATTGTGCATTTAAAGAAATTAAAAGAAAAATAATTGAATGAAAATGTGGGAAAAATTGGAATTCATCAAGATTTGTGATGTAGGGTTTTATGTGTAGGCTTGAACACCTCTACCAAGATGGATGGGCTATACAGATTCCTCTCGTGCATGGGCGTGTAGAATTAGAAGAACATAGAATTGAAGAACAAAGTACGAAATAAAATGGATTTCCCAGTGAAATTAATATAATTTTCCAATTCAAATTAATAACTTTACCACTACTTTAAAAACTGTCCCTACCAAATTATATGAATGCTGATTTTTACCAATAATGGATACATAGAAAGGAAATATTAGAGAAATCATAACACGGTTTTCTCACGATATTCGGTATTTGCCACCTTACTCAACGATGCTGAACTCAATGACTTCGCCTTTTCTAAGATAGAAGGATTTCTCTCTCAGCTACACGCGATCAAGATCCCGTAGACGTGATTGCATGAAGGGTGAACGCAACCACCGACTGCTCGATCTAGGTGTTGGAAGTTGTGCTAAATCTACCTATGTGGATCTATGCGAGTGGACAACTACTGTATTACCTATATGTTCGACGAGTATTTGAGTAACTTCTTTTGTTCGGATTTTGATTTTCATAATGTTTGCATGTATACAATTGTTGACATTTTTTCAATACTATCATACATAATAAAGAGTTACTTATTTCACATTTTGTGGTCCTTCATTACACCCATGATTAATTTAGTCAGTAAAATGATTAATTTGAATAAGAATAGTATGAATTTAATTGGGAAATGGGACAAAACAGAACGGATAGGGTGTGTTTGTCGGTGGTAATCAGTCAAATCAGTGGTTTTATTAAATTAATGGTCAAGTTGTAAAATAATCGTTCCATAGGGAGAAACATACACTTTACAGGGCTAAGGCATTTAGCAAAACGACAAGGCTAGGCAAACTGTAAAATATCCAAGAACAACTGTGTGAATGTATATAAGTATAAACATAAGTATATCCATAACTTCAGCGATTCAGGAAAATAGATAAGGTGTAAGTGTAAGGGAGCTCAGAATGAAAACGTTCGATGGCGTCATGAGGGTCATCTAGATTTATCTATTGCTGTTATGAATGAAGTAAACCGAATCTTCAAAGATTTCTCTGAAACTCCTTTACTCTCAAGCTGTTCAAAGCATTCAAAACAGCAATGAGAGCTTCAATCACATACTCTGGAACTCCGTACCAATCCATTTTTGTGACACTAACAGTAAAATATCCAAGAACAACTGCGTGAATGTATATAAGTATACACATAAGTATATCCATAACTTCACCGATTCAGGAAAATAGATAAGGTGTAAGTATAAGGGAGCTCAGAAAGAAAATGTTCGATGCCGTTATGAGGGTCATCTAGATTTACCTATTGCTGTAATGAATGAAGTAAAGCAAATCTTCAAAGATCTCTCTGAAACTCCTTTACTCTCAAGCTGTTCAAAGCATTCAAAACAGCAATGAGAGCTTCAATCACATACTCTGGAACTCCGTACCTATCCATTTTTGTGACACTACCTTCATTCCAACCTGGAATAAATACAGAAATTTTGTCACAAGGGGAATCTGTCTAAATGTAGAATTTTCAAGATTTTCCATGTGGAGCCGGAAGATTACTTCATCAGATTCTATCAACAAAGGGACATTTGTAGAATGAAAGCTACGAGCGCTGTTCAAAACATTAGAAAAGAAGCCAGGGCAGCAAGAGGAGTCGGCAAGAAACATTGGAGGGCAACTCTGACGAGGGAGAAGCAGACGACCCATCCTAAGGAGCACGTGGGCCTAAACGGTCAATGTTGGGGGAAAACATCTCCAATCGCAAGACAATTAAATACCATCAAATATCTGTCTTTTGGGTAATCATCAAATCATCCATCTTCCATGTTTTTTTGGGCTATCAAAGGGGTAGAATGGGGAAAAGTAGGCATTCATTCTAAAATTGAAGAAAAAACATTTATTAATAAGTCATCTAAGTTTATTGATTAGGAACTAAAGTTACACTTTAGTAAAAGAATGTTAATTACTCAATAAGTACTTACAAGGAACTCACCTAAATAGTTGGGAACAATCAATAAAAGTAGGTAGAAAATACAACTGAGAAATTGGGATGAGAAATTGATCATAATGTTTTTTCAGTCAATCACTTTTTTTGTTCGACGTAATATGGTTGATTAATGTGAAATGGCAAAAAGTTTATTCAATTCAAAGCTTTAGCGCTTTGTTCTGTCATCCAAACAAACAGAACAAGAAAATAATAATAATGAAAATTACCTGACAGAAAACGAACAAAACATCGAGTTCTCACAGCCAAAAGGAAATTGAGGAGGATATCCGGTGAAAGAGAGAAAGTGATAAATTCATGTTCAAACAGTCTCACGTTGGTCTCGAGAAAATGTCAATGTCAACACAAGATTCACCTGACGCGCCGCTATCTGCATTGTTTACTAAAATGACTGTGGGCAAACCTTTCCGATAATAGATCCGAAATTCAGGGGGTACCTTTGGCGATACTTGTTTGTTATTTTCAGAAAGTAAAGTCACAGGAAGAGAGGTTAGGCGATATTGAAAACGCTTAAACTATAAAAATTTCTTGGTATTTCGACATACCATTCAATAAAGAGATTTTCACCGAATCCTATAGAGCTAGAAGAGTAGAGTGGTCATACGTAAAAAAAACCACCAAATTCGAAGTGGTTCTAATCTTAATTATTTGACGTTTACGAACTCTCATGGACTCCCGGAGTCAACACCCATGACAGTTCCCGTCATGAATTCTTATTTAGGGCCAGTAAGAGTGATGTTCTATCACCTTATCGCAGTAATACTTGAACACCAATTTTGTTCTAATTTTTTAGAGATTTTAGTGAAATCAGAACATAACAATCGTACCCATTTTTTCCTTTCACGTCTTCATATGTACTTCCAAGAGAGATGCACAGGTCTGTTCTATATATTGATCAATATTAGGAGATAAAAACGCTAAAAATTCTTTCACTGGGGTTTATTATTCAATGATTCATGATTTGAATTTCTAGTAAGCTTTGGAGTGTGCGTGTTTCACAGGTGATAGAGCGCAGAGTTAACAAATAATTTTCAATACGAATATTCCTAGAAATGTTTAAGTATTAAAATTAAATTAAAAAAAAATATAAAATCAGGTTCAGGCTATCGTTTTCTCCAGTCATATTTCTCTGACGAATGTTTGATTTGATTTCATCGAAATCAAATTACTAGGCTGGGAGAAGCTCAATGAATTTTACTTTTGCGGAGGTGAGGAACGAAATATTGATGTTTGAATAATTTAACGACATGGGATCGTACTCAGCCTCACCAGCAGAAAATCGCATCAATATCGGATGAAAACCTGAAAATTTAATATTTTTACAAGGATTTGTAGACAAACGACAGTCAGGTACACACAATTCCTTTATGAATTCGTTTGGGAAGGTCTGAAAACTAAAATGCGAGAGGAAATTTCGGTTTGAGCGAACGATTTTTTATTGTTCATTACTGAAAACTATGCCTACACCACACAATAAGTCTTGTAGGCGTAGTTTTCACTTATGGAAAATTAATAATATCATATACTTCGTATAGTTGTTTAAGGCTTAGAGCTTCTTCAAAGCTTAAATCGTATATCGAAACGCCGGCTTAGTTAAGATTTGTAATTATTCGACCAACCCTCAAGAAATAGTATCCATGAAAACGTATACTTTCATCATATTCCTACCTAGTTCGTTGTAGGTGGACTGGGAAGCGAACAACTTTTAGGTAACGTAACTTCCAACAAGTAATAACATTTAGATTATTACCCACTTATTTGTAGCTATTTATGGAAGGTAACTAAAGGTTATTTTTTGCTATAAAGATAAGAATTCTCTGATAGCTCTATTTGTCGTTTTCCGACAATTAGATCAAGGCCGTTACATGTTCAAATACCTAAGTATGTCAACCTATAATCTACCGTTAACGTAAAACCATTGAGTGTTCACTTTTCAGCCAGTTATAGGATAACAAAAGAAGCGCAAAATTTGTTCATCTCAATGGGTTGGTATTTCACCCATACTGGGTCAAGATGTTACTTACACGAAAACTTCATCATTAAATTTTGACGAGCAAGTTATGGTATAAGAGTTATTCTGTCTTGTAGGGGACTCATGTGTAATAGATCTTAAAATAAACTCGTCTTGCAGAAATAAAATCGTAATCAGTTGAATGACTCACCTTAAAACAGGTAAAAAGGGAAGGTGTAAGCGGTGATTCCTCCACGCCGGCAGACACTCGGGGACCTCGCGCTCGATAACCGTCAGCTGGTCGGTTCGAGTGTATAACACAAATGACGAGGAAAGTGAAATAAAAAGCCGACGGTGAAAGAGGGCGGAAGGAGAGGGGGCGATGAACTAAAAAGGGACTACCCTACAACCGAGCGGGCCGACCGGCAACTTGCGACTGCGCTTTTCCGTGGAACAGAACCCGGGTCACAGCGGTCCCCCTTGTCCTGGGCCCATCCCCACCTCCCTCGAGCGACGAGACCTCGTTCCGAACTTTCGGCTCAACAATACAATACCAACCTGTGCGAGGGGAAAAGACCCAGTCTGTGGCTAATACATACAAACGAAAAAACATTGCGAATTATTGCATAGAGGTTTATTATTTCTGTAATAAATAGTCATTCTACACAAATGACTGAACTATTTACATTGCCCAAGGGTGCCCACCCCCCCTAAGCTTCATGACGCACCCCCAGAACTTAAAACCACCCCCTTCCCAAAAAATGTAAAAAATACTCGAAGCACCCCTTATTTTATCTAAAACTAAAAGAAGATTTACATTGGTATTGAAAAAATTCCAACCCAGCTGGGAATAGACAGAACGTGTACATTTCTTGAGATTCTTTACATAAGTATCGTATTCTCAATGGTAACATTCAAAAAGGTAAGAAACACATATTAATAATATCGTGAAATACATAAAAACATTGACAGTTTGAAGGCAAAAATTTTTAATTTTTAGTCTGATACCATCTACAAGTTATCGAGACACCTTTCAAGATTGGTAAATACATCTCTTTAAACCATGCAAAGCAGTTTTTGTCTTTGGCATGAGGAAACAGAAAATCTTTCGATTATTTCTTTATTAGGAATAGACTCAAGTACATTTTTTCTGCGGCTAGAACCATTAGATTGGACAACCATGAGTCTCTCATAGCTGATCAGAGTCTGTTTCTGATCATTTTAAATCGACTCATTGCTCTTTCTGTTGAACAACTAGAAATCGCTACGGAGAGTAAAGTTGTGTAAGCCACTTCCACAGCACAAAAGCTAGAAAACTTCATCAAAGATGTACAATGTTTAAAAAATCCTTTAGTGATCCAAAAACTCTTAATTTACTCTCGGGTGATCACGGACAATATTCAAGCACTTTCATTGTCATTATCACATTTTCGGATAGAAAAACAAACCACATTTAAATGAATAACTAGATTCATTATTATTTACGTTCCATATAACGATGTAAAATAGTTTTGAATGTCGTCACGTTAAACACTGTTTCAATCAACTTTACCCCCCCCCCCCCAATTTTTTTGACCCCCTCCCCCAAGAATTTCTTGTTTTTTTCAAGAGTTTTTTTCACGTGATACTTCTGAAATCGAATTTTTCAATTTTCAAGTAAGATAATTGTGGACAAGTGATAGGTGTTTTATTTAGCTCTTTAAATTTCAGTAGTTATATTCATGAATTTCTAGGTCGTGTCATATACAGTATACGGCACCATCGTAGGTGTTTCACATCACTTATGGAATACCCATTGTCTCGCGTACTGAACTTCTTGAGCTATGTTTTGATATTAGCTTCTGTTTCGTCAACGTACTACTTCCATTCACCTTCCTGGCTCAATTTTTAGGACCTAACTTATCAAAATAGGTTGAGGTTCAATGCAATGTAAAAAACGCATTCTTCTACGCTACACCGTATTATTTTAAATCGCCCTTTGAATTACACCCTATCACCTTACTTAATCTCGTTTCAACTTCTACACTTCAAAAAATTGGGTAAATAGATATTGCGAATTGAGAATAAATTTAATTTATTTCATACAAATATGACAATAACAAGTGAACACAACAAACAGAATACAAATTGCAGTGCTGCAATTTCTTGTTCTGATCCATTGAAATAGAAAACTTAACATGTCATGAATGTATTTGGAGTTCTTTTCCTGCCTAGAAGCAATTTTTATTACATCATTCAAAACTTTTGGAAATCCAGGTTGAGAAGTTCGATTGGAATATTTGGGTTGAGACAATACCACGTCATTTCTGCCGCATTAAATTTTTTCAATAAGAACTGAAATTTGGGTTTTCAATCCTACAATGACCATGAAGTTCTACAAAATCAACGACACTATCAAAGAAAAACAAAGACTCGCTGTTTTATCATTCAAATTTGGCGTTTAAAAAGGATGCCTCACCTTTGGATGCACTGCTGGCTGGGATTCAACTTTAAGCCACTTAAATGCCTATAACTCCCTCAATTTATGATGTATAATAAAATCTAAATATTTTGTTTTTCAAGGAGAAAACCCTGATTGCAAAGCGTAAACATTGTTGAAAACTGAAAATTTCTATTTTACCAAACGCTTGCGTTATAAGCAAGTCTGAAAGATATTGCGTTTCATTTTTTGTGCTGCAATCCTAAAATTTTGCTTGGAAGCCAACTTTCCAAAGGTACAGTTAATTTCACTTTCATATTGATAATTACGGGGGAAAATCAATTTTTAATGTTGACCCACCCAATTGATGCTTAAATGTTACCATGAATTGAACGCACTTGCACATCTCCCAGATTCTGTAATAACGTAGTTCTAATTTTAATAAATAAGTATATAAATTTCTTAGAGAATACAAAATTAGAGCGAGAATTTTGTAAATTCAATAGCTTTTACATTTTGGGATCGTTTTCCACCTTCACCTAGAAGCAGCAGAAGGTGCATTAGCTCTACGAAAATTCAACCCTCATTCTACCGGTGTTCTTGAGTTTAAGTAGGTATGATGATAAATTACGGGACCAATGGAGATCCGAGTGACATAAGGTCGAAAACAAATTTAAAATGGCAATAAGTCCTAAAAAAGGTATAGGAAGAAAGAGTCTAGAGGAGGCTTTTTGTTGGAAATCAGTTCAAGAATCGAACCCTAGACGGTGGAACATCAGACTACCTATCTGTATAGGCCTTCTACGATGAATACGTATCTATACACATTCATTGCCCGGTAGCAATCAATGATTTTCGAAATAAATTATGACTAAGGAGTTACGAGTGGAAGTCCGTCAATCCGCAGATCATCGTCGAAATTCGTTCGATTCCTTTACCAAAGAGTAAAAAGGTCCATGGCTCTCCTTGATCAGTTCAGAAGGTGATCCGATTTGCTGAAAAATGGAATATTTATTATTAGATACCAGTTATAAAATGAATTTTCTGGGTTTCATCAGTAATTCAATTTCTTAATTAATGTTGGTCTAGCACTCGGCGGATGAATCAATATATATTTGTATGCTTTACAATTGGTTCTATGAAAATTGTCGTAGGGCACACATTTCAGGAATTATTCAAGGATCAGTAGGAATCGTTCAATCTCATCTTTTACAAGGTTTCCATCTTTGGAGTCCAGACAATTTCGATAAAACAGGAGTATTTCCTGAGCTGGCTTAGCGAGTTCTTCTATTAAGCTGCTACCACACTTGCGGTATAATGCAACAAAAATCGAACAAATCTCCGAAAATGTGGCCAGGCGTTGGTGTATTTACCAAGTACCGAAATTTGCCAAACGAGTGCACGCTTCAAAGGAAGCTTCTTTCATAGATCAAAGGAGAGTAATATTTTGGGAGAAAAAGCTAAATATGGGGAATAACACTCATTATTAATATCTAACTCAATGGGTGTGTTTTCTCTTATAAATTGAGCCAACCACCTGTTGTTTTCCGAGAACATTTCAAACGTTTTAATGACAAGCATTGAACAATATCCATAATGTGAATTAGAAGGCCGATTTATTCATCAATTTTGTTTTGTGCTTCAACGTATCGACTTTTGACATTTCCACGGTAGCATATTCCCGGGCCGCACATCTATAATTCAAGTACAAAATTGATATTTGTACCATTCACTGTAAAATTGAACTCTTCAATTCTCAGATTAACTGGGGTCTGAGTCAAATCAAGGGTCTTACATACATCTGCTACTTCATATAATTAAGCTTTTAGATCAGCTATGTGGAAACCCTCACATCAGCTGAACTTACATGGTGGAGGGTTATTGTATTCGGAGCTTAAGTAATAATATTAGATATCATATTGATAGTGTAGAATTTCTTTATGATCAACTTACCTTGATTCGGCCGTTCTCCATAACAATGATGACGTCACTCTCCATGACCGTGTGGATTCTGTGCGCTATAGTGATAACAGTTGCATCTGCGAAGCAGATTTTCATCGCTCTCTGAATAATATCTTCAGTCCTAGAAATGAATGAAGAATATAAGAATAATAAGAAGCTAGCAAAGTAAGAATAATTATCATTGCATCGAGTATCATTATAGAATCATAATGAAGGTCTTGCGATTGTAATGTATTGAAATAAAAAATGATTTAGTATCACACAAGGTGTCTCACAAGTCATGTGATATTATTATGCCCCCCTTACCCGATGGAAAACTTTGCAATTCACATGTAATGAAGAAATCAAAGTTTCATGCATGGCGAATGTAGGGAAATTCGCCTACTATTTAACTTTCTCTCCTGAAGGGAGATATTTGCTTACGTTTTTTTACCCCTTTCGGTCTGTTAAATCAAATTGAGGATTTTTAGTGTGTTTGACGGAGCTAGCGCCCAAAGTTGGCGATGCCGGCCGCGAGCGTCCGAAGCACCAAATTGGCTTGCTGGATAGGAAGTGAGATGGATGTAGCGTACAAAGTTGGCGATACCAGCCTCTCGAGGCTGCGGCACCAATTTGCTTGCTACGGAGGAGAGGTTTTGGATGCCGAGGCGATACCCGTCTAGCGAGACTACAGCACTCAGTGGAAAGGATAATTGGTAGGTCTAACTGACAGAGCAGAGTCAGTACTCCAAGGCACGGTTAGATGAAGTGAAATAAGGACGCAGGGTTTTGATAAAAGCTGCTAGGGCTTCCACCGACTATATCCTTCCGGCTTGTAGGACGGGTTTATACATGGGTGGAAGGGGCGACGCTAGCTGGTCGGCTTTTCCCTTCTTTATCAGGGAATAATTCTGTGTTACATAGGTGAATTCTTCACAGGTACACTCATATGTTTTTTGTTGTGATATTTCATTTCAACTGAGAATTCCAATTTGCAGATTTATAACAAAATTTATGCAATTAAAGGAGTAAAATGAAGATCTTGAGAAGTTTCTGAGAGTTAAACCGGTTACTCGTTTTTTAGTTAGTAATAATGTCCAAATGTCAAAAAACGGCTGGTAATATTGTGTTATTCTGATAATAATTAGGTAATTAAGCTTTCATTTAATATTTGTGTAAAATACAATTATGTAGTTTTGAGTCCAGTAAACGGTGGTTTTGAATGATGAAGTACTGCTGGTGCTGATCATTGCTTAGTATTTGAACAGCACAGCCTAAATTCGCTCTCTCCGTCCCAGTTACAAAACACTTGAGGTGTATCCATCACCCTTCCCCTACTTGTACTTGATTTGAAGCGCTTCTTCCCGATGGTTGATAGGGAGAATTACAAAATAACCGCAATTTGTCACTACCAACCTAGCTACCTACTCCTATTACTTGTTAGAGTGTCTGGCTCGGTGAGTTATTCAAATATAAACAGTCAGTTGTTAAATCTTTCAATTGTTCTTTTAGTCGGTCTCGGCTGTGTTAGAACAGCCTTGACATTCTCAGTAATGACAAACTTGTTGGAAAGATCAGATACCGTGAGAAGAAGGATTTGTTCTGAATTTGCACAAGTTCGAAATCATGTGTACAAGATAAGAATAGCTTGTGACAAGGCAATGAACCTCTCTTATAATTCAGAAAATCACCGTCAATGAACGTTTGTGGAATGTGTAGTTGCAAACAATTGAGTTCTCATTAAAAAAGGTGTCATGAACAGGTAAGAAAAGCAAGGAAAGGAAAGGACCTTGGGGGGAAAACTGTAATCCATTAGAAATCTATTTGTATAATCTACATATTATGTGCGTTGTACACACACAATACACGGAACATTTTTGTCATCGAAATATACTCCCAAATCCGCTGAATGTAACCTGCAGACCAGGAGTAGTACCTCAATATCTTAGGTTGTGATATGCGGACTAATCGGGCTTAGCGGCTTATCTGTTAATACGATAATCACCCTTCAATTCTAATATGAACTGCGGATAGTCGATAGGGAGGTGATGGATGGTATACTGAGCTGTGCTTGTACTTTGAAACCGTGTGAAGTTGAAGTTGTCGAGTGCCTATAACGTCACTGGCCGTAACTTGAACATTAACCATAAGAAAACAATAAACCAGAAAAAGAACCAGAAAGCCAAGATGAACCAGAAAAAGTTGGTAATGTTCGCGAGAGAGTATGGGAAGACGAGAACCACGTGTTGAAACAGCTTGGTTAAAATTCGCTGATAACATTTACAACACCTAGACATCCCCTAAAGCGTTTTTTTCCGGCAAAAAGATCTACTGTGCACGTGTCCACAAGTAGCTGTACCTGTGGTTCGTTTTATTCCGCCCATCCTTTTAGGTACCTACCGTCTTTTGGAGCAAGCAGGTATCAATGTCAGAGTCAGGAGTGCAAACAGTGTCCAGCTTTGAAATGTGTGAAAAGGATGCGTTTCCTTAGAATGAATGGAACAGTTCAGGAAACGCATTATCGATCGGTTTATATTCTTCGAAATTGTTATTTAGAAGTTTTTACCCCAAGACTTTCATAGAAAGAAACAGAATGACCATAAAAAAAGGGAACTGAATGATTGATTTTATAGTAGACACATAAGTATGTGCTAGTACCTCATCGAGATTCTCCAGAAGATGGATATTGTGAACCATGGAATCCGTACAAATGGTATCCACACAAGAAATAAGATGTTGCACTAACTTGAAGAGAAATCTCTTTCGTTATCTTCCATACTCAAGTATTGTCATATCCATAAGTCGTGTAATTTGCTAATGTGGGGAGCAAAGTTCAAGGGGTTTTTAGTGTGTGAGTGTTGAAGTAACTCAGCGGTTTCTATGTAAGTTCTGTGATCTAGTAGTAGTAGTAGTAGTAGTAATTATTTATTGTAAAAAATCGTAGGATTATTACAAGAGTACATGGTATCGAATTTTAAATAACATAAATACTGCATGATCCTTCATCCTTAAAATATTGATGTGGCTTAAATCTAACAAAGGGAAGTTGACTGAGAGGGCTTATGAACGTTGCTTCCTATAATAAAATACATTTAAACCAAAAGAAACTGAGGCAAGGCTGAGGTAAAGGTTTCCGATTCCGCAAATAAAGACAAAAGTGATGAAATCAAACCAGAAAATTACAAGTCATACAAGACAGGACCAACTCAGAGATATGAGAAACAAATTAAAAAACCGGCTTGGCAACTACCCGCACAAATAAGTCAAAAGGCAACATAAATATTTCCACGTACCTATACGTATGTAAATAAATAAGTAAAAATTAAATGATAGAACATAAGTAATTCTATGTATTTTTGATACAATAAATACAACAATAAAAGTTCTAGGTGTGGTAGGTATATGATGTCTGTTCCATAAAAGCGGATTTTATTCGTTGAGAGCAAATGCTCTGAGTAAAAGAGAGTTAGTGGCAAACCGGAAGAAATCCAACATCTTCTGTCTATCATTTTCAAAATCTAACAGTCCCGACAATAAGTGGTTGTCTTCACAATTATGGTAGCCGACCATATGTCGTGAAAGATATTGTCGTCTGAAGGGTCCGAGGATAGGGCAACGGATGAGAAAGTGAGGAAGGTCGTAAGTTCTGTGATCTATAACAGTTACTGTTTTCGATGACGCTTTTTGTATCTTGTTTTACTAGTTAGAAACGAGGTTGATATGATTCTAGGTGGTTGTCATGGCCGTGCGGAGAAGTAAGACTGTTTGTCTACGGATTAGAATATCTTGGGTTCGAGTCTGGGCAGAATTTTTTTTTGTATAGGGGTTATTTTTACCTCGAGCTATTACTAGCAAAAGGCATATTGTTCTCAGAGGCGGTATATTTTTGGGATTGGGAAAATCTGACTTAAGACGATTACAGATGGGTAAAGATGGATAGAGGCTGTTGGCCTGAACCGCTCTAGCCATGTTAATAAACCAAGAAGCTGACCTGAAAGACATATTCAACATGAAAAAATAATAAAATTATGATGAAGAGGAATAATAATGAAATTATGAGGGTACCTACAATAGTCAACACTCTGTTGGTGTATTTGCACGAAAACATTAGTACCAACCGAATAACCAGGGTAGGAACGGGTGATCTACTATCTGAATTCAGAAATAATTACTCAATTATTGAGTGTTATTACTTACTTTTTATCAACGTTGGCAGTGGCCTCGTCGAGGATGACTATCTTGTTGGAACGAAGGATCCCTCTGGCGAGACAGAGCAGCTGCTTCTGTCCGGCGCTCAAATTTCCACCGCTGTCGTCCACTATCATCAACAAACCTCCGGCCTGAGCCCCGACGAAATCGGACATTTCGACCTCAATAGTAACAAAAATTCGGATATAAAATACTGCACAGAAATTTAATTAAAAAAAAAAAAAAAAGCAAAAAACAAAAAAACCAAAAAAAAAAAAAAAACTAGCAGCTTACCAAGACAGATTGAGGCCTTAATAGATTGTAAAAATAAAAGGCTATATCAGATCACCCGTGCGTAGCATGGTCTTACAGCATTTCCAGAGGTAATTACTTCGCCTTAGGTTGCTTAATTAGTTCATTTATAATGAGAGGTTTTCATGTTCAGTGTGGCGACTCCCTAAATGACGGTTGTGGAACAGTGCAACAACCGGGCGATAATGAACAGTATCACTTATTTGGAGTCGTTTAGGGTAATATTGCTTAGTTCGTAATGTTTTAATGAATAAATACGCCGTTAGGGTCCCTATAACGGGTGTTTGACCACTGTAATATAATCATCCTCAGTGGGGGGTTCAAAATTCAGTGGGCACGATCATACGTTTTATTCTATTTATTCAGCTGAAGGATTTAGGTATAAGGCTTTTATATGGGTAATTTCAACATTTCGGTCACATTTATGTCACTGGTCAGTAATGCCATCGAAATCAAATGAATGCAGTTTTCTAAATTTTTAAAATTTCTCTCTTATGTGGGTGTACATGTTCCAAGGATAAATCCATGGATCCTGGGTTAAGCCTAAATGGCCCAGGAAAAAATATTGAAGAGCTTATTTCTCACTCCGTACTGCTGTCACTGACTAGAGGTATACAATATCCATCATCAATACTCAGTAAAATATTTATTGGGGCCTCTATGTCCACTTACACTGTAAAAGAATAGTAAAGTAAGTAAACAAGGAATTTCACCTTGGATTTTCGTCCGACTACCCGGAAGTGTCGTGGACGTCGCCAACTGTAAAAGAATATACCATCTAAATATATATGTACCTTATAAAAAAAAAAAAAAAAATTGGATCAAAGCAAGTCGCCTTACGAACCCTTTATTTCAGTGTCACAGTGTTTTTCTTCACTCCCTTCAATGTTTTGAAAATTAGCCCCAACAGGCAGGAAAGGGTGTTTATGAAGTTGCTTCTGTTTTTTTGATATCCCTTATTCAAGATGGTCCCAACGCTGGTGTTTGGATTTTGCCTAGATCTTCCCAGTCAGTTCTACTGGGAAAACCATCCCTGGAGGCAGCAGTGTGGGTTTTTTAACTCCCACTCCCTACTCCAATAACATTCTGACTGGGGCAAATGAAACGTGTCAATTAGTGTAGTTGTTTGAAGTTCGTTGACAACATTTTGGTACAACCAGTTTCAATTGATTAGTGACCTGAAAAGGCGGTGATAGACTATAACCTCACTCCCTATAATTTCCAGCCAACAGCCCCGTAAATTGTAGGGAGTGAGATCTGCTTGTAGCGAGAGAGATTTTGGAATGGAAACCTCAGCATTTACTGTAGCTAAAAATAAGCTAATCTGTGCTGTTCCATTCACCTGAATTGAAAGATTGAGCGGCAATTCCCAGGGAGGTTGGAGGCTCGAAAGGGGGAAACAATCAGCAGTATGGTTCAAGATTATGTGTGCTCACTTGCTTAATATGCCGAGAGAACCGCAGTGATTGATGAAGAACAAGACTATTGATATAGTTTCAATTTTTTTTTGTTGAAAAGTCGAATGGTACCTAAATGTGACCGAAATTTTGAGATGACCCATAAAAAAACAAAAGTTATAATTCGTACTGATTCCTAGTCTTCACGTCCATCCATACTGCCTCAACAACAAAATATTTCACCTGTTTTATAATATTTATTCAGCATAAAGATCTCAGCAAGGATTTTTGAAAAAGTTGCCATAAGAAAGGTGTCGGATGGTAGGAACTGTCCAAAACAGCGGGGCAAATAAAGGTGAATGATGTCACAGGGGAAAAACGTCAATGACTTCAAATAATCAATCTTTACTGGAAATTGTCCGAAACAACTGAAGTTTTGAGATGGAAATTTAAAATCAGAGGGGACAACATTTAATTCGTGGATCAAACATGGGAAAAGCTAAAACACGAAAGTTTACGACGAAGACACGAAGTTGATTTCTTCCAGATCGATCAGTGACTAGATGCAGTTTAATATTTCAATCACTCACTTTCTTGAGGACTTCCCATATCCGCGAATCTTCGTACTCGCCGAGGGGATCGAGATTGGAGCGAAGCGTCCCCGAGAAGAGGATGGGCTCCTGGGGGATCACCGTCAGCCGGGGACGCAGGTCCTTGAGGAGGAGGAAGCGGATGTCCACGCCGTCGATGAGGATCATCCCCTCGAATTCGACGAGCCTGAAGAGGGTGAGAGCGATGGAGGACTTGCCGGAACCCGTTCGCCCAACGATCCCCACCTTCAGTCAAACAAGCCGTAACCAAACATACAAATAGCAATCACCCATAAAAGGGTCCGTTTCACCCTGAAGGACTAATGGGATTACACCAGAGTCAAGATTCCTCCCCAAAAAAGACGGGAGATATCTGTATTAATTCTGCATTAGATAGTGAACCCATATTTTCCAAAAATCATCCGTATTTTCTTTATATTCCAATAAAATGACGAGTATACAATGTAGAGCGGAGGACTCACTCAAAATTGACCGGAGCCGGACAGAAGAGCGAGTCACCAGTAATCTGTGGCCCAAAAGAGCGAGCCTTTGTTACAGCTATTTCCCAACAACAAAGGAATTGACAGTCCCGAAAGAGCGACTCGAAGTTTGTAGGTAAACATTCCTCACTTGACGACTCTGTTCTCTCGATGAACGCAGTCGATCTCGTCGTTGTCGCTCGCTGATTAGTTATTTGTTGCCAGCCAACATGTTCACTCTGACTACCACGAACAAAGGTGCGCGCTGTTTGGTGCGAGATAATTATTTTTATCGACGTTCTCGCGATTTATGTGACGGCAACATAAAGTGGAGGTGTACTAATGGGAAGTGCCCAGCTACAATTGTTACTGACCGGAATGGTCGACGACGAAACGAAATCTCCATTTCCTTTGTGGGCGGAAACAAGAAAAAAAACATTCAGCTCTTCTGGACCTCTGGAACAGTCATCGTGCCTCGAGAATACATCGATTGGACTATTTGAAAAAAGTTGGCATCCTAAAACAAGCTGTTAAGATGAAAAAGCCGAGATCATGACCGTATTTTTTAGCAAGCTGTTGAAATGAAAACCTGACAACTCGATCTTATGTTTCTGAAGACAAGAGTGGGATCGCCCCAATGCATTGTAAAATAAAGAATATTTTCGACAAATTTTTCATACCGACTTTAATTTATCCCAGTGCTCGCTCTTTTGGTACTTAGCACTCGCTCATTTGGTACTCGCTCTTTTAGGAGTGTTACAGTCGCTCTTTTAGTACTAGCACTCGCTCATTTCTCCGTCAATGGGTGGCTCATTCGTCCTACATTTGAAACAGACTCGCTCTTATGGGCTGCACCCAAATTGACTCGATTTTAAATCGTTGGAAAGCCCCCGTATTTTACTACGCGATAATCGTATGTAATCATTACACAGCCCCACAAAAATAAAAAAATGTCAAGATAAGTAAAGTAAACTAGGGTATCCCTATGTATTTTTCGATGCTGAGTTCAAATACAAGGTCCAAATAATCCCCAGAACCCCAAAATTTTGAGCAATGGCCAAAAAACTACCCTTAAATTGGTGTCAGAACCTTCTTTCTGATTCATGAGATTGGGACGAACTACGACATCTTTTCAAACGAATTTATGCATTTTTTTCTAACTTCAGTACAAGGAGAGTACTACCTCCCCCTCAATCACCCCCTCCTAGGGGTTGAAATTAGATTTTTCGCGCCAAGTCGAGTGAGGTAAGGATTTCTTGGACATTTTTAAAATTTTTTTGGGTCTGGAGCCAATGGAGTCGAATCACTTTGTTTTTTCAAGCTATTGTCTACTCGCTTTGGTAAGGGTGAACACTTCTGTAAGGTGCATGGTTTGCAAATAATTAAATACAAGTTTGAAAAAGTGCAGTTTTAGCAGCCGTTCTGAGGCCGCAATTTTCGGCCATTCATGTTATTTTGATAACAGATGTGTATTTTCTGAGCCAGATACTTAGGTAATATTCATCAGAGACTTGATTATTGGTTAAATAGACAATTGGATTGGTAGCTCGATCTTTGGAAAAAGTCGACTATATGATATGAACCTTTTGTCCTGGCTTGACAGAAAACGTGAGTCCTTTGAGAACCCATGGAGAGTGCCGACCGTAGCGCATGTAAACCTCCATGAAGTGCACTGCTCCTTTTTGCGGCCAACTGTCCTCCAACCAAACGGGCGATTTTCCTGAAATGTGAATGAAATATTTTGGTGAGTCATACAAACATTAGAACTATCACTATGTTGGATTTTTAGAAAAAAAAGTAAATTATCCTTGCTTTGCAGATTCTTTGTCATCAGATGGCATCATCATTATTAGTCTAGGTTCTGTCCAGTATGGGTTCAGCGCAGTATGCAACTGTACTGAACTATGTATAGTACAGTTTTATACTGTGTTAATCTATACTTAATGCGAGTGAGAATGTCGAATCGATAATGGTTCTACTACTTGCACCACCTCGATTGTAACCCAACATGAATGTGCAACAAGCAACACCCTCCATACCAAACTCCATGTAGCTTTTTACAACTTTCCTGAAGAATATCATGTAGGATCGGACAAAGAAGATTCGCGGAAATCGGTTAAAGAACGATTTATTGACATATCTTCCTCGCATCACTTCATGTTTGAATATGACGAAAAATGCTTTCTCAGAGAGGCCAAATACCTTGAACAGGGAAATCATGGTACACAATATACTTATAAAAATCGGGTGAGATTGCTGTAAAAATGTTGACATTTTCGTTCACAGCTGTCTCCTTTACTCCTATTCACCCTTGTCATCAAAATGAGATTCCCGATTTTTCACATATGAATTTGCTGTATATAAAGACCAATAAACATATTTACAATTGTTTCACATATCAGAAATACAGACCTATCAATCTTATTTATTGAACATGTCATGATTTATCAGAACTGAAGGGTGCATCCAAACAGTACAAGGCGGTGTTGGAATGGTGAGCACCTTACATGGGCCTTGACAATCAGGCTGCAACATGGAAGGCTAGAGGTATATCTACTGGCGCAGCAGCTTCAAGGAACTGGAAGATAGTCGCTGGTCATATCCATCATACAGCATAGTCACTTACATTTTTTCACGTGGCTGAAGAACTTCAATTTTTGTCTGTCAGCTAATCATGATAACTGGCATCATCTCCGATAAAGTTGCATCAAGTTATATCTGATTTTGATGAAATTAAGCACAAGAAATTTTGACCCGTCCCTCAAGAATTTAATTTCATTCGCAATCAATAATAGCTTACACACATGCGTAAACATAAAATTGCTGCAAAAGCACCACTTTTACAGTTTTCATCTGGTTATGAAAATATTTTTAGGCGTACCAATGTAGTGCTGCTTTTGATCAATATTTAGGTTTAATTTTCTGCGAATTTAATTTTCACTACTGAAAGTAACCGTTGTAATCATTTCATAGCTTTCACGGGGTCATACAATCTACGACAGCGAATGAAGTTCTATACTTTCTGAAGAAATAAGAAAAAAAAAACAACTGATGAAAAAAAAAAGTATCAAAATGCCAAAATTATTCCTGTCAAGACTTCGTACACGAGGGTTTACTAAGTGGAATGTATTGCTCAGTTCCGTGCAGTTTTATCAAGGAAAACTACGGGAACGCTAGATTACGACTGTCAACCGAAGGAAATAACGAAACGTTTCGTTTTTCAGAATCCACTTCATTATTCAAATAAATGGTTTCCACAACTTCCCCGCCAGTGGGTCGCAGGAAGTAAGTTATTTCGAATTCAATGAAGTTCATTCACGAAATACACGGAGTTTGTAAAAGAAACGTGGTGTATTTCCACAAAAATAGAAGAGTTAAACATTTCGTCTCATGTTCATTTTACTAATCAACAATTGTGTTGAACGAGATATGTACATACCGTAGGAAATAATGTTCAGATCAATGAATTTTTTTGAATAATCTAAAAAGATTCCATAGGGAATCTATAAAGAGTTGGGGGAAATCGTAAATTTAAAGAGGAGTGTTATTATTCTACACCAGTAATCAAATGAGTGATCAAATCATCAATTCCCAACCAACCTTCAGATTTGAGCGAGATCGGACGGATAGTTCATGAGGTAACTGGGCTCGATCTTACATTTTCGCGTGCCCAGTGAACACCATAAAATTTAGTGTTTGAAATTTATTTTATAAAATAAATTTTATAGTGTTTAAAATTTATCAGTAAAACATTTAATGTTCTAGTGATAAAATCAATGGGGGGTCACATTCCTCTGAATCTGCCTAGTTCAGGTGGATTTCATCAAAATTCGGAAGGCAAATAAAGAATTAAGGTTTAAAATACACATTTCTCATTCGCGCATTAGCTATTATCGATCTGGTCGTATGATATGGGATGATTAAACCGTCCTTTTCCAACATCCCTTCGAATTTGAGCGAACTCGGTAGAAGGAATAGGCAGGCGCAGAATGAAGTGTTGCTATACTAAGCTCTTAACATCCACTGGTAGATGCAGAATCAAATGTCAATCCTTCAATGGAGAGGATTAAGAAAACCTTGGATTTATAAATTGATCTGCATAAACTAAAAAGTAGATAGTGATCATTAGTTTCACGATGATAGTATGTACTTCTTTGGTAAGTGTGATTTTCAGTGATGCACCTTTCGGTGACTAATTCCTGATCAACATGCCCCGAAAATTCTGCTTACCTTAGAATCCAACTTTATATGGAGTGTACTTGTACAAGAACTAATATATTCAACGATCTTACAGTTGGTCAGTTGGTACTGCCTTGTGCTATTAGATATGCGTTTTGCAGTACGTAGAAGTTGAGCGGGTTAGTATAACCTATTTAGTGAAGGTGAAATCCTTGTAACAAAACTTATTCCTAGTTTTCATCCGACTTTGATGATATTTTCAGGGAATATGCGGACTAGGCAGAAGATTCTCATTTTCCATATGAGTTCCATTTCTCAAATATTTATCACTCCGGGCATGCACAGCCGTAAAATTCACCAAGCATAATTTTCAAAGGTTCCACTGGTTCTATTGAGCTAAACTTTTTAAGGTACCTACTCGGGAAAGAGCGGTATAATGAACTTGTATCAATTTCAGTATGATGGTACTATAATTGTATTAGTGCGACAGATCAGAAATCCATGTTTTCTAACCATTTGAAGGTGTTGATGTAAGCCGAAACATTACCTGCAGCATTTCAAACACGTGAATCGCCTAGCACTTTTATATTTTGCATCTTTCCAAATTATTGACAGCATTTTAAAAGATCTTTACGTTCGTGTTAATTAGACAAGAAATCAATGTGCCGCACACTTGGCAGACTTTTAAAAATTGTGACCAATTTATTATGCTCAGAAATTGCCCTCCAACCTAATAACTTCCATCCCTTTATCAGCTTTCTATAATACTCTAACGATTACAAGTGTGATGACCACCAATTCAGTCACAGTAAAATAGTTCACCTTGTTTGTACGATTTAGCTCTGAGCTTGGGGGAGTCTCTTTCCAAATCCCAGTATTCTGCAATCCTACTGACGGAGACGAGGCTGTTCTCAACCTCTGCAGACTGCCGGAGTCCCCACTCCATCGTGTAAGCGAGACCGCTGCACTGGGTTATGGCTAAACCTATGTCTGCCACTAAGATGCCTGGAATTTGAAGAATGCTTCAAGGTAATTTGGTAAGAGTACCAAAAGGTTTAATTTTCAGGTAAATATATCATTAAAAGTGAGCAGCAGAAGTGAAATTCACTCTTTTGCACTGACTGAAGTTCTGAAAATAAGCAGTACCTTTATATTTCCCAGATTTCAAACAATATTTATATTGTCTATGGAAGCTATAGTAGTTAACTATGTACACTATTTCAGGATTAGTGTATCTCTCAAAAAATGCCATCAATAAATTTTAAAGTTACCCACGTTCTTTTTAAAAGTAAATCGACTAGCCATTTTCACTAGCCATGAAACCGGGCGAACATCAGGTGTCATATTCGAGTTGGGGCAACTGGGGTATGTTGACATTGTAATTTTCAAACGGTAAATTCAGTGAATTTAATGTTCACCCTCATATAATTATCATCATGAGATTATCCATCCTGATGGAGCGAAATATGACGAGGGCAAGAGGGCTTAAGTCCTTTGATATTTGAACCATAAGAGGAATTGTTAATTGCCCAATAAATTCATCCCCTCAATCCCTGTAAACAAATTACCTGATTGGCAACCACCATTTTAAGTAAATCGAATTCACAACATATTTAATTAAAACAATACATGTAATGTGTTGCACATGAGAATAACCGCAATGAAAAAAATGTATAGAACATTAAAATACACTAATCTTTCGACTGAACGCAGATTATTCAAAAGAAATTGAGTTCAATAAGGATTTTTAGGTAGTCAAAGTGCAGAATTGCCTTCTACAGCTTGAAACCATCACGCTAGACACACAATGGTCCTCTAAATAGTGTGACTGAAAGTTGTGTTAATGAAAGAAATAACATGATTGGGTAATGGACCGTTGAGATGTTTGACAGGGTCCCATGATCAACTTGGTTTATCGGCCTAACTCCTCCACCCAAACTGAATGTAAATGTGCACCAGATTTAAACATATACGACTGAGGAGGAGTAGGGGGGATTGATTTAAGAATCAATGTACAGCGGCAAGTGATCAATGGCATTAGAGGATGCCACTCGGAATCTCTTTGTAAGTGGAAGGCGAAAACCTTTTATTCAATGTACTTTTAATATGACCACACACACCAATACCTGCTTGTTGATATTTCTTCTATACTGTTCTCATAAAAGATTTTGAGCTCTTACAAAAGGGGAGGCTAAGTATTTTTCAAAATTCAATCTATCAAATTCCAAGTTGTAATTTTTAAGATAATGCTCACCCTCTCTGAAAATTACAAAACTCAAAGTTACAGCAGCGTTGTACAACAGGCAGAAGATGTCCAGCCAGAAGGCGAAGGCTCTGTTGGCAGCCAGGTAGAGGTACCACGCAGAAGTGTGGAAATCCTGGAAGTACGTTCATGTTAAAATCTGTATCTCATATTAGTAAGTAAGTAAGTAAAAGTAAAGTAAACAAGGAATTTCACCTTGGATTTTCGTTCGACTACCCGGAGGTGTCGCGGACGTCGCCAGCCGTCCTCCAGAGAGGATCGGAACTAGGTCTGACGATTTCGCTCGTGGCTTCCCATTGCCTCACGCCCCTGGGTTGGGAGCGTTATGGATTCACGTGATATCGAGATCAGAGGTGAACTGTCTAACGACTGGACAGGTATACAACACTTGATAGGATTTTGGCCCTAATGATCGGTGCTAGCCGGATTCGAACCGGGGCAATCAGTACTCCCACTGAAAAGTAGTATCTAATATTATGTAGACCATTGAATAAAATTGAATGACCAATTCTAAAAAATACTAGTTAAAATATTTCCGGTAAAACGTACTTTGAGCGGATAAAATTTCGGATTAATTCTGTCTCACGGAAAGATCATGACAATGAGATTAGGGGTACATTTCGATCAATTACCGGCATGTAAAATGAAGAGTAGCCGAACTTTATGACAGCCATGAGCAGGCGTAGTTACCACATAAAATCTACAAAAATAATTTTTGTAAAAAGTTGAACAGAAAATCATTTATCAAAGAAGGACAGCGATTGTCCCGTAAAATAGGAATCACCCCACTAGATCATTGATATGGAAAAGGGAAGCACCAGGTATATTTGGGTTATGCATTGCTGGGGGCTGATTATTTTCAATTTACATTCAATTCTGTTGATATATGAGGTTATTACTGGCACACCTTCTATATAATATTCTATGGGATAACATAACACCTGTATGGTCGATTCCCTAAGGACGTCTCCTTAACTGATAATGTTTTTTATGCTCATCCAGCTACAAAATATAATGAATTTGAAAGTATACTTCAATTTGCTAAGACTGCTAGTATCACAACATAATTCAATAACTTCGTATGTTTGTCATGATACAAAACACTTGACATATAACTGCTGTACCAAAAACAACGAATGTTACAAAAATGCGAAGTAGCCTAACCATAAATGGACCTATCACACAACTGAGATGTTGTATTCAAGCTTTGTCAATAATACGCTCATCAACAGGACTAAATGCAAAATTGGCAAGCTGAAAATAAGCAGCCCCCAGCAATGAATAACTCAATTACACTTGGTGCTTCCACACTCCACATAAATGACCCAATATTAAATATAAAGAACACAAAATTGTGTTCTTTAAGCCAATTTTGGCTTAATTCCCAGGCCATATGGCGAAAGCGATCGGATGATTATTGTTTATGGACAGTAAAACTTATATGAGGAACTGCCAATCGACTTTCCTTTCCTCGTTCTATAACTGTCAATAATGAACCGTTCAAATTGTTCAAGAAATAAATGTGCTTGAAATGTGTGCTAAAAGGTCGAATGAAAATGAATATAGGTACATTGTTATAAATTTGAAGAATTTTTTAATAGATGTTTTGAATCACATATCGAAAGCTATAAATAAACTGTGAATGGGGAAGGGCGGAGGAAGAGGAGAGGCTTAATTTTGTTTTCTATTACAAAAGTATCGAATTGGAAATGGCGTTCTGATGAGGTAGGTACTGTAAAAATGTTATGAAGTTAGAATTATACCTACTCTTATGTGTCTGTTCATTTATGACACGTCAATCCAATTTATCGATTGAATTCATCAAATTACAAGCGGACAGGCATTTAAAAACCAACAACCTTCTTCCTCATGGTCGATATTTCTTGTCAGATCACGTTCACATTTAGATGCCTTTGTACGCCGTTTCGGAAAAGTTTCATCGGTCACGAAACAAGAAATTAATTTCCCGCCTTTTCAATAACTCATACGGCCGAGAAAGTAATGCGCAGGGGGTCGTAAGGCGGTGTATTTCTGTGGCCGGTGACGGTATTTGTCCCGCTTAACCTTTGATGATAACGGCCGAAACGAGGTCTAGGTCGCCCGTTGGGGCGGGGTGTGCGACTCAGTGATTCATCGGCCAGGCCTGTTGAAATAGTCAGCAGCTCTATCGACTAAAGACCGAAGATAAACCGGATGAAATAGATTCTATCTATCGCAAATTCACCTTTATGAGGGCAATGACGTTTTTAACCCCTTAATTATCTCATATTAGATTAACATTAATACGGATATTATACGTAAAATCCAAAGGAATATCACATAAGCATATAAGGGATCACATAAGCATATTACGTTTTCCATCGTTATCAATAAAGCTGATATTTACTTTAAAAAAATGTAAAACTGTCGGAAAGCAATGTAAATGATCACATTTAATTTTTGCCGAGGTATTTTGTAAATCGTTGAAGGAATTCGGAAAACCAAATTTTTGAAAAAAAGCTGCAAATTCTTTCACTGGGGTTTATTATTTAATTGGCTTGCGTTCATGATTTGAATTTTTACTAAGCTTGGGAGTGTGCGTGTTTTACAGGTGATAGAGCGATTATTGAATTTCGGGGGGCACACAATGATTAACTGATCAATCCAAATAGGTATTTTGGTTGAGAACAGAATCTGATATACGTACTCTATGCATACCTCCTGAAATTCAATAATCGCTCTATCACCTGTGAAACACACACTCCAAAGCTTAGTATAAATTCAAATCATAAACGCAAGCCAATTGAATAATAAACCCCAGTGAAAGAATTTGCAGTGTTTTTTATGGCTATCAGAATGCTTCAACCCGTGTATCGGCTACAAAGCTTTTTAGGAGTTCACTCCAGTATCCACATTACTTCATCACTACATCACTACGTCACTAGGTTACTGATATCAACACAAAAACAATAATAAACCAACATAACGCGAATGTTGGCACCATAAATCGGGCCATAGATCGGGAATGTTTTGACTTACGGACCTGGGGAGGGGCTCATTCGACTCCTCGTGGAGTGTTCTTCAAAAAGAGTACAAATTTAGGCCGCCTCGATTTTTTTTGAGGTTTCTAGGGATTTCACAAAACTTTGACAACCCTTAAAGGGCATTTTAAATTAAGTGAGAGAGCTGGCTCAAGAATTGGAGCGTCGCCGGACCAACATGGATTTTTCCTGAAAATTTCAGCATTTTTGCTTCAGCCGTTTGGGAGAAATCGTGCGGCGTACGGCGGATGGACGGAAAATTTTTTATTTCATATTCGAATTCTACGCCCTTTGAAACGTGAACCATGAAATTTTCAGGGGGGTTAGAATTTTTTTTCACGAGCGATTACAATGGTTAATTGTTGAATAATAAACCAAAATGAAGTGTGATATAAATTAGTGCGCTTTCATCCATCGAGCCCAAAACTATTCCTCAGCAGTGTTTGGAGCCCAAATACAATATACTACATCGATTGTGTTCTGAACATACCTGCAGATTGATGAGGGGGAATTTTTCCAATCTACAAATAAGCCGAAACAATACTTTAATATCTATTTTAAAAACGTAAGTAAAGTAAACAAGGAATTTCACCTTGGATTTTCGTCCGACTACCCGGAGGTGTCGCGGACGTCGCCAGCCGTCCTCCAGAGAGGATCGGAACTAGGTCTGACGATTTCGCTCGTGGCTTCCCATTGCCTCACGCCCCTGGGTTGGGAGCGTTTTGGATTCACGTGATATCGAGATCAGAGATGAACTGTTCAACGACAGGACAGGTATACAACACTTGATAGGATTTTGGCCCTAATCGTTGGTGCCAGCCGGATTCGAACCGAGGCAATCAGTACTCCCACTGCAAGTTAACAGCTCGCTCGGACAACCTGTCCCCATTATAATATCTATTATCGCCTTCTTAGTAACATTGTGATGTCGTATGAAGTTCATTTCCGTCACTAACTCAAAAACCATAAAGACGTTGCTTTGTAGACTAAGCCCCCAGTTATAATCAGTAATGAAATCACCAACAATGTTTATCTTTTTATCTTCGATAACTTCCCTTTTAATGGTCATAATTTAATAATATTGTTAACCTTACTTTATTCAAAGTGCAAAGCAAAAGGGACTAAACTTGAATTGACAAATTTTTTTTGATTCCATACCGATGTATATATATAGTATGTATAAATCGATACATAAAATCCATGTAATATATACATACATCTATATGATGTAGATGATATTATCATCTACTGCTACTCTTCTTTCGATACCGATACCAGCACTCATATCGATTTTAAGTCATTATCGTTCATCCCAATGGTATGGTTGGGATTGGAGCTAGGAGAAGCCCTCAAGGAAGGAGGAAGGCAAGCTTCAACAGTTTTCTCTCGGTACGAACAGTAGATTCAGTGGGAAGGTCCTCAGTTTGAAGGCGTGCTCCCTTCAGCCTCAGCGGTATTTACTTCACTCACCCACCGGTCCAAACTTCTCGTTAGCGGTATTGATATCCGACCCGTGGCCCTTAGTCTGGGACCTCCAGGTCAAGTTGATTATCTTCGCGGTAAATGCCATCGCTCGTGCCACCGTAAAAGTTGCCTCTCTAGCCATATTGCTTCAGACAAGTTTGTTCCTTTATTTGCTCAACTATTCATCAATCTAAAATCCGTCTTTTTTACACAAAACCTCATCATTATTTTCGTAACATTCATTGAATAATGACAGATTGTCTTGTCCAACTGAGTGGTCCAGTTCGTTTATGTTCTACTATGAATACTATCCATCCGTGTGCATAAAGATTCAGAATTATTGATTTTGGTTTAAGTTGTTGGAGCTCTTCAATTTTTTAAAACATCTTTATTGTCTTGCTTGTACGTATCACCCATGCAAGGTGGGCTTCATCAGCAGGTATTTTCTTAATTTTTTTATATAAGCAACAATCTCAGAAAATACCTGCTGATGAAGCCCACGTTGCATGGGTGAAACGTACAAACAAGACAATAAAGATGTTTTAAAAACGCTGCAAATTTTTTCACTGGGGTTTATTATTCAATTGGCTTGCGTTCATGCTTGAATTTCTACTGAGCTTTGGAGTGTACGTGTTTCACAGGTGATAGAGCGATTATTGAATTTCAGGAGACATGCATAGAGCACGTAAACCTATTTGGATTGTTCAGCTGATCATGTTCGTGTGCCTCCTGAAATTCAATAATCACTCTATCACCTGTCAAACACGCACACTCCAAAGCTTAGTAGAAATTCAAATCATGAACGCAAGCCAATTGAATAATAAACCCCAGCGGAAGAATTTGCAATGATCTTAAGTATGAATTCGTTCAACTCAATTTAGCTAAATACACACACACAAAAAAACAAAATAAAAAAATAACTTGCATTCTAAAATGGTACCCCACCTTCAAGACAATGTTAATGCAGATTAAGTGCTCCTTATTTCAAACAATCAGCATAATAGTGAAATCATGCTACGCTCGAACTCCCCAACTTATCAATAGATTCCATATATATTTCAACAGTTATCTAATAATCTCATCATCACGACAATCATGAATGTCAAATCGAACATGCAAACGGTTTTCTTTCTAGGGAGAACGAATTACCAGAACTGTGAAAACGGCAACCGGCCTAACTTATTCAGATTTGTCTCAGGTCTTCTTGTAAAGGTACTGCGTTTCGATGGTAGTAGAGCCCGTAATGATGTCGTTATCTTTGCAATATTTACGAAGTTCAGCAGCAGGGAAAAGACCTTGCGGAAGTGTTTCAACCACGTCGAATGAGTCCGTTGACGTTTGGCCGATTTACATTATTGAAGCCCCCACATATATATTCAGAATGGGGTTTTATCAGCATGCTCCTGCATGTCTACCACATTTTTCACAAAATTCATATCCTGGTTGATAAGTACACTTGAACTCAAATATTCAGTGTTTCAAAAAAAAAAAAAAAGAAAAAAAGTACATTGGGAGTATCCATAGCTTCTTAACTGATCGCAGTATGGAAGCAAAGAGTTTCTTAGAGAACAAATTACAAGATGAAATGATTTAATGCGAAACAAAGAGGTAATATGTAAGATTTTTTTTTGCACGAAAATTTGCTAAATGGGCGTAAGAAAAACAACATTTTCAACTTAACGTTAAGAAAACGAAACGTCAGAAAAGGTGATGATGTAAGCATTCAGCTGTTTGAGAGCAGCAAGAGTCATGTATTAAATTTTGGTAGATAAAAAGAAGGGAAAGTTTGAACCCGTGCCTGGCAGTCCGCTAATCCTAGAAGCGTATGACTGCTCTAACAGCTAAAGGTACATTTTAGACGAGATTCTCAAAAATTTTAATGTTATCTTATGGCGTCTACTCAGCCATAAAGCTTAGAATTCCGATCACTATAAGAACATTTTAAGTTGCCAGCTTATCTACGTAAATTCATGGGGTTTTCCGACTTTGCCACTAATTGTCCCCTGCCCATGGCCTCAAGGAGGCCCAACTTGACATTTCTGTTTCATAGTTTGTAGGTACCTACGTAAAACCGAGGGGAAACCCGTTTGCAGAACACATTACCCGAGATAGCCGCCGACCTGTTTGCGGAAACAAAAACTGCTCATGAGAGTACGTTTGCAAAAACCCTTTCAGGGAACTCTGACTAGTTGTTTTAAACTTTGCCGATAACTTATCATTAGAGGTGATGAGCCACCAGTGAACGTTGTGATTGGTGATGTTTGTATCTTCCTCGAATCACAAAATTTGTCAAAAACGTATCTTTGGTTTCATTTCGTACCTCTTCCGAGGTTTGCTTCAAGTGGTGTACGCTCAAGTAGGAATTATAAAATGAATATTACAGAAAAAAATCTTCTCTAACACATTTAATTATTTTTTTACTGTAACAGTCATTTTATAATTCCTACTTGAACGTATACCACTTGAAGCAAACATCGAAACAGGTACGAAATGGAACCAAAGATCCTGATACGTTTTTGACGTTAATCAATTTCCGAAAATGCACTCGTGCGAGCAGTTTTCATTTCCGCCAACGGGTAATGCTATTTCCGTACCAGGGTCCGTACGATTTATGGTCCGTATTTCAGGTCCTTTTCCTCAAACGCTCTGAGCCCTTAAAGCCTAATCGAGATTGGGAGACAATTTCGTAGCGCTCAGAATTTTAAAAATCCGCCGAGTTAGTTGTAGCACTACAAAAAAAAAAAAAAAAAAAAAAAAAAACTGAATCAGAGATAATACTAAAAGACATGCAGCGGTTGTCGGGTTTACCTGGAGAGAGTCAAACTGCGCTGTAACCATTTTATCCGCCTTCCGCGAGTGGATCGTGGCCAAACCTTCAACGGTGCTCCCGATGTGACTGAATAGCGGGCTTCTGGCTTCAACAAACAATGCACATACACTCATTGGGGCGATACAGAACGAAATAAGAGAAGTAGGTAGGAACTTGGAAATAAATTTTTAAAATTTATTTTATTTTGTGAACCGTAACAAATAAGCCCATTGCATACCTAAATAATGCAACAGAACAATTTTATTGCCATCAAAGTATGATTGAATCAAATCATCGTCCAAAATATTTGAATACCAAATGTAAGGAATGTAATACCAATGAAAAACAAACTGCCATTTTTTCGGCCAGCATTGCTTCTCTACGTATAAATAATTTAATTAGGGCAAAGTAAAGGGATTATTTGTTGACCGTGAATTTTGATTCGATATATCGAACTGCAGATTAGAGAGCACGGAAAATAATAAGCTTAGTCTTTTCAAAAGTCTAGTTGCAGCATTAGCATCTCAACCAGGAGGGTCTATCTAGCAGCCAAGTTAGGCGAACTTAGATATATGTTGCAATTGAAATGCAGTGATAGGCAGTAAGTGAAGATTGGTCTCAACCTTGAGTAGGCGAAAAAGGATCTCCTGCTCTTTCAAGGGTTAGGCTTTGGGCTGCATGTCCCTCCTAGTAATAGAATCCAGATTATGTACAGAGACTCTACAAATGTCAAAAAGTGTCTGGTCTATTAACAGTTTGCGATCCTAGAGCCTCAAATAAGTTGTTCCAGCCTTAGATTGCAAGGAAGGGAACTCCTGGTAGCTCCAGATCATTCACTGTTTCGGAGTTTTGTCATGTGGGCTCTGCCCATTCCATAACCTTGATTCAGGAATATACGGAGGTTAGAAAAATGCAGAAAAATTTCAAAAAATGTCAGGCCAGCCTACGACCTAAGAGCCTCAGATTCCGCCATCCCAATCTTGAAATACCAAGGGAGAGAACTGCTGGTAGCGCTGCATCAAACGCCGGGAGTTTGGTTATGTGCGGGCTAACAGACGGTTGGAGGCGAGCTCTGCCCTACCGTATCGCAGGATAAAGATAGAAAGGGAGATTCGACAAATACCAAAAATGTCAGGTCCGCTTGCGGTCTGGAATTTCAGAGCCCCTATTTCCGTAACGTTTCAGCCGGGGAAGCGTAATCCACCACAAACTGGGGTATGTGGAGATTGAAAGCTACGTACCGGAGGAACAAGTGTTCAATTCTAAAATTGATTGATTGGATACGACATTTCCAATGAGCGTTTCAAGCGACCGATGTATAGAAAAGTATTTCGTTAGAACCAATGCCTTGTGAACTATTGAGATTGTGGAAAGCTCGTCATATAATGGGTCGAAGTTAAAGATATTTATTTAAATGGAAGAATACTGAAAAAATCACATGATTCGCCCTAAATAGCGCGGCTAAGTTATTAAATCCAAGCAGTTTTTTAATCATTTCTGCATCAGTTTTCTTTCCACTTTCCAGTCCTCCTCACTGATACATCATAATATGATGTGATACACTATAATATTATTATAGTGTTGCTATTTATAACTATAGTTATATTTATAGTTTTGTGTACCTTGTCCTTCTATTTCTCGCAATCCTTTTGTAGTTCGAACGTAGACCATCCGTAGTATATAAAATATTACCAGGATAATCAGGGTGGGTATGAACAGCCAAACGTTGGTCGCAGGAATGACCAGCAGGGTGCCCATGGTTGTCAGAGCTATCTGGTGATAAAACCATAAAATTAAAAATACGCAACGACTCCTATTTCAAAATTTAACAGAGTGAATTGCATATCTGAACCACGACGATATAATAGGGAATTATTGTCTTATAAAGAACTGGTACTTTTGGTTGTGAGTGAGGGTGTTAATTAATTTTTTGTATCTATGTAGGGAAAAAGATATATTCTCACATGTCGAATTTCATATACGAGTATAATAGTGGATGCCGCCTTGGTTCTATGTATCAAGAATATCTCCGGGCTAAACCTGATAACTTCTACAATCGTCAAGTAAGTACCAAGTAAATAAATACATATTATAGAGATAATTTAATGATTTTTTTTTCTTTTCGGGTACAGTATAATACGTGTGTACCACTCACCTGTAGGAAATCCATTAGGGTAACGGGAAGATGTTCATCAACAGTCCCTTGATCTTTGGAAAATCGACTCAAGATGCTTCCTGTAAACAGATTGTTTAATTCACGGGGCTGGAAATTTCCGTTCTACAGTTACCACATCTCCCAAAGCTGCTGTATATAATGGAACAATAAGCCCAGCTTGTTAAGCCTCGACCTACCTGCGTCACTCCAACTCCTTCAATGTTCTCTAAGAGTTAATCTCCACTTACTTATTCTGAACCTCCAAGGCCGACACAGTGTTAGTAATTCAGAGTCCTTTGAAAATTTCTTAATTAACATTTGAATTTCGTTTCTTGTCAGTGTTCAATTAATTGGAGTCGAGCAAATGCAGACATTTTAGAGATTAATCCTTGTGAGGTCTCATCAAAGATAATATTTACGAATTCTTGGACAGATTGTTGTGATATACAGAATGACTCCGTCACAAAAGAATATCTTTGTTCAACTTGAGGCAACTCAAAATCATCCAAACTCATGTGGCATTCAATGTATTTGAAAATTCGGTATTTTGCAGTTTTTGTTTATCCTGACCGAAATTGCTTGTTTTTGTTCATCCCGATCTACAAGGAATTCGGTATAGAATTTGAAACCCCAATGAAAATGGGGGTTTCTATTTGGAACAACAAAGTTAGTGCGTATTAAGCGCATCTTAAGGATGCGTACGTGCGAAAAAATGTCATAATTGGATTCCACGTGGGAAAGTATGATTAGAGTTAATGGTTTTGAACAAATGGACTACCTTTATGTCCCCATATATCAATGGGAATCAGTATGTTGTGCTTACTGTGTGTCGGCAAGGAGAAGGCTTATTTCAAAGTCTAACGGTGGTAAAGTTTGTTATTTCATATAAGAAACAAGCACCGTACCAGTGTAATCTTGGAACCAAAATATTTGTACAATATGATCTTCCTGGGTGATGTTTACTCCGGCCTTTTCAATATAATCCACTCAGAAAATATTTGTAGGTCGCTGTAAATGTAAATGGCGTTAGGCTGGCTCATCGCATTTCATCAGCCGATGTTCCTTGAATATTTTCGAGCGCTTACACACAACGGTGGCCTCAAAACGGCTCTTAACTTTCCGGAGAGTTGAAAATGTCGAGTTATGGTCTGAACATTCACGTAAGATTGGGAAAATCATGAAAAATTTGAAGTTTGTTTTGAATGAAAATTGAAGCTTCAATACAATGAAACAATTTTCTTAGAAGAGGCAACTATCTCCTGTAAACATTTGGACGTTGACATTCAAGCCTCCAGTTCTTTCCTGTACTCGTTGGGCACTTCACGTCGCATGTTAGAAAAAGCTACTTATTTTTGATTATCCAATTCTAGAATCTAAACCCGAATTTATTTAGATAAATAAGGAAATTAGACCCGGTAGAGCATTGTTGCATGAAATTATACAACTCTCTTACATTTTTCTAAAGAGTTCAAACCGAATTCAATTGAAATGATCATTAGCGGCGTTTTTTTTTTCAGATTTAAAATTGGACACAGCAAGGGACACGATTTTAAATCAGATCCAAGAATAGATTATGCTTAAGCTTAGATATGTACAACTAATTGAAATAATGATACGACAAGTTGCATATCAATACATCGCAGCAATTGACAGATCACATATCCACGCACAACCTGATGATCTGATGGATATAGCAGGTGGCTGGGGGTAGGATGAGTATGATCAGTAAATTCCCAACCCCACTTCAATCCTCTTTCATAGATTGGTCACGAAAAAACCATTCAGTCTCAAATCCTGAAGGACACCAATCAGAACTGTGACTTCTCCCCGCCAATGCTTAGGTTAGATGGGCTACACGTTATAATATAATATATTGGAGATCTTATACTCAACGCACATAGGCACGATCCCAATGGAGTTAATGTGTTCTAATGGAAGTAATGTGTTGAACAGTTCCAGGCCGAGTTCCAACGTGGGAAAGGAAGGTAAGGTTTCAGTGGGTTTGAATCCTGCATAACCCGAAGAGCGGACCCTTCTGGGTATCTTACGAGATCCGATTTTCACCTTAGGATCTTAAAGATTTCCCCACCTGCCTACCGAAAAAAATGGAGTTATCACCAAGGGCTTCCCTAGTATGATCATCAGCAAACACATTGCTACGGATGTCCACGTAACTTGACACCCATATGAAACTGATTGGTGCACCAAAAATTTTGTGGCTCGAAACGAAAACTAGGTATTAAAGGATTCCTAGTTTGCTATCTGTAATTGCCTCAATGACACTTCTAAATTAGTTGCGGTTCTAATTTCATCTCTAGAAAACGTTATCCCAGGAATGCCATGCGACTGTCATTGGGCCACCACTACCGTACACGCATATTCCTGGGAAAACATGGCACCTACAATTGGATATCAAATTCCTACGCTTAGAATTGTTTTCTATGTTCGATTGGGACAATCCGTTCTCTCGTAGATTTAATATTAATCTTATAAGTAAGGTATATAAGGTAGGGAATAGGGCAATGAGTTCGTTTTTAATTGTAACGATATGGAATATTAATAAGTATATAAGGTGTATTGTTCTTTTACTGGGTTTATACTTTTTGTTTAGTGATTATACTCGTACAATATCAAGTTATTACGTTTTGATACGTTTCATCTTCATGACGTCATGACAGATATAATTTGTTTGGCCTTACGGCAGATTTTGTGAAAGCTCCGTCTTTTCTTCCGAACTAACCTGTTTTCGCCGTGTAGTAGAACTGCATCTTTGCCAAGATGACGGACTTGAGCATTTTTCTGTGTAAAATCGTAGATGCCCTTATACAGGTGTAGAAGTGCATAAGGGACCTGACGATGGACACAGTCATTGTACCGAGAATGAGGACACCGAAGACCCAGAGACAAAACTCTCTGTTGACATGCCAAGGCAGCTTCTGGATTACAGTATTTTGGAAGCCGGTCGCATTGTAGGAGCGCTCCTCCAAGCCTACCCTAGATAACAAAATCAAATCTGCTACTTAAATTCCACAAATTGTACATTGAGACATGCTATACACAGATACATATCTATATCAAAAAGAAATACAAGGAAGATTAATTGATACTGAAGTTCCCTGAATAGGTCTGTGATTATCAGTAGATGGCCGAACACCGGAGTTTAACACATCTAGAACACGGATTGTTCTATCAAAAAAATTAATAAAATTTGAAAAGTTAGTCTGTATAGATAATAACGGCAAAAACCTGCAAAATTTATCTGAAAACGCATTACAGACAAATGAGTTCATCAAATTATAGGAAAACAGGACACTCTTTGAGGTGAAATACAAACAGCCGCATATTAGATACACATCTAATTTTTGTGATGCAATATTAACGTGTTCAGAAGGTTGCGTGTTCATATCACGTCGGGGTCACCACTTTAACGTGTCCGGGTAATCACAAATACACAAGCCAAGACATTGCGGTAAAGAAAGAGATTTAATTAAAATACGAACCAAAAGAATACAAGGATGTGAACAATAATTTTCCAATGAAGCGAGACGACAACGAGGTTGAACAAAAGCCTACTTACTGTGTAGGCGTTACTAGGTTACGCGTAAGTAATATCGCTTTCCGAAAGTGATGCATATTTTAAAATTCAAACGCTCATGCTACATCATCGTGAAAATGACTTGAAAAAACTCGTTGAAGAGTTAATAGCATCGTTATAACAATAGCATTATTTTTCCTTGTTATTTGTAATCACTTAGTTGGATTTGGTTGTTCAAGTTTTTGGAGTTTCATATCACCAAGAAATTATTCTTTGTAATTCATTCCACACAACTATCAGAAGTGACTGTTACTGCCTTCAAATTTCAATTCCTCCTTGGACTGCCGGATTTATACACTAGGTTTGGTAATAAAGGAGAATTGATCAAGGAGTTGATGGCTCTGTGAATCCTTCCTGGTATAATTCTGTATATGAGCGTATTTGAGAAGAATGAGTTTCGTGCAATGCAGAACAGATGGGCGTATTCACATTCTTAAATCAGCAAATATTCATAAGAATACAAATAAGTACGGATTTGAATATGAATAAAAACGCAAATAGAATATTGATAACTTTTATTGTGAATTTTCTCAACTTTACTTCAGTTCGGGTAAGTTTTGATGAAATTTCTCAATTTAAAGATAGATTTGAGTGAAATTCAAGTTTTTTCAAACCTTAAAGTTGATATTTTATTTTAGGTAAAATTTGCCTAAACTGAAATAAATTTTGAAAAAAGAAAATCTTTGTGGAATTTGAAAAAAAAGGTGATTGGCACGTTATTCATACGTATATCTAAATTCCTGATTTGTATTCGTATTCTTACTTAGGAATATGAATAAGCATATCTGCAAAGCAGTGCTGTATGTACTTCATGAATTGCATTCTTCCGAACCCTTCTAAATACAATTTATCTTGTCATACATTTGGAATTGCGGTAATATTGGTACTTACCACAAGGACACCCAGTAGTCACTAGCGCTGCCGAAGGTTTGTGCTGCGACGAAAAACAGTAAAACAACGGACGAAGTGCACCCACCAGCCGTCATGTAAATGTTGAGACTCGATTTCTTCTGTTTTCGCTTCTTTTCCTCCTCCGCCAGCTCGTTGTAGCTTTTTTCCGACACTAACGACGCCATGGACGCGTTGGGGATGTCGTTCTATAAACACAAAAACTTGGGAGATCCAAAAAGAAAACAAGTTATTCAATATTCCGGTCATGTAATGGCTGGAGTTATTGATTTACCGTCATAAACCATGTCGGCCGTATCAAGAAAGCTTGTGGTCGAGCAACCACTCCCTAAGGAGAACATTTTCCTATCCTAAAAGAAAGGCTAGTCATTTTTAAAAGTCACAGCTCAGCTAATGATACTTGTTGCTCCAATATCACATAATATTGCCTAATCTACGTGAAATATTGAGAAGATGGTCATAAAATGAAAGGTACGTAACTCGTAACAATTTCCTTTACTCGACTCAACGAAATGAATAAATAATCAGTTTTCACATATCTTAAATTGCACTTGTTGTAACTAAGAAAACTTTGATTTTCCGATTTCAAATTTTTCTCATGACATTAAATGATGAAATTGTGTGGTATGTTCACCATCATCAGATATACGAGTAGGTACCTAACGATCGGTTTGAAAAAAGTATCTAAAATGTTGATGTCCAAAGCAGGACCCGAAAAATTGATAGAGTCTTCAATACATTTTCGAATCACGTTCAACTTGCATGGTCTGTGTTGTTCGTACTACCTACAGAGTTGATGGAGACGGAAGGAATTTTTGAATATAAAGTTAATTTAAATAGTTGGAGAAAGGTAATAGTAGAGAAGATGTATAGTACGATTTGCATCTGGTCTCTCTCTCATTCATGAAAAACACAAAGGACAGCCAATATAAATAAGCTCTTATGTGTAAGTCTAGATGAAAAGATGCTGGTAATCTTCCCCTATTCTCTCTTGTTCAGCTATCTTGAAATAGCATCATAATTAATTTTGTTTGGAGAATGGATTCGCAGTTGTCACCCAAGACGGAACATTCAAATCAGTTACATCTAAACATTTCTCACAAAACTTGTTTCTTTGTGGGAAATCTTTCCCTTATAATACACGAGTTTTAAAAACTGAATAAATTCATCTTAAATATGTGAATAATATATACATGAGGAAACTATTTTATTGTTACCAAGAGCGTTGAAAAATCAGTCGGATCGTCATGCAAGTTAAGTTCCCCGGGTGGTCGTTCTAGTTGAGATTCGAGTAAATCCAGATCTTCCATTTCGCAGATGGTTCCATCATGTTTTACGCTGCCCTGTTAAACATTAATCTTATTAGATAACTTGAATTGTGCAATAATATTTCTGACAAAATTTACAACTTCCATTCGAACATGAATGTGAGCAGTCCAAATGCTGCTTCTATAGAAAGCTGTGCTGTTCTGAACTTCAAACCAGAAAATTCCGGTGGATATACAGTTGGTTGAAGTTTTATTGACATAGTGATTCAGTGGGTCATGGTGAAGGTAAACGACGTTGATCCAGTTCAGTTTAGGTTAAGTACTAAATGAAACAGCAGTCGGTGCAGCAGTCTTTGATGTAATCGGGTAGTGGAACGCTCAATAATGGATGGAATGGCTTTTGCATGTCTTTATTATTTGTTCTAAACAACTTCCATTCGTACAACTTCACACTGTCTAGAATGAACCGGAATCCTCGGCACAGCGAGTTCACTACTAAGTTCTGCATAATGATCAGCTGGCTTGAACATCCACCAAGTTGGGTGGGCGGTATAGCTTTCTCAGTTAGGTACATTTACATTGACATATAGAATGAATGCTGAGTGAAAAATTCAACAGTAATACATGCGCGTATATACTAATCTGGATTGTAACTCAAATTTGTCCATATCTAAGGGATTTAGCGGACCGACGCAGAGGTAAGCGTCATAATCCCCGGTCGTTCAAGAAAAATTGGTCTGTAACTGTTGGAAGTTTTTGTAAACCCACTTAAATTCTGGGTTAGTTCAGTGAATTACCTACTTAACCAGTTTATTAGGCAACTTCGTACAGCCTGTAGATATTTCAAAATTTCCTTACAATTTCTTCAAGAAGGAACATTTTGAGCGTGACAAGGATTTACCGAACGAATAGACGAAAGAAACCAAAATTTATTAGCAAGCTCAGAAAGCATTTGTCTTTCCATCAACTCAAAGGTTTCATACCCTCGATACTGAGAATGCAAAAAGGGTTAATGGATCAGAAACTCTTAAAAAAAATTGACATACTATCTATAAGAGTGCCTCCCCCTCACTGAGTACGCCCATGCTCACCGATCTTCAAATCAACTTCACCAGTGGTTGCACCAAGGTCATTGGAATAAGCTTAATTATTGGTTCTCTTATGGCTAATTTTTTCCAACGATGAAACAATAATCCCAGTAACATCTCCGTTTTGTTTCAAAAAGTAGGAGAATTCTTACATTTTCCAGGTAAATCACGTGGTCTTCTTCGCGTAAGAGCTCCAAACAATGAGTGACCAAGATGACAGTCTTTCTGCGACTCAATGCTGCAAATAAGATTGGTGATGAGTTTTATTACAGTGAAATTCCGACCCGGAAGGATTGATGAAACCTTAAATACAAGTCTATCCAATCCAATGCAACAATATTTTTGTTACTTTCAACGTACACTGTTTCAAATTGGTGACCTCAAATGAAATTTACTGATATTTTCTTTGAAGAAAATACGAAAATAAATAAATTAAAGACAAAAAAGCAATAAGAACACCTTTACTCCCAAATCTCCCAGTTTTTGTTTGATTTGAACGCTGTACCAACTAAACATAACAGAAACTACTTATTTCTTACTGCAGCAGTTGGTATTCTTAACAATACACTGAGTACTCACGTCTGATGCATTGTTCGAGCAAATGAAGACGAACTATATTGTCCACGCTGGAAATGGGGTCGTCCAAGAGGTAGACATCCGCATCCTTGTAAATTGCCCTGCAAAATAGTAATTTCAAAATTAGTGATTATACATGTTGCCATGCGCATTGTAAAATTCATTCGCTTGAATTAGTTTGTGCAGAAACAAATCAGAATTTTTCTTTTCCATAAGAAAGGAAGTTATACAAACCTACTAAATCTTTACCACGTTATTATCGATTACAAGAGATGCCTAAATTCAAGATATAATGTTATTTTTCATATTTCATCCATCCTGTCCATGGCAAAATTCACATCATTTTCCGAAATCATTTCATTTTTGAATGTTAGTGGTTCATTGGTGGAATGAAGAGGGTTTATTTTTAAGCGGTGTCCAAGTTACAATTTGAATTGATTTATTTTCTCTCCACGAGTCTAGTTTCTAACATGTTTCAGGAGCTTCAAATTCCAGGCTTTGAGTTTTAAAAGCATTCAACGCACCGAGTAAACTCGTTTAGAATATAAAACTAACTTATATTGCTACAAGACATTCCTCAGGACCTAAGATGCATAACTATGTCCCATGTCCCCCATGCATATCGTACCCACTTCCCAGACAAGCTCATGCGGTTTCAGACTAGGTTAGATCTTGCACATCCAGGAGATTTACAGGCTCCTTATTCACAAGATCTTTTAGTCTGGCAATATGAGCCGTTGCTCGCCTCTTGGTCTCCTCATCCACCAAGGATCACTCTTCAAGTTCGCGGTGGAGTGCCTCATTTCAGGAGTACCGCGGCGCATTGATAATACATCGTATTAGGTACAGAGTTCTGGAAACCTTGAATGCTCTGTCCATACGCTGGAACTGTGCAGCCCTACAACTACTCCCCATAATCTGATTTTAATACTTTTTTGGTCGATCCGAATTCAGCTAAGCAGCACATCATGGGAGATTCAAATTTGTGATTGGTTTCAGTTTTATGATAAATCATGATACTTTAATTTGTTTCATAGTTTTTTATGGTATAGAGGACTGACAGAACAAGGAAGAACAAGGAATAAACTGTACCTTTTATGTACATCATTGATTTGTGTGAATACTATTTTTTTGAATTAGGGAACTTTTATTTATTCCTGTTTTTAGCTCATTAAAAGCAATTAATGAATGACGATGCACCCAGTTAACGCTTATGGATTAGCAAAGCATGATAAATTAAATTTCGTATTAAACTGAGGAGTATCCCTGTGTTGTGTCCATTAATTTTTAGTTAAAGTTTTACAACAACAGGACCGCAGGCAACAACAGTACTGTACTAGGTAGGCGTGATAGAATCGTCGGATCTTTTACACATTCATCCCACATATATCTCATAATAGACACATATTATACAGGATCAATTGAAGTATGCAATTAAAAATTGATAACTCACCTGGCAAGATTCACTCTGGCTTTTTGCCCTCCGCTGAGCGATACACCTCTCTCTCCTACCATAGTGAAGTCGTTATACTTCAGACATGAAATATCTTCTTCCAAGGCGCACTCCTGCACGACCCCTAGAATACCGAATTTTGTGAAACAACGGCATTGGAGCAGTTAATTTATATAAAAGATCACTAAGGGAAAAGCACCAGTAGTGAACACTGTACCAATAGTGGACACTTCGGAATAAAAGTTGTAGAATAAGGATTCGGGTTGAGCAGGGCACTTGAATCTTTTTGGATTAACTAAAGTAATAGCCTAACAAACGTGATGGACCAATAGAAAACGTTAGGGCCAAAATGAAAAATAATAACTTGACATTAAAAACAACCAGTCTGTGGGTGGAGTGATTTTGAGCAGGACGCTGTGCAAAATGCTAAGGAATAGAATGTATGTTTTAAGCAATGTTCACATATAATATTCAAATTTTTGTGCCCATTAGTTTGAATATATACTTCAGTAACTAAATTGACGATTTTCCAGTCGCCTAACTCCGTTAATATTGATAAAGTGGGCTTTCAAAGCACGTCCACTTCTAGGACAACAAAAATGACGGATGCTCCGGTAGTGGACATCCCTGTTTACTACTGGTGCAACTTCCCTTTTCACGAAAGGATATTTTCTTAGTTTTCTACTTGTTCATTTGTATTGGAACAAGCTCTCGGTACGATTTTCAAATGAATATAGTGTTGCGGACCAGAGGCGGACAGGGGGTGTCCTCTACTAGTGCAAGAGATGTCCACTACTAGTCCATGAGCTATCTTCTACTTATACATGAATTGTTCTCTACTGGTGCTCACTTCATTCTTCCAGTTGAATGGAATTCTTTTTGTTTTACTACCGATTAGATATATACATGATTTTAAGCGAGATTTCACGTCGTCTAGTTGATATCTACGACGTGTCCACTACTGGGTCATGAAGTGTCCACTACATCAACACTAGAAAATTTTAGTTGTCCACTACTGGTGTTTTCTGTTATTCCACAAAATTTGACTCTATTTCTTCAAACATTTATAAAATTGGTGTTTCCTTTGATTAAACTCAGCTAAAAATGTCTGAAGAACGTGTAGACACAAAATTTGACTCTATTTCTTCAAAAAAAAAAAAAAAAAAAAAAAAAAAAAAAAAAAAAAAAAAAAAAAATTAGAGAGCTAAAAATTTATGAGGTAACACAAACAATCGCACAAGATTTTCTTAACGTGTCCACTACTGGTGCTTTCCCCTTAGTTGGCGTTAATAATGGAACTACATCGATGAAATGCACTTTTTTATCCACTGAACGAGAAAAATTAATCAAGTAGTGAAGCACCAGTTTAGTCTCTAAGAGGTAAACCATTTTGATCAAAAGGTTGCGTCAATCGATTGAGCCGAGGATAATTGATTGGCTCTAAAAGAACCCTTTTGACCGTGATTGATTGAGTGAAAGAAGGTTTGATTAACGCTATTGATTGAATAGGGGCTGGACCGCTCAAAAGGATTTCAACCGATCTTTCTAATAAATGACTCATACTTCCTTTTCGATACGCTTTGGTTGAAAAAGGGAAGAAATTTGACTGACGAGTTTCGTAGGATACAAGCTGTAGACTAAATATTTTGATCTAACGGTTGAACTTATGGGATTTTCTTTAAACTTCATAGAGCGGATCTGAATTTCCTCAGGATGAAAAAACAACAATTTCGATGTTCTTTAGAGGGGAAACACGTCTATGAGCAACACTAGCAATACAATCACTGCACACAAATGTGTACTGTTTTCTTTGTACAACTCGGTCATACGAAAAGGTTTTTGAAACTTTACTACGTTTTTCAATTTTTCAAGTAACAGTGACGTACTGAATTGATTGTTTATTTGTTCTGGAAACTTTCGTCAAAGGCGGAGGGGGCTTATCTTTAAGAAGAAATGAAAACCCCTGTACATACTGTCCATCAGTGTTAACAGAAAATCACATAGGAAACTATAGAACCAACAAGGTGTTCGAATCGACAAATAATTCACAACCTGTTGGAGCAAGCTTGATCCTTGATATGCTAATTACAGAAAGATAAAAGAGTTAGATGAAGCATCTAACACTGTAGTCCGCCCTTTTGACTGGATTTCCTGTCAGATGGAGTATGTATTCGACCCTGTCATGTTAGGTAGGGCTTGGGATTGAGCGAACCTGCAAGCCCTCTGGAACTTGAATTTGACAAATGGAATGTCAGAACAATCTCGAACTGGATAGAATCGCCCTTTTCAGACAAATGACGGAGCTTTGAAGGCTAACAGCGGATGAAATTATCAGTATTTGTGCTGTATTGAAAGTCACAATACATAGATTATCTGTAGTGAGGCTTTCAATTCAATTATGTCAGTCGATCCATTGAGGATGGAACCCTCAAATCTGAGGGTTAGTATGGTTAAGACACAGTCAAAATGCTCACGAAAGTCTTAATTTACGATCAATTTTACTCAATCAATCAATGACTATCATGATGAAACCCGTAAAACACCATATCACGCAGCGTGATTGTAGATGCGGTATTAAAAGTATTCATGAAGACTAATCGACAAACCTAATTTTCGAAAGTTTATGAAACTCACTTTGGTATTTGTCATCGTCGAATTTCTGGCCGAAGAGGATATTCTTCCTGATGGATCCTGCGAACAGCCAGGGGTCCTGGGATGCGTAAGACACACTCGGTGGAACCAAAACCTTTCCATTCTCCACGACCAGCTCTCCCAATATGGTTTGCAATAAAGACGTCTTCAAACAAAAGAGAGACATCCCAATTCAAATTCAGAATGGTTACGGTAAACGGTGGTATTTTACCAAAATGAGATAAAATATGTTATTTCATTAGTAACTTTAAGCTCTGACGGCATCATGACATTAAATACAGGAACAAAAGGCATAATACTTGTAGTTTATAGCCGATACACGGGTTGAAGCATTCTGATATGTATGAAACGCTGATAATATATAGGTAAATATTATTACTGGGGATTATTATTCGACATTATTACTGGGGTAAATAAGTATTCTTTCACTCGGGTTTATTATTCAATTGGCTTGCGTTCATGATTTGAATCTGTACTAAGCTTCGGACTGTGCGTGTTTCACAGGTTATAGAGCGATTATTGAATTTCAGGAGATATGCATAGACCACGTAAATCGGTTCTCAACCGAAACACCTATTTGGATTGATCAGTTTATCATATTTGTGTGCCTCCTCTACATCAGTCTACCTTTGGCTACATCGTTTAAATTTAGGTTTGGGGAAGTTTTAACGCAATACGAGCGCCAAAGGACTTGATAAATTATGGATGTTTTTATTGTGTGGGGGGGGGGTATTGAGGTTCAATAAAAAAACGCTGCAAATTCTTTCACTGGGGTTTATTATTCAATTGGCTTGCGTTTATTATTTGAATTTCTACTAAGCTTTGGAGTGTGCGCGTTTCACAGGATAGAGCGATTATTGAATTTCAGGAGGCACACAAATATGATCAACTGATCAATCCAAATAGGTATTTTGCTTGAGAACACATTTACGTGCTCTATGCATATCTCCTGAAATTCAATAATTGCACTATCCTGTGAAACGCTCACACTCCAAAGCTTAGTAGAAATTCAAATCATGAACGCAAGCCAATTGAATAATGAACCCCAGTGATTATTGAATAATAAACCAAAAATCGTATATTCCAAGTCCCCGAGGAGGGGAGCAGGTTGCCCTGGGAGACGCTCCTCATTGCTGGGGTCCCCTTCACTGACGCGGTCGTGGGGGGGGGGGGGGGGGGTGAACTCACCAAGAGGTTGCCCTGGGAGACGGTCCGACGCTACCCTCAGGGGCGGGTGGGGTTGGGTGGCGGAGAATTCCACCCGCCCAACGTTACCACCCCCTGATATACCTACCTGCTCTGATATTTTCGTCTGTATATAGATTCATGATGATGATGATGATGATTGATCAAAACTGAGCTGGCACATAGGTACGCCGCCTGCAGCGCCGCGTCTCTTGAGAGATAACTCTCCTGCAGCGCGGCGCAGCTGGCGCCTGTTTCGGTAGGTACATGAAGAAATCGCAAGCCGCAGACGCCGGCCGCAGACGCATCATGGATACCATACCTCGACGCCGTGTCTTAAGTGAAAAACGAACGCGATCGACGGGGGGGGGGGGGGGGGCGAGCGGGCGCCCATCGCGATCTATCAGTGCGATCAAACAATACAACTCTACAGATGTGTCAGACGTAACAACGCGGCATCACGCTTTGTTGCGGCAAAACGATCGTGCCGCGTGTTCGATTTTTCTTCAGTCCAAGAATTTTCCTTAGCCGTTCAGCCTTCACATGTGATACAACCATCAACCTTCACGCGTTCGCGCCAACCTGAGTCACACCGGCGCTCGCGCAGCTGTCTGTCGACCGCCCTTGATTTTTCAATGATTATCTTGCTGGAAATCTCTACTTTCCATTGCAGTAAATACAAAAGAACTAGAATAAAATTCGAAAAACGCTGCAAATTCTTTCACTGGGGTTTGTTATTCAATTGGCTTGCGTTTATTATGATTTGAATTTATACTAAGCTTTTGAGTGTGCGTGTTTCACAGGTGATAGAGCGATTATTGAATTTCAGGAGATATGCATAGAGCACGTAAATCTGTTCTCAACCAAAATACCTATTTGGATTGATCAGTTGATCATATTTGTGTGCCTCCTGAAATTCAATAATCGCTCTATCAATTGTGAAACACGCACACTCCAAAGCTTAGTAGAAATTCAAATCATGAACGCAAGCCAATTGAATAATAAACCCCAGTGAAAGAATTCGCAGCGTTTTTTGTATGGGTAATCCATTCACCTGTACAGATCGACGGCTAAGAACCAGCATAGCATAACTCAATATTCCCAACTTTTCAGGAGAAGGAAAAAAACGGATTATCCGACGACTTCTAACGAAAAATTTAGCTTTTATATATTTTCTGGCCTTACTGATGACCTTTCAGCACTATGATTCACAAAAATAGGTATTCTAGGTATGTATATTATACATCTTGCAAAGTCGGAATCATGAACTTTAGTGAAGAAGGTAAGTAAGTTGCTACGGAGTCAAAAGTGGTCATGAATTTTTGTGAGTTAATTTGATTACCTACAATACAGCACATTTGATCATCGAGCAAATATATGATCGTATGGAAACAATATCCTAACCAATTAAATTCTCAGAAGTTTTGGTACCTACGCTGTCCAAGTAGTGTAAGAACAGTTATTTTCCGATGGGTCGAATAATTATTTCTTTGCTGCAATGACTACGAAGCATTTATGTTTAAATCCATGAGGGATTCTTTCATTTGAACGTTTTGGTAAGTAATGCTTGGTGTCAAGAATGATCATAGGATTTCAGAAACAATGGTCATATTGTAGATTGTTGTTTTCTAAACAGGTAAGATTTGCGTAAAACACTTTCCATGTTACTGGTCTAATCCATCCCTATTTTTGTTAATGTTGTGATTTTATACAATTGCTTGAATTGTACTCATGCATGGGTATTTTACTTCGGCTAACATGAATAGTTTCTATCTCGAAGATTTGATCATGATATGTGATTCAATCTTTAGGCGTTGGCCTTACCTTGCCGGAGCCGACGCTTCCCAGGACAACGGTGAGCCGTCCAGGCGATGCGGAGAGAGTAACGTCACGGATCGCAGGCTCTAATTGGCCCATGGACCATTTAGCAGTCACGTTCGACAGCTGAAGGCGGTCTGATGTCTCCACCCCTGCTACCCCGAGTTGGGTGAATGGAGGAAGCAATGATGTTGAAATATCGTCTAAGAATTTATCAGAGTGGACATTACGTTGATTGATATTTCCAATGTCCGAGAGACGTAATTACGATGAGGAGGAAACAATAATAACGGAAACAATTATCGTTCTCTAATTATTAGTTTTTCGATGTCAATTTTTCATGGAGATATTCCGAGTAGAATTTTAGTTTCAACAACTGAATAAAATAAATCAGAATTTAGCAGTCACATACTTCGATGATATTCTCAAATTCCAATTATCTATAAGCTATATTCTCCAGGTGCTCTGGAAAGACAAAAATTACCTACAGCTCTTCGTTTCTGATTTACCTTCCCACGATTTTAGGTAGGAGAACTTTCTGATCGGAAAAGAAGATTTTTTTTTTCCCCTCCTTAATCCAAATTCATAGTTGAGATTACAAATTTTAGTAAATTTGGTTTTGGATTTTATTTTAAAGTTTCATTTTCGATTTCCGATAAACCTGCTCATCGTAATTCGTTGTGATTTAATACCTGAGCCCAAACTTTATTTCTTACCTGTGATCTCTCGGAGAGCTTCTATTTCACAATCGTTCTTGCGATAGATTTCCGAGGGCGATGGATTTGCCGAAATATTAACCAAAAACTCCTGAAAAATGAAGATTCGTAGCGTTATAATGGTTATAGAAAATCGACAACGGAATTGTAGCAACAACTAAGGTGTAACGGAAAATTGGTTTCCCTACAACGGAAGGTCGCAAAAAGGAGAAATGGGACAGAAACGAGGATCGTGACAAGGGGTTGTGAATTATGAAAGTGTTCTCTACCTTCAGGTCGTTCCAACCCTGGAGAAATTGCCTTCCAAATAAGCAATGGGTACGGTCACATCAAATTGATTTTTGTATAGCCTGCCGAAGACAGGGAAACAGTTGACATACATTACCCCCGAACCGAACTTCCTACGTTTTATTTTCGGGACACGACCGAAGCATATGAGGAAACATGTAATTTTCTCAAACTGAATTCGCATTGAGGGTTGATTAAGAATAATAAATTATTGTACTAACACTTTACTGCAAAGCCTAAATTCGATTAAATTGCTACATACATGTCTACGAGCGTATCCAGAACTTCTTTGGAAGGTTAAGAGAGGAAAGTTAGCTGCATGAGATGGGGTGTGATATAAATCAAATAGTATATAAACGATTTTTGTTGTGCGCAAAAAAAATTATAAATTCGTTTAAGCTGGGCTGTATGGAAAACTAAATAGTAATGTATGGATATACATGGGTGTACATATTAATAAGCCAAAAAGGGTTGTGATTCATGTTGGAGCATCCTAACACCTACCAACAAGCCAATGAGCAAGAACCCTTGAAATTTCATCAAAATCGGTCCTCTAGTCTCACAGTTTCTCCGGTTTCATTCAATTTTAGTCAAGACCATGCGCAACAGTCATTATCACGTCATGTCATTGGACATATACCAAAACTACCCTCCGAGTTTGAACGTAATCGGACCAATAGAACGAAGTTACGAAAATGTTGTGACGTTACAAGAAATAACCGTTCGTACAAGCGCACACTATTTTGTTGATCCGGGGGCAATGAAATTCATGAATCACTATCTAGGAGCTAACTCGAACAAACTTAGTACAAATAATTTCGACCGAGACAATTATTTACCACAGTCCCGCATGACAGATATGAAATACAAATTGATCAAGCGGAAATATTGATTTCGAAGGAGACAAATGTTGTCGACTTCCTGCACGAACACAAACTTCCTTAAATTCGATAGTGAGGAAGCAAACAGAAACCATTTATTTTCAAGTTACTTAAAACATCAATAATAATTGTCATTAGCCATGATGATTTTTTTTTGAGAAATAACCATGATTTTTTCTGATATTATCAGATGAGAAAAATTACATTTTTATGGGTATTTAACCTAATTTTGTAGCCAAATCATAATGGCAACTTCTGGACATATGAACGCATTTTCATATAAGTACTTAATTGTTCGTGATTTCTGATTGAAAATGGTTATTAAATAGTGCTAATTGGATTGCATGCTTAAATAACAGAACCAGAATTTGACATTTAGCTGATTCCATCTAAGCTGACTTAACCCTGGGTTGTTCATCTTCGAGGTTCTTCAGTTTATTTTGACTGTCCGATTCAGTTTCGTTGCACACAATCCGGAACGTTTTAAAATCCTTTCCTGTACCTCAGTCGTACAATTGTGTGATTGACCCTGTTAGTTGGCCGTTCCCGATTTTAGAATCCGTCGCCTTGGGAGATGAAACAGACGTTTTCAAGCGTCTGTGTCCTCCAATGAGCGTGGCGGTGCATTATTACCGCATCCACTTTAATGGAAGGGGCAACTATACCGTTGTTCAGAAACCGTAATCCTCCTTATAATTTCAACCAAATAAATAATAACATGGCGCTTGGATAGGTAATTCAGACCAGTAGTCGAAATCAGGCGAAACAGAATATTGCAAGCAAGTACCTACCTCTCAGAACATCACCATTTTCATCAATCAACCTCATAAATCTATGATGGTAGCCATCGTTAATTCTTTCGATTTCCATTCGTTACTGTCGACGAGTATTGCATATAAAGGGAGAAACGACCTTCATAAAATATCGACGCTGTTTAACCATTCATGACTCAAGTCTAAAGGAAATGATATACTGGAAATGCTCGAAAACGTAGTGAATCTCGTGCCGGTGGGCGAAACACCATTTTAACAAAGAAAATGGAGGGTTTACATTGATGAAAATGATCAAGTATCAACGAAGGTACCTATCTGAGGAAATTAGATCGGGCTATTTTGAAATGTTTTTCTTTCCCTCTAAATCATAATGAAAACACTGCTTAGAAGTAGAGGAGTAGTTTGTAGGGCCCACCAGTTTTCTGTGTGCTCTCATATATTTTGACTAACCAACATCTATTTCAATAATCGCAGCTGGATTACAGAGAAATTACAAATTGAGTTTCAATTCACTCCAACCTGAATTTGATTACCCCTGGCTGACTCGTGAACAGGAACTAAACCTACCACGCCTCAGGTCTTTACTTTGAAGAAAATATAAGAGGGCTGATGGTTATCTGTATCAGGAAGGCATAAATGGTATATGGAGAAGAAAAAGTTGTTTTTTGGTATAATATCGACAAGTTATGTTGATCTATGAAAAAGATAACAATGCAAAATGTGACGTAAAAGAAGAACTTGAAAAGAAGTGCAAATAATGTGAGCAGTTAACAATTAAATTCACTAACATCAAATTTGCGTCTTCAGAAAAAAGTTCCAATCTGTATCAATCACGTCTATTCATGATAAAAACAGCTTCATTCGATTAAGCGAAGCCTGGCCGATGGCAGCCATACAAAACTCAGCAAGTGCCGGACAACTGCAGGGAAAATTAAAAACATTCTCACCAATAGGAAAGCTGAACGTGTAGCGTTCATCAGATCTGACTGTTTCTTAAGGCTTCTCATTCAAATTTAGTGACTCGTGCGACATTAGGTGGTAAAACGATATCATTAACGTGGCTGGCGATTATGTGACGCATCCAGCTCACAGCAGCGTGGACAGAATTCAGACACTTCCGTTCTATTTTTAAAAAATGCCGCTTATCTGCATTGACGGACGGAAATGTAATGTAACGCCTAAACTGCGTTTCCTCTGAAAACGCTGCAAATTCTTTCACTGGGGTTTATTATTCAATTGGCTTGCGTTTATGATTCGAATTTCTACTAAGTTTTGGAGTGTGCGTGTTTCACAGGTGATAGAGCGATTATTGAATTTCAGGAGATTTGCATAGAGCACGTAAATCCGTTCTCAACCAAAATAAATATTTGAATTGATCAGTTGATCATATTTGTGTGCCTCCTGAAATTCAATAATCGCTCTATCACTTGTGAAACACGCACACTCCAAAGCTTAATAAAAATTCAAATCATGAACGCAAGCCAATAGAATAATAAACCCCAGTGAAAGAATTTGCAGCGTTTTTTCATGGTTATCAGAATACTTCAACCCGTGTATCAGCTATAAACCCTTTTAGGAGTTCACTCCAGTAACCACGTTCACTACATCACTAGGTTACTGCAATCAAAACAAAAACACCAATAAACCAAAAACACGCAAATGTTGGCGCCATAAATCGGGCCATACATCGGTAATGGTTTGAGCTACGGACCTGGGGAGGGGCTCATTCGATTTCTCATGGAAAGTTCTTCAAAAAAAGTTCAAATTTAGGCCGCCTTGACTTTTTTTGAGGTTTTTAGGGGTTTTAAAAAACTTTGACAACCCTTAAAGGGCAGTTTAAATTAAGTGAGAGTGCTGGCTAAAGAATGGAGGCGTTGTCAGACCAATATTGATTTTTCCTGAAAATTTCAGCTTTTTTGCTTCAGCCGTTTGGGAGAAATCGTGCGGCGTACGGCGGACGGACGGAAAATTTTTATTTCAGATTCGAATTCTACACCCTTTGGAACGTAAACAATGGAATTTTCAAGGGGGGGGGTTAAATTTTTTTTTTCAAGACCGATTACAATGGTTTATTATTGAATAATAAACCAAAACACATAGCTGGACATTTCAAGATGATTTGCACAATTTTAGATTAAAATCAAAACATATTACTACCATAAGTCGATGTTATTCAGGTGTTACTTTGAGGATTGTGGTTAGAGATTATAGCAAAAATATGGATGGATTTATTTCATTCCAAATTTTATGGCTCTTGGATTTTCCCATCTTTCCTCCCTCAACTGCTACGCCCAGTGCACAATCCAACCCAGAAATTCTAATGGAAATTGATATGCCACGATGAATTGATGTTACTCGGCTACACGGAGTTGGCCCGGATTTTTGATAGTGGTTGAGATACAGGTTGGGTGATACAGAATCACGCTCAACTGGGGAGTAACTAGAGAGTGATTCGACACGAAATAATTCTACGTGAGAGGGGAAAAGAAAAGTTGTCAGGTACAAGGGAACACCATAGATGATCAAACTACCAACCTCCATGTACGATAACAATCACCAAACTTGAGAATAATTAAGTTTTTGAACGTTATAAATGTAACTAACTGGAATTCCATATTTTGAGTAACGTATCCGTTACTCACCTCTACCCTCTTGACGGAAGTGTAGCATTCAGAAACCAGTGATATCCCCGTTGGGAAGAAGACGCCAACTGTTGTTCCAAGGACGCCAAAAAATGATGTTAACATGAAAACCTGAAAATAAAAACGGATGAAAGGAACAAATTGAACTTTTCTGTTATTTCAGTGATCAGAATGAATATATCAGAAGAAACTCATCAAGTTTTGGAAATATAAATGAGTATCTTCTGGAGTCAATAAAAGATTGGTTACGTAGTTAAATAGGAATTGAAAGCGGTCTTTAGAAAAGTAACGTTTAGTAAGTTCCCATTGGTAAGGGAAGCAGCGTTTGCAACATCTAATCGCGACAACAGTACCAAACTTTGCATACTTCTTTCAAGGTTTTTGGAAGTAATGTTTGTTTTAGTCAGTATGGAGAAAGGAATGTTTAATTTTTTCAGTGGCGAGGGAAGTAAATCCAAGTACATTTAGTATTTAAGGTTATTTGGAAGGTAACGCCACCCTGCTAAGTTTCAAACGAATGAGAAGAATGCTAGGTTACCGATATGTTTACCGACTCTCAACAAAGCAGTGCGCTGAACGATTCTAGTACAATAATGAATAATTAAGTTCAATTTATTTACTTATTGGCCTTCACGATGTGCACATACAAGCTATGAGCACCTAAATCAGAAAAATAATAATATTATCATAGTATCAACAACATATTACATAATAATGTATCGCTGTATAAATTCTCTATCGCTCTCTGAACTCATGATTGGAAGGAGTTTTTTACTCAATACCGATGCTTTAACTTTTACAATAATAAGTTCTATCAATGTATACTCAATTTATTATGTTGAACAATCAGTCGAATGTGACAGTTGTTTAAATATTTGTTCAAAAAGTTCAACGGATTCTAGGAAACAGGAGGTAACAAGAATTACATGGAATTAAAGTCTCAACGAAGCATTATTTCGTTATTTTAAGCTACCCGGCCACCATCAAACATTATAATCTAGAAATAAGTACTGATGAAATGAACCTACGACCTTTATTATAAATTATGTTATTAGACTAATGCAACGCGATTTATCAAATTTGATGGAATTTGTTTGAATTTATCTCGAATCCAAATCAGTGTGTGATGGTTGTAGATGGTTCCAATTACCCATATCTTCAACCAGCTTTTTATCTTCAGCGGTATCCTCTGGGTTCTGCAGCCATATCTAACTATACCTCCTCCAATATTGGTTGACATGGCACCCTATATAGTTTTAAATATCAACATTATTAAAAATTACTCCTGCCCTGCCTGCTGCTAGCCTTTCCTCCGCCCATTCACTTGAAATCCCCAGGAGTGTGACGGACACTGATACTTCCCCCTTCACGTTTCTTGAAACTGCTAAGCATAGTACGGTGAGCATAAGCCTGGAACTATTTTGGGTGTTGCAGACATATCGCCTCTGCCCTTAGGAGGGGATTTCTAGTCCCCCATCACCCTCCTATCCTTGATCCCTTTCTAGTATTCCATCACCCCGTTATGGAATAGACTCTCCAAATTTTCGTCGGTCTTACAGGACGGAAAACTCACCTTGTATGCGCTCAGAGTTCCATTCCCCAGAAGAACGTAAGCCAAGATGGTGAGGGCCGCTGCGCTCCTCGTGTGATACATCTGAAACGACGACATGATTCCTCTGACTACTGCCATCTTTTTGATGACGTTCATTTCCGCTCTGTAAGTTATCATTAAGAAACATAAGAAAACAGATTGAAAATCGAGTGAGAAACCATAATTAATGCATTGTTGAAAACTAATTATGCAGGACTAATTTAGATTGAAACCCAAAATACACTCTATTGTTATAGTAGAAAAGTTATTTCTGTATCAATCAGAAGCCAGTTATATGTTTCTGTGGACACTTTTTGCTCATTCTATGGGCAATCAACAGATTTTGTGAGTGGTAATGTTGTTCTGTCGCGATGGAAAATATTTATCGAAGTTGCACTACTGTACGACGGAGGATGCAGACCCGGCGAAGACCTGCTGTGTCCATTGAACCATCATTAGTTCCATCAGTTGATGGCATTTTGAGAACAATGAAACGGCAAATCACTGAAGTATTGGAAGAGAACCATCCAAGCGACACTGTTTAGTAAACTGTTTCTTCTACACATCCGAAAATGTGAAGGAGCGAATTAGAAATGGCTCATGCCAAGGGGAAATCTGAAGGAACATCTGGTCACTTATGAAAGACACTCATTTCATATGATGCGAAAAGAGTCTGGGGGGAGGGGGAGCATGAGAGCAGATGACTGTAACATCGCTAACCAATGGAGGGGTTGACTCCATGAAGAGCAAGTAGTTGGCCCAAGCCCAAGCGGTTGTTGACTATCCTTACAGAATCAACTCCGAATGAAACGGTAGTTTATTAGCTACTTGCCTCAACTCTGGCAAGACGATTAGGGCATGCTCGCCAAGCTCCCAATTGCAACACTTAAAATAAGGCTAATAACCTTGCTGCAATAACAACGGTACGTATTTTGAAATTTAATCGAATTCAGCCCTGCACAACTAGTGGTCAACAATAAATAACTCAGTCGAATATCTTGCGAAACTTGTGGTGGGTGTCAACCACAAACAACGAGATTAAAAAAAAAACAACAACAGACACTTCGTATTCGTTCGTCAAGTTGCCAATCTGCTGTGATTGATATACAAAGGCCATATAATTTGTTAGCCCCATCGATTCAGTTACGAGCAATATCCTGTACTTCCGTGCATAATCTCAAATCATTCAATCTTCAGCCAATAACTACTGTCTTTCAACAGCTCCACGACGCCTCTTCCGCTAAAGTCATCCAAGAATGTCTAGGAATCGCTTTGGAACTTCCAACAGAACCAGGTAAACGCATACTTCTAAGCAAAGGCAAAGGCCAAGTATCTAATATGGTTTCGAAAATACCAAGATTTAAGTACTAATAGACAGATAGATGCAATGTTAAGTTTTACTTTTTTTTCAATTCATCCTTCAATTTATATAAGAGTGATAATTGAATTTGCTCGAAGGAAATCCTAGAATAGAAATTTGACGCTCTCTAATTTTACTTTCAAAAACAAAATAGTTAAAGATGCACATGAATTGCCATAATTCTGCTATTTCAGTTGAATCGGAACCGTAATGGAATATTACGAAAGATTGGCACTTACATTCTCATCTTTTTGATCAGTTTTATAACGTGCTGTTCCCAGGCGTGAGTTTTGATGACTTGGATCCCGTTAATCACCTCACTCATAAAATTGATCCTCTGGTCGCTTCTCAAAGCAGTTTGCTCCCTCAGGAATGAGGTTAATTTCCCCATCAGAACTGTAATAGTACCATTTATTGAGTTACATCCAGGCACATAGTCATGATGGCATCAACCACAGTCATTAAAATTACAATTTGGTTGCTGAGTCGAATGGTTTTCTTGTTTGCAGATGTGTATCATTGATCTTACCACGAAGACATTCACAGGTCGTTATTTGATCTTAAAGCCTTAAGTAACGGATCTTTCTTTATTTGGAGCAAAGTTTCACAATTGATTTGCAGGAAACTTGAAACCTACAAACGCAGCAAGCTTCAGTAGGGAAGTTATTTTATTGGTGGACATCTGATCTTAAAGCTCCTGTGTACTCCTACTGTTGGATAACAATTATGGAACCCATATAGAATTATTTGACGTTTAGTCCTCAAATAGGTTCTGAAGTTTTTAGGATTCAATGTTTATCGATGCCAGAGACATCCCAAAGCTTAATAAATAAAATTGAAGCTATAAGCGTAGGAAGGATCTGCATACAAAGAAAAACTGAAAGAAAAAACAGACTGATTGCAGACAAGGAAAGAATAAGTTTAAAAAGTAAAATACATGTAGACATTTATTATTTCCAGCAAAAATATTGTGTTCACAAAGATACTCTTGAATTTCGTGGTTGTTTTCTGCTGAATATAAGTTTGGACAGTGTAATAAACAATCTTGATGATTTCAAACGTAAAGAAATAAAGAGAGCAAAGTAAAGCTGCACAGAAAACAACTTCTACTTAAATTATTATTATTATTTTTTAGAAAAACAGTCTAGTCTTTTCAATACCCTATAAGAATATGTCAAATTAAGAACCGGGATTCAAAAATAATAGTAAATTATGTAAATGCAAAGTTAAGATAGAATAAAGTTAAACGATGAATTATTAATGAACGAAAAATATAACTGAAATAACAATTCCTATTTTACAAAGGTAAAGTCTTTATGCAAGTGATGCCGTCATATTGTGTAATGTCGTCACAAATGTTGAAATGATTGTTTTTTCTTACGGTACATGAAGGTAAAATGAGGTAATCGTTATATGAACACAGAAGCTTATTTGTAACATATATGATGAATTTCGTGTAATACCTACTCCCGATATACTTGAATTATATTCCTCTATGAAGGGACATTCACGGAAGTTGAAACGGCAAAAGAAAATAATTCCAAGTTCATTAGGATTTTCATTACATTGCACGTGTGACATTTTATGGTGTAAAACACTTGGAGTTCCCACATTGATTGCGCCTTCGCGTGGCTAGATCGTAACTTGTTCCGTTCAAGCGACTAACAATGAGATCGTAGACTGGATAGCTTCGATCTGCTGTCCCTTTGTGAAAGGGGTATTGAGGGGAAACGAAGCTCCCACTAAGTAGGTGGCCCCTGGTTAGTTCTGTTGAATTTCTAGTATTCAAGTTTTGCAGTACGTACCTATTTTTCGTTCTTAGAGGAATAATAATTCATTCTGTTTATTCTGCATGTCATTTAACCCTTTCGCAATTTGTTGGTAGGATTGATAAAGACTCTGGGCCCGAGTCCAATTTATAGCCATCTCGCCAACAGAAGTTCTGTTTCGTAATAGTTTTTCGGGACTCCATCTCCGCAAAACTAAAGCCAAGTGTGGGAGGTTCCTATTAATTTTATGACTTCGTTCTTTTATTCACCCTCCACTGATGATACCTTGGTGATTATACATTGGAAAGTGACATTTCTACAGTAATCAATTAGAACCCTAATTTTGAATTCATTCATCCCATCTTGAGAGGGATTTTTTTTTTGTGGCAAGGCGACGTAATAAAAACCTTATCGGCTATTAAGATGCATTGAACTATATACAGATTGCAAATCGAATATTGCTTGTTATATTGTTAGATATATTATATTCTACTGATTCTTGAAGGTAATTTTTAATCTCTGATAAAAATACTAATTTTCGGACAGTTCTAGGAAACATTTTTGAGACTAACTGCATAGTTAACTCTTGGTCCTTTCCTTGGTTCCAAGGTGGCTTAAAATAATTAAACCCTAATTAATTAGGAGGTTAATATCGAGACCGGTTAGGTAACGCTGGGACGTACTGAATACTCAAGGAAACAACAAGGTTCCATTGGAGTGGGTACCATTAGGAAAAGGACGAGGAAGGAAAAGAAACGCCACTGACACCACATAACAGAAACATGAAAACTAGTAGTTAATTTACTCAGCTACCGCAGCTAAGTACAGTTGCTTTCAAATTCACTTGGAGGAAAATGAGATTCTTAATTGGGATGGAAACTGGACTTGGGTTCTTTAGGAAACATCAGGACAGTATTTGAGCCAACACATGTAGGTAATCCAATGATTAGGCTGTGAGGAAGAGAGGAACAATAGCCTCTCATCTGCTCTTCAAATGTCATGCACTTGGAGCGGAAGATTTGAGACTCTCGACCCAGTGGAGATGGTACCGGTAGACGACCTTGTGGGGGGCAATCCTCAGTTTGACGGAGGCAAGGAATTGAGTCCAGAACCTGTACGTTTGGAAAAGGGGTGTGATGTATGACACTTTCGCTGTGGCAGAGGGGAGAACGACCCCTCTCCAAGACCATGAATATCATAATAATAACAATAGTCCCGAGAACAGAGATCTAGCTCCTCACTTCCCTTACCGTTAATCTACTACTCTGAAAATGTAATGTAATCTGACGTTGGTGTTATCTCGCTTCAAAAAGGGCAAAAATACGAATTAAAAGATGAATAATATTCAACCATTTCCTAATTCAACAATTGAAGGTAAGTAGGTACCTTGCAAAGGTGCGCATGCAAACATTGCTGCCATTCCAACGAATGCAGCTACTCCAACTATACGGTACAAGAAGTAGGTCACAATTACAACCTGTCGGAAAAAATGGTATATTAGACATTTATGCATTCAACAACAACATGCTCCATTTATAAGTGGTAGGTATATGAACATGAATTTGAGATGTCGGAATGATAAGCATTGTCCTCTAGACTGTCAGAAATGGGGCCGCAACCCATATCATACCGGCTCTTGTGATTAGCAGGAAGTATTTATAATTATTCCAAGGTACTTAATGTAAACACGCTTTACAAATTGATGAATCATTTTAACAAAAAACAAAGTATGCGCCCTACGTCTTCGAAGACAATCAAATAGGCGTATAGATTGAACGTTCGTGCCAAGTTATATCGAGTTGATTCTTACGTACCTGAAGAGGAGCTATCCATAGGTCGTGGAGGCAGGTTACGGCATAGTCGAACCTCAGGGCATCGTTAGCCATCAAATTGACAATCTGCCCTTTCAACCCTTTACTTGCTCCTTTCATGGATAGAACCTACAATAGAAATAGATATTTATGACCTGACCTGCAATAGATTGTCGATTTAGATAGTTTTAGTACTCAATTGAAATGGATTGACATCGCTCATAACTCATAACTCTAGCTAATTGTACAGTCCGTTAACCGTAATCAAAAATTAATTTGCATTAGTTTATATTGTTCCATTTTTGTTTTAGTCTACTTCAATTAAGAGCTCGCTAGTTTTTGAAGTTTCACTTTTTCAAAAATGGAAACTAAATCTAGGTTTTTTAAACATTAAGTATTCGAGATTCCCCAGATATAACCATACGTTCTTGAATAACCACATGTTTAGAGTTATTCTCACCGAATTTGAGTCAAATCATGAAACCCCACGAATCAACTTTGAAAGAAGGTTACATTTTACAAGTGAAACAGATCCATCTACCATCTTCCATTGTGAAATTTCTGAGTTAGCAAACTTTACACCGCAGGTTGGTTTGCCTGAGCTAAGAGACATCTTGAAATGTCGAGATGAAAACTTAACCAGCTCTTAAGTCCTTGTAAATGATTACACAGAGGTTTATTATGTTTTCTTAAATAATTAGGGCATCACCTCAACCAGAAGTGTGCTTAGTAATGCTATTTCATAGCATTTATGCACGAATTAGTCTATAGATATTAAAAACCAGGGCACTTGATATTTTATGGAGTGTGTACGGTACAAAATTATCCAAAAGTAACTATAAAGACGTGCAGCTTACGAGTATCCACTGATGAAGTAGGTAAATGACCCACCTTCACTCCAAAAGTCTAGAAAATTGATGGAGTTACGGTTAAACATCTGATAAGCTCCCTCATACATTAACACCTCCTTGCTAACCACAAATTAAAAACAAGCTTGATTAATTGAAAAGGGAATTCTTTGTCATCTGCTCAATTATCACACCTTATTATACGATTAACAGGCACATACAGATCGGTTCACATTTTCATCATGTTATGTTATTTTTTCTGTGAAAAGTCTACCCAAGGGCAAGTTATTTTCTCCAAAGTTTATCAAAAACATCTACCTACTAACGTCAATCTAAGGCACCGGTCCTGCGATGGAACAATCATGGGAATGTGGCTGGTGGGTACCAATCAGGAGAATTGTGTGGGAAGGGTAACCTAACGACTTTTTCTTCAATCGCTTCCTGTAATGAATAGGTTTCAAGATAACTCTTGACTTCTCAATTGCTGAACCCGAATGCCCGCTTACGGAGATTGGAAAACGGGGATTGGCAGTATCGGCTAATGTCTCTAATTGGGAGTCCGCGAGTGGAGGGAACTTCGTTTCTCACGATCAAATTAGCTGTCGTGGTCATCCAATTAGCAACTTGGCATTTTACGACTGTACTTTGGCACATGGGGATATCTCGTGTTACATTTTGGGATAAGACGGAAGATAAGGGACAACACCGGTGTCAATGATTACACAACGGTTAATTGTTTCTGAGCTAGGCACTCCTACGCCCGTGTCAGCTAGATGTCATTGGTACTTCATCTAAAGACCCCCCCCCATGCATTGTAACTGTACATCGACATTGATGTAGGATTCTACAAATAGAACAACTAGAATTTGACGAGATCAATTGAATGAAACACCTACATACGCTTCCCTTTGTCGATTTTTTAAAAACATAACTCTTCTTTTTTAGTTTCAACTTTTGTAGTTCGCTCAAGGATTCTCATGAAAATGTCCTCTTGTGGCTGTAGGTTCATTTAAACTTCGTTAAAGCCAAACGATGTTTTATAACAACAAACTTGAAAATCGAAATATAATTATATCAACCGTTTTACTCAAGCGGACGGACGGATTTTCTAAAATTTGATTTTCGCATTTTACACATCTTGAAACGTAAAACGGCAAATTTTGAGAGGAGGTTAAACAATTTTTCTTGGTCGATTACAAAGGTTTATTACTGAAAATAATTGAACAAAATAGAAAATGAATAACTGCAGTTCAGCTGGACTTTTGTGAGATAATGAACTCCTTTCAGGGCAACGAAGGCTAACTAGCTATTATACATGCTGCATTTCAAATTGTAATATCAACCTTACCAAAGATTTATAACGAACAAATCCTTGGTTCACAGCTATTCGACAATTAATCTATGAACGTGCGTCACTGGGAGAAATAAAAAATTTGCAGGTTTCTGCTTAGTTGGTATGTGATGTTCTTCATAGCATTCCCTCTAGTTCAGCAACTGTCTCAATTAACACAAGTAGTTTTTTCCAAAAGTGTTCAAAAAGGGGAATGTTTACTCTCAACAGCGGCCTGTGTAAATTACTGTAAATTTTATTCAGTTAAATAAACTAGAAAATTCGGACGTGAAAATCTCAGCGTGTATAAGCCAGAAATAGACGTACTTTTCGATAAATCAACGAACAAGTGGCTATGCGCATGTTCATCCCTGTCAGTACGATGCCCATGTGGTAAGAATGCATGATGAAAGCCGTCAAAAGAGTGGCTCCAATGATACCTCCCGCGCATGCGTACGCGACGTACAAGTCTTTCTGATTGTTGGACGTGATGTGCGTGATGAGGCCTCCGAGGAAAAACGGTTGAGATAGCCTGCGCAAGCATGAAACGCAAATTAACAGGTCAGTTTGTTATGGATTTCAGGTAAACAAAGGCAATACGAGCGTGAGCTGGAGAATCTAGCGTGCTGCATGGGATATCTGATTCGATTAGTCATATTTAGTCGCCTCATCCCATGAGTTGCAGTCACTGACTAAAGTTTACTTGTTATAACCTTGGAAAGGTCGTCAGGTATCTCTACAAACAACAGACATTCCTGATGAATGCGTTGAAATGATCGAATAATGTTACTTGATTACTCATTCAATTAGGTTAATTTCGATCAGTAAGGTTTTGAACTAAACAAATGATTACCCAACAGACTTCAGCTGTTTCTAAATCGTGACCGTTTAACGCGAACGTTAAATCCTGAATAATAATACGTCGTCCTGCAACTTTGATATAATTTGCTTCGAGAGATGTTTTTCCTTGGGCGGAAGCATCCAATAATTCGGGAACAAAGTGATTCATAAGAACCCATGTCGACCCAATCCTCACCAGTTTTGAGAAATTCATCGGAAACGATAGAGAAAACTATAGAAAGTTGAATAACATACATTAAATAGTTTAAAAAATTCCACGTTTGTGCAGCTTCATAGGCTACCAATGATCCGGATAAAATAAAATGTTTTCCATGTGAATAGGATTGCTCCTGATAATCACAGTGATAGGAGCGGTTTTGTTCCGAGAGTTTTGTTTGAGGATGTCTATAAAAGCGACTTTCATCGAAATACAGCATCATCAGATTCCGTTATTGTGATGTACCATGATCATACACATGAAAGCTTACCCATATGTGCTGTGACGTTTAAATACAATAAAAGCTTTATCTATCCGATTAATGAAGATTCCAATAATGCACAACAATTGTTTGATGTTTTATAGTAAGCAATATGGTTTAGTAAGCAAGTACGATTGTCATTGTGTGGAACCTGTGAAGCTGCGACTGTCAGGAAAACATGATTGGAAAGGTCTAGAGATGGAGAGCGGTGGACATAGACAGGCTTCCACCTTCTCAAAAATCGTCAGATCTCCTTAATAATCTGGTATCAATGTCTAAACAAATCAAAAAGCCTTCACAGCTCCTGCCGAGATCATCCAGCCACCCGGTCTCGTGTCGCACAATCCAGATTCAGATACCATAATTATCAAAATATTAATAAAAATATAAAATTAATTTTTTTAAAGCAGTTTTGTCTTAGTAGTAGTGATGTGAGTAATGTAGTAGTGGTACACATTACTTTGTGAGGAAAAATTTGTTACAAATCTTATTCTTATAAAATTATACAATCGATCGAACCTACGCAAGTGTAGTTCGATTAAGATTTCATACCACCACGATTATCAGCAGTAGCCTGCAGTCTGGTTTCTCAGTCTTGCTGGACTGTTCTGCATGTCCTCATAATTTAATAGTACTTTTTTCATCCTGAATATTCGATTCCACCTTTTTGGGAAACATGAATATTTTCTCTATGTCTAACAAATCAAATAACCAGGTTACAAGCGCTAGTATCCACATCTATAACTCCTCAAAAAAAGGCGGTGCCATCTGGGACCGAAGCCAAGGCATTCTACATCATAGACAGATACCTTGTCCATACAGCCATGGAGACTTCTAGAAATCATTAACATTGGCCTTATTTACGATGTTAAATGAACTGCAGTTCAAGTATGGCTGTTGGCTCCGACAAAATATTATAATTTAACACGAATACATGCTAATATTGGACGCTACGGTGCTACCGCGGTGTAACGCAGATGCAGAGAACTTCCTGCAGTTGAATTTTCTTTTTCCCAGAAATATCCTTATTCGATTTCGTAGGTCCGTACTCAAGGAGTAAGGATTGACGCCAAAACATGGGTTACTACATAGTTAATTTACATCGAGGACAGGGGCCCGTAAAATGATTTATTGGTGGTAAATCTTGATTGCTCATCTATAAAAACAAGCCATCCAGTAAAAATGTGTTAATATAGCTTCTCCAAGTCGAATTGAGAATTTTCCAAACCAAATTGAGATTTTTCCAAACCAATTTGAGAATTTTCCAAACAATTTGAGAATTTTCCAAATCAATTAACTAACGTAACTTCTTTCATTTTGTCTTTTTGATTTCAATTTTAATTAGTTCATAAAGTGTCTTCATTTTGCTTCACTAATTTTGTTTTCAATAAAAGTCTTGGACTGTCTTAAAAAATTGTCAATTCGGTTTGAAAAACTCCCACTTCCTTTTTAGTAGTGAAAGTTTCTTAGATTGGAAAATTCTCAAAGATTGGAAAATTCTCAAATTGATTTGGAAAAATCTCAATTTGGTTTGGAAAATTCTCGATTCGACTTGGAAAATTCTCAATTCGACTTGGAAAAGCTATATAACACATAGGTAATGTTGTTCGTTCCCTATACAAATTTACTGTAGAATGAGGGTAAAATGACACCTTAATGAGTATAACGCATTATTTCATTGTAAGACGAAGTTAAAGGGAACGTAATTTCCCCTCTCGCCCTACCTATTACATGGAGGAAGTCAAGAAGTGCAATATAATTTGAGTCAACAGAAGGCCGCTTTCGAGCCCCTTCGACGAGCCGGCGCTAATGCGAGCCTCCTTTGAGCCGCCGTGCTCGTAGGTGAGAAAGAGCAAGTGGGCGGAAAACCCCGCCAACCCTGAGGTGACGATGAATAGATCTTAATGAGGCGAATAATCAATAACCATTAACCACCGACAGTATGAACCAGGTTCGTACCTACTGCTTCAATACTCTTGTTAACCAGCTTCACTTCGTCTGAATCACCAATAGTATGTTGGTACTAGCTAAGTTACTAACGTCGACATATTTCGAAAGATCGTCGAATCAATAATGTAAGCCCTAAAAAAATCAATAATAATCAGCCCTATGGTTTAATGATAGAGTATACAAGGGCCTCACAGCAGGACTTCAAGTGCTCGCGGAAGTACGAATCAATCATGCCATTCAAGGTTTTTACTCGCTTATAGCAGGGCTTTCGATCCTACCAATCAAAAGCTGAGATCATTCCAAGTTCCGGCAAAAAAACCCTAAAAATCCCTGTATTTGCAAAAACTTGTTGAATTTTGAATTTTAAAATTTGGAAGAAGAAGAAGAACATGTAGAACTTCACATTTTTTGGTGGCACGAACCGCTTCCTACGAGCAGGACGCCAACCGATATGGGATGTCCATGTACAAAAGTCCTTCTGAAAACAAGGACTAACACTACTTAAACCCATGCATTGTCAATTTATGGATATAGATTCTGCAAATTAGAACTTGGAGTCAAAATAGTGCCAGAATAGTGATAGTACCTGTCATGATGAATATTTGCTTTACTTTTTTTGGAATCAAGTAGATCAAAGTTTGGTTATATTTTAAATGGAATAGAACGGAATAGAATTAACCTCACTGCAAATTCCAGTACGAAAATCAATATCCCTTGAGTCAGGAGCTCTTGGCCATAGACGGACCTTAAGACTCGGAGGTAGTTAGGTTTTTTTCCGGTTTTCTTGGCTTTCCGAACTTCACTATCCCATGCTCTGCAGAAATAAAGAAAGCGGTTAGTTTGTAAGGTCAGTTGAATCAAATGTTATTGGTGATCCCTGAGGATTGCAAATCAGGTTGAAATCGAATCAGCAGTGATTGCCTTCACCTTTCGATTATGTCTCCTTGAATATCGGCTCTGTTTTCGGAAAGTGGTTCGTACAGATCTCTAGTGTCCAGTGGTCTGTTGACGCTCTTGAAAAACATCGGTAGCATCCACCTAGAAATATTGAATAAAACTTTTAGTTGTTGCCAATTTCGACCAAAAAATGAAAATACAAAAATATAATAGCTCTCTAACGTAGGCATGTCGTTGGCCTGTAGATGATTATACAGTTTCCAACAACTTGGGAAAATCTACCTGTTTTGCAATTTTTCAACTGAAAATGAAATGATAATCCAGGAGGTAAAATTTGGAATTTTTTTGTATGATGTGTTTTGTATAATTTCCTACAACCCTCAAAGAGCTAGGCGAATGAGGTTATAGACCAAATTAACTCCGAATTAATAAAACCATAAAGTACCTCCATTTTTGAAGCGACAAATCATATGTGCTGTCAGTTGCACGTTACATGTATTACTGCTGATCACCTATTTCGGTTTTTACCAGATTATTAGCTGTTTCATAGAACCTATCTGATAGTTCCGTAGAGTAGAAGAGGGAAATTAAATCCACCACAGAAAATTTCATGGCTCTTCCTCGGGAAGAGAAGAAGGAAGAACTCTTCATCAGCCACATATTCTTTTTCCAAAAATTAGCAAGTACATCGCATTGTAGCACTCATATCGGTTGTAGGATGATTTCCGAGTTAGAAGTAACTTCCTGATATTTCGTTAGGTCCTCCAAAAGTTCCGGCATTGTTCAAGATTGGTTCTTTCCCAATTCTATTGACCAAACTCTCATTCCCGTCCTTTGTTTTGGTTCTAAAGAGCGGCTAGGGGAATCTCAAGTGGAGTGGCGTCCGCCATCGTTGGAAGATCGGTCTTTGTTACTTTGTTTTACACCGCTGTTAGTTACTCCATGTTTGGAGGCTCACTGAACAGATACCAACTTACCAAATGAAAGTATCCGTGCTAATACTTGAAAGGGAAGATTTCAAACTACATCTTTGCATCGAAAGTTCATTCTCGATAAAATCGTTAATGTTTACCCTTGTTGTAGGGAGCCATTCAATTATTGAACGAAGCCAACGGTACAGTATCAAAATGTTTACCCTCTACGACTCCGTGACCGAGCGTGGGTTCACTATTTCATACCAGAGAGCTTGAATATGATGGCTAAAGGGTGATGGGTTGACTTAAATGGGTCAGTTGTGAACGGTTGAAGGCCTTGAGGGGTTAATGGGTTAATGCTGTTCTTCGCATTTGCAACAAAACGCTCCATAATTTTGTGGTAACATTCAGACGAAGTGTTCAACTTGAAATCGCATTTAGTGCAGTGGACCATTTGTGGAAGTTGGATAATAGAGTTTTGACGATACTCAATACGATGAAATTTAGAATGAGAACTGATACCACTAATCGGAAGTGAGTTCACCCACAAAGGCTTCATTTTGGGTTTGAAAATCAGAAGTCTATTTTGAGCGGTAAGATGAAATGAGCGCGGAGTGAAGGTCTGACCTTTTGGGCCAGGTTAAAAGATTTCGGGACCGCATCTTGGAAAATGAATCTCTTATCAAGACTAACACCTAAGTATTTATAAGATCGAGTCACAAGAATAGTGTATTTCGAGGATGTTATTGGAAGTAGATTTGCTTAAAAATAGTCTCAGGGAAACCGGATTTGGGAGAAATAATATTAAATATTATTTCTACATAATTTATGTAGGAAAAAGATTAGATTTATGGTTTGTCTGTTTGTCATGATTCAACTCAAAACTGCTTGACCTTTTTTAAAAATTCTTTCAGCATTAAAACGCTAGGTACATCCTCACTCAGTAACTACTTTATTTTTAAAAAGCTATACAATCCTACGTAAAATGGAATTCGTGGTATCAAAATGTTACCAATAAAAGTAATTATTTTCGTTGCGCTAAGAAAACTATTTAGCGACGTGTCCTGTTTATTTAAAGTACCGGGTTACCGGGAATCACCAAAAAGTCCGGGAAGGTGTAAACACTTGAGTCGGATTCAATTCTACAACCAATTTGCAAACAACTCGTACCCTCAACAATTTTTGTTACTCACCTAAAAATCCTTCTTTCTTTTACATTGTAGATTGTTTTTTTCTCTCTACCTTCGCTGAGACGGCCATAACTCACCCATTTCCCACATTATTCTCGATTTCGAGGAAATAGAAACTAGGTTAAATTTTCCATAATCCTGGTATAAAATACGTTTTTTTGACCAGTCAAAACTTGTTATGGCAAATTCCATCGTATAAAATTGGGATACAAGTTAAAATCACCGTTTTTTTATTGAGGATTTTTGGCCTCGAAAAAATGGTGACTTTTTTTGAAAATTATATCGCGGATTTACTCTCAGATCTAAAGTTAGGTCTTATTATTCACTCTTTTCGGAGACTACACTTAAGGACTTTGGTCCTCCGAACTCGAGGTAGGTAGTTCATTTCATGCTCTACCATACATGGATGAAATTTGGGCGCTTATCGCAATTCTTCCGAACATAGAGTTATCTCATTGTACCTACACTTGACTATCATTGAGATTGACTCATACTCATTTCAGGGAATGACCGATATGATATTCGTTTATGGAAAACGCGGATGGTCGTCCTTTCAACTGTTTTGTGGTACGGATGACGTTCATGAGGGAAAATTATAGCGACGCTTCTCGCGATCCGCGATCTAGCAATCATGAATAAATATCATATCGGCCAGATCCCGAAATATAAGCAAAAAAAGGGAGCATCACTAAAGGAATTGTTACTTTTTGATAAGGATTTTCCAATTTAGGAACGACGACAACTGATAAACCAATTGGTAAAATCGATAGTTGATAGCCGATTCATGCAGAATCACTATGTGTGTGCTGTGTAGCTTAAGGAAAGTAACTATGCTCATGCGAGATCCAGACGATTGGTATTATAAGAAACTCATTACATGTCATTCAAGTATTGAGCAATCAATATCTCGTAATTTTATCGAGGCTTCAAGCCGGCTGCTTCCCGGGCCTTCAAGTTCTGCGTTGATTATTTTCATTAATGAACCTTTGTTATCGAGCAAGAAGAACCCGTGGTTAAACCCCACATTGGTCGTTTACGCTTAAAGCCATGTAAATTTCAAACGCCGAAATTTAAAAATCCCCCCATCCGGCGCCCGAAGCTTTTCCCCGAAACAACCGGACATATATTAACGAAATTCGTCTCAAAAATCCAACAATGTTCCCGGATGTACCAGCAATCTCGGCATCTTGATCAATCAACCTTTAATGAATATGTTTAAGGATTAAACTTCGGAAAAATCTTTATCACAAGAACTTCTGGTGTAGGTGGATACTTTTTTGTTTGATTCAAATAGAAATTAACTCCGTGAATCAAATGAGGACACTCGTGTTAATGAACGATCATCCGTTCGCTCACCATTTGAAATATATTGTGGTTGACCTTCATTAGGTTATCTGGTCATGTTTCGTGCTTGAGTCAAAAATGTTCATTGTTATCTTGTGAATACAAATGTTTTCTAAAACTTCACCAAAGTTCAATTTCATTTCAAAATTACTGCGACAAACTCTTTTAAAGATAGGTCAAGTAGATGGTCGGGCCGCAAAACCCAGAACGGAAATGGAAATTTTGGTTTTGGAGAAAAACTTTTTTTCATTTTCCAAAGCTTCCCGTTACCTATGGGTAGACTCGGAAGCAAAATTATTCTAACTTCCCTCAGGTGATGTGAGATATATGTGGGTATCATTTGATTTTCACCATTTCCAAAATCATAATCGAAACTGTCCGAAAGTCAACTTCTTCCGATTGTTTGAAAACATAATGTCCGATCAAAAGACGCGGACTTCTAAATCAATGCAGGGGATCCAAATGTTAATGTCCTTCGTCTCTAGATATTTATGTGAAGATCTCTCAAAGCCCCGACGGGTTTGAAGACTTTCATTTTTCCATTTTCCTTCTCATAAATCACCCAAATTATGCTCTTTCCGCCGGGTGTACCAGTTTGATTGATACATGAATAATGCAAGTCATGCCTCATACCTCAAAGATTCGATATTTTTGGGTTGGAAGTCACGATTTCGCAATGTAATTTTTAATGGATAGGGCAGAGGTTTTCATTTGAGACGATCTCATTCGGGTGACCTATTGAAATAATAAACCTTTCGCCCGTTATTATCAAAGCGTTGCTATCAATTCTTCGGAAACGTGTTTATCCTAGATTCCTGTTTCAAATTACCTACTATCAATGTCTATTGTACATCATGTATGGATTTTACTTGATTAAAGCCTTGAGTTTGGAAGGTTTATTAATAACGAAACCTTTGTGTTGTAATGTGTACTTAGGTAGTGTTATTACGAAAACATTTCAACGCCTCAGATAAAGACAGACTCACGAACACAATGTACATTCTATTCCATGTTCCGTGACCAGATCAGACTACATAAACCTAATTAATAACTTCTTACCCCTTAACCTATAAACCTTAGCCTTCTTGTAACCTTTGCTGACAACTAAGAACAAAGAAATATTTATCGAATTATTGATCCAAAAGTTCATCCAATCTCATATTTAATAAAGGAATGCTTCATTTTTAATTGTTCCCTTTTGATGTTGGTAGGTTGAGACAGTAAAGATTGGTCTCAGAATATCGAAACTCAACGCTACACTAATTTCTTATGAATGAAATAATTGCCGATGAATAATACGTAATATTCCTCGCCATGAACTCTACTAAAAGCACTTAGTTCGGAACACTGGAACTATTGATTTTCCTCGGCATTCATTTGATATAACCTTGAAATTTAAATTTACTGATGAGTAATTAGCGAGCGAAGAGAACTATTGGAAGCACTTAAGTAATTTCAAAGTACCAAGGATAATTTGATTGTAATATCGACATGTTCGTCAGCTTGAATGTTCATGTGTACCCCTAACATTTAGTACTAGTGTTAAATATCTGGGTGTTATTTTTGATCACCACCTCAAATTTGATGTACAAATTTCAGCTCTTATAATGAAACTACGCAAGCTTTTTTTATATTTTTAAGGAGCTTTGATATTTTTCGTCAAAATCACAAATAAGGCTTATTACAGTTGGGCATGTTCACTGATGAAATGTAGGGGGTTGGTGTGGGGGGCTGCAATTTTTTTTTTTTTTTTTGAAAATGATTTATTGCACCAAGTTACAACTTATTAGCAACACATTTTTGACATTAAAATATGGATTGGTTATACTAGAGCTTAGGTACCTACATAACTAAGTCTCTAATGGTTTCGAATGTTAGAAGTGCCATTTGCTGCACTGAATTTTTTTTTCACTGTGCGGATTAAGACACAAATCTCCAAAATACAAGTTGTCCTCAATACGATATTACGGATAGTTTTAAGTAAACATTCTAGGTCCTCCACTGCGGTTTTGTATAGAGAATTTGGGGTAGTCAATGTCAAGCAGATTTTAATGTTGAATTCTTGTTTGCATGTCTATAAGACTGGGGTTCTGTGGGAAAACTTGTGTAGCGCAAGTCATAGAAGATCATTCCATCCTTATAACAGAGCGATCCATTTTTTGTACATGAATAAATTGAATTTAGGAACTTTCAAAAGGTCTTCTTTACTGAAGAAGAATATTCCATTTATTTTTGGGCTTTAGGCATTGATCTAGAGAAACTTGATCATCGAGAATGTTTTTGCTTTCATTCACTTTTTCAGATCGTTATTATCGTAATTTTGATGCCCGATTTGTATGAGCACAGAGGTTACTATAATTTAATTATTAACTCCACCGGTTACCTCAAGATCATCACTGAACTTTTTGCCGGTGATCTATTGTATTTTGTATACAAATTTAATGTCCTTGTCATTGTTTCTTTTCCCAATAAAGCGTATTCTAAAAAAGTCACCTACATCTATAGCATCCTTGTATACCTATAGGTGCCGGAGGCTGTGTTTTCGGTTTCGGGAGATGTAAAATTTGTTCTCCAAAATCGAAATTTCCACTTACATTTTCTGTTTTGGACCGTCCTGAACAGCTTTCGTTTCGTGCCTGTCTATGTGTGAAGTAAATACATATGATAGGAGTGACCTGCGGCTAGCGATATCTGAGCTAAAAACTGGCAACTAATATCATCAAGCCACAACCGTTTTCAAAGTTTCAATGATTTTCAAAGTTTTTAAATCGGGTTCCAACTGGCTCAGTAAGGTTTGAATAGTTTTCAAATTGGCTTGCAAAGTTCGAGAAATGGTTTGGACATCTACTTGTTAGAAGGCTTCCAATTGGACTTGAGAATTGTAATAGTTTCCTCCTATCAATTCTTTCGATTCCGAGTCTACCTATTTGCGGAAACAATTGCGGCAGACAATTGGATTCAACAATAAATGTCGTTTTTCAAAAATGTCCAAAACGAGAAATGCAAGCGAAAATGTTCAATTTTAGCAAAACATCCCACTACTACTTATTGGTAGATTCGGAAGCAATAGGCTCAATCCATAGGAAACTGTTGAGTTAGAGATAAGTAACTGAGATAAGTAGGTACTTACGAGAATGTGAGGACCGACAGAAAATTGGCGTTGGACCTCGGGTGAGGCTTCTTCTGGTACTTGAAGACGAAGCCGTCCATTTGTGCTGTCTCTTACAGGTTGGGGATCCGAACATTCGAACCAGCTGTGTCGTTCGAGCGGCCGACCCTCCCCGCAGTGCCTGAAAGATAACACATGAAATATTAGTATTTCACACAGAAAATGGTGTCTACACGTCGAGATATATCTTTCCGACGAATCGGAATTTTGTAATAATGCTTCATTTTTTACTGGAGGCTAACATTCTATTTCTCTGATATAAATCTCTTAGTTTGTCTGTGTAAACGGACCGACCGCTGAACCGATTTCGATGCAGAAACTGCTTGGTGTCGCACAACTTCTTCTTTCATCGTGGAATCAGCTATCCTTAGTGAAGATGGTTGAATAAAGAAAGGAAAGGTATCGAAGTAGTAACAATCGAATGGAGTCTAGTTGCGAACCGCAGAAAACGCTTTTTTGTGATGACTCCGACGATATCAAAACCATTTCTGTGAGTTGAGCCTAATTTCATTCATCGGGAAAGATTGCCGAAATATTTTCCGAATCAACCGAAAGCAGTGGTTTCTGGGTTCATAGATTCGATTACCCATTGGTTGCCACGGGACACGCGAAGCAATGATAATCACGGGAAGGATGTAACAGGGGGAGGTGATGAAATGGTATAGTTGCCCCTTCCAAGGGCTCTGAGGCGGTTGATGCCCGCAACACTCAGAGGATGACCTTAACGCTTGGTGGCGCCAGGCTATCCCCGGAGGCGGTGGCTTCAAGAATAAAGAAGGGGGGAGTATACAGATCCATCACAAGGTTCGTTCGGGTAATGATCCTCAGCAGTTCAGGAGGGTCCACGCCGTCGTTCGTTTAGGGATTGAACTCGTTCAGTACCGCCAGTACGCCGTTCGTTCAGGCATCGAGTTTGAGATTTTCGTCGAAACCGATAGTCCGAGGCATGCACACTTTTCATATTTTTGCTTATCACATAATCTTATCATTGTTTCGCTTATCATGTAAATATTTGTTTACCGTTTAGCGTGTCATTGTTCATTGTCAACAACCACTACAGTTTGTTGAAGGATTTCAGGTTTTATAGACGTGAACGGAAAGCAGATACGAAACGAAATAAAAACTTTCAATGAAGGGAGTTTGTTATGTAGCGTACCAGATCTGAATGTGTTCCAAAGACGTTTATTTGTTCGAGAACTACACTGAACTGGTCCGATCTCTTCCCCTTTTCGGTATGCCGTCCCATCCTGTTCCCATTATGAACGAAACTTCAGAGAATATTATTATTTGCCGTAAGATGCTTTCCTAGATGATTACTTACTATTTGGTACACCGCCTCTTGAGAAAGCTGGTAGGCCAATTTGTTGGTGGAGAGGGGGGGGGGAGGATGAGGTTCCTGAGTGTTAGAGATAACTGCTCTCCCAGTCATCTTTGAGAGCTGAAACCACAGGGAGGGATTAGGATAACGTCAGATCAGCTGGGTGAGCGACAGGGCTGAATAATTCTCTTCTCCTTTCACCCTAGGGCGAAGAAATTTCGTATTCAGTCTCTTGCGGAGTGGTTGGCAAGATGTCCGATGTGAGCACAGTGGCCAGGTCTAGGTTTGGTCATAACATCAAAACAAAGCTCAAAAATACCGTCCAACTTGAAAATAGACCCACGGAACTGTGCATACCTCGAATATGGATCGGCTTTCTCAAAAACATACTAAGAGAGACCCCCAGGTAAACAACTTTTTTAAAGTCTTTTTCTTATTTCTAGAGATAATAATTTGAGACATAGGTACATTCTAGGCATAAAATTGGAAAGGGCTCTTGGGTAATAATTATGTTAATTATTGGAACCGCCCTTACCTGCCTTGACTACCTTAAATTTCCGATCATTTCATGGGACCTACGTGAAGAGGGAGCCAGTGCCTAGTTCTGCGAAGAAGGTACTGGATATTTGGTGTGAACGCAAGTGTAGCTACTCTTGCAGCACTGTAGTCGAGAGGTATGATTCGCGCAAATTATTGATCCCAGGCGGTATGCATCGAATTTGACAGGAAGAGTAGGAGAGGAAGGCGAGTATGTTGGAGCAATGTTCCCAGATATTTCTATCAGCATACATCTAAACCTGTGTTCGTAGTAACGGCGAAAACTGACCGAGGAAGTTGGCAACTTTTTGAGAGTTTCGTCTACTGTGCGCGTCGTTTTCAGGCTGAAAAACAATAATGTAAGGTTTGAGTAATTGAAAACGACCGAAAGCTTTCACCGACCAGAATGACTCGCCGGCTCGGTGGCCATGGATTCATACAGCCAGAGCTTCTCCTCCATGGGGTTGAATGGAACGATAGGATAGCTACTTGTCTGGTCGGTGAACTTCTCTGCTCTTTTTTTGCTAATAATTATACAATATATAATTATTAGCAAAAGAAGAGCATATAACATATTATGTTATATGGTAAGTTTCCTAACAATCATGAGCTACGGAGTATTCATCAGCTTCGAGAGCATGTAAATCTTTAATTATTCGCTTTTACTGGGGATTACCCACTTATGGTAATATTGGAGAAAAGAAGATAAAGTGAATTACAGGACTTCTGCTGGACTTTGGTATGGGGATTAATGAGAACCCCTATTTTATCACCCTAACCCAGGCAACGCTGGGTAAACCAGGTAGTCATTTATGACAACAGTTTTTTATTTTAGTAGTAAAAAGTATATTTTCAATTTAACCGTGATAAGTTGTCTTCCATTTCGCGAACCTCTAAATCGTATCAAATAAAAGCTCTAGAACCTATCTTGTGTTTGTGGTACACACGTCACAAGATAAAGCTGTAAGACCTACAGTGTAGGTTAAACTGAAAGGGTAAATAAATGTAAAGAAAAGGTTTTCAGGTCGACTACTACTTTCTTTTGACCTTTGAAGAAGTTGGGAAACTAGGTAAATAGAGCAAGAAAAATTCTCTTAGGGCCACGTCAACGTTGATGAGCGTCGACCCCGTTTGATCTCGTGAGACGGCAGCGAGCGATCGGCATCCGAAGCACGTCCTGTTTGGGAGACCCCTCGAGGGGAAACCTCAGAGGTCTCCAAGGTTACTGGAGAGAGCTCACGGGCCAGGGAGGGAAGCTTAAGGGCTAGAGGAGGAGCGGGTCTGCTGGGGAGTTCCTGGGCTCCGCGGGGAGATTCGCGGTTCCCCCCTCATCACTCGTTAATATTAATCCGTCTTGTCCGGAGGGGGTCTAAACCAACATCTGGGGAGGTGAGACGTGCCGTGAGAATTCAATGGGGGCCCCCGTCCACAGAATTATTCGGCGGAATCAATATTTTGGAGCCGATCGTGTAATAACTTTAGGCACCTACCACCCGTAAAAACGTGTTTGGAAATCAAATAGGATCCTAACCGAAGGCTAAAAGTTGAAAAACATTTACATTATCTCCTTCCATTCTCACCAGTAGGCTTTCTAAATTCACCCGACTTTTGTATAATATTCGGAATTGTTTAGATAATGAGACTCTCAAGGTCGTTTACCTTTCATTAGTCCAATCAATACTGCATACAACGGTATTTTGGCATGGTGAGGGGCAGTCAATGCTGATTTTAAGAAACTGTTCACCCTTCAGTAAAACATCCTAAAAATCTTGGATAGGAAGGACCGTAGGTTCCTTTCTGTTGACCTGCTTAACTCACTCGCAAAGAATATTCTACTTTTCGATCACAAACATTCCTACACTGCTGCAATCAAATAGACCTGAGGCTCGTGCTACCAGATTTGTATCACTCGGAAACGTTGTTAATCCTAAAACGCGTTTAGCTATAATTACTAGAAGTCCCCTCTATCATTTGTACTCCCTCCATAAACATCTAAATCAAGATCTTAAATTCCCAACGAGCTTTAAGAGAAGTGCATACAGAACTTAATTTTTTCCTGGATGATACAACAAGGATGTGATTGTACCGACGTGCATTTTAAAAGTATCTATTGCTAATTTGTGTTATAATTGTAAGTGGTTCCTTCATAAGCGGCACTTTCTTTTTCTTGTTTTCTTTTTTGCTCAGGTAAATGATTGTGAGTACTTTTACCTCAGCATTACAGGCCTAGCCTAAAGCAGGGTAATATTATTCACAAAGCCGAATGCTTCCTTAGTATTTGCGAACATTCTATCTTTTTGAAGAATAATCTCTCTCTCTCTCTCTCTCTCTCTCTCTCTCTCTCTCTCTCTCTCTCTCTCTCTCTCTCTCTCTCTCTCTCTCTCTCTCTCTCTCTCTCTCTCTCTCTCTCTCTCTCTCTCTCTCTCTCTCTCTCTCTCTCTCCATGCCTTTTTTAAACTAGAAAAAATATTGATTATTTACAAAAACGTTTGTTATTTGATAGCCCTCCCACGCGAATTTCCGTACTACAAGAAAAGACCGAACCATTGATCGGGGACAATGGTTCCTAGGTAAGTTCGTAAGCACGTAGAAATCCAACTGAACATGAACAAGACGAAATAAAAATACAAGCAACCGGCTAAGTCGTTCTCTTTTACTGAATTGAAGCTTGAGAGACGCTTTGTTGGGGGTAAAACCTTATTGAATCAACCGTACTACATGGGCGGTCGCCAGCCAAGCGTTTTAATTCAGACCTCCCGTTGAACTTTAAGGTTTCATCCCGACCGCCTGACCAAATTTTCGAATGAGCGAACGGGTGATCGTGCATCAACCCCTGGGGTCTCATTCAATTCACGGAACTGATTTTTATCTGAAACAAAAAATTACCCTCTTACATCGAGAGATGTCGGTTTTAAGATAGGTCAATCCTTATAATATCGAGAGACCGTCTCTTTGTAGAGGGCGGACGTATCCGATTTTAATCCTCAGAAAATGAGTATTTAAGGATCATGACTTCGATTACCACTACGCTACCTATGCCAGTGAAGTAAGAAAAGCAGACAGACGTGCGTTAGCAGGTTTTGCCGGAGGTTTTGTTGTCAACAAAAGTCCTTACGCTTTACTGCGTTTAGTAGGAATTAGAACTAAATACCGCGTGGAATCCGCCACTTTAATGATTTATCCGACGGGGTTTAATACGTTTTCACTTCAAAAACAAGAATCTTGCCATGGTATACGACGGTATCACAAACCGTTAGACGTTCTTACCGTAGAAGTGAAGTTACGAACGTGAATTTTGGAATAGGTCCTAAGTTCAAAAGTATAGTGTCAACATCGATGTAACACTTTAAAGTTTGTAGTTGTTTGGTGTGAAAAATATTTGATTAACGAGCCACGTTCATTGGGACTCTCGTTTAGTTTCGGGCCCTTGATTGCTCGGTCAGCAAATACGGGTTTCTCGGATACCATTGTTCAGCAGTTGTCAACTGCCGTCCCTCATTTTTCCTCCATGGCAAATTTGGAGCCATTTAACCGGAGTGAACGAAACGCTGACATTCCCCTTCCCTAATGTGCTCTATATTCATTTAAAATCTATGTTTAAAAAAAAATTCAAGAATAAGTCTTACCGCACCGATTTGTTACAATCATAGCCCTTTTAAACCAGTAGACGCAACTCCACCTAAAGGACATTATGTAAATAAACTATCTACATACACATAATAGATAGAGGTTGATCAAGATGCCGAGATTATTCACACAACCCGGATAAATGTTGGGTTTTTGAGCCGGATTTCGAAAATTTTAGTCCAACAGATTGAGAAGAAAACTTCAAACCGCGGACGGATAGATTTCCCTTTTTTACTTCAATTTTTGAAACCAATGTTTCTTGAAATGCAAACCCACGGCTTTTGAGGGGTTTAAAGAATTGTTTTTTGATGGTAAATTACAGAAGCTCATTAGGTGAAAATAATAGAATAAAACGATACACATTATTAAAAAATAGTTCATTATTTATGTATACTCCTCTACGTAAATCACTGGCCTATTATACGTTTATTATACGTAGGCAGCGGTACATCATCCAAAATCGGCAGTTACATACCTCATAATTGTATCTAGATGCCTTAAAAACAGCTCCGTTTATATCAGTAGATCGATTGAGAACAAATTAGCCACGAGAGCCCTCGAGCTGATCAATGAGTATCCACAGATTATAATTGACTTCCAGATATCCCAATGACACAAGATTGATTTCGTCATTAATACAATACCTTAAGCACTAAAACCTTACCTGCCCCTCAGTACATTACACAAGTTCATACCGGAATACGTTTAATGGTCCAATGTACAGTTTATCGAAGCTTCATTATTGAAAATGGTAAACCAAGAATTTTATATTTAAGGAACGATGGAGTGGTTCATTTTCAATAATAAACCACTTTTGGCGCGTTTGTAATTGTAAAGCAAAAAAAGGAAAATTTGCAATGCCCTTCCGCCGTGCGGGCCATAAAAACAGAATTGATGTAAAAAATCCTTTCTTATGCACATGGAGTCTAATCGAGGTCTTGTTGGTCCTAACTTATTATATTATATCGTCTCAAAGGCATAGATACTGTGGAAGTGAGGGAAAAAAACTGATGAGAAACGTATTTTTTCGGAGTGATCACTGACATTTGCCAGTTATTTTAGTCGCTGAATCGATTGAAATGGGTTCCAGACCGATTCGAGTTCATCTGACTTAGAAAATACCTTTTTAAGGGTGATAATGGATTCAACTTTTTATTTTTTAAATCCCAATTTTTTCATTTTTTCGTTTTGACTTTGTGATCGAGAAAGTTCGGGTGTGGCGTTAAAAATACGATTATTTTATCTAATTGAAGAAATTATTTAATATAATTTTATTTTTTTAATGATATTATCGGTATCGCAGGAACTAGTATTATTGAGTGGCATATTCAAAATTTGCCCAATACAAGTTGCCAGATGAACTTCGTGTGTTTGGTCGTCCCGTCAACCCCTTTGTTGACACATCAGGGATCATGGTATCTGTAGGAGTGTATTTCAACTTTATAATGCCATCTTCTACACACTGTCGGATGAAGTCATCATGGATTGGTATGTTTAATTCGTTTCCTTTATTTTTGTTGTGATAGGTCTTGCTTTTTAAGACAAAACCGTTTAATGAGATCATTTGCATGTTTTTTGGTTTATTATTCAATAATAACCATTGTAATCGCTCTTGAAAGAAAAAAAAAAACTTTAACCCCCCCTGACAATTTTATGGTTTACGTTTCATAGGGTGTAGAATCCAGATCTGCAATAAGAATTTTTCCGTCCGTCCGCCGTACGCCATACGCACGATTTCTCCCAAACGGCTGCAGCAAAAGATCTGACATTTTCAGGAAAAATCAATATTGATCCGACAACGCCCCAATTCTTTAGCCAGCGCTCTCACTTAATTTAAAGTGCCCTTTAAGGGTTGTCAAAGTTTTGTAAAAGCCCTAGAAACCTAAAAAAAAAAAAAAAAAAAAATCAAGGCGGCCTAAATATGAACTTTTTTTGAAAAACTTTCCATGAGGAATCGAATGAGCCCCTCCCCAGGTCTGTAGCTCAAACCATTCCCGATGTATGGCCCGATTTATGGTGCCAACATTTGCATCCACATTCACTACATCACTAGGTTACTGCGATCAAAACAAACACAAGTTTTTTTTTGTTTTGTTTTGATCGCAGTAACCTAGTGATGTAGTGAATGTGGATACTGGAGTGAACTCCTAAAAGGGTTTATAGCCGATACACGGGTTGAAGCATTCTGATACGCTTCTCTCCGTCTTACGAAATTTAAAATTTTCAAATACAATATTTTTCCATTGTAATCACTCTTGAAAAAAACGCTGCAAATTCTTTCACTGTGGTTTATTATTCAATGATTCATGATTTGAATTTCATCTGTGCGCGTTTCACAGGTGATAGAGCGATTATTGAATTTCAGGAGATGTGCATAGAGCACTTAAATCGGTTCTCAACCAAAATACCTATTTGGATTGATCAGTTGATCATATTTGTGTGCCTCCTGAAATTCAATAATCGCTCTATCACCTGTGTAACACGCACACTCCAAAGCTTAGAAGAAATTCAAATCACGAATCATTGAATAATAAAACCCCAGTGACAGAATTTGCAGCGTTTTTTACTTATTCCGGTGCTGAAGTTATTACGTATTATTTGAACCTAGATAGAGCAGCTGAGCTCATTAACCTATTGAATATTGAAGAATCAGGGTAAAATGGGGTTATACAAACGTAAAATCACTTTACTATCATAATTAGAACTTTTATCTAGAACGCTGTGATCACCGTGACTAGCTAATAAAATCTGTATCACGCGAACCGATATCTCGAATGTTCGAAATAAATAATTATAACAGCTTGCTAGTTCAACAGGTTCACTTCGAGGAGTTCACCTACGCAATTTGTTCCATTGCTACTCGTATACATTTATATAATACGGGATAAATCCCCGTTTACAAAACTCAATGTAACATTGAAGAGATCGAGCCGAGCTCCAATTTAAACCAAAACACTCAATGACACTTAGATAGTAGTGCGATGGTTCTCTTTAAATATTTTTAATTAACTCCCACAATATTCCAAATAAAATGTTCAGTTTTTCACGGTGCAGATATAGTTCAACATTAATTAAACACTCACGAATTCTATGAACCACGAATTCGCTCGTATATTGCCTGATAATCGTTTAATAATATTTCAGAAATGAAATAGCTCTCTTTATATGAATAACTTCATTTAGAGTACGGTAAGACAGAAATTAAGTGATGTGGAATATATTCGTGATCAACACAAAATTTGCCGTGGGAACCCGTACAGAATTTGCCCACCTGATCCTTGCGACTGAGACTTCAGATACACTTTAAGGTTACTTAGAATGTGGAATATGTCTGTTGCGATGCCTGTCTATCCAAGAGTACACACTTACGCGTATTGTCGCTCCTACTAACCATTTCCTGGCAATCTCTTGTGCAAAAATATCTACTGTATCCGATTCTGCTAGACATGTGGTTAGAGTTGAACCCAATGGATGGGAAATCTTATTAATAAACAATATTCATGGACGTACCTTTTATATGTTACGTAGAGAGTGTACGCTTGTAGCGAACACCAACACAATGTTTTAATTTCCACGCACTGACCAGTAAAATCAACGGCACAACACCAAATGCCGTCGCATACCTCGTCACTAATCGTTTGACCCACTGACCGCTAATAAAACATCCGCTAACACACTAACCGTAGGAAATACTAACCTATCGAGCACTTGAACGCTCGGATCGCCCTCATCCAGATCCGTGTTCTATCTAATCGAAAGAGCTTATCGGGAGGCCCCCTCACGTGTCGTTCCCTTTTCGAAGTTTTCTGCGACAGCCTAAATATGGGGAGTTTTCAAGAGCACTCGATGCCACTCGTTATCAAATTCGATAGGCCAGTCCGTGTTTATCGCTCTTCTCTTCTTATCTTCGATTACCTATTTGTAAAAGACTTAACATCCGTCGATTTGGGGTATCAGTTCCCGTGGGATTCACTGGTCATAAATAAATGATGTGAATTACTAGTATTGTTCATGACGTGTCATTATTTTTACCTATTCCAAAAAGGAGGAGCTACTCAACTCGGCCTGTGTCAAGTTTTATTGTTATAATGTACGTGGATTTGTTGGAATTTAAGTCCTTAACCATTTTACTCGGGTCAGTCTCAAAATGGTAGTTAAAACGTCCCATCGGTGACAAAAACTCAACGAAAAGTTGGATATTTTGATCGCAGCGACCTTAAATGTAGAGCGAAGTCGAGTTTCTGTCGTCCCCTGGCGGAGGACTCCATCTTCTTTCGGCTACCATTCGTATTGCAGCCACAAAGTCACGTTTACGCACCAATAGAACACAATCGCACCATAAAAAGGACTAAAACATGCATCCTTTGTTAAGAAATCACCAAAAATGTGAAAAAAATTACTTCCAGCTATTCCGACATGTAGTAAATGTTAAGGTACCTATTTTACTCGGATCGGTATTAAAATGTGTGCTATTGTTACCATTTGGTCAAACTGACTTGTTTTAGTTATTAAGTTTCAAGCAAAGACATTTTTTGAAGTCGGGATTTTTTTTTTAAATCAAAATGTTTGAAAAATTCTCGGAAAACTTCATTTTCTTTGTTAGGAACCCGTTTATTAACTACATAATATTTGTTTAATCAAACGAGTGATTGAACTCCAAGTCCTTTTAGTCAAACATGTTCTTGTTCATATATAGTTATAATTCTAGAGATAATATATAAATATAAATTTTCAAATAATTCAATTATGCTCAGATTTTTGGTGTAATGTGAAATGTTATTCATGTCTATTGCTTCATCATTGTCAATAATACCACAAACCATTTGTGCAAAAAAAACTTTTTGTTTGTTGATAATTTAAATTGAAAAACGTCGCAACTCTTGCTTTGGGATGTATTCGCTGCTTTTGATTAAATACCTTAAAATATATTGCAAAGCAAATTATAGTTCAAAAATCAATACTAACATTACTCAACCGCTAAAAATAAAATCCACCTATGGCAATTTTCCTTCAGTAAATAGCCCTACCTCGCTCGAATTTGTGGTCTTACCTATAACATGAACGAGGCGAGGACGATTTGGCAGACGTTTCTTTAATTGACGACGGCAGCTGACGTCGAGCTGCTAGTCGAGAGTGGATATGAAGTCGTTCAAATTGGAAATCCCACGTGCCTGCGGTTCGGCTCGACTGTGGTTCCGGGTAACGAACGTGCTCGATCGAATCCTATTGAATAGATCGTCTAAGCGATTCATCCCGTCGTCGTTACTGCTGTCGCTGACGTCACACGGACGCCACAAATTTTGCGTCACAGGGCCGATGCTGTCGTTAGACTCGTCGTCGGAACATTCGAGGGCGTCCGAAAAGACGCCGTTCCGGGATGTAGAGAACCCCCATCTCAGTAGAAACGCCTTCTCCGCCGACTTCCAATCCCGAAAGCCTCCACATCTGCGAACAGCAACAGTTCAGTAAGAATCAGTCAATGTTGAATCTGATTAAACTGAGGAATTATCAATATGGAAAACACCTCGGTAGTTCGCAGAACCCCAGTAGTCAGCACCGTTCACAATGTTTTTTACCAAATAAGCTCCCAACATCCGTTAACGGGCTAGAAAACTCATTTTTGACTAGATCATATTGCTGCGTTCGTGTTCCAGAAGTTGGCTGTGATGAGACAATTCCATAATATTCTAAACAAATTTTGAAAGTCAGTGAAGCCAAAGGCGTGGGAGAGCAGTGTGTTTTTGCCACAATCGGTAAGAGGTATCTCTCTCTTCCTTCTTATATTGTGTTCTAGTGTACGTTACAGTATTTTTGAATTTACAATAGGTTCCTTACACAGGGTGTCCAGGAGTTATGCACGATCCGAATCCTACGTGTTCTACAACTCATTTCTGAACGAAAATACCTTGGAGCAATTTTTTGCCAGAGGTCTCGTTTCCGAGTTATTCGAGATTTAACATTTTTTTTTCGTGTTTTCGATCCTATGTCATTAAAACTGTCATAACTACCTCAATTTTAGAGATAGCTCATATTTAATGACACCGTTGGAAAGAAAGTTAAATTTTCTATCTATTTGATGTTTGAAAACATTTTTTTAATTGCATTGAAGATGTGCGATTGCTGCGCGAAATGGCAGTTTTGTAAAAATCTTGAAATTGCCTGTTTTTCATCTCGCCTAGAAACCCCATTAAGGCTTGACGCATAACTGTGCAGGCCAGGTAAAACGTGCGCCAAGATGTCAGCTTCAAACGGTGTAGTCGTTTTGGTTTAAAAAAATATTTTTAGTTAAGAAAATGGTGTTTAACTGCAGAAAAACGTGTGTTTTTGTGTTAAAATTGATGTTTTTCCAAAAGTCTCGACGAAAAAAGAATGGAGGCGGAATATACGTAACTTTTCTCGCTGAATCGAATGGTGAGAACGCCTCTCAAGTGACGATTTAAGTTAGATTGTTCGGATGTACAAAACCGGTCGTTTGTGGACAGCGTCTACAGAATTTCTAAGCTGTCCGGCCAAAGTCAAGATAATCGAAGACCTGAGAGCCAGCTATTGTTTGTGTTCATTGATCGGTTGCGATGAGTTGCGATTTCAAGATTTTGACAAAACAGCCATTTCGCGCAGCAATTGCAATTGAAAAAAATGATTTCTGACATCAAATAGATAGAAAATTTAACGTTCTTTCCAACGGTGTCATTAAATTTGAGCTACCTTCAAAATTGAAGGAGTTATGACAGTTTTGATGACATGAGATTGAAAACAACGTTAATTGAAACAAACAATTGAAAAAATCTTAAATCGATAGCGGAAGATAATCGATAACTCGGAAGAGAGGCCTAGGGCAAAATATTGCTTTGATCGGATATGAGTTGTAGAACACGTGGGAGTCGGATTGTGCATAACTCCTTGGACACCCTGTATAACTAAAAAAGAACTAGTTTGAAAATTGGGAAAGCTACGGAGGAGGCATTCTCTTGGTCAGGAGCTAGGATATGCAATGACCCGCACGACATCCCAGTCTTGCGGGAGGGGTTGCTCTGTGCGCCGTATATTGTCAACCCCAATCTGATTTGGCCGTAGCATTGGGCGTTGCAATGTTGATAATTTTTTGTTTCTGACCAAATTCAGTTTTAGTAAAATGTTTATTGACTCAAACATGTTGTCCAGTTGTAGGATATTGGGGTTTAAATCGAGTTCATATGGAGAGTTAGAGTTCAAACAAGACTGTCAATATATAAACCCAAAAAAAAAAAAAATAAATAAATAAAAAAATAAAAAAATAAAAAAATAAAAAATAAAATTAAAATAAAAATTTAAAAATAAAAAATGAAACTGAATGAAAATGTTCGTTTGTGAACAGCGTCTACGTTATTCCTAAGCTGTCCAGCCAAAGCCTAGATAATCGAAGAGCCGAGAGGCGGCTATTGTTTGTGTTCATTTACGATTGATTGCGGTGAGTTGCTATCAGTTGAGTAGCTATTCCACAAGTGAGTATGTTGACATGATTTTTGTGTACGGTTTTCCAAATGGTAATGCTTCTGAAGCAGCAAGGAAGTCACACTCTTCCTGTGTATGTACCACTTACACAATTGCAAACACGTCAGATAGTATGAGGAAAAATATTGATTAGATAATATTGTTTATGTCACTGATCCTTATTTTATCTTGTAAACTATCTTTTTTTTTTAGCTACTAATCCTTTTTTGTCCCTAAGGTCTTGGTTATTACTACCAGCTAAGTTCAATAGCGTTTGCGCACCGTAGGGAATGGGAATTTGCAATAGGAAAAGCACGCTGAAGGAAATACAGCGAGGAACGAGACGAAAGGAGAGAGTTCGTAATGATACGGAAGCCTGGTTTGATAAGGGTCCATAGTGTCAGCAAAAAGATGAATGCAACTCATCGCAATCGATCGTAAATGAACACAAACAACAGCCGTCTCTCGGCTCTTCGATTATCTTGACTTTGGCCGGACAGTTTAGAAATGCCGTAGACGCTGTTCACAAACGAACGGTTTTATGCATCCGACAAAACTAACTTAAATCGTCACTTGAGATGTCTGGCGTTGTCACCATTCAATTCAGCGAGAAAATTTAAGTATATCCCGCCTCCAACCTTTTTTCGTCGAGACTTTCGGAAAAACCTCAATTTTAACACAATAATACACGTTTTTTTGCAGTTGAACACCATTTCCTTAACTAAAAATATTTTTAAAAACCAAAACGACTACACTGTTGAAAAGCTCACATTTTAGCGCACGTTTTACCAGGCCTGCACAGTTCCGCGTCAAGCATTAATGGGATTTCTGGGCGAGATGAAAAACAGGCGATTTCAAGATTTTTACAAAACTGCCATTTCGCGCAGCAATCGCACATCTCCGATTCTATTAAAAAAACGTTTTCTGATATCAAATAGATAGATAATTTAACTTTATTTCCAACGGTGTCATTAAATTTGAGCTATCTCCAAAATTGAGGGAGTTGACAGTGTTAATGACATAGGATCGAAAACAGGAAAAAAATCTTAAATCTCGAGTAACTCGGAAACGAGGCCTCTGGCAGAAAATTGCTGGGAGTCATTTTTGTTCGGAAATGAGTTGTAAAACACGTAGGAGTCGAATTGTGTATAACACCCGGGACACGAAATTGACCTAGATTGGGCTTGTATTTAACTGTTAAATTTTTAACAGTTGTATGGACCTTCTAGGCTCGAAAGACGTAGTTACGGGCAGGGGCTGCCAACTGCTGGGCTCAGCTAGAATGGAAAGCTAGAAGAAATTAGGGTTTTGTTTTTTTTCCTTCATTTTGATTAACATAGGAGCCAAATTTGTGTAAAATGAAGAAATGATTCACTTTTCCAAATTTCGGCATAACTAATACCATTTTCGGTAGTGCCGATTACTGTTGTACCTACTGGGCCGACGCTTGGATCAAGTAAGTGTTCGCATCCGACTTCTTCAGCAATCGGCACTGCCCATCACAGAACCCTTCATTTTCCATTTTATCATCGAAATCCTGTTTTCGTTGTTCCTGTATCGATTTTTGTATATCAAGTTGAGATAGATACATGATGGTGTTCTGCACATATAATAATCGATTCAAGGGCTAAGACGCTGGAGAAAATCAGCAAGAGGTCTAACTTTACTTAGATGGGTCGCTTATTGAGAATATACCTCGCTGGTGACATTTATTACGTTCTGGTTTTCAGGTACCTAATTATTATGTACAAACTACTACAAGCCAAAAACCTTCTATCAAACTTGAAGCTACTCTCAGTAAAGCGAAAATGGACAGGGAAACTGAAAATGGACTCGGTTGGGAAAGTGAATGTTGAAATGACTTTCCACTCTGGATGGCAAAAATAGATAGGAAATGTAAAAGTGGGTTTTACTTTCTACTGAAGCGGACTATGTTAAGAAAGTAAAATGAGCATTACTTTTCACCAAAACGTACTATGTTGGGAAAGTTAAAACGTAACAACCCCGCGTTCTACTCTTGTTTAACAGATTCAGGTAGTTAGTCATAGGGTAAAGCATGTTCCTTGCTAAAAAATCATCCCCGACTGGTCAGTTAATCAACACATTACATCAGAGGGGCTAATTCTTCTTAATTGGACACAGAAGAGAGAAGAGCCACAAGTATGGAGAGGTTGGGAAAAAACTACATCCTGATGTGCACTTTCGGTCTCTGGTAGTCTAGTCAGTGTGTCTCTGGAAGACACAGCTCGCCTGGGAAACCATTGTCAGACATCAAATCTGGGGTAAATATGTTGGGTATCATACATTAGAGGGGGAGGTGGGGTTTACGTAGCGAACGTTGCGTACTCACTGCACCAATGCCGTCCACCACTTTTCCAGTTGAACAACCCAGTACTACTAGATTTCTCATGATATGTAGTTCTAAGTGAAATTATTTCTCAAATACCACGTAAAGGACTAGTCCTACTAACATACATATACAATGCAATAGTACGGACGAGCTAATTCCCGCGTCAATGGAAGCATGCTACTATCATCATGCTGGAAAAAAAAAAACGGAAAACCAATGAATGACCCTACCAGTTATCCCCCAACAAGTTTACTGTCCTTGATGTCAAAAATACTGGAACGACTCCTCCTCCCAAAATTACTGTTTACTTGGAGCACATTCTTCCAAGAACCCAGTTCGGTTTTAGACAGAGCCACTCCTGCGTACAACAGTTGCACAGAGTTGTTGACCGTTCGAAAACAAGGGCTTTCGTGTTGGAATATTCATAGATACTGAGAAAGCGTTCGACAAGATATGGCATCATCCACTAATAAAGGAATTATTGCCAGATACGCACCATCGGTTATTGTAATCCTTTCTATTCCAACGACCTATACAGTCAGGTGCAACTCATATAATTCACGGAGTCGTTTAACAGCTGTAGTACCACAAGGAAGCGTGATTCGACCACATTTCACATGAGCTTTTCAGCTAATATGCCAACTAGCGATGCCACTACTACTATGCAGTTTGCCGATGATTCAGCATTTCTCTGCTCCAGCAATGAAATGGGCCCAAGAATGGAGAATTTTACTTAATCCCAATAAATCACAGGCAGTAACTTTCACGTACCGGCGAAACTACCCCATTCCAACCCTGCAACTTTTGGGCTCCTCCATACGTCATTCTGATGGAATTCGATATGTTGGGAGTCACCTTAGACAAACGTTTAACCTAAAATGTCCGTATTACCGAAACATTAAAAACTTGCAGGCACCGATTCAATATTTTAAAGCCACTTCTGGGAATCCACTCCCCACTCACATTAGAAACTAAAAGACTAATCTATATAATGCCTACTCGTTCCATTTGGCAGAATGGAGGAGAGACGTGGGTCAAGAACACAAATCCACAGAATCCAGGTGTTCCAAAATAGAGTTCTTCGGTACATGTCTGCTACTCCACGGCACGTGCGCAATGCAAACATACACAAAGACCTTGACTTACCCTTTGTCGAAAATCTCCTCACGAAAAACGAACTCATCTCTGCAGTACCTCGATCATTCCCTCAATCACGATACAATACTGTATCGTTTTACTCGAATCACTTTTATTTCGATACAATAACCTTAGCTCTCTAAGTAGTATTCTCTCCTATATACCTATCAATATTATTGAGGCCAATCTATTGAGCTTGTACCCTCTGTACATGTTCCATGTTATATTTTTTGGTTATTTATCATATATAAGCAAAACTGTAGTGTGCAGTGTTCTAGAAAGTTATCGAAAAAAAAAATTTACCTGTGAAAACGGTACTACATGCTTGGGACCTACATAATAATATCAAACCGCTAATCATTGGTTGTTGAAACACGGCGTATGTTACTCCACTATATCGTTTACGGCTTCTGTTCATTCCAGTGACGTAGAAAACTGCATCGTTATGGAATGGTTTATGAACTGTTTGAGTGGACTTTATTACCCTTCTCAAATATTATTGAGCAAGCATTATTGGAATTCAATACACTATACCTTTCTTCTTCTGTCTTACAATCTTTGTCTTGAAAAATGCGGACAATTTTACTTATGCTTGGTAGTGTTGCGTGGAGTGTAACTGCAGAAGCACCGAAAAAACATGTTCACGCCTTTGTAAGTATTCTTGTTGCGAATTAACAAAGAACAAACTTCAAAAAACTGCATCAATCGGTATTTTCCACACGAGACCCTGTGACACAACGCTACAGCCTTTATCTCAAGCAAAGTACGAAAATCCCACTTAATTTGAACTATTGATAACTAGGACCCAAAGCAAAATCTTTCCAGTTATTTTCGGAAGTTTTTGAAATTTTATTGAATCATAGTTTATTATTTTCAATAGTGAACCTCTTAAATCGACCACGAAACCAATTGCCCTCGCCCTTCCATGCCTTGTAATTGTATTCTATCAGTTTAAATTTATTAATTGCGACTGAAAAATCAAATACATTTCATCTAGCAATTTTACATATCAATAAAGGTTCACTCCAAGAGGTTAGGTTTACAGCAAAACCTAGCCCTTTATTATATAGCTGAATTAATTAGCACTGATCGATTGCACTATTCACGCAGCACAACAAAAAGTGGTTTGTTTCGCTTGAGACGTCGGATTTCACCTTCGTTGTCCAACACGTAGAGCATCTCCGGGTTCAGGTGTTTGTGGAGGCGATGTTCATGCTTCCTTGCGTATTTTGCAATAAATAGACTGTCTCCATCCTCAAATCTCGATGAATATCATCGTTTCGCATGTACCAAGGGGCTCCAACTATACTTCTCAGATTCTAAAAGGTTTGGATTTTCTTAATATTTGATACTTTGTAAAGGTCCAAATAGGGTGAAGGATCTGCTTATATATAAGCAGTTTGTTGTGAAGAGAGAGATGGGAATTCCTTCCCATTAGCCAATACATCCTTCTGTACATGATTTTAAGTTCTTCTTTCTTCTTTTCAACAGATTTTCAAGTGACAAACTATTTAACTGCTTCAGTATGCGGTATTTTATTCGAATTGATCTCAACATCCAAGATTGGGACTTTTCGGTTAGTCATGTGGGCTGAATTCGTTCAGCTTCATTCTCCACATCTTGGTCCAAAACCTCAGTAGTAGACGTCTGTATGTTGCAGCTTCTATATCATCAAATCATCTGGGTGGCTATAACACCAGTGTGCAACACCGTCAAAAAATCGTATTTACAAATCCTTCAGTCAAGTGTCAAATACATTTATTTTCAAAATGGATTCCATTTATACTTCAACGATTCAGTTCAATTAGGAAAAAAATGATCCAAACGGCCCTTCAGCTGACCAGTGTGTTTCCACACCTTGTAATCTCCGAAAGACGATAGTACGATTTCGTCATAAATATAACTTCGTGTGCAACACCGCTTTACAAGTCCTTCAGTAAGTGTCAAAACATATTTATAAATACCTACAAAGGTACATAATACTGTTAACCGACACAGACATTGAAATCCACTACTGGAACAATTGAAATTTGGCAGATGAAATAAAATGGCATCGTGCACTTCACTTGACTGCAAGTAAATAGCAAAAGTTGAACCAACTCTAGAAAACATAATGAAAATACAATAATATCGGCTGAATCGATCGTCACAATTTACTTGGCGGTTTTTACATCGTTCAGACGCTATCACATACACATTTGTGTTGACGTTTTTTTCTGTAAAAGTTCTAGCCTTTAGGGAGAGTCAACGGATGAACGTAACGTAGTGAAGCTCTTGAGATTCCTTGATGGGATATCTGCCAATAACGTACACAAAAACATTAGCGTTACTTCGAAAGTTTTCGGTACCAACCGATTCTGATTTCTAAATATTTCAGCCCACTGATTTCGTATATCAGGGTTGCTAAAGATTAATGTTGGTGATTCAAGATCAACCTCTGAACATTTTTGATTTTGGATACAAGTTTTCGATCAGTTTCGGAGAAAAGCCATAGAAGGCCGCGGTGGACGGATGGATTTTTAAAATTCGATTTGTGGATTTTAGGCATCTTAGAATGTGAATCAAGAGATTTCGAAATTTTTTCTTTTCGACGATCAAAACCGTTCGTTTTAAAAAATAGTAAACGAAACTGTTGAACTGTTTGAACTTTGATTGTTTCACATATTTAGATACGTAGTCTGCAGTATTTTATGGGCTACAACACAATTTCCTTTACCACAGACCCAGGAAAATCCACTGTTACACGTGACACGGAACTCAGTCTAAATAATAATGGACTGAAATACGATCATAATTGAATGCACCTATAAGCGATCACTGCTAAAAGAAAAATATTGAAGCTATCGTAGCAAAACATCAAAAAGTACGGCAAAATGGATTATTCGTGTTCATATACCCATTGCAGGAGGCATTAAATTTTGGGGTCTAACTAATTTTCTCTTCACAGGCTCTATTTGAACGCAAAAAACACGACGATCCTGAGAATAAACAACTCATAACGAAACAGCTAGAGAGCATTGGGATCCCAATAAAAGACGTTAAAGTTCTTTCACTCTACCACAAGGTATTAATCATTTTAGTAATCATGGTTATTTACAATAATGAAACTGAGTAACAATAACGTTCATTTTGGTAGAGTGATTTTATGTCAAGACTTTTGATGGCTGACATTTTTCATGAAAAAAAAAAAAAAAAAAAACGGATAAAATCAATGAAATTTCGATCGGAAGTTAACGGGGGCGCTAGCCAACTCATACATACAAATAATGAACTCAATCTTTAGATTAGAATGATCAGGCAATTGAAAGTGATAGTAAAGAGATATTATTTCGAAACTGTGAACGCATGCATTTTGATAACTTTTATAACCTGAACATTAAATTATCATCAAGATCATACAAATTGAATTCATTTTAAGCGAATTTTCACTAATATTAATGGCTACTGTGTTATTCAGCAAGAAGACGTTATTGTAGGAGACAATATCAATTAAGCGAGTATAATGAAAATTGATTGTATTTGTATTTTAGGGTATTTCATGCATCCGTTTCTAATAAATTAAAATGTATGATTACCTAAGAACCTTAGATAATAATGCCGCCCTTGCTAAGTTGCAATTCAAAAATTGGTCCTACTTCCGCAGGATGAAAGTAAAAAACATTCGTACAAAGCAACATTCAAAGACAGTAAGGATCGTGTATGTCTCATCAAGTGGACATCATACCCGAAAAAAGGAAAAACAACTAAAAGTTCACCCCGTTGCAGGTGTAAGTTGAATTGAATAAGAGAATTTACTGTACTGAGCTCTAGCTATGTAATTTCACGAAGTAACATGTCCACTACACTTTTCTCAATACTTTATGATGCGAGCCTGATCAGGCTGCTAACGTGCCGAGTCACAAACATTCCTCTACGCTTCTCGCGGAATCAAGTTTGGTCTCTCGATTGAATGCAGTAGAGCATTAGTTTAATTGTGTGTTATGATCTGTTTATCTTAGTTTGTTCAGTGATGAGCAAGGGGGAGTGATGTGAACCTCATGATCATTTTAGCCCTTTACTGGTACGGTGGGGATTGAAGACATACAAGGTTGCATCCGACCCAACCTACTACTATTGGGGTATTAGGCAACAAAAAATGGCACAATAAGCATTTAAATGAATCATAATCTCTCTTGGTAGCCGTATCTGGGTACTATAAGTAAAAAAACGCTGCAGATTCTTCCACTGGGGTTTATTATTCAATTGGCTTGCGTTCATAATTTGAATTTCTACTAAGCTGTGGAGTGTGCGCGTTTCACAGGATAGAGCGATTATTGAATTTCAGGAGGCACACAAATATGATCAACTGATCAATCCAAATAGGTATTTTGGTTGAGAAGAGATTTACGTGCTCGATGCATATCTCCTGAAATTCAATAATCGCTCTATCCTGTGAAACGCGTACACTCCGGAGGCACACTCCGAAGCTTAGTACAGATTCAAATCATGAACGCAAGCCAATTGAATAATAAACCCGAGTGAAAGAATACTCATTTACCCCAGTAATAATATTGAATAATAATCCCCAGTAATAATATTTACCTATATATTACCAGCGTTTCATACATATCAGAATGCTTCAACCCGTGTATCGCCTATAAACTACAAGTATCCACATCGGCTATCACTCCAGTAACCACATTCACTACAACTCGACGCTATCGGCATCCCTAGGTTACAAACAAACAATAATAAACCAAAAAACACAAATGTTGACACCATAAATCGGGAATGGTTTGACCTACAGACGTGGGGAAGGGCTCATTCGATTCCTCATGTTATGTTTTTCAAATAGGTAAATATTTATTCCGATTCGACTTGTTTTGAGGTTTTTAGGGATTTTACAAAAGCTTGATAGCCCTTAAAGGGCACTTTAAATTGAGTGAGAGAGCGGGCTCAAGAATTGGGGCGTCGTCGGGCCAAGATGGATTTTTCCTGAAAATTTCAGATCTTTTGCTCCAGCCATTTCGGAGATATCGTGCGTACGGCGTACGGCGCACAGTAGTCGGAATTAATGCAGATTCCAAAAGTAAAATGTATGATTGGACATCCTTGGAAGAGAGTTTCTCTCAAATTCCAGATATAATAATGTTTTTTTGTTGAAAAAATGCGTAATCCTATTTTTGCCCGTTTTAAGATGAAACTCCGACGATGAGCTGATTTTGAATATGAAATCGCAATGGGAAGTGCCTACAGTTTTATTTTAAAATTAAGTGATGACTACTTGCTCTCATGAAATCCTAATCACCACTATAGAGCTACCAGGTCAAAATTAAAATATTTGAAGCGTTTGCATTAAAGATACAGCCGTTTTAAGTTAATTTTATGTGTTTCTTGACTTTGAAAAAAAGCCAATATCCTCCAGCGTCGCAACGCGATTTTTCGATGCTAGACACATTGTACTGTGTACCCTGAAAGTTTCGTAACCGCCTGCAACCGCCCGTGATCACCGCAGCGTTTTGAATGTAAATAGTACCAGATATCTTAAACTGTCGGTGCCGGCCTGATGCCTCAAGGCACCCTAATCACGAGACAATCGGCGAAAACGAGAAAAGGTTTAAAGTAATCATTTTCTTTGTAAACACTCTCATACAACTTGCATCACCTCATTTTCCGTTTCAAGATTCCCATACATGTTCCCGGAGAAATGACATCGGAAATACGGTTTTCGTATAAAGAGTTGAGTGAATTTTTTTTCAACGGTGGGGATTTTGAAGTGCTTTTGATAAATACCCACTGATCTTTGTCGGATTCTCAAGTGGCAGAGGCAAAGGAACAGTTTGAGAGGCGCTTCCTTCCTCATTTGAAGGAAAGGTTCCGAGCTGTTGGCCAAAGTAAGCAGAAATTCATTAGAAAGTATGGTGACTGGCTTGAGGGTGAGTTCATAGTCAGTTTTTCGACTCTTCAGTCGGATAGTTCCTCCTCAAAAGATATAAATACTTGGAAAAGCGTTCGAAACTCTGCGCTAGCTCAGAGATACAAGATTTCAAAAGGGCCAGCCAGTCGCAAGATCTAACTAACGCAGCATTTTTGAAAAATGATTTTGATGAATGAATTTGATTTTAACCAACATTAAATAAAGAACAAAAAAGAAGAGGGTGAGCACCTTTATTTTAAAAATGTTTGTATTTTTGTATACCTACCATTGTATTTATGGAGAAATGTAAGACACCTACATTGAACGTACCTCATTGATGAATTTGAAAAACGCGATTAGAGTGAATTTTATTGCACGAGCACCCCTCCCAGGTGTCTTCTTACTATTTACAATTTTATATAGCTTTGAAAATTGTACAATGAACTCACTCCAGGTTATATGTATTATATTTATGATGTTCTGTTCTAAATACGTAACGAAAATCGAGATTTGGCAGTCAAAGTACGGCTAATACTGGGAAACGATTGATGCTACTTGCTTGACTATTAGATCGATGCAGCAGGTCAACAACCATGGGTTATGATCGTTTTTCTGAACATTTTTTAAGAAGTAGAGCGTGCCAGGATTTATTTCCGTTTTAAGGCCGTTTCCAACCACTGTGCGGCGGACGGACGGAAAATTTTTTATTGCAGATTCGGATTCTACACCCTTTGAAACGTAAACCATGAAATTTTCAGGGGGGGGGGAGTTAGAATTTTTTTTTCCAGAGCGATTAAAATGGTTTATTATTGAATAATAAACCAAAATGAGAAGTGAAAAGTCAATTTTTTTGCCGTTTTCTAACGATAAGTTGTCTAAAGGAGAAATTTATCCAAACAAAGTTTCTTCTGTTGTTTCTTTATATAAATAACAACCGCTTTTCAAAAGCCCAAAATCCAAAATTTTCCCTTGAATATTTCTGACTGAATCAGCCTGATTCGAAACTTTTATTGATGTGCGTGATTACATACTAGTTTATTATAGAATTACATTAATTACCTGTGGAATGCCATTTCAATGTATCTGATGTGGGTGACATCTGAACTACAATGATTATTTTGAGTAGGAACCAGCCTCTCCCATTTGGACTGTTTTCCCAAGATGGGTTCCTATCTAACCTACACCCGAACCCAAATGCTTCTCTAAATAACTGGTACTGTATGTAGTACTTGTGCTGTGTACACTTCTGTATTGTGCCCTGCGAATGTACGAAATTTCTTCCCACGAAAAACAAGACTCCGGTGGTACGAAAAAGAAACTAGCCCAGGTCAGTGAACTTGATTCTGGCTATTTTGACCTGCTCCATAAATACACCATGCTGGATGCCTTCAATCGGCTTCCATATAGAGGTGAAACCATGTGAAGACCTCAAGCGGTTTTGTGAATATCTTGACATTGATTTGGTCTGCTTGACATCCATGTCGCATCAAAATATTTTAGAGAAGCAGATGAGAAATGTTATTCTTCTGTTACTGATGACGACCTAACCATCAATATCTCTGTATACGTGTGTATAACTCTTTAATTCTGTGGAAATAGACTGCATTTTTCTATAATCTATGGTTTGTGTATTGTGCCTTTCGGACTGTGTCTGGACCAGCAGCCCAGGTTATTGCGGGTGTTGTACCAATCGACCTTTTGGCTGATGAGAGGAAGCGGATTCATGGCAGAAAGCAAGAACATGCGGCCAGAGAAGTAAAAAAAGAGGAGAGAGCAGGGACCCTGCAAAAATGGCAGCAGAGATGGGCAGCTGAAACCCGGGGAAGGTGGACAGCACGTCTGATCGGGGAAGTGCAAAAATGGACGGAGAGGAAACAGGGCGACGTTAATTACTATTTAACCCAGTTCCTGACGGGGCATGGTTATTATCGGTCGTTCCTAAAGAAAATAGGGAAGACTTCCGAGGCAAGGTGTGTGTACTGCCGGATGGGGGACGATGATGTAGAGCACACATTCTTTATATGCCCAAAATGGCAGCAGCTAAGCCAGGAATTGGTTGGAGTAATAGATGATTTTAGCCAAGAAACAGTAATAGAAAAGATGATACAATCTGCGGAGAACTGGAGTACAGTCAGCACGTATATCACTATGGTGCTCAAAGAGAAGGAAGTGAACAGAAGCTGGGAATCAGCCAGAGTAGAAGTAGTGAAGACCAGGAGGAACCCTCACGAGGTTAAAAAGGGGGCTGTCCCGGGACAGTCCTAAAAGACGAGAGGAACGGTGTTTTTTAGTTGGTATGCCACGATGGAGAGAAGGTTTGTGTATTGGAATGGGTTTCCCAATTTCGACGCGAATGATTTAGTGCGTTTCCTCTCTGCTTTAACTGAAAAAAGTCAACTGAACTGGTCATGTACTGGTCATGTATTTCTGTATTTCCCCTTCTCCTTTGTTTTTCCTCGTCTCTCTTTTTTCAAATTACCAATACCACGAAATTTCTTGAGTTCATGGGTTGGGCGTTTTCCGTGGGCGTGTGTATCGGGCCACCGTGCTCCACAGGCACCTTGGAGAGTACGTACCTTGATGCGTATACCATGTGTAGTATTGACAATGAAATGTTTCTGTGAATATCGTGCTCTTTAGAGGAATCAGGTGAATTAGACGAATTTGTGTGCGTTGATATATGAACCCCTTCAGGATAGTGAATAACCGTTGTCAACTGCATTTAGTACGAAAGGGAGATACGAAAAATGTTGGATTTTTATGAAAGAACAACAGTTACATCTGATTCAATTAAAAAATACACTGGAGGAGATGGCACAGCAGCGTTCTCGTTACATCCTTTGTCATATGAGCTAAATTGAATCAAAATTGTGGAAGTTATACCTGTTTCAAGAATTTCACGTTATCGCATGCGCAGAGCGTACCTCTGATTATATTAAGATGAAATTCGTATAGTACCTAAAGAGGCCCTATCCGCACAGTTCCTCAAAATATGAGCTAATTCATTCGAAATTGTGGAAGTTATGGCTGTAACAAGGAAATGCGGACAGACAGACAGACTAACAGACACGGAACCAAATTTGTTCAGTAGGCTATGAAACGCAAAATGCGAGTGAAAATTTTGAATTCGGACAACAAAAATGGTTTGGCTCCCGAAAGTGAACACAAGGCTTCCGTTGCTTCGCAGACTCGGAAGCAAAACAAACAAGGAAAGATAGAAATGGAACACATGTTAAATTTTAATTAAAACCTACCTAAATGTAATGATATATATTATGCAATTTGGAAAATTTAATTACACCCGAAACGAGATCGCAATTCTAACGTGGAATACACAGTTCACAAGTAAAATCTGACATGATAAAATCATTTCCAATCAACACAACTTTACTGTCATAAATATCCGTTCCTTTGAAATTGTTTGTCGTGTGAATATAAATTCGAATGCAATCTCAAGAGATCTTCATTTATGTTACAGCGGCCGACTTGAAAAGAAAGAGGAGCAAGAAAAATTTGCATATTAAGAGGGGCTCAGTTTATAAGACAGATTCTTCGTGAGAACTAGTGGCACACATGAACGTATATTGCTCTGAGCGATTGGTTTCGTTCATCTTCATGAAATAATACAAGTAAAAACCTTTTATTCCTACTTGTTATAATATTGTTTACCTTTTCACAGAATGATTCGTTCACTAATCAGTTTAACTAGCCACAGGCCTAACAGCATATTTGATCGCTTGATGACTTACGGTGTACAAGATGGTTCTTAATGAATTTATTACAAATTTATTCTATTTATTAATATTTTCTTATTTCCCTTTGTGTAAAAAATTTGGAAAAAACAGGTGACCGCATTCAACTACCCTGTTTCAGTTCTTTTCATCTGGGGCCAGATGACAGCAACTTCGTTTTTTTAAGGGGTTGCTTCTATTTTTTATTATAAATTTGGATTATACGTACAGTGTCGTGAAAATTTGATCGTTCAACCTATTTTTTAGATCACCAGTAACTCGCTCTCTAAGTTACAAAGGTGCCCAACCCCAAGGTTTCGCCAAAATACAAATGGAGGTAGTAGAAAAGTCTGACATACGGTATTTTAATAATTTTTTTTACACTGAATCAAGTGGTAATGTCCCTTTCCCGATTTTGAAATTCTGATTTTGATAATTTAAGTTATTTGATTTCACCCTCTGAGATTGACAGAGCTGCCTTGAACTCATAAAACAACAAGCAACTCTTTGTAAAACAACAAATTTTGAGAGGAGTTAATATGTGTTTTCTAGGTACATTACAAAGGTATTACTGAAAAGAATGCACCAGTGCCCACACAAGGAAAATATTTTTTGAGCGATCCCGATAACTGTCACAATTTGATTAGTGTGAATGGACTGCAGAAAATAACAGTTAAATTAAACACTGCCGTATTGTGTTTCCGCTGTAGATGGCTTGTGTGACCTACCGACTTATGGCCCCTTTACACGACCGGGTTTCGGGCCCAATCTCCATCAGACCCTGAAAGCCGGTGGTGTAAATTAATGCTCCTGGTCAGATTTAGTAAGTGTGAGAAAACCTTAAGTGAAATTCGTAAGAAATTTCTAATATCTTCTGAATCCAATACGTGAAGACGTCTTGCGTGGGTTCGAACTGGTCCTTATCCTCCTTCTCTTTCGTTCTTTCCTGCACATGGCCAATGCAGTCAACGCAAAACCCACGGATTAGGGCTTGGTAAAAAACGGAGCTATCTGAATGACACGTTTGACGCTTTAATGAAGAACTAGGAAAGATCAACATCGAACTGGTCGGGGGACGGGCGCCCAAGAACGGGTCGTGTAAATACGACGCTCTGTCGCGATGAGGGGGGGAGATTGGTACCAGGAACGGGTACGGACAGTCGGAAACGGGTAATGTAAACCTTATATTTTTATTTTGTTTTTTTTTTACCTGAACCACCGCCTTGGCTCGCAGACGAGGGCGTCTTCAAAGGCTCCTAGGCGCTGAGCGTCCGTCCATCCGTAGCGAACGGCATCGCTTTTGAAAGCACCGAGAAAGCGAGCGGCGCTCTCTTCCGGCCCACCGGAAAAAAGGTGGCAGCAGGCTCCGATCTCACGCTTCTCCATCACTGGACTGCGCCTAACCTTGCGGTTCCCTGCAAAAAATACGTTGATCGGTAAAACCTTTATTGTTTTATGAGTATAATATATCTGCATAACCAGGATGATGAGGGTCGAGAAGTACGCCCGTTTCCAGCCCCCAGAACCCTAACATATTGGTTATCAAATGTCGGTTCTACAACCATTCTAGGCCTAGAATGGTGTGGTTTCTAGGCCTGGGTGCTCTGAGTTCAAGTTGCTCTTTTAGGAGACCCCAGGTTCACTGACTTTCGTCTTCTGCCCAGGGGCCCCACAACTCACAACCTGTGGGGAAATGGGGGATTGTCTACTTCCCAGCGAGTTCACTGCCACAACGAATCCAATCTCTGACGAAGGGGGGTTCAGATGGCTTAGCTGTCTGTAGGGCTGCCACAATGCTGTCAAAAAGATACCATGCAGGAGAGAGCTCCAGCTGCCATCGGCGCACCTCTGTAAGGCAAAACACCACCTGCCTGGTGGTTGGATTCGTGGTGGTTGAGAGCTCGCAAGACAGTACGTAGGTGTGTTGTGGGACTCCGGGCAGAAGACGAGAGTCAGTTACCCCGGTGGTCCAGCACATAAACACAAAACCTTCCTCATAACAACGTGATATTTTCGGATTAAGAGGAGGACACTCTACTCCCGTCCATCAGACTGTAATGGAGCGGCCCAACAAGCCAGAATGAGACGGCGAATCAAGTGAAGCCTGCAAGGGGTGGCCCAGCTTCATAAGAACCTCTCGAATAAGTACACCCAGCAAGTACTGTAGTAATTTCATTTGCCTACTAATGAGATGTCTAGTCTATAGTAGCACACAATCATGAATTCAGAGAAATATGCCCACTTTTTGAACTAGGTAATTTTGCTTATCTGAAGCTTTTCTACAACCAGACACTTGTCAGTGAATTTTTATAATTATGTGTGAGTAAAAAAAATGACAGAATCAGAAATGGGAGAGGGGGAGTAGCACTTTTAATTAGAGCAAGTCTCAAATTGAGGGAATCGGCGAAATTACAAGCTACTTATTCTAGAAACCCTGAATCTATCTTCTTCGAAGCTAAATTTTCCGGTATCAAACTGGTTAAAGGTATCGTCTATCGTTCGCCGAAAATAGGAAAACGTTGCAAATAATCACACAAAGGTTTCTATTTCTGTTTAAGATAGCACTCCCATGCGGACCGCAGGATCACCAGAACTGGATTGTATATCTAGTGATAATGCTTCCCAGGAATACTCAGAAAAGAAACCCACAAATAGAACAACTGGAAATTAAGGAGACGAAGTGAAAAGCTACGAAAATCACTGGTCTACGTTTGTTAGGCTTATTCTGTGGTGCTCTATTTGAACTCGGGGCTTCCATGCTATGTGGTGTAAAATGAGCCTTATTTATTATTCAGATCCCAGATCGATTAGGGGAGAATTAGCCTCTAGGACCTTCAGCTAATCATTGTGCCTCCATGTCCTGTAAATGTCTTCTAGAATGACTTCGTCTTGAATATAAATCCACGAACAAAAAACTGGAGTAGTGCCTTTTTACTAAAAAAAAGCAGATATCAGAATACCTAAAATGGAGGCATTTCTCTACATCAGCAAGATGACGTGAGAGTACACAATGTTTAGCCGATGGCCCCTTTGCTAATTTGTTTCCTGATCGATCTACCAAGTGAATTGTAAATTGAGTATTCTAAGGAGTCTACAAACCAATTACATGGTAAGTAATCGCCGAGTTTGGATAATGTACCACAGACTACGTTTAATAAACAGCGCATTGATTTACAAAGGAGGGGATTCATAAATGTTCTCTCCTACCGAACAGCTGAATAGTCTAATCGATCATTATTTCTAACAACAGCAGTGGGGAAACTTCGGAACTCATAATCAATCAATCGGCATAGGATTACAACATTAAATACCACATAGTAGTATCATCTTACCATTGTTATGTAAATATGAGTGCGGAAATGCAATTGATTGCCCCATTAGATAATAAAATATGAGTGTGGAAATGCAATTGATTGCCACATTAGATAATAAAGCATTCCTTTCGCTTAGATGAAGAAAACGACCCCTCTCGGTTTACATACGTTGTATCCAAGAACCACCACTATGAAAGTTATTTTTTTGTGTTCGTACTACATGTGGTTCACGCGTTAGCCTTGGTTATCGGAAAAGATGATTATGACTGGTTTCCAAATTTTCATCATTATGCAATTGGGTCCTGAAGCAATAAAATTAGCCAACAGTTTTCGATACTTTTCCAGAATTCTCATTTGCCTTAGTTTTAAAAGATGAACGATTTTGTGTTCCTCTTATCACGTCTATATGAGTAAAAACAAACAATAACTCACGCATGTTGGTATGTCCCATCCAATGAGAGTTGAAATAGTGAGAGGCGACAGAATAGTTCGAGCTTTCCCCGCGACTGAGTCCACCAGTTTTTTTATGGCCTCTCCCCTCTACCCTACTGTTACTTTTTTGGTTTATTATTCAATAATAAACCATTGTAATCGCTCTTGAAAAAAAAAAAAAAAAAAATTCTAACCCCCCTGAAAATTTCATGGTTTACGTTTCAAAGGGTGTAGAATCCGAATCTGCAATAAAAAATTTTCCGTCCGTCCGGAGTACGATGTACGACGATATCTCCCGAACGGCTGGAGCAAAAGATCTGAAATTTTCCGGAAAAATCCATGTTGGTCCGAACACGCCCCAATTCTTGAGCAAGCTCTCTCACTCAATTTAAAGTGCTCTTTAAGGGCTGTCAAAGTTTTGTAAAATCCCTAAAAACCTCAAAACAAGTCGAAGCGGCCTAAATGTGTACTCTTTTTGAAGAACATACCATGAGGAAATGAGACCCTCCCCACGTCCGTGGGTCAAACCATTCCCGATGTATGGCCCGATTTATGGTGCCAACATTTGCGTTTTTTGGTTTATTATTGTTTGTTTGTAACCTAGTGATGTCCGGCCGATAGCGTCGAGTTGTAGTGAATGTGGATACTGGAGTGATAGCCGATGTGGATACTTGTAGTTTATAGCTGATATACGGGTTGAAGCATTATGATATGCATACAACGCTGATTTAAACTTAATACTTAAAAAAGTAAAGGCGGCCTAAATTTGTACTCTTTTTGAAGAACACTCCACGAGGAATCGAATGAGCCCTTTCCCAGGTCCGTAGGTCAAACCATTCTCGATCTATGGCCCGATTTATGGTGCCAACATTCCCGTTATTTTGATTTATTATTGTTTTTGTGTTGATCTCAGTAACCTAGTTACGTAGTGATGTAGTAATGTGGATACTGGAGTGAACTCCTAAGAGGCTTTGTAGCCGATACACGGGTTGAAGCATTCTGATAACCATTGAAAAAATATTTAAAAAAAAAATAAAAAAAATAAAACCCTGCAAATTCATTCACTGGGGTTTATTATTCAATTTTCTTGCGTTCATGATTTGAATTTATACTAAGCTTTGAAGTGTGCGTGTTTCACAGATGATAGAGCGATTATTGAATTTCAGGAGATATGCATAGATCACGTAAATCTGTTCTCGACCAAAATACCTTTTTGGATTGATCAGTTGATCATATTTGTGTGCCTCCTGAAATGCAATAATCACTCTATCACCTGTGAAACACGCTCACTCCAAAGCTTAGTAGAAATTCAAATCATGAACGCAAGCCTATTGAATAGTAAACCCCAGTGAAAGAATTTGCAGCGTTCTTATTGCCAATTCGTCACACCGAAAAAATGAAAAATTTGGGATTTAAAGAATATAAAATTGAATAAGTTTCTCATATTTCTATATTTTCACCACTAAAATCGAGATTTTCCAAGTCGGATGAGCTCGGACTAGTCTAGAATCCATCCCAGTCGATTTTCAGTCCAAAATTAAAAGGAAATGACACCCTACTTGTTTATGCAATTAGAAAACATAAAACATCGTTATTGGCCAGTTTTTGGCCCCAAGCATCTAAGCTGGTTGGTTATGAGTTATGGCCAAGAACACACCAAGTGGAGCCCGTGTTCGAAAGAACGGATTTTTAAAATCAACCTTATGACCTTTTGTGGATCATACAGCGGACGGACATTGTAGATTTTGAATCTATGCACCTGGAGTGATCAATAAGAGGGAGGTACGGATTCCGTTTGATTTCTTCTAAACACCTTTTGAAAAATTGTATATCGGGAACGGTTTGAGATAGAAAGTTGTGGTTGATGGCTCTTCTTCTGACTAACATTTCAACTAAACTCTTGCCTCCCTGTTGCATATTTTTATTGTCACTGGATGCGCATCTACATACCCTCGCAACCTGATGCAGGCCCACCTCTGACACTAATAATCGATAAAGCTGGACATTAATAGTTTTAACTAACTGTTTACTGCGGAACTCACCCGGTTTCTTTGATCTTGGCATCTTTAACGAGAGTAAACCGTCTTTGATAAAACACTTTGGGATGCAATTTTCTAATCCCTCTAACAATGAATCAAATTAAATTACTCGCTTAACACGTTGACAACAAAGCCTTAGGTAAACAAGTGTTTGAAATTGCGGTTTACTTATCTACTTGAGAGGCCAACTTTTGAAATAGTAACTATATTCCAGTAAAAATAGTACCTATTTTTTAAATATAACTATATAAAACCTTCTTCTTACTCTCTCACTATTCAAATTTTCGTTTAATATATCGTCACATCAATTCGGCCTGGTTTGTTTAGTAGGAAAATTGTTTCACTTGAAATACGTTACTCAAGACCTCTGTAAATAAATTCTTAAAATTAGTATAAGATTATTCTAGGGTCGTGAGGTGCAGCTACAATATTCGTGAAATTCCATGCGCGCCCACGGTTTCTTCAAAAGGAACACAAATGAATTCACGAGTATACCAGCCATTGTGATGGTCTACAAGACCTTGGTCTTCCCAGTCCTCGAGTAGGGGAGACCAGGGCAAGTTGGATTTCGGGGCACGTTGGCAGTCGGTTTCTAATTTTTACCAATAACACTTGGGAGCGCTGCTATCGCGATCGTAGTTGCGGTTGAATGTGGTGAACCTTCCAAAAAGTTTCACTGTGCTTCGAATCAGGGTACAGAGAAAGTGCTGCAGCAAGTGTTTTTCCGACTTGGAAGTAAATTTATTTCTCAAAAGTTACTCTCTTTTTGCGTAGCTATAAAACCAAAGTAAGCCAAGTCCTGTGAACGGAATGGTGTGTACAAGTTCAGGGTTTCCTACTCAAGGAGCTCAGGGGAAGCCATTTTGATGAAAAATTCCTGTGGGGAAGTTGGCATTCTCATTGTCAGCACACCAAAATCCTCCCGACGCGTAACCCCTGAAGAAGTTCGGCCCTTCCTGAAGACCGGACGGCCAAAACAATCCAGTCAGGGCAGGAAAAGAAGACATGCTTGTGTCCTGACTGACACTCCGAACAGAAACGCTCTCGCAGAGGTAAGAGCTGATAGGAAGATGCCCAAAAAAAGGCGGGAAGAAGACAAAAAAGAAAGGTAAGCAAGAAAACGACTTGTTTTTTCAGTTTTGGAAGAAGTTCCTGTTAAGTTTTTCATTTTATCCAGTAAATTCGGTTTTCAACCTGCAGCCCCTTGAGACTAGGCGTGCTTCAGCCGATGTTTCCCTTCTCTTCAAAATATTGAACAGCAGGTTGACTGCCCGGCGCTCCTCACGAAGATTGGTCTCCACGTTCCACGGCTTGGCTCACGCTCACCCTTGTTGTTCCACGTCCCTTTTTCTCCGACAAACTAGGTACTTGCGAGATAAACCCTTACACAGGATTCCCCGCAGCGCAAACCTCTCCTTATCGACAAATCCAGACTTCGATCTTGCTTCCGAGTTTACCAAGGTAGCGGAAGCATTGTTTTCACTTTCGGAATGTGAAAATTTTTTTGTCTCCAAAATCAAAAATTCCACTCGCATTTTGCGTTTTAGACCTTTCTGAACTATTTTGGTTCCGTGCCTGTCTTTGTGTCTGTCTGTCTGTCTTTGTCTCTGTCTGTCTGTCTGCAAATCCTTGATACGGGTAAAACTACACGAAGTTATAGTCCGATTTTGATGAAACTTTCAGGGATTGTGCGGGTTGGGATGAAGATGGTCCCCTATAGGTTTCATGACCGCCGGATCAGTAGTAGCCTCTGCGCATGCGCAAACGTGAAATCCTTGTTACGCGCATAACTCCGGGAGCTCTTGACCAATTTCGATGAAATTTTCAGGGATTGTTCGGTTTGATGTGTAGTTTTTCCCCTATGAGTTTCATGACATGAAATCACTTCAGTCATCTATCCATTCAGCGTTAATGTCAATTTTTATTATTAGGTATATTTTATAGTTGTTCAATAGTTGAACATGCATACCTTTATTTTCTCAAGGTATGCTCCTGCATAACAATAAATATACGTTAATTCAATATTTACTTCGCCTAATTGAACGGAGTTCTTTAGTCAATAACAATTTTCAATGATCTATACAGTCATGTTATGGATACGAGGAAGCTATGTGCCACACCCACTTGGCAGATGTTTTTTTCACTCCTCCCTTGCCACATTGAAATAATTAATTTCCTCCCAGAACAGTTATACTTACTAGCCAGAATTCTTCACATGTTTATCTTAACTTTTTCCCCTAGTTGAATGACATAGGTAGTTTAGTTTTTGATGCTGTACGTTGGGATTGCCCGTTATAAATAAATAAAGCCAAGTGGGCGTATGAATACATTTTTGACTGTGTGTACGTAACAATATGTTTTGAAACATGTCTGTTTTGGCGAGCAGAGGAAGGGTAATGAAATCCTTAACTTACCTGACGATTGAATGATTAGTTTTGAGTTACGAGTATAAAGAGAAGTTTAATGAGTATTTTTGGGGGTTTTCCGATGGTTCCTCGCAAATTACTGCTGTAGCCCAATTCCTGTTAATCAACAATCCAGTTTTCAAGAAGGGTATACTTAAAATGCTAATTCATTTGGCTGAGAGGATTTTTATAATTTGGGAAAAGGTTCTAATTCCTTTGAAAAAAAAGAGGATTAATCAATTTGGTAAAAAGGTTCAATTCGTTTTGGAATTAAGTTCAATTAAATCCGAACTCTATAGATTAATCAGGAGTAGATGGAAAGTGAGTGGGTGGAATTGAGGGGAAGGAGGTTTGGATGAGGGTTGGAGGGGAAATTGTTGGGCGGGAAGGCGGCGAGCCGTCTGAGGCCAGTCTGCGAGAAATGAGCGACCAGGAAGGGAACCCGATCGAGATCTCCGGGCCGCCGCTGACGCCGCCCGAGGAGATCGTGTCGCTCGGCGAAGTCATCCTCGGTGCCCTCAGGCGTCACCAGCCCAAGTCTACCGCACAGGTAGGCGTCAAATTGTAACCCGCAGGCACCTCTGAAACTACAATGTGCTCCATTTTGGTTCATTATTTTCAATAGCAAGACTTTGTAGTTTTACAGCAAATATTCGTTATAACCCACCCCTTCAAACTTTTGTGACTTTTCGTTTCAAAGTACTTAGATTCCTAATCTGAAATGTCTGTTCGCCGTCCTGGGTACAACGCACAATGGGCCCTAATTGCCGATTTTGAGACAAAAACTCCAATCGCAAGAAAATGACCATCGAATCATAATATTTCCATGTTTTTTGGGTCGCTGAATCAATTTTTACAAAATTTGAAACCAAAAAATCACTATGGAAGGGGTTATACGTGGAAAAGTAAGAACCGAAATTCCGAAAAAAAGAGTAATTATCAATTTAAGTTTATTCGGTTTTAAATAAAGTTTCGCTTGGGTAAAACAATGTTCAACGACATCTAGTAATTAGGAAAAATCAATAAAAGGAGATACTGCCGAGAAAAAAAGAACTAGAAATTAAACGAAGGGTTTTAATTAATCAATTAATTATTATTATTTTAGTTTTTTTGTTCAAGATGATTGAATTTTTGTTGAATAATTTTCAAAAAACTAGCTAGCCGAGCCTGGGTCTGATATTATCAGGGTATCTTTTTGAATGCCTGTACATTACCTTAGTACCAGAAAGAAAGGTTAGGTGGAGTAAGGTGATATTGAAGACGTTTAAGATAGAATATTTTCATGGTGTTTCAACATACCATGCAACAACGTGATTTTAAGCTCTCAAAATTGGTCCATTTATAGAACTGAAAGTGTGTATTTTACTCCTCCATACGTACAAAGACATTTAGAGAAACAATGGGTACCATTGGCTTTCTTCAGGTTCAGTCAGGATCTTACAAAAATGATCGCAAAAAATGATGTTTTTCGCATTACCGCAATAAGGTGGAAAGAAATCACTCGCATTGGTCATAAACGGAAATTGATGACAAAAACCGTTTTGGATTTTTACTCTACGGGTCCATTAGTGCTTAAAAATACAGAAAATTGCCGTACTCCGTCCACCTCAAAACTGATGCAAATCATTTCACAATGGTTTATTATTTTTGGCACCCATTATTCATTTGATATTTCCTCATAAATGGCCTTAGCTTTGATGTAAGAAATTCATTCTTTGGTCCTAGTTGGTCCTTAACAGTGTTTCTTTATATGCATATATGCTAGGGGCAAAAAGTACTCAAAAACTGTGCCGAAAAAGTGGTTTTCCGAGTTTTTTCCAAGAGGGAGGTATGACTTATAAAATAACATTTTTAAGGGTTGAATTTTTTTGAGAAAACTGATCACCTCTGTACTTTTTAAGGGTGAAATAAAAATTACTGCACTAAAGCACTGAGTGGCACTACGAACCAACATGATTTTGTTGAGAAAAGCGAATATTTTATGATTTCGGGGAATCCCGTCATGAGGAGGCGCCAAAAATAATAAACCTTTGTGAAATCATTTGCATCGTTTTTGAGGAAGAAATCACAAACTACTGTAGAAAGATCAAAAACAGCACGCGGCACGATACCAACATCTAAATAATTTTGGCAAGAATGCAAAAAAATCATAATTGCTGCGAATCATGTCACCATTCCAAGTTCTCCGCTCTGGTAGGCCGCAACTTGTTACTTCCAACTGATCACTGTACTTTCAGAGGTATTAATGAACGAGAAACTATTCTCATTCGTGATTTAATTTTTATTACATTACATTAAAACGTAATGGGAGGAAATTCGGTTTTTTTCAATTAGCTATTTGTTTAATGTTTGTTCACTCCATAGCTCATTTTCTATTTCAAGTTTCCAATTTTTTAAGATAAAAAACATTTTTTTGATATTCTCATAAGGAATGTACGATCGCCTCGTTTTCCATCTGGTTTTTTATGATGACTACTTTGCCTTTCGACCGACCCTATTCGAAGGATAAATACAAGCTCCTATTATTTTTTACGTCCCCTTTCAGCAATCACGATGTTTAATTTTGTCGAGCACTATATAACCTCTTTAGGTATAGTCTGACCATTTCCTCGTGAGTACCTCTCCTTAATTTTTAAGGCAGTAATGAAAATTCGCTATAGAAAGTACAAATACATTGAGGTGAACGATACCACCACCTGCATGGCTTTGAAGGGAATAGCGAATAAAACACGACTTTAGTGAATCATATCACTATCCCAAGTTTACCACTCAGGTTCGGACGACTTGTAACATACCAAAACCTCTGTAGGTGCAGAGTGCTCAATTTTCTCATGAACGGCAGATTTTGAATGAACCATGTCCACCGTTCAAGTTGTCAAAAATTTTAACATACCGGCACCTCTATAGGTACAACTCGCTCCATTTGTACACTAAACGATCACCCCATTACTTTTGGTTTATTATTCAATAATAAAACTATTGTAATCGCTCTTGAAAAAAAAATGTCTAACCCCCCTGAAAATTTAATGGTTTACGTTTCAAAGGGTGTAGAATCCAAATCTGCAATAAAAATTTTTCAGTCCGTCCGCCGTACGACGAACGCTCGTTTTCTCCCAAACGGCTGGAGCAAAAAATCTGAAATTTTGAAGAAAATCCATGTTGGTCCGACAACGCTCCAATTCTTAAGCCAGCTCTCTCACTTAATCTAAAGTTCCCTTTAAGGGTTGTCAAAGTTTTGTAAAATCCCCAGTTTTATGTAAAAATCGTTAATCTCTATTGATATTTAAAATGCCGTCAGCGGAAAGGTAGGTACCATCAGCAACATGATGAGGGTGAGAATAGGGAACAATCATGGTCTTAGCAAATCATGTCACCAGCCCCTGTTCACCACTCAAGTGGAGGTTAACTTCTTCTTTTTTTAAATTTTATTTGGCATTATTCAAGTATTTTTTTACAGCCATGAGGTAGAATATATAGTACATAGTGGGAAAATGGTGTATGGAATTCTAAATATTTACATTACTTATCAAAAATGTAAATATTTAAATTGTATACATCATTTACACAAGTAACTATATATTCTATATGATCATGGCTGTAAAAACATCTTTTATAATAAACGTCTACATTTACGTGAAGTCACCCATCCACCCTCAAAAACCTTTTTTTTTGTGAACAATCCCATTTTGACGTAAAAACAAATCAGTGTGTGAGGTACAAATGAAGACGGGGAAAAAAATTTTCACAAAAAGTAATTTTTGAGAAAAATCAGATTTTAAATTTTGAACTTACTTATGAGAAATTAATATTTTACACATCACAGAAGGAAACAAAATTACCAGACACTCATGAGTTCCATTTGACGTAATGCAAAAATTAAACAGCCAAAAATTACAACAATTTTAATTATGCTAATCCAAGCGGTCAAAGTACCGTTTCTACTGGAATAAAAGAAGGAATGTCCAGTTTTTTAGCGGCGTTTACTGCAGGTTATCAGAATTAAATCCTTGAATAGGGTAACGTCTTATAATAACGTTGATTACGAGGGTCAAAAAATTGTTTCAGGACTTGAATGTCATCATAATGGGTATTGACAACTTCGGATTTTTTCGTATGCTCTGATGTGAACTTCAAAGTCTTCCGCGTTTTAGTTTCTTTTCTTGGCGGTTTGTTGTGCCTCTTCTCCTGATTGTGATGGGGTCAATCATCTTAGAACCATTGTACTAGTCACGATGGAAAACCAGTGCAGGCTTTTCCTTCAGGACTTTTAGCTCACGTACTTTCTGCGTAAAGCACGCATTTTTCACGAATTTCGGATCTAAAAAATTAGTCCACTGCCGAATTTTACTCTGCTGTACCTTGACGAAACACTGCAGTCTTTTGCAACGGCAGTCATCCCCCACTTCGTGAGACTGCATTCATAACATCAGACACACGACCAGTTCGCTTCCTTTTCTACCTACCACGAATGTTTTCAGCACTTTCACCGTCCTCGGAACTCATTTTCGTAGAAGTCAAGTAGAGACTAAACACGATACAGACACAGACTGTGGACTGATTAGTTTGACACTAAATTCGTAGTCGATAGTGGCAATGAATGTGAACCACAGAGCAGTCTCGATTGCGGAAGGTTACAATTCGGACGTCCTTCGTACTTTCCGCCTGGCGCTAGGACAATCCTTGTTCTTTCCCATTTCACCGAATCTTTCCTAGTCTCAAAGTAAAAAATTCATACTTTTTTCCACTTGGAGCACCTGTAAAAGCCTACAGAATGCGCTATCAAGCTCAAATTAGGAAAAAAATGGACATTTTTTCCCCTTACCCTTCAACTACAGTTAAGTGAACTATCCTATTAGGGCTTGAGTGAGAATTGGCGTATATTTGAGCTTTTCACGGCTTCTCATCAATCAACTTTAGATCAATCGAGTAGCGGGATTTTAAAATAGATTAAAACTAATTCCAGAGCTGCACTGCATATTTGGGATGTTATCTTTTGATTGGCTTGGAATTTGACATTAGAATCATCGCCGACTTTCTGTTTATTTCTTCGATAGTCCATCACAATCAGGTTCGACTTGATAAGCTTTTGTTTATTCAGAATCCACGATTACTTATGATTGATCATTGTTGATGTTGGATGCTCATTAGGATTGTTCTTAATAAGATCTGATATCTAAATACGTTAAGTTCCATCAGAAGGGGGCATCAACCAAAACAAAATTAATGAGATAGAATGAAACATTACCTACGGTTGACAGGTCGGTCAATGTGTATTTGTATAGTAACTACAAAAGTTATAACTATAAATTCTCACATTTCTGCAGCATAACAATAAACCTATGTTTAGCACCTAAATAGAAATGAAACAAATAATAATTAATTGATAAAGAAAATTGAAGAAGTAAAATTTTTTGTCCACCATACAAATGAGTTCGCATGGACTGAAAACGGTCTCATCAAGCTTCAGCTACCACAGTTGTACCTAATAACATACCTAGGTAGACTGAAACTAGTACGTGTAAAAGGTGAAAAATTACGAGGTGTATTTTCCGACAATACAAAACAAACAAGAATATTTTTAAGTTCTCATAAAAACAGAATATAATGTTTATCACAACAAACTGACACGTCACATCAAACACAGCTGAATCTCAGCGAAATCAACTGTAGGACCATCACAGTCATTGTTCATGTTACAATCATCTCATGTTACAAACATCTCCGTCAGAATTTCTTTTCGACCAGCATTGATTCCCAGACACTACCCTGTCAAAAACTAGTCGATACAATATAAAAATTACTCAAACGACGACACTGGCTGGACGTGTTTGATATGTAAGTAGTTCATGCATTACAGGGAAGTCTTCATGTCCTGTTTTCGTATGTTCAGACTTACAAATATTTTTAAAAAACTAGAGCGAATTCCTAATCGAAGAAAAAATATGAAAATCGGAAGCGGATCGGCCATTACCCCTCAATTCCCTATTGATAAAAAGTTCAAAATTTCCGAGGTTTGTTGCACAACTGGTTTAAAATGGGAGTAGAAAATTGTTTTCAGAAGTAATCAATAAAAATAATAAAGAAATAACGATTAATCTCGATGACTACCTCAATTCATCCCCTTTCACAATGAAATATTCCTTTTGTTGTGATGAAATATGATCAAATATTGAACCAAAATCTTCACTGGACAAAGAAGAGTGACATGGATCGGTTCTAGCTTGGTCAGAGATTGAAAGAATTGGCTGTTAAAACCTTGTTTGTTGCACAACTAGAATTTTAATTGGGATCGAACGAAATAAGAATCATCGAAATCGGTTGAGAATTAGAACCTGACGGAACGACTTGGAACGATTCCAACTTTTCCTGAATATCGGCTTTCGTTCCTGAAACCAAGTTCCTGCCAAGTACTTCCCTACATCTCCTTTGGAAACCGGAATCAGCCGTTAAAAGTAAAGATGAACCGGTTGTTTATATGATTGAAAATAAAAAGTTATTTCCAAATGATGCTGACTCTGACCTAAGTTAAAAGTGGGCGTACTAGCGGACGTTTAGGGAAGGTCGGGTGATCTCACGAACGTGAAACAAAAGAATGTAATCCGTATTGAACTGAATAGATGCACGTTCCATGTGGTAGAAAGGACGGATGTGTTTGAATTGTGAACGCATCGTTCAGCCGCAGTTCGCATGAACTGATGAAAACAAACATTTTCACAGAAGGGGTGTGTTCCAATTGGGCCAGAAACTTCAATTGGCCCATTCTGATGGAAGTATGCTTCAAACCAGTTTGATTTTTTTCGTACAGACTTGTCTATTTCTTGGCTTTGTGGCTTAGTGGCTACACGCTGCTTTAATCACCTTGCAAATGTAGTCGAACTAGAGGTGGGTGTTGACTGAGTGACCTTGTCTCAAAGAATTTCTCTTTCAATGAACTTGTCCCAAATGGCCTGTGGAAGGAAGACCTGCAATTCATCACAAGACGTCTGCGACAGCATGGCTCCCCGTGGTCGACATTCAAACTACTCAGACGGTTGCGAACTTTTCGTGGCAAGTGAATTTCAAGACCTGTAGGTCGGAAACGTCTCTTGCTGAGGAGTCTTGGGTCAAGATAACCGTTCACTCTCCCCACCTAACAACCTGGGCAGGTCGCCGTTCCTTTACAGGAGATTTTACAATTCAAATAAAATTTTTTCATGAGGACTCGGAAAATGACCTTGTTTTGGTACCTACCATTGTTTTACTCGGAGGTACTCACGTAAGGAGAACATCTACCGAACCCTGACTGTACACAAAGATAATAGAGGTCCCATTCATTCACGGAGTGAACTGGTGAACTTCTCCCACTGACCTTGTCTTTGGACTGTGTGACCTGCAGGGAGTCTACTCCCTCAGGTGACCTGGGCTTACACGCCTTTAAGTCGAACGTTATGTGTCCATTTTTGGCCTTAGTTGCATATGTGCGTTTGCTGGGAGAGAGGAAGTAAGTGGCCTGTTCTGGTTAGAAGGCGAAACGTGTAATGTATTGAGTTAAATAAAAAGCATAGTATAAAGGCAAAGGCCATAGCTGAGAGTTGTTTTTGAAATATTCGTATATTGACAGAAGACGTTCTCTTCACTCCACGCATCATGGTGTTGATGTTTAAATTCACCGAGTTTCTCACTAGTTTTCGTTCTCTGGGTTCCTTGCAATGCTCGTTGGAATCTATAGTTCAATACCATTTACTTAAATGAACTGCGAAATGATAACTGAACTGGGTCCTCGACCACATTCCGCTTTCCGCAGAACGCATGGACTAATCGTACGATCAGTTGGCGCAACGCTTCGTGCAAATAGGATTTTGCTATTAAGGCTTTCACGTCTCCATCGGATGACCGCCACCAATCCAATGAGGACTTACAAGGGTTTGGAATGATTTACCAAGATTAGCCACTGCTCTAGCTACTGGATCTGGTGTCGTGTTCTGGTACTGACCAACTTCATTAGTTTGGATAGTGTTTGACTTCATTAGTTTGGAAAACAGTCCCTTTTCCCCTGAATTTTTACCGTTTGATTTCAGCATAGGACAGCTTAATTTGATTTAAGTACATTTCATTTAACCCTTTTCGATTTTAGAGCCAGACTTATGATAAGGGAAGTTTTCAATCGGTCTAGTCTCATTATGCAACTAAGGTCTATCATGTTGCCCAGAAACAACTGGGACTCATTGGAATGGCTGGGCGGGTTCCAAATTTTCTGTTCAGAACCGTTCCGTGTTTTTAGTGGAACGTCACACCTCAGGCACAGTGTGGGCGAGTTATCGAAACCGTTTGAGAGGGGACGGCGGCCATCGACCAGGTGAAATGAGCTAAATGAACGGAGGGGGAGACAGGACGATGGGCAAGGGCCGCCAAATGGAAGAGGCCCGAGGGGGACAGTGGCGGCCAGGAAGGCGCTTGACGACGGGAAATACGTGCAAGGGAGGTGATCATGACGACGCGGAAAGCGTTCCAGAGGGAAACATGACGACCCAGAAAGGTGTTGGGTCGTGACGGGCAAAGTAGGGAAAGACGAGGGAGCGTTTAGTTGTCGACTCGGCGGCGACACGAGGATACAGGCTGAGGAAAAGCGAGGGGGACATGGACGGTGAAAAGGGACCGATAGATAACAACTCCGCCTTTGACCGAGTGGCCGTGACCGAACGCGGCGGCAACACGTAATCAACTTTTCACGTGGCAAACATCCCCCAACTCAGTACAGAGGACACATCGTTCCCCAGAAACACATCATTCATCAATTTATTACCGTGCTAACCGGACGCCAACCTCGACGTCTTTATTGTGTGATTACCTGGACTTATTGGTTCAAATCAATAGAAAACCCGTTATCCTCACTGTTGGGAAATGATAGAAAAATATAATGATACATTTTTGAATCACAAGTGAAAATTTAAGCATATAATTTCGATATTTGCCCCTAACGGAAGGAAAAAGGATTTGATTAATTTCTTATTCCCTCGAAATCAAAATTTTCATTCGCATTTTTTCATCACCCTACATAACGTAATAACCATAAAACATCATTTTTGGTTTGTTATTCAATAATAAACCATTGTAATCGCTCTTGAAAAAAAAGTCTAACCCCCCTGAAAATTTCATGGTTTACGTTTCAAAGGGTGCAGAATCCAAATCTGCAATACGAATGTTTCCGTCCGTACGCCGTACGCACGTTTTCTCCCAAAGGGCTGGAGCAAAAAATCTGAAATTTTCAGGAAAAATCCATATTGGTCCGACAACGCCCCAATTCTTTAGCCAGCTCTCTCACTTAATTCAAAGTGCCACTTAAGAGTTGTCAAAGTTTTGTGAAATCCCTAAAAATCTCAAAAAAAAAAAAAACCAAAGTGGCCTACATACGGACTTTTTTTGAAGAACTTTCCGTGAGGAATCGAATGAGCCCCTCCCCAGGTCTGTAGCTCAAACCATTCCCGATGTATGGCATGATCTTATGCTGCAAATTCTTTCACTGGGGTTTATTATTCAATTTTATAAATAATCTAAGTAAACTAAGTAAAACAAACCCTTAGCGCAGTGGTTTCGTGCGGGACTCACAACCGCAGGCTCTCGGGTTCGTTTCCCGCCGTCTACAGGAAAAGTTTTCCCCCATATTAATATGGTATACACACTTGGACAAAAGAGAAACGTTTTGCACCGCAGACACACCTAGCCCCAAGACAAAACAAAACGCTGTATGTACGTGTCACAAGTGCCATAAAGTCATAAAACCATTAAAAAACGCTGCAAATTCTTTCACTGGTGTTTATTATTCAATTTCATTCATTTGGCTTGCATTCATAATTTGAATTTCTACTAAGCTTTGGAGTGTGCGTGTTTCACAGGTGATAGAGCGATTATTGAATTTCTGGGGATATGCATAGAGCACGTTAATCGGAGCACGTTAATACCTATTTGGATTGATCAGTTGATCACATTTGCGTGCCTCCTGAAATTCAATAACCGCTCTATCACCTGTGAAACACGCACACTCCAAAGCTTAGTAGAAATTCAAATTATGAATGTAAGCCAAATGAATGAAATTGAATAATAAACCCCAGTGAAAGAATTTGCAGCGTTTTTCTGATTTTTATTAAATTTGGAATATAGTCGGGGAACGGCGCTTAATCATCGCATATAAATTCTGACACGACCATTTCAAGTACATTTTACATGATTAACACCAGAGACCCTCAACTCCCCAAGTTACTCTATGGATATTCATGGTCCATTTATGAAAAAAATTGGTCGTTGAAATTGCTGGAACGTGAATACTCATCCTACAAACAGCACGTCTGGCAACATTTCTCAGTTAACGCATCGTCACCCGGTGCGGGGAATTGCTTCCAGTTAGAGACCTGTTTACGAACAGCAAAGGAAGTAATCAAATATCACTATACAAAGGTCATCAACTACTGAACATTTTCGAACTTGGAGAAGTTTCTTTGATATTGCGCGTGCGATGGGGAAAGTCACTCGGGTGAAGTAGGCATCGAACGAGCAGATCTCTGCGAAGTGAAGCATCCCTTGAGACAGTCGGCATCTTACCGTATTTTTCCCAGGACGTCACTTGGGTGCCACTTGAATGCTGATAGAATGAGGAGATGGGAGATGCTCTGGAGTGTCGCATAAAGGGGAGATCACACAAAAAGATTTTTTCCAACCATCGATTCCCAGAGGCGTGGGCGTCATCCCGGATCAGTCTCATTCAAGTCTTGAGCATTGCCACTTTAACCATCATATTCACGGATTCGCCTATATCCAAAAATTTACTTCTGAAAGAGTGCGTGACTGTTTGACCCCTCAACGGTGGACCATTAGATATTTCTTTGGCCACGATCGATAAGTTATGTTTTTCAAATGTTTCTCGTGAGTAATTGTAAGCTTTGTGTAACCAGTGTAATTCAGGGTTTTTAGTTTTTGGGAGTTCGTATGACAATCGGAGTACAATTCAATACCGTCATAAAATAATGGTTTGGTAACCAATTTTCACGTTTTTCCAAGTAGTATCCGGAAAAGTTTGTCTACCTTGTTTTACCTACGTCAGGTTTTTCTGAATCGCCGCTCAAACTAAGTGTTAGATTAAACATTTAGCAACACTACTACAAAGAACGTATTATTTTTTAATGTTGGGAATTGGTCAATACGCACAATAACTATTTTTCATTTTTCTATTCTGATGATGACTTAACCGTCCAAATCGATCTAGCGTTTGTAACTTTAATTTTGTGCAAATGGACTACAGTTTTTCTGAAAACTTTCTTTTTTTCTTGAATAGGTGAATATCTTATTCGGGATCTTCCAGCTCTAGAATTCGGCGGGTTCGTCTCAACATTGTCACACTTGACTGGAGTATGGATAAAATAGTGAACAATCGAGCAAGACATTAGTCCAAAGTGGTCTCACAAGAGACCAGTATCTCGCTAGCCATCATCCGTTCTAGTCCGCGTGTGCCCACCTTCTTTGGTAGAATTCGTGGTAATTCTGGTGGATAAGATCTATCGTCGTGAGAAGATCTCGCTTTTTCGAAAGATTTGTTGGAACGGGCCCCAATGAGATTTGAGAACGCTTAATGAAACAGGTGGTTTGGTTTTCATTGTTAGCTCCTCGTGTCCACTGTCTGAAACAGCTCTTCTTCGTCTAATGTGTACCTGAAGTGAATTATTCCGGATGTTGACCCGTAACTCGTCCAATTGACTTTAAGCCAATTCACCTTCTTTCACAACACAACCATGTGATCTATTCAGTTATGTGATCGATTACAATCAACAAATCTGTTGCTTGAGAGTTATAACGTCTATCGGTATCCACATCTCTCTCTCATCACCTGTTTCCAACTTCTTGAATGACTTTAGTTACTAAAATGTCTAGACGACGGAAAGCATTAAATTTACTTACCTTATCACTCAATCTTGTAGAATTCATTACTATCCCGAAATACGCAAATATCAATGCTCTACAAGTACAGTTAATACATTTTACCCTTTTTTTCACAAAGCTGTTGGCCACAAGGTGACAAAAGGTATTGCGATGGCTTACAGTGTTTTGCCTCCTTATGCAGTCCTGTTTTTAAACTTGATCATATTTTGTCACAGAGCTATCATTCTTTGCAATTTTATCTGGACTTACTTTCCCAGGTTACAAGGCACTGCTCCCAGTTATGTACCAAGTTTACGCAGCAGAGGATATCACTGGGGATCACTATACTGGAGACCTGGGCTCAACACCAAAGTGAAACTATTATGAAAACCATTCAAAAACCTGGATGACGCAAACCTCTTGATCGAAACGTGTTCCCTGCACGGCCCTAGGTCGGCGAGCCTTATCTCCCTCTTTCTGAGCGACTAACCCCATTCACGAAATTCGCCTCCTCCATGAATTCGGGATATTTCCGCCTGTAGCGGGAAGGGAAAACGTCGTTCCCCCCCTTTTATAACGGGACGAATGGAAACTCATTTTTAGGTCGACGATATTAATGGGGTTCCCGTCGAATGAAAACGTATATTCGGAAATTCCCGCTCAGCGGTGGAGCGGAATGGGATCAAGGTTGACGATCACATTATATTACCAGTTATTATGAACCACCTTCGGGGAATTTACGTTCTACCGATCAATATTCATTGTTAAATTCCTGATAATTTCCACTCCTTCAAATCTCAATGCTATATTTAGAGCCCTATAAAGTTTGGATGACCGTTTCTCTACTTTACATGTAAAACTTATACTACCTCTGGCTTTACAAAAAAGGCGATTCTTCGTTTTTTCATCTAGTTTCTAAAAATGAAAAGATCTACGAGTTTTTTTTCGAAGATAATGAAAAAAAAAAATCAAAAAAAAAAAAAAAATAAATAAAAAATCAGAGGATGAGTCCATTGAACAGCTTTTTTGGAGCACATGTACGTCCCTAAGTCTGGGTTTTATATGATCGTACTTATAAACGATCGGTTTATAAATCATTTACAATCTGTTTATTAAGAAAACTCGGAAAAAAATAATTACCCCCATCATTCACTTTTTTGTCATAATGAAATCTGAAACTGAAATGTGTTCCACAATTTGACCTAGTTTTTATTTTATTAATTTAACGAAAAAGAATAACTAGAAATGGTTGTAACATGGTAAAGATCCAACTATTTACCCCTCCACCTGTCCCCTGCCTTATTTAAAAGTGAAAATTTTGCGATACGTTTCAAAAGCGGACTAAATATCTCAATCAAACTACAAAATAAAATAAAAAATAAAAAGACCAAGGAAATCGCCAGTATCAGCTTTCAATTTTCCAAGCCTTCCATTTTGCACATCTAGACTAAAATTTGGGTAAAGAAAATAAAATAATAATAATTTTAAAAACTATAAAATCGAAAACAGACGGTTGAGATAGATGAAGGATAGAGACAAATGAATGGAGTTTGTAGAACGGGCCTTAGGGACTGCGCTACTCTAATATCAACACATCATTCTGAGTATGTGCACACCTAAAATGTGGAAATCACAATTTTCTCAAGTGCCAGTTGTCAGATCTTTCTAATACTTGGGAGGTACTTGGAAAAAGTGGATGGATGGATAAATTTCAACTTGATTGTATCAATGTTCTTTCCACTACAGAATTACTGCGACAGAAACGCAGTTCGTGTGGGATACCTGTAGACCCATTGAATTTTAATGGTTGATGTCTGCGGGAACATGTCTCATGAATCGTGGTAATAAGTTGATGTATTTACGGGGAGTCATATGATCTATTCAGTCAACTAATCTGTTTGGTTCTAACATTTGCTACTAGAGAGATTATGCTGTCTAAGTTTCAACATTCGCTACTAGAGTGGGTTGGAATTGATCATCATTCACTACCGCACAAGATTTCTGAAATGTGATAGGTATGCTGTGTTTCCCAAATTAAGATCTGTGGGTTGGGAAATTAGGGAGTCGTGTGATCTATTCCCTCAACAAATCAGTTTTGATCCAATATCTGCTACTTGATAGATTATACTGTTTAGTCCTACCATTTGCTACTAGAGTGTGTTGGCATTGATCATCACTAATTTTCGTACAAGATTTCTGACATGTAATAGGTATGCCAAGTCATAAAATCTATTTAGTCAACAGCTCTGGAATCGAGGAGTCATGTGATTTCCCTATCTGTCTGATGACAGGCTTCCGCAAATTTTGGAATTGAAACAATAAAACCCTGGCATCAGCAGTCCTCCTTTCCCTATCAGAAGGCCATAGTGCCTCTTGCGTCGAGTCGGGGCCTAATTATCGAGTGTTGGAAAAAGTTTTGGATGTTGGTTACAATTCACAGCCGCAGCACTAAATGAACTATTAATTTTCCTGAAGGAAAGGAGTCGCATGTTTGAGTTTTGTTGCGAAACTGCGAAGCTAAAGTTAATGAATCATGAGTCGAAATTCTAATGAGTGCCCTAGTTAGTTCTGAATTCTCATTATCGATTTCGATCATCCATGAGCGGTAAAAACTAATGAATTTAAATAAATTTTTAATTTCAACTTTCATTTATATCCACTTGTACTCCCGATTGAGTATATCACATGACTCCCCGATATATATACAACATATATAATATTTGTATTTATATTATTTATGTTTATGATCTATGTTTATTCTACATCTTTCAAGATTATTTAGAAAACTTCAATGATTTCAAGTTAGCTTTACGAGGGAGCCTTGGCCAGCACCCAACTTTTCAAACGTTTTTAATTTCCATCACTCTGAGCTCTTTATCAGACCTGTAATCTGCTGGATTAGCCTGTTCGCAGTAACCTCCCCAAATGCATAAGGTTGGTGTACATACGGTTGCAGTGACGTCATAGAGTATCAATCGATTGCCTCGCATAGAATAACCATTTTCTAAAAATAGTTAAGAAAGACAGTTCAGGGACACCTCAAAAATACCCCTTAATGACGATCTTCTTGTTATCACGTACAAATCGCCGTTTCCCTTTTTCGAACCACGCATCAATCGGATGAAGGCATCGATCATCCGTTCTTGCGGATTCACGGAAAATGACTCGATACGGGGAAGGAAACCATAAATAAACTCCTTTTTTAGGGGCTTTGGTTGATTCGCCAGATGTCAGGCTTCAAAAATCGGTGCCTAGTATGAAGATGGAGGAATATTGAGGGTGGGAAAGAGCGGGCGTTTTAAATAATAAAGCGCTCCACTTCTTTTGGCCACGATAAATCGATTCTATCGCCGGCGACTCGTTCATTTTTATTTTTATTTTTTTGAGATCCACGGAAAAAACGCAAATTAAGACGGCAAAGGTTTCTTATTTCTGTAAGCAGATCAATGTTCCACGGCCCATCAAACTGGGTTTTTGGCTCACAATATACATAGTTATACGGAAATAACACAAATGCAATGAATTAAACGAGAAACACAGCAAACTACTTTTTCACAAAAGTATAATATTTAAGTATTACGAAACCTATCTTCGCTAAACACTGGACTGAATTGAACGGAGTGTTAATTATACTATCAAAAAGCTCTAATTCAATCGAATTTGGTTGGTCCTCTTATTCCCAGTATTTTTCAGAGGAACGAAAAATAAATTAAGGACTTGATTGTTTTTCAGAAATTGCGATTATATGCGATAGGAGAATTTTGTGAGAGTCTGGAGTCCCAGCCGATTCAGAGTACAAAATTACCAAGAAAATGACCCCACTTGTCCATGTCAGTTAAAACTTGCAAAAGCCACGTCTTTTTAATCGCTTTTAGTCCTTAAAATTTAACATGTGAAGCAATGAGGGTGGCGAGACGTTAGGAACAACTAGACCCTTGGTGTAGTCCGCCTACTAGAGAAAAGATTTTTTACATTATGTTAGGGGCCTCTTATGATCTCGTGCTTCGTACGGCGAACGGTCGTTGCAGATTTGAAATCTACGCATCTTGAAAACGAAAAACAATATGACAAAATGTGAGGGAGAGGGGAATGGGGGAGAGGGGGTTGAATGTGAGGGGATGATCAAAGGAAATAGTTGCTTCCAGATCAGTGGATTGTACACAGCAAAAACAAAACTACCGTTCCTAGAAGTAAGCCCCGAAAGCTATGGAGAGGGAACGGATGAACATACTCCAAACCTCATTTCACTTCATATCAAAACTTTGTTCTCTGAGGTTGAATGAAAATGATGCCGAGGTACAGGCACACACCAAGACGGATGCATGATTCTTTCAAAAGTTTGGTCCAGTAGTTTCGAAGATAATCTTAGAAAGGGGGACGAACGGATTTTTTTCAAATGCGATCTTGTGGAAGGGAACATATTTTATCCACTCTCTTATTACGAGTTAAAAATAATTAACCAAAATCACATAACAGACTGTTCGCACAAATTAATATAAACAAATAGTGCGAGACAGATTTTCATTATAAACGTAATATTTCAGCGACGAAGATCATTAGGCAATTGAATGAAAACTATCAACTGAGTTTTGAAAAGATATTTACCGATTAATTACCAGTTAGTAATAAGTCAAATTGAGTGGAACAACTTAAATTGAGCTGGGATGGGTCTCAGTACGACAAGGTGTGTAGTCTATACTTTGAAATCGTGTCTTAATAATTGAACTTGTTTAAGAAGGTGTCCAGTCCACGCAAAATGTCGAGGCAATGTCAACGGAAATGTAAGGAAGAAATTAATGTTGCGAGTGGGGGACACTTTATCAACTATCCAACACATTGCATGATATAATCAATAAATATTCATTTCCTTAGAGAGTGCTAGTCGTAAGCTGAGGTCCGCTTTGCTCCCCTCGGAGGAATGAATAATTGCATTCCCTGAGCAGCCCTTTGGGAGGCAGATATTGGAACCAAATAGTTTAGTTAATAGAATAGAACACTGTCTCTTCGTTTGAGTTGCGATTTCAGTGACTATGTGTACAAGTTATCTCATTTCTTAACTTGATGTTAGAGGTGGGATGGATTACAGGACCCACAGAAGAAAAGGCGTCAGAGCAACCGAT